>OX387193.1:28596985-29851269 GCA_947561395.2 Buxus sempervirens
ATTTGAATTTGCTCTTCTAATCAAATCTATATCTACATCTATACTACTAGTAAAAGCACGAACTACCTTAAATGTTTTTTTATTTTATATACCTAAAATATCCTTCCATAGAGTCTATAATTTTCAATACTTATAGACTTAAAGTAATTTTAATTAGAAACATAAAAGTAAATGTGTAAATCTATACAAGGTAAATCTCTTGGGATAAGCTAATAATTTTTAGACTATCAAATGATTGTACACTAAAAATTTGTGTCATCTTAGGATCTAAACATCTAATAATTATCTACACGAGGTATATAAGTAACACATAATAATTTATTTCTATTATATGAAATATCTACATTTTATTTGTGATATTGCTTAGAGGTTTGAGGTAAATTATTTAGTAATTTATTAATATAGGTCGATAATTTAACACTTATCTACAATAATTATTAGAAACTACACCCCTATTAATAATTTAATAATTTAATTATCAATTTTATAATAATCAGATTCTTAATTTACTTTTATGTTTTCTATTAAAATTCTTTTAAGTAGATAAGTATTAGAAAATAATTCTACATGGTCAATTATTTTGAAATTAATTAAGACTTGATATTTTCAAACATATAATTCCAAAATTACTTCTACTTATTAAAAAAAATGAAAAACACTTTACATTCGTACTGGTCCAGCTGTGAGTTTTATTAATAAAATTAATAATCCTACTTTTTAAATAAATTATGTATATATATATTTATTAATAATTCTACTAATAAATATATTTTATTGGTAGGCATGTTGAATCCTATTTACGAAAATCCTTATCCTAATTTAGAGTCCTAATCTATTGGTAAAAATCCTTATGTTACTTATAGCCCTAATTTATTTGAACAAATCTTAATGAAAGAGAAAATTAGAGTTCTACCATACTAAAATAACTATTTTATTTTCTATTAAAAATAATATATTTAAAAATTTGTAATTTTTATTATGCCCATATAAAAGCATTAATATATGCCAATTCCAAATTATAAACACATATATAGGGCCTTAATTAATATTCCTACCTAAAAAAGCTTAAAAGTAGTAAGAAGCACTTTAAATATCTTCTAAAATAACAATTAAAAATCTATATAGAGTCATCTATTAATTTTGTTAAATAATTTTAATTTAAATTCTATTACAATATAAAATTATTGTAATATTTGCAAATCATTCTCCATAAAGTAATTGAATATAAATGTTTTAACTTAAAAATATGCAGAATGTGACAATGTTCCTTTCTATATTTCAGAAGGCTTCTTAGAGGAGAACAAAGTATTTGTATGTGGAAAACTAACCAGAATAAGCGACAACAACAATACTCACAAGAGAATTAAATTGGTTAGAGAAATTAGACTAGATTATTAATTAATTGATAAAAGAGAAAAAAAATTGATGATATGATTTTAGCAGGGAAGTAAATAGGTAACAAGATACCCATAGGATAATAGAGGCCTTTAGCAGCTGCAATTTGCTTATGTGAAATTAAATAAGAATTCTAATTTACTAGGATTTATTAGTAATTTCAATTAATAAAATTCTTTTAGTTAGATTTGTGGAATATTATCATGGATAATGATGATATTTATTGGATAATAAATATCTAAGGAAATTTAAAATATCCTTTAATCATAACTTAATATTTTAAAATAATCTATCATTAATTAGATATTTCTACAAGAGCATCTGTTGTTAATAAGATGGATTATTTATTGCAATAATAAAAAATTAGATATAAATATGTGCCATTTCTTCACATGGCTTTTCTATGATTGATTTTAGTGTCCAACAAAAAAAAAAGAAATAAATCGATATTCGAGGAGACAACCCATGTTATTGTGGAATTCATTTCATAGACCTGACCTAATGCAATTCACTTTCAATCATTGCCTTTTCTTTGTTATGCCATCCATCTTATATAATTTGCTTCTAACACATTTCATAGTCCCAAACCGACTCCCCAACAACACATTCCTGTGCCCAAGATCCGCTTCCATTAATGATAGAAAAGGCCACAAATGTGTACAAAGGGGTCCTTGATGAAAATACAGGATACTCACCTCTTAGGAACTTTCATAAAAAAACATGTACCCAAATATTCTTTGTTTAAATCTTTAATGACACTAACACAAGAGACCTAGCTGGCTCTAACTAATACTATTTCCTCGTAACAGCATACTACCCTAAAAATTCCTCTCTTATGATCTTTCAACAAAAACAAACAAACCATGAAAGGAATAATATATATTAAACATGCAATAAATGAAGCTGCAAACTACAAGTCATTTGCAACATGCAATGCACATTTGCCATTACTAGTAGCTTAAAATATGTAAAAAGGAAACGGCCGTCTAAACAAGCATTTTTTTTTTAGTAGAAAAGATATCATTTATAATAGTTATAATTTGTTTATAGATCTTGCATGAGTACACCCAAGGAGGTCTTCCCTCAAAACATCAACAAAATTAAAGGGAAGTTTACATTTCCAAAAGCAAGGGTATTGATCTAAAGCCAAATTAGCAAGTTTATCTACAACTCTATTTGCTTCTCTATATATTTTTCTAATAGAGATTGATGGGAAGGTCTGATGGGCTGTGCTCCTTCAATAATTCCTCTAATCTTCCATGGAGGTTCATTGTGCTTGAGAAGTGAGTTAAAGATTAGAAGAGTGTTAGTCTTTATCTCTAAATTATGAATATTCAGGTTTTTATCCAATTTCAATCCTTCTAATAATACAGTGCTTTTGCCACCATGACGTTCGTGGTCCCCAAGCATGATGCAATTGCTCCTTTGCATTGGCCATTGCTATCTCTACAAATGACACCAATCACAACTTCTCCAAGAAAGCCTCTGGCTGCACTATCAACATTTATCTGAACTCATGTCTCCTTAGGCTTCTCCTAACATATGTAACTGATCTCCTTAATTCTAATGCTGCCATAAATCTATACGCTCTCCATTCTTTAAGTTTCTTGCAACAATATATTGAAATGTGCAATTGTAAGATCTAAGGAAGGTTTAATTTTTCAAGATTACCTTGTTTCTTGTAGTCCACGTGGTCCAACATAGATTTGTCCAATTTTTTATGTTGCTTGATGGCTTTAGTTTATCTAGGTACCCTCTTGTACCTACATACCAAACTGATATAGCAAACCTGCAGTTTGAGACGATATGAAGGCTGCTTTCTTACTTGCTCTAGCGTAAATAGCAGAGTTCTTCTCTTGCAATCCATGTGGTCTAACATAGATTTGTCCAAGCTTTGATGTTGCTTGATGGCTGTAGTTTATCTAGGCACCCTCCTATACCTACATACCAAACTGATATAGCAAACGTGCAGTTTGAGACGATATGAAGGCTGCTTTCTTGCTTGCTCTAGCATAAACAGCAAAGTTCTTCCCTCATGCACAATCTTCTTCGGAGCACATCATTAGTGGCCACTCCATTGTGAATATATTTTCAAATGAAAAATCTTATTTTTTCGAGACAAGGAAGATGCCAAAGTTTGAGCTAGACTTTGTTTTGGTTTAAAGCCCCCTTAATCATCAAGAATAAGTATGTATGTAGATGCAACTGAGTACTCGCCATTTGTAGCGGCCTCCCAAATCACTTTATTGTTGGGGTCAATCATTTTTTATGTCTAATGGAAGAATTTTTTTCAATGTCTCATAAGACCATATGTTGTGGACTATCTCAGTATCCCAATGTCTGGTACCAGCAGAGAACAGATCAACCAACTTTATAGGTCTCACATTTTGAATAGATGCTTGGGAATCAGTATGATTTGGAATCCAGTCAGGATCATCAATGTTTATGGATTCCCCATCACCAATTAACCATCTCAATCTTTTTCTAAGAGTGGATATAGTTTTGCACAATTGTTTCCAAATCCATGAATCATAATTTTTATATTCAATGTGCAAGAAAATGATATTATGAATATATTTTGATCTCAAAGTACCGGCCCACATGACCTTATCCTCTCTCATAATAGACCATACCTTTTTCACTAATAAGGTTTCATTGAAAAAGTTAAGATTTTTGACATTAAACCCTATAACTCACAATTGAATGGAGAGTTCTATCCTTCTTATGTTTGGCCCAAAGGAAAGTTCTGAGTTCTTTGGTGTTTGTTCTACCATAGACAATAGATCATCTGCATACATGAGACAAGAAATTTATTTAGTGTTGGGGCTGAATTTAATTCCTCTTATTTTATCCTTGATTTTAGCCTTGAGGAGGGAGACAACACGGCTCCTTGCCCGATCCCATGGGTGGGTTAGATATGACCTGGAGGACTATCACTAATGAGGATACTACATAAGACAGCATAAACTCACTTCATAACTAGGGTTATCCATTGCATGTTGAAAACCAAAGCTTTAAGAGTTTATTAATGAAATTCTAATCAAGTCTATCATAAGCTTTGGCCAAGTCTATTTTAACAGCAAATAAATAACTTTTTCATTTCTTTTTACTCTCATGATGTGATATATTTCTTGTGCGAGGATAATATTATCATGAATTGATCTTTTTGGTACAAAAACACTTTAGTTTGATGAGACAAGTTTATTCACAAGAGGTCTCATTCAGTTCACTATGATTCTAGCTATAATTTTATAGGTAAAATTACATAAGTTGAATGGTTTATAATCTTCAGGTTTATTGGGATAATCATATTTAGGTATCAATACTAGGTGTGTATGGTTCATTTTATATTGAACCAAGCCATATACAAAGAAATTCTTGATCTCCCTAGTTATGCCCTTACCAATAATATCCTAGTATTTTTTATAAAGGATGCATGATACTCCTCGGATCCGTGGCTTTTTATTGCCCAATTTGAGTAATAGTGCTCACAATCTCCTCATCAGAAATGGGTCCAAGCAAGTCTCTCTTGTCTTCATCAATAATTTTCTTATCTAAACAACTGAAAATAATGAGATTTACCATGTCTTGGGTGCTTCTAAACAGATCTAAGAAGTGATTGACAAATATTCTATTAATCTCTTTAGGATTAGAGATATCCATATGTTCCTTGTTTTTTTATGGATGTTATCATATTTTTCTCTTCCTAGATGTAAAGTGGTTAAGTGAAAAAATTTGTGTTTAGATCCCCTTTAATCACTTTAATTTTGATTTCTAAGCCCAATGCATTTTTTGGAGCTTTAAGGTATAGAAGTATTTTCTTTTAAGCTCTTTCTCTTTAAGATTAAGCTTTATGCACCTTCCTATTAATATTCCCATTATGTTTTTATGCCCTTTTTTTTAGCTCTTTAATCAGATTCTCAAACTCATTATGTAAAGTTCTGAACCTATAATCTTTGTTTGTTCTATTCCATTGTTTAGAGATAATATCTCTATAACCCTCTTGTTTAGTCCAAAAGTATTCAAAATAAAATAAGATCTTCTAAATTTTATTATAATCCGATGAGTGTCTACTATTATAGGACTATGATAAGATCTTATAATGGGTTCTTGGATAACAGTTGTCTCAGTTTGTGTAAAAATCCAATTTGGGTTATACAGACATCTGTCAATATTTTCTAAGATTATTCCCTAACCCGAACGACCATTGGACCAAGTAAATTTTAAGCCTATAGTAAGAAGACACAAAAGATTACAATCATTCATACAATCTAACAAGTTTTGAGCTTGACTCGCCTTGAATTTTTTACCTCCCCCTATCTTATTTTGCACCAGCACCACATTGAAGCCCCCTCTTATGATCCAAGGAAGGTTCTGATTATGTTCTATAATTAACTCTTATCTAATCCCATTGTTAGCTTTGTGTGTTTATGTTGGTACTATTATGGAAGATCAAAGAACTTCAACCCTTATATATATATATATTTTAAGGAAAACCCACTAAGGCAGGAATAACCTTAGTGGCACTCCAACGGTGGGAGGAGGGTTGAGGCAGACCCTGACTTGTATATTAAATCAGGTAAAATAGTTACACTTTCTTGGGGGGGGGGGGGGGGGGGGGGTGGGGACATAAAACCTTACTCCTAACAAAACCAGAATGAAAGAATCTAGTATCTAATAGCAAACAAGCCTGTTCTATCTTGAAATAAACAACTTTTAACCTAAGGAGATAAATCAGAATAAGAATCATAAAATTTTTTGGAAAATAAAACACAACTCTCATTAGCCAAAGCATCTGCCACAAAATTCGCTTCCCTGTATACATGCTGCACTATTCGATTGAAAGAGTTTAGTCTTCCTTTAATTTCTTTCCAGCAAACCAAAAATTTCCATGTGGTCGAAGCCAAGCCAGTAATAATGTCCACAAGAATTTTAGAATCCGATTCTATCTGCAGATCTTGAAAACCATTGCTATTAGCCATGCGAAGCCCATCTCTTAACGCCAGCATCTCAGCCATGAGATTAGAATTAATACCATAATAAGCAGAAAACCCAGCAAAAAATTGACTTGAAGAATCACAAATGACTCCACCACCCCTACATATACCAGGATTACCTTTTGAAGCTCCATCCACATTCAAGTTGAATGAATGATTTCTTTGTCTTTTCCAGCAAAAAGAGTTAGCTTTTGGAGAGCAAACTGAAGGAGAGAAAATATTCAGTTGTTCTAAAACTATTGCACAATCTTGATTACAGCTCTTAGAAGGCTTTGTGAAGTATCAAGTTTCCTGTAGCCAATGTGATACTTTTTTTGATTATGTAAGATGCAGACATGGCTTCTCCTGAACCTACTTTTGCACCTTGCTATTCATATTTCCCAACAAACAAATAAGGGTGTAGCTTTGAATAATAGCCCAAACTGATCATTTGCAGTAGCACTTGAAAACCAGAAAGAAAATCTGGTAACCAAGTCATGAAAAGGGTGATGTTGGCAATGAAAATAAATAGCAAAATATACCCAGACCGATTTTGCAATTTCTCCAATGAGAATAAATGATTCAATGTCTCCCTTCTTTTATGCAAACAACAATTACGTTGTGAACACAATTGAATGCCACATCTTTGAACGCGATCATCAGTTGCCAAAGCTCCCTTCAAAATTTTCCAAATGAACACGTTGATCTTAGAGGGTACAAATTTAAACCACATATTTTTTTCCCATGGGTGAGGAGATTCTCGTCTTCTTCTAGATTCTAAGTTGTTGCGGTAGAGAACAAACCTATAGAAGATGCCATCCACAATGGCTTATCTTTCAAGTGAGAGGGGCGGAATTGAATATCTTCAATTTGTGATACAATGTCTTGAGGAAGAACTTCGGAGAGTAGTGGATTGTTCCATGAGCCATTTGATTCTATGAAATCCACCACTTGTGAATCTGGATTTAAGATAGCATCCTCTTGAACATGATCCGCTAATTTGCCTACGTGTGAACACTGATCAAACCAAAAATTAATTCAGCCTTCTTCCAGTGACCATGTTGTGTTTTCTAAGATAATATCTTTCACCTTTAGGATGGCTTTCCAGATTTTTGAGCTTCCACTTTTTTCTTGAATGCTAGGAAAATACCCTGTAGAACAATATTTAGCATGCATGAAATCCAACCATAGACTTTTCCCATAAAGTACCCTCCATCCCATTTTTACATGAAGGCCAGTCTTGTGAGACATGGAAATGTCACCTAAGATGACTTCCGATATCGTCACGCGGGGATCAATAAATGTTATGAGTCGCCACCATCCATGTTAAGGTGTGAATGGACACCAAAGGGTTCATAGAAGCCAAATAGAGCCAAAGTAGCTCTAATACAAGGAAAAATCCAGAGATCAGGTAAGGGGAATTATTTATGAGCGGGGGAAGGTGTTAGGCACCCCCACTCATCCGTCTAAGACGGTTGCCACATGCTTGCTTATGCTAAGGATTGTTTGCTAATCAAAATAGACAAAGGTTACTTAAGAATAAGCAAAATGTAAGTGATTATTCCACATGAGTAGTCCAATGAGTTTAGACTCTCCTCATGGATATATCACTTTAGAAACTTCATGAGTGAAGGAAAATCCAAGTAAAATTTGAAGCAAGACCAATTCAAGGTAAATCTGGAAAAATCAGATTATGAGAACTTGAAAGCTTCGATTAACCATAACTCACTCAATTTAAATCCAAATCCATTGACACCAAAGCCATTTGAAAACTGGTATATAGTAGGGTATACAGTAAAAAAATTCAGCTCAATCCGATTTAAAACGAGAGAGAAATCCACATATGAAATCTGCTATTATAACTCGGAAAAAGTGGTGAGTAGGCATTTTCAAAGTCTTATTCGTGGAGTTTGGCTCAATAAAAATCCATGAAAATTTGCATGGAAGCAAATCTTTTTGATAGTGTAGCCTGATCTTTGAGGAGAGAGATTTTAGCAAGACTCAAAATGGATATCCAATTGAAGACTCAAATCTGCTAGCATCCAACGTTAATGCCTGAATTAGAGAGTCTGATTCCTTGGCCGAAACATAATGCTCATTTTGTTGAGTATCATCTAGAACAAAATTCTGGTTTGTTGCAAGCAAATCTTGAGAGGATGCATATTTTTTAGAAAGCCCTTGATTCTCCTTTCTATTATGAACAAGATCTTCCATTATAGAAGTTGCTACCTGCTTCTTTTCATTACTTTCCTCCAAGTTAGTTGGCATTAAAGCCGAATTTTCTTCAACATGCCTGTATGAGAGATTAATCGGACAAGTTTGTGGATCTGAAATGATAACAGGTTCCAATATTTTATGCAAACCTTCTTCAATACGCTCTAGATTATCAGCACATATGTATAAAAATTCAAAAATAAAGAAATCCAAATCAAAGCTTCCAACATGGAGCAATGTACTCGGCTACTCCAAAAAATGTTTATTTATTTATTATTTATTATTCGTCTTTTCTTTTTCCATTTTTTTTTAATTTTATCTTTCTCATATATACAAGGGATTAGAGGAGTGGGGGATTGCTATACTACATCCTACATGCACATAAGAATTCTAAAGCAAAGAAACCCAAATTAAAAAGAATAAGAAATGGGGGTTGATTCAACTACTTCCAATAAAATGTTTCAGACTCTCATTTATAATAACGTATCTACATTGGGAGAATAGAGGGCCACTATGTTACATCTCATGTAGTAAAATAACAAAAATTAAAACAAAGCAAGAACAAATGTAAGTAAGAAAATTACAATAAACAAAGAAACAAAAAAAATGAATTGAAACAACCTGAACTACTGCGCTATCCGCATTCAAAGATTCATATCTCCCTCAATTCTTAACCAAATTGTGCAAAATCTGATTTCTTATAATCATAACTTTAAGCACTAAAATAACCTATAACATTTTTCAAAAATTCATTTTCATTTAAGAGATATGAAGCTGAAAAATTTACTGTTAGACATTTCCCTGTGAAAATCTGAACCAAAGAAAAATTAAAAATAAAATACCTACTCATAGTGTAAGGTCTCGAGCATATTTTTACATTAAACTAAAATAAAAATATCACAAATCCCATGAAGTACTCCAGACATGAATCAAAATATAACTAGGTAAAAAAATTTGGTTTATCTGGAAAACAGGTGCAAGCCTAATGCAGAAAAACTCATAACTTTACATCTTTGTCTTTGTTTTTTTTTTTTTATTGATTATCCTTGTTCTAATCCACTTTAAAAGCATCTCAAAATCGTCACTGATCACATTACAAAAGAATCTCAGACTTTAGTGAAGAAAAGATAACTTCACACAATAGTTTAAGCAAGAAAAATACATGTTTCTCTAAGCTGGAATAGGTGATCAAAGCTTTGGTGTTGCTGGACAACAACTCTTCTTCTTATAAAATGCTCGACCTATGCTAATGAACATCCCCCCCCCCCCTCCTTAACTTCTCCTCTCTTCTTTTTAGAGACTCTCCTTTCTTGCTGCTCCCTTACTTCTAAGACTCATCTCATTTTTATAAGAGAGTTCTCACCCCTTCAACTTCTTAACATCTAACTTTTCCTCTTCCTCTCTTAAGCTCATAAACCTCTCATCTCCCTAACTTCTTCTCTTCCTCTCTTAAACACCTAGACTTCTCATCTCCTTAACCTCTCATCTTCCTCTCTTAAACACCTAAACCTCTCATCTTCATCTCTTAAACACCACCACATATTTAGACTTGGTCTCAAAGTCTCATTAGTTAGACCAATTTGTCGAATATATTTTTTAGGTTTAGTCTCAAAATCCCAAGAGAACATGAGTTGTACCAATTCGTCCAACTCATTTCTTTTTGTTTATTTTTTTTTATTTTCTGTAAATCTCAAAGCTTTTATTGACTTTGTTATTAAATTTTTATGGGAAAATTACCGTACACCCAGTCTTTTAAAACATTATTCCAAAATACACTACCTTTACAACTAATTGCCAAGTTTAGACTGGTTTTATAAACAAAATAACAAAACACCCTACTGTATATGTCAGGAGAGAAAAAATGTCCCTTTTGCCCCCGGTTTACAACTCACAAACCCAATTTTTATACTTTGAACCAGTTTTAGGTTAAACTGATCTCTTTTTTAAAAACCCAAATCTTTCGTTCTTCTTCAGCCCTTCCTTTTGAAAACTACTTTTCTTCAACATCCTCCGACCTAGATTGCAAAATCGAGAGCTTTCCCGGTGGAGATTGCTAGGGATTTCACTGCCGATGCTTCTGCACCAGAAACTGTTAGGCAAAGACAATGGTTAACTCTCTGTCTCTCTCTCTCTTCAAAAGGAAGGGTTGAAGAAGAATGAAAGAGTTGGGTTTTTAAAAAAGAGACCGGTTTAATCTAAAACCGGTTCCAAGTATAAAAATTGAGTTTGTGAGTTGTAAATCGGGGGCAAAAGGGGCATTTTTTTGTCTCTTGGCATATGCAGTAGGGTATTCCGTCATTTTGTTTATAAAACCAGTGCAAACATGGCAATTGGTTATGAAGGTAGTGTATTGTGGAATAATATTTTAAAAGATAGGGTATACCGTAATTTTCCCAATTTTTATTTATTTGCATAACAAACCCTATTAGGAAACTTATCTTATTTACTAAAAGAAACCCAAAATTTTTAATTAACATTGGTTACATGGTAGCCACCATGGCGTACACGTGGCTGCCATGTGGCACCCAATTATGCTTTTATCAGAAATCCCCAAACTACCCTTTATTTCTTTTATCCATAATTTAGCCGTTTGAGATCTGATTTGAGCACGGTTTGGTGCATCAGAATCGGCTCAGAATTCTCTTTATTATAGGCTTGTTATTTCAAAAAGATGGATCCACTATAAAAACTTCGATTTACGTGCCCACATATGTGCCGGTTCAAGATATGCATCTTGGGTAATTCTATGGTGCAAAAATGGGGTGTTGACACAAACCCTAGCAAGACTTGGCCTTGTAATATTCTTTGTTGGAGCATCTGTTGATAAAGGCTTTCCTACAATTCCTGCAATGGAAAATAAGAACGATTCTGGAAAAAGATTAACAGGTAGATTAGGTAAAGAGATCCATACTGGAGCCAAAGAGGATTCTTTAGATGGATCAAACCGAAAATTACATTGAAATAGGAGAAAATAATATCCTTTGATGATCAAGTTCCCCTCGTCCAAACTTTTATAAAATATCTTTCTTCTTTGAATCGAAGAAAAAGATGACGCCCATCTACAACTCCAACATGAAAAAAGCCTTGAATACCCCATGATTTCTGAATAGTTTCACATACAATGTCTACCGATGACCTCCCATTAATAAATTTTGCAACCAGAGTGAAAGTAAAAGGATTGATAGACTTTTTCATTTCCATATCTATAAACTCCACAGCTGGGATACCATGAAAGCTCATCACCGGTTTCCTTGAAATATTAACATCTTCCGCAGTGAGGGCTGATGGAAGACCAGAAACTACAGAAGCAAATGTTCTAGGTTGATCCGGAGGTATTGAGGAAGAGCCCCCTTGAATATTTATTGCCACGGCCGAAACCCTAGCAAAGTTTCTTCAAACCCTAACGAATGAACCTCTTTTTTTTCTCCTTTCCTCTCTCTCTCTCTCTCTCTTTCTAATTCTCTTCAAACCCTAATAGTATCAGATATGTTATAGTTGTTCTCAACTTCAGCATTATATCAATGATTCAAGTCATCTGATAAAATTTAGATTTTAATTCATTATAGAGAGTTGACCTTATGGCCAGATCTCCCACAGATATGGAGTTATACATTAAATTTGATGATCAAATTCTTCTTGAGCTCTATTATTTCATAGAGAAGTGCAAGTGGATATAGATCTTACACGTTTTTAAGTTGTTCATATCATTTACATAGTTTCGATTTTGGTTTAAAAAGGATTCAAGTTTAGAACTAAAGAATTTTGGTTTATTTCAAAAGATTTTTTAAAATTTGGACTATGTAAAAGTATGAACTTGTAGAGCTCATAAGTTCATCATATGGACGAATTATTGAGTGATTCCTGTTTCAAGTGAAAGATACAAGTTCATACTTCTTCTAGACTATTTTTCAATAATTTACATAGAGCCAATCTCTCTCCATGTTGGATTAAAACATGATAAGTTTGTAGAATAACAGTTGTAGAACGTGTCATTTCAAATGGGCACTTCAGGCTCATTTCAAGTCCAATTTGAGTTAGTTTCAATTTATAAGTCTTCCTTTGTGAATTTATTTTTAAATGTATATAGTTTGAAATGATTTAGATTTGTTTTGAAGTCACTATGATAGATTGATCTTGTGCTGCTCTGTAGCATAATGCAGGATCTGTTTGAAATCATTTCAATATGTTTGTGGATGCATAAAAGACTCAAATGGTTGAATCTACAGGTGAAATATATGCCATTTCAAAGGAAAGATATGATATTCTAATCATGCAAATTTTTAGAAATTTATATGAAGCCAATTTCCATTAGGCTCTCAAATTTGACATGGTCTTCATGTAACACAGTTGCAGAACCAACAATTATGAGGAATCATAGCTCATTCATTTTAAATCTATTTCAAATGATTTTTATATCAATTTTTCCTTATTGAATCTAATTTTAAAATGCAATTGGTTTTAGTTGATTTGGATATATTTTTAGAAAGTTATGCTTGACTGAATCTATGCTGCACTTTAACAGTTCAGATATTTATTCATAGTAGCATAGATCTCAGTATTTCAATTTGGCTTTTGTATGATATCACTTTGATTTTAATTTGATCAGAGGGCTCTGAAAGTGACAAATCAATGGGGAGTATCCTAAATCATAAGATTATCCTCATTGAGGGTCATAACTTCCCTCATTCATAACCAAGCCCCCTTACTCGTAGATCTGGTTGAGACAATTGGTTTGTCCAATTTTGATTATTGTTGTTTGCTTTCAAATACTTTGGTGACCATCCAAACCTTAATCACCATGTATGGTGGAAACTCCTGAATTTTGAAAGTCCCATATAAGACGCTTGGTGATCCAATGTTCTCCATGGTTTTATGTGTGCGCAAAGTCTAATTTCTTGTTGCAGCATATTGCTTGATCCACGCTCGTCCCAAGCTCAAGTGGCAAACCCAAATTTTCGAAAAATTTGTATTTTTCTATATAGTTGTGGAGATATTTTGAGGAGAACAAACATTGATAGAACCTTGATTTACCAATGAATTGTGATAACCATGCTTCACGATTAAGTGTGAAACTTTCTATATGTTATGAGTCATGGGAAAGGGATGAAATTGAGAATGCTTGGTTTTGACTTATTGGTTTCTAATTGATATGGAATTACATAATGCTGGTTTGTGAATAAAGATGTTTATGGTGATTGGGTTTTTAGTTTTACCATGTAATGGGTATGATATACGGCTTAATTTTTATTTGTTATTACCTCCATGTGAGCATGGGGAGACTTGTTGGTATTGTTTACCTCCTGCAGGAGAGATTTACGGTGTTTACTTCCTGAGGGAGAGATTGGTTATCTCATACAAAGAGATTTATTGTGTTCACCTCTTTTGGGAGAGATATTAATTACCTCACGAGGAAGAGATTAGTTACTTTTTGCAGGAGAGATTTATTGTGTTTATTCTTGCAAGAGAGATATTTTTTAACTCCTAAGGGAGAGATTGGTTACCTTTTACAGGAAAGATCATTGGTTACCCCCTGCGAGAGATATTGTTGTTTACCTGCTGAGGGAGAGACTTGGTGTTTTGTTATCTCCATTTACTTAAGCTATTACATGTAAATAAGCAAAACCATCACCCCCTCCCTAATTTGAATCTATTAAAAATAATTTCAAAACAAAAATTCCAAATGAGTAAAAATTCAACTTTCCAATTTGATTTTGTTAAAAATAGTTTCAGAACCAAATTCTAAAGGAGTAAAAAGTTAACTTTCCAGTTTAAAAACAAAATTCAGTTTTCAAGGTCCGATAGAAAATTTCACTATCTAAATGCTAAGGTATTTATCAAATCTTGAAAGCCCAAAAATTCAATTATACCAAAACATTGCTAAAACTCTGATTTCCACCAAAATATTATCTTCAAATTTTGTTTTGATAAAACTTTCATTTTATGGCCAAAAGTCAACAAAGTTTCAATGGGAAAAGTTTGATTTTGTGCAAAAGGTTGATTTAAGGTCTTTTCCTTTGTGATTTGGGATTCAAATAAGTTATAGATCTTAAGTCCAATATTTAAAATTTGAAAATTTTCAATAAAATATTTCTCTCCGCTATGATTTATATAAAATCATGCAATTTTGATGTAAAACCCCAAATTTTCTACATGATTATTGTTTATGAGAATTAATAAGCTGTGTATGTAGGGAAAACTTGGTGGACGAGCATGCACCAAATCATGGGTTTTAAAATTCGTCCAGCGGCGAAGTATATAAGGTAAGTGTAAATACTTAACGTATTTAGATCCGTAGGTTTCGCATACCTTGACTGGAAGGAGATTTCGGCTGGAATTCTATTGTTTTGGAGAGAAGCCTACCGTTCAAAGTGTTCAGAAAAACCTCTTGTGAACAGAAGGAAAACTGGGTGGAGATCGACTGTTGGACTTGCTATTCTAGGAGTTGCCGTTGCAAGGTTTTGGAGCGTATAACTGTGAGTAGCATCGTTTTAATCCAGTGTTTCGGTTTTGATCTAATAGTTTAGTCGTGAAGCATGGTTTCTGAATAACATAGTCTTCGAGCGTGGATTTTAGGGTGAGTTTAGAGTCGTGATATAAAGTTTGTTTAGATTAAATTCGAATCACGTTTAAACGTGTTCTGGGGATGGTAGAAACATAGAAAATTTGTTACAGAGGGCAAAAACTATGTCAGTCATGGAGTTCTAGAGTTAACAGAGAGTCGAAAAATCGTGAGTTGGGTTCGCCGAGTTGCCGCCGACCTATCTACCTCAGCGGCAGCTCAACGTGAGAAGTTGCTTTGATTGGCCGAGTTCTCGCCAACCTGGCTCCAAGTAGTTTTAGTTCGCGCGAGTAGTATCTTGGGTTACCGCCGAGTTGGGGCCGACCTTGCACCAAGCGCCAGAGGTCAGCGCACCCACTAAATTTCTCAGGAAGGTGCGTCTGACCAATCCAAGCCAAATTTTGATACTTTGAGACTTCAACCTCTTAGCCAAAGACTAGATTAGGATATTAGAAATAATTTAATCTGTTCAAAACCTTTGGAGAGTATTGGGTCGATTATTGGTGAATTTAGGAGTTTCTGGAAGAGCTATTCGAAGGACAGTAGGTGAGCGAATTACTATTCTTGATACCCTGGGTTAGTACTTTAAATCTTATTTATGATTCCATATTGTTTCGGGTTGTAAGCATGTTTAAACTGAGTTTATGTGATTTTATCAAAGTGTTGAGTTGGATTTTATGACTATTGTTTTGTGAGTATTGGGAATGTTCTTGCCGAATGGGCTTGTGTTTTGGGGTCAGAGCATCTATTGGAGTTTCATGAGATACTGTTCTGGCCTGGAATGAATTGTGATGAAATTGTTTTGGGTTATACATGATGATAACATGGTTGGTTTAATGTGTAGACAGTGTGAGTTTATGAAATTGTTTTCTGTTTTGGTTTAGCTTCCATTGAATCCATGCTTAAGCTTAGTAATGTGATGGTATTGTTTCTTGGTGTAATTGCATGGCCTTGTGTATTGCCACGACTAGGGCTGGCAACGGGTCGAATACGGTACGGATCTGTCATGATCCGAATCCGAACCGAAAATAAAAATCCGATATCCGAATTCGATCCGAAATCCGACGGATCTTTTATATGTGAATCCGAATTCGAAACCGAATTTATATAATGTATCCGAATTCGAAATTCGACCGAATAAATAACCGAAATCCGAATTCGATCCGAATTAGATCCGATTTAAACTTAAAATTCAAAAGTTAAGTTTAATTATTAAAGCAAATTTTAATTATCAAAACTAATGAGCCATATAAATATTAAAGCAAGATATGAATAAGGATAGTTCAACCATGGTTTATACAAAGTTTACCAATGATTTAATGAAAAGTATATGTTAATTTCGGTTTGGATCTTTTTCGGATCGGATATGGACAGATTCGGATTCGGATCCGAATTCGGTCGGATCCGAAATCCGATATCCGTATTCGAACCGCGGATCTATATTTTCGGATCGGATTCGGGATTTTCGGATCGGATTCGGGTCGGATTCGGATATATATCCGACCCATTGCCAGCCCTAGCCACGACCGGTGTAAAGCAGCCAGAAACCCTGAGTAGGCCTGGTTGTCAATGTCGAAACCCGGTGTAGACACCCTAAATTGCACTACAAAATGAGAAAATAATGGAAAATATGTAATTGAGATTTAAAACAGGTCAAAAATGCACAAAATTTAATCATTTAAGCAGTGCCCGTATTGTACCTGCGGGCTAGTCACGCCCGAATTTTGTATACGGGCACGCAGTGCCCGTAATGCAAATGCGGACACCACTTGCCCACAATACATTTACGGGCGCATTAGATTTGTGCGAATTTGATCTTTGCTTGATTTCTGAGCCTTATCTTCAATCCAATATATCTTTAAATGAGCGAATTATCTCTTTTATTCGTTCGAAATATCTTTGTTGGCCATGGATGGGCATAATCCCTATTTTTAACCCAATCTGGTGGGATCCTGGTATATCCATCTGGACCAGCCATACCCCTGGGTTTGCTTATAAATAGATGTGAGATCCTTAAGCAAGGGGCCACGAAATTTTGAAGTCCAAGGAGCTCCAAGAGAAGAGAGGAATCCCTGCTGCTCTACCTGCTCAATCTAGGTAAGTCCCTTTTCCCTTTTATTTTTTGTCTTCAATTCTAGAAGTAATAGGATCTTCTCCATTGCTATAGAATAAGGCTATCTTTTATTCTGTATTCCTAAACTTGTCTCTAAGTACCTCAAGAGTCTCTCTAGCCGTAAAAGGTAAAGAGAGAGCTAGGGGAAAGGGGAACAGGTGGATCCCTAGAATAGAACCTCATAATCTGTTTTTCTCCTTTCTTCTAGAATAAGGCCTTTGATTGTGTTTGTATACCCAAACCTATCTCCAAGTACCTCAAGAATCCTGTCTAGCCGTAAAACGTGAAGAGAGAGCTAGGGGAAAAGAGAACAGGTGGATCTGTATGGTAGACCCCCATGTGCTCAAATCTGTGAGATATGGCTGCTTTGAATATCCTGTTTATGTTTTAATGGTTTTTATGTTGAATTTGAATGAATCATATGAATCTATGATGTTTATAGCATGAGATCCCCACTTTTTTCTAAAATTGAGATTTTCACCACTTTTGCACTTATAGCACTGTTTTCGTGATTTTTGTGATTTTAGGCTAAGATCCTGGATCTATCATGATCAATATGAGAGATCTGGATTCAGAAGCCTAAAAGTAATTTCTAGGGTTTCATGATGTGGTTTTTGAATCATTTTCATGTTTGAGAGAAGACCCTACGGTCTAAGTTCTCCCCTTTTGATGTTCTTCATCAACATGGGTATTTTTGGTTTTGATTTCTTGATCTAATGTGGAATTTGGGCTATATCTATATCCTAGACTGTTCAAGTTCAATTTTGCAATATTTTATAAAAATCATATTTTTCTAGATTTCTAGAATTTAACTTGAAGCCAGATTTTTGAAGTTTTCACTTTAGATTGGTTTTATTTGATTTTATCTCAATTTTATTTTAATCATGAAACCCTAGGAATGGTATGATCATATTTGAAAGTTCTGAATCAATCAGGCTATTCGTATGAAAAAACCATACACTTTTGTCTTTTTTGTGATTTTTCATGATTTTTGTAACAAGCCCTTTTTCCTTTATTTTAACATGAACAATACCTGGCAACCACCTTGTGTGGATGAATAGGGGTGCTTAACACCTTTCCCTGTTCATAACCTAATTCCCTTACCCATCTCTGGTTGTTTTTTTAATAGGGTTATTTTTCCCTAAATTTGCTTTTTTGTGCTTATTTGATATTTTGGTGTCCATTCACACCTAAACAGAATAGTGGCGACTCTGTGTTTTTAACCAATCTCGCGTGATGATTAAGAAGTCATTGAATTGATTTTTTCCATGTCTCACACCCGGGGAGTAGGCCAGCATTGAATGACGAAACCCTGAGTAGGCCGTCATTTCAGAGTTCCGAAACCCTGAGTAGGCCGGAACTGTGTACATGGAGGTGTGGATGTCTCCATGGCATGTTAATTAACCAATTTAACAATAGGCATGACATTGACCATTCGATGTGTTATCGGTATTGTTATTGAATTGATTGGAAACTATTATTGGTTTTGGATTTCAACTTGGAAATGTTCTTGATTGTTTTAAATCGTGCTGGTTATTTATCGGTGCATATTTATAACTGTTGTTAACTATTTCTGCATGCTTATGCTACTCGCTGAGATATTCGTATCTCACTTTGTTGTTTTTGTTTCTGTTTTCAGATACTTGTGGTGAGGCAACTACTAGGGTAGATCCGACTGAGACTTATAGAGAGGAAGATTATTATTATATTCCATAAACTAGTAGGTTTATTTTGGATTGGACTTTTGATTTATTTAATTTTGGAAGTGTAATAAAGTAGTTTG
Source organism: Buxus sempervirens (assembly GCA_947561395.2). NCBI lineage: Eukaryota > Viridiplantae > Streptophyta > Magnoliopsida > Buxales > Buxaceae > Buxus > Buxus sempervirens. Next base: position 28,616,026 of record OX387193.1, read on the forward strand.
GTGTTGGATCATTTGATTATAATTAAAGATTTTTTTTTTTTGACTTCTTAGTTAAGAATTGAATTGTGCACTCTGATATGGTATAGTTTAGGTGATTATCCAGCAATCACACTTATTTTAGATCCTTACCTAACACTTCGTGAGGCGTTATACCTTTATTGAACAACACGGATCTGGGGCGTTACATTTGAGGTGTCTATAGATCTCATGATCTATTTTGCTATTTAACTAAGGTATTTGTAAATTCATGCATGTTGTTACTTACTGGGATTTTATATCTCATACCCATTTTTAAATGTTTTGTTTTTAGATTATATTGGAGAAGGCGCTACCAAGGAGATAGAACATTAGCAGGTTGTTGAAGGAGATTTAGGGAATACTAAAGGTTGGAAATCGTGAAATTGGTTGGTAATGTTCGTAGGAATCCTTGATTATTAGAGTAGGGATTATTTGACTTGACCTTTAATTAAGATGTTTTGAACTCATATTAAAGATTTGAGTAATTTGGATATATGAAAATTTTGAGGTTATTAATAGTAAAGTTTTAAATATTAGCATTTTTTGATGTAATTTTCTATTATTCTAGTTTTGTTATGGTTGTTTTGTTACTACTTGGTTTATGCCTTTATTTAAAAAATTATAATTATTGGAAAATTCGTGTCTGAAGCATGACAGCTCTGATACCACCGAAAGGTGCCTAAAAAAATAAATCCAAAGTATGGACCTTGTAGGCCCAAAGCAACCAAACTAATATCCATACTATAAAGATTAAATATTAAAGTAAGCTAAAAATTTAAACTTTCTTTTTTTTTTTTTTTTGGTAGTGAAAAAAAAAAAAAAAAAATTTAAACTTTCATTAATACCTTAACTAAAGTGCGGAAATTAAATGAACAATAGATCAAAAACCTCTAACTAGACAAGAGAGTAACTAACTCCTAGACTGACGAAAGACATAATAATGATCCACAATCCATCAAAGTTATGAAATAAACATCCTACATCAGACAGCAATGCTCGTCTAAATCGTCCTCTAACTGGTTCTCAGCACGATTGGTATAGTCTACCCCATCTGGTATGTCACGCCTTCGATCAAGGTTTACCCCTCATTAATAGACCTAAATCCAAAGTATGAAACCTTTGTAAGCCCAAAGAATAAATAAAACCACTTTGAGGCAATATTAGAGTGCTAAAATTTAGAATTATTTCTTTATTAATAATGCAAAACCAAACCAAACCTTTCTTCATTTCTATGGAACTCATTTGGGGATGAGAACCTAATTCCCAATTCAGAATGAATTCCAAACAAGGCCTTAGTTACCAAACTAGTGTGCCAATTTGCTTCCACAGGCTACCCAAATTAAGATCTAAACCGTGCATGTGGGGACTGGTGAGAATTCTTTGACATGTACACAATCCCTATATACGCCTAATTTTATCAGGATTCAAAGCTACCAAATTTTTTGACCTTATAGTTGCCTCGTAAAGCGTTTTGAGTTCTAAGTAGAATAACAAAATGAAAAGGTCACATGGAGGAAAGACAGAGAGGCATCAATTCGTGAGACATACATAGACCGATACTTCTACAAGCACACAAAAACGCTTCAACCCTCTTCTCAATAATTAAACATTTGCAAGTGTAAAGAAAACTAGTAACTACATAAATGTCTTGTTACCAAAAAAAAAAAAAAAACTACATAAATGTCTGAAAGGAACCCAAGACCCCAAAAATCAGGAAAGAATTTTTGTTTGTGGAGGGTGAAAGAGCATTCCTTGTAGCAAATAACTTCTTATGCCAAATACAAACCAAAAACAACATTGTCATCAATGCAACTACCAGGGGGTGCACGTGCACGTGCACGTGCAGTACTACATTTAGAAGGATAGAACAGTAGTGCAAGTGTCCAGATTTCAGATGAATAAACAGAGATTTAAACTTATATTAATCATGCTCTTACAATGAACTGAAAGGGCTTTTTGGGGAAGTCGGTGCATAGTTGTTGGCATTCTTCCCAAGGGGCCTATTCTATAGAAGATCAATGCAATAAAGCCTAGAAAAGAAATTCCACAACATTCTTCTTGAATTTATGAAAATATTAATTGCAAAGACCACTAATTCAGTGGTTACGAGATATAGAAGCCCACAAAACATACTAATTTGACTCTTACGTGCTATTCAAACATTACGATGTTTCTGCATACGAATAAAACCAGCTGTTAGGCTATATCGAGGAATATCATACAACACAATAGGTTTTACAAACTCCAGTCTGCTTTTCTATAGCACAGAAACACAGACTGGAATGGGAAAATAAATTCATGAAAGCTAAGCAATAAAAGGTGTACACCATAAATCCTTCAGACATACTGTACTTAAGGGACCTTAAAAGAGGGGTTTTACTCTAAATAGAAGAAGACTCAGCTTGATTTTGCAGTTTAAACCAAGCACTTCAGTTCATCAGGACACATAAATCCCTCTTTAGTAGAGATTGACACAAGTCGGATTCAGTAAAAGTGTAAGATCGCCATAAAATGAGGTGTCACAAACATAGACAAACAAGCATACAACACAACAGGGTTTTGCTTGTTCAGAGCAGTATGGGAACTGGCAAGTAGAAAGAAGGAACTTTCCTTCGAGCAGATCTCTAAACAGTACACATCTTTCAGTCATCTGCATCAGTATAAAACAGAAAATTCAGATGCAGAAGAGGCCTGCAAAAGTTTAGCCCGGTTGTAAACTCCACTCACCCTTTGGGGATCGAGAACTGGTTGCAGAAAAGTCAGATGATGCCATTGGGATGGAAATCGATAGCTGTGTTGTGGAGAACGAGGTCCGGTTCAATCTCTCATCTTCAAGGTCCGACCATGCGTCTCTTGTCCTAGGCCATTCATCAAAGAAAGGTCGAAGGTACTGACTTTCATGTTTCACATGTTCCGGTGAGATGAACTCGCTGCCAAATAAACAATGCTGTCGTTTGGGTAATGCAGCATTAATGGGTGCAGAACCAAGATCTTCTAATGTGTGAATCTGCTGGTAATCGCTTTGCAAAATGGAGCAAGTTCTTGATTTTGATGTAGGGAATGAGGACACTTGAGATGGCATCAAGCGCCCTGTGCTGTCTAGGGAGGACTCCATCCCAAGACCCTTTGCACTTCCAGAGGCTCCTGAGAAGAAACTATCCTCATACGTTGGTTTAAGTCCATGAGGATACCTGTACAATGAGTAGGTCACAAGAAACATACTGTAAAGGGTGTTCTTTAGAGATTGAATCTCCAGCACAACGATTAAGTGTGATTACAAGAACCAAATTGATCACATAGAACATTTAAAATAGAAATACTAATCAGGCAAAACATAGCAAAGACCATATAAGGTTTGACAATGTGCCTAGGTCCATGCAGAAGACAAGATGAATTAAACCATCTTTGACAATCAGGGTTTCCTATCCCTCATTTTGTGCATAAATCCTAAAGGATGCTCTCCCCAGAACTCAATATAAATAACCTTGCACAGAAGCAAGATACCAAGAAAAAATAGCTATCAAAGTTGCATAGTAGTTCTGTGTCTGGTGATCCTGGCACCCACAGATGGAGAGTTGATGGTTGTTTTTCCTGGAAAAGTTTTGATTTAAGCCCTAGCCACTAAGAAGGCAAAATGATGATGATGATCATCACTATCATTACCATCATTATTATTATCAATTGAGTCTTTTAGCTTGCTAAGCTTATTTAGCTTTCATTACCTAGGATAAATTGGTATCAAATTCATTTTTCATCAACTGACAGTAGGCAGTGAATTATCACACATGTAGTTAGCCAAGTTGTCCGCTGAACTGTGGACTGTGGTTTGGCAGCAGTTTAGGACCGTGATTGGCATGAAAACTATTGACAGATAAACACTTGGAAATACTTTCTTTTCGAAGGAATATGACCAACCTGTTACGAAGAATCTCTAGGAATTCAACCAGTGAATGATTGGAAATTAAAAAATTGACTTATTAAGAAAATATATAAGAATGAAAATTTGTCTTAATACAGACAGTACAATTAAAACAGTAGAGAAACAGTTTCCATCATTAATTATCATGATAATCTCCAATTACTTAGCTCTAAATCTATATCTGAACATAAAAAGAATAAAATTATTTACATATTGGTTTAGTACAAATTGATATTAAACCATTGGCTAGATTAGGACTTAATACTTCAGTATATACATGCATAAGAGATTTCAGGCAAAAGTGTTTCTGATACTCCTTATTAGAAATTGTCAAATCTTCCTTAGCACAGGGACCAATCTACTTTAATTGTTTTCCAAATTTTATAGTTTTAATGAATTATCCCAATATAATGAAGGTTTTAACACTTAATATCAACCTAATATAATTAAAGTTTTAACACTTAATATCAAAACACAAGGCTTTAATCTTTATTATGGACACAGACGGTAAAAACCTAGCACTATGTTATTGGATTTATTACAAGGTTATGAATACTGTTTGTTCAAAAGCAATATACTATGATACAGGTGGCAATAGACAATTCAAAAGCTATATATATATTTGAAAAATATTATGAACACTACTTGTTCAAAAGCTATATTTGAAAAATAATAAAGCAGTCCCTAGGACAATTCAATGGAGAGAAATAACTCTCTCCAGGCAATGGACATTAGAGGCAGAACAGTCCCTCGAGTTCCTAATACAAAGCCTGAACAAATTATAGAACACCCTACTGCAGATGTAGAGATAAGGTTCTCCTCAAATAATAATACTAGAATAGATTTATGAAGTCCATCAACAAGCTCATCCGCCAAATATTCCACTTCAGCAGTCCCTTTGACTATTCAGGAAAGGATGCAAGCTCAACCATATACTGAAGTACATAATTTCAGAACAATTTCTGAAAACTCCAAGTCCAACACCATATTATAGAGTAAATTACCTTCTGAGTCCTTCATTTCAAGACATGAATATGTTTGTCTTATCCAAAGATTTTGAAATAAATAAAGAATATTTAAGAAAAGAATTTTATTTAGAAAAAAATAAAGATAAAAGGAAAATGTTCTTCAAAGACTTCAATGAAACTCAGAGGCCCTTAATTCAGGAAGCCTATTAAAGCTTCTTAAGAGAACATAAGGTACTTGTGTTTTTGTTTGAATGGTTTTCTAAACATTTTTCAAATTTCACAAAATCTTAAGATAAATGTTTTTGAAAAATAATCCAAAGCATGGACAACCCATCAAGGAGAACAAACAGAAGATATTACAAAAATGGAATCTAATTTCTCTCCTAATACAGAAGAAAGAAATGAATTAAAGTGGAAACCTTTGATTTATCCATCAAGAACAAAAAATTACTATCCTAGACCCACTCCTACAGATCTTCAGATTGAGGGACCAATCATGCAAGCTAACTATGATGGGAAGACTATCTATTAATGGAACATAGGCCTATCTGCATATCAGATAATAACTTCATGTCACCACATGATCATGGCAGCTTTTGCAGCAAAACTGGGAAAAATGATTCTGACATCCAAGCAGCAGAAATGAGCAAATACAGAACTTGAAAAAATTATAGAAAACCCTATTGAAGATGTAGAGAGAAGATTTTCATCTGGTAATAATACTAGAATAGATTTATGAAGTTCACCAACTAGCTCATCAGCCAGATATTCCACTTCAGCAGTCCCTTTGGCTATTCAGGAAAGGATGCAAGTTCAACCATATACTGAAGTACATAATTTCAGAACAATTTCTGAAAAATCACAAGCCCAACAACCAAATCATAGAGTAAATTATCCTCTGAGTCTTTCCTTTCAAGACATGAATATGTTTGTCTTATCCAGATATTTTCAAATAAATAAAAAATATTTAAGATAAGAATTTTATCCAAAACAAAATAAAGATAAAAGGAAAAAAATTCTTACAAGGTTTGGATACTGATTGAAATAAAGAAACAGAATGACAAAATAAAACTTAAAAGGCTTGGATACTTACAGTAAAAACGATATTTCCAATCTCGATCACAAACTACACTCAGAACAAACTCATAGAAAACACTCTTAGAACATTCACAAGGAAGAAACACACTTAGATTACAATATGCAATCTTAGAACACTCAATAGGAATACTCAAAAAGCTCACTCTGAAAAAGGTGAAGGATGTCTCATCTTGTTATCTGCCTTCCTCTTATAGAAGAAAGCAGTGGGGAATATTTCATACATGATTGAAGTCCATCGTCGATTGCTGACACTTGTGATCTTACTTCTAAAAAGTATATCTGTCAATTATTTGTTTACACTGCAGATGCCTTATCATGTGGTAGACGGGGTCTAGTCGTCAAGCAGCGTCTCTTTCTTCTTTTGTCATTTTTTGCTATTAGCAATCAATTATTGTGGGTAACATCATTAGTATACTCATTAACAACTATTTTGCAGAACTAGGTCTTCAGCTCGGGGTTTACCCTCCCGAAGTTCTCATTTATGTCAAACATGTTCGATCCAGAGTCCTAGTCCGAGTCGTGGACTTGTTCAATTACTTAAAATCGTTTTCTTTTTAATTCAGCTCTAGGTATTTCCAGATTTTTTTTACTTTTATTCTTACTGTTATTTCAACAATGGTTGGTTCGTGAACTTCATCTTGTCTTTCTTCTGACTTCAAGCATTCATCAGTATGCTATATTAGCCAGACTGTGGGATTGATAAGCTATTGATATTGACCCAGTATCTACCAAGATTGCTTCATAAAATTCCGTCTCTACCTGTTGAATCTATTGGGATATTTACACCTATAGGGAAATAATTCTGTGCTATTTCTTATGGGTTGATATTAGGCCCAGGATAATGATCTTGTGGGACCAATATAGGAATATGCCCCCTTATTATGTAGGATTTCTCAGATTTTACCTGTCTTTAATTTAGAAATTTCTTCTTTCTCCTTATTACTTTATTAGGAGCTGGCTGATTCTTCTTATTAGCCAAATATTGAATGTAATTAAGGTAAATTGGTGCCTTTCCTCGATTGGCCACCATGGTTTTTTCTGCAAGAATTCTCGACTGAGGAAGTTTGGAGGAGAATTTAATGCCCCTTTAAGATCAAATACTGAAAGAATGCCATCTGGCAGATATTTATTTTGACGTCAAATTATTCATATCCTTTTCAAGAACCTCTTTGGCAGCTTTAAAATCAATTCTAACTTCCTGATTGAGGAGATCACTTTGAAATCTATTAAAACACGTTCCTATAGATAATATTTCCTTCTATATTACAGAGTAATTTACTTGTGCAGCTTCCATAAGCCAGAAGTGAATCTTATTAACTGTTCTTGATCATTAATTCTTCGTTTAAGAATTCCACCATATCCTGTATCAGAGGCTCCATTTCACAATTTTATAAGTATATGCAGAAGCCAAGGTAGTATTTTGCTTGTTCTTTCATGTTTTGAACAGCCATGGTATGGTCATTAGTCCATGGAGCAGGATTCTTTCTTAATTTTGCATATATGATTTTGGCACCTTGACTGAGGTTTTTATAGAAATTGGATATAGAATTCAGGCTTCCAAAAAATCTCTGTAATTGTTTTTATCAAAGATGACATCAATATAAACTATTATAAAATCATATGAATTCAATATATCATTCATGATATGCTGGAATTTAGATGGAGCATTTTTCAGTGCGAACAGCATTACATTCCACTCATAAAACCCAAAAGGAACAAAGAAGACAATTTTATATCATTATTCTTCTGCAATCTTTCTTTGCAAAAATCTTGATTTTAAATCAAATTTTGGGAAGATACAGGCATTATAAATCCTATTCACAAATCCTGTTTATTTGGAATTGGATATTAAATAAAATGAAGAACTTTATTTAATGGTTTATAATTAATTAATAATCTTGGAACTCCTTCACCCAAAAAAAAAAAAAAAACTTGGAACTCCTCTTTTCATTTCAACAGCTTTATTAACATAAAAGGCTGAACAGTTTCATGGTGAGTAGCTTGGTCATGTCAATTTTTCATTTAGTAAATCTTTTATTTCAAATTTCAAAGTTTAATTAATTCCTTACTACTCTGAGATGGATGAGCTTTTGAAGGAATCATTGATTCATGAAAATTTAAAATGTATTAACTTAAGTATATGCCTTTTTCTTTCCCAAAAAGCTGTAGAAAGATCAGAACAAATTTGATCTAATATCTTAAAATTTTCGATTTCCTTTAGGACTGTTGGGTTTTTCAACTCTTGCTCAATATGAAAGTATTTTATTGACTATTTTGATTTTTGCTTTTCCTATAAACTTAAATTCTATAGGAATATTGATGGCTTGGGACATTATCCCCTGGAGAGTGACAGAAAATGGCAGCAATTGTGCCAAGAATGCTGTTCCTAAAATGACACCTTCTGATATGTTTTTTAATAAAAAAAATGGTGAAAAGATACATATTCCCTGATTGCATGTATCAGCAGAGTATAATTTATATTGACCATTCAACCTCTATCCGCTTTTAGTATTTAAATTCTACTTGGCTTTTTTCAAATTGTTTCATAGGCATTAACCCTTCCCTAGTACAATTTAAACCTGCACCTGAGTCCATCAAGACTTATGGTTTTTACCATATATTCTCCTTGTATTACGAGAGTAATTTGGACATACCATTTTTTTTTTACCTATATTGGTTGGGATAATCCTCTATGAATGGAGTCCATTTTTTTCTAGATCTTTAATTCATTGAAGTGCAAGGAGTGTCATCATGTTGTAAATTTTCCGATAATTCTCTCATTTTGATTTTTTATTTTAATTATTTTATTTCTGCTTTCTTTAATTAATTACTCCTTTCAGTTCAGCAGTTGTAGGTACTGTATATACCAGACTTTTTAATCTATTAACTACTTGTGTCATATTATAATTTTCTTTGGGAATATTCATCTAGTTATTAGTATTGCTTTTATTTGTATGTAACCTGAAGTACTTAATAATCAATCATCTTTTTTTCGATTGGATCTTCTACTTGATCTATTGTGTGTAGGAGAAAATTTTCTTCTGTAGTAAGAGCTTCTTCTGTAGTAAGAGCTATAAAATTGTCTCGTTAGACAATTTATGCATTGGCAGTTTGGTTTATTATAACACTGAACATCTTTAATAATATCTTCCTTTCCATTAGAAGAATATTCTATATTATTTTCATTATCAAGTTCTTTATATCCATCTTCAATTTCTTATTCACTATTATTTAGAAGAAAAAATTGTATTTGTCTTTAATTCATCACTAATTTGTAAAATCGTTTATTTTTGTTTTGTTCAACATTTATAATTGTAGTGACCTACTTTTCCACATTTATAGCAAATTGCAAGTTTTCTAATGGGTTTGCATTTCATTAGTAAACTTTTTTTCCAAAATTTTTTTCGCACTCACGTGGGAATTTCACATGGAAGCAAAATTATAAGAGTCACTCTCGCCAAAATCGAGCAACATTCATGGATGGTTACATATATTTTTTATTTTGATTGCTCTAATCTTTGTAGAATTTAATGCTTTTTAAATATATATGCTATAGTGACACTAGATCTATCTATGAGTGTCGCCAATTTTTTCTTTAATCAAAATTATTATTTATTTGATATATTTTAGCTTTTTTTTCATCGATATGTAAACAAGAGAGAAACTAGAGAGGAGAGGAAGAATCAATTGAATTCTCCTCATGATTTCCATACATCTATATAGTATTCAGTACTGTACATGAAAGGAAACTTTCTATCTCTCAAACTTTCCATGACACACACCCATAAATCATTACGTAAATCACTACTTTCTACAACACTCCCCCTCAAGCTGGAGCATATATATCATATAAGCCCAACTTAGAACAAATAAATCCCAATTGATTCCCACATATACGTTTTGTAAATATATCTGCCAGTTGATCTCCAGTCTTCACATAAAATGTAGAAATATCTCCACTAAGAATCTTATCTCGGATAAAATGGCAGTCAACCTCAATGTGTTTCGTCCGTTCAAGAAAGACAGGATTGGACGATATGTGTAAAACAGCTTGATTATCACAATACAGTGGAAATGGAGTTGGGATGGTAAAACCAATCTCTCGAAGAAAGTGTTGCATCCATGTCAACTCACTAGTGGTGTGAGCCATTGCCCGGTATTCTGCTTCTGCACTAGACCGTGCTACTACAGGTTGTTTCTTATTCTTCCAAGTAACTAGATTGCCACCTAGAAAAGTACAGTAACTTGTGGTAGATCTTCTATCTGAATGAAATCCAGCCCAATCAGCATCAGTAAAACCCTCTACTCTTGAATGTCCATTCCGTTTGTAAAAAAGCCCAAGACCAGGTGCTTTCTTTAGATAACGAACAATACAAAGCACAACCTCCCAATGTGGAATTCTTGGAGCATCCAAGAATTGACTAACAACACTCACTGCATAAGAAATGTCAGGTCGAGTGATGGTTAGGTAATTCAGCATACCAATCAACCAACGATATCTGCTAGTTTCTTCAAACACCTCCCCATCATCCTTTAACAATTTCTGGTTTGGTTCCTTAGGGCTTTCAACTAGTCGAGCTCCTAATAGCCCTGTTTCTTCCAACAGATCAAGGGTGTATTTCCTTTGAGACAGATTAATACCTTCTTGAGACCTAGCAACCTCAATACCTAGGAAGTATCGAAGCTTGCCCAAGTCTTTGGTATGAAATCGAGCCTGTAAGAATTCCTTCAACTTGGAGATCCTGTCATGGTCATCCCTAGTAATCACAATATCATCTACATACACAATAAGAAGAGTAAAACCTACATTAGTACAAGAATGAAAAACCGAATGATCTGTCTGACATCTATGAAAGCCAAACTCTAACACAGCATCAGAAAACTTCCCAAACCATGCTCTTGGTGACTACTTCAAACCATACAAGGCCTTTTTCAACTTACATATACTACCTCGATACTCCCCCTGAGCAACAAACCCCGGCAGTTGCTCCATATACACTTCCTCAAGTAAATCACCATTAAGGAAAGCATTTTGAACATCCAACTGAAATAAAGGCCAATCAAAATTAGCAGCAAGATTAATAACTTCTTGAGACCTAGGCCAATCATTCTCATCAATATGCTATCATCATAAAGCTCTCTCTCCGACGACGAAGGAAAGCTTTCTCTGGTGACGAAGGTTCCTGTCTGAAAACTTTCTAGGCGACAAAGGTTCTCGGTGACATCTCTCTGGCGACGAAGGTTCTTGGTGACATCTCTCTGGCGACGAAGGCTCTCCAGCGACGAAGCTTCTCTGGCAAAATCTCCCTGTTGACGTAGGTTCTTTGTCTCGCTGACATACCTCTGTCGGCGACCACTCTCTAGCGTCAAAGGTTCTCTGGGGATGAAGGCTCTTTATCAACGAACTCTCTCTGTCAATGAATGGCGCCAGTTTTGGGATTCCGTCAAAAGACCAAGGATTGTAAGGAAGCTCGTGTTGGCAACAAATTGATTTCCTTCGAGAAACACAGAGGAAGGCGTGGGGTAGTGATGAGGATTTCCGAAATAAGCCCACACGTTTCTGAATCTGTAGAGTTGGATAGTCAAGGGCATCAATGGTTGTGTGCTAAAGTCCTCAGCCTGCGATCCAAGGAAAATCTGGGATTTTTGGGTTTATGCCGTCAATCCAATGGTGTCATTGTCTTGGAGATGAAATCCAATTGGCATCAAAGGTTTATTCAAATGTCTATGATTTCACAGAGAATCCCGCAGGCAATGGTTATTCTGCCTAAAAAAAATGAATTGGGTGGACGGGGGGTGTGATGCAGCTCCCTGTTCATATCCGAAGGCGGTGAAGGCTGAGTGTGTTGGGAGCAAGTGGATTAATAGGAATGAAACAACTTCTAGGGTTGCGGCAAGGGAAAACAATTGCCATTACGCAAGCTCCTATTATACTTGAAGACTGATGGAGTTTTCCCATTCTTTGTGAGGCCTCTTTTCCTGTCATGAATTGAGAGAAGGTATTATCAGAAGACAAAAGGGGTATTCATGCTCACCAAAAGAAGCCATTTATTCCTCCGTCTTCCAAAGCGATAGTGGTTTTCATGGAATCTGAAGAGGAAGCTTCAAGGGTGATTGCGGTAGCGGCCTCCAAGAATTGAGGTGGGAGAGTAACATGTTCAAGATGGCAAGGAGGGTATTCGACTAGCGATTCCAAATCATGCTCAAACGATATTTGGATTGTGCTGTTGGGGCTGCCTGTTCATTTGTGGTCTACCGCGTCGTTTGAAGCGCTAGCGGAAGTTTTCGGGGGAACGTTGGAAATGGGTTCGTTGATATCTTCAGGCAATATGGCGAGGGGAATTTCCATGAAGCTGAAAGAGACCCTTCACAAGAACGTTCCATGGTCTATCTCTATCTAGGATGGTCTATCAGATTACAATGTCCTAGTGGAAATTCTTCCAATTATCTCGTCAGAGAAGGTGGCGTCTGGCAGTTTGGGATCTAATGGAAGGATTGGTGAGGGTAATGTCCGGAGGTCTTTCACGGAAATTGTGAGAGAAGACCTGCTGGAGAAGATGACTGTGGAGAAGATGAACAGTGGAGAAACGTCTTCGGGCCAAAATTTGAATTTACTAGCAGGCAATTCGGGAATATTGGTGTCGGGTCTACTTGGGCACTGTAGATTAGCATCGGACCAAGCCCATGGATTTCCAAAGATCACACATGAGAAGGTGAGTGCAAGCTCGGTCCATTATAGCGATCCACCCCATAGCCATTGTGGATTCCCAAGGATTAGATGTTAGCATTGTGGATCAGCAACAGCCCAGGCCCATGATAGAGCTCAACCCCATGACCATTGTGGATCAGCATCAGCCCAGGCCCAGGATAGCGGTCAACCCCATGGCCATTGTGGAGCATCAGCCTAGTCAAAGTCGACCATGGGTATCTCCTTCACGCCCTTTCCGGAAGACACTCAGCAGTTGCTGCCATCTTCGTTCGTCTCTAGTAAAAGGTTAGAGATTTCAAGAGACAGCCAGAAAATCAAGCCGTCTTCGGGCGACTTTGGTCTAGGTGTTGCGTCTTCGGCTGTGGATCGTAAAAGATCTTCAAAGGAGTTAGGGTTGGCGGAAGAGTTGATTTCGGCGAATCAGGTCAGCATGGTTGCCGAGAATGGAGGTCTTGGACGCAGCAGCAATGGGTTAATGGGTTTGTGATTGGCTAAAAAGTCTGAGGTGCAGCAAAAATATGGCGAAAACAAATTCAGAGTTGGGTCGAAGAGGTCATGAGTCGTTTTATCATGGGTGAAGGGGATTTCCTATCAAAGGTTCCTGTCGTCAATTTGAATAGTGACGATTTGGATCAGAGGAAGGTTGGTGCCACTCAATCTGATTTGAAAGTAGTCAACGAGAGATTTCAGAAAAGGAAAATGATGGTTGAATACGAGGAAGATGGGAGCTAGTCAGGGATTCAATCGTAGTGGAAAGTCTACTCACGCAGGCACAAGAGGGGTGGAAGAGATTACACACAGTCTTCTCTGTCTAATATCTCCAGGTCTCCTAGAAAAAGGGGTCGGGGATTAATGCCAGTGGCTTTTGGGGATTTTTCAAACCTTGCATCACCCTCTCATTTCCAGATGGATTTTCCTATTCTTCCGGGGTCTCCTTCAGATCGAAATCGTACTTCTACGAGTATGTTTCACGTGCCTTGCCTTGTTATTAATGATCATCTTCTATCTCCCTCTTTTGTCAGTAGGGCTGTTTCTATTGCCCGGATGGTTTCTGCTACATCTGACATGTCATCGTGCTTAGAAAGTATGGATGAATTCTGTGATTGACATTTGGCCAATGGTTTAGTGAAGGAGTCGAGTGCTACTGTTGAGGGTGGCTTTGATGTATGGGGTAGAGTTAGATTGTTTTCTGAGTTTGTTATTGAGGAGTCTGTAAACTCCAAAGGGGAGCTGATTCCTCTTGCCTCAGTGGTAGAGTGTTTTAGGAATAGAATAGAAGAGAGTGTTAAGCGTGTTCCATGAAGACTATCAGTTGGAATATTCGGGGTGTGAGGGGTAGGGAGAAGAAGCGTGTGGTTAGGGATCTTTGCAGTAGATGGTGTTCGAAGGTTATGGTTTTAATTGAGTCCGTGTATATGGGAACGATTAGGCATTTATGGAACTTAGGTGAAATTGAGTGGGCTTGTTTGCCTTGCATTGGGAGATCAGGTGGCATAGTGGTTATGTGGGATTCTGTTGCTCTTCGAAGGGGAGAGATTATAACAAGGGATCCTTCTTTGTCAATCCATTTCACATCTAGGCAGCAAGGTTTTTCATGGCTATTGATTGCAGTGTATGGCCCTTGCCAAGCAAGAGGTCAGGAGTTATTTTGGCAAGAGCTGTCCCGGTTGTTCCCCGAGTCAGCATTCCCATGGCTGGTCTTGGGCGATTTTAATGTATATAGGTATTGCACCAAGACTCAACAAAATCCGACCTAGGGTAACTAGGAGTATGAGGAACTTTTCCAGCTGGATTCAGCAGTGTGAACTCATCGATTATCCCTTAGTGGGGGGATCATTTACATGGTTTAATTTTCAAGATCCTGCGTTATGTTCCAGGTTAGATAGATGCCTTGCGTTGGGGAGTTGGGATGCTCATTTTACCTCTATGTGTCAGTTCCTTCTTCCTAGGCCAATTTCGGATCATAGCCCGTTGTTACTGTCTAAAGATTCTAGGAATAATGGCCCTTCACCTTTCCGATTTGAAAACATGAGGCTAAAGTGCTCGGGCTTTTTGGAGTTCGTGAAAGGGTGGTGGAGTAATGTGAATCAAGGTTTGGTAGGGTGGGCTGATTTCAAATTTGTGCGAGGTTTAAAGGAGGTCAAAAAAAACATAAAGAAGTGGAATATGGAGTCTTTCGGGAGATTAGACCTTAGAAAGAAGGCCTTAGAAGAGTTGAGGGTTCTTGATAGCAAAAAAAGGAGCGATTTGTGGAGTCCTTCAGATCGGATAAGACGTTTAGAAATTAAGGAATCAGTGGATGAGCTATTGAGATTTGAGGAAATTTCTTGGAGGCAAAAATCTAAGGTTACTTGGTTGAAGGAGATAGATAGGAATACGGCTTTCTTTCATCGGATTGCTAATGGTTGAAGGTGCAAGAATGCGATTTATAGATTAGAGGTAGATGGAAGAGTGGTGGAAGATAAAGAGGAGATTGGGGAGTACTTGGTGCACTTTTATTCTGAGTTATATAGGTCCGAGCAAGAGGTTAGATGTCGACTAAAGAATGGTCAATCTATGATCGATGAGGAGGCGTGTGTTTGGTTAGGAAGAGAATTTGAGGAAAATGAAATTAAAGAGGCAATCTGGGAGATGGATGGAGATAAGGCTCCGAGGCTGGATGGATTTAGCATGGCATTTTACAAAATGAATTGGAAGTCAATTAAGGGAGAGATCATGAAGGTTTTTGCCGAATTCTTTTCAAGTGGGATTGTGCATAAGATTACAAATGCGACCTTCCTAGTGTTAATTCCCAAGAAACAGGGTGCGGTTGGTATCAAGGATTTTCGCCCCATTAGCCTCACAACAAGCTTGTGCAAGATCATCACAAAAGTTTTTATCCCGTAGGCTAAAGGTGGTGCTTCCTAATATCAGAGGTTCCTCCCAAAGTGCTTTTGTTAAGGGTCGGCAAATATTGGATTGTGCATTGATTGCTAATGAATGTGTTGAGGGTAAACTCAGATCAGGTGAATCAGGAGTTATTTGTAAATTGGATTTAGAAAGGCTTTTGATAAGGTTGAGTGGCAATTTTTGGATTCGGTCTTGGAGTGGAAAGGCTTTGGAGGTAGATGAAGGAAGTGGATTAAAGGATGCTTGGATAAGGTCCAATATTCTTTCCTATTGAATGGGTCTGTAAGTGCTTGTTTGAGTCGTCTAGAGGATTACACCAAGGGGATCCACTTTCATCTTTTTTGTTTACTCTTGTGGCAGAGGTATTGCATTGGTTTATCAAAAAGGCAGTTGATGGGGGATTAATTCAAGGTTTCAAAATAGGAAGAGATGATTTGATAGTGTCCCATCTTCAGTTTGCAGATGACATCATGGTTTTTTTGGAGGCATCTTCCGATCAAATCCTATGGCTAAAGAGCATCTTGCACACATTCCATATGGTGTCTAGATTGAAAGTTAATTGGGGGAAGAGCACTTTGGTGGGGCTTAATGTTGGTGAGGAGGAGGTATCAAGGCTTAGTTTTTGTTAGGATGTCAAGTAGGTGCCTAATCTCTATCGTATCTGGGATTGCCTTTAGGTGCGTCTCCTAGGGCGATTAGCTTTTGGGACCCCGTCATTGAGAGAGTTGAAAAAAGATTAACTAGGTGGAAAAGGAACTACCTGTCTTTGGGGGGGGGGGGGGGGGGGGGGGGGTAGGATTACATTAATAAAAGCTACCTTAGCTAACCTACCTGTGTATTATATGTCATTATTCAGGATGCCTAAAAGAGTGGTAGACATTCTTGAGAAAGCACAACGTGATTTTTTGTGGGAAGCGGGTGGATCTAGGAGAACCCATTTGATTGAATGGAAAAAGGTATGTAGCGATAAGGATATGGGTGGGATAGATACTGGCAATCTGGTTTCCCGGAACTCATCTCTACTGGCGAAGTGGTTGTGGCATTTCAGCAACAAGCAGGAAAGTTTGTGGTATCAAGTTATAGTCAACAAATACGGAAGAGGGGATAACTAGTGGTCTATTAATTTGAGGACTTGGCCTACAGGCAACTGCCCTTGGAAGGCTGTGATTAGATTGAAGGAATCCTTCTATCTCCATTTACGGGTGTTTGTCGGATCCGGCATATCTATTCATTTTTGGCATGATTTATGGTAGGGAGATTGTGTTTTAGCTGCTAAATATCTACTCCTTATTTCCGTCATTTCCTGCCCTGATGCTCTAGTTTCTAAAGTCCTTTCTTGGTATGTTGTAAGGCTATCTTGGAATCTCCCTTTTAGAAGGGATTTGAGATCACAAGAGCTCAAAGAGCTAGCACCTCTTTTTGCTCTTCTTTAGGATTTTTTTTGGATTCTTCATCTAGTGATAGGATTGTTTGGTCTCCCTCCCCCTTGGCGCCTTTTTCCTGTAAATCCTTTTTTAACATTCACCGTCCTGATAGTATTGCCCCCTTGGTGTCATTTTCTTCATCTAAGCTTTGGAAACCTAAGATCCCCCCAAAGATAAAGGCTTTTCTCTAGACCACACTTTTGTACAAGATTAACATTGCAGATCTTATCCAGAGAAGATGGATGAGGTATGCCTTATCACCTTCTATATGCGTGTTGTGTAGGGAGAAGTGTGAGATTATTGACCATCTATTCCTTCATTGTCGCTATACCTGGGGGCTATGGATACGTTTGTTTCAAATGATTGATTTATCTTGGGTTTTACCAGCATCCTTTGGGACATGTTTTGAACAATGGCGGCTGCCGGGCCTTGGGAGCAGAGGTTGCATCTTATACGAGATGGTTTTTCATGCCGCGGCTTGGCATGTTTGGATGCAAAGAAATCATCATATCTTTCGCGATGAGTCATTACCCAGAGGATAGGTGTTTGATAAGGTGATAGTGGATGAAGCCTTTTGGGCATTGGTTAGACCAGAATTTAGAGGGTGGTGCACATCTTAGGTAGTACGAGAGTGGATGGAATGTTGCTTCTCTTCAGTGGGCACTGGAGGTAGGGATATGGCTATATGGAGGGCGCTGGAGATTGTTGTCGTGAAAATTAACGTGGATGGTAGTTCATTGGGCAACCCGGGTCCTTCTGGTATTGGAGGAGTTATGAGAGATTGGACGGGGATGATTTCTTGCATCTTTTGCGCTTCCGTGGGCATTGGTGACTCCAGTCGAGCAGAGATGATGGCTCTTCTTGCTGCCCTCTCCGAAGCTCAAAAGATGGGAATTAGGAATTTTGTGGTGGAAGGCGATTCTATTACAGTCATGAGATGGATGGACGGCGATTTTTTCAATCATGGAGACTTTCACACCTAATTAGCAGAGCTAGGGCCTAGGCACGTGAGTTGAATGCCTCATTCAACCATGTGTGTAGAGAGGCTATTGGGATTGCAAACTGGTTGGCTAATTTGGGAGCTTCAAGTTCAAATACATACTATGGTCCTGTGTCGTCGGAGTTCTCTGGCTTATGTGTTGACTAGTGATATATACTTTTGGGGGGTCATATTTTTTGGGAGGTTTTTTTTGGGGCTTTGTACATGGAAATGTGTATTTTTACACTTGTATAGGAATCTTATAAGGTACCTTGTAGGAAGATAGGCAAGAGGGGAATCATAGACACTTGTACTTACCTTTTACTTTCTTAATATATATACACATCATTAATTATCAAAAAAGAAAATTAATAGCAAGGGAAATCAAGATACGCATTGAAGATATCTTAGCAACCGGAGAGAATGTCTCATCATAATCAATGCCATTAGTCTGAGTATACCCCTTTGCCACCAAGCGGCCTTTAGGCGCTCAACAGAGCCATCCAGGTTGTATTTCACAGTATACACCTACCGACAACCAATTGGTGTCTTACCCCTCGGTAGTGGAACAAGATCCCAAGTGTCATTCTAATGCAACGCAGCTATCTCCAATTCCATGGCTATCCTCCGTCTTGTATTAGATAAGGCCTCTTGTACTATCTTAAGAACACAAATATTGGAGACAAGAGAAGTAAAAGATGAGAAAGATGGAGACAAGTTATGATATGAGAGATGATTGCCGATAGGATGACGAGTAACACAAAAACGAGTACCTTTCCGAAAAGCTATAGGTAATGACTGGGAACTAGTAGAATCTCCAAGATCCATAGGTGCCGATTCAAATGGTAGAGACGATTTCAAATAGCTTTGGCCATTGAAAGATAGAGCATCATCTTTTTTCCACATACTAGCACGAGTGTCAGATGCAGAAGCCTTATCGGAGGTCAAATGAGAATCAAGACCTTTACCCATGAGAAAAATTTCAACCAAGCGAAACCACAAACCATAATTCTTCGAAGTCAACTTCACAGAAGTCATTGGAGAATTAAAACCAGAGAAAAGATTAAGGTTTGGAACTTCGAATTTAGTCTCTATAGAGAAAGTAACCAAATCCAACAAAATAAGAGAGACAAACAAGACAAAATAACAAAACAGTAACCCAACGACTTCAACTCCACTGCTACACAACAACCAAAATCACAAATCCACAATCCAAAGATACCCAAAGCAAACAAGTTTACAACGACATATCAGTAACGTCAACAACTTCACAACTGAAAGCAACAACGACTAGAGCAACATACACGACTGCACAACGCAACATCAAAGCCACAACACCAAAGCCACATCTTCACAACGGCAGCACAAAACAATGAGAACAGCAATCAACGAGAATATGAACGACGATCCACAGCAGCATCTCAATCAACGAGAACGGCAATCGCATATCGGTAATGAGGTAAAATAAAATAAAAAATAGAAGAGGAACAAGTAGGCGAAAGAGAAAGAGGATGGAGGAAGAAGAAGAAGAAGAAAAAATTTATTTCAAAAACCCCAGATCGTTATGGCTCTGATACCATGTTAACGAGAGAGAAAATAGAGAGGAGAGGAAGAATCAATTAAATTCTCCTCATGATTTCCATACATCTATATAGTATTCAGTAGCGTACATGACATGAAAGGAAACTTTCCATGACACACACCCATAAATCATTATGTAAATCACTACTTTCTATAACAGGTAATACTATAACAGGTAATAAAGTTAGATATATTAGAATCAAAAAGAAGATTTATAAGTACAAGGTACACAAACAGTGTACCAGAAAAAACCATAATAACAGCCCCCATAGGAGGAATAAAGACTAAAAAAGTCTACATTCCCACAGCTTCAGAGAATGAATCACAAGATAGAAACACCTCCAGCTTTAAACGAGAGGAAGATATATGGGAAGTCCACCAAAACAGCAACTTTTTAATGTCATCAGCTCCAATCTTGCTAATCTCCTCTCCTTATTCTTAAAAGTTCTACAATTTCTTTCCCACCAAATGGTCCAACAAAATGCTGCTGGAACCATATTCCAAAGCTTTATTAAATTAGAGACTCCACTTTTCCATCCCCAAGCCTCAATAGCATTGCGAAAGTTCTCCGGTTGAACCCAAGACAAGTTGAACTTCAACAACATACTGCTCCATAGCTTGCTAGACCACACACAATGTAACAATAAATGATCCACATTTTCTTCATTGCTTTTGCACATTACACACCTGTTTGGGATAGACCAGGCTCTATTTTTCAAATGGTCCACTGTGAGAATCTTATCTAGTACTACTGTCCAAAGAAAGAATCCAACCTTCAATGGAATATAACTCTTCCATGACAATTTGTTCCAATTGTATTCCATCCCTTGGCTAACCATAGCCTTAAAAGCTGACTTAACTGAGAACAGCCCAGATTTTTCTGACCTCCATAATCTAACATCCTCATTTGAAGTCAGATTGGCTCCATAAAGGGACTGCATCATCTCACACAGCATCTCCACTTCCCCATCAAGAAGGTTTTTCCTAAATTCGATTTTCCAAACTACTTCAGAATTGGACCTATCAAGAATCTCATCAATGCTAGAGGACTGATTTCTACTGATATTGAACAGTGCTGCAAACCTTTCTTTAAAACAAAGAGCACCACACCAAATATCTTCCCAAAACTTAATTGAAGAACCAGAACCCACTTTGTAACAGCAACCATTCCTGAACTCGGGCGTCAACTTCAAGATGGGTCTCCATAGACTTATTCCGAATGGTAAATGAGAAGAGCTAGGAAACCAATTCCCCCAAGAGCAACCATATTTATGAGTTATAACTTCCCTCCACAAGCTTCCTTGTTCCGAACCGAACATCCAAATCCACTTCTATAAAAGAGCTTTGTTAAAAGAGAAGATAGACCTCACTCCCAAGCCTCCCTCTTCAATGGGCTTACAAACTTCCCTCCATTTAACCAAATGGTATTTACCTTCACTTTCTGGCCCTTTCCATAGAAACTTTCTTTGGATGTACTCTAATCTCTTAGCAATAGATATCGGAATCTTCAAAATAAACATAAAGTAAGTGGGTAGATTCACTAAAGAACTTTTTAAAAGAGTTAACTTACCCCCTTTTGATAAAGTACAGATCTTCCCACTTGCTAGTTTTCTCTCCATTCTTTCCAAAACGGGAGCCCAAACTGATGTATTCTTATAGGTTGCACCTAGAGGAATCCCTAGGTAAGACATGGGAAGATTCCCCGCTTTACATCCCATCACTCAACACAGATTCGACATATTCAGGACCTCCCCAATGCTGAAAAGAACACTCTTACCCAGATTAACCTTAAGGCTTGAGCATGCTTCAAAGCATAATAGAATCTTATGGAGCATGAGAAATTGTTGAGGTGAAGGATAAAAAAAAAGCATTAAATCGTACACAAATAGAAGATATGCGATGGACAACTCCCCTCCTCCTATAGGAACACCCACAAGCAAACCCGACCCCGCTCTAACTATTTGATATATTTTAGTTGCAAATTTATAAAAATAGGAAAAATAATGAGAAAAAAAAAACTACTTAAAAAATAATGCAAATATAGATATACAAAGATGAAACAAATCTAATTAAGTAATTAACTTAAATACATAATTATAAAGTCATTTACATAATTAAATATTTGATTTTAAATCTAGATATAAGTTATTTAATTATTAGGAATGATATAATTACAATAAAATAACAAAAAATAATATATATAATTAAAAGATTATAACGAAATTTGGAAAATAAGAAAAATGAATCTCAAAATTTTGTGATTAAATTTACGCAAAAATTTAATAATAAACATATTAGAAGAATTGAATTTTTTTTTAAAACCTAGCATTAAATTGCATAGAAGGCAAGAGAAATCTATTATAGTAAAATATTACTAATAAATAATTATAATATGTATTTAGATAAGTTATAATATAATATTATAAAGGGAGAAATTAATATTATCTTAAAATTTAAACTAATTAAATTAAATATTCATAAGAAAATGGGAAAATATATAAAAATACAATAAGTCATTGAAAAAGGAGAGCAAAATATAGAAAGCTTGAAAACAATAATTTATTGTTCTATTGTAAACTAACAGCTTTCTATATAAATTTAGTAATTAAAATAGGAAAATATATGATGACAAAAAAAATCAAAATAAACAGACCATAATTGAAATATGGTAACAAATTTTGTGAAATAAGAAAAAAGTAATTTAAAAATTAGATAATTATGTTTATGGAAATTTTTAATATATATATGTGTGTGTGTGTGTGTGTGTGTGTATTATATAAAATAAATAAAAATTGAAAAATTTTGAAAAATCACATTACATCCAATTGAATAAAGGGAAATCTTCTTTAAGAAATATAATACTTTCTAATTTCTATTTAGTGATATCTGCTGAAAATTATAATATTGAAAAAGTAAGAAAATTAAAAATTACAAAAAATGCATTAAATATTTGGAAATACGTAAATAATTTAAATTATTTTGCATTCAATGAATTTTAAATAATCATTAAAATGATTAAATTGATTTTTTTACTAACTTGTCATATTTTCTTGTCTCGCATCCATCTGGTTGTGGATTATTTGTTAGCGAGTGCTATCAATACTAAGTACCAATTGGCAAATTAATGGCATTGTAGTAAGTTTTTTGATTATTACTAAGCAGTTAGCACTTAGCAATATAGCATCTGATAGTGTCACTGGAGCGGAGCAATATGGTAGGAGGTAGGATATCGGCTGGAGTTGTTGCAATAGAGATAAGAGAGACAAAATAAAATTGTTTCTAATTATTGCCATCAGATTATTAAGGGTGGTGAAATATTGCACTTGAAACAACACTTGTTCAAAGACTACAAGAACGTGGTGAATTGTCCACGAGTGAACAGAGATGAAGAGGTAGATGTGAGAGTACTTGTAAACTGGGGTTACAGGAAGGCAGGAGAGGAAAAAATCACAAAAATGAGATCAGATGTAGATTAGCAGAGCTTGTACTACCACCCCTGAGGCTAAGAATTTAAATGATGGAATCTATACCTCGATGATATGGTGACTAAGGCTGAGAGGGCCTCATATAGAACCTACATTTGAGAATTTTTGCAACCCGAGTACGAGGGGAAGGAGGCTGAGATATATATAGTTTTGAGGTGGGTGGTACCTCCAAAGTATATGTTGGAGTATATGGGCATGGGGCAGAGCATTCTGATCGACCTAGGGTCACTGGTACACAGAGTATCATAATGCCAAATTATTTGATGGACGCATAATTATTTCGTTCATCAAGATCAAGGCAGAAGAAATTGAAAGACATCTTACGCAAGGGGAATGTTAGACCGAAAACAGGGAAATTCATTTCCAAATTCTTTATATTTAATCACATTCCAGCACATGTAGCGTCATTGCCACACCTCAAGAATATGGTGGATATGATTCAAGAGTCAGGTTTTAGGGTCGTACATCCTACGTCTCTTGAGATTATGGGTACTTATTTGGATTAGAAGGAGATGAGAGACTTTATCAGCTTATTAAGGCTCCACTGAGAGTAGTTCCGTATGACTATTATGTATGATGGTTGAACAATTACTACTAGACTGTCCATCATCAACTTCATGGTACAAAGATAAGGCCGTATTTCTGAGATCAATTTACGCATTAGATAAGATAATGACCTGGGATATATATTACTACTACTATGGACAAGGAGGACGTAGAATGACTTTGAAGAAAATGATTAGGAGTACGACAGAATGAGATAGCAAGTTAAAGGCTTCCACTACCACTAATAAATCCCAAAACCTTCTGGAACAGTTAAACGATTCTTCTTTGAATGATTTCAAGGCACCCCAATAGGTCTAAATTCATAGCAAACTCTAAACAACATCTGTTTCCATTACTAATATTGTTTTTATTTAAATTTCAAGGGAAACCCACACCTGATGAAGCAAGTAAGTTTTGGAAGATTTTGAGGAAAATTTTGCTTTTTCACCATCTTTCCTATAAAGGATTACACAAAAAATTCAATGATAAGATAAATATTAATGTAAGGGAAATTTCAATTCCTGTGGTCAAAATTTAGGGAACTTCAAAAATATTATTGCTAAAAATTATCTACATGAATAAGAGATTCCATAAAAATTTGTCAATTTCCATTCTTCCAATGGCCACACACGCAATGTTAACGATGAAATATCTAGAACCTACCGAAAAGCACCAAAGCTTGGGCAATTTTGATTTTGATTGTCAAAGTCAGATTGACACAGAGTCACAATCCCCATACAGCATACACAGTATTTAAAAAGAAAAATGGTGAAAAAAATTCAGCACTTCATTCCAACATGGAATAGCTGTATACAGATCACCAAAGGTAACTCATGATCAATGATATAACTAGTCTGATAGAGATGAGTCACATGAATCCTTAAGTAAGCATGTGAAGCATGCTATAAAACATGATCTTACAGATTCTGCATCTTCACACACACAGCCTGAATCCCCCCTCTCCACTCTTACGTCTTCACTCTCTTCCTTTGATGGAATCTTGTCAAATTGCTGCTGGGCTTTTAAGCATCTTTTTGAGAAACAATAATCGATAAGTTTTATAAACAAGAACAAGGATTAAGATGGAAATGACAAATCAAAAGCTAAATCAATCTCAGATCTAAATTCCCTGAAATCTCAAGGCATGAAGAATTTATCAGAACCGTGAACCATAACTCAGTACTCTCACTAAATCTGAACTAACTCCATGCTAATCCCACATTCTACTCTAGAACCAAAAACAATAATACCATCCTTCATTTCCAGCTAACAAATTCCAAGCAAAGAATACCTTTCAAACACAGTAAAAAGAAAGAAGATAAACCACTTCCATACTATCTTTCAACCTTCATAGCACCAAAATGAAAAATATTCTACTAATCCTAAAAGCAAAAACGCTCATTCTTCGTCGCCAACCTTTTCTCCCTACTCATTTGATTAAAATTACTATGCTATCTAAAAGTTATTCAATAATCCATCAGTTTCTAATAGATTTAATATTAAATAAACATTTTTTGAGAGGGTCAATTAGTAAATTAGCGTATAAAGGGTAATCATGTAATTTACAAAAAAAATTTCCCTACTATACCTACGATTCTGATTAATTTGCTATAAATATACATTATTTGTATTAGATAGCGGCTGCATTTAATGATTAATTTGCATTAGTTAACGTTAGTGGGTGACCATTCATCTTTGTACCTCTTAGAATTCACACCATCATAAATGAGTAAATAACTCCCTCCTCTTGGAATTCCTAAACCTTTGAAATTCTTTGATGAATCTCTTATATCTTATATGTCTACATTCATTTACCTTTTCATATCTTCTTGTCTTTTCATATTCTTGTAATTATGACCCTAAGCCTATAAAAGGGGGTCTTGAGGAGAATGAAATGTACACAGAAATACGTAAGAAAGAGAACAATCTTCTATCATTCACGTATGAGGTCCTAGGCTCACGCTCACAAATGGGTTTTAGACGTACACATCAATAAGCTCAGATATCAAGATGTTTGATTCTGACAAGCCCTTTTAAGTTGTGGGTCACTTCCGTGATGTCATCTTCTGTTTCCTTACTCTCCTGTGTTTCAAAGAAAAGCTTGATGACAAAACCATTCGAAGGATCGAGGCTAACTTGAAGAAGCACCAGCATATACAAACTAAGGTGTTCGAAAAGATTTAAAACTGATAACGTATCTGGAATCTATAGTTTTTCAGGGTTTGAGGAGGCATCCACCAATACACTGGTACTGCCAAATGCGGTTATATAGGATTTCATGTTAGATGGGTATGTTATTCCAAAGGATGGTATCGTAAAATTCATGTTGGATGGCTTATCTAAAATTAATCCCAATTTTAGTAGGCTAAGTTGAACATCTTGGATGGCTTATCTAAAATTAATCCCAATTTTAGTAGGCTAAGTTGAACATCTTGGATGGCTTATCTAAAATTAATCCCAGTTTTAATAGGCTAAGTTAAACATCTTAACGTCTATTTTTTTAAACATCTGTTCTACTACTCCTAAAATCAATAACCGTCTTTCTTGTCATCAACTTCTTTTTTCCTACTTTCTTGATTAAAATTACTATGCTATCCAAAATTCATTGGATAATCTATCACTTATTAATGGATTCATGTTAAATAAAAAAAATTTCAAGAGGATTAAGTAGTCAATTAACATATAAAGGATAACGATATAAAGGATAATACAACTTACCATGTAATCTGATTTATGCTGTTTTCATGAACTCAATATGGCATGATACAGCAGTACACCATATTAAATTGATTATTCATGATATCATTTTCTAATTTTTTCCCTGTTTTTCTATCATTTTTTTCGGAACTGTTGATCAATCCAAATGGGGATGCTGAGTCAACTCAGGATCAGCCAAGAACAATACCTGATCTGGACAAGAGGTCTAACGCCATAGCTTGTCATACCCATCTTCATTTTTTTGACAAACCCAAAAGTGCAAACAATTGGACAATTTGCATGCCCAGATCATCCTTCAAAGGTCGTCAGATTTATGCTACCAAGTATAGAGGAAAAAGGAAACAACAAAGCATCGTCCCAAAATAATTGAAGGCAAAACCACCAAAACCAACCTACTATGCCTTGGAACTACAAATTTTAACAACTAATGGGGATACGGAGCATCAGATACCAATAAGACCCAAAGTCTGATGACATGCTTTAAATATGAGCCAAGAACACAATATATCAAACAGACAATTATAAAAATTAAATATTTCTGAAAATTTTGACACATGATTCTCCATTAAAAGCAACAACTCCCAAGCAAGTCCATTAAACTGTTACCTGTATTCTCTGTTACCAATCACTTGGGGCATTGGCTCCCAGTGCAACAGGGATGAATTGGTGCCGGAGCATGGATCCCGAGGATTACTAATGGTCTGCAATGACAGGTCCTCGAAGCTTTTGCTGCTCTTGGCACCAGCAAGTGATGTCACAGTCGATAATGACTGAGAGGTAGTTTGTGATTCCACAAGCTTTCTTGAACGGCTGCGGCCTCGCTGCATATGACGCTCACAGTACTTGGAGTCTGGATGTGCATTTTTGGAGCACCTCCATTTTTTTCCATCTGTCCTCCTGCATCTACCGGGCTCTGGGTCCATCTTTTTCCCATAGAAGGAACAATATCCCACTGAGAAAAAAAATTAAAAATGACGAATGCTCACACCCTAAGTTTTCAGAAAAAAGAAAAGACCTGAATAATAACATCAATAAATCAACTGAAGAAATCAATGGCATCAGAAAGAAAACAATATAACATAATATGAAGGAAATTTTCTTCCGCTTAAGTGACCCGAATAGGCAGATTAAAATCCACCTTTACAATCAGTGCAGTTCAAAATTCCACCATTACTATCAGGTAGAAACCACTTGCTAATGTTCCCTATTCTAATGAAGAACATAATGCATGAAAAGGAAATGAATGATGCAAAAGATGGAAAAAGTACTTTTGGTTTTAGATGAATAATAAGATCTAACTATTGGCAAAATAAATGGTAGAAATATCTAGATTGATTACCATGCTCGATAGATTAAAACCCAAAAACAAAGGGAAAATTTATCCTAGAAAGCAAGATAACATTGAAACAAACAGCTCTTTATAAGTCATACACCAGAGAAAAAAAATCAAATGATTGGGAAGCCAGATATTCCACCAAATCATTGGACAAATCTTATTATTTTGTATCAACAAATGAAATTCCATAATGATTTTTTTTTTTTTTTTTTAAAAAAAAAAGTAGGATATGTGGTTTAGTTGAGGAACATGTCTCAGTCTTCTATGGCAACAATTGTAAGATAATGGAGGCCTCTCAAGAATTCCTTTAACCGAATTCTTCATACTTACAAATTTTATAATATTTTATATTAAAATTAAATAGAAATAATTATAAGTAGAAAAAAATAGAAACCTTGGAAAAACTAAAAGAAAAATTAATAGTAAAAATGCATCACTCTCCCTCTCTCTTAATGAGTCATTAAGTGTTCTTTCCATACGTATCATGGAATCTAAAGGGAATATCAAGGGCTTAAGAACCATTTAAAAGTTATTAATGGTGCCATAATTTGACAAACTGGCAAGTTTCTAAACCATCAAAATTAACCATTAAAAAGGTCAATTCAAGAGAATCAACTGACAGAAAGATCCCTTTTTATTTGTCTTTTAACCAACATATTGAAACAGTATTCTTCCATAACTTTTAACTACATTCTTTAAATGACCTTTGGCAATCAAAAGAAAGTAGTAGGACAAAATATCTAAGTCCATTTGATAATCTGATACTGATCCCATCTGAACTCATTAATGAGACTCAATGGATGATCCCAATCATTTTATAAGTAACAAGTGTTTGGATTTGGTACTTAAGATGCTTATAGCAACACTATTTAGGTAAAGTCCAATGCATGGAGCTTATGAAGCCAAGTCCTGGCAATAGATTAGACACATGCCTTTATTTTGGAGAAATTATTAGTACCCACCATTTGGTATGTTTCATTTAATAGATAAATATGTTAATGATTACTTTGATCAAATGATTTAGCCATTTGATCTGGATTTGATCCAATAAAAAATCTGAATGTCTGAATTTGTTGAAATATTAACCATGTAATAGCAAAAGAAAGATCAAACGGAAACGGCACAAACGAATTTACATGGTTCATACATCCATGGGCGACAGAGGAGACTTCATTATATAAAGAAAGAGATTACATCAGTAGGGCTAAAACTTTTATCTTATTCCCCGACCATTATTACAACCATAATCTCAGTATATTAGAGAAATTTACTGCTATATCTTTATCATATAGCCAGGGGGGAGGGAAGGACTCGCACATCGGTTCAAACGGCCACAAACAAGTTTAACTATCCGATGGGTCTCTCTCCCATGGAGCCCCTCCCCTATTGGACTCAGTTGTGAATATGACCTGAATGGGCTTGAAATGAGTATTCAGAATTAGACCCATCAAATAAGAAGGCTTCCCTTTTGACTAAGATCTATCCATGTGTTCTCGGATTTATTCATTGTAAGTGCTGTGCATTTTCCTCACACTCCAATTAAAATGAAATTCCAGGGAGCTTTTGCTAGTATACTTCAAGAAGAATGGAACATACACAATGCATCAGTGAAGTTCTTGAGCAGTTACTCCCCAAATTAACAGTCAGGCATCATGAATTTTAATAGTAAATGTGGTCAAGGCATTGCTAAACACACAGCTACAACTGAGTTATATCAAATACCAATAATATGGAGGTGCTTCAGCTCCATGGTTTAAACTATCGGACTGAACCAATCTAACACATAGAACAGCATGCATCAGTTGCTACTTGTAAAAGTTCTTGATTCCATCTGATGACTCAGACTAATCCAGTCTGATAGGATCTAGATCAGGCAATCCTTACTATCATTCTCTCGGGCAACTCCAACAGCGATCACCAAACATGGTAGTCCCAGAGATTAAGCAAAGAATCTCCTGAGATTTCCCCTTTCACTTTACGAGAGGCACCAAAGTTTCCCTTAGATCAATAATTGCCTTATTTTGAAATTCTCTAAATAATCTTTTAAAGAGAATTTTGTGAATTAGAGTTTTCCCAAAAAATTCCCTATTCAAAAGAACCAAGATATCTCTCAACCTAAATTTAAAACGATGTTAGAATTAATCCCCAGAGAACTCCACCGGTGAAAACTGCACCAGATCCAAAGTCAGAAATAGAAACAAGATCAAGGGAAAAAAAATGACAGATCTTTCGTCCTTACAGCTCGGATGCTGGAAGAGCCGTGCCGAGACGGACTCAAAACTCCTCCTAATCGGGAGCAAGAGATCAGTTGGTACCGGCATTCCTGCCATGAAGTACTTGAAAATCAGGGCTTGATGCTCCAGCTCCTTCCACTGCAACGCCGTGAACGGCGACGTCATTCCGCTCACTCCTACCGCCAAAATAGTGCTCTTCTAAATAGCCCTTCTCCACGCAGGAAAAGCTGCAAGAAAGCAGCTTAAGCTCGGGCATAGAGTGACAGCAGAGGCAGCACGAAAGATACGGTCTCCTTCCGGGAAAAAATGTGGTGTTTCACCATTCCTGAAACGCAAAAGTTTTGAGAAAAACTGAAGCAAAGAAGCGAACAAGAAGAAACGACGAAAGCCAACCAAGTGGGGTTTTATAGCTTTGCGAAACCCTAGAGGGAGAATACGGACCGGAGCAGAGTGGACTGTCATTTGTCGGGGGCAAAGGACAGAACTGCACAAGACTAAAGCATCTGGGGACTTATTGTGCCACGTAAGCTGGGTCTTGCTATAAACCCAACCTTCCTTTTTTGAGACCGTTTCTTCATGTCACGCTGCCAGCGTGAAACGTGTGGATGGGATGGGCCTTTTCGATAAGTGGTTTCATTCAACCATTAGATTTTGGTTCTAGAAGAAATACGTTTTTGTTTTTTTGAATGCATTTACTTTCCTGCGTTTTATGGTACCACGGATGAGATTATGTTTTCGGGTGTGGGCCACCCATTGACATGGGCATGTTGTTCGTGCATTTCATGAATGGTACCATGAAACGCAGGAGAGGAAACCATCTCCTTCTTTTCAATAAGAAAAATCCTTTCATATCAAGATTTAGTATCTTGGGTAGGGCTGGCAATGGGTCGAATACGGTATGGATCTACCATGATCCGAATCTAAACCGAAAATGAAAATCCGATATCCGAATTCGATCCAAAATCCGACGAATCTTTTATATGTGAATCCGAATTCGAAACTGAATTTATATAATGTATCCGAATTTGAAATTCGACCGAATAAATAACCGAAATCCGAATTTTATCCGAATTAGATCCGATTTGAACTTAAAACTCAAAAGTCAAGTTTAACTATTAAAGCAAATTTTAACTATCAAAACTAATGAGCCATATAAATATTAAAGCAAGACATGAATAAGGATGGTTCAACCATAGTTTATACAAAATTCAACAATGGTTTAATGAAAAGTATATATTGATTTTGGTTCGGATCCTATTCGGATCGGATATGGACAAATTCGAATTCGGATCTGATCGGTCGGATCCGAAATCCGAAATCCGTATTCGAACCACATATCTATATCTCATATCCGAATTCGAGATTTTCGGATCGGATTCAGATATATATATCTGACCCATTGCCAGCCCTAATCTTGCTTATGCTTGTGCCACGGTCTTACAATAAACCCAACCTTCCTTTTTTCAATAAGAAAAATCTTTTCATATCTAGAAACCTACACTAAAAAGGAAGAGATGGCCACCAATTTTTGTCCAACTTCTTGTGCGGACTAGCTTGCCCTTCATCTTTGCATATCTTGATTGGGCTATTATAACCATGCCTTCTTCCCCAAGTTATCCACATTGGTTTCCTCTTGATTCATCATGTGCATCAATCCATCCTTTAAACTTTTACTGATGCGCAACCGAAGCGGCCTTTGTTGATTGGGTGTGATTGCACATCAATTGCTATCTTATTATTTATTTTTGTGCTTTTTCCTCCAACCTTCCTTCCATCTCAATGAAAACCCCCGTGGTGCAGTTTGGTTATCATTAGCAAGCTTCGTTGACCATTAGGTAGCTATGTTTCAAATCCTTCCAATGACGATTTTGGGTGGGTTTGGCATGAAGATTAAAGGACATCTTCGGAGCCTGGATGACTTTCACCAAAAGGAGTGACAAGCGCTACCCTTAGCCAACTCCGTCTTCCATGTATGTTCCTTCCGCCTTCGTGAGGCAGAACATCAGCTACCCTGACACCCATTGCAGCTTTGATTCTTCCCAGGATGTTAGGTTCTCCCCATCACCCTCTTCCCCACAATTTCTATCTTCACTTTTCCACCCTACTCATCTTCCATGCTTGAATTTTTCTGATCCTTTCAAAATGATGATAAAATGTTGACTATAACCTGCAGCAAAATTAGTTCTCTACTAACATCGAACACTTTATATTTGGGTGCTAATAAACAAGGGGTATAGAAAAAAAACAGTAATTTTTCATAGATGCATTCTCATGGGAATTTAATACAAATCCTAAAAAAAATTCACAACTCTTTGTATCCCATTCAATTCTCGTTGATTAATACATGTTGATAAACTCTCTAGTGAATTACTTACCTTATTAACTTTGTATAATACTGTTAGCTTTAGATTTTGAGCTATGGATTTGTTGATGTTTTGTGTAGAATGTTTAGACTCAGCTATGCATGCTTGCCTTTTGTTGGGGTTCGGTCCAACCCGCATTACAGATGGTACATCCTAGGCAACTTTGGGGATTTGGATGAGCTCGAGTTTGAATGGCTTACAATTTGAATAATATTTTACATTCTATAAGTTAATATCTTTTTGTATACAATGAGATGGCATATAACTGAATGTTGTTGGGACTATCATTTAGGAATATAAGGCAACGTTGAATGAATTTCGGACTTGAGGGTTTCAGCCTTCTTTTGCTCACTATAGAAATGATCTTCTATTAGTAAGAGATTGCATAATATTGTTTACTATAGTATGTGATTTAAACATGTATAACATAAATATATAATATAATGGTCCTCTTTGTTTTGATGCCTCCTTCACCTAGCCTCTTGCTCGTGACGATTCTGCCGGCCTTGGTGTTGGGATTGACTTCTTGCCAACAGATTTGGTTGTGGTTGAAATTGTTGCACGTGTTGTTTGGTTGGATGTGGGGTTGTAAGACCTGGTTTCTTTGAGAATTATGTTTGTATTTCTATCTTCTACCCTGTTTCGTTGATTACACTATGTTGTTGTGCTTCTAAAAAGATTGTGCCATTAGGTGTCGGGCACTTTATGCAGCTATGCATGCTAAGTATGTTTTGCAGTGAATTTGCATCGACCATTTACAAATAATGACTCCCTTTTGCTATCAATCATACAGGGAGCTCTTAGAGGGGTGTGTTGGAGCTAGAAATGTCAATGCAAGTTTGGTTCTTGGGATGGTAATGGATTTCATCTCCACATGCTAGTGTCTTTCATTTTCTAATTTTTGATTATGATTCTGATGCATTTTATGTGGTCTAACTTTAATTTTGTGGAGCTACTGTTTTTCTCTCAAAGACATTAATGGTGCATTCCCTTATCTTATTATGGTATCGTTGAGGTATGATCATGCTCTGTACGCATTAGCAATGGTGATGTTCTATCAAGAGGGACAACGTCATGTGGCAATGAAGGCATGGTTGATAGGAATGGTTCCGAAAGTTTGGTCGTTTCCATGGACTGTTGGACCACAGAAATCGCCTAAGGGACCTCCTAAATACCATACGGGATTAAAATAAACAAGAAGTCACCACCATCCATAGGTCTAGGTGTGGATAGACACCAAAGTGTGCATAAAAAGAACAAAAAAGAGCCAAAGTAGCTCTAATTTATAGTCTAGTCTAGAGATGGGGTAAAGGGGGTTAGGTTATGAGTAGGGGAAGGTGTTAGGCACCCCCCACTTATCCATACAAAATAGTTGCCAAATGCCCATCATGTTTTAGGATTGCTTTCATACAAAAGTCATTCAAAAGAAAACAAAAGGAGGCAAACAAATGTGTTTCTTCACATGAGTTGTCCAATTAATTCTGGACTCTCTTTGTAGATTCATCACTCTTGGAACATCTTAATCAAATAAAAAATCAAAGTAAACATCAAAGAGGAAAGGATAAAATCAAATTTGAAAATCAGTGCAATAAAGAGCCACTAGAGTTATGCACATTCAAAGGATCATAACTCACTCATTTCAAACTCAAATTGAGTGAAACCAAAGACATTCGAAAGCTTATCAGATGCATGAAACTCAGTAAAAATTTCATTTAAATCCGATTAAAAACAAGAGAGTTATGCTTGCTCAAAGTTGCTGGTCTATCACAGTGGCAGTGATGACCAGCCCTACTTTCTAAGCCAATTCGTGAAGTTTGGCTCCATATAAATCCATAAGAATAGGTGTGGATGAAGTATGAAACACCATCTTTCAAATAGCATAGGCCTCAGCCCTTATTTCATCCATATGAAGTCTAAATGCTTTCTTAAACATGCCAACTCAATAACAGATTGACCATGTTAATTGCTACTAAACAGTACAAGATCAATCATACACACAGACCTTAATTCTCATTTAAAAATCATGAAACCACTTGGATTTGAAAGTAGACTCATAAAGGAAAACTCAAAAATTAAAATCACCCAAATTGGAGTTAATATGAGCCTTTGGTGCTTGATTAAAGTGA
The DNA here is from genome assembly GCA_947561395.2 of Buxus sempervirens. Lineage (NCBI taxonomy): Eukaryota > Viridiplantae > Streptophyta > Magnoliopsida > Buxales > Buxaceae > Buxus > Buxus sempervirens. Next base: position 28,650,419 of record OX387193.1, read on the forward strand.
CAAGTACAACAAATTCTGCAAATTTGATTTGTCAACTTCAATCAAATGGTGTGAGCAATTGGCTGGGAGAAAATTTATGAAATTTTATAGAATTTAAATAGACTTCCTCGCCTTTCAAATACAACATTCAAAAATTCCTTCGGATGACTAAGAAATGAATGAAACAAAATAGTGCTTAGGTTCTGTCCAGATTTGGAAAACTAGAGTGAAAACCAAGCTCCAAACTATAAATCAGTGCATCCAGCTCTTGAAATGAAAACCAAATCATTTGGAATGAATTACCAAAACTCAAATAGGATTTAGAGCAAAGACCTAGCTCAAATCTCTTATGATTTTGAGAGTATGACCCAATGAGAGCTCACTTTTTTTTGTAAATTATATAGATCTAAAGAGATCTGGCCATGAGTGTAATGCCCCGGATCCGGGTTACGAGAACTAAACCGTAACTCGTCACCGAAGGGTTACTTTTCCACCCAGAATCACAAAATCAAACTAAAGGAAACATGACTAAACAATTAAATATATAAACAGAGGCGACTAAAACCCAACACGAATTAAAAGTATCAAAGCTTTAATCTGAATTCACCCGATCACAGCTGTTACCCTCTAATATCAGCCTTGCCAAGAATCTGAAAAGCTAAACAAAACAAAACGGACTGAGATACGAATATCCTAGTAGGCAACACATGCATGCACAAATACAGTTTATCAGTTCTAAAATATGATACAGTTGTAAACCATGTAACAGTAGCGAATATACATCAGTTTCGAATAATTCGAGTACTTCAACAGTAATCCATCCATCAGTACGAAAATAACGGGAAAAATCCAGCACAACAAACAAATCTGTGACATCAAAACAACAGTCGATAAGTCACAGCAAAACTCATGAAATAAGACTGCCTTTAACTAGGGTAATAACAATATCCACTATGCTACCTCCCGGCTTAGGTGCGAAGCCGAGTACACGATCATCGTCTTATTGCGGGAGAACCCACCCAGTACAGTGATGGGTTGGCAAGAATTACCCAAACATGGTTCGAGTACACGATAAAATGAGTGAATAGCCGTAGCCAGCCGAGTACACGATCAGGCCTCACTGAGTACACAGTGGAACACGCGTGCGTGGACAGGGAATTACAACTAGCAAAGAACAATCCCTTCCACTACCTAGCTCTTAAATGGATCCATATAGTGCTATGCCCACTAGATTCTAAAACCAAAACCAAAACCAATCCATGAAATCTAGCACGTACAACTCATCATCACAATCTCGAACATATCATCCGAGTACACGGGGCATTTCTGAGTACACAGAGGCAACAACATCCCAAGTACATGGAGCATCTCCGAGTACACGGAGGTATAACATCTACCCAAGTACATGGGCATCACAAACCGTCACTCTAAGTACATGGAGGATAACCAAATTGAAAACAAGAATCCAATCATTCAAAATCATTTTAAAATCCTAGGATCCGGAGAATTTACATAAAACCACTTCGATGCAATTCTTTCCAAAATCATGTCGTAAAATTCTCAAAACACCTTTTGGATGAGTGGAATAGTCTTAGGATCCCTAATAAGGTCACCATACCAAAAATCAATCGATTTCAAAACAAAAAGTTTTGGACCTCAAAAATATTTTAAGTCTGGTTAAAAAGGTTGACTTTTGGGTATATAATTTTTCTAGACAAATCCACGAGGAGTTTCGGGCTCAAATTCTGGTTATAGTATAATGAAGGGTAAACAAATCTTCTGGAATTTTATGGGCTTCTGAATCATTCATCTGGGTATCAAACTCAAAACGGGATTTCTGATAAAAATTGGGAAAACTGGGAATTTAGGCATGAAATGGAAAGTTGACTTTTTTATTAGTTGGGAATTGGGCCTCGGGAGTATTTTTATTGGTTTCAAATTGGGGGTAAAACCTTATTTACATGTAAAGACTTAAGTAAATGGAGCAATAAATACACAGGAGATTTACTTAAATGTCTTTCAGGTGAATAAGGGTGTTGTGCGGGAGGCCTGGGTTGTTTGGGAAAGGGTTGGGGAAGAAAAGGGGATGAAAAACTGTCAAAATTGCATTTTTTTGTTAGAGCGCCCAGGATCGCTCAGGACCGCTTGGGCGGTCTAAGGTCGGCGGTAGTGTAAAACAGAGCACCGACTGCTTGTCAGTAGGCAGTCAGCAGCGGTCTAAACCTTTTGTACTAGCGCTGAGGATCGTCGAGCACAGAGAGGTCAGCGGTCCCCCGAAAATCGGCCATACAGTAAACCAAAACTCAATTTTTCATGTTCTAATCAGTTCTAGCATACATATAACATCTCTACTATGCTAAATACATATCAATACAACTCAAAATCATGCAACACAATCGATTAACCTCAAAAAACACAAAACGAAACGAAAAAATTGGTGCTACCTACTTGGAGTCGCGAAATCCACACGCAAAGCTCTCTCTTTCTTTCTCTCTTCCTCTCCTTCCCTTCTTCGTCTTGCGCTTGCGGCCCTTTTCTTCTTCGCTGCGGTTTTCTTCTAACCCTCACGAATGCGAATGAATGAGAACCCTCGGTTCTTCTCGTTTTACGGGTATACATATAATACCCAATAAACCCACTAAGCCGGCTCACTAAGATGAACCAAACCAACCCAAAACTCGACCCAAACCAAGCCAACTCAATTTAGTCTTGATTAAATTGGATGTAATTAACCTCATTATAAAGCCTTTAATCCCGTATTTATCCTTGTGTAAATATTTAACTCTTAATTAAAATTTCTATAAAATTTCAGGGTTTTACAATGAGGCCTTCTCTAAGAGATCAAAATCACTTAAAAATCATCAAAAAGATCCCGAGGTATCATTTTAAGGCTAATTTCTCATATCTATCTTATTGAACAAGAAAGATCTAGAGATCCATGCCAATACTTGAAAAAATCAATGCAAGTGAGTGTGTGCTCTTGCAAAGTGTATAAAAAACTCAACCACTATGAAGGAAAATCACAAAATCTAAGCACAGTCAAAAGGAAAGAACCAAAATCATAAGAAAGGGTTCTAATCCTAAAGTATTCATTCCATAGATTATTTCCCCTAGCTTTCTGTTCATGTTTTACGGCTAGAGATAAGTTTAAAGTACTTTGATCTACAGTTTGGGGCTACAAACACAAGCATGCTTTATTCTACAGAAAAGTAGAAGATGAGATTGCTGGAATTGAAAGATAGAATCAAATTTAAGAGTTATACCTTGGTCATTAGCTCCTTCATCAAACAAACAAGCAAAGGATCTTTGAGTGGGCAACCCAACAAGGTCTCCCATCCTCTTGGCAAGGCTCTCAACCTCCAATTTTGCAGCTCTTTGCTTGAGGAGAGACCCTTTATTTATAGACAAACTTAAGGGTAGAAGAGTCCTAAGGGTAGACAAAAAAGTGTGTCTAGATCCTTTTAATCAAAGCTTAAAACATGAATTGGAGAGAATTGGGCAAATTTCAAAGGTTAAATTGGGCAAATCCAACCTTCTAGAGAGAGGCTTTAATGTAAATAAGAGGAAGCTTGCGGAAATTTTCATTTTGGGCATTTTTTAGGTTAACTAATAACTTAGATCGGTTATGAAGAAATATCAATGTGACCAACATTTAATATTAGTCAGGAAGGAAATATAGTGTAACTGATATTTAATGCAAGTTATGAATGAAAAATTATGTTTTTGACCATTTTCACTTCATGATTACATTTGTTCAAAATGTTTTATGCATTAACGTCATTACCAATACGATAGAAACAAAATGTAACCGTATCAAATGTACGGTGCTCCATGATTTTCCTGATTTTGAGGTTAAAAACACATGTATTAATACATGTATTTTATCTCAATATACTCCCATCATTTTCTCATATTTTGGTGCAATTTGGGGTGTCTACAAATTCCAGTGTCCACAGTTGCATCGGAATCAGCTTTTAGTGCAGGTGGACAGATGGTGGACGAGTATAGAAGCAAATTAATGCCGGAGATGGTGGAAGCATGTGCCTACCTGACGGATTGGCTAAGGGCGGAACTAAGAGATCAAGAGTTTGGTGATGATCAACTTGTTAGGGAATTTGATAAACTAAATCTTGATGATTAGTTCAACTGTTATTTTATTTTATTTTATTTTTTGTAATTAATGTAAAGTTTAAGTTTAGAAACTTCTTTTTCTTTTTAAACTGCAAATGAAAGATAGATGAGTGGGTACCAAACTAGCATGCTCTCTAACAGTGATTACCATACTCATGCATCATGTTTTCATATGTTCAAAGGGTCCTCGAGATGCCACTTAAGTAAAGAAGACACTAACATGTAGCTACGATAGTGGCATGTACGACATGTGACTAGTGTTCATACAAACATACATACATGCTATTATCTTCACACAATAAAGGGTAACAAACAAAGGGTGCTAAGAACATCTAAGAAAACAAATAAAGAAAGGGATATGGGGGGTTAAAATAGGATACATTGGATTGATGAAGGGGAAGAAGAACATGCTCTTCTCTTTAAGAATAAGAATCAACATGAACTGGAATGACCTACTAAATGGTGTTATTGCATCCTTTCATCCTCCCATTCACCTCACCCATCTCCCCTTATCATGGGAGCATCCTCTTAGAGACAAAAAGTAGAACAATGAAGGAGGGAAATGAAAAAGAACTATGAAAATATGCTAAAAGTGAGCTCTTACTCACAACATGCTCATTTAGCATGGATCTTTACGTATGTGGAATGAAAGAGAAAGGAGGCCATGAGATATACTAGCTGTAGACACCTTATTTTTGCACTCACGAAAATGTAGAAAATAAAAATTTTAATTAAAAAGTCAAACCCTAAGGGGGCCAAAATTTGACTTTTTGGATCCAAAGAGAATTGGCCATCAAACTTCCTTTCATTGAAAAGAGTATTTCGACACGGTTCCAACGCAATTAAGTTTGCTGGAATCGGAGTCCGGATGAGGAAGTTATGAGTCGGTCAAACTTTTGGGGGAGCGAAAGTTAACTTTTTGCTCCACCCCAATTTAGCTGCCAAACTTAATCCCATTGGATAGTGGGTTCCGAGCCGATTCCAACGATACCAAATTTGCTGAAATCGGACATCGGACGAAAAAGTTATGAGTAGTTGAAGTTTCAAAGAAAGCTGCCCATGTTGCAAAACAGCAGCAAAAAAGCAGAATAAATGAATAAAATAAAAAAATAATTGTTTATAGAAAATATCCTAATTTGTAATAATATTTTAATAAAAATCTAAGATTTTTATAATATAATAATCAAAAAATCGGATGAAAATCTTCCAAAAAATCAAATTTAATTAAACATTTCAAATCCAGCATTTAAAAAACGTGCTTGCCCATATTTGAAGTGCGGGCAAGGCATGCCCGCACTTCAAATGCGGGCAAGCCTTCTAGAAGTGGGACACGCGTCCCTTACGGCGACAGTTGGCCGATTTGGCGAGATTTGAAAACGTGGGGATTTCGCCTGCATTTGAATTACGGGCAAGACATGCCTGTATTTGAAGTACGGGCAAGGCATGCCCGCACTTCAAATACGGGCACGAAAATTTTTCTATAAATAGGGGGCCAGCCCCCTTTGGCTGTCCCCCCTTTCTTTCTCTGCCTTTCCTACGCCCAACCCCTGTCAAAACCCTGTCACTTTTAAACCAAATCCCAGAATACCCAAATTGCCCTTAGGCTCTGTCCGTTCCTTTCACCTTCCATCCCTTTCAATCCTGAAAGCAAGGAACCCCTTTTCAAACCCATTTCGGAAAATCAAAGGGAGTGCGGAAGCGCTGCCAAAATCATTCGGAGAACCTTCACACCTCAGAACAAGGTAATAATAGCACGTTAAGCTTTTAATTGGTTTTGTATTTAACATATATTGTTATTAGATTCTCTGAATAAATTATCTTTCGGTTATTTTAAGGCTGTTCTTTATTTTCTTTTCTAACTAATTTGTTACTTGGTGTATATAAGCAGGGCTCCCTAGGAGGGGAGTTCCCCCATACAAAATAACGGGAGAAGAGAGAGTTCTTGTCAAGAGAAAAAGTCTAATTAGACACTTTCAAGCTAACATTTTTCTGCAGGAATGTTCCTTTTATCTTAAAAGAGGGGTCCTGTCCTCTTTAATTCCTATTGTACCCTTAATTCTCTCCCCTCTCTCCTTTCTTGGTTAGATCCACGCATATGTGTGCCTGTGATTGGTTTAGGCGAACACCGAGGAGCTGAGATCTTTTCTTTTGACGGAACAAAAAAAAAAGATATTTTGGCCAAAGCAGCAAGTTTGAACCATTTGGAGGTGTTGAAATCACCAACTGAAATCGGCGGAAGGCAAAAAGGAGTCGGCGACTCAAATCCTGAGGCTATCACAGAGTTTTTTGGAAATTCGAGCAAAAACTTTATTTGAAGTACGGTTCAGGCTTGCCCGTATTTAATATGCGGGTAGGCCTTAACCGTATTACATTTACGGTTCAACCCAATCTGCATAATAAATACGGGCAAATTAAAGAATAACTTAAAAATCATTTTTTGGACCCGGTTGGACCCGATCCGACCCATCTTTGTAAGACCCGACCAATTGGGCTTCTTGGAATTTTCCAGGCCCATTTTGTGATTGTGGGCCCTCCAATGGGGCCCATACCACGTCTGGCCCAACCAAGGCCCGTTTTCAACAAATGGGCCCAAGGCCACTTGGTTAATTGCTCATGGGCCAAATCCAAGCCCATTGGGCCCTAAAAAACTTCAACCCACTAACTTTGTGAATATTCAATAAACCTTTAACCCAAATAGCCAAAATCCAATAAGGGTTACTCGATAACCCAAATTGGGCCTTGGGCTTGACTTAAGCCCAACCTGGATTCCACTGGGCCTTCCAACGGGGCCTATACCAGACCCAATTCATTAATTGATAAAAAGATAAAATCAAATAAAAAGGGGACCCACACCCTCCATGGTCCCCACCAGACCAAATAAATGTGCATGCTGGCCTAGGAAATTGGGTGAGAACTAAGTTGACCAGAACCAGGGAGACCCATGGGACCCGTCAACCGACGGGGTGGGCTAGGGTGTCTTCGAACTTCCCTAGACGTAACCGAGAACTTGCTTAGATCTCTAAAAAACTGCAGACCAGAAAATTAGGCCCAGATAGGTGCCCCTTTGTGTCTGCCTGCACCTCTCAGGCAGTGGCGACTCCAAACAACCCCGAGGCGCGCATCATTTCGCATATGCCTCGCGTGCGGCCCGAAATCGGGTGCGCACAGCTTAGCAAATACACTTTTAACTCAAAACATGCTCCTTCTTGCATGACCTTCATATATGTGATGTAAAAGTTAAAAAAGGTAGCTCACTTTAAGTGTAAAAGCCTTCTTGAGTGGGTTTGGAAGCTCCTTGAAGCCTTGACAGCAAGCAAAGCACCTTATTTAGGTCCCAAAGCATCTTCCTTAGCCGCTTCTTGGTTAAAATGAAGAATAAAAGGGATTGGTGAAGGTTTGGAGGGGTTTGGGTGAGATTAGGAGGCTTGGAGAGTGAAGGAGAAGGGTAGGAGAGAGGGACGTACGTGGGAGAGGGGTTGGAAGAGAGAAAAACCACTGAACCCCTGCAAATGAGCTGAGATTTCCCTTTTATAGACAAAAATAACATAACCGAAAACTCAGTTCGGTTATGCTATTTTATAATCAAAATTTCTTGTTATCGAAATATAATTTCGGTCACCTTAACATCAAATCACTATGATTTTTGTCAGAGATTCGCACTAAGCAGCCTGACACAAAAATCTAGAAAAAAAATCTATGAACTGAAATTAAATTTTGGTCATACATGCTTTTATTCATATCCGAAATTTAATTTTAGTTCAAAACAAATCTTCAAAAATTTCCAAATTTCTCTCTCCTATTTGGCTGAAATGATCTTAGATCTCTTCATGATCTCTTATAAATGAGAGAATCAAATTTTTTATTTTATTTATTAATTAATGAATTAAAGTAAGATATTTTTAGGAAATAGTATTATTTTAATCAAGATATTTTGTTTTTGTGTTTTGTCTTATCCCTATTTTGTCTTTTTGTCCTTTATTTTGCCACTTGGCAAATGTGTCTTGCACATTTGCACGTGAACAGGATTCCTGCATTTATTTATAGTTTTGCTTTTAGGGTTGCTCTGCTCATATATTTTCTTCATCTGGACTCTGATTCTGGCAAACTCAGTTGCATTGGAACTATGTTGGGATTTCCTATCCATTGGGACATGGTATGACAGTCAATTCAAGTTTGATCAGAAAGTCAATTCCTGCTCTCTAGGGTTTGACCTGTCTTTTAGGGTTTTCATTTCTGGCTTTCAGAGGTGTGCAAAAATGAGGTGCTTACAATTTCTTTAACTTAGTAACCTTCCAAGAGTTTAATAAATTGGAATCAAATTGATTTCTTTTTTTAGAAGAAATGAATTAGGGGCATGGAAAGACTTCAAATTCAGTCTAGTCTGTAACGCCCCGAACCCGGGTCTATTCAAAACAAGCACCAAACCCGAATTTGAAGTGATACTGGGCCCAAAGCTACTAATTACCAGACATTTAAATCTAACTAATTTCATTAATTATCAGAGTGTGGAGAATTAAAACATTAATTTCATCAATATGCGTGGCTTACTATAACCATCAAACTAACTCATCAATATAAATTCATAAATTTGGTAAATGGGTTTTCTAGCACACTTTCTCTCATATTCAATTAAATCATAAAATATCCATCAAGATACATCTATATCAACCTCTAAAAGAAAGATTTAAACGAAATAATAAAGATCCTCAGCTCAATAATCTGCAACTCCCCTTCGCGTCAACCCCAAGGACGCTCTCACGTGAAACAGCTGAAAAATAAGATAATGAAGTAGGGTGAGATACAACTATCTCAGTAGGTAACACATGCATGCTAGAAACAGTTTATATATAAAAGTAATCATTCATGCATGATAAAATAATCGAGTAGTCACGGTCGGTAAGAAGAACGAGTAATCACCATATGAAACCAACATCTAATCAGTGTTTGGAATAAAGAGAGTTTATTATGTAACCTTCGTTTCAATTAGAAAGGCAATGTAATATAAATCTCATCTAAAGGATTTTCCAATTCACTGCCAGTATTGTTTTCCCTAAGTTAATTTTATAATTAATTCATGGCTCATTTATATTCTATTTTAGAGTCATTCAAATCAAATCACAGCTAAACCGTTTAATCAAACTCTTCTTTTCAAATGTAGATCATGTCATTCATAATTAATAGTAAATCTCATTCTGATAACAACATTCTCTCATATAGGATGCAATCACGTAGTAATCACATCTACCCTAAATGAGGTCTCTCCCGCAGGAGTCATCATAACTCGCCCGTAGGTGGTCACATCTCACCCGCAGGTGTTAATCACATATATCTCCCTTGTGGGATGCAATCACATCATGATTACGTCTCCTCCACAAGAGGTCACATCTCTCCTGCATGAGGTCACTTATCTCCCCTGTGGGATGCAATCACATCTGATTACATCTCCCCCACAAGAGGTCTCATCTCACCCGCAGGTGGTCACATATCTCCCCTGTGGGATGCAATCCAATCAGGATCACATCTCCCCCAACAGGAGGTCTCATCTCACCCGCAGGTGGTCACATATACATCTCCCTTGTGGGATGCAATCACATCATGAATACATTTCCCCCACAAGAGGTCTCTCCCGCAGGAGTTACACATCTCACCCGTAGGTGGTCTCATATCTCATCCGCAGATGGTACAATCTCTTATAGCCATCATGGCATTCAGTCCACAGTCCAATTATATTTTGAGAAGGAAATTACCTATATAGAATCCTTGTAATCATTTCAAGTGAATTTGATCCTCTTTAAACCTCAAATTGTACTAAATCATAGAACAAGGTGGTTAAATATCTAATATGAACTTTTTAGTATAATTGGCCTTCAGAGACACCTTAAGAATAATCTTAGAGAAGTGTTACAAGGGGTGGAAATCCAAATAACCTATTTTATAATGATTTGAGACTAAGAATGTCATAAAATTCTCAAAATATATTTTGGATGAGTGGAATAGTCTTAGGATTCCCAATAAGGTCACCATACCAAAAATCAATTGATTCCGAGACAAAAAGTTTCGGACCCCAAAAATATTCTAAGTCTGGTTAAAAATGTTGACTTTTGGGTATATAAGTTTTCTAGACAAATCTACAAGGAGTTTGGGGCTCAAATTTTGGTTGTAGTCTATTGAAGGGTAAACATGTCTCCTAGAATTTTATGGGCTTTTGAATCACTCATCTGGGTATTAAACCCAAAATGGGCTTTTTGATAAAAACCAGGAAAACTGGAAATTTAGGCATAAACTGAAAAGTTGACTTTTTATTGGTTGGGAATTGGGCCTTGGGAGTATTTTTATTGGCTCCAAATGGGGGGTAAAACCTTATTTACATGTAAAGACTTAAGTAAATGGAGCAATAAATACATAGGACATTTACTTAAATGTCTTTCCGGTGAATAAGGGTGCTGTGCAGGAGGGCTGGGTTGTTTGGGAAAGGGTTGGGGAAGAAAAGGGGATGAAAAACTGTCAAAATTGCATTTTTTTGTTAGAGCACCCAGAATCGCTCAGGACCGCCTGGGTGGTCAAAGGTCGGCGGTAGTTTAAATTAGAGCGCCGACGATAGACTGTCTCGCGATCTCGGGCAGTCTCAAGTTTTACACTAGCGCCGAGGATCGCCAAGCGTAGAGAGGTCGGCGGTCCCCTCGAAATCGACCATACAGTGTACCAAAACTCAATTTTTCATGTTCTAATCAATTCTAGCATACATATAACATCTCTACTATGCTAAATACATGTAAATACAACCCAAAATCATGCAACACAGTCTTTTTGACCTCTAGAACACAAAAACAAACGAAAATCGGTGCTACCTACCTCTTGAACGTGTGTTCCTCTTCTTCTCTTCTAAACAGCGACTAACACAGACGCCAAGCAGTGCTTAGGAGATGAAAACTCAAGCTATTCTCTCTCTCCATTCTTCTTCTTCTTCTTTCGGTCGTTCACAGTCGCTCTTTAGTCTTGCGGCTGTTGAATACCAAACGAATACACAAAGTATTCCAACCGCCTCTGTTAGGGCTAGTACCATACTTATTTATATATACGATTCCACGCAACACACTTCTATCAAACACAACGCACTCACCCAATCAAAAGACAACTATTTTAAAATGTTAATTTTACCGCGATGACTCACGATCAAATGGTCTAATCTGCGCCAAACTCCTGATCTCCACTAATAATAATATCACCTACTGTAATAAATTATTTCCATCTATAATAATCCTCAAGAATATTAATTATTGTTTTATTTTAATATTTGGGAAAATTCAGGGTTTTACATAGTCAAATTGATGGATGGATGTTATTATGAAGGGTTGGAAGAGATAAAAGTATTCCAAAAATAAAGCGGTGGAACTCAAAAGGAGAAAAATTAGTCCTTTTTTAAGACAGATTGATGAAAAGGGGAACTTGAGATTTAGAAACAAACTGTATATAAACGTGGGATGAAATGGCCAAGGGCATTAAAAGAACCTTAGGAGAATTTAAGGGTAAAGTTCAATTGCATGAAGGGAATTGGTGGTGGAATGGTATTATCAAAAGGTTATTAAAGAAAAAAGGCTTTATTTTAGCACTTGGCAAAGAAATAAGAATTAGAAGATTTAGAAAAATACAAGAAGTGTTAAAAATAGTAACTGAAAATACAATATGTAAGGCAACAGAACAAAAGAAGAAGAAGCATATGATAACTTGTAGAATAAGTTACTTACAAAAGAGGATGAAAAATTTATATATAAGCTTTCAAGAATAAAAGAAAGGAAGACAAGAGATTTAAATCAAGTTAGATGCATTAAGAGTAAGGATGTTAGAGCCTTAGTAAGGGATAAGGAAATAAAAGAAAGATGGTGAGAATATTTTAAAAGTTATTAAATGGTAAAGGCATGAAGAACTTCATTTCAAGAACAAATGTAGTTATTAATGAGAAAAGATAACATTATTAAGTTGAAGATATGGTATTTGTTAGATTGGGAAGGGGAAGGCCAAAAAGAACATGAATGGAGTTTGTTAGGATGGATATGAATTCCCATAGGTTAATTGAAGATATTGCCTTTGTTAGATTGGGATGGAGGAATATGATGCATATTGATGATCCCAACAGGTTGAGACATATTGCTGATCCAACTGGTTGAGATAAGGCATTTGGATTTGATTGATTACATAATCTATAGTTTCATTGAGTAGGTTACATAATCTATATTAAGTTGTCAACATATGAGTTTCTTTTCAAAAGAGAGATTTTATAACAAGTTAGTTATTTCAAATAAGATATTAGTGGTAATATCTTTATATGATATATTATGGAATATAACTATATGAATTTCTTGCCTGCCGACGTATAATTGCTGAGGTGATAGGGATGCCTATTGATGACCATGAACATAGCAAACATATTACATTATTAGTTAGATTCATGGGAGAGATTAGAATATTATGGTTGACCAAATCATTTAATGGTATTTAAGAATAGAAGATGCCAAATGCTTTGGAGGAAGAGCATGATAAGTTGGTTGCATCCCCAAGAGAAACAAATTAAGCATAACTTTGATAGTTCATCCTTTTGTAATCTTGGACCCTTATGAAAGGGGAATGCAATTAGAGCTGACATACATGCGTTAGCTATGGGGATGAAAGAGGTTAGATCACAATGATTCCTTGTAAGGAACCAAAATTTTGATTCAGTTTGACTGCATGTCAAACTTTTGATGGTCAATGGTTCTCCTTTCTTTTAAACACTATATTGGTGATAAATTGGTACTTTCCTACCCTCACATGTACTGAATCCCAGCCCTTCCCTAAGACACTAGTATGTACTCCCCCTCTTTTTAAATTTTCTTTTTTTTTCTTAACGTCACTTGCGTTATCTTCTCTCCCCCTCTTTTGTTTCTTCCTCATTCGTCTCTTCCTCCCTTCTTCCTCTCTCTTTGATCTTTCTCTCATGTCTCAACCTCCTTCTTGTCTTCTCTCTCTCTTCCATTCCATCTATCATAGATTAAGAGGGATTCAAACCCTAATCTCTATCAAGATAAAGAAGCTTTTGGGGAAAAGAAAAGTCTGAGAAAAATTTCAGATTTCATGCTTCTAATCCAAGAAAACACATGTTAGTGGGATTAATCAACTTCTTATGACTATATGCATGTTTTTCCTCTTAGATTTATAAGCCTTTTTGTGATGAGAATGATGCTTGTAAATTTGCATGACGTGATGTGGAATGGGTGTCCTGCGGATTTCTGAAAACTCAAAATCAGATTCTTCTAACACGCTCTTGTCAATTATCTATTATTGATTGTGGAGGAATCTACATGTCTTTCATCATAAATCAAATATTGTGTACTTGAAAAGCTTTTCAGATCTTTGTTTTTTTTATTTTTATATGTGGGATCAAAATGGATCATATCTACATACCCATGATTTGAATTTGAAGTAGTGGTTCAAAGAATCTTACATGATGCCCATGATGGCGATCAACCATTTAAACTATATAATATACCAAGGAGCTTATTTTATGAATATGGGTCCTTTTATTTTTTATATAACTTCATTGGCAGGCTATGGCACCTTAATTCTTCTTTAATTCTCATGGTTTACTCATCATGTGAGTATGTGGGAGTCGGCTATGACTTCATTTGTTTTGTCATCACATGGAAAATTTTCACCACGATCAAGACCTATCTTTATAGTTATTTTATGAATTATATATGTGGCAATTGAAAGTAAAAGAGGCGTGACGCCTTGTAGAGCATATAAAAAGGAACCTTAATTAGTTGTGATATTTAAATCTATTTTATTAACTACATGTGGTAAACAATGTATCTGTGATAATGGTAGAAAAGTGTCATATATTTATAATTGGTGGAAAAACAAGCATAAATACCTTTAGGTTATCAATACAAGATTGTGATAGGTTTGGTTTTATATCTTTTAATATATGATTTAACATGTTAAGTTATTAAGTTTTACATCATATATCGGAAGTTCATTGTTAAATATTTTCGTGTTATTTGGTTATGTAGATAGTTTAAAAGTGATGAAATTAGTAGGACTCTAGAGTTTGTACAAAAATCAGTTTTTCTAGTTTCAGCGCTCGAGCCGCACTCGGCTGGTAGTCAAGTGGCCGTAGAAACCTGCAGAAAAGTGAAACCCAAGATTAAAGCTTGATAGCACTAGATTCTAAGCTTGAGCGGTGGAAGCTCGCTTTGGATTAGATTGACGCTTGAGTATCTTCTGACTCGCGCTTGAGCAACGCTTGAGTAGTAGACCCAGATAGTGCATATTTTGGTTAATTATTTGAAAAGGATATCTAATGCAATTATTATTTTATTAACTTGAAAGCAATAGTTCTTTAAGAAAACTGAGTATCTAAGTTGTGATGATGATTATATCCATTCATATTGAGATTTATTTGATTATGGTTATGAATGATATGAATTGATTCTGCTGCTAGTTAAATACTAGTCTAGTACCCAGCATGCAGTATTGCTGGGATATGTATTGAGTTAGTAATTCTAGTACATTATTGCTAGTCTAGTACCCAGCATGCGTTTCGCTAGGAGATTGATGGTGAGATTGTACTGCTAGCTCTACTAGTCTAGTACCCAATGTGAGATTGTCTATTGGGAAGTTGATTACAATATAGTACTGTTGGTATGAGTTGCCAATTCAATACCCAACATTCATGAGATGTCTAGGATGGTTGACGTTGTACTGCTAGCATTTGCTAGTCCAGTACCCAGTGTGTGAAAGGACCATTGGCATTTTGATGAGATTGTACTGCTAGCTCAACTAGTTCAGTATTCGGTGTGAGATTAACCACTGGGATGATTGAGATATGATAGTACTGCTAGTGGCAGGGGTTCACTAGTTCAGTACCCAATATGAAGACTAGTAAACACCTATATGGTGGTACTTCTAGTTGTGAGGCCATACATGTAATGCCCCGAATCCGGGTTACGTAATGGAACCGTAACTCGTACACGAGGGTTAGATAACAAAACCGCAGGATCTATATCAGAGTGTAAGAAACATGAAATTTCATTTATTATCATCAATCACAATATCAGAGTTCACTAGAATATCCCAATCACCAAACTACAATGAATTGAAAGAAATACAATTCAAAGTTACTCACTATCTCAAATGAAAATAACAGCTAAAATGTATCTCAAAGGTCACTCGACAAAATAATCCTCTCCCCTATACTTGGGGTAATCCGCAACTGGCTCAACCCCATGAATATCGTCCTCACCAGGATCTGAAAACAAAACAAAACAAATGGAATGAGATACGAATATCTCAGCAAGTAGCATATGCATGCATAAAACATTTAATAACAGTTCTCAAACATGTTCCTGAAATAACCATGCATTAATAACAATAATCAACCTTACCGGTTAAACCGAATAATCCGAAACCAACATATACTGATAAAGGAATATATTAACAATCACTGTATAACAGAAAACCATAATGTGCACTCATTGGAAGTAAGTCCATGTTGGACTCATGAAATAAATCACCTTTAACTAGTGTAAAACCAAGCTCACTATGCCACCTCCCGGCTTATGTGTGAAGCCGAGCTACACGGTCATCGATTTATTGCGGGAGAACCCATCTAGATACAGAAATGAGTTGGCATGTACTATCCTAATATAGCCGCAGCCAACCAGATACAGAGAAGGCCTCATCGAGCTACACGATGGAACGCGTGCGCGAACAAGGTGTTACAGCTAGCAAAGATCAATCTATTCCACTACCTAGCTCTTAACTTGACAAATGTGGATCCACACCGAGCTATGCCATCTAGACTCAAAACAAAATAATTAAAATAACCAAACAAATTTAATAGTGCCAATCAATCATCATCACCCTCCAAGATACATGGAGTAGCCAAATCTTCTCTTCAAGGTACATGGAGAGGTTCCAAAACTCATTTTGAGATACACGGAAGTAAAATAACAATTTCTCATTATGACCACAACACTATCCTCCAAGTATACGGAGAATCCCAAAAATCAGATTTATTTCTCAAAACAATTCATTTAAAATCCCTTTTTACCAAAATAGTGCTTAAAATTCCCTTTTTGTCAAAAGTTAGTAAAATTTGCTAAATATCGGTTAAATCAATAAATCCGTGTGTAGAAATCCAAAATTTCACTATGTAATAAAACTCAATCCTGTATTACTTGATTTAACTCAAACTGTAGCCCACAAGAAGAATTTATACCCACATTATTTTTTATTTAGTCTAATACTCTCATTTCTTTCTTTAACTCTCTTATTTTCATCTAAAACCTTAGTTAGTACTTTCATTTCAGCATGTATTATTGCTCACCAATCCCCTTTTATCATCTATGATTTATCCTTAAAGTGTCTTTCCTTAATAAGTTTTACAAAATATAAAGACTAGATAGAAGTTCAGATTTGATGATAACACTTCACTCATTACTCATAGTATTTTTTGTTTTTCCAAACTTAAGACTTGAGCATATCTCCAATTTCCAGTACTTACATTTTCCTCCAGCTTCTTTTCTCTAACTTCCCATTTATCCTTTAGATATTGCCTCCATATGGGTTTTACAATCCCAAGGTGTATGAGCAGGACTAATTCCAAGACTCATAGAACTTTCCACTTATTGACTTTAGATTTCTGATTTCCAACTTGAACTTGAACTAATTTATCAAACCCAGCCTCTTTTTATTTTCCAACAGTCCCTTAAGTGATCCTAGTTGATTTTCCAACTAAATTTCCTCAATTAGAAATTGGAATAAATAATAAGGTACAGAAACAAGGGCTGCCGTCAATTTATAACAGCACTTGACACTCACACCAATAGGTAGTAAATTCATGGGCTGCTGTCAATTTATAACAGCACTTGACACTCACACCAATAGGTAGTAAATTCACTCATAACCATTAGTCTACTAACAATAACTATATTACAGTTCTGGAGTTTTATCACTAATGTTTAATTATATAACATAAATACTATTATAGAATTCAAATATGCCTTTAACACATGCTTACAATCTCCACCTATTTTGGAATAGAGGCTGCAACTGACCTCAACTGAGGTAGGCACCAGGCTACCAAAACCATTCCATTCACAATTCCATTAACCAGATTTTTAAACCTTTAACTAGCACCCTTAAACAGGTTTGGATTGTTCTGTAAACATTCCTCTAAACCTGAAATTATTCACTCACCAATGGAAGACAGCACTTGGCATTGATCTCTTAAGAGATTGGCACAAGATGAACAATGCCTGGCGCCACAAAACTCTCTAAAGTCTCATTCTGCCAAAGAGTAAAATAGCAAGACTAGACTGTTTCCTCTCCATCAAATATTTTCCAGGTAAGAATTATTCACTCAGAGCATGCATTTGTTCTTCCCTTAGAATTTACTAATCAGGAGGTTTTGTTAATCAAACACACGACCATGACATTCCAAACAGAAATTCCAGGTTCCATTCTTTTATGAGATTCATGTTTTTTTTTTTCTCATAGCTGTGAACCAATAATAACTCATGATGCTGCAGAAACTTTGTTAAAATGTCATACCAATATTCCAACAAACCTTCCCATTTGAAATCCTATTTAACCATAAACTCAGGTTTTCCATAATTATATACCAATAACAATTCAAAACAGGGGTTCAGCTGTGCATATGATATCTGAACCAATTATATGAATATCAACAAGTTTCAATTTGACACCAATTTGATTGACTTGACTTAAAGACACATTTTACCATAAAGTAGCCGTCCATGCTTAATTTGAAATCCACTTTCTCCCACAACATTCGTATGACACCCTTACACAGGTAATCTAACCACATTATCTCCAATATAACACCTCCAACAATGTAAAAACATCTAACCAAACAATTATCATGCTGATACTGTGATGTAATCAAAAACTAACTATTAACCAGATCTGAAACGCCCAATACAGTATGCATAAAAACTCAGTTGTGCTCAGCTTTTAAAACCAAACCAGATCCTCGATTAAAAACAGCTAAACTGAATCCTAATTGTGCTACTTACAAAACCATTCGAAAAATCATAAGAGGAAACTGCCACTTACCTGAGTAACGCAATTTCCACAAAACCTTCTCAAATTGGCATGCACCACTCCCAATTCAACACAACCTAGCCGTCCTCTTCCTCTGACTTTTTGAACTTAAATCTGAACACAAGAAATCAGATCTGAGATCTAATTTCGAATTATAATACAACATAACCAGCAACAAACCAAAAGTAAATTTCCTCATTGCGTTAAATGAACACACCTACTCCAATTGATCTTGCCGGCCTAACTCAGGTGCTGCTGGAAATTTTTGTTCCACTTCTCTTGAACAGCAATCAACAACCACAACTAATCCTCTTGAGCAGATCTTGATCTCCAGATCTGGCCCAGAACCCTCTCTCCTCCTCCTCTTTTCTAAGAGCTTCCAAATTAGTTCGTTCAAGTAAAAAGAAACCAACGATTGTTTTTTTTTTCCTCACTTCCTTATATAGTTGCCGCTCAAGCTACATTTCATTCATGCTCATGTGAATGCCACTCCACCATATCCCTCCTACATCAGCAACTTATTTTAGTTATTTTTTTTCTTTTTCCACATTAAGTTTTCCACATCAGCAACCAACTTAACCCTCATAATAACACTACAAAAATTTTCTTACCTTACTAAATAAAAGATCTCCAAGCTGGTCCACCCGGATTCTAATTTAAGGCCATTTGGTCACTTCTTCTGCAAAAACCACTAATTAGATTTTATTTAAGATATTAAACTAATATAATTTTTATTTGCATAAAAATTAGGGATTTTACAATACACTAGTTAAGTAGTTTGTCAAGGACATTCTATTGGGATTGAGATTACTGCTAGTCCATACTAGTTCAGTACCCAGTGAGGGACGCTCACTGGAAGAGGATATTGAGATGATTTGTACTGTTAGCAGACACTATGCTAATTCAGTACCCAGCGTGACCTAGTTGTCTTTTGGGATGTTGTGATGATATTGGTTGGTTATTGCTTCATTTACATTCGGTTATTATTGTTTTGTTAATTGTTTCTGCAAGGTGTATGTTTATAAAATCACATGTAAGTATCTCTAACTCAATAGGTTAATGTCTATTTAATTTACACGATATTGATATATTAGTTCAAGATTATTATTTTATCTTAGATTGCATGAACCCTTTTATGTGAAATTATCAATAGTAATATATATTCATAAATATGATATGAACCAAACTCAGGGAAACTTTGCATGCTTAATGGTAATGATATTATATACCTATTAAGTGTAAATATATTATTTAAATAAGGAATAACATGCATATTATCATGAGGTGTATTAACCTCACTAAGTTTCATGGAAACTTACCCATCTTATCATTTTCAGGAAACCAGTAACCCAGAGGTAATGAAAAGAAGTGATGGGATGATGATTTGAATAATGAAACACTTATTTGAGTTCATTTATTATTTGGCAAGAAACTTAGAGTGGATGTTATTTTTATAAATTGTATGGGTTCTAGATTGAGACCGGTTGTATTTGGTTAAACCATGGTTCAGGTTGGTTTAACATTGGTTTTGGATTGTTTTATTTGGTTTAATTTCCGCTGTAACTCTGATTGGTGAAATATTTAATGAAATTGTCAAGCATTTATTGGGGAATAAATGTATTTTAGGATTCGCTTACAAGCAAGGTTATGTCCGGTCCTACATGTGTATCGTTATACGCTATGTATGTGTGCGCACCTCGGGTGCGCGGAAAAAAACGTGTTACATGTTTTATGGAGTTGCCACTACCTGAAATGGTGCAGGTAGACACCTTGTTTGATTGTTTGGTCTGTACCAGTGATTTCGGATAAGTGACCCGATTACAACCCAGGGAAGTCCTTGAACATTCTGGGTTGCCTCACTGAAATGGGTTCCCTTAAATCAGTTGGATTATATTTGGGTTGATTTACTATTATTTAATTTTTTTAATCTTTTATCTTATATATATATATATATATATATATATATATATATATATATATATATATATATATATATATATATTTTAATGATCACATGTGTACAAATATTGGAGGAATGGGGGTTGCTTTGCTACATCCTATACAAATTATAATACATATGATACATATAAAAAAATCCAAATCAAATATTTCAACATGGAGCAATGTACTTGGTTATTTCAAAAAAAAAAAAAATTTATTTATTTATTATTCTTTTCTTTTTCAGTTTTTTTTTTAATTTTATCTTTCTCATATATACAAGAGATTAGAGGAGTGGGGGATTGCTATACTACATCTTACATGCACATAAGAATTCTAAAGCAAAGAAACCCAAATTAAAAAGAATAAGAAATGGGGGCTGATTCGACCACTTCCAATAAAATGTTTTAGACTCTATTATATAATAATATATCTACATTGGGAGAATGGAAGGCCACTATGTTACATCTCATGTAGTAAAATAAAAAAATAAAACAAAACAAATGTAAGTAAGAAAATCACAATAAACAAAGGAAACAAAAAAAAAATTGAAACAATCTGAACTACTGCGCTATCCGCATTCAAAGATTCATATCTCCCTCAATGCTTAACCAAATTGTGCGAAATTTGATTCTCTAGAATCAAAACTTTAAGCACTAAAATAACCTATAACAGTTTTTAAAAATTCATTTTCATTTAAGAGATATGAAGCTGCAAAAGTTACTGTTAGACATCTCCCTGTGAAAATCTGAACCAAAGAAAATTAAAAATAAAATACCTATTCATAGTGTAGGGTCTCAAGTATATTTTTACATTAAACTAAAATAAAAATACCACAAATCTCATGCAGGACTCCAGACTTGAATCAAACTAGAACTAGGTAAAAAAAAATTGGTTTATCTGGAAAACAGGTGCAAGTCTAATGCAGAAAAAACTCAGAACTTTACATCTTTGTTTTTTTTTTTTCTTACATGATAAAATAACCCAAAGCCATCAAACATATATATATGTCTCTCACCAATCATGTAATCTCATCTCAAAAATTGTAATGAAAGAGAGGTCTCATACAATGTATTAAACAAATGACTCACCTGTTATGGATTGACACTTTAAATTAGGTCTTGGAACCTTGGTGTGCCGTGAACAGCAGTTTTTATTTCTCTCTCCTTGCTAGTGGACGTCCCTCTTCTTTTCTCCACTTCTTCCTACTTGCTGTTTTTTTTTTCAAAGAACTCTCTTACTTGCTCCCCTTCCCTTTTTTCTCTCAACTTCAAGCCTTTTTATAGAGAATTCCCACCCTTCAACTTCTTTACCCCTAACCTTTTTTCTTCCTCTCCTAAACCTCTCATTTCCTTAACTTCTCCTCTTCCTCTCTTAAACACCTAAACCCCTAACTCTTCATCTTCTTCTCTTTAAACACCTAAACCCATAACTCTTCCTCTTCTTCTCTTTAAACACCATCATTTATTTAGGTTTGGTCAAAGTCTATTTTGTCCCATATTTTTTAGGCTTATATTTTTTTAAGCTTAGTCTTAATATCTCAAGAGAACATGAGTTGGACAAATTCGTCCAATTCATTTCTCTTTGTTTATATTTTTTTATTTTCTTTTAATCTCAAAACTTTTATTTATTTGCATAACAAACCCATTAGGAAACTTATCTTATTTACTAAAAGAACCCCATAATTTTTAATTTATCATTGGTCACATGGCAGCCACCATGGCGTACACGTGGTTGCCATGTGGCATCCAATTTCGATTTTATAAAAATCCCCAAACTACCCTTTTACTTCTTTTATCCATAACTTAGTCTTTTGAGATCCGATTTGAGCAGGGTTTGTTGCATTGGAATCGTCTCAGAATTCTCTTTATTATGGGCTTATTATTTCAAAAAGACGGGTCCACTATAAAAACCTCGATTTACGTGCTCACATATATGCCAGTTTAAGATATGCTTCTTGGGCAATTTTATGGTACAAAAATGGGGTTCTGACAGTATGGATTTAGGGCGTAACATTCCTTAATCTAGTGATGGAGAGAGATTCATCCGTGGCGTTACTTTCAGACTCTTTCCCCCTTTTAGCTTTCCATAGGGAGGCATTAGTTGGCAACTGTACTTATCAGCCATCAGTAAGGGTGTCATGGAAGCCTACTTTTAAGTAGACATTGAGTGTCTAGGAATTTGGAGGAATATTGAGCTTGTTGTTATGTTTGATATTAGATATCTTCTCCATTCTAGGCCTAAATAAAAGTTGTTAGATTAGGAATTCCATTTTCAGTTCACTCCTTCAACTTTGTTATACATGGCACTTTTGGACAGCCTCATTAGGCAAGAAACTCATTTTAGACCATCCCCTATTAAGGTTAGCTAGACCTTGGAACATATGTATCCTTCACAAGGAAGCAATGATGTCTGTAGATTACATTTTAGTAATTGCATATTCTCTTCTCAAGTGCCAGATTCTATTTTCTATCAATTTGGTTTGTTTGGATTCGTGCCATATTCTCTGGAGAGGATACATTTGTGGTTCATAGCATCAATTCAACTGGTGACTGTCTAGTTTGGTGATTTGGTCCATTGCCATATGTTGGGCAGCACGGATAGAAAGGGATAGATGAAAATTTATGAGATGGAAAGCAATATGTTTTCCTGGGTGATGTGTGTATAGTTTCATTGGTCTTGTCATGGGAATTCCATGGTCTAAATTCTTCTTAGTTTTATTACATCTGAGATATAATAGGCTGTTTAATGGAAAGTCTTAATATATTTGCATTGTGAACTGTAACGCCCTGAACCCGGTCTATGCAAAACAAGCACCAAACACGAACCCGAAGTGCTATTGGCCCAAAACAACTAATTACCAGACAATTAAATTCAAATAATTCCATTGAATATCAGAGTGCGGAAAATGAAACATCGAATTCACCAACAAGCGTGGCTAAGTGTAAACATCAAACTATCTCATCGATATAAATTACTAATTTTGGTAAATGGGTTTTCTAACACTTTCTCTCATAATCAATTAAATCATATAGTATCCATAAAAATAACATCTATATCAACCTCTAAATGGAAATCTAATAAGAACAAAACTCAGCACGGTAATCAGCAACTCCCCCTGTGCCAACCCCAACAACGCTCTCACGAGGATCAGCTGAAAAAAAACAAAACAAAATAGGAATGAGATATGAATATCCCAGTAGGTAACACTATGCATGAATAAACAGTTATATATTTAAGGAAAATAATCATGCTTTCATGCTCGATAAGATAAACGAGTAATCACGGAACAAACCCAACAATAAATCAGTGCTTGAAATAAAGGCAGTTCATTATATAAATACAAATAAAAAAGATGACAATACGATATAAATCAAATCCACAATTTCTCCAAATCAATACAATTAGTTTCTCTTTTTTCTTTTCTTTTCTTTTTCCAAAACAATTCCACATGTTATTCATATCATTTTAATATTCCTTTTTTATATCGTTCTAATCAAAACATGGCTAAACCGATCAATCCAACTCTGAAAAAGAATTAATAAATCTCATACATAATTAATAAATGAAATCATGTCATACATAATTAATAAATCTCACCATCCAATGGTAACATACCTCTACTGCAGGATGTAGACACGTAGGAACTACATCTCCCCTGCAGGAGATAGCTCACCTCACCCTTAGGTGACAATTCACACACTCATCTCCCATGTAGGATGCAATTGCGTAGTAATCACATCTCCCCTACATGAGGTAACACTTCTTTCCTGCAGGAGGTCACATCTCATCCGCAGGTGGTAATCACATATCTCTCCTGTGGGATGCAATTCAATCTAGATTACATTTCCCCCACATGAAGGTCATATCTCATCTGTATGTGGCAATCACATATCTCCCATGTGGGATGCAGTTCAATCTGGATTACATCTCCCCCAACAGGAGGTCTGTAATAGTAGAGGACTACTCTTAAGGTCCACGATCTATAACGATTTAGAATTTAACAATTGCGGAAACAGAACACAAAGAAATATACGAGGAAACCTGGATCCAGATCCAGGAAAAACCTCGAGTCTATATGAGGCGACTAACCCTTCAAAATCCACTATTGAATGAGAAGACAATTACAAAGGAGAACATACTTAACCTTTACAATTTGACTCACTCAACAGCAATCCACAGTTCGAATCCACGAACTGCTACACAGCTTGAATCCACAAGCTGCAGAACACGATCAGTCCAGATCGCAAACAATCACTCTCCAGTGATCCACAGTTCGAATCCACGAACTGCTACACAGC
The DNA here is from genome assembly GCA_947561395.2 of Buxus sempervirens. Lineage (NCBI taxonomy): Eukaryota > Viridiplantae > Streptophyta > Magnoliopsida > Buxales > Buxaceae > Buxus > Buxus sempervirens. The sequence continues at coordinate 28,674,871 of OX387193.1, forward strand.
TTGAATCCACAAGCTGCAGGACACGATCAATCCAGATCGCAGCAATCCTCTCAGAATCCACTGAGACGATCCAATGCAGTAGGAATCCACCTACGCATCAATCAAGGTCGATCACCAGTCCAGGCGATCACACGATCAGATGAAGTTCTGAATTGAAGAAGAATCCATTGTCTTCAATTCCAGGCGATCTATCTCAGATCTCCCCCTCACTCAATCGCCGACTCTCTAAAGACAATTTGATCGAATCTCAAATCTCTCAAGATCCGAATTCAAAAATGATCCAAAGAAAAAAGTCTCGATTAAAAAATTACAACTCGTCTATTTAAAGAATAAACCACAAATCGCGTCGAGCGTTGGTAGCGTCGTGAAGCGATCGAAGTAGACGGCTGGTAGCGAACTCATGTCCCGCTCAGAGTGAGTTGAATCTGTTAGACGCGCGCTGCTAGCGAGCTGCTAGCGGGAGAGTACGCGGCAGGTGCACGATCCTTGCTTTTGACACACGAAATTCCTTATGCGCTGCCAGCGGGGTGGCAGCGGCGTGGTAGCAGTGTGGTGGCACCAACTCTTCTTCTTTACTGAATTTACTGAATTTTCATTGTTTAATCTGCACATCTTGAAGCTTTATTAGAAACCTAATTTGTCAATCATTTGCCATAACAGGAGTGTGAGTTTTCACACTTACAATCTCCCCCTTGGCAAATGCCTGACAACAACCTTGCATCAGATTTTAAAATCAACCTTAGTTAATGATGATATCCATTCAAGAAATTTAAAACTACACTGTTAACCAGAGACACAGTGATTTGGATTAATCCAGAGTTTCATTCATTTACAACCAGATATACAGATAACAAAATCATTTACATAGTTCAAGAAAGACAGACATTAAGAAAGAAATACAGACATTATCTCCCCCTTACTTATCATTCCCTTATACAAAAAATTCAGGAGACAATACCCAGAACAGACCATAACAAAACAACCATCATATCCACAACAAGAATAACATCACCAAACATCAAGCAAACAACAGAATTCGAAACATCAGCAGCAGCAAGCAGCAAACACCAAGCATCAGCGCAAGCATCAGCACCCACCCAGCCAAACCATCAACAGAACCATCATCCAAATTTCTCCCCCTTTCTGGATGGTGGTTTGGGTTCCCAAGACCTTGAGTAGTGCTTGTAGGCATCTTGAGATCTGGAGTGCAGCCAACAGAGCTTGTGATCCATCTCCAGCTGAGTCTTCCGAATGCATTCCAGAAAATGACCTGCTTCATTTTGCATACGTTGCTGAGCAGCAACGTCCCTTTGAACTTCTCCACAAGTGAAATCAACATCCTTCAGCAATTGCCCCAGCTTCTCTTGGGTTTCGGATTTGAACATGCTCATCATGAGCATGTGAGACCTAACCTCTGAAAAGAAAGCCTCCTGAGAAGCTTGCAATGAATTCAGTTTCTCTATGATGGCCACAGCATCAGAGCTGGACAGAAAGGACTGAGAAGAGGAGGGATCAGAGGACATTACCCGAAAAGGACTTGCTCGTTTACTGCGGGTCAGAGTGGATGAAGCAATGGGAGGACGGGGATGCATAATCAATTCAGTAGGATCAGGGAGTACCCCCTGATGAACACACATGTAGGAGATGAAAATTCCAAACGGAAGAGCAGCAGTCTTGGATTTTAAATTCCGAGACTGAAGAATCTGATGAAAGATAATAGAAGGAATACAAATACTTTCTCTGTTCCAGATGGCATGAAGAAGTCTTGCCCTATGGTGAGAGATCTCGGAGTGATGATCAGAAGGAACAAGAGAAGCACAGACAAACAAGTTCAAGATCCGGAGAAGATCTTGAAGAGAGCCATGAGGCAAATAGTTGGGCTTGTTCTTAATGGAAGAAGGAGCACCCTCAACTATTAGAGACGGAATAATGGACTCCATAGGAGGATCAGAATGAGACTCAAGAAAGTTAAAGGAGGGAGAGTCAACAAGAGGTAGTTCAAGCAGAGAGGAAATAAGCTCTTTCGAGAAGTCGAAAGAAATTCCCCTGACATAGGCTTTGACAGAGCCTTGATTTGCAAGATGAAGTTGATGAAGATTAGAATAAAATTCACGGACCAGGTTTGGATAAGCAAAACCCCCAAGCACTGCAAATTTTTTCCAACCATTGTCCGAAAACAATGAGTAGAAAGGGGATTCAGAAAAAGAGTCAAGCTTGATGGCCCTTTCCAGAAGGAGAGGCCTGTGCTTGAAGAAGGTATTAAAATCAGATAAACCATTCCCCACAAATGGTTCAGAAGAATGAGAAGGGGAAGGAGGTCTCACTGGAGGAGACGGAACAACAGGAGAAGACCTCAAATGAGGAGACTTCACAGGAGGAGACCTCACAGGAGGAGACGATGTTGAAGGAGAATCAGTTCTCGACTTTCTCTTGAGAGGCATGGTAAAAGAAATGGAAGAGAAAGAGAAAACAGACAGCACCAAACAACACAATGAGAAAGCCCTAATGGCTGAAAACTACTAAACCCTAGCTTCGAATAACGAGAGAAAACTACAGAACGAGGAAGCAGAAAAATGGAGAAGCAGGACGAAGATAGTAAAAAAAAATGTTTACCTGAACAGTAGACAGGAAGGAAGAAAGTGACAGCGATAGCAACACCTGGACACGACGCGAGAGGCGAGGGAAAAGCGAAGAGGGTAAAAAGAACAGGGGTAAAAAGAATAGCTCACTTTCACCTATATATAGACAAACTCAAATACGCTGCCAGCGGGCAACTGGCGGCGTAGAAGGTGCACATGCACAAACAACAAAAACTACAGATTCAACGCATAAACTTATAAAAGAGATTTGATCAATTTCATGACATCCTCCTACTTCTAAACACGAAGCTGAGATTTTAGCTTAACCCAAAAATCATCCAGATAATCAACTTATTCAATCTAAGAAGTACTTAGCACAAAACTAATCTTGAAGTACCTATCAGAGTTAATTCAGATGTGGTACATTTCATATCAAAGAGCAAAATTTCATTTATGGTTTCTCATACTATAAATTTTCTTCAAGATATTAAGAACATATGCATACTAATGAGTCAATGCTTGAGAGAAATGAGCAACATTTTTGACTTTTACACTTAATACATATAGAAGACTATTTCAGTGTAAACAATCTTGAAAAGTATAGACATATCCCAACTTCATTTTGGTGGCTTTCGCACATCTGAGATAGGTAGCCTTTTCTGATCTCTTTTTCTTTTTAAAGAAGGCATTGACCCTTAAAAAACCTGAGTTTACAGTTCATTCCAAGAATATACCTTCTTTATCTTTTTCTTTTTGAGATTTACAGTGGCTTTCACTCTAATCTCTATGGCAGCCATTTCCAAAACTTTTCTTTTCACAAAGGTGATAGCCTATAGATCCCAAGCTTTACCACACAATAAGCTTCAATACGTACAGGTGTTTCAGACAAAGTTGCTGGTTAGAAATAAGACATTTCTGTCAATATGCATACACTCAATCTTCCTGAAAACAGATCTTAGTAATAAGAACACACAAATTCATTTTGAACAGATATGTGAGACATTTTACATCAAAATTAACTCAAAACAGAACCTGATTTTCAGTTTTGAGAGCATACTCCTAGGGATTTCCTAAGAGTTTCAAATCTGTTTTGATCTAAAGGTTTGGTAAAAATGTCAGCCAACTGTTTTTCAGTAGATATGTATTCAATCACAACAGTTTTGTCTTCAATCAACTCTCTTATAAAGTGATGCCTGATATCTATATGTTTGGTCCTTGAGTGTTGAACAGGATTCTTAGAGATATTTATGGCACTTTGATTATCACAGAAGAGAATCATTTGATCTTGATCTATCCCATAATCTGATAACATTTGTTTCATCCAAATAAGTTGAGTACAACTGCTTCCTGCAGCAATATACTCAGCTTCAGCAGTACTCAGAGAAACACAGTTTTGTTTCTTGCTTAACCAGGCAATAAGATTATTTCCCATGTAAAAGCAACCACCAGAGGTGCTTTTTCTGTCATCCATACACCCAGCCCAATCAGCATCAGTGTATCCAGTAAGATGTGGGTTTGTCTCTTTGGAAAACCAGATTCCCAGATCAATAGTCCCATTAACATATTTTATAATCCTTTTAACAGCATTCAGATGGGATTCTTTAGGATTAGCCTGATATCTAGCACATACTCCAACACTAAAGCTTATATCAGGTCTACTTGCTGTTAAGTATAGTAGACTCCCAATCATTCCCCTGTACAGGGTAGGGTCTACAACCTTTCCAGATTCATCTTTTCCAAGTCTTAAACTAGTACTCATAGGAGTCCTAGCATGTTTAGCATGAGTTAAGCTGAATCTCTTAACAAGATTTCTTGAATATTTTGCTTGAGAGAAAAAAATTCCTTGTTGAGATTGATAAATCTGAAGACCTAAGAAAAAATTCAGTTCACCCATCATACTCATTTCAAATTCACTTTTCATTAAATCAGCAAAGAGGTGAGCATGATTTTCAGAAGTGGACCCAAACACAATGTCATCAACATAGATTTGAGCCATCAAAATATGTTTGGACTCTCTTTGAATAAAGAGAGTTTTATCTACATTTCCTCTCACAAAACCAGATTCAAGTAAAAAGAAAGTAAGTCTCTCATACCAAGCTCTAGGAGCTTGTTTGAGTCCATACAAAGCTTTGTTTAGTTTATAGACATATTTAGGATGATTTGTGTCCTCAAATCCTTTAGGTTGCTCTACATAGACCTCTTCATTCAGATATCCATTCAAAAATGCACTCTTAACATCCATTTGAAACAGTTTAAACTTCAAGTAACATGCAATAGACAGCAGTAATCTGATTGATTCTAACCTAGCTACAGGAGCAAAGGTTTCATCAAAATCTATTCCTTCTACTTGAGTATACCCCTGAGCAACAAGCCTAGCCTTATTTCTGGTTACTATCCCATTCTCATCAGATTTGTTTTTAAAAATCCACTTGGTTCCTATCACATTCAGATCAGAGGGTCTTTCAACCAATTCCCAAACATTATTTCTAGTAAATTGATTCAGTTCTTCATGCATAGCATTCAACCAAGAATCATCTAACAATGCATCTTTATAAGATTTTGGCTCAAATTGAGAGAGATAAGAAGAAAATCTTACCTCATTATGTACCTGATGTCTTGTTCTGACACCATCTGAAATATTTCCAACAATTTGCTCAGTTGGGTGGTCTTTGAGAGTTCTAGCCAGAGGAACCACTTCTATGCTTGAGGAAGCATCTCTGATTTCATCCTCTTCATCTACAACCTGCAACACTTCACTGTCAATACTTTCATCATCAATTAGTACATTTATAGATTCCATTACAACAGATTTTTTCAAATTAAAAACTCTGTAAGCTCTACTAGAAGAAGAATATCCTAGAAAAATTCCTTCATCACTTCTAGAATCAAATTTTCCTAGATTTTCTCTGTCCCTTAAGATATAGCATTTACTTCCAAATACTCTGAAATATTTCAAATTTGGCTGTTTTCCTTTCCAAAGTTCATAGGGAGTTTGTTTCCATCCAGATCTGATATAAACTCTGTTACTAATATAACAGGCAGTGTTTATAGCTTCAGCCCAGAATTTTGTTGAAATTTTCTTGGCTATCATCATGGTTCTAGCCATTTCTTGTAAAACTCTGTTCTTCCTCTCCACAACTCCATTTTGTTGTGGGGTCTTAGGAGCAGAAAATTCATGTTTGATTCCATGTTCTTCACAGAAATTGGAAAACATTTGATTCTCAAATTCTGTCCCATGGTCAGATCTGATTCTTACAATTTTTCCTATTTGCAAGTTCTTTTCAACTTGAATTTGACAGCACAGATGTTTAAAACAGTTGAAACAATCAGATTTTTCTCTTAGAAAATCTACCCAGGTATATCTGCTGTAGTCATCTACTGCAACAAATATATATTTCTTTCCTCCCAGACTTTCAGTCTTTGTAGGTCCCATTAAATCCATATGAATCAGTTCTAATGGTCTTGATGTTCCTACAGTGTTGGTTTTCTTGTGTGTGGCTTTGATTTGTTTTCCTTGGTTGCAAGGACCACACATTCCTTTCTTTTTATTTTTCCCAAACTTGGGAATTCCTCTAACCAACTCAGACTTAGAGATTTTTGACAAATCTCTATAGTTAATGTGGCCAAGTCTCCTATGCCACAAATCAATTTCATTGCCTATGGAGGATTTTAAAGCACACTCATTGTTTCCAACAATCCCATAGCAATTATCACTTGTTCTTTCACCTACAAGAACAGTTCTACCAGATTTATCCAATATTTTGCATTCTTTTCTGGTAAAATTAACAAATAATCTGGAATCACATAGTTGGCTAATGCTAATAAGATTTGCTTTCAAACCTGATACAAATAGAACATTTTTTAAGCATACTCCATTTGGACCTGTAACAGTTCCTTTACCTTTAACTTGGGAAGTGCTTCCATCACCAAATGTAACACTTCCACCAAAATATTCTTCAAAGGTACTGAACATAGCCTTACTACCACACATGTGTCTTGAACACCCACTGTCCAAGTACCACATGTTGACATCATGAGCTTTTAAAGCTACATGAACCACATTAGCAACCAATGAATCTTTTCTTACCCAAATCTGTTTCTCAGCAGTCTTCTGAACAGTACCTTCTTCAACTACTTGAGTTTTTGAAGGAAGCTTCTTAGATAGATTTGAGACTTCCTGATTTAATGTTTCAGTCAATTTTAACAGAGAGTCAAATCTGTTGTATAAGTCTAGAGACTGACTTTGATTTACCTTTCTCTTATTTTCAAAATATCCATCAGGGAAACCATACAGTTCATAACACTTTGGTCTTATATGGCCTTTTTTATTGCAGTGATGGCATACAGGTATAAACCTATTTTCAGAAAAATCAACATTTCTAGACTTGCCAGCATTTCTAAACTGTACAGATTTAGATTTCTCAGAAGTTGAAGATTTACCTGTTGATCTTACTTCTCCAGCAGAGATTTTCTGTGAAGATTCCTTGTTTTGATTACTTACTCTCATTCTTTTTCCAGCTGAATTTGAGCTTTCAGGAACTTCCTTTGAAGTTGCTTCCTCAGTAATTTGAAGATTTCCTGCAGAAGAATTTGAAGCATTAGATTTACTTGAATTTGAAACTTTCTCAAATTCAATTACTTTACCTTGTAGTTCAGAAATCTGAGCTTCCTTTTCTTTTATTTTTTCAGTTTTTTCAGTTAGAGAAGTTACCAGAGAATTTTCTTTAGCATGTTTTTCAAGTAACTTCTGGTTTATTGAATCTATTTCTGTAAGAGCTTTCTTTCTCTCTGTTTCTGATTCCTTCAATTTTTTACTCAGTTTCTTGATTTTTTTTCTGAGCTCTACTGAATTCCTTATAGAGCTGATTGTATGCTTCTTGTAGTTCTTCTTCATCATCTGATAAAGTCTCTTTGTTATCTCCTGCAATTCCAGAGATTGAACTACCAGAGGAGGATGAGTAAAAAGAATTGAAAGCAGTAAAATTAACAGACATATCCTCATCAGATTGTGAAGAATTATCAGTGTTACTGTCATCCCAAGTAACCTGATAATTAGTCTTTTTCTTTTTATCTTTTGAGGGACAATCAGATGCAACATGTCCAAATCCTCTACATTTGTAACATTGGACCTCATCATTCTGAGAAGATTTCTTCTCCTTTCTTGGATCAGACATTTTCTTATCAGATCTCCTGTTAGATCTGTCAATGGATGATGAAGAAGTGGATTGTCTCTTTTTAAACATTTTCTTAAACTTTTTGGCTAAGAGGACAAGTTCATCCATATCAACATCAGAATTATCTGATTCTTCAGTATTAACAGATTTTACAGATTTAAGAGCTATTCCTTTATTTCTTTTTGGAATATTTAGATCTAGCTCATAAGTCTGTAAAGATCCTACCAGATCTTCTATTCTCATGTTATCTACATCTTTTGCCTCTTGTATTGCAGTTACTTTAGGTCTGAATCTTTCAGGCAAAGATCTTAAGATTTTTCTAATAACCTTTGATGCAGTAATCTTTTCTCCAAGATTAAAACTAGAATTTACAATATCTGAGAGTTTAGCATAAAACTCATCAAAAGACTCATCATCTTTCATATACAGAGTTTCGAAAGATGTAGTAAGTCTCTGAAGTCTGGACAACTTGACAGCTGAGGTTCCTTCATGAGTGACCTCTAGGATGTCCCAAGCTTCCTTAGCGACTTCACATGAGGAAATTCTCCTGAATTCCTCAACACTAACAGCACAAAATAAGGCATTCATTGCCTTGTTATTCCATCCACATTGATCAGATTCAGTTTTAGTCCACTGATCATGAGGTTTGGAGATCACAACACCTACATCTGTTGTGATCACAGGTGGATGATAACCATTACAAACCGAGAGCCAGACACGCTCATCGATTGACTTCAGGTAAGCTCTCATTCTAGCTTTCCAGTAAGAATAATTGTTACCTTCAAATAAAGGAGGTCTAGAGGCAGATCCTCCTTCTTTTCCAAAATCCATGCTATAGATCTAGATCACACTATGTATAGCAATTCAAAGTGAATAGGCTCCGATACCACTTGTAATAGTAGAGGACTACTCTTAAGGTCCACGATCTATAACGATTTAGAATTTAACAATTGCGGAAACAGAACACAAAGAAATATACGAGGAAACCTGGATCCAGATCCAGGAAAAACCTCGAGTCTATATGAGGCGACTAACCCTTCAAAATCCACTATTGAATGAGAAGACAATTACAAAGGAGAACATACTTAACCTTTACAATTTGACTCACTCAACAGCAATCCACAGTTCGAATCCACGAACTGCTACACAGCTTGAATCCACAAGCTGCAGAACACGATCAGTCCAGATCGCAAACAATCACTCTCCAGTGATCCACAGTTCGAATCCACGAACTGCTACACAGCTTGAATCCACAAGCTGCAGGACACGATCAATCCAGATCGCAGCAATCCTCTCAGAATCCACTGAGACGATCCAATGCAGTAGGAATCCACCTACGCATCAATCAAGGTCGATCACCAGTCCAGGCGATCACACGATCAGATGAAGTTCTGAATTGAAGAAGAATCCACTGTCTTCAATTCCAGGCGATCTATCTCAGATCTCCCCTCACTCAATCGCCGACTCTCTAAAGACAATTTGATCGAATCTCAAATCTCTCAAGATCCGAATTCAAAAATGATCCAAAGAAAAAAGTCTCGATTAAAAAATTACAACTCGTCTATTTAAAGAATAAACCACAAATCGCGTCGAGCGCTGGTAGCGTCGTGAAGCGATCGAAGTAGACGGCTGGTAGCGAACTCATGTCCCGCTCAGAGTGAGTTGAATCTGTTAGACGCGCGCTGCTAGCGAGCTGCTAGCGGGAGAGTACGCGGCAGGTGCACGATCCTTGCTTTTGACACACGAAATTCCTTATGCGCTGCCAGCGGGGTGGCAGCGGCGTGGTAGCAGTGTGGTGGCACCAACTCTTCTTCTTTACTGAATTTACTGAATTTTCATTGTTTAATCTGCACATCTTGAAGCTTTATTAGAAACCTAATTTGTCAATCATTTGCCATAACAGGAGTGTGAGTTTTCACACTTACAAGGTCACATCTCACCCGTAGGTGGTAATCACATATCTCCTCTGTGGGATGCAATCCAATCTGGATTACATCTCACCCAATAGGAGGTCACATCTCACCCGTAGGTTGAAATCACATATCTCATCCGCAGATGGTAACAATTCTCCTATTGCCATCATGGCATTTAATCCACAATCCAGTGCTAGACAGGTATTAATCATACAGGAAATTGGACGCATAACACTCACGCTAAAGTCCGGGTCTAGTGATGTAATAGAAATTTAATTGATTAATGGTAGTGGCGTGTTGATTAAAGTAAACAAAAGTATTTAAGGTTTAGTGATAGTCAACAAAGTAAACAAACGTTATTAAAGTTTAGTAATAGTCAATAAAGTAAACAAAAGTTATTAAAGTTTAGTGATGTAATGATTACAAAGTTATTTAGGGTGGTCACCCAACACATTGCTTGGGTGACCTCTCCCAAAAAGTATTTAAAGGTTGGTTGCCTAGCACATGGCTTGGGCGACCTCTCCCCAAAAAGTCAAAAGGTTATTTAAAAATTGGTCGCCCAACACATTGCTTGGGCGACCCAAACTAAAAAGCCATCTTCGCTTAACTCTGGTCACTTAGGCGACCAAGTTGGGCGATCTAATAATTTAAAAACCGAATTTTCAAAACCAACGGGTGCTCAAGGTGGGCGCCCAGGCGATCCCTTAGGTGACCTACCCCAATTTCCGATTTTTAAATCGTCGTTCAACGCATCGCTCAAGCGATTGGTTGGGCGACCTACGTTCTCGATTTTTTAAAATTTTCTAAAACACACACCACCAGATCGCTCAGGCGATCGTGGCAAGCGTTCGACTGACAGCGGCTAATCCGACTTTCAAAATCTAGTTTTTATGTATCAAACGTCAAACTACATATACGAATCACTCTAATATCTTCAATACAAATACATATCATACTTCAAATCATGCTAGATGATCAAACCTTAGTAAAACTTTGTTCTCGAATAAACAGGTGTGCTACCTACCTCTGTTCGTTCAAGGTTTCCTTCCTCTTCTTCTGTTTTCTTAGTTTGGGGATCAGATCTCTTCTCTATCAGCAACCCAACTCCTTCTGGGATGCAGTTCTCCTCAAGATCAGCAAGACTCCATGACTTCTTCTTCTCCTCTCTCGGTTTCTCCTCTTTTCCTTCAGCCGTCAAAGACTACGAATAGAATAGGGATACGATTAGTTGTATAAAACCCTATTTTATTCCATGCGATCCCGTGTATCTCCCCTCTATCAACTTCCATACAACTAACCAATCAGATTAAAAACAACTCTTAACTTTATACTTACCTCATTATCTCATGATCCAACGGTTGGATCTGCTTCTTATTTTGGATCTCCTTCTCCCATGTATTCGTCTATATAACCCAATTATAGATTTAGCAAAAATCACATTACATTTTAGATTTTTTTAATTAATTTAAAAATTCTGGAAATTTTCGAGGTCTTACATGAACATGGAGTTTGACCTCCGATGTTCTAAAATGATGCTCTCTTTATTGTTAAAAAATAAAAATATTTCGTATTTTCGTGAAAAGATGTTGTGTGCCTTGAGGCCATTGAAATTATTTTCCTCTTTCACTATGTTAGATTAATCATTTGGGGGCTGGAAGTAAGAGTCATAAGTTTTCTTATAGAGTAATTGTATTGACTTGTGTTCTATAAATGTTTTTTTTTGTATTTTGCATGTTGCTTGCCAAGAGGCTAGCAGTGCGATGATAGAAACCTTGGTTTGTTATAACGCCCCGGAATCGGGTTACGTAATGAAACCATAACTCGTCCCTGAGGAGTTAGCTTTTCTATACAGGATCGCTATATCAAAGTACGGAAAACATAAAATGGCAATAATATAATAAGAGTTAGCTAAAAATTTTCCCCAACTCACCTGAACCAAGCATATACCCACCTGTATCGTCCTCTCTGAGATATGAAATCAAAACAAAACAGTGAGATACGACTATCTCAGCAAGTAGCACATGCATGCTCAAAAACATTTATTTAATTTCTAAAACATGCACGATTAAAATATACTCGACGATTAACCACGGATAATCCAAATAACCCGACTAATTTGGCAAACAATATCAAACCATATAGTACGGTAGGACTTGTGAAGTTTGTCTATTTTATGTGGCTAAGCACTAGTGTTCCAAACAATCTAGTCGCAATACTGCAACAGCTCAAACAAACCAATTCATCGCCCTTATGGCGGAAATACTCATGTGACCTCACCCTCATGGTGGAAAGGGAGTTGCTGCAGTGCTTTCCTCATGGACGGCCTCTCCATCATGGAGGAAATGCACTAAGGAACCCTAGACTTAATCCAAACAAAATGTACAAAATTCACTTACAACTCGATTGTGGATCCACACTAAGTCTCGCCTTAAATAACTTAAGTAAAAACAAGTGAATCAAAGACTTTGATTCCAACCAAGAAATATTCAGACGTATAAAACAATATATAGCCAAGCAGATCAATCACAAGTGGCCACTCAGGACCAAACCTACTCCCTCCTGGAGTTTGCAAGATACTTTTTGAAGTAAAACCCAAGAATAAACCATAGTGCCTTAACATTTTAAACATGAAATCCCTTTTATCCAAAGCTGTCCAGATTTGCTAAAAACTAAGCTCAAGTCAAATCAAATAATGTGCAAAGTATATGAAGTCATTTATAGTTAATCATACCAAATCCGATTTCAAATAATCACTAGAATCATTAAACAGTGAAATTTCCAAAAACAAAACTAAGTTTTATCTGAATATTTCCAGCAGCCAAATTTACTTGAGATCTATTCATCTGATCAACATAAATCAGCCTAAGAAGCTTAACAAATTCCTTAGTAAATCATATAGCAAGTCTAACAACCTTATATCAATTATCCTTTAAGATTTTCCCACTAATGGTATGAGTTTATTTTCAAATAAAAAAAAGTTAATATCTCACTAACAAAATAAAATTTCTCTATAACAATGTGGATAGTATAAAGTTAAAGAAACCAATGAAATACATAAAATAAGTGCGAAAGTATTTTTCCCAAATTTAACATTATATAGATACATTTTGCCCCATATATACAACATATCTTCAAAACCTCATATCTTGGTCATTTCTCACTCAAATGACACCAAACTTGATTCTTTAGGTTCCAAATTGATTGAAATACATTATGTTATAACAGTTTTTGCAAACACTTTAGTGTTGAAAAATAGTGTCACTTTAAACTTACTTTTTAAAGAAAAATAGTGCAGCCCAGCACCCATAAAAATTAAGTTCAAAATTAGTAAACAGAGAAATATTATTTATTTTATATTTTTAGGCTAACATAGACTCAAAAACAAACAACTTTCATGAAGAACACAGTTCCAAATTCGTCCTCTAAGTAAATGTAATAAATCGATTAATCCCGAAAATGCTTGCAGAAAATTGGTAGTGAAAGATTCTAACTCTTTTACATTTCTGGGTTTTCTTTCCTGCACCATGAAATTCCAGGATATGACCCCCACGAAATTAGCCCCTAATGTGTTTCAAAACGTACCATTATCCACCACATATGCATGAACACCTTCCCTTTTAACTCTTGAACACCAACACCTTCCAAATTTTGTACTGTAACAGTAAATTTGAATATTTGGTAAGTGTTACTTGCAACCTTTCAAGGACTAAACCATTTCCATTCTTCTAAACTACTTCTAGCACCATAGAAATCATCAATATAACACAATTACACTGATTCAAATATAATTTAAACAAGTTAACTCTGCAACATAGATCAAATGCCCATTCATGAACATAAAACATATTTTTGTTTGTTTCAGATTCATCCCTTTAAAAATTCATCAAATCCATATGAAAACATGATGTTTAAAAGGATGCTACTTGCCTTATGCTTGCCGGAATCCAACTTCAATAAAACCAGCAATAAAACTTGGCTATTCCCCATGACCGGAACCACTCCACAATCTGAAAATTGTTGCAGAAATTTTCAGAACTAATCCTATAAAAATCTGATCCAATTCTCCACAAAATTTTGATGGAAAAGAATTAAACTAACCTAATCTAACAGTGACTTAACTTACCTGAACTGAAGTGGACGAATTTCTGATCTGAAAACAAACAAATAATGTCCTACAAACAGGGCACTTCCTCACTTCACCTCTCTTCCTTCAGATCCAATCTTTGGAAGAAAGTTTTCACTCCTTGATCAAAGCTTCTGCTGGTCCTTCTTCTCCAGCAATCCAATGGCACTCCAAATGTCCCTTGCTCTTCCCTTTCTCCAGCAACAAAAGTGTTCAAAAGCAACCTTCTCCAGCACTTCCCAAGCACCCCTTGGAATTCCCAAGCACCCCTTGAACTTTCCAAGCACCCCTTGGAATTCTGACTCTCTCTCATTGGACAACTTCTCATGTGTTCAACTCTTCAACTCCCTCTTCATGATCCCATATTGTGATCTCCACCAAATTCCCTACACTAACATTTCATTAGACTTGATTCACTGTTTTGCCACTTATCTATATATAACCTCACCACTAAATAATTTCTAATACAGTTCCTAATTAATATTTCTTGACCATTGAAATTATAATATAACCTCACTTAACTGAATTTACATAATCCCCTATTTTTTTTTCAAAGATTCCCAAATTGTCCTTGTGGCACTGCACCCTAAACCAATATATTAAAATATAATTATTGCTTCTTATTTTTATAATTAGAATTTCTACCCGAATTCACCCGAGAACTCCAGTTCGACCAGTTAATCTCTTTTTCTAGACTTTCCCATCAATTAAAACAATTAATACTCCCTAAAATCAAAATTTTAATATTATTAAAAATTCGGGATTTTACATCTGTCAATGTGGAAACATAGGTAAAAAGATTGTATCCTTATGTAGGTCCCATCAAAGTAAGGTCTTAGGAGGCCTGGAATGCCAAATAACCTAACGAATGACATTATTGCACAAAATGGTTGTACCCAGACTTCAACCTGCATTTCACTCGAGTAGCCTATGGCTTTTCCCTTGCACCAAATAAGGGTCCGTTGTGAATACATGGGTCATAGTTTAAAAATATCAAAGGTTAGGCTTGTTTCCAATCGTAAGTTCGTAAGCTGCTATGATTCTGCATAGGCAGGACTTGACCACTTGGTTATGGCCCTTTTTATATGTTTACGTGCCATATCAATTATTTATAATGGTTCAAACATTATAGGAATGTGCACGGAAAAAGAATCTTTTATGATAAATTTCCCAAAAATCATAAGTTCCAACTCCAAAAACTGAATTGACGAGAATTTTAGCAAGATTCATATTAAGGGCATGCTCCTTAGGCTTCATGTATGAACATACAAATGATCTTCATTATTTGTTTATTTATTTTTTGATCTTCTTTATATTATCAGTGGGAAAATATATCTTAATTTCATAGTCCTTTTAGACTTTATTCAGCTAGTTGTCAATTTTGTTAGTTGAACTGAATAGAATTTCATGTTGTACAGAATACAGATGCTCTGACATTGACATGGGCAATCATGGCAGCTGTAAAAGCACAATTTTCACGATACATTAATTGTAACAAATGAGCCTGTTTATCAAATATTGGTTGTTAGTTTTTGGAAACCTATAATGCTGGTTTTGGTCTTTGGCAATATGCTCCAAGGTAAAGTTATCAAAAGTGAAAATCGGAACTATTTTCTGTGTTTTTGTTTTTTCTGAAATAAGAGACCTCATTGGAGTGAAGATCTTGATGTGAAAATCATACCTATTTTCTTGCATATTACTAGATTGTTGTGATATTTTTTTTTTCTGAAATGTAAGATCTATAATAATCTTGCACATTTTGTTACAGGTTGCTTGGGAAGAGTCTGATGTTTTGCAGAGTGCTAAGAGAGTGAGCCCATGGGAAGTTCAGTTGTTGGTTATAGATATACCATGAAGTCACTTAACATTTTTCCCTCAAAAGGAACTTAAATTTCCTCAAAATCCTGGGTCAAGAAATGGGGTTGATGGTCAATTGATCTGTAAGATTGCAGGATTAACTGTTTCAATGATGGGAGAGCACATGAGGCCATTGTTATACGATGATAACAATTTTCCAGCTGGCATGCAGAGAGCCAGGCATTATCTAACCTGTTCATCCAATGTGTCTAATTTAAAAGCTAATGGTACCCTAAGTATGTTTCCTGATCATACCTTTGGTAGCAATTCATGGGAACCAGATTCTGTGTCTACTGAATTGATTGTTGGTAATGCATCAAACAAAGTTGGTGTTAACACGTTTCGGCTGTTTGGCTAAATAATCCATATAAAGCAGCCCGTTGAGAGTGATTCTTGATGATGTTGGTAGCATGAAAGATACTATATAAAAGGTTTGATTTTCAACTTTAATGGGTCTTAGCCAATGAAGAATACTCGCATATATTATGCATTACTTTATCTTAAGTAGTGACAATGTAAGTTAGCTGATTTATTGTGTCAATTATCCAGTAGCTGTTGTGTCCTTGTCGATTTTGATTTTGAATTTTGTTAATAGGGCATAATTAGAATCTATAATTTGTCAAATCATTATATCCTTGAATAGTTCAATTTAGTAGCCTAATCCATCTCATTCATTCTTTCTTTCTTCGTGATAAATGATTTTCCGTTCAGCTACTGTAGGTTTAGTTTCCTATTATATTAGGTTTTTTGCTGTTTTTCTTTCTATATTCAAGTGTGCATCCATAAAGTTGGACTAGAAACGTTGGAACTGGTGCACTTCGTGTGGTGAAGATTATAAATAATCTTAGTGCTCCTTTACGCCATGTTATACACTTCCTAAACTTTCAATGACATGGATATCTCCTAATTAGTAGTGCTGGATGGAAACTCTATTAGTGTGCTGATCCCTATTTCTTTTAACATTTACTTTCCTCCCTCTACAGTTTGCAATATGCTATCAGGAAGTGTGAACCTGAACACACCTTAGTTAGGACAGCCGATTCTACTTGCAATGAAATTTCGTTAACGATTTTTGTTTTATTTTTTGCAGGAATTTCTACAGTAGGCTAGATACTAACTCTTGACGTAGGCATTAACAGTTGGAGGTTTCATAGTTATTGAGTAGCCATCTTTGAAAATTCCAATCTAACCATCATTAGTGAATTCCTTCCTTTAGAACTTGAAATTCTAATCTAACCATCATTAGTGAGGAAGTATGAACCTGAACACACCTTAGTTAGGACGGCCAATTCTTTTGTTTTTGTTTTTGTTTTTGTTTTTTCGGTGGTATGGGCTTAATTGTTAATTTCCTTAATGACATTATTAGATAGTTAAAAGTTGTAAGCAACTAACCTTGAATAGCTACAACTGAGATTATGCAGTTTGTTAAATTTGTGAAAACCAAGTAGAGATTGACCATCAGTTGCTCTCTCTAAGTCACCAACTTAGGTTTGCTCATTTTGAATTGTGGTATTGCATTTTGGGCACAAATATGTTATTGTTACATGTGGGAATGAAGATTTATTACTGTAACCAGGAGGATTTGATAGTGACTCCACTATCCCCGAACCATGGAGGCAACCAGCTGCAACAGCCGGGTTCTGGTCACTCCTCGTTTCGTGTTTGTGAATTCTTTGTTTCAAACTAGATGGGACTGCGATTTCGTAGCCCCGTAAATGGTTCAATCCTATTACAAACACAACATGCTAAATTATTTTGAATAATGCTAGCCATCAATAGATGCTTGTTAGAAAACTAAGAAAAAAATCTAGAGTCTCAACTCCAATTGCATCACCAAACAAGCATAGATTCATAAATACAGGAGGCTTAATTAATATAGTAGGAGAATAGCTATTCTAGAGATTGTTTAACTCGAGCGTCTATTGATCTGTTGCCTTAGCTGAGGGTGTGACTCATGAGGTTCAATAGTCCCTTCTTGGGACAGCTCTGCAGTCTTCTGCGGTTGTGCTTTATATAATCATTCTAAAGCAATTTCAGGGTGACCTTTCCATCCATTTTGGGGAGTTGTCTTTAGTTGATTGTCTCAACAAGGTTTTAGGCAAAATGGCAGAAATCTCAGGTTTGGTCTCCAACAATTTAGTAGTGTGGTGACTGCAAGTAAAGAAGCTATATTTGGGTTTACTTCTAATATCCTCAAAACTATTGAAGGATTTTGAACCTCTTCTTCTTTGTTTCAAAGCTAAAATAAATTTAAAGATTGGGAAGCTAAAGCAATTTCCTATGTAGGTAGACCTCAGATAATAGAGAATGTGTTGTTTTTAATGGCTATATATTAGCTCCCAACTTTTGTGCCATCCAAAGGGGTGATCAAGTCAATAGAATGCAGACTCTTTTTTTTTTTTGGGTGTGGAATTCAAGGTATCTAGGCCCTCTTACGCTGAATTGACTAATCCATGAGGGCCCATGCAAAACCCTACAACCCACATGGCCTGGGTAAGACTAAGGCCCATAGACCTTATGCAAGTGGCCCCAGGAGATTGTGCCTAAGAGAGTTCGAACCTGAGACCTCAGAGGGAGCAAACCTCTAGGCCTCAGGTATTGACCACCAGGACAATAGAACGCAGACTTGCAGAATATTTCTATGTTCAAGACTTGATATGAGAAGTATCACACCTATGAGTTCACATCGTCTGTAGCCCAATCGGTTTATCAAAATTGACCCAAAAGATAGATTTATAAAGGCCTAGGAAGAAATTAATCAAGCCACTCATGGTCTAGTTTGGTCATCTTTCACAAGCATCAAATTTGTCATTAAATAAATTCAATAAGAATGAAAGCCTTGATCTCCATTGATGAGTCTCAAAGTTAATTTGAGACTTGAACTTGATTGTTCAGCCTCCTATGAAGAAATTTCAGCCACTCTTTATAGAGAAGAGTGGCAGCCGTTGGACCGATTGTCTCTCCTTTGATCCAAATGGCCATTCACCATGAGCAAGAAGAATAAATCAACATTAATGTCAGGCTGGAGGAAAATTTTGGTCAAATCAAAGTGTGAAACCCCGTTCCAATATCCTTAGCATACCCTAATTAGCAAGCTTGATGTTTAGGTGAAGCTGGAGAAGCTCAAGCCTAAAGCCAGTCAAAGTGGCTAAACCCCGCGCTGGCAGCAGCCTGTAGATGTGAGTAGGGCTGGCAACGGGTCGAATACGGTACGGATCTGTCATGATCCGAATCCGAACCGAAAATAAAAATCCGATATCCGAATTCGATCCGAAATCCGACGGATCTTTTATATGTGAATCCGAATTCGAAACCAAATTTATATAATGTATCCGAATTCGAAATTCGACTGAATAAATAACCGAAATCCGAATTCGATCCGAATTAGATCCGATTTGAACTTAAAATTCAAAAGTTAAGTTTAACTATTAAAGCAAATTTTAATTATCAAAACTAATGAGCCATATAAATATTAAAGCAAGATATGAATAAGGATAGTTCAACCATGGTTTATACAAAGTTTACCAATGATTTAATGAAAAGTATATGTTAATTTCGGTTCGGATCTTTTTCGGATCGGATATGGACAGATTCGGATTCGAATCCGAATTCGGTCGGATCCGAAATCCGATATCCGTATTCGAACCGCGGATCTATATTTTCGGATCGGATTCGGGATTTTCGGATCGGATTCGGGTCGGATTCGGATATATAACCGACCCATTGCCAGTTCCTTGAGGTTAAATAAGATTCCCTAATGTGAGAGAAAATATGCTAAGTATTGGTGTTATGTGCAATGTAGGATGGGAGAGTGGCAAAACTATAAAATAAAGTGTTTGGTGGGAGGCTAATTAAGTGAAGAAAACACCCAAAGGAGAAGCCATATGACTAAACCCTTGCCCAAACCCTTTCTTTCTCTTCCTCTTCTCCCCATTTCTTTTTCATCACCTCCCCATTTTCGTCCCCATTCATTTCCAACTCATTGGAGGAGCTTGGTTGCAAGAAAAGAGAAAGAAGAACACCACAAGAAGCCATTTTCGTTTGGGGTTTGAAGCTTGGAGATTGGTGGAACGAGCATCCAATCAAGCAAGGAGCTATTCGTGAGTTGCAATAGGAGCTATACAACTTGCTCAAGTGATTGCAAGAGGTAAGCAACACCACCCCAGCCTTGTTTTCCCATTTTCGGCAAAAAATCACATGTTAGATGAATGTTCGGGTTGAGATGTGAAAACGAGTCCTAGGCCAAATGGGAGGGATTTATTTGAGGGTATTTGTTAGTAGTAGATTTCTACACATACTAGGAGTGATTTCGAGCCCAAAAACACCCAGAACAAGTGAGATTTGAGAAAAACCAAAATCCTTAAAAGTTCGGATTTCGCGAACTGTCAAAAAGCCCAACCGCTTGAGCGTGGCATTGGGCGGTAGTTTTAGGTAGCTTTAGGTAGAGTTTTAAGGCATGGCCACTCGAGCAACTGTTCTAGCGACCTATTTTAACAGAAGAACCCGAGAGCAAATATTTGGCTGCTCGAAGTAGGCTCGAGTGACCTATTGAGCGCTCTTACCAGAATTTCCAAAATTTACACTTTTAGCCCAGATTGAACTACCCTTTGCTTTTGTTCAAATCCAGCCTATGTGTAAGTGAGAGTTAGGTGTCTAGGAGGTGTTCCAACTAGAAGTATCCCAAATTTCCAATTAACAAGGATTTTGGGTACGTTTTCCTAAGGAAGGTCTTGGAAAGAGTTTCTGTCCCAGATTTTTATAGGAACAGGATAATTTGATTCCGTCACTTTTAGCATCTTCCAAATAACCATTAGAAGTAGAAAACAAAAGCCAAAACCAAGTTGTTCATGTATCAAAAGTTGAGGCCTGAGTTGCCAAAGTAAGGCTTGAAATACACAGTGAACTTCACAAACAACATATACATTTGATTTCCATTGTGAGCATGTGATTTATTTAGGGCATTGGCCCATCTTGTTTACCATGCTAACTTATTATGCTGTGTATTGTTGAAATGATATGAGAAGGGCATTGGCCCGTATTGAATTGTATGTTATGAAGGGCATTGGCCCATTTTTGAGAAATTGTGGCATGATTGGTATCAGTGGATAGTGTGTTGCGGTCCACCTCAATTTGGGGTAGTGAACCTTTGTTCACCTCGATTGGGGGTAGTGGATTAGCCCCTTCCACAACAGTAAGTCCTGGTGGGATGAGTATGCAGTTCATTTCGGTTGGGGGTAGTGAATCATTGTTCACCTTGACCTGGAGATAGAGAATCAGCACCCCCACCAAAGGCATGGGCATTTGAGATACTCGGTACGATGAACAGTGGTTATATGATAATTGGTGGATAGTGTGTGCTGTTCACCTCAATTTGGGGGTAGTGAACTAGCCCCTTCACAGCTGTAAGCCTTGGTGGGTAGATGGATCGGTTCATCTCGGTTGGGGGTAGTGGACCTTTGTTCACCCTGGCCTGGAGATAAAGAACTCGTATCATCCACGCAAGCTTAGGATCCATTACATTTGATATTTTGATTATTGATTGCAACTGTTATAAATTGATGAACTGTACATCGAGGCACATGCATGCACAAATTGTATGACACTAAGATGCCGTGGATTTTGTAGTATTAGAACTACCCGCATGCCATGGTTTTATCGGAAGATATTTGCATAAACTGTGTTTTCACCGATCATGCATGTGTTGCTTACTGAGACATTCGTCTCACAGTTGCTTCTTATCTTATTTTTCAGATCCATCGACGTCCGGTGTGAAGGACCGGGCTGGGGATAGAGGCAAGGAAAAGGCCATCAGTTATAGAGAAGAGGATTTCTATAGGCCTTAGGATTTCCCTTTTTGTTATGCATGTATAGTTTTGAATTGTAAACCCTTCTAGCCGAAAGGTGTGATTAGTCACCCATCTTTTTGTAACTAAACTCTCATGTCTTATTCCGTTTCAAATATATATATATGAATACACTTGTGATATGCACATGTATAAACTGTCTGCATTTGCACTCGTTGAGAAAAAAGATTTAAAATCATTCGTGTTTTGTCAAGTGATGGGCCCACTTGCCACGGTTTGGGATGGGTTGTGCCTTGGAGGGGCAGACCTAGTTCTGGGTTTTGACACAAAGCCACCACAAATAAAAAATTTGAGGAAATTTTCCATAACTGTGCTTACAAAGGGCTTGATATACTAGAAAAAAGAAAGTGAATCAATGCCCCTGTAAGACCTCAAAAAAATTTTCAGAATTTATAATTAAATAAAAATCAGTATTTATTTGTGGATTTAACTGAAAATCTGTAATGGATTGTATAGGTGATCACATGGATGAAGGAGATCAGGAGTTTGATGCAAATCCGACCGTTTGATCATGAAATAATGGGGTAAGTATTAAATTAAGGCTATATTTTAATTTGATTGGTTAGAAGTATAGGATTTGATGGAGGGAAGATACACGGGATCATAAGAATTAAAAATAGGGTTTTTATTAAGAGGGTATACGACTAATCATATACCTATTGTTTTCATATTCTTTGACGGCTAAAGAAGAAGAGAAGAACCAAGAGAGAGGAAAAGGAGGACTGTGGAGGTTTGTTGTTCTTGAGGAGATCCACATCTAGAAGGTGTGAGGTTGCCGAAAAGGAAGGGATCAGAACCTACACTAAGAGGAAAGAGGAGGAAGAAGTTCTTAAACGAACAGAGGTAGGTAGCACACCCGTTTAGTCGATATTGCATTTTATTGTAGTTTGATCGTTCTATATGTTTTAGAAGTGTTGAATATATATTTATGAATATATTTGAGATGATTTCGATATATAGAATGTAGTATGTTGCATAAAAATTGGTTTCGGAAGTTAGTTTAGCCTTTATTGGTCGAGCGCTTTATGTGATCGCCTGAGCGATCTGGTCGAGTGGCTGGCTTGTATATTTTAGAAACTTAGTCGCCCAACCGATCTCCTAAATGACCAGGGTCGAGAACGACCAGGGTCGAGTGACCGTTAAAAATCTGAAGAATATAGATCGCCCATTGTAAAACCCCAGTTTTGAAAAAATAATAATAATAATAATAAAATAATAAACAATATAAAATAGTAGATAAAATAAAATATATGCGAAAGTATGAACACATGGATTTACGGACAGGCTTAATCAAAATTTATTTATTGCTGGAGATTTGTGGTCATTAGTTGTCAAAGAGAATAACCTTAAGTGGATGCGGGAAAATGTAGGGTTTTCAGTGGGCGAGCATGCACAGGATCAAGGCTTTTAAAAGGTTGTCATGCGGCAATGCGTATGGGAGCGTGTGGAAGGTATATATATACTAAAGGGGAAATTAGGGTTTTGGTTTTCGAATGCTCGCATCATATTTTTGTAACTGGGCGATTTGGCGATTGCGGCTGAAATGGCGATTAGAGTTTCGCTGGGAAGAGATGAGAACCGCAAGAGCTGCTAGGAGTTTATTGGAGTCGGATTTCAGTGGGTTATTCCTCTCGCGAACAGGGGATCGGTTCGGCGACCTTCGCATCCACGCGCACAGTCGGAGTCGGTGATCGGCCGTGGTTGTGGAATAACCTGTTTTTCTGGGATAAGCGTATAAGTGTGAGTAGCACGGTTTTACAACTGGGTTTTGTGTTTTATGTTTCTCTCGAGCTTATTCTGATGCATGGTTTATATATTAAGTGATGGTATGAGTTTGCTGGTTTTTCTGGGTTTCGGGAAATTACTTGAACAGAGTCTCCGGATTGAGTTTTATATTTAAAAATGAAAGTGTTTAGATTAATTCCAAATATGGTTGGGAAGTCTTCGGGGAGTATTAGGAGTGTAGTAGAACAATTACAGAGGTATGTAAACCGGCCAGTCATGTAGATCTCGAAATAACAGAGAAATGAAAATCACAGGGGGTATCCGCTCACCTTGCGCTCACCTCAGAGGTAGGCGCCCCGTTAAACACTACCTACCGCCGAGCTCACGCCCGGCTGGCACTCATCTCGCGTGAAGTAGAAAACCTTGCGCCCATCTCGCGCGAATCTTGCGCCCACCTCACGCTCATCTCGCGCTCACCTCACGCTCACCTAGCGTCGAGTGAGCGGTAGGTCCATTTTTGACTGTTTCTTCACCGCCGACCGGCGCTCACCTCGCGCCCACCTCAGGAAGTGAGCGCACACCCTATTTTGCTTACTGAAATGGAAGTTCTGATTTGACCAAGAGTATTTGCATTACTTAGGGGTTAAACCACTTCACTATTCACTTGGTTAGGAACCTGGGAAACCATTTTGCCTATGAAATTATTAGAGGAAAAATTGGTGAACCTCTTAAGAGTTTTTAAGTTGAGTTTAGGTTACTTATGAGTATTGTGCCGGACACCAAACTAGTAAGAGTTACCAGTTACTTTTCCTTGTTCTATACACTGTTTTGATTGAGAAGTTATTGTATTTCTGGTTTCACTTATTGGAAACTTTAAATGTATTGAAAGGAATTCTTTGGTATGAATGCTTGAGTTTTATTTCCAAATGGCATGTGTTACGGAAATGAGAAAAATACTGAAGTACTTGAAGTACTGCTTGGTCCAGAGGGACAGGTGATGAATTGTGATGAGTTTTTACATGATGTGGAATGAATGGTTTTATTTTGATATTGAAATTGAGATTATACGATGTTTACTGTTTTGGTCTAGCTTGTCCTGGATCCAGAGTCTAAGCTTAGTAATGTGATGTTATTGTTGGTTGTTGAAATTGCATGGCCTTGTGTGTTGCCACGACCGGTGTAGAGCAGCCAGAAACCCTGAGTAGGCCTGGTTGTCAATGCAGAAACCCGGGGAGTAGGCCTGCATTGGATGACCAAACCCTGAGTAGGCCGTCATTTCAGAGTATCCGAAACGCTGAGTAGGCCGGAACTGTGTACATGGAGGTGTGGAGTGTCTACTTGGCATGTTTAATTTATCAACTAAACAATAGTCATGACATTGACCAATGTTGGTATTTGATTTTGTTTGACGTGATATGTTTTATTCGCTGGTTGTTGGTATTTATGGTTCATGGAATATTGTTTACCGATTATTGGGTATTGTTCTTCCCGCCGGTGTAGAGCAGCCAGAAACCCTGAGTAGGTCGGATATACATTTGGAGGCGTGGGGATGGTTATGAGAAGACTTTGTGTTATATGACATTGGTGTATCTGGAATTGCATCTTGAGATACGAAATTATGGTTATTCGCTATGTTGTTGTTAGTTAATCTTTATTTTATCGCATTCTTCGGGATTGGAAACGGATTGTTATTGTTTGACTTACCTGATGGTTTTCCCGCACTGATATGAATTGGATTATTGAAGTTTAGTCGGCTTATTCGGAATATGCGTATTATCGTCATTGTACATGGTTATAATCGTGGCATGTTTTAGAACTGAAATAAATGTATTTGTGCATGCATGTGCTGCTCACTGGGATATTCGTATCTCATTCCGTATTGTTTTGTTTTGTTTTCAGCTGCTCCTGGAGAGGACGATACTTGCGGGTAGTTACTTGGTCATGTGAGTTTTATTTTAGTTTGGGGAATATTTTAGCGCACTCTGTTATATAGTTATTGTTGTATTCGTGTTTTTCCTTCACTCTGATATTGCGATCCTGTTGTTTATAATAACCTCTGGATACGAGTCACGGGTTTTTCATGTGACTCGGATCCGGGGCGTTACACCCATCCAATCGCTTGAGCACCCAGGTTGTTTTCTAGCCTTGATTTTGATACGATCACCCAACCAGATCGCTTAAGCGGCTGGGTTAAGCAACCATCATAGAATTCTGATTTATCTGAATTTGAAAAGAAATTTCAATACAAAATGATTTTAAATGATTTTAAATATTTGAACCAACAGATATTAAGTGTTTACAACTGTTTGCAATGATCTTTTGTATTAAAAATAATTTGATGAGTGATTTAGGTTTGTTTGCAAAAAGGTTGTCTTATTTTGGAAATAAAAGGATTTTTGGGATATTTCACAATCTGATTTGAGTTGATTGAAAAATTCTTACTCGGTATAATATATTTTAAAATATCTTGATTTCTGAACCTTATTAGAAGAACTTCACACCATAACTATATTGTAGAGTTATCTTTGGAAAGAGTATAAGCTTCGGAAAACCCTCTATGCCACTAGGCACTATTACTAAACTATATTGGTTTGAGTGAGTTGTTAATGTTGTTGTCTAGTAGGCATAGCTGCATATGGATCCATAGGGTTAAAATAAAGATAGAAGAGGTTTTTTTTTTTTGGTTGGATACTCCTAGTTTGCGCTTCCGCTTCCTTTGCAATTTAGTTTGCATTGGGGGGTCTTCATGTTTGTAGGGTCTCATTTCAATTTTTGAGTTGCTATTGAGTATCCTGTATGTGTGGATTAGTGGCCATTCGCATGTATTGATTCTGGGGCTGCATGCTTGGGTGATACGTGTCGAACTCCATGAGTTTTGTGCGCAATAAGTCGAGGTCTAGGCTTTGTATCATCATATTGAGATTCGGGTTTGAGGATTTTTACTAGTTTCGCTCATAAGTCGCATGGTGGCATAGTGAATGGAGAGTTTCTTGTTAAAGGCCTTATTGTCTACATGAGTCCTACAAAGACATGATGGATTGGTTCTGGTTTTACCTATTACACTTTTGTGTTGAAAATCATGTTAATGGGAAAGATTATATTTGCTGAAATGTTATTGATTACTGTTTTATTTATTGAGATTGTATCATGTTTATTCATTTACTTTATCGAGCATGAAATCATGAATATTTTTATGTATAAATTGTTTATTCATGCATAGTATTACCTACTGGGATATTCGTATCTCATTCGTGTTTTGTTTTGTTTTGTTTTTCAACTGATACGTCACATAGAGACTTGGGGTTTGATACTCAGGGCGAGATTGCAGATTTTCACCCTGAGGATTATTACTATCTTGAGTAGTTAGATTTGAGGTTGATACAGTTGATTGAGACATTGATTATTTATTTGTTATTTTATGGATTTGATGTTTATGAGAGTGAGAGTGTTAGAACCCATTTACCAGACTTTGATTTATGTTGATTTGATGGTTTGGATGCACTTTTATCCACGCTTATTGGGTTTTATAGATGATAAACTTCCGCACTCTGATATTAATTGTTGAATGAATTCTATTTAATTGTCTGGTAATTAGATGTTTTGGGCTCAGTAGCAATTCATATTCGGGTTGGATGCCTGTTTTGCATTGACCCAGGTTCAGGGCGTTACAGCCCCAAATGAAATAGCCATCATGGAACTCTTCATCACTTCTTATTTACATGTCTATCCTCCACCCATCTCTATCCATGTTTTAACAGTAACTTAAATCTGGATATGTAACTCCACAATCTATACTATATATAATGCGAGGCATCTCCTTGGGAAATGTGCCAGGTATTATGTTCGTCTTTTTTCTTTTTTTCTTTTTCCAACATGCCCTTAGATTTCATTGTTAAGCCTCATTATTATCGGGGTTAAATAGATATCCTTGTCTCAGTCATTTAAAACTAAAGCAGTTGCAGAACTGTTCTTTCCCACCTCTTCCCTTACAATCATCCCTTCCCTTTCTACATACGTGAACCTTGCTAGTGGAGATCGAAGCTACCTCGGTTCCTTCATTTTCAATATCACCAAGAGAAAAGTTAGACCTGGAAAACAATCCTAGCCAATATAGGGTGGAAATTTTAAGAAGCAACAGATAGGGTATTCACAACCAAAGATTTCATCAAAGTTCCTTTTCAAAATTCATGTATCTTAAAGAAAGCCACCAACACCTAATTTGGGATTTATGTGTTGAACCTCAAATTGAAAATGGTCTTTGACTCACTACCAGCTATTATAGAGGTAATATTTACAGTGCCAAATTTACATTATAGAGGTAACATATCTCAACATCAAATGCTGGGGGTCTAGCACATAATTGTCCAACCTTACCTGCAAAACGTGGAGATAGCTATAGAAACAAAACTAATATTTTTGGCTGATGCACATGTAAAAGTATGATCCTAACTACCAACATGCTCATAATTTGGAGAGGGCTTGATGACATAATGTTATAACTGAATTTAGCCATTAGGAAGATACTTTGTGAATTTCATTGTTTTAATGTTTCATCACAATTCTTGGATCAAATCTATCAGTTTATGTTTGTGTTGAGCTATATTAAAATGTATGTCATTTACTAAACCATACCAATTTTGCTAAAATGGATATATCTTCAAATTATGTTCAAATTAGGTATATCAAAATTTTAAAATACTTCAGTAGCTTCCCTTCTTTCTTTTTCTTAGACAAACTATTTCTTTAAGTATGTAGTATTCCATGTTCAAATTAGGTATATCAAAATTTTTGAACACTTGAGTAGCTTCCATTCTTTCTTTGTCTTCTCAGACAAACTATTTCTTTAAGTATTTAGTATTCCAAATTCGAATAACTTTCCTCTTTCCGTCATCTTTTTTTCCTACAATTTGAAAGCCTCTACTATGGGTTCTTTTTTATTTTTTGGGGTTGGAATCCTCTTTTTTAAAATTTTACTTGTGTTCTTGTGGGCATAAGTATTATCTTAAAGTGTTGCTAATTACAGCTTCTTATAAATGACAAGTAAAACTGTTCTTTGCAATGCCTACTTTTGTTGCTGTCTTCTCTACTACTATATTGATTAATGTTACAAAACACACTAAAAGTGCTTCAATAATGTAAAAAGTAAATATAAATGTAAGCACTCCATTTTTGCACCCCTCTAAAAAGCCAAGAGAAGAAATCCTAAAGACAGAGACTAAAACAAATGAGTAGAAATTGGGCCATTCCTTGAGCTTGATTTTGCCATCCCATACCATGCCAATGGGTAGGAAATCCCGACAAGGTTCCAATGCAACTGAGTTTGTGTGAATCAAAGTTCTAATGAGTGAGATATGGTCAAAACACTCGAAAGGGTAAAAATGAAGGCTCCGTTTGTTTTGATGTAAAATCTAATGCGGAAAATGTTTTCGAGGTAAAATGGTGTTTTTCACGTGTTTGTTTCTATGTAAAATATAATACGGGGTAAAACGATTTTCCTAAAAGATAGCTAATTTCCAGAAAATGGCTTACCATTGAAAATCTCATATGTCATTTTTCGGAAAATGACTAACCATTTAAATGTAGGGGTGCAACTTAGGTCGGTTTAGGTTGAGGTCAACCCAAGACCAAACCGAAAATATATGTAGCCAAATCGAACTGAACCGTATTGAAAACCAAACCGAAAATAAATAAGAAAACCAAAACCCAAACTGAACCCAATCACATGAAATCAATTCGATTCGGTTCGGGTTAAACCAACACATGCTTGTGCTCAATCAAGGGTATTGTTTGTAAAATCCTTAAATTTTAAATATAAACTTTCAAAATTTAATATATTGTATTATATATATAATATATTGGGTTGGTTCGGTTTGGGTCCATTTAATTGAGCATCCAACCCAAAACTGAACCAACTTAGTTCAGTTCAGAGATTTTTGGACCGGAATCAAACCGAACAACTATAAAAACTGAACCGAAGTTAGTTTGGGTTTGGTTTTAACCGGACCGCGTTGCATTCTTATGTAAATGTATATGTTTTTTGATAAGTTTTCCTTGATTATTTTCATTTATTCCAAACATAAGAAAATGAAAAATTCTCATTTTCAATTCTATTTTCCAATGTCCATTCAAACAGTTGAAAAACTTTTGATTTTCTTGAAAGTACTTTTTGATGTAAATGTTTTACAAAAGAAAAAGTTTTACATCAAAACAAACGGAGCCTAAATACAGAAAGCTTCGCCTAGTGGCAAAAGTGCAAGGAACACTGCCAAGTGGCAAAATTAAAAGAGAAAAGGGTAGGAATAGTAGAAAAAGCACATGAATAGTGTGTAGAAGGAAATATCTTGAATAAAATATTATTAAATCCACAAAAAATCTCAAAATATCTCGAAAATAATAATAAGGTATTTAAGTTTTCTAGAAAACACTATTCAAGAAGTACGGACACTATTTACATCAGCCAAGGACAGATTGCCTTGAATTTAGCAAGATCATGCATAATGGTATATGTTATATGGTTACAGCAAAATCGTGAAGAACTGTAATACCATATGGTTACTAAGATCTTGTCTTGGTTCACTATCACCAACTGACACATCAGCGCGATTCGCGCTAATTCGTCAGAGATGGGAGCCACTGTATTGCCAATACGGTGATGCAATTTAGCAAAGAACCGCATATCTTATGCGGTTATTACTGATTGTCCTTTAATATGCTCTCTGTGCGATTCAACACGAATCCCAGAATGTGATAGACTGAAAGGATAGAAGGTAACTATATAATATATACGGTTCTTCTTGAAATCTATCTATAAATAAATCAACTTGTCCACTATTTAGGGGGCTTTTGCACTTTGCTCTCTGAATTTCTAGCAACCTCAGACCTCCGAAATCCCTTGTCAAGCTTTACTATTTTCCATAAGACCCAAAAAACACCTCATTTATCCTTCTTCCATCTTTTGTGCAAATCAAAAGAGAGGAGTTCATTCAAAGAGGCAAGGGAAGAGAATCAAATTGCTATGAAAGGTACTAAAAAGGCTCAAGACACCGTTCAAAGTTTCTTTAGATCATCTCTAGCTCAAGATATGTGAAGTAATGCTTTTAATAGAATTTTAACATGATATTCCTTCTCCATTTAAAAAGCATGATTCATATGTGTTATGTTGTCTTTATTTTCTTTTTTCTTTTCTTATCTGACATTTGTTAAGACATGAATGAGCAAGGACCATGCCTTGATGAAAAGAGAGAGTGAGGGTTTGTTTCTTGGTTATTGCATTCAAAGGGGTTCTCATGTTTTGGTGAAGGGAGTTTAAGTTTGAGGTGGCCGATCCTTGATAAATATTTGCTCATAAGAAGATTTAATGTTGTCTTTTTCTTTACTCCCCTCCCAGATCAAGTGTAATCCATAAATCCCGTTATCCCTTCTCTAAGATTTATTTAAGTTGCTTCTTTGCTTGGCATGAACTGACTTGTTGAATCTGAAAGCATGTATACACTTAGCGTATACACATACTATCACTAAAGCATGTTTAGGTATGTCATAGATACATTCATGTAATCCATGTTCACATTGATCACAGCAGTGGTACATGCGTGATTTTGTACACTTTTTGATTTTTTTTCTTGTTGCTTAACATGTATGTGCACTACAAAAAAACGCACTTTTGGCAGCGGACTATGATCGCCGCGAAAAGTAGAACGCCTGCCGCTAAAAACCCCCACCGAACGCATAGCGGCGGGCACGACCGCCGCCGCTAAAGGTCTTTTTTGGTTTTTTTTTTTGGCATTTTATTATGACCCCAAAATTTTTTTTATTTTCACAAATACCCCCCCCCCCCCCCCGTTTTTAATACCTGTACATCCTTCCATTTCACCAAGCTACAAATCTCATCCAGAAATATGTCCATCAAAATACAGAAACTCTCAAATTTCACAGCTTAACCATCTTCCCAAAAAAAAAAAAAACACCCCCCACCCCAAGTTCAGATGGTGCAGAATTCTAACTTCAGCATTTTACAGAAAATTCAATCGAAGGAAAATCAGATACTTCAAACACTGATTTAAGTATCAGTATACAAGAAAAGAATCCAAACCAAGTTAAGATATCAAGAATATGAGAAACCTGAAAATTATCAATAGCTAATAAATTCAAAAACAAAATGGAAAAGAGAGAAATAAAGAGAGAGAGAGAGAGAGAGAGAGAGAGAGAGAGAGAGAGAGAGAGAGAGAGAGAGAGAGAGGGAGATTCAGATTTATCCACCACAAGATCTTAAAATAGATAATCTATTTACCAATTTAGACAATTAATGGAAGGCTGTTCAGAAATATGGCCATCAAAACTTGGCTAATCAATACAGAAACCCTCAAATTTCACAGCGTAACCATCTTCCAAAAAAAACACCCAAGAGTTTTAAAAAGAAAAAAAGAGATGAAGAAAGCACACGAAACAGTATGGTTCATATGGTGCCAGAATTCTAACTTCGGCAATTTACAGATCATTCAATCAGAGGAAAATTAGATCCTTCAAACACTCATTTCAGTATCAGTTTCCAAGAAAAGAATCCAAACAAAAATTCCAATGAGCCCTCTCCAAACCTTCAAGCTCCACAGCAAAAACACCAATAATACCAAAATTAGTCATGATAATAAAGAGACTAAATACACATGCTCCAGTTGCTTTAAACATACCTGTCCATGACCAGGTGTTAAGAATACTCATCTAAGATTCATCGATCATTGTTAGAGCCCTCCTGAAAAGTATTTTAATTTACTAAATAAAAAATATATTAAAACCTAAAGTTAAACTAATAGTCTATTAATAGCTAATAATAATGATCCTCATTTGATCACCTCCCTGGTTCTGTAGGAGCCTCTTGTCGGCTAAAATGTTCACCAATCTACATAAAAAGATGCTAAGATATTATTTGACTATCAAAGTTTCATCTTAAAGTATCTTTCGGCAAACTATAAATAAAAGAAAAAAAAAATACCTGTCTAGATAAGCTTTGAACTATGTTCCTAAGCTCTTCCATCTCAGTATCCTTTTGCATCAAACCATCTTGTAAGGATTTAACTTGGTCTTACAACTTGCATATTTCTGACTGACTAGACGAGGCATCAGAATAGGCTGAAGATGACCCCCAAAGTTTGGTGGGGTTGGGGCCTAATCCACAACCACGGACACGACCACGTCTCTCAGGTCCCATGACCTGAGAGAAGATATCGTAGCGGCCCGTGCTATCTTGTGAGCCCTCTGGCATCTGTGCCTTTAACTCCTTCATCTGTTGCTACAAAATATGTTGAAATATTTGTTAGTAATTGGAACTGACATTTACTATTATAAAATACCAAAGCAAATCTAAAATTAAATTATTCAATTTACAATTTTTTCTTGTGACAATGCATCAACAGCTGAACCATCTTTCCGAATGTGTGTCTTAATAAAAACATCAGCTCTGCTTGGGAGAGCTTGATTGGCACTATTTAGTTGCTATTGATAACACAATATATAGATTAGTAAAGCATGTGTTGACATACAATATGAGAAAAAAAAATGATCATACTACATGAAATCATAAAACAGGTATACCTCTTCATGTCTTACACTGGCAAAGCTATACCTCTTCATGCCTTACACTGGCAAAGCTTTTCGTCCCCGAGGTATGAGACATTTCTTGTCACTACAAATGACAACTTGGTGTATTTCTTATATCCCGGATACAACTCTTGCTCCGCATCTTTTACCAATTTGAAGAATTTATCACCCTCAAGATCAGGGATGTTACATGTTTCATGTTCATCAGAGTTTAAACTCCCAACTAAATCATGCAACAAATCCTCCATATCACCACTACGACAATGTGCATCAAATACATCATCTCCCACATTTGCACTCGTAGATGCACGATTTAATATATCTTCCCCATGAAATATCCATTCCGTATAATTCTTATCGAATCTATCACAAATCATGTGATTATATGTTGTCTCTTCATCTTGATACAGTACATTGTTACAATTTCGACATGGGCACTTCAGCTTTCCTTCAACTGTTGCTCCAGTAGCCGATGCAAAATTAATGAACTTCTTTACCCCTTCAATATATTCCTGACTCTACCTATTTATCAAAGAAATAACTAAGGAAGGAAAAGACCTAATGTGTGTGTGTATGTACGTATATATGCCCTAAATATATAAGGCCATATAAATGTAACAGATTCAAATTTGTTAATCAAGTTACCTCCACTTTAGAATCCAACTCTTATCCATGAGGAAGGAAACTGAATTTGGATATTCAGAATAGTTTTGGTGAATATCCTGTGAAAGACAATAATTAGTAAGATTTTAATTGTATTCATCTACAGTTAATCCAAGTTATCTTAATGTATTCATCTACAGTTAATCCAAGTTATCAATGAATGACCACAATGGTCCAAGGATGTAAAAAATTTCTGCATATCCAGTGACTTGAATTTTTTTCTTTTTTTTTTTATTTATTAATTAAAAGCATTTTTTTTTATTGTTTTAGACTTTTGAATTGAGATGTTATATTGGTTAAGATGACAACACGTTTATACTTCACTTAGAACCTGTTTTTGTTGCTAACATCAACTTTGCTTGAAAAGAAAACACTACTTACAATTCATGAGAACGTGTTTTAGTTATGTATGATAATATTGTTGGGGGGAAAAAGATCTACCATGTGAACAAGGTGTAAAAATAAAATAGTATAAAGATTACATCACAGTGAATAAGCTTCATCCAGGCTAATGTCTGGTGATATCAAGTTTAGGCATTAAAGGATTGAGAATGTAGATATCCTACAGTAACATTTTGTAAGATCCCAATTCTCTAATCAATGTTCAAGTTGTAGTTGTAATATTATAACTGACACAGGGTTTGTGTTGTGAAGGTGGTCCTTGAAATAGAGTCCTCAAATTAAGAAGGGACCTTAAGCTTGGAGAGAAGACAAAGTTGGAAATTTGAAGAAAATAGTATTTTGATTTCGTATTTGGGTTGCAAAAGCTAAGAAGAAGGTGATTATAGCTTCAAGGTAAGCAACACCCTTCTAAGAAAACCTTGTTTTAGTTTTCTTGAATTCAAAATGAATTTCGGATCTCTGTTGCAAATATGAGATTAATATTATTATATGTTGCTGTTAAATAAGTTGCAATTTATTTTAGATGCATGTGACTATAGTAGGTTTGCGAATTGAGATAAATGTGATATTCTATTTGCATAAGAAATCATTGCCTGAATTTATACATGAAATGTATGGAAGCATGAGGGCATAGGCCCATGATCTGAAAATGAAATGTAAACTATGAGGCAATGGCCTGGATAACTGTGAATTAGTAGCCCTACGGGCTGTGTTTGAGAAACATAGTTCTGTTGACATGGAAACGATTGTGTGAGATACCAAATAAAATGAAAGGCATAAAATTTTAACTTAAGATGCGGATCCGTATAACTTAAGTAGGTGTGTTTAGTTATAAATGTCGTGACCTTGGATATTGTTGTTTCATCATGTGTGGTTTCTATTGATGCCGGCTGGAAGCCGATGGTTGTACTAAATTCCAGCACCAAGGGGAATCGGTGGCTGATGCCCAAGCTTCATCTGGATGCCCTACGCTAAGGGGAATCGGCGTTAGGATGCCCAATACCAAGGGGAATCGGGTTGGATGCCTAACCTATATGGGAAACCTATAGAGTTAGATGTGGTCATGACGTTTACAATTAAACCACCTAATTAACTCTATAAATGGAATGAGATGAACATGGTTGTTGTTGCTAAGAGTTAGTATATTTTAATGCTGGTTTCCATTGATTAATGAATGCCCTTGTATGCTTGTGCTAAATATCATGAATGATAGGTAAAGATGTATACCGGCATTATTACATCGGTTTTCGATACATTGCTATGCATCATGGAATTGAAAAGATATGGCATGAACTGTGGTTTTCAAAAGCATGCATAGTGTTGCTTACTGGGACCCTTCGTCTCATCAACCGTGGTTTATCGGTTTTGTTTTAGATCCGTCGACGTCTGGAGTTAAAGCTGATAAGGGGAAGGAGAAAGCTTTGGGCTACAGAGAGGAGGATTTCTTCAGGCCAGCTAGGTCTCCTTAGATAATGTATATCTTATTTTGGATTTATGTAGATAGAAAGAGAGAAAGAGAGGGATGTGAGATGCTTAGATGGCCCACTTTTGTAAAACCATGTATATAACTTTTAATGGGTTCTTTTGATACCTTTCCCTTATGGTTTATACTTTAAATGCCTCTGTTATAGTTAGTTTGACTGTACACATATAGTATATGTTGCACCCACGTTTATCAGGCATTTCTTACACTTGGATATCGTCCATTTTCTAGGCGTTATATACGCCTTTTGTCGAAAAAAAATAAAGGAAAAACCTTACCATCATGTTTATTAGGACATGGTTAACATCCTTTAGCTGATCTTAGTCCAAAGGGATGAGATGCGGTTATTGGGGTGTTACACAGTTTGTGCCCAACAATAACATAGAAGGATGAAACAACCCTAAGATATAAAAGCCTAAGCCTAGCAGAATTTATTGCATACAGAGAGAAAATACCCAAAAAATTAAATTGGAAACAGAAAAAACCAAAGATAACAACCAAAATGAATGGCAGTTCCTTGCGAGTGGTTGAAATTTACCTTTTTGTATAATAGATCAACTTCTCCTTCACTACAAGGTAATAGTGACAAGAAGCGAACCAACCCTGCAATAGCACTTTTGAGTTTGCCCTTCTCCTGTAAATAGATCTGGTTATTCCGTAGAATATCTTGAGCTTCTAGAGAGGGAGGGAGACAAGAGACCGTGAGGTTGATACACTGAGCTCTCTTATTGCTTGGAATGGTTCTCTTTTTGGGTGAGTACTCATTACAGGGTAGAACCCAAATGTGAAATCATGAAGATGCTGGATTCATGTGTAAACTATTTCTTCTAAAATCATGTTCAACCAATCGGGATTTTGAAATCATGAAGATGCTGGAAAAAATCATCCTTCCAAAACACCGAAATTCAACAATTAGAATTAAAATTTTGCATGATCAGATTCTGTGTTGGACACTGACTTAAGAAATAGACATGACGGGGTCCATCAGTCAATCTCACTCTTAATCGCAGCAGGAATATAAAAAAAAACAGTATGCAAGACGACAGTGCCAACAAACCTAGCATCAAGATGCAGAGACAAACTGAGACGAATCAAGCCAAAGCCAGCAATAACGGATTCAACCTTTGACTAAAATTCATTAACAGCAAACCTAGATACGAACTTTAATTTTTAGAAGTACTATCTCTCATCCGTGAAGGGCATAATTTCACCTCACGTGTTATGTGACCAAGCAATGCAGATAACTGGTAGGTGAAGTTTATTGCAGAAGAAGTATATCCGAGAAATTCCGAGAAATCTGTTAGGATCTCTTAAGTTTATCTTTAGTTGAATTAGGATTGTTATTCAGTTTTAGTAGGATACGTCTGGTTTATCTTTAGTTGAATTAGGATTGTTATTCCAGGATACGTCTGGTTTATCTTTAGTTGAATTAGGATTGTTATTTCAGTAGGATACGTTGGGTGGGGGAGAATTCTTCTATATATGTAGCTCTTTTTAGAAGCTGAAATTTATCAAAGAAATTTATTTAAATCTGTAAGGAGGACGGTTCCCTCGAAGAACCGACAATTTAGTTTGAATTCACAGGGCAAATCAGTTGGAATTTGTGGGTACCTAACATTGGTATCAGAGCAGTCGGTTCTGAAAATGGTTGAGGCAACCAGAAACGCAAAAATCGATGAGATGTTGGGGTTGTTCAAAGAAACAACAGAAGCCCATGGAAAAATTTTACAGGCGTTAACGCAACAGGTGGCTGCCATTGATGCGAAAATGCAGAACTTATCCCTTGGCACAGGCAAGGAAAAGGGAGAAAGCTCAGTCGACCGAAACGGGAAGTACAGCGGGGGTGAAACAATGATGGAAAATGAACGACCAATGCAAGCAAGAAGTGCAAGACTAAATTTTCCAAAATTTGACGGGAGCGACCCGTCAGGATGGTTGTACAGGGCTGAACAATTTTTTTTGTATCAGCAAACTCCACCAACGCAACAGTTACTCGTAGCTTCTTTCCACCTAGAAGGAAAGGCGCTGCAATGGTTTAGGTGGATGGAGAAATCGGGCGCTATTATCTGTTGGGACCAGTTCGCCAAGGCTCTCCAAACTCGATTTGGACCTTCTCAATATGAAGACCCTACGGCGATGTTGTCTAAGTTAAGACAATCCTCCTCTGTTGAGAATTACCAAACTCAATTTGAGGAATTAGCCAACCGGACAGAGGGACTCAACGAGGCTTTTATGATCAGTTGTTTTATCGGAGGATTAAAAGAGGAAATTCGACTGAGCGTTCAGATGATGAAACTTGCTACCCTAACTAATGCGATTGGACTCGCACGAATGCAAGAAGAAAAGGTACTGTCACGTAGAAGGCAAGCTCGGGCAGATCCACCCAAATCATCATCATCAACAGGAGGAACCCAAAGAACCACGTCATTTCCTATCAAGCGACTCACTCCGATCGAAATGAAGGAACGACGAGAAAAAGGGCTTTGCTTCAACTGCGATGAAAAGTTTGCTCCAGGACATCGGTGTAAGGTGCAAAAGCTCTTTCTTATGGAAGGTAGCTGGCCGGAGGAAGAGATAGGAGACAATCAGGAGTTTGTGGAAGACGACCTAACAGAGGATCAAACCCTACATTATGCAGAAATTTCTCTACATGCTATCACAGGTAGTCAAACACCGCAAACCATGCGGGTAAAAGGGAAACTAGTGAGGGTGATGGCCACCATACTGGTAGATTCAGGAAGTACCCATAATTTTTTAGACCCTAAAATAGCTCAGAAGGCTGGCCTTAAAATTATGACTGAAGGAAGGTTTATGGTGATTGTTGCAAATGGGGATAGAGTTCCCTGTCATGGAAGATGTGTAGTTGTAAGGTTATTGTTGCAAGGAGTTCCCATTGCCACTGATTTTTTTTTGTTGGGATTAGGGGGATGTGACGGAGTATTAGGAGCCCATTGGTTACAAGGTCTAGGACCTATAACCTTGGACTTCAAGCATCTCACCATGACTTTTCAAGTGGGAGGAGACAACTACACACTTCAGGGAGAGGCAGCACAAGAAGCTGAGGTGGTGAATGACGAAGGCGTGGGTAAAGTTATCACTAATAGCTTTCTTTTGTTACAGATCTGTAGCCTGAATATCATACAGCAGCCGGTTGAAATCCATTCTATTATCCTTCCCATATTGGATGAATACAAGGACGTTTTTCAAGAAATCAAAGGGCTACCACCACCGAGAGATCTGGACCACCGAATCACTCTTTTGCCAGGAACCA
Source organism: Buxus sempervirens (assembly GCA_947561395.2). Lineage (NCBI taxonomy): Eukaryota > Viridiplantae > Streptophyta > Magnoliopsida > Buxales > Buxaceae > Buxus > Buxus sempervirens. Next base: position 28,713,516 of record OX387193.1, read on the forward strand.
AGCTGGTCAGTGTTCGACCATATCGCTACCCACACTATTAGAAGGGTGAGATAGAAAAATTGGTTCACGATCTGTTGGAAAAGGGAGTTATTCGCCATAGCCAAAGTCCTTACTCATCTCCAGTGCTGTTGGTTCAAAAGAATGATGGGTCATGGCGATTATGTGTCGACTACCGGGCATTAAACCGTGCAATTGTCAAGGATAAGTTTCCCATCCCGGTTATTGATGAGCTCTTGGATGAATTGCATGGAGCCACTATTTTCTCCAAGTTAGATCTTCGCTATGGATATCATCAGATTAGGATTCATCCAACCGATGTGCAAAAGACCGCCTTTCGGACGCATGATGGCCATTACGAATTTCTCGTCATGCCCTTCGGGTTAACTAATGCACCATCAACTTTTCAGAGTCTCATGAACAACATCTTTCGGCCCTACCTAAGGAGGTTTGTTCTTGTATTTTTTGATGATATCCTAATCTACAGTCAATCTTGGCAGGAACATTTGGAGCATTTAAAAGTGGTACTAAGAGTCCTTCGCGAACACACGTTATTCGCCAAGGAGTCTAAATGCCAATTTGGATGTTCTACAGTTGAGTATTTGGGTCATATCATATCGGAACAAGGAGTTGCTGCAGATCCCAATAAGATTTCGTGTATGGTTGATTGGCCTCTTCCCAAAACCCTTAAGTCTCTAAGGGGATTTCTCGGGCTTATAGGTTATTATCGTAAGTTTGTACGGGATTATGGTAAAATAGCACGGCCTCTCACCAATATGCTCAAGAAAGATTCTTTTACATGGACGGATGAAGCCGTTCAAGCGTTCAAACATTTGAAGCAAGCTATGGGAAGTTCTTCAGTTCTGGCCTTGCCGGATTTTAATAAGCAATTTACTGTGGAGTGTGATGCATCGGGAACTGGCATTGGAGCAGTTTTAACACAAGACGGGCGGCCAATCGCATTCTTAAGTCAAGGATTGAAAGGTAAATCTTTGTATTTATCAACATATGAAAAAGGATTGCTTGCCTTAGTCTTATCTGTCAGAAAATGGCGACCTTATCTCTTTGGCCGAAAGTTCTTAGTAAAAATAGACCAACAAAGCTTGAAGTTTTTACTTGAACAGAAGATTGGCACCCCTTCTCAACAGCTTTGGGTGTCCAAGTTACTTGGATACGATTTCATCGTAGAATATCGAAGCGGAAAATTAAACACGGTAGCAGACGCTCTGTCAAGAAGGGAAGATAATGCTGAAATTCATGCCATAACTTTTCCAGTCGCCACATGGATTGATGAAGTCAAAGAAGAATCAGAAAAAAATCTGGAGATTTTGAATAAAATTGATCGACTCAAAGGAGGGAAGCTCGACCCAACTAAATATACTTCTCATGATGGTATCTTATTCTACAAGGGTAGAATCTTTTTACCGGATCAGTCTTGCTTCAAAGAGAAGGTGTTATCTCATTACCATAATAGTTCAAGTGGAGGGCATTCCGGTTTTCATAAAACTTACAAAAGGATCAAGAGGGATTTCTATTGGGTGGGACTAAAGAAGGCTGTGCGACAACATGTACGGGAGTGTGATTCGTGTCAACGAAATAAATCCGAGAATATTGCACCGGCAGGACTACTTCAACCTCTTCCTATTCCCACTAGGATATGGTCAGATATTTCAATGGATTTTGTGGAAGGGCTTCCAAGTTCTTTCAACCGAGATACGGTAATGGTCGTTGTTGATCGACTCACTAAGTATGCTCACTTTATCACTCTTTCTCACCCATATACAGCAGCAATGGTGGCAAGATTATTTGTGGATCATGTGTTCAAATTACATGGAATGCCAACGTCTATAGTAAGTGATAGAGATCCCACATTTACTAGCAATTTTTGGACTGAATTTTTTAAGCTGCAGGAGACCACATTAAACCTGAGTTCAGCATACCATCCACAATCGGACGGTTAAACGGAGATTGTAAATAAATCGTTGGAACATTATCTTAGGAGTTTTTGCAGCCAACGTCCAAGAGAATGGAGCAAATGGGTCTCTCTTGCAGAGTTCTGGTATAATACCAACGTCCACTCGGCAACGGGATTCTCTCCATACGAAGCTGTGTATGGTGTACCGCCACCTCGCCTTTTGTCTTATCTCAAAGGAACCACTAAAGTAGCATCCGTGGAACAAGCATTGTTAAACAGGGATCAGATCCTAAAAATCCTCAAGGACAATCTGGCAATGGCACAGCAAAGAATGAAAGTCCAGGCAAATAAGCATCGCACCGAAAGATCCTACGATGTAGGAGAGTGGGTTTTTTTACGTCTCCTTCCGTATCGCCGACAATCTGTGGCTCTCAGATCCTATCACAAGCTATCACCAAGATTCTTTGGCCCATTTCAAATCTGCAAAAAAATCGGTAAGGTAGCTTATCAACTAGAGCTTCCTGCAGGATCCCAAATTCATCCGGTTTTCCATGTTTCTTGTTTGAAAAAGAAGTTGGGTTCCAGAGTCACACCTCAAACAACTCTTCCGGCAACGGACAATGATGGAAACATATGTCCACGCCCTCATGCGATCTTGGATCGAAGGGTGGTGAATCGAAGGGGACGAGCTGCCACTGAGGTTCTAATTCAATGGCAAGGACTTAATGAGGAAGATGCCACATGGGAGTTACTGTACAAGATTAAGTCGTAGTTTCCAACTCTTGAGCTTGCGGACAAGCTCTAACTTCAACAGGGGAGGAATGTTATGTGACCAAGCAATGCAGATAACTGGTAGGTGAAGTTTATTGCAGAAGAAGTATATCCGAGAAATTCCGAGAAATCTGTTAGGATCTCTTAAGTTTATCTTTAGTTGAATTAGGATTGTTATTCAGTTTTAGTAGGATATGTCTGGTTTATCTTTAGTTGAATTAGGATTGTTATTCCAGGATACGTCTGGTTTATCTTTAGTTGAATTAGGATTGTTATTTCAGTAGGATACGTTGGGTGGGGGAGAATTCTTCTATATATGTAGCTCTTTTTAGAAGCTGAAATTTATCAAAGAAATTTATTTAAATCTGTAAGGAGGACGGTTCCCTCGAAGAACCGACAATTTAGTTTGAATTCACAGGGCAAATCAGTTGGAATTTGTGGGTACCTAACACCACAATCCGTGTTTCTCTGCGGGGACTCTAGCAGCAAAGACTCGTAAACATTATCTTCCACAAAACTAATCAAAATTTATCAAATGAAGAATCCAAAACGAATTCTTTTGTTCCAAGCACCGTAAATATGCACTTACCTATATCGATCGTCGCCGCTGGTATTATCAAGATCTCGACTGCCGCAGACGAGTGAGATCGTCGATCTCCAGGAATCGCCGTGGGTCGTGAGCTGTGTATTTGTCAAGAAGAGCCTAACCCGACGAACCAAGGCTGTGTGTTTGGGAGTAGTGAGCATGAGAGGAGAGAGATTAGGGCGAGAGTCTAGGGGAAAGAGATGGGGCGAAAGCTCAGTTTGGCAAAAGAGAGAGATGGGGAAAGAGAGAGATCGGGGAGATGGGGAAAGAGACAGAGATTAGGGCAGGAGCTCAGTTTGGCAAAAGAGAGAGAGATGGGGAAAGAGATAGATATTAGGGCGAGAGTTCAGTTTGGATGACTTTTAGCGGCAGTCATTAAAAAGACTGCTACTAAAAGTTCATTACTCCCCGCCGCTAGAGCCTTGTTTTTTTTGTAGTGGTGGTTTGGTTGATTAGACCTCAAGTAATAGGCCTACTGGGCCTTTGGTCTGGTCTTCCTTTTTATGGGGGGACTAGATCAGTTACTTCATCAATGGTAAATAGGGGACCTCACCCCACCTCAAAAATCCTTAATTTTGCAACTTAGGTGGAGGGAGAAAGGCCCCAAGCCTCAGCCCCCCTTTTCTTTTTGGTTTAAAATCAATCCAATCTCCTTTAAAGTGATCAATTAATTGATATGGAAGCCGCTGTGGATCAGCAAAACTGACCCACATGCATATTAGTCTCATCAGAAGGGGGGAACCCAGAAAGCCTCCAGAAAAGCCAGCTTTACATGTTTTTCTGAGATGCATTGTATGCTCAGGGTAGTGTTATAGAAAAAGGCTGTAACCATATGGAGCATACGGTTATTTAATAACTGTATGCACCATACGGTTCCTTTAAGAAAATATGCAAATATTGCTTTTCTGCCTTAATTGAAATTAAAATCAACTCTAATGTATATCATCAAACTAGAAGGGTCTCTGGGCATCTGGAGACCCCCTTTGGGACTTGGGCTTGTCTAAGCCCAATGTTGAACTCTAGAGGGCCTTCCAACTGGGCCAACTCCCCTTCCGAACTACAAATCCATTCAAAAATTGATGAGAGACTAACTTGGTACCTCTGTGGGCTACCCCCAAGCCTGCTGCCTTCTTGAAAAACTTAAGGCCCCGTTTGGATAGCAAGAAAGTGAATGAAAGTGAAAGAAAATATGCTTTTCTCGCTTCTTGTTGGTGTTTGGATGACTGAGAAACTGTGGGGTCCACTCTTTCTCAAGAAAAAAAATGATGATAACCGTCCAAATTTTTTTCATGCAGTTGGAGACCCGATTCTGCATCGTGAGAAATGGAAAGATCACAACTTACCAACAATAACCTTTTGCAATAGCAGGTCTCTTCTTTAACGATTCTTCCTCCTGTGTCCGGTACTATCGAGATTCTTCTGTTTCTCTCCAATACAACCTCTTCATCAATGATTCTTTAAGAATCCTTCTTCATCAACAATATTCCACTTTTGGGAGACCTCTTCGTCAACAGTACTTCTAGTGTCGAGATTCTTTTACTTTTCTTGTTGATCGTTGAAGGGTTTTAGCTTTAGACGTGCTGCATAGAGAGCAAGAGGCAGTTGCAATGTGAGCTGCAATTGGCATATTTCTTAACTCAGTATACTGTGTAAATATACGGTTGACAGGGTCAAGCCAGGCAAGCTGTAATTGATTCACATTTCTACTTTTTTTCCCTTTTTAATGTATGCCGGTTCTTTTTTTTTCTTTGAGACGATTGATGCATAGCATAACGGTTCTAATGTTGGGAAAATGATTGTTAATTTTTTTAGCCTAAAAAATTGAATTGGTGGGTTTCCGAATATGTTTGAAATCCAATATTTCACCCAGAAAAAAAAGGGAAGAAATCGAAGAATCGGGGTTTACTACTGAATATGGTTGACATCCAATATGTTTGATTTTTTATTTTATTAGCCTAACAAAGTGAATCTGGAAATCCGTGTTTGTATCGTTAACAGGAGAAAGAGATTCGTGGCTACATTCTTCGAAATGGCATTGCACATCCTAACAATTTTCTAACAAAATATCTCATTGATATTTACTGCAAGTGCAGTTCTATATTGGGTGCAAGAAGGTTGTTTGACGAGTTAAGCTGGAGGGATACCGTGTAATGGAATTCTATGATTTCAGGCCATGCTCAACATGGAGATGCTCTTGAAAGTTCAGAATTTTTTGTGGAATGGTTGCTGAAAATTAATGTAGATCCTGATCATTTTACTCTTGTTGCTGTATTTGGAGCTTGTGATCAGATTGTATATAGCCTTGCAATTTGGAAAATCTATTCATGCCTGTGTTGTTCAAAAGGGCTTTGGTTAAAACCAAAAGCTGTTGCAGGAGGCCCATTAGTGACAAAATTTACCCAAAGAAGCTGCACAAGAATCAAGCATTCCAGTATGCCTAGTCTAACTGTCAAGAAAATTGATACAACCCCCTACGTTTGTATAAGTTCAGTTCCATATTCTCATGTGTGATCGCATTTATGATTTTACAGAGACCAAGTAAATTATGAGGGCATACACAAATATGGATTAATACTAAACAAATAATGGTTGATTTTTGGGACATTTTCCCATGTAGTGAACTGACATTTCCTGATCACTTTCTAATCATTTTTTTGTTCATTTTACGGATTGTCACTTGCTATATTGGTAAAAAAATTTCAGGCTGCCATCATGAAAATACAGTTTATTCCTTTATAAAGATTAAATTTCACTGCATCTAGCTTGATCTAAAATCTTTTCAAACAGTTATTTCAATTTTGGAAACAGGTGTAGAGAACCCAACACTTGGTCAAAATCAATTATGATTTTAAAAATTAATAAAAATGTATTTGCATGTCTAATGATTTAAAAACTGTTTGCTATGATGATGGCAGTGGTGATAACAGTTGAGGAGGTGGTAGTGTGTTAGTTGTCAAAGACATGCATACATGCAAGGATAGAATTAGAAATTGCATTCAAGATTCTATTAACTTTCTTGTTATCCAAACACAATATCTTAGATTTCAGTTAAAACAATAAAATTTTCTTGCAACATCCAAACAGTATCAGGAAAATTACTTTTTAGTTTCTTTTACTTCACTTTTCTTTTACTTTCTTTTCTCACATGTCTTTCTCGCATTCTCTCGGTATCCAAACGGAGCCAAGGGAATCAACTCAAAGCAAGAAAGAGGGAAAGAATTGTAACCGTGAAGCACCGTATCAACCATACGGTTACACACCTCTGGGCTGATAGAAGCTTTTATCCGCTCTCTTTTCTTCTAAAATCACTCCCAAATCAAATCACCTTGATCCAAAAGGGTGTTGTCTGAAACAATAACCCTTCATTGGGAATTTGGCCACCTTTTGGCCTCACTTGGCATCTTGTGGGCATTCCAATAGGGCCCACTCATCTTTAAAGTAAAATAATCATAATAAAAAAGGGAACTTACACCACACAAGTGGTGCCCACATGTACTTAACTAAGTGTGTATGATTTTGCTTAGGATGGGTGAGATTAAAATGAGTTGACTCAATCAAATTAACCATGGGTGACCCGTTGGACCCGTCCATTGACAGGACGAATCGGGGTGTTTATGGATTTCCCCGAACTACAACCGAGCACTTAACCAGAATCTCGATACGTAGACTATCTACTTAGACATCTTTTTAGGCATTCAAGTGTTTGCCTACATCCCATCAAGCAATAGCGACTCCCAAATCCTTTAATCCGATCCTTAGTCCTGAGCGCATGCTGTAGACACCCCAAATTGCACCCCAATATAAGAGATTAACTAAGAAGGGCTCCAAAGGTCTTATTTGAGCCTTTACATATGTCAAACTTTCAAAAACTTTCAAAATCAGTGCCAACCGCACTGTGTATACGGTTTTTATAATCTCGGTTTCAACCGCTCTGTATGTGCGGTTCCAACCGCATAAACAGCACGGTTCAGGTCCTTGCTTGTTGCGCTGGCGGCCACGTGGCTTCGCGAAGCTTCGGCCGTTAAGCCGCGTGTCCAGCACTCAATTAAAGCATAACTGAATTGAACCGTCCTGTATATGCGGTTTGGTCGATTTTGTATTAAACCGCACTTTGGGTGGCGGTTCTGTAGAAACCGCACTGAGTATACGGTTTTGGCTGTTTCGAGGCTTTGCGAAATGGCTCGATCTCTGAGCCTTATTTACGCATATTACCTCTCTCTTAGGGACTTGAACTCCCTATTTCACCCTCCGAAACTTGCTGAATTACACCAATTCATGCCTTGGAGGAGATTTGGAATAATCTAGAAGGCCTTTTTGGCCTACCCTTGGGACTCTTCTACCCTTGACTTGGCCTATAAATAGAGAGGCCCTCCTCTTGCAAATGGCTGACAATCTGAAGCTTAGAAGCTCTGCAAGAAGAAGGAGAACCTCTGCTGGATTGGCTACTCAATTGCTCAAGCTACTAAGGTAAGGCCTATTTGAGATACTGTTTCCCTTTTACATTCTAGCAAAATCTCTCATCTTCTACCTTTCTGTAGTGTAAGGCCTGTGTGTATTCTTGCAACCCCAAACCCCTTCTAAAGTACCTGGGAATCCTCTCTAGCCGTAAAACGTGAAGAGAGAGCCTGGGGAAAAAGAAGGTGGAATGGATCCTCTAGACTTAGAACCCTCAAATGATGAAAAGCATACTATATGGTTATTTTGAGCCCTTGAATGCTTCTCTGATTATTTTTATATTTGGAGAAGATGTGAATCCACGCTCTCTACAGCCATGGATTCTAACTTTCTCATAGAAATATGATTTTCCACATCTTTGCACCCACTTTTCACTACTTTCATCAAATAGGCTAGATCTTGGATTTCCATGTAAATATGGAAAATCTGAGATCATTGGCCTTAGAATGAGTTTTTAGAAGTTCATGAGTTGTTTTTCATGATTTTAAATTGTTTTGGTCGAATCCACTTGCACACATACACTGATTTTGGCTTCTTATTCAAAGTTCTTCAAAAACAGAACAGATCTGTAGCCTGTCTTGGAATGCTCATAACTTCATCCTCCGGATGAATTTTTGAGTGATTTCAAAGACATGTGATAGATTGGGAGGTCTATTCAATATCTGGAAATTTTCGTCCATTTCCATGTCGCCAATTTTTGACACCATCTCTTCAAAGTTTGTAGGACAGTTCAGCCCAGATTGCTGAACTTGTTGCTTTGATAGTGCACTATTTGCTCGGTTTTAATCCGTTTCCTATGATTCCAATTTCTGAGTTTTCTTTAAGAAGTCTATTTTCATTTCCAACAAGTTTCAGCTGATTTCAACCTGTTTTGTGCCTTGGGTGCTCAGTTGACTCAGAGGTGCTCGCTGGCGTAGTCCAGAGCTCATCTGTGGTCTTTTAGGCCTGTTCAAAAGAGCACACAAGTCACATCCGGATAGAGATTGGTGTGAGGTTTTTTTCTTTGGAAAGATGGCACTACATACTTCCTCCATACCAAATTTTATGGATTTTTATTGAGCCAAACTCCACGAATAGGACTTTGAAAATGCCTACTTAACACTTTTTCTGAGTTATAACAGCAGATTTCATATGTGGATTTCTCTCTCGTGTTGAATTGGATTGAGCTGAATTTTTTACTGTATACTCTATTATATACCAGTTTTCAAATGGCTTTGGTTTCATTTGATTTAGATTTAAATTGAATGAGTTATGGTTTATCAAAGCTTTCAAGCTCTTTTGACCGAATTTCTCCAGATTTGCCTTGGCTTGATTTTCTTCATTTTTACTTCGATTTCACTTCACTCATGAAGTTTTAGAAGTGATGAATCCACAAAGAGAGTCTAAACTCATTAGACTTCTCATGTGGAATGGTCACACACATTGTGCTTGTTAAGCACCCTTTTGTTAATTTTACTAGCAAACAATTTATAGCATAAGCAAGCATGTGGTAACCGTCTTAGACGGATGAGTGGGGGTGCCTAACACCTTCCCCCGCTCATAAATAATTCCCCGTACCCAATCTCTGGATTTTTCCTCATCTTAGAGCTACTTTGGCTCTATTTGACATCTATGAACCTTTTGGTGTCCATTCACACCTTAACTTGGATGGTGGCGACTCTATATCTTTTTTTTCCGCGTGACGATATCGGAGGTCATCCTAGATGACATTTCCATGTCTCACAACTGGCGACTCTGCTGGGGAGTTTTGTGGAATTGAGCCATTGTTGTGTGCTTAGCATGTTGGATTGCTTTTATTTGATTGTTTGCTGTTTGGCTTGTTTAAGAAGCATGCTGATCTGAATGCCTTTGTTTTAGAGAGAATGCAAGACCCATGGAAATATGGCATGTGATGTGTATATGCCTTGATTATGTTTAGAACCATGCTTAGGAAGGCCTAACTAGTCTTAGCATGCTAGGTTGCCATATTTTCATGATAAGCATGCTTTGATTAGAGCTTTGATGTCATGAGCATGAGATCTGAATTTTTTGAGAGATGTTTTGACTATGTTAAGCATGCTCACCATAATTAAATGTTATTTTTGTATAACATGATAACATGCTTTCATGTTTGTATGATTGGGTGAATGCATGTTTAGATTGAGCATGCTAGGTTTTTTATTACCTTGATATTTTCATGTTTATCTATCACAAATGATCTCTATATCATGCCTTGGTTGTTTTTGGATTGTGCTTGCATGGCTACGAAAAAAAGAGTGGCAAGGGTGGGACGTTGTGTTGAATGTGACCCATCTTGTTCAAATGCACTTGTGCACCTTTTTATTTTTTTACACAGCCTACCTATCACCTATAGGAAGTTGAACAAGAATGTGTGTAGCTTGGCGCACCGAGGTCGTTACTTCGGAAAGCGAAAGTGAAAACATTCACCTTAGAAGCTTTGAGCCAATGATGTGATGACATGGTGGATCTAGAATTCTGGTCATACACTAGGCTTGAGCTCTAAGTTGCCAATAAGCCAAAACCCAAAACCCCCACGCTTGAAGGTGGAGAAACACGTTTTTGGCCAAAGTAAACCAAATACGATGGGAAAAGGGTTTGTATTGAGGGAAGGCCGTCTTGCATGGCTCAGGTGGTCCAAGGCATGATATGGACACCATTTGGAAGGTAAACATGAGGTAACAAGGTAATGTAAGCCTATTATTTGTGGTAACATCTTTACTTTGTAAATATCAAGCTCATGTTGGCCATTTGTGGGGATCTTGTTATTCCCAGAAATTTGTTGTTATCCTAGGATTGGTGTAGCCCTTAGAGAGAGTTTTTACTCTTCTTATGTGTCATTCTACCCCAAATGTCCATAGGAGGCACCTAAAAGTCCCAAAATCCATGCATTGGGTGTCCGTTTTGGGGAGGGAACCTAGGCCCTCCTATGTATGAATATTACTAATCCTTTGTTTTGCAGGAAATTGGTGTGGAGAACACCCTGGAGCTGCTGGTACAAAGGGATTTTTCCTTTTTAGTTTAAAAATTCCCATTCTCAAGCCCAAGGAGGCTAAAATTGTAATTTTATTTTGATTCATGCCCTTGAAGGCCAATTTGTATTGTAACATGTTTCTTTTATCATAAGAAGTCTGTTTGTGCATATTTTTGGTATCCCCATGCAATCTCATGAAATTCAAGGGTTAAACGGGCCTTTAATGCCATTTGATATGTCAAGTGTCCAATTTGGGGCAGTCCAGAAGCCACCCAGTGGTGAACAGTGTGTTTGGGCAAGTAACCAAGCTAATAAAACCAATTGGAAGAGGAAACAATTCGAAAATCTGTTTTTCGGCTGAAAACCGTCCTGAGTATGCGGTTGTCTGCATTTTCGCCGCAACCGCATGTATCATACGGTTTGAGCCAAACCGTCCTGAGTGTGCGGTTTTAAGCCGAAATCCATTTCTGGCCCTGCTAATTAAACATTTCGGGGTCCTTTTATCCCTAAGCCATATAAGCAAGTGGGCAGGTGGGCTAAATGAGATAAATGGCATATAAACCATTCCAAATCCACCCAAAGCAAGAGATTAAGGTCATTTTTAAAATATTCACCTAAATTGAACAAATCAACTCAACTCAAAGGTGAAAATGATGAAATAAAAGGTGGTTCAAACCAAAAAACAGGTCAAGCACCTTAATTTGAGGGTTAAGACCACATTGGGCTCTTTTGTCCAATTTGACCACTTAACCCATCTTAAGTGAAGTAAGTGATTAAAAGAAATTTGGTTCGAATAACCAATCTAATCATACTTCAACTACAAAGATTAAACTTGGAAATCACAATAAGCTTCCAAAGCATGTTTTAAGCTTAAAATGGGATCTAAACCAAGAGTAAAAAGAAAAGAAGCTCAACTCTTTTGAAATGGAACAAATTCCAACCAAAAAAAAAAAAAGAAATCTTTAAGCATAAAGTATTCAAACTTCTAGTATTTCTTCCAAAGAGCAATTTATGGGTCACTTGGAAACCTTTGAATTCCAAGCAAATAATCATTGCCAAAATCAAGTGAAAGAAAATTTTGAATAAACCATCTCCTTAAAGGCAATTTGAGTCTCTTTTTAACTCAAAAGCGCCTAAGGGGAAATCAAAAATATTTTAGGACTCCTGGAAGCCTGAAATTCCAGACTTTTTCAAAATCTTCATAGGCCTTCTAAAGCCTGAATTTAGAAACTCATAGGACTCCTGGAAGCCTGAAATTCCAGACTTTTTCAAAATCTTCATAGGCCTTCTAAAGCCTGAATTTAGAAACTCATAGGACTCCTGGAAGCCTGAAATTCCAGACTTTTTCAAAATCTTCATAGGCCTTCTAAAGCCTGAATTTAGAAACTCATAGGACTCCTGGAAGCCTGAAATTCCAGACTTTTTCAAAATCTTCATAGGCCTTCTAAAGCCTGAATTTAGAAACTCATAGGACTCCTGGAAGCCTGAAATTCCAGACTTTTTCAAAACCTCATAGGCCTTCTAAAGCCTGAATTTAGAAACTCATAGGACTCCTGGAAGCCTGAAATTCCAGACTTTTTCAAAATCTTCATAGGCCTTCTAAAGCCTGAATTTAGAAACTCATAGGACTCCTGGAAGCCTGAAATTCCAGACTTTTTCAAAATCTTCATAGGCCTTCTAAAGCCTGAATTTAGAAAATCATAGGCCCCTGAAAGCCTGCGTAATTTCAGGAGGTTGTGGAAGCCTCAATTCCAACTTTGGTCGGTCTTTTTCGTACCAACCAACTCATAGGCCCTTGAAAGCCTGTGTAATTTCAAGAGGTTGTGGAAGCCTTAATTCCAAAGCATAAGCCCTTGGAAGCTTGCGTAATTCCAATTCTTGATTTGTCTATAGGCTTTTACTATAGGCACATCATCTTTTGTGGGATATGTTGGAAGCCCTAGAATTTTCCAATATTGGTGGGTCTTTTTCGCACCAACCAATTCATAAGCCCTTGGAAGCTTGCGTGATTCCAAGTCTTGATTTGTCTACAGGCTTTTACTGTAGGCACATCATCTTTTGTGGGACATGTAGGAGGCCCTAGAATACTCCTACAAAATTTCTAAGATTTGATCTTTTTCGTATCAATCACCTCATCTTAATAAGGTTATGTTAACCATAAATACAAAAATCAAAAAAATATGAATGCAAAAAAAAAAAAAAAACCCCCCAAACTCATGTTCACCAAGCCTACATGCACGCATGCATAGGTGTGTAAAGTTGATTGGATGGGACACTAACATTTCTTCTTTTTTTTCTTCTTCTTTTTTACTAAGGTACTAAGTTCCTACTGCAACCATTGCTCCCCGACGTTCTCAAAGATTAAAAGCTGCTACCATGAACCCTGCTGAAGAACAATCTACTGTTTCGGCTGAGGCCTTTGCTCAACTGCAAGAGCAAGTGGCAGGGATGACCAAACTACTGGAGAATTTGCTGGCCAACCAAGCCGCTCAGGCTCAGGTGCAGGCGCAACAGGCGCAGGCTCAGGTTCACCAAGCTTCATCATCCCACAATGCACCACCATAGGCTCCACCCCAAACTGAACTTCCACCACCAATCCAACCTATCCCACCTCAACCTGAACCCTCTCATCCAAACCCCGAGCCTATCCTGATCCGGGAGGAGGAATCTGAATGTGAGAAGGAAAAGGGAAAAGAAAAAGAGAGACTGAGGGTAGAAGTAGAGAGAAAATTTTTGGATAAACTGGAGTCCATTCAGGAGGAATTGAAAGAAGTCAGGGGGATCAACACGTTGGGTGGTACCAACTTCCAAGATCTCTGCCTGTACCCCGACGCATGCTTACCGACCAAATTTAAGTGCCCGGACTTTGAAAAATATGACGGCACCGGATGCCCAATGAGCCATCTGAAGCTCTACTGTGGGGCGTTATGCCAATTTGGCCGGGATGATGGCATCCTGATCCAGCTATTCCAGAGAAGCCTAACTGGGGCAGCCTTGAGATGGTTCGCAACTGTGGACCATGGCAGAATCAGAAGGTGGAAGGACCTAGCTGATGCCTTCCTTGCTCAATACCGTTTCAATGCTGACATCGTGCCAGATAGGTACGATATGATGAAAATGAGTAAAGGAAGAGATGAGACAGTTAGGCAGTATGCCAAAAGGTGGAGAGAAGCCGCCTCCCAAGTCAGGCCTCCCATGATGGAGCCAGAGATGGTTACCACCTTCATTGGCACATTGGGGCATCCATTTTACAATCACTTGGTGGGTCAGGTTACCACCAGTTTCGCTGCCCTAGTACTGGTCGCGGACCGGATTGAAGATGGAATCAGATCCGGACGAATCCACGACCATTCTGCCACAGCTCGTCAGCAGGAGCCCACTTTTGATCCTTCTGCCCAGAAGCAGAAAAATGGGGCAAGAAGGAATGGAGGAAAGAAAGAAGGGGAAGTAAACATGGTACAACCCCAACCACCACAAAAACCCATCCAAATCAATATTGCTGCACCTCCACCCAGTCCGGTGCAGCCACAATCGACCTATCAAAACCCTCTCAACATTAATGTTCCTCAGGCAGCAATGCCCAACCAAAAAAGGGTATTCTCAAAAGAGGAGAGAGACGCTTGGATGGCGTCCAGAAGAAGCAGGGTCCTTTCCCCTCTTCCTGTGACTCCATCCCAACTTTTGCCATCTTTGTTAAACGCAGGGTATGTCACCCTGAAAGAACCAAATCCGAATGCTTCAAAGGGAAAGAATTTCGATCCCTCCACCACCTGTGAATACCATATGGGTGCACCAGGACACCCTACAGACAGGTGCTGGCCATTAAAACACGCCATTCAAGATTTGATCGATCAGGGAACCCTGTTGTTTAACACAGCTGCACCCTCTCCCACCAGGACTGACATTGGTCAGAATCCTCTGCCCCAGCATAATGGGGCTGGTCCTTCCAATTTCGTAGGGACCATCTCTTCTAGGCCTAGGACGTTTGATCCCTCGCAGTTAATTGCGCCAATAGGGACGTCCGTTAAGGTCTATTTTGACCAGGAAGGGAAAGAGGAACAAATCAACGTCATTTCTGGAAATAATGGAAATGGCAAGACTGCAGAGGACATTAATGCCTCTCTAAACCGGGCCGCCTCTCTCATGGCCCAGCTTAATGTAGCCAAACCCCCTCTCATTATTAATTGCAACCAGGCTGTTGCTTCCCCCACTACTCCATCACCCAAACCATCTTTGGTCATTAATTATGACCCCACCACTGCTTCAATTACGTCTGTTTCTTCTCAGACCTTAAAATCCTCTCAACCCAAGGCACCAAGGCAATCTTCGCCTCTGGTTATTGAGGTGCCTTCTTCTAACCTTATTCCTACATCAGCTCCTGCACCTAGGTCCCACCTCCAACCCTTGGTATTTAACGTGCCTAAACCCTCCTATTCAGAAACCGCTGTACCTTGGAACTACAGCGAGGGTTATACGACCACTACCCCAGTGGCCGGGAATCAAGGTCAGGAGGAGGTAAACCTCATGACAAGATCAGGGAGGTGTGTAGAAGGAAAAGAACAAGAAAAGAAAGAGGCAGAGCAAGTCCAGAAGGGGAAGGCCAAAATAGGGGAAGACACCCCTCAGGTCGACAATAAGGAGGCAGAGGATCTCCTAAAAATACTGAAAAAGAGTGAATTCAATATTGTTGACCAACTAACCAAAGTCCCTGCCCAGATATCAATACTGGGATTATTGCTTAATTCAGAAAAGCATAGGGACTCATTAATGAAAGTACTCCAGAGCGCCCACGTGCCCAAAACAATCGAGCCAGACCAGCTCGGCACGATGATCGGCCAGATCCTATCTCACAATGTGATAAGCTTTTCAGAAAGCGAGATTAGCCCTATTGGAGGCTATCACATGGACCCTTTGCACATCACTGTGCTCTGTAAGGGTAACATGATAGCCAGGGTCCTAATTGACAATGGGTCAGCCTTAAACGTCTGCCCCCTTGTAACTTTTGTGAGGCTTGGTCTGGACCAATCCAAGATAAAGCAGAACGGGAGGATTGTGAGAGCTTTCGATAGCTCCAAAACACACTCCCTGGGAGAGATTGAACTACCGATTACCATCGGACCGAATATCTTTAATATCACATTCGAAGTGATAGATATTCCGGCTGCCTTCAATCTACTTCTGGGAAGGCCGTGGATCCACTCAGCTAGGGCTATACCCTCTACTCTTCATCAAAGAGTAAAATTTATAAGAGGCCAAAGGGTAATAACGGTCCTAGCAGAGAACCTAGTCCCTCCTGTCATACCACCTGACGTACCTTTCATTAATGTAGAATTAACGGCGGACAAAATTGCTTTTCACTCTTTTCAGTTCGAAACAGTCAACTTCATACCTGGGGGGTGTCAAAAGAAAGAGAGGTTGACCTGCGCCAATAAGATGGTGGAGAAAGTTTTAAAGGATTGCAATTTCCACCCAGGAAAGGGGTTGGGCATTAACCTGCAAGGAAGGGTGAAGCCCATAGAGGCACAGAGGCTGGTCCCACGGGTGGGACTGGGGATGAAAATGAGAAGATGGAAGAGGGGATCACGGAAAGAAAATGAGAGGGGAAAGAATCAAGAAAAGTTCCCTCATTTAAGGGAAACTTTCCCGAGGCCCTCTCATACCATTCAATTGGCTCCTCCTACAGATTCCTCCAAGCCTCCGTATTTCAATGACAACCCTTTTAGAAAGCCTTTTACCTCAACCCTTCAACCTTTTATCCCCCTCTCATCCACTTTGACGCCTGAAGCCACGGGTGAGCCTGAGCCACTGCCACAAGAGCAGCAGGATTTCACAGAGGAGACAGGGGCATTCTTTGCAATGACAGAGAATGAAGGAAGAGATAAAGCAGAAGAAGAAGTTCCTTTTATCGACTGGGCCTCAATCAAGATTCCTGATGAGGTCACCTCGGAACTCAGCCCCGAAGCAGAAAAGGGCAGTTTTTCAAATCCGGTAATGATGGTATCGGATCGAGAGTTTGAGGAGGAACGGGTTTGCACTATACCACCTGTTCCAGAGGGCTTTGTATTGAAAAATTGGGAAGAGACCCCCTTGACATTTGAGGCTGCATATGGTTGGCAATCAGCTGCGGCCTCCAAAAAAAAACTCCATTAGTGGATTGCCCTTTTCCTGAAGGTTTTAATGAACCTTCATCTTCAGGAAAAGCCTTTTTAGAAGGTTCTCAAAAAACTCAAAAAGATTTTTCAATTTTTTCTAGAAAATCTAAAGCTTTCAAAATGGTCCAGACTGCTTATGAGCCATATATACAGACTGAATTAGAGCAAGTTGAATACGACTTTGACCTCGAGCTCGACTTCGACCTAATGGGGATCGAAGAGGAGATCGAGGCCGAAGACGATGACCTTCCAAGAGAGATATCATATCAATTGGAGCGTCACGAAAAGGGTATTCAACCTAATATTGAAGAAACCATTTCCATAAACCTGGGAACTGAAGAGGACCCAAAAATTGTAAAGATTGGTGCATGCTTGTCTGAAATACAGCAGAAAGAAATGTCCCAATTCTTGGCCGATTACAAGGACGTGTTCGCATGGTCTTATCGGGATATGCCAGGGTTGGATACAGACATGGTTGTACACAGGCTGCCCATCCTGCCAGGAGTAAAACCTATTAAGCAGAAATTGAGAAGGTTGAAACCGGAATGGACTTTGAAAGTCAAAGATGAAGTAGTGAAGCAGTTTCAAGCCGGGTTTTTGGCGGTGTCCACATACCCTGATTGGCTAGCCAATATAGTCCCAGTTCCAAAGAAGGATGGAAAAGTCAGGATGTGTGTGGATTACAGAGATTTGAACAAAGCGAGCCCGAAGGATGACTTCCCATTGCCACACATCGACATCTTGGTTGATAATACGGCAGTGCACAGCCTGTTCTCTTTTATGGATGGCTTTTCCGGATACAACCAAATTAAAATGGCAAAGGAGGATCAAGAGAAAACCGCTTTTATTACTCCTTGGGGAACCTTCCACTACACAGTCATGCCTTTTGGTTTAAAGAATGCCGGGGCGACGTATCAGCGAGCCATGACAGCCCTTTTCCATGATATGATCCACAAAGAGATGGAAGTATATGTGGATGATATGATTGCCAAATCATGTGAAGAGGAAGACCACTTAATCAATCTAAAGAGGGTATTTGACCGTCTAAGGAAGTACAGCTTAAGGCTTAATCCAGCAAAGTGTGTCTTTGGAGCCACATCCGGGAAATTATTGGGATTCATTGTAAGCAGAAGAGGGATTGAGATAGACCCGTCTAAAGCCAAGGCAATCATCGAGATGCCAGCTCCTAAGACTGAAAAAGAAGTTAGGGGCTTTCTGGGAAGAATTCAGTATATCAGCCGGTTCATAGCACAACTTACTGCTATTTGCGAGCCGATCTTTAAACTTCTAAGGAAGAATAACCCTACTATCTGGAATGGGGATTGCCAACAAGCATTCGACAAAATAAAGGATTATCTGTCAAATCCTCCTGTTCTAGTACCACCAATTCCAGGAAAACCACTGATTCTGTATCTATCAGTTCTAGAAACATCAATGGGATGTGTATTGGGGCAGCATGATAAAACAGGCAGAAAAGAAAAGGCTATCTACTATTTGAGCAAGAAGTTTACAGATTATGAGACAAGATATTCGCCATTGGAAAAGACTTGTTGCGCTTTGGTCTGGGCGACTCAAAGGCTTAGGCACTATTTTTTAAGCTATTCGACTTTGCTGATCTCAAGGATGGATCCGCTAAAATATCTGTTTGAGAAGCCGGCTTTAACTGGTAGAACAGCAAAGTGGCAGCTTTTGCTTTCAGAATTCGACCTGACATATATCACTCAGAAAGCAATCAAAGGTCAGGCAATTGCTGACCACCTAGCTGAGCATCCATTACCAGATTATCAACCTCTTAAGACGAATTTCCCGGATGAGGCCATCTTATTCGCTGAAGAAGAAAGTGAAGACTCCTGGCAGATGTTCTTTGATGGGGCTGCAAATATGAATGGAAATGGGATCGGCGCAGTATTAGTAAAGCCAGATGGTTCACATATCCCAATCGCAGTGAAATTGAGATTTCAGTGCACGAACAACATAGCAGAGTATGAGGCATGTATAATCGGATTACAAGCTGCTCTGGACCATGATGTTCAAGAACTTGACGTATATGGAGATTCGAGTCTTATCATCTTCCAAACAACTGGGGAATGGAAAACCAAAGATCATAAATTGATCCCATATCACCAATATTTGGAAGAAATAAGTACCAAATTTACTCGAATTTCTTTTAGCTATATGCCAAGGGCTAAGAATCAATTTGCGGATGCCTTGGCGACATTGGCCTCAATGGTTAGTATTCCAGAAGGGGTAGACATACAACCACTAGAAATTGAAGTCAGAGACGAGCCAGCTTACTGTCTTGTTTTGGAAGGAGCGCAAGAAACAGAAATACCATGGTTCCAAGATATTAAGAATTTCTTGGATAATCGAAATTTACCAGAAAGCGCTAGTCCCACTGAAAAAAGAACAATACAGAAGCTAGCAGGACAGTTTCTTCTAAGTGGTGGGCAGTTGTATAAGAGATCCTACAATGATGTTCTACTCAGATGCGTCACCAAGGTTGAAGCAGAAAGGTTGATTGAAACAGTGCACGGGGGAGTATGTGGGCCGCACATGAATGGACACATGCTCGCAAGGAAAATATTGCGATTGGGATATTATTGGTCTACAATGGAGTACGATTGCTGCCTACATGTTAAGAGATGCCATTTGTGCCAAATATATGCTGATAATAAGCATGCACCACCAAGTGAGCTGCACAGCATGACCTCTCCATGGCCATTCTCTACGTGGGGTATTGATGTCATTGGGATGATTTCTCCAAAAGCATCTAATGGACACCGGTTCATTCTAGTGGCAATTGATTATTTCACAAAATGGGTTGAAGCTGCTTCGTATGCAAATATCACAGGAAACCATGTTCTTAAGTTTCTAAAGCACAACATAGTTTGTCGCTATGGGTTGCCAAAAGCCATAGTTTCAGACAATGCTTCGAATATTAAGAACAAGGATATGAAGGAGATGTGTGAGCAGTTTCAGATAACCCATCACAAATCAGCCCCTTACAGGCCAAAAATGAATGGAGCAGTAGAAGCGGCAAATAAGAATATAAAGAAAATAATCCAGAAGATGGTGGTAAGCTATAGAGATTGGCACGAGATGTTACCATTTGCTCTCCATGCTTACAGAACCTCGATCCGAACTTCTACTGGGGCAACGCCATATTCCTTGGTTTATGGAACAGAGGCAGTCTTACCTGTTGAGGTAGAAATCCCTTCATTAAGAGTGCTTATGGAAACAGAGCTGGAAGAGGCGGAATGGGTTCAGTCTAGATATGAGCAACTTAATCTGATAGAAGAAAAGCGGTTGAATGCGCTTTGCCATGGTCAACTGTATCAGAGGAGAATGGCCAGGGCCTACAACAAGAAAGTGAAGCCCAGAGCTTTCCAAGTGGGTAATCTAGTCTTAAAGAAGATATTACCATTTCTGGAAGACCCTCGTGGAAAGTTTAAGCCGAATTGGGAAGGACCTTATGTAGTAAAGAAGGTCTTGTCAGGAGGAGCTCTTATCCTGACAGAAATGGATGGGGCAGATTTTCCTGAGCCAATCAACTCCGATGCGGTCAAGCAATATTTCCCTTGAAGGAATATCACAAGGAAATGATCCGAGGCCATTTTTCTTCCTCCCTCACAAATTCGCCATCCCTAGTTTAAACCAAGTTGAGCCTGTTCGTGTTTTAAAGAACCCAAACTGGAGCTTACAGTCGCGAATGAAGCAGGGTTAATAGAAAAACAAAAAGGGAAATAGAAAAGAAAGGCCAAAAGAAAAAAAAAAAAAAAACAGAAGGCCAATATTGGGAATGGGGGGTCGCATCCATTATGACTGTAAGCCCAGTTGTCCCATTTTCAAGATGTTAAAATATTGAGCCTATAATAACTTTTTTTCATAAACCCAGCCCAGCCTTCATTTCGTCCTATCGATCAAGTCCTCGGTGATCTGGGTGTATTCCTTCAGGCTCGGGATGTTGAAAGGGCAATGACGGAATAAAACAGGCCGCTCCTAGTGAAAACCGTAACAGGCACTAGGGGCAATATTGGCAGAAAGAAGGCGAAAGAAAAAAGAGAATAAAAGAAAAGGAAGAAACAGGAAAAAGGTCACCAACCGTACTTGGGATACAGATTGAACCAAACCGCCCTTTTTCTACGGTTTTGGCAGAAGGGCTATGCAACCGCATACTAAAGACGGTTTTGGCTAAACCGTTCTGAATACGCGGTTTTGCGCAGCAGAAGTGAATTGAGCAGATTTTCTGCACAGGACTGAACCAGAAGGCGGGGGCAGGCCCTCTGAAGGTGGGAAGGAAACTTGGGGATGAGTCTAAGGGTTCCAAGGGGGATGGATTGGCTTCCTCCTCATTAACTGAAATACCCTTTTTGCCCAACTTACTTCAATTCGTCCAACTATATGGGATTAAAGCATTATGGACCAATTTACAATAAAAACACACAAAAATAAAAACTATATTTTGGCCAATGATGAGAAATCAGTGACTTTTCATTAAAACGGTCAGTTTTTACAAGCATATGAAAGTTCTGAGGCCAATAGTATAAAAACCTACTTTGTATTCTCTATCTTTCCACTAGTGGAGTTTCTCTTTGTACAGAAGTGTAAAAAAGAAAAAAAAATACAATGAAAGGGGCTAATCTCTATCCCCTAGCCTCTCCTCAAGCTCTCTGATCCGAGCCGCCTGAACCGCCACAAGCCTTTCAGCCCCCTCTGCATCTGGGTCACTGAGGAATGAGATGACGTCATCAGAGAGGGTCTGCCTAGTCCTCATATCTCTGAGCCTGGCCATGGTCTCGTCATGCCTGCGCCATGCAGCTCTCACCTCGAAGCGACGGGCCTGTATCTGCTCTGATAATCGCCGCTCCAGGTCTTCTTTCTCCAACCTCAAAGTGCGGGCCTCCTCCACCCATATGAGCTGAAGCCGCCTATGAGAAGCCCGCTCGGTCTCCAAGAGGTCCTCATAAGTAGGACACGGGATAGTAGGAGGATCAGCCGGTACAGAGGCACAGCTTTGCACCTGCTCCCTAATCCAAAGGAGATAGTCCTTCTCATGTAATTTGGAGAAGACGGGACCTCTCAAAAAGCAGGCCTGCGACCATTCCTTCAATAGGCGGAAGCAGAGACCCATGGTAGCTGGTGTGAGCGGACCTATGAGCTCTTCATATCCCTGAGGTACTAGGATCCCCTGCACCTCCTCTCCAAACTGCCGAATGACCCTCAAAGGCAAATAGAGCAAAGAAGACTTCAAGCCCATGAGCACGGCGAAGTTTCGGTCAGAGAAGCTGATCGCTGTCTCGACGGAGGGCTGATAAGCACCGGGCCATCTCACCTGGTCGTCCTGAAGAGTCCCCAAGAAAGCAAACCACCCCTGTTTGCCGCCATGTATATTGGGACACCCCCTGTTGCTCATCAAAACAGGAACGTCCAATCTGGGGAAGAAGCGCCGGGTTATCTCTTCAACTTGACTCAGGTGGTCAAGTAACCAGAGCTGCACAAAACAGGGAAGCATTTCCAACCTTAGAAAATTTCAACATGGCAATAAAAATTACAATTCAAAGAAAGAGATTCAGATTTTACCTGAAGTATAGGGGCGCAGGCAAGGAAACTTTTCTGCTTCCTGTGATAGCAGTCAGTCAAGGCCTGGTATATTTCAGCCAGGATCATAGGGGCAAGCCTTTCGCGCTCCCTAACTTGGCAAATGACTGAAATGAGGGATAGATCAACCTCACTATCACCTCGGGGGAATAAAAGTTGATTGACCACTATCAAGGTCAAAGCATTGAACCGGGCCGACTGGTTTGGGCTATTCAACAGCTTTTCAGTCAAAAATGACTTTGATAGGGTCAATAAAGCGTCGGCTTCCCCTAACTCTTTCTTGTTTATCCCCAAAAAGGTGGAGGCTTCCTTTTTGAAGCTCGGTTTGAGAGGTGGGTTAACTACTTTCTTAGAAAAACTAAGGTTGAGGATGGTTTCAACCTCCTCGACTGTAGGGGTCATCTCTTTTTCCCCAAACCTGAAGAGGTTCAATTGAGGCTCCCAATGCCCAATTAGTGCCTCTATGATTTCCCATTTTAGAGGAATCTTTGGGATTGAGAGGAGGTGGCCTAGATTGGCAGAGGCCCAATCCATCTCATCTTGAGGGGTCATTGAGGAGACCCACCTCTCATAGAATGTATCTACTATGGCATACCTAGTCAAATTAGGAGGTTTGGACCTAATTTTTGGTCTAGGTGCTGATATTTCAGGTACAGAAGATGAAGAAGGCACAGAAGCTGAACCAGAAGCCATTAATGGGCAAAAGTGGATTAAAGGCAGCTAGGAGAGAGAAAATCGCCGAAACAGGGGGTTTCTGACCTAAGCAATACGTCAAAATGACGTCCTGCCCGCAATTCGCGGTTTTAAAATAACCTAAGGGCAAAAACCGCATACACAGAACGGTTGTGTCTAAACCGCACTTAATATGCGGTTGCATTCCCGCAAAGTTTAAAAACCGCGGGATAAGTACGGTTCTTGCACAACCGCCCTGAATGTACGGTTTTTGCACAAAAAAGGGGTTTTCTTCTTTCTTTTAATAAGTCATGTTCCCAGAACACCTGTTACCTGTATAAACACTTGTAACATGACAAATATACAAAAATAAACAAAAATATACAAAAAAGGAAACAAAACCAAAAAAATCTTCTCTTTTCATATAAATTGTCAATGGATACATCAAGTTTATATACAAATATCTGATAAATCCTAAACCCTATCTCTAACAGGTCAATCCCTATCGCCTCTACCTCGCCGTCGCTGCCGGATGAAAAAGTGATCTGAGAAGCGCTGACCAGCGGGAGATGAAGGCTCACCAAGCGAGGATGGACCAGCAGGAGGCACCGGGTCTGCAGGAGGCGCAGGATCGGTGGAAGAGGCTGAGGCTGGAGCTGGATCACCCCGGGTCAGGTCCATGAAGCATGAAACTGAAGAGTCCGTCGCCAAGGGAACCAGCTCCAGAACCCGAGAGTCCTCAACCGGAGGAGATGGATCTGCTATGCCGGGAACATCATCCTCTCTCATAGGCTCGGCCACCTCTGGATCTGCTACGCCGGGAACATCCTCCGCTCTCGTAGGTCCGACCGCCTCATAAACCACAGGAATCTCCGACCCACCCTCCGCTGGCTCAGGAGCAGTCTCCGGCTCAGATGAAGGAGCGGTCTCAGATATAGGCGCGGCCTCGGGCATCTCGGCCGACTCAGGAACTGCACCAGCAGAAGTAGCCTCGGCCGCCACCTCGCTCTCTCTCTCTGGGATCTCTATATCTCCTAAAGAGAAGGACAAAGTGCGGGAACTGGATGGTGAAGCCACCACATCCTCCTGAAAGGCAAAGACAGATTGATCAGAAGCAGAAAAGACAAAATAAAATACAGAAACTGGAAAAGACAGACCTGAGCTCCTGAAGGTCCCGCCTGACCCTGGGCACTGGCCAACTGAGCCCGCAAGTCAGCAATGAGAGCGGCCTGCCCAGTAATGATGACATCGCTCTCAGCAATGGCGGCGTCCCTCTCAGCCAGCTGGCGCTCCAGATCCGCGTATCGAGCCCGGACCTCCTCTAGCTGTGCCTCCTGAAATGAGATAAGAAAAGAAAAGATATCAGTAAATAAGAAAGGAAGACTAAAAGACTGCACAAGGAAAGGAGGTTCATACCGTGGTGTCATAGAGGCGGATCACTACCCCCCTATCTCAGTAACTCCACCTCGAACGGGCATGGGCTGCATCAGACAACCCACTGAGACTTGCCCGAACCAGGTATTATAGTCACCATCGACTAGAAGGCCATCTCCCGCCTCCCACTCGCCAAAATGGGCAAGGTCGAATGGACCAGGAGGGATAAAAGGGGCTGTAGCTGGAGGAGCCACTGGGATCCGGAGCTCGCCAGTATGCTGGAAGAAAAATCGCTCGCCGAGGTACCATATACTGCCCAACTGCCCAATAAAGAATGGGTACCTCTGGCGTCGCTGATCCAAGGCGAAAGCGGCGTCCACAAAGGGCTGGAAGGCCAACTCGTCATGCAGGCCGTCAAGACGGGGGACAGATAGCTGAGAGTGAACAAAGAAGAATATCAGAATCTGATAAAAAGGAGAAAAGAAAATGAAGAAAAGAGAGAAGGGAAAAATGCTTACCTCTCTCCTAAAGGTCCTGTCCAGGTGAGCCCTGGCCGACCTAGGGCGACTCTTCTCTGAGTCACGCCTAATCTGATTCCACCGGCGGGCCAAAGGAAATGTCCCCTCAGACAAGGTGGAGGTAGGGCGGAAGTGGGCCACATAGACTCGAGCGAAGAACTGAAAAGAAGAAAAAAGAAGAAAAAAAAGAAGAGAGAACAAAAGAAAAGAAGAAAAAGAGGTTAATCAAAAAAGAAAAAAAATAATATAAGAAAGAAAAGAAAGGAAAGAAAGAAGAAAAGAATTTATACCTGCAGAAAGGGCCAGAAAAATCTGCAACCTACTCCGGCTCCCCTGGGAGAAGACAGTCCGGAGACCACTCGTCGAAGGCCCGCTAGCAAGGTGCCATAGACAAGCTGGCCCCAAGCGTAGTCCCTCGCTCGGTGCAAATCCCGGAGAAGACTCAGGAAATGGGGGCTGACTGAAGTAGTATCCTCCAAGCAGAAGCAGGATCCCATCATCAGAAGAAAGAGAAACCGGAAAGCTATCGGGAAGCTAGGATGATCCGCTGCTAGGGTACTGAATCCCCTCTCTATAAATGCCTCCCTCAACCATGTCCGGGAGATACGAGTGATCCGGCTCCGATCCCACGCCTCCACGGGCATCTCGTCATATCCTAACAGCTCGGCAATCTCCAAGTCCGTCGGCCGATCCATCTCAGTGATGACATCTCCAGTCATCCTGATCCCGGTAATGAGGGCGAAGTCGGAGGGTCGAATGCCTATCTCCACATCAGGCAGATGGAAGCTCAGGGTCTCTGGAAAAAAGCGCTCCAACAAAGCTAAGATCAAGGGCCGATCCTGACGGACGCCGGTGATGGTAATGAAGGGGCCAAATCCAAAACGGCCCATCTCTCGGCGCAGAGAGGACGAGCAAGCCCCTACTACATCAGCAAAAAGGGCCCAGCTCCCTCGGAAATGGGAAGAAGGATATCTAAGAGGGAGGTCTG
Organism: Buxus sempervirens; assembly: GCA_947561395.2. NCBI lineage: Eukaryota > Viridiplantae > Streptophyta > Magnoliopsida > Buxales > Buxaceae > Buxus > Buxus sempervirens. Next base: position 28,739,513 of record OX387193.1, read on the forward strand.
CCCTAACGCCTGCCGAAGGATGCGTCGTCAAACTGTGAAGAAGAGAAGTGTCCCGGATCTGATCTGCTATCTCTGCAGGAATGGCGACACGAGTCGCCCGGGCTCCTGCCCTACCTCTACGACGGCCTCCCCTACGCTCTCGGACCTCATCAGCAGGCTAGAAAAGCAAATAAAAGAGGGTTTAAGTTGAATATGATAAAAGAAAGGCCGATTTTTGAAAAAGGGAAAGGGAATACCTCTGGGATCGACTCCAGCGAATCCCCAGACGCCCCAGAATCTGAATCTGAAAGCTCCAGACCACTGGGAGAAGAAGGCTCAGGGTCCGGCTCGGCCCTAGAAGAAGAGGCCACATCGGCCGGGTCCCTCCGAACCCTCGAAGACGAAGGCTCATCTGCGGGACCCCGGGAAGCGCGACGTGTGCGAGCCATCTACAGGACCAATTACAGGGAGAAATTCATTATGCTTCTTCATTTAAATAAAACCATGATATTTTCTTACATGTCTTCTTTAATTTTTCTTTTCTCTAAATTAATCTAATTTGTTTGGCTTGCAGAAAAATGGAGATCGCAGAAGACACTGCAAAAAAAAAAAAAAAAATTCTCAACCAAACCATGATCTGGCTATTCTATTCTTTAAAATTTTTGTTCTTTTAGAAGTTTTATTGCCATTATTATGCATTTAGGCGTATTTAAGACTTACATGCAAGAATGTGAAGATTCCTGTATACTTATCTTATACGATAAAATGAAAAAGAAAAGGGTGCATTAAGGGTTAGCTTTTCTGGGAAATTTGTATCCCGGTTTGACATTTTAAGAGGCCTAACCATCTAATCCTATTTTCAGGATATCCAAGGCAGGCTCAAGTTAACAAGGAAAATACCCGGCAAAGCCAGGCAAATTGTTCAAGCCTAGCTAAAATTACCAAGTCAAGCCCAAGCAAGCATATCAAATCAGCAGGTTCACAAGGAAAGGCGATTCAGGATCACTAAGTTCCTAACAAGCATCCAGGTGTTCAACTCAAATTAATGTTTCTGGTGCTAATAAGGTGTCAGCATCAATTGGATCCAAAGCCAATCAATGCCAGCATGCAAGTAAACCAAGAGCGGACATCTGTGCCACTATCCCAAACAGCAAAGATCACACCTTTCCAGGTGGAACATCAACCAAGAAAAATCAGATTCATGACAGCATGCACAGATACAGAAGTTGGAAATATCAAACAGCATTAGCCTTCAAAAGAATTGCAGAATGTTATGGCAAAATTCAGATAAACCTATGCTGTCCACAAGCACAGAAATTGGGAGGTCTCTCAATCAGGAACAAGAACCCAAACCATACCAGAAATCTGAGCAGTACAAATCATGGTTGGGTTCAGATCAATTTTTACAATGGGCACATGCAAGATTGGGGATTTTCTCCCATCAGCAAATAAGCAGCCAATACAGTCAATCAAGGACAAAGAATCAAAATCATGCCTCAAACAAGTTCATTCAATCAGCAAATATATGCATGGATTTTCGGATGGAGAATTTGCATGAGAAGTCCAGATTCGGCCACCTACCTGTTTCGGCCGAAAATGTAAGAAATATAGAGGATTCAACCTCACCGGAGCTCCAGAAGAGAATGGCTGGACGATTGGCGAACTCAGAAAATCCTCGATCGATGAGGAGGCGGGGGCTGAACTGTGGTAAGATGTCAAGAGCTCGCCGGAATCCACCAACACAAGAGGTTGTTGATCACGGCTCACAACCGAGGTCGCCGGAGAGTCAAGAGTTCGCCGGAAAAGATGAAGCCGCCGGAGGAGGAGTAATCTCACCGGAGAAAAAAGGAGATGAAAGCCGGAGGGAAACCGCGGTCGCCAGAGGAAAGGGTAAGCTTCGAACTTCCAAGGGTTTCACGAGAGAAATGAAGCCAGACGCGGTCGCGGTCTCGGTTTTATGAAACCTAGAAAACCGCACACACAGAGCGGTTGGTATCAATACTGTTGAAAACCGCACATACAGCACGGTTGAAATTGAAAATGTCAAAAACCGCATGTTCAGTACGGTTGGCACCCAAAAAATGAATTTTCAAAACTTTTTCAATCTATCTCAAAGGATCTATGTCCAGGACAATTGTGAATTGCAAGAAACACCATCCTACCAACTTTTGCTTTTAAAATTTGCTCAAATCTCACTTCATAGCCACGAGTGCTCTGTGAGAGGCGAGGAGAGGATTTGACCCTTAAGGTTAGGGACTTTTCATCAAATCCTTTAAACAAATTCTTTTTCGAAAACCATGTTGGAGTCCTTGCAGCTCATAATCGATTGGACATGATCCTGAGGGGAGCAATTTGCGGGTCTTTTGCTCTCCGCTGCTAATTGATTCCAATCCCAGCGAAGAGGGGGCAGTTGTAGACACCCCAAATTGCACCCCAATATAAGAGATTAACTAAGAAGGGCTCCAAAGGTCTTATTTGAGCCTTTACATATGTCAAACTTTCAAAAACTTTCAAAATCAGTGCCAACCGCACTGTGTATACGGTTTTTATAATCTCGGTTTCAACCGCTCTGTATGTGCGGTTCCAACCGCATAAACAGCACGGTTCAGGTCCTTGCTTGTTGCGCTGGCGGCCACGTGGCTTCGCGAAGCTTCGGCCGTTAAGCCGCGTGTCCAGCACTCAATTAAAGCATAACTGAATTGAACCGTCCTGTATATGCGGTTTGGTCGATTTTGTATTAAACCGCACTTTGGGTGGCGGTTCTGTAGAAACCGCACTGAGTATACGGTTTTGGCTGTTTCGAGGCTTTGCGAAATGGCTCGATCTCTGAGCCTTATTTACGCATATTACCTCTCTCTTAGGGACTTGAACTCCCTATTTCACCCTCCTAAACTTGCTGAATTACACCAATTCATGCCTTGGAGGAGATTTGGAATAATCTAGAAGGCCTTTTTGGCCTACCCTTGGGACTCTTCTACCCTTGACTTGGCCTATAAATAGAGAGGCCCTCCTCTTGCAAATGGCTGACAATCTGAAGCTTAGAAGCTCTGCAAGAAGAAGGAGAACCTCTGCTGGATTGGCTACTCAATTGCTCAAGCTACTAAGGTAAGGCCTATTTGAGATACTGTTTCCCTTTTACATTCTAGCAAAATCTCTCATCTTCTACCTTTCTGTAGTGTAAGGCCTGTGTGTATTCTTGCAACCCCAAACCCCTTCTAAAGTACCTGGGAATCCTCTCTAGCCGTAAAACGTGAAGAGAGAGCCTGGGGAAAAAGAAGGTGGAATGGATCCTCTAGACTTAGAACCCTCAAATGATGAAAAGCATACTATATGGTTATTTTGAGCCCTTGAATGCTTCTCTGATTATTTTTATATTTGGAGAAGATGTGAATCCACGCTCTCTACAGCCATGGATTCTAACTTTCTCATAGAAATATGATTTTCCACATCTTTGCACCCACTTTTCACTACTTTCATCAAATAGGCTAGATCTTGGATTTCCATGTAAATATGGAAAATCTGAGATCATTGGCCTTAGAATGAGTTTTTAGAAGTTCATGAGTTGTTTTTCATGATTTTAAATTGTTTTGGTCGAATCCACTTGCACACATACACTGATTTTGGCTTCTTATTCAAAGTTCTTCAAAAACAGGACAGATCTGTAGCCTGTCTTGGAATGCTCATAACTTCATCCTCCGGATGAATTTTTGAGTGATTCCAAAGACATGTGATAGATTGGGAGGTCTATTCAATATCTGGAAATTTTCGTCCATTTCCATGTCGCCAATTTTTGACACCATCTCTTCAAAGTTTGTAGGACAGTTCAGCCCAGATTGCTGAACTTGTCGCTTTGATAGTGCACTATTTGCTCGGTTTTAATCCGTTTCCTATGATTCCAATTTCTGAGTTTTCTTTAAGAAGTCTATTTTCATTTCCAACAAGTTTCAGCTGATTTCAACCTGTTTTGTGCCTTGGGTGCTCAGTTGACTCAGAGGTGCTCGCTGGCGTAGTCCAGAGCTCATCTGTGGTCTTTTAGGCCTGTTCAAAAGAGCACACAAGTCACATCCGGATAGAGATTGGTGTGAGGTTTTTTTCTTTGGAAAGATGGCACTACATACTTCCTCCATACCAAATTTTATGGATTTTTATTGAGCCAAACTCCACGAATAGGACTTTGAAAATGCCTACTTAACACTTTTTCTGAGTTATAACAGCAGATTTCATATGTGGATTTCTCTCTCGTGTTGAATCGGATTGAGCTGAATTTTTTACTGTATACTCTATTATATACCAGTTTTCAAATGGCTTTGGTTTCATTTGATTTAGATTTAAATTGAATGAGTTATGGTTTATCAAAGCTTTCAAGCTCTTTTGACCGAATTTCTCCAGATTTGCCTTGGCTTGATTTTCTTCATTTTTACTTCGATTTCACTTCACTCATGAAGTTTTAGAAGTGATGAATCCACAAAGAGAGTCTAAACTCATTAGACTTCTCATGTGGAATGGTCACACACATTGTGCTTGTTAAGCACCCTTTTGTTAATTTTACTAGCAAACAATTTATAGCATAAGCAAGCATGTGGTAACCGTCTTAGACGGATGAGTGGGGGTGCCTAACACCTTCCCCCGCTCATAAATAATTCCCCGTACCCAATCTCTGGATTTTTCCTCATCTTAGAGCTACTTTGGCTCTATTTGACATCTATGAACCTTTTGGTGTCCATTCACACCTTAACTTGGATGGTGGCGACTCTATATCTTTTTTTTCCGCGTGACGATATCGGAGGTCATCCTAGATGACATTTCCATGTCTCACACATGCCGATCCTTCCTGAGTTCGCCGGAGAGCGCGCCGGGCCATTCCCGAAAGGGGTGACTGCATCACCTCCGCAGGTGCGCCACGTTCCTCCCGATGTGTGCACAATAAGCATTTAGTTAAGCAATGTCAAATGCAGCCTTGGTTGTTTCACATTATGGAGAAAAATTAAGCTCTTACGTTTGGTATCATAAGTGATAGAAAAGATGGAAATTCCAAATTTGCCATGGTGATGGAAAAATGATGCTTTTGTAGTTCCAAGATCATATGATTTGGTTTTGATGTAAAACTGATCTAACAGTCCAACCCTATATTTTAAAAACACGAGCTTCAACTAAGAATACTCAGCAGGCACAGTTAAAGCATCTTTACAAATTTCAGATTGCTGTACAACTAAGCAATATGTAGTGTACTAGTGTGACTGATTTATATCACAACATTGGTTATTAGAAAGAAAGAGTGATTATGTGTGATTTTCGTTTATGGCATAAGAATTCAACCAACATCAAACATGATCAGGAGAAAAAATCTGTGATTATGTTCATTAGCTGATTCAGAAACAACAAACAGAGATTGGATAGATCCAAGGCCAAAAAAAAAAAACACAATAACGACTAGAAAAAAGTTATGATGAATGTCCTTTAATGATTCAGAAAACAAAGTATCATGATACAGGGGGATTTTTTTTTTTACCTTTTTTTTCCTTTCTTATGCTAAAACCCCATATCATGCATGTTTTCAATGTGATTACAAGTACATATTTACATTGTGTCCACAAATCTGTTAAACGTTTCAGGTTCCATTACTGTGGTCAGCCCTTGTGTGGTTTGCTGCAGTAGAAATCCCATGCCAGAGTCCAAGTGGCAGTAACACGTCGCATTCCATGCTAGAAATGCCTTGATAAAGCGTCCCTCAAGACAGCCTACCCAAAATAATTTACAGCAGCAAACTGAATTGCTTCCTTTTAGAAACGCATCAGCCTTGGTTTTCTTGCTGAAAACCTTTCATTGTTGAGAAACTGTACTTCTGAAGTAGAATTATTTTGTGGAATTCCAAAAGGAAAGGAAAAATTTAATAGAACAAGACCATGAAAATTTTCAATTAATTTATCTGAAAAGACAAGAACATTGGAAAAGAATTAGCATAAACTCCGTTTAAAATTGAAGTAACAAAAGGATTCATATATCTGCTTGAAAAAAATACATTTTACTTTACCTTAAAAGATCAAAAACCTAAATGACCCAAATGCTACTAAAAAAGGAACAGATTTCTAATAAGCAAGCTCCAACAGTTGCACTTCATCTGATGCAGGCCATATTAGCGAATGGCTCCAGATTAGATTTTGTTGCAGGCTTGGCCACTTAGGAGTGCCAAAAACATGCCAAAACCTCGAAGTTTTGTCCACTGGAGCAGATGCTACAGTACAGCCATCTGGGCTCTGAAAGGTCTACATGAAGATAAGGAAATTAATCAGTCAATAAGGAACACATCAGTAATAAAGTCTTATCATCTCCTCAAAAGTAACTCATCAAATTTATAATTCATTCCATCAATACCTGAGCCATGAAAAAAAATACATTTATTTTACCTTAGAAGATCAAAAAATTAAATGAACCAAATGCGATGCAGAGAAACAGGTTTCTACTAAGCAAGCTCCATCAGGTAACCCTTCATCTGATGCGGGCCACATTAGCAAATGGCTCCAGATTAGATTTTGGTACAGGCTTAGCCACTTCGGGAGTGCCAAAAACATGCCAAAACCTTAACGTTTCATCCGCTGATGCAGATGCTACAGTACAGCCTTCTGGGCTCTGAAAAGCACACATGAAGACAAGGAAACTAATAAGTCTATAAGAAACATAATGAATACATCAGTACTCAAGTCTATCATCTTGCTCAATAGTAACTCATCAAATTTCTATCAATACCTGAGCCATGAAAAGAACTCTTTCAGTATGACCAGCGAGTTCGGCAATCTTAACCATGGATGGATATTTCCAGAGGGTAAGTTGGTTATTAATGAAACCATGAGAGCTCAGCAACTCACGCTCATTTGTGTTCCATAGCAGGGAACAGACCTGTGATCCTGTATTTACCGAGTTCAAGCACACACCGGTATGAGTGTTCCAGAACTTTATGCACTGGTCACCCACACCCCCACCAGATGCAAGCAAGTTACTCTGGAAAGGACACCAGGCAAGGGCTTTCACAGCAGCAGTGTGGTCGCAAAACCTATGAAGCCATTGTGTTAAAGAATTTGAAGATGCCATTGACTGGTCCCATATATGCAGGAGGTTGTCATTTCCACCACTTGCTAATTGCCGGCCAGAAGATGACCATTTTAGGCCACATACCTCATGATGGTGTCCCCTGTATATTTTAACAATGTGGGATCTTATCCTCACGTCATTGTCAATGATCAGACTGTCCATTCCACCAGTTGTTAAGATGTGATTATTCCAATCAAGAGAGCCTACCCTAGCTCGATGTCCACCTACCAGAGTTCTCACCTGTAGAAACACATCAATGTAAGTAAATTGACCACCATGAAGCACAATAAGAATCCTAAAGACACCAAATGAAAGAGAATTCACAAACCTGTCGACTTGTAAAAGTGTCCCACAACTGGACATTTGAATTGTTCAAGCCAATGGCAATATGTCGTCCATCCGGAGCCCAACTGACACTGGTAACAGGTCCATTACTATCATCAATGGTCACAAGATCAGATGTAGACCCATCAGAGGCATTCCACAAATATACCGAGTTCCCAAGGGCAATTGCCAGAATATTGCAACTACCCCAATCCAACAAATTTAAGTAGAAATCATCCAGCAGCTCAGGGGCATCAAGTGTCCTCTCTGACGACTGAAATTATATAGAAAATTACAGATTGCTATAACAGTTTGTGCGAAACATACAATGAAAAGCCATTAAAAACACTAGTAAAGAAGAATACCCACTTGGGGGATATGTCTCTGATGCTTTATAGGCTTTGTTTGGGGAAGTGATGAGGGTTCTTGATACAATGATCCAGTAGGAGTCGGTGGCTTGTTCTTAAAAGCAAGAATCCGTGTCCTGTTCATGTTGAAAATCTCAGCAAGCTTCTTCCTATAAGCTTCTTTGGCTGGAGAGCACGGTTCATGATTTTCCTTTCCTACGTTTCCTCCGTTAAGCATGTAACGAGCAAAGTCAAAATCCATTGCCGAACGGTTTGGTATGAATCTGTCCAACTGTCATCTCCAAGGAAAATCGAAGACATAAGATTTTTCTAAAAGAATCTGGAAAGGAAAAAAATGCAAAGACACGGAGCACCAAAAACCTATTTAAAGAGATTCTGAGATCACAGAATAAAAGAGAATCAACATTTATGAAAGATCCGGAAGATCAACAGGAAGAAACATATGTTACAGAATTCCTATCTCATACATAGATCCTCGGAAGGATCTCGAAAAACCAATTAAGATTATGTCAAAATAACAGATAAATGCTACGATCCGGAGGACCTAATCTGCACCCAAAACGCATAATTCAATATATTTAATTGAAACCCTTGGCAAGGTAAATTGATTTCCTCAAATAACAGCAGGAATATGTGAAGCAGTTCTCAGCATTGATGGATATCCGAGACATGTCCAAGAAGGAAGAATTGTTCTACTATCTTGGGGGTCTAAAGACAGCGGGTAAAAAAGACGAATAAAAAGATACTGACGTTACAGAAATTATATTCCATATATTCTCTATATATATCCTCAAATAAACCCAATATTTCCTTGATTCATGGAAGGAATTTATGGAGGTATGGTACAGAAAAGCCTAATTTACACCAAAAAATGTGTAACTCAGGAAATTCAACAAATCTCTTGATAAGGAACAGATATTTTCTTGAAATCACAGGGAAACTAACGTCTACAACAGAATTCCCATGATTCAACACATTTCCAGGATCATCTAAAAGCAATCAGTTTAGAACGCCATACATTTCCACAAAATGAAAGAAAAGAATAAATTTCAAGGCAACGATTGAATGATCAAAAACCAAAGGAAAAATAAATAAATAACGAATGGATTTTAAAGAATTCAACGAAGCAAACCTCTCACTACAACATAAAGTGCAATTAAATGGACAAAAAAATGGGACATACATTTTCACACGATTTTCTCCTCCGAATGATCTGATCCTGAAGAGGGAGCCTAGAAATCTTGTTCGGAAATCCTTCATCCATGATAGCATCCAAAAGAGCAAATTCACACAATAAGCAAAAAGGATGCCGCTAAACAAGCAGAACGAAATAAACCACAAAGGAGAGCAGAGCCTGCAAAAACAGAGTATCAGTCTGATCAGAGAAACAAATAGAAATTAAATCAAAACCAGAAAAGCAACACAGAGCAATCAAGAGAGCGATTTCGTTAATGGCTTTCGTGATCTTCGAGCGTGCGTTGCAAGAGAGAGAGAGAGAGTCGTGCGAGAGAATTTTATGAACTGGGGTTTTACAAAAGTTAGGGTTTATATAGAATCGGGATTTTTCTGTTATATTTCCAACGGCTAGTTTCTATTCCTAGTCAGGAGAAAATGTTTCCGATAATGGTAATAAATTCAAGTTTTTGAAATTTTGATTTTTTTTTTAGAAAGTGCGTCGAAACGACGAAACCTATTTCTAATTTTTCAAAATTAACCGTTAAATCTGATATATTTTATGATATTTTTGTTATTTAGTTACAATAAATAGATGTTAATAAGATGGGTTATTGCCCTCATCAATTGCTAATGGTGGCAATTCATATATTGGGTTAAAGTCAGAGTTATGATTTAGTCTAACTTAGACCTTAATTCCCCCGAAATTGACTTTGCCATTCAAATATATTTGTGTCACATATATTTTATATAAAGATACAAATATTAATTATTTCAAAATTTTTATTTAAAAATACTAATATTTTTAGTAATTTATAAAAATAATCAGATCAACCCGACCCACCTGTTATCAACCTATTAAGGCTAGGATATGGATGTTAAAGATTTGAACTCTTATTGGGCAGGTTATGGTTTGTCATACCCCACCACGTTAAAGTCCTTATTCTATTTGGGTTTTTTTTAAAGCTCTTTTATACGGAACCCTTGTATCCATATACTTCCCTATTACATTTTGCCACTAATGGTTACACATGCAATACTGTATATATGTAATTAAACAACGCTTACTCAATTAAATAGTTAAGTAATACATAGATAGTAATTAAAGGGGATATTAGAGTCTTCAAAGCTTTTTTGAGGGAATTCTCAGTAAAACAAGATACTAGGATAGAATCTTTGGTCTTTACTTTATAATAACTAGTTTGTTGCACATACAAACCACGCATGAGTGTGCGCGCATGGGAAACGCGACACGGGAGAGTTCGGAGTCGCCACCGCCTGATGGGGTGCAGGCGAACACCTGGGTGCCTAGTCTTGTCTATTAGTCTGGTCTGCGGCTTGAGATTCTAAGTCGATTCTCGGTTGTGGTCAGGGGAAGTCCGTAGACACCCCCGTCCACCCCGTCGGATGACGGGTCCCGTGGGTTCCCTGGTTTGAGTCAATTTTCTACTTGGTTCTCACCCGATTCCTAATCCAGCATGTATTTTAGTTAAGTCTTGGCGGGACCACATGAGTGGTGTGGGTCCCTTTAGTTGATTTTATCTTTGCTTAATTTAGGTGATCTGAGTCTGACTGGGTGGGCCCCGTTGGAAGGCCCACGGTGCCCTTGGTGGGCTAGGGTAAGCCCGTGTGCCCATGTGGGCCTCAGTCTAAGCCTAGGAGGCCCTGCGGGCTTTGGTTAAGTGTGTTGGTTCTATTTGGTTTGTTCAAGTTGGAGCCTTATGTGATTTTCATGCAATAGTGGGCCGGCGTTGGTTTGCGGGCCCCTAGGTGGACCCCCATGGTGGTTGCCAAAGTATTTTTGATTTTTATCTTACTTAAGTTTGTCAAGGTGGATTGGTCATTGGGCTTGAGGCCCATAGTCCAATTTTAGGCTTGAAAGCCTAAGTTCTAGAAGTGTAGGGCTTACACCCTAACTTGGGTTGATTAGTGGGCTTTGGTGGGCCCGATAGGCCCTTGCCCGGGGTCTCGGCCAAACCACGCATTTAAGCACACCAATTCCATGTATCAAATTTCGGATGGGCCACATTGGGCTTGGCCCATCTGGTTCGATTAATTCACTTTACTTAGCTTGTTTATTTTGCATGCTTTAGGGTTTATTGGGCTTGGTGGGCCCCGTTGGAAGGCCCACGAGTATTCCGAGTTGGACATTGGTCCAAGTCCCAAATTGGGTTTCCGGGTGGCCTGGAAACCCTGTTGGTTTATTTGATTCGGCTCAAATCACTCCAAAATTCGGCAAGAAACATCAAAATACACAAAAATTATATCTCTGTGTGTATCCGGCCTTAGTTGCCGGATACCCCTAGGCCCTAGGTGATACTAGGGATTGGGGAATAACCCACTCATGACCATTTCCGAGTGTATTTGGAACCAAGGGGAGGGGAAGGAGGCTAGGGGCCTTGCCTCAAGCCCTTGGCAGCCAGGCCATGCATTCCACTTAACAAACACTTAACTAAAACCTCACATAACAGCAACTAATCATCAAAACCGCAAACTAAACATCATCTAACATCACGAATCAGCAACTAAACATCACATAACAAACACTTTTTAGATATGCTTAAACTACAGTGTAAGTGTATGTGTGTGATTAAGTACATATACAAAGGATGTGTGATTAAGTAAGAACCCAGCATGCTACCTTCGTGTACATATGTGTGCTGGACATGGCATACTTGGAGGGGTGGTGGAGCATGCCGGAATGGTGTGGAAGTGGTGACAAAGAGTGGGGGATGGGGGGCATGCTTGGGGTACACAAAACAGTAGAAAGGAAGAGGGAGAAGGAACATGGTATGGAGATTCAAGTGGGTGTGTATTAGAGGTTCCTAGAGAGGGGAGAGAGACTATGCATTTCACCTCAAAGTAAAAGCCGAGAACACCATGGAAGGAGGGGGTACGGGGAACATGCATCTCAAGATAGTCATGTGGAGAGTTTTACCTCAAGCAAGCATGCTTTATAACACCAAGAAAACAGCAAGCCTTAATGTAAAGAAAAAAGCCATTAAGAAGAAAGGATAATGGGGGGTTTAAAGGGGGTACAATAGCTGAGAAGAGAGAAGGGAACACACTCCCTTATTCAAATAGAAAAACCGTAGCTAAGAGACCTTTAAAACATGTGAAAAGTAACCTCTCACCTTCCCTTTTAGTTGGTTGAAAACCTCCCCTTACCATGGGATTTTACTACTTTAATGGTGACATGAGAAGAAGGGAAGAGGAAGAAAACAAAGGCACACTCAAGAAGAAGAAGAGAATATCATACAAGGTTTAAAGTAACCTAACATGTTCCAAATGAGCTCATTCTCCTATATGTTAAACAAGACACCAAGGGAAACCTTACCTTGGGGTCCTTAGTCCTTTCTTGGAGTGTATGGAGCCCCCCTTGAAGCACCAAAGTGGCTGGAGTTTCTCTTTCCCCAGCACCAACAGCAGCTCTTGGTCTCCTTCAAGTTTCAAGGTGATGGAGATCAAGAAGGATCTCAAAAAAGATGGATAGAGTAGTCTTAAAGGTGAGTTTGGGGGGTGTTAAGGAAGGGTTGAGAGTGTTGGAAATGTGGGATTAGCTTAGGAGATGGAAGAGATGGAGGAGAGAAGTGGGAGAGAGAATGGAGCTGGAGTGGAGGTGTTCGAATGGAGGAGATTGGAGAGCTTGAAGTCAAGAGAAGTGGGAGAGAGGGTTGGAGCATTCGAAAATGGTAGCCCCCCCCCCCCCCCCCCCCATGTGTTGGAGAAAATTTCCTTTTTAAATCATGGAAGATGGATGGTTGCCTTGGGGAGATGAAAGATGTCTTGGGAGGTGAAAGGGTTGCTTGGGGAGAGGAAAGGTTGCATGGGGAGAGGAAAGGTGTCTTGGGGAGAGGAAGGGTTGCTTGGGGAGAGGAAAGGTTGCATGGGAGGTGAAAGGGTTGCTTGGGGAGAGGAAAGGTTTCTTGGGGAGAGGAAGGGTTGCTTGGGGAGAGGAAAGGTTGCATGGGGAGCTGAAGGGTGTCTTGGGGAGAGGAAGGGTTGCTTGGGGAGAGGAAAGGTTTCTTGGGGAGAGGAAGGGTTTCTTGGGAAGAGAAAGGTTTCTTGGGGAGAGGAAGGGTTGCTTGGGAAGAGAAAGGTTTCTTGGGAGGTGGAAGGTTGCATGGGAGGTGACACATGTGAAGCACTCATTGGGTCCACGTGGCCTCCCATGTGGAGCTCCCATGCACACACGTGGCATCCCATGTGAGCACTCCTTGTGCACACGTGGCATCCCATGTGGCATCGCTAAAATTCCCATAATGCCCTTAGCTTTGACTGCTCATATCTTTTCCATTCGGACTCCGATTTGAGCAAACTCAATTGCGTTGGAACCGTATTGAAGTCCTCTATCCATTGGGATTGGGCTAAACACCTGGCTCGGGATTCGGCAAAAAGTCAACTTTCGGCTCATTCTCAAGTTTGACCGGCTCGAAGTCCCTCATCCGGACTCCGATTCCAGCAAACTTAGTTGCGTTAGAACCGTGTCGAGATTCTCTATTCACTGACATGGAGCAAGATGGTCAATTCTCACCTGATCAAAAAGTCAAATTTTCACCCCTTAGGGTTTGGCTTTCTATCCAGGGTTTGCATTCCCGGCACTTCCGGGAGCGCAAAAATGAGGTGCTTACAATGAGTATAAATTATTAATTGGGATATTGAAGTCAATATATAAGAATGGAAAGTGAAGGAAAAAACATGAATAAATCAATAACTATATAATCAGAGTGCACTATAACCCAAGCTCAAATATAAAATACCATAACCAAGTCTAACTTACATGAACCAAGCATATACCCACTTGTGCCGTCCTTACCAGAATCTGAAAACAAAACAAAACAAAACGTAATGAGATATGAATATCCCAGTAAGCAACACATGTATGCTAAAATACAGTTTATTAGTTCTGAAATATGATACCGTTGTAAATCATGCATCAGTAACGATAACACATCAGTTCCGAATAATCTGAGTAATCCAACAGTAAAACATTGATCAGTATGAGATACAAGAATAATACAGTTTAACAAATATATTTGTAACATCAAATCAGCAGTCAATAAGTCACCGCAGGACTCATGAAATAAGACTGCCTTTAACTAGTGTAAGACCATGCTCACTATGCCACCTCCCGGCTTATATGCGAAGCTGAGCTATACGATCATCGTCTTATTTCGGGAGAATCCATCCAGATACAGTAATGGGTTGGCATGTACTAATCTAGTCATAGTCCGAGATACACGGTAAAATGAAGGATAGCCGCAGCCAACCAGATACAGAGAATGCCTCACCAAGGTACATGGTGAAAATGCGTGCGTGAACAAAGTATTACGACTAGCAAAGAACAATCCTTTCCACTATCTACCTCATAACATGGATCTATATCGAGCTATTGAGCTATTCCCACTAGACTCTAAAACCAAAACCAATAGAGAAATTCAGTAAGCACAACCCATCTCAATCTCAATCATATCATCCCGAGATCCACGGGGGCATCCCCGAGATACACGAAGGCAACAAAATCCCGAGATACACGGGGCATCTCCGAGATACACGGAGGCATAAACATCCCATGTACATGGGCATTCCAAACTGTCACTCCAAGTACATGGAGGAAAAACCCAATTCGAAACTAGAAAACCAATCATTCATAATCAGTTTAAAATCCTCTTTCTGTAAAGTCCGCTTAAACCGGAGCAATGTAGAAATTACATAATCATGATAATTCTGCTTAATCCGAGGTGAAATTCAATATTAATAATCAAGATTCAACTACGTTCACAAGATCAGGAATTATGGGCACAGCTTTATCCAAGTAATAAGTTTTACAAGCTCTTTCTAATAACTTCCATGAAATCCCTTTGAGAGTCAAAATTTATGTACATGTATTATTCCAGACTAAAACAGTAGTTTCGTATACTAAAATCAGATTTCAACCTTATAATAATTTCAGTTTTGTTTTACTCATTATAAGTCCAAACAAGAGATTTTCCCATTAATGTTTCATAAAGATTCCTTTATAGATCAGAATTTAACAAAAGTGTAAATCCCGGTTAAATCGGCAAATCCGAAAGTTAAAACTAGAGTTTACATACTGATATTAAGTGCAGACTTAAATTATTATCTTTTTGTGGTCCAACAGTAGCTTACCCTATAGGCAATATCCTTTTAGTTCTAAATTTAGCAAAATTGTCAATTTCGGCTAAACCGGTAACTTCGAGTGTAAAATCTTAGAATTTATTCTTATTATTAATCTAGATATGTTCTACTCTTTTAAAGCTTAAAATATAGGTTTTTTTTTCCCACAAGAATTATCCTTAGCTCACTTATCTTAAAACAAACTCTTAAATACTTCTACTAACACTTCTAATTCCATTATATGCATTCCACAGCTTCTCATCTTTTAGTTAAATTTCATTTTTGTAACTAATCTCTAATATGATTCCAAGCAATCCTCAAATGTGGTCTTGTAACGCTTCAGATCCGAGTCACGAAATAACACCGTAACTCATCCCCGGAGGTTAATATAAAACATAGGATTGCAATATCAGAGTGAAGGAACAACATGAAATGACAATAACTAGAAAATCAGAGTACGCTAAAATAACCCCAAACTGAAATAAACTCACATGACCAAGCAACTACCCGCAGTATCGTCCTCTCCAAGATGTAGCTGAAAACAAAACAAAACAAACGGAATGAGATACGAATATCCCAGTGAGCAGCACATGCATGCACAAAACCATTTAGTTTAGTTTTAAAAACATGACACGGTGCAACACATATACGATGACGATAACACATCTAATCAGAGTAATCCAATAGAATCCCAAAAATCCATGTGATATAAAATGCGGAAATCCATCATGTAAATTAAGCAATAACGTCGGTATCAAATCGTGCATATAGCCGTAAAGTCACGTATAACCCAAATATAAAACGAATCTAGTACCAATCTTATATCAAACTTGATGAGGGAACTACGCCGGGTCTATGTACCTCATCCCAATACCATATCCAATGAAGGAGCCACACGGGGCTTGTGTGACCTCATCCCAACACAACACTCGATGAGGGAGCCACACGGGGCCTATGTTACCTCATCCCAACACAACACTCGATGAGGGAGCCACACGGGGCCTATGTTACCTCATCCCAACACAACACTCGATGAAGGAACACTCGATGAAGGAGCCACATGGGCCTATGTTACCTCATCCCAACACAATACTCAATGAGGGAGCCACACGGGGCTTATGTTACCTCATCCCAACAACACAACACTCGATGATGGAGCCACACGGGGCCTATGTTACCTCATCCCAACACAATTTATCACAGGTCACTCCAGACTAGAACAATACATCATGACATCTCAATAAACTTTTCCAACCCAAATACACTGATAGTAAAACCATTTTACTCACACCAAGATAGTTTTACAATTACGATTCAGCACTTTAAAATCAAGTAAACCTAGGTTAAACTATTTCACAATTGGAAAACAAATGTAAACAATAAAGGACTAATTTATTAACTCCTAGTGTCAGGAACAGCAAAATAACCTACCAACAGTCCTTTAATTATCACTTTGGGAACTCATAAGACTACCAATAAATTTAACTTAATGTTCTCTGGGTATTCTGAGCAGATAGAATAATTCTAATATCCTAATCTAGTCTTGGGTTAAGAGGTTGAAGCCTCAAAATGTCAAAATTTGGTTTGAATTGGTCAGCCGCACCCAAATTATCATTTTAGTGGGTGTGCTGACCTTAAGCGCTTGGCGCAAGGTCGGTGCTAGCCCAGCGGATACCCAAGACTCTCTCGCGCTTAGCTCGACTCCTTGTCGCCAGTTCGGCGCCAATCCGGCAGAACCTAACCACATCTTGCGTTGAGAGCTATGAGGTTGGTGGCAGCTCGGCGGATACCCTTGTAAGACCCGGAATTTTGAGAAATTGTAATTAATATTAAATATATGAAATAAGAACAATTAGAGAAATAAAAATTCAATTAAACCCATTGTATTAAATTAAATAAGAACAATGCAATTAGACCCATGGTTTAACTTTCTTGTTTAATTAGTTTATTAGGTTGGTTCAGTTTAAGTGAACCAGTTCAATGGCTCAATGGATCAGTGGTTCAATGTTTACAGAAAAAAAAAGAAAAAAAAAACAAAACATTAGATGATGAAAGAACCCGTAGGTCCTTTCATCTCTTTTGGGCGTCAAGGGTTTGGGGGAAAGAAGAGAAAAACCGCAAGGAAGGGGAAATCGTGGAGAAGAAGGAGAGAGAAGAAGAAGAAGAGGAGGAAGAAAAGGGTTTGTCCATCTGGGTTGTTCTTTCATCTCAAATGGGCGTTACGGGTTAGGAGAAAACCAAAAACAAAAAGAAGAAAGGAATTCGTAGAGGGGGAACGGAGGAGAATGAGAAGAGGAAAGGAGAAAAGGAAGAAGAAAAGAGAGAGAGTGGGCGTCGATTCTGCGAAATTTGTAAGTAGCATATTTCTCGTTCTATCTACTCTTGTTTAATCTTTTTCTTTTATTTCTGTTTGTTAGAGAAATTACTGTTTGGGTTCGATCGATTGCTGTTTTGATTTATCACTCTTGTTTAATTACTTCTGATCGACTACTGTTTGCCAAATGCCCAAATCTTGTTTTTGGTTTTTGGCTTTTGAGTACGTTTTGAACTTGCAACTAGAAATGAGGGTTCGATCAGCTGAGTAGAAAAATTAAATCTTGTTTATCCAAATTCTAGATTGTGAGAAATTTGTTCATGTGAATCTCTTAACTTGATTGTGAGAAATTGGTTCTTCAATACTGAAATTCCCTATTTTGTGGTTATTTTAGATTTGGATTGTCTTGATAAAGTGATTGTCAGGATAGATTATTAGATGGCTTTCAGTAGGATTGAATCTAGTTTTCTGGTTGCAATACAACACTCAAATATAGAGTAGTCGTGTGTTTGCAATTTTTGTTTTGTTCTTCTGAAATTTCTTTCTAACTTTCTTCTCTTAAGTTGATTAGGTTCTGTTTAGGTTGATTTATGATGTTAATTTGGGTGCTGATTGACCTGAGTAGATGCTTATTTTAGATTTTGATTTGGCATGAGGAAATACTGATTAGGTTCTAATTTGGGTTTTGTTAGAAATATTTGATTTAGGTTCTGCTTTGGGTTATGTTGGAGAAATCTGATTGAAGCAATCATAAGAGGAGGATTTTAAAGTTTGATTGTCGATGGATGAGTTGGTTTGGTTTCGATGAATTCTTAAATAGGATTTATGAGCTGAAAATTTTGTGAATTGGATTAATTGATCTGTATTGGTAAAGGAAATTTTACCTTGACTATTCACGGTGGGGATGTTTTTCTCAGTTGTTTAGAATTCTTGAAATTGTCTTAAGTTATGGGATGCAGTAATAGAGAAACTATTGTGAGTATTGAATGATTTTGGCATTACTGGATCTCAGCGTATTTCTGGAATGGATCATTGTGCTGATTACCTTTTGATTCCAGAAACATGAAAGTAATATTTCGGTGGCTTGTGAAGGCTAGGAATATTCGCATAAAAATTCATATTAGCATTCTAAAATTTAGTTTAGGGTATTTGTAGTTGAATGGAATTGGTTTCGGACCAATTGGAACTCGAGGTATTGCAAGAAAAATCAAGAAAGATTGATGATTTCCGTCCAGTAGGCTTCGCGGCTGTTTCTAACCACCTGTAGTAAAACAGCCACAAGTTCCTGTAGGAAACTCCGAATTACAAACCGTTTGTTGAGTTGGAAACTAGACTCGTAGAGCTTTCCAACGATATATGGCATGCATCGTAATTACTTATAAATTTTATCAGGTTTAGTATTGAATTAACTAGTTAAAACTAGATCTGCAGAGTAAACAGCGATTGCAACCAACCGTGGATATTTTGTATTGGTCTCCTCCAAATATGAAATTGATTTACTTCTAACTAGTGTTCAAGAACTGGTTGATAGAATTACTCTTTACCTTTATTCATTAATGATTGGTTTGATAAAATGTTTGGAGTTGTGTGGTCGGAAATCGAAGCGGAGGCTTCTTGTTAGTTAAGAAAGGCAATGAACCTATGGCATCCTGAAAGGCAAAATGGCTAAGGGATTTAATGGTAAGTGAACAGCGAGGTTCACTTAGATTGAGTTATCCTTTGGGCAATTGATTTCTTATGGATCTTGTTTAGTAAAATATTTGAATGGTTAATTCTTATACGAGTCTAGGTAGCATAGAGGTTTATGGATCCACAGTCAATCTAGGTGGTGTATTAGTGATGGCTTGTCGAGTTAACACCTAGGGTCACAAGCGCTACCACTATGTGGGATCTGTGAGGCTCTCTTGTGGGATAGAGGGCTGTGGCAACCCGTCCGCCGTGTGGGATCGGCGGGGTCTTTGTACGAGTGAGTATGCGTGTGTATGTGTGTGTGGGTGCGTGTGTGGGTTGTTTCCTTGCCAGCCCATGCGTGGGTGCTCCACTCCGAGCGAGGACCTTGATCAGGCTCGAACCGTGAGTCGTGAGGTGGCAAACCGGCTGAGGGTGGTTGTCTCGATTTATAGAATTACTAATCCACGAGTTTTGTACATACACTTTATGCTGACATTGTAGTTTGGTCTACTCTGATTTTATCTGCTCATTACTAGTATTGTGTAAATGATAATGAACTACTTCTTCGCACGATTTGGATAGAGATTTATCGTATGATATGTTAGCATGTTATTTCATTAGCTTAAAGTTGCATAAACAGTTTTGTATCATGCATGTGCTACTTACTGGGACATTAGTCTCATGCGTGTTTTGTTTTATCGGTTTTGTTTTAGATTCTGCTGGTGAGCCGCATACCGGGGCAGAGTATCAAGGGGATCTAGAGTATAGGCTGATGGATCACTATCCAGGCTAGAGATAGAGAAGGCAAATATTTTCTTGTGGATAGTTGTAAAATTTGTTTTTGATATTGTACATTGTATATATTGAGAGTGAGGGATTGAGGGATAGTTGTTTTGTTTAGTTGTAGTTAATGTTGATGGTTTAGTTTTTGGAATGGATGTATATTGTTTATATACATTTTTGTGATTATCAGGTGATTATCAAGTATTGGGGGCTTAGCCCAGCCTTGTATTTACAGGCGTTATATAGCCGTTTTTTTTGAAAATTTTAAGATTAGATTTTATTTGTCTGGGTTAGTTCTTATGATATTTCACCACACTTTGGGTCCTAAACTAGCGCTTGGGAGCCAATATAAACCCGATACGGGTGGACTTGGTTTCGGGGTGCTACAACCCCCTTCGATTTACGACTTTCTGTTATGGCAAAAACTCTATGACTAACTTAGTTTTAATCCTCTGTGACAGATTTCTCATGCTTCTACCATCCCCAAAAGACGTTTGAACAAGATTCGAAATTTATCCAACATACTTCATATCATGACTCTAAAACTCGTCAAATAAACCACGATTGAAACTATGTTTTCCCGAAACCATGCTTTACGGCTAAACCTAGAGATCACAATCAAAACACAGATTAAAATGATGCTACTTACCTATTGCACGCTCAAATCCTTGCACGGCAACTCAAGGAACTGGAAGTCCAATATCAATCGTCGCCCAAAACCTTCTTTGATCGCACGGTGATTTTCTGAACACCCTCTGATCGATGAAAACCCTTTGATCAACTGGAACACACAATACTGCTCTTCTCCCAAAAGCCCTAGAACTCCAGCCGCAAACTCCTTCCATTCAAGGTATGCGAAACCTACGAATCTAAATACATTAAGTATTTATACTTACCCTATATACTTTGCCTCTCGACAAATTTTAAAACCCATGATTCAGTGCACGCTCGCCCATCGAATTTTTCCTACATACACAGCTTTCTAGCCCTTGATTCACTGACTTAACTTTCCACCTAAAATTTCCCACATATATAACATATAATTATTTTATTCACAATGACTGAAATCAAACAAGAATATTTTTCTAATTATAATCAGCATATTACTAACCTTAATTTACCTCACTTCCACGCCTAATGTCTCGAATCCCCAATATACCCCTGCTTTACAGATCTCTGAAAATTTCACCCATATAGACTTATTAATTCCAATAAACAATAATCACGTAGGAAATTTTGGGGTTTTACAGGTCTGAACCTAAAAGAAACCTTCACAATGATCTTTACTTTGACTTTAATGCACATGGCTCAACTATATAAAAAACTGAAGCATTCACCATGCTTATTGGACAAAAAACCCCTCTTTTATACACTCATTTTAGCATCTATTATTACACTCCTATCCCCTTTCACCATCTCTAATTTATCCTTTAAGTAATTTCCCAAATTGAGTTTTGTAATGTAATTATGTATGTGCTGGAGAATTTCCAGCACTTTAAGAATACCCAAATTCTTATCTAATAGAGGTTCTTGTTTTGTTTACTTGACACCATACATATGCTCCCATTTCCAATGCCTCCTATTCTCCAAAAGTTCTTTAACAATTCCTACTTAAACTCCCAAAAGAAACTCTCACAAAGGAACTTTAAGCAATGACAAAACTGCTGAAAATGAGCTGGGCGCCAACCTCTGGGGAGGTAGGCACCGCTTAGCAGCACTCAACGCACCATTAAGGTTGTTGTCATATGGTGCGAATAACCATATTCAGTTAGGACTGAAGTTGAGCTTCACACCCAAGCCACTTCCATGATAATTTTAACCCTCTAATTAGTATATCTACCTTGATTCGAATTTAATTCAATCACTCAAACAATTTACTTAGTATTAGCAGTCCCCAATCTATTTCATGATAATATTCTGCAACCATAACTATAATCACAAATCCTAAGTGATCTAATCCAATTTTCAACTGTAATTTACTTCCAACATACTTTAATTCACCTAAGAAATCAGTAAACACAGTTTTATATTTAATTGAAACAATTATTGCTGTTGCTCAAGTTTAGACAACAATGATATCTCCATTAATCCATCTACCCACTAGCTTATTCCATTTACTGATCAACAATCCTCTTATAATATTACTATCAATTATTTAGATTATCTGGACTAGCAATTTCAAGTTAAGAATATAATATATATATCCTACCCAACAGCTGCACAATGCTTGTGAAAGATTAGTTGGCGCTAACCTCTACAGACATTGGCGCCAACTCTTTTCTCCCAAACTCAGGTGCGGCTACTTCAACTTCACCAGACCTGACCTAATGTATCATCATCTGATCCATTCTCATCATGATTTTAATCCTTCATACAATGTTTTTTACACAACTTCAGGTTTTCTTAAAACATGAATCAATTCACCACAATATTAGCCGCTCATGGAAGTTTCCCAACAGAGATTCCAACAAGCAATATAAACGGATTGTATTTATGTTCTAATCTGGTTTTCTTCATTATTTCATCTCCAGAAACTCAATGACCAACCAATTAAACAGTAGACATACTTTGGAATTTTATTAATTAAAGATACATTGCTGACCAGGTCTAGGCGCCAAAACTAATAAAAATAGGGAAAATCTGCAGATTGTGCTCATACAAAACTACACTTCGATTTAATCATTAAAACTGAAAACCAGAGTGCTACTTACCTCCAATTTCAAATTATGTTTGCTGAAACGTCAGATTCACCAAAAGGAATTCAGAATTCCTACTTCAGATCCAACGAATTTATCCTTTCTGCAGAATTTTAATAATCTAATCAGATCTATGCAGATCTGAGCTTCTTCTTTAATTAAGGATATAATTTTAAGCAAAACTTCAGATTCGAATGCTATTTTAACTCGATTTGATCTGAATTTGCTGAATTCACCCGCTATTGATGAAGTTGGAATGCTGCCGCAAATGTATTTTAGCTCCAAATCAAACGGAGAAGAGGTTCAGATAAGATCTCTTCTTGATTTCACTGACTTCCTAGATTTGACCTCTCAACCCCAGCTTTCCTTATTCTTTTTCTCTGAAATCTCAGATTTCGGCTGTGCAACAAACCAACAAAAACTATCGATTCACCCAAAACTCCAGTTTGACGCCTTGATCCCCCTTTTTTGGAATCTCATAACAATTAACTAAATTAACCCACCATAAAAATCAAAATTTTAATTTTATTAAAATTTGGGATTTTACATCTGTGTATCTCGACTCCATATCATGTAAGCTCGTGAGGTGGCAACTTGGGAACAAGGAGTAGTTTGTTGAAGTAGTTTCAGTTCATGAGTCCTGTGATGTCATAACATATGCGTGGTTTGGTTTGTTGATTGCTTTGAATATTATTATCGTGATTTGGCTTTATCATTATTGTGCGCACGTGATCTCGCACGACAAGGCGCATGCGGGATGCGTGCCTCGGGACATTTGGAGTTGCCACTGCCTGAGAGATGCAGACAGACACAATGGTGCCTAATTGGGTCTAATTTTGCTGGTATGCAGCTTTTTAGAGATTCGGGTATGTTCTTGGTTACGTCCGGGGAAGTCCGAAGACACCTTGGCCCGCCCCATCGGTCTAACGAGTCCCTTGGGTCTCTCTGGTTTGAGTCAACTTAGTCTCACCCTATTCCTAATCTAGCATGAATTTTTATTTGGTCTGAATGGGGGCCACTGAAGGTGTGGGTCCCCTTTATTTTAATTGATTTTATCTTTTTATTATCTGATGAAGTGGGTCGGGTATGGGCCCCGTTGGAAGGCCCATTGGTCATCTGGTTGGGCTTAAGTTAGGCCCACGGTCCATTAGGGTTATTGGGTAACCCTTTTTGGATTTTGTTGTTTGATTTTGGATGTAATTATATTTACAATAATCAGCGGGTTAAGGCTTTTAAGGCTCATTGGGCTTGAGTGTGGCCCATGGGCAATTAATCAAGTGGTCTGGGGTTCATTATTGAAATGGACCTTGGTATGGGCTAGACTGGGTGTGGGCCCCGTTTGAAGACCCACAAAGCCTAATTGGACCCAGGTGGGTCCAGGTCTCAAAAATGGGTTTGGGATGACCCAAAGACCCAAGTTGGTTTGAATTAATCGAAATCAGGTTGGGTCGGATGGATCCGGGTCAAGAAATTGAATTCTTAAAGCTTACTGGGCCTGACCGCGCATACTATGCGGTCGGGGCTGATCCGCACATAAAATGCGGTCGGGTCTGATCTGCATATGGAATGCGGATCCAACCCGAAATCCCAAAAACGCTGGAATCTCGTTGGGTTTTAGTCGGTCCCTCCTCCAGTGGTCTTTGAGACCTGCTGTGAGTTCCATGCCGAACTCTCAGTGGTGTAAATGCTCTTCTTTGGCTCAAATAGCCTATTCTTCATTAAACCATTCACATACTTACTTAGCCGATCGATGAGTAAATACAAGAAATGAAGACAGGAATAATCATGCACGGAATGATGATGTAAAATACCTAATGACAACAAGTGAATAAAGGTGTATAGGTGACATGATTCAACTGATGTGTGGGAATATGCCTGAAATGAGGCTTTCAATATATGCTAAGGACGAAGCAAAAGTGTTAAAATAACCATGAAGTGCTTCCTATTCACACCTACATGGGAGCATGCATAAATGGTGCTTGTATGTGTACTAAAAATGAGCACAAAGCCTATCTACATGGAAGCATATACCATACGTATGGTGTTTGTGTGTGCCTTAACAAAGGTAAGTACAAAACTTAGATATAAGTGAGGTTATATCGTAAAGAAAACTAGAGAAATAGGGAGCTTGTGACATGATCATGCATACAAAGAGGTAACAAATAATAGTAACTAAAAGAAGGGAGAGAAGGGGAGGTTATAGGGGTACAACAGATCCAAAAGAGGACAGACCCCTCTTTTAAATAGAAAATGAATCAGCAGTAATAAAAAAAAAGAGTGATCTAAAATGATCTACATAGGACTTGCTATATTGAACAAGGGCCCTCCTCCTCCCATACTTTCGTGTGGAGATCCCCTTCTTACCAAGGCGATCTCATGGCATGCACAAGAGAGATAAAACGATGAGATAATACAGTAAAGAATGATGATCAAAAGAACTGAAAGGAAAATGCACTTGTATTAACCGGATCTTCACATATGTGGAATAAAAAGATGATAGAAAACTTACCTAGGTATTATCTTCTCCTTTTGAAGTGTGATGGCCCTCTTGAGGATGTGGACAACACTTCGGCGTCTTCTTTTACTCCAGAAAGGGACTTCTTTCTTATTTTTAGAAAGGTTGCAATGAAGAAAGAGATGAAAAGAAGGTTTGGAGGGTATTTTGGTAATTAGGTGGGGAGCAGTCGAGGGAGGTTCCCTGGCTGTAGAGAGGTAGAGTAACAACAGGGTGAAGGAGCTCTCTCTAAACAATGGGGTTGGGCCCCTATTTATAGACAAAAATTCCGAAACCGCACTTCAAGTGCAGTTTGGTCTGAACCACACTTCAAGTGTGGTTCTTCTTGATCCGCACTTGAAGTGCGGACGGCATCTAAAACGTGTGAATCAGACAGTTGGCGACAGCTGTTCGATCAGATCCGCACTATAAGTGCGGACGAGGCCTGTTCGCACTTATAGTGCGGTTTGCATGTGTTAAATGCCTTTGGATTCCAAATTTTATCCAATTTGGCTCATTTTTAGATTTTTTTTTCCGATTTTATTTTTA
This sequence comes from Buxus sempervirens, assembly GCA_947561395.2. NCBI lineage: Eukaryota > Viridiplantae > Streptophyta > Magnoliopsida > Buxales > Buxaceae > Buxus > Buxus sempervirens. The sequence continues at coordinate 28,765,088 of OX387193.1, forward strand.
TTTTTGATTTATTTTAAATGTAAAAAAGAGATATTTTTAAGAAAAATTATTATTTTATTCAAGATTTTTATTTGTTTTGTCCTGTACTGCTTTTCACCACGTGGGCAATTTTTCTGAAAACTTTGACTGGCTATAACTTTTTCATCCGACGTCCGATTTTAGCAAACTTAGTGGCATTGGAATCAGGTCGAGATTCTCTATCCATTGAGCTAAGATTTGGCAGCAGATTCAAACTTTTAGCAGAAGCATAAAACTGCTCCCTTGAGGCCAGTTTTGCTTATATCTTCCTCTCCGGGGCTCCAATTCCGACAAACTTGGTTGCGTTATGATCGTGTCGAGATGCTCTATCCTCTAGGATCAAATTGGGTAGCTGAATTGGGCTTTAGCAGAAAACCAATTTCTGCTCCCCCTCAAATTTGACCGGCTCATAAATTCTTCATCAGGACTCCGATTTGCGCAAACTCAGTTGCGTTGGAATCGTGTCGGAATTTCATTTTCAATGGGAAGAAGCATGTGGTCAATTTTAACTAGATCAAAAAGTTAACTTTTTGACCCTATAGAGTTTGACTTTTTAGTTAGGATTTTCATTTTCTGCATTTTTGGGGGTGCAAAAATCAGGTGCTAACAGTTATACATCATGACTTTTTTTTTGTAAAGAAATTAGACTGTTTTATTTCATGAATCTTGCTATTTGTTGAGATTTATATCTTACTCCGGTTTTCACTATTTTTTAGGTACTCTTGGTGAGATCGACAAGTGTTGGGGTATTATGTAAAGGGTAACCAATAGATGTGAATCAGAAATGAGTTTAAAAAGTAATTGTAAATGTTAAGTTGATTGTAATTGAATTTTTTTTTCAGGTTTCCGCATAATAACTCTGATAATGAAATGAATAAAAGTTTTAAATTATTCTGGAATTTAGTTTGCTTTGGCCCACTTACACTAACACTTCGGGGTTGGACAATTAATCCAGAACCGGGGTGTTAAAATGGTGGATTGGTTGTAGCCCACGTGTCCATTTTGGGCTTTAGCTAAACCTAGAAGCCCTTTCTTGGATTTGGTTGGTTTAAACTAAATGGTAGTTTGCCTTTGTTTATGTGAGTCTATGATATCTTTGTGGGCCACTAAGTGGGCTCCACAACGGTATCCCTTTTGATTTATTATCTTAGTTTATATTTGAATGCCAAGAGGATGTCTAGGGTTAGGCTTGGGGAGCCGAAATCGCATTTCTGGATGCCTTTCTAGGCTTGGCCGAGAATATAGGTCGGTTGACTTGTGTTTTATCAGTAGCTGAAATTTCGGCTACATAAAAAAAACAGTATGATTGAAATATAATTTCGGTCATGATTATTTTACAGTTTGACTGACCTGTGTTCTTGGTTAAACTGTAAAATCCTCAAAAATTATTTCTGGGCATGGGCTCCGGGACTTTGGTCCGTTGGGAGGTATAATTTCGGTCATGCTTATCCTTGCTACACAGTGGTCTGTTGGTTGGTGGTTAGGCCCATGAGCCTAAGGTCATTATTTGACCAAGCAAATGGAGAGCAAGGCTGGGGGCCTTGCTCCACCATCATGAGCAGTAGCTCATGTGATCAGATAGGGACCTTAGGTGTCCCAGCCTCAGTGTTTATGACAACTCCTTCCCTTCCATGGGAAGAAGAGGAGTGGCCTGGTTGGCCCTTGTCGTGGTCTCTTGGCCAAACCAAAGACATACCCGCTCAACAAGACAACAATGCTAAAAAGGAAAGGAACAAAGCATCACAAACATGCTGAGACCTACAGTGAACATGTGTGTGATATAGAGTGTTCATGGGAGAGTCAATAGAAAGATAGTTAAAAATGACGAAGGACATAGGCATGCTTGCTAGGTGTCATGTGTGTGCAACATGCATTGTGCACCACAAAAAATGACCAAGCAAGGAGGCGAAAGTGGCATGCAGCCACTATAGTGGTATGTGAAGCGTACCTTAGGTGCTTATGTAAGATCATAAGCACATGCAATCATTTTGATGAAGCAAATAGTAGTGAAGTGCACTAAAATCAACGAATAAAGCAAGTAAAAGAAGGGACAAGGGGGGTTTATGGGATACATTGATCCAGAAGTTGGAGGGGGAGCAAATAAACTCTCTTTACCTTGATAAAGAACCCAAAAAAGGAACTCTAATTCCACTGCAATGATCCATTCAAAAGATATCCAAGGGAGAGCTAGAACTCCATTATGATGACACCTTTACTGACTCTCATACTCCCTCCGCCCGGCCACCCCCCTTTGCTTACCTCAAAGGGGATGTTTTCTTATGAAGAATATGAGCACCATGACAATAGAAGAAAAAGAGAGGAGAAATGATGGAGAAAAAGATCTAGGAACACACTCATTTCTAATATCATGGCACATACAACTCAAGTTCACATATGTTACAAAGAACACAAGGGAGAGGCCTTAACTTGAGGGAATGAGGCTCTTTTGAAATGCTTAGAGGGCCTTGCAAGTTTGAACAGCAACTGAGCTCTCCTCTCTTCCTTCCAAAATGATCTCCCAGGTGGTGCTTTGAACTTGGATGGGAGTAGGGAGTTGATTGGTGAAGTTTTGGTATAGCTTGTGTAAGCACCTCATTTTTTGCGCTCCCGGAAGAGTCGGAAATTCAAACCCTAGACAGAAAGTCAAGCCCTAAGGGGTGGAAAATTGACTTTTTGATCAAGTGATAATTAGCCACCTTGCTTTATCTCAATCGATAGAGAATCCTGACACGAGTCCAACGCAACTGAGTTTGTTGGAATCGGAGTCCGGATAAAGGTTCTGTGGGCCGGTCAAACTTGAGGGGGAGCCGAAAGTTGACTTTTTTCGAATCCCGTGCCAGGTGCTTAGCTCTAAATCATTGGATAGAGGGCTCCGATATGAGTCCAACGCAACTGAGTTTGCTCAAATCGAAGTCCGGACGAAATAGATATGAGTTGTCGAAGTTTCCGAGCAGCACAACCGGAAACTGCACACATGGAGCAGGAACTGCACACGTGGCAGCCAACGCAGCAAAATATCTCAGGGACTAAATGTTAAATATCCAAAAGTCACTAAAAATCTCAGGGACTAAACCAAAATTCGCAAGGACCAATCCGTAGATATCCGAAAATGTCAAATCGGTCGAATCGGTCAAGTCGAAGGGCAAATCCGTAATTTTTTGATTTGTATTGAAAGAGTAGAGGACTACTCTATAGGTCCACGATCTACAAAAATTCAGAATTTAACAATGCGGAAACAATACACAGAGAATTATACGAGGAAACCTGGATCCAGATCCAGGAAAAACCTCGAGTCTATATGAGGTGACTAACCCTTCGAAAATCCACTATTGAATGAAAAGACAATTACAAAGGAGTACACACTTAACCTTTACAATTGAACTCACTCAACAGCAATCCACAGTTCGAATCCATGAACTGCAACACAACTTGAATCCACAAGCTGTAGAACACGATCAGTCCAGATCGCAAACAATCACTCACCAGTGATCCACAGTTCGAATCCACGAACTGCAACCCAGCTTGAATCCACAAGCTGTAGAACACGATCAATTCAAATCGTAACAATCACCTCAGAATCCACTGAGACGATCCAATGCAGTACGAATCCACCTACGCATCAATCAAAGCCGATCACCAGTCCAGGCGATCACACGATCAAATGAAGTTCCGAATTGAAGAAGAATCCTCTACCTTCAATTCCAAGTGATCTATCTCAGATCTCCCCCTCACTCGATCGCCGACTCTCTAAAGAAGATTTGATCGAATCTCAAACACCTCAAGATCCGAAATCAAAATGATCCAAAGAAAAAAGTCTCTTCTAAAAATTACAGCACGTCTATTTAAAGGAGAACACTTAGATCGCGTCGAGCGCTGGTGGCGTCGTGAAGCGATCGGGGTAGACGGCTGGAAGCGAACTCTAGTCCCGCTCAGAACAAGTTGAATCAATTAAGGGCGCGCTGCCAGCGAGCTGCTAGCGGGAGAGAACGCGGCATGTGCACGGCTGATCATATAATCTTCAATCTCGCTCTGCGCTACCAGCGGCATGTCGGCGTCGCCTTACGACGCTAGTGCACGTACCTTTCTTTCAAAGCACTGATTCACTTATGCGCTGCCAGTGGAGTGGCAGCGGCGTTGATCTTCGCAAGTGCCTTTGCAAGAAATGTTCTATTTAGAAAATCTTCCATTTCCTTGAGCTACCAGCGGTGTGGTAGCTGTGTGGCAGCATCGTCTTCTTCTTCTTTACTAAATTTACTGAATTTTCATTATTTAATCTGCACATCTTGAAGATTTATTAGAAGACATAATTTGTCAAACATTTGCCATAAAGCATAAAGGAGTGTGAGTTTTCACACTTACAATATCCGACCAAATATGTCGGATACACATACCCTTGTGTATATCCGACACTATTCATCGGATACAAGAAGATCGATTGGCGAGATTCGCGCCGATCGCCCGACAAATTCGCGGTGGCATTTAATTTTCGGATGATTATGTTTTGTATTTGGCATTGAATTCCGGATACAAAGAGGCACCTGTGTAACCGGCCATAGAGGCTGGCTATGAAGAGGGCTTAGTGTATCCGACCTGAGTTGCCGGATACATTAAGTTGGCCTATAAAAGGCCAACAGCAGCCCATTTCCGGGGGTTGGTCTTTTTTGCTGCTTCCTAGCTCCCTTCTCTCAGTTTTTTTTCCCATCCGAACTCTTCCTTCTTCAACCTCTTTTTTCCCCATTACCTCACCACACCACCTCAAGGGTTCCCACCTTTGTTCCCTTCTTCCTCTTCACTTTCTCAAACAAGTCAGAGGAGCCTAGTTGCTGTCGGGGAGAAGCGGCTGCACCAAGAAAGCCACCGGCGGCTGTATCACCTCCAGGGAGTATCACCACCTTGCCTAGGAGTGCGAGAACTAGTGGGTAAGGCTTCTCATCACCTTGTATCATGCATATGTTAAAATTAGAATGTTCTGAAAATGCTCCTACACCTGTTTCCCTCTTGGCATGAATTTGTTTCCGTGAATTCTATGCATGCATTTGGTGCTCTTCTCGTGACATGAAGCTACCACAAGAAGGAGGTTCACGTAGGGTTCCTTGGGAGTAGGAGAGCCCATTTTTCATGTCATTATGGTCCGCTGTTTTGAGTACTTTTGGGAGGAGAATGCTCCTCCCAGTTTAATCTCATGTATCCCCCACATAACCCCCCCTTCTCTATCCCTTCTCTAAAGGTTTGGTGTTGAGCCACAAAGCCTAAGCTCAGATTTTGCTGGACACTTTCCCTTTGCTGTTCTTCTTACTCGGTTTTTTTCACATGTGTAGTGACTTGCATGCTAGGATTGTATGAGCATGCATTTCTTGATATTCTTGCGTGCTTGATCCATTTCCCATATATGCAAGTTGCTATTGTTTCCTATGCGTTTATGTTTATCGATTGCTCACTGCTGCTGGGGGAGGTCGGTATGTTTTCCTCCCCCGTTGGTTGGTTGTTTGATGTGTTAAGCATGTTCCCCTTCCCCCCTGCGATTTGCTGTTTTGGGATAGTAATGCATGCTCTTTCCCCCTTTGGGGTTTGTTGATTGTCCACGTATTAATGCATGATTCCCCCCTCCCAACGATACATTGATACGTCCCTTGCCATAGCACTGCTGTGGACAGCAACGAAGCCTCCATCATCGGTTGCTGTCCCAAGCCTTCTACAGCATGCCTTACTTAGGTTGTTTTATGTAAATTACTTGCTATCATTTTTGGGTATGCTGTCGAGTTATCCCACCACCCTAGTAGCATGTTAGGACATTCCTAACCAGGCCATGTACCCTAACTTGTATGAATGGGGAGCCAAGCACCTGCTGTCCCGTGTGACGCACCCGAGAGTAGGTTCATGCATTGCATGGTGCGGAGTATGCTTTCAGTATTCTTGTCTTATTATTGCTACAGGAATACATGCATGCTGTTTGTGTAATTCCAGAGACCAAGTAGGGACACTTTGATCCCCACTGTAGTAACAAATTTGATCCAAGATAGTGAGAAGGGCGGCAAGCCCCTTGCCTTCAGCCCATTCCTTTGCCTTGCCAAAAAATCCAAAGGAGAAGCCAAATGAGGCTTCTCCTCCTCACCTGAACCAATGTGGGCCCATCTCGGGGCCCACACAGCTTGTCAAAATCCCTAGGAAGCCCCTGGAAACCACCCCAATGGCCAAAGCCCGAAAAAGGCCATTTTTGGGGCGATCCGGCAACTCAGGCTGGATCACCTATGGCCTGTGTGTATCCGGCAACTAAGGCCGGATACACACAGAAATACAATTTTATGTCTTTTTGGGGTTCCTTGCCGAATTTTGTGATGGTTTGAACCAAACCAAGTGAACCAATAGGGTTTCCGGGTTACCCGGAAACCCAACATGGGACCTGGACCGCGGTCCAGTTTGGAGACATTAGTGGGCCTTCCAACAGGGCCCACCAAGCCTGATAAACCCGGAAGCATGCAAATAAGCAAAATTAAGCGGAATTAACTAATCGAACCGGATAGGTTGCACCCAATGCGGTCTACCAAGACTTGTTTTGTGGAATGGTGTATTTAAATGCGTGGTTTGGCCGAGACCTAGGGCAAGGGCCCATCGGGCCCGCCAAAGCCCATTAACCGAACCAAGGAAAGGTGCAAACCTTAAACCTCAAAGAACTGGGCTTTCAAGCCCAAAACTGGACCACGGGCCCCATGCTCAAGGTCTAGTGCATTTTTGGCGAAGTTAAATAAGATAAAACCAAAGAACCTCTTGGCCACCATCATGGGGGGCCCACCACCGGGGCCCGCCAACCAACACAGACCCACTCCTTGCATGTAAATCACCTAAAAATCCAACTTAAACAATTAAGCAAAATCAACTCACTAACCTACGCCCAAAGGGCCTCCTAGGACTAGACAGAGGCCCACCAAGGGTACATGGGCTTAGTCAAGCCCACCAAGGACACCGTGGGCCTTCCAACGGGGCCCACCCAGTCAGACTCAGAGCACCTAGATTAAGCAAGATAAAATCAACTAAAGGGACCCACACCGCTCAAATGGTCCCGACAGACTTAACCAATTTGCATATCGGATTAAGAATCGGGTAAGTCCAAGTAAGCTGACTCAAACCAGGGAACCCACGGGACCCGTCATCCGACGGGGTGGACTGGGGTGTCTACGGACTTCCCCAGACCGCAACCGAGAACCTACTCCGAATCTCAAGCCGCAGACTAGACCAATAGACAAGATTAGGCACCTAGGTGTCCGCCTGTACCCCATCAGGCGGTGGCGACTCCGATTTTTTCCCGTGCTGCATTCCCGACGCGCGCACAGCTTGGAAGTGATTTTAAGTGATCGAAGGCTTGAAGAGGGAGTAGTAAGATCTCTGGTTTGGAGGAGAGAGAAGAGAGATTAGAGAAAATAAACTGGCATGGGATCCCCTGCATGTTGCTGAAAATTTGATTTTATACTTAGTATTTTTTGCTTATAACCGAAATCATATTTCGGCCACATACATTTTTCCTTTGACTGAAACAACAGGTTGGTTTGCCACGTGTCAACCATGCATGAAAAGTAGCTGACAACCCTCTGCACACTCCCGACAAGCCATCGAGTGAGTCGGTGCCTCAATCAGACCACAATCAGCGAGCCAAAATGGTTCATCGGCCAAGTAGATTTTCTTCTATAACTGAACAAGAATTTCGTTCAAGAAGGAAACTTTTCATATTCTTGTGACCGAACATAGATTTTGGTCACATTGTGTTTTGCTCATAACCGAAATTTAATTTTGGTTTAGCTGGAGACTTTCATTTTCCATTCTTTTCTCTCTCTTGGCGAGTGGGATTGCATGGGGACTTGTCCCAAACATGCAATAATGCCTCTCTTACATTATTTTATTCTTTCTTTGACTTTTAATTGATTTAATAAAAATCCTTATTTTAATTACCATTTTACCCCCACACACTTTCTCTTTTTCCTTGTATTTTCCCTACTTTGCCTTTTGTGCTTTATTTTGCCACTTGGCAAACATGACTCACACACTTGCCATGTGGCTGGTTTTTATGCATTTAATTAACATTTTGCCCTTGGGAGTGTTTTGATCATATCTTCTCCATACAGACTCCTATTTGCGCAAACTCGGTTGCATTGGAACCGTATTGGTATTCCCTATCCAATGGCATAGGGTATGATCATGATTACAGCTTTGAGTAGAAAGTCACTTTTCTTCTTTAGGGATTAGACTTGCCTTTTAGGGTTTCACTTTTTTGACTTTTCAGGGGAATGCAAAAAATGGGGTGTTAACACCAAGGATGCTTAACCATTATTTTGACTATAAGTTTTTACGAACTGGGATGGTGGAAGAGGATACATTCCCCACCTCAGATTGTTCGGATAAGCCATTTTCAGGATTTAGTTAGATAATAATGCATCTGATCCATATAAGACCACTGTCAAATGATAATGTTCATTTCTTGCAGAGTCCTTCATTTAACAAACTTTCAAAAATTGGGGAAGACACAATGGCAACTGTTTTGAATGACCCATTGAAATAGAAAAAATAATAGAAATTAACCACTCATGGTAGCACACCATGACTATTCTTCCAAAAAGATATCTTAGAGTAATATTTTAAAAGAATACGTATAGAGATTTTGTTTTACTTACTTGATGAACTGAATCTATGCAAACTTTCTTCATATCAATTATATCCATGCTCAAAGCATTCAATCTGTAGTTTGTAGAAAGGTTAACAATTATTATGAATTTTGATATAATGTTTATATGGGAGCAAGCTCTTGATCCTTACTTTTGCCAATAATTGGAAAGAGAGTAGTTATAAAGTTTAGAGATATAATAATGTATCTTAGTTACTCAAAAAATAATGAAAGTGTCTTTCCAAAGCAAATGATGTCTCAATTCTAAACCGATTATATGATTGCCAATGAATTAGAGGTATACAATGTCATTATTTCTTAAATTCTTAACAACAGCATAGTACATAGATTTGATAATCACTTTCACGAAATTATGATAAGGAATAAATACTCAAAAAAATTCATTAAAAAAGGAATAAATGAAATGCATGGTCCATCTAGAACTGCAAAAGAGTGTTATCAACTAGCAATGGGACTTTCTCAATAGTCCTATCCATGAATTGGATATCCCTCCGTTGGAGGTAAGTGATAGTACTTCTTTATGGTTGGTGCTGACCTGCAAGTAATGGAACCTTGATAAAGATTCCAATTGAGTCCAGTTGCTAAAAACAATTGAAGACTTGGAAACTTTGTTGGAATGAAAGATATAAAAGGAAAAATGTAATTGATTTGTCCATATATAGGATGAGTATAATATTTACGAAAATCATATTATATCAGTGCTACTAATTGGCAAGATACTCAATTAAGAGATAGCCTACACTTATGTTGCTTGGGTTTAAATTTTAATATAGCTTAAATGCAAGTACTATGAAATGCATAGGAAAAGACATAGCCACAATTTGAATAAACGCAAGGTCTGAAACCAAAATTTTTCAGCATGTCTACATCCACCATTCACATTGGACATAATAATGTACATGCAACCTTAGTTTTAAGCACCTCATTTTTGCTCTCCTCTAAAAGCCATAAATGAAAACTTTAAAAGACTGATGAAACCCTAAAGAGCAGAATTTGACTCTTTGCTCAAGCTTGATTTTGTGTCCATACTCTATTCCGATGGATAGGAAATCTCGATATGGTTTCAACGCAACTGAGTTTGTATAAATCGGAGTCCTAATAAAGAAGTTATGGTTAAAACACTCTCAAGGGCAAAACTATAATTCAATGCAGAAAGATTGGTTACGTGGCAAATGTATTAACTACGTAACAAATTAAAGTGCTAAAAAACAAAATAAGGAAAAGAAAAATAGGAAAGAAAAGATTTGTAATCTTATAGCATGTATGGTTGCAAAGAAATGTCTCAAAGCAATCATGTGTAGACCTGTTAGAAGATCAATAATGATATGATGTAACCGTATACTATATACGGTTGAAATATTTTCAAATCTTGTCAAAAATCTGTCAGAAAATCAAATCTAATCATATCGGATTAGGGAAACCATATTGGAAATACGGTTAGAACAAAATTAAGCAAAAATAAAGGAAACTGTATTGCCTTATCTTTTGCGCGAATCTACCACGTGGACAAATCTGATCATTGCTGAACGGACAGCTAAAACCATGTACAATATGTGGTTTTGATCTATTTCTATAAATAGGGATCTACACTACTGTGCAGGGGGTTGGCAGCTTTGGCTTGACTTGGATTGATCTCTCTTCTCTCTCCCTCGACTAGAACACTTCTCAAGCCCCCAAAACCACTTCTCATCGCCATAAAGCTTAATCAAAACCTCTCCCACCTCGATCCAACCTAAAGAAGGAAGATTCTAGGATTTGTTCTAAGAAGAAGAAGGAGCTTCTCAACTGTTGACATAGCCATCAAAGGAGCTCAAATCACCAACAAAGAGTCTTCTTTCATCCAGGTAAGTCACTTTTCTTACCTTTAATGTAATTCATGGTATTTTGATATGGTGAAAAGCATGCTTTAGCTTCCATGTTTGGTCATCCCCTTCCCTTTCCTACATTTGTATTCACTCTTCAATTCCAAGGCACAGTTCGTGTGAGGTAAGGCCAAGTTATGTTGACCGTACAAGGGAGAGAGTGGAGTTTTGTGAAGTTTTGTTTTTCCTTGGGCCTTTCATGATCATTTCATCGTTAAGAAGAGCTTGTTCTTCTTCCCCCTCATCCAAATCAAATGTAACCCTATTAAATCCTGTTATCCTTTCTCTAGATTATTTTCTTTCTTTAATACTTTGACTTATCCTTTCTCTAGATTATTTGCTTTCTTTAATATTTTGACTACCAGGAAATAATCTTTTGAATTTGAAAGCATGTGCACACCTTGCATGAACACACACATGCAAACTATTCCATGATGTTTTAGGCTAATAAGGCATGTCTTGAACCATGATCACATCCCCATGTTTGTGTTGAGTTGTGTGGAGCCTGATCATACAGGACACCCAGCCACAGCTGTCGCGGGTTGAGTTGTGTGGAGCTTGATCATGGAGTCTTGAACCATGATCACATCGCAAGAGGGTATTTCGAGCGTTTCCATTGTATTAGGGTTATATTTCCCTTTTTGTTGTTTTATCCTTGTAAGGTTCTATGATTCAAAAAAAGATAGTGAAACAGAACCAGCGGCCTTGGACGTAGCCCTATTCTGGGGTGAACCATGTAAAATCTCTGTGTCTTCTTCTTGTATGATTCTTTCTGTTGTTTTCTTTGCTTCTCACGATCTCTAGGAATCAGGTCGGATTCCTAACAACTGGTATCAAAGCTTTGGTTTGAGTGGGAGAAATTGCCACAGAAGATGGAAAGATCAAGATCAAGAAGTTTGATGGTATAGACTTCGGGTTCTAGAAGATGCAGATTGAAGATTACTTGTATGGTAAGGATCAGTATCTACCTCTCACTGGAGAGAAACCAAAAGAGATGAGTGATACAGATTAGGCGATTCTGGACAGAAAAGCCCTAGGGGTTATTTTTCTATAGCTAAGTCACAAAGTTGTGTTCAACATTGTGAAAGAGACAAGTACAACATCTCTCATGAAAACCCTATCAGATATGTATGAGAAACCCTCTGCTTGTAATCAGGTATATCTGATGCGACGTCTATTCAATCTGAGAATGGAAGAAGGTGCCTTCGTGACAAAACATTTAAACGAGTTTAACACTTTCACAACTCAGTTAAGTTCTGTGGATATTGATTTCGAAGACGAAATCAGGGCTTTGATTCTCCTTTCATCTCTGCCAGAAAGCTGGAATGGCACTGTGACAGCAATGAGCAGTTCTGCAGGAAAAACGAAATTAAGTTTTAAAGATGTGCGGGATCTGATTCTGAGTGAGGATGTTCGCAGAAGAGAATTGAGTCAAACATTAAGATCAGCTTTGAACACAGAGACCAAAGACAGGATGACATCCAGAAAAAATGGTCATGCTAGATCAAAATCCAAACACAGAAGCAAGTCAAAATCCAGGAGTTCATCAGGGTGTTGGAACTGTGGAAAACAAGGACATTTCAAACATGAATGTCAGGCACCCAAGAAGAAGTTTGACAAAGGTGAAGACAAGAAATCAATGAATGTTACTGAAGAGATCAGTGTGGACAGTCCTTTTGAATCATGGGTATTGGATTCAGGAGTATCGTTCCATTCTTGCCCACATAAGGAAATCATGGAAAACTATGTTTGTGGTGATTTCGGAAAGGTTTACTTGGCTGATGGTGAAACTTCGAGTGTTGTGGGAAAGGGAGATGTTCGGATCAAGACCCCTAGTGGAGGTGTATGGCTAATGCAGAATGTGAGACACATTCCGGGTTTGAAAAGAAACCTAATTTCTGTTGGGCAATTTGATGTTGAAGGGTATGCAGTATCCTTCATGGGTGGATTGTGGAAAATCACCAAAGGTGCCATGGTAGTGGCTTGTGGGAGAAAGATGGGCACACTCTATATGACTACCAGTATCCGAGATATTGTTGCAGTTGCAAACAAAGAAGCAGATTCAAATATGTGGCATTGCAGACTTGGCCACATGAGCGAGAAAGGAATGAAGGTACTCTGTTTGAAAGGAAAACTACCAGGACTTAAATCAATCGATATTGGTCTCTGTGAAGACTGTATTTATGGTAAATAGAAAAAGGTGGGATTCTCAAAGAGTAGCAGAACACTGAAAACAGAAAAGTTAGAGCTGGTTCGCACTGATTTATGGGTGCTTGCTCTAGTTTCATCCACTACAAGAAAGGTGCTTTATAGTGGCGTTTGGTAGTGGCACTTAAATTAAAAAACGCCTCTAAAAGGTATAAAAATTGCGCGGGTCGAAAGTGCCTTCTTAAATAGGATATTAACGGCATTAGAGCTGAAGGTGTCGTGAATGAGCCATTTTTGCAGCATTTTCAACATGAACGCTACTGAATGCCTACATGAAAAACGCTGGAAATTGTTGCGAATGTATTTCCACAATCTTCCCGTGCGATCACGTCTTCTTCGCACACATCTTTCTGGTGAGAAAATCTTGGAGCCTCAATCGATTGCTGATTATCTTCCAAATTTCGGCGTTGGTTGAGATTTTCATCAAGACTGGAAGCTTCCGCCTCCAACCTCTGACCTCTGGCAGCAACATCCCAGAACTACTGAGCACGAGAGCCACATAGGTAACTTGATCGATCTCTGTTTCTCTTATACACTCAATCACACACAAGTACGAAACTATTTGCCCCAATTTCTAGGGTTCCAAGATGAAAAACAAATCGGCTCTGTTAAGAACTTTGGATCGAAAAAGTATTTAGAGATGAAATTTTTAAATGATTTGATCAATCAATAAAAACTATTTAGAGATTGGATGCCAAGAGCCACACAGGTATTCTCTGTTTCTCTTATATGACAATCACAACCCATTACGAAACCATTTTTTCCCAATTTATAGGGTTCTAATATGAAAAAATAAAAAATCTAGAACTAATCAGGCTAATATTATTGAGTGCTTCTACCACTGAAATCTCATAGGTGAGAAGACAGATTTATTACTGTCCATTTGATGGAAAGCAAATTGAAGATTCTAGAGAATGTTATTTTCTTACTCCTCCATTTGAAGCCTATTCCCCCTTGTTTTTTGAATACTATAAGCTCAATTAGATGTTTTTTTTTTGGGTAACCAAAAAAATCATCTCCCTTTTCTCTAACGTGTCATGTCAGTAGCTTATGTTCCCAAAAGAGGAGAAAACAATAAAGATATCAAGTTTCTTAAATTTGTCTTCTCAAATTTGTAGATATTGGCAGCACATTGCTACGGTATCAAAAGAGTTATCCTTCCTCAGAGGAACTTGAAAGACTTAGTTGAAGTACCATCAGTTGTTCTTTCCAACCTTGAGGTATCTCTTTCTCCAATAATTTATTGGTTTCTATGTAGTTCACAACTGCATTTATTTTCTTGGTTCAACCATCTGTATTTGTGCTGTTAATTATCTAGTATTATATGTTAGGTAAATTTCTATTTTGCATTGAAAATTTATTACCGAAGCAAATTCTGTGTGCTTCTACAAAAGGAAACACACCCCTATTTAAGTGCATCACAAGGTAATGTTCCATTATTTGACATTATGATTTCCTCAGATTTCATACATGACACAGATACATTACTTACCTGGCTAGAAACAGGCCATATTAACAAACCATCACTTTATCAGTAGTAATTTCCACCTTACTGGCAAATAGATAAATGGGAATCAATTTGATGGTAACATTTGAAGAAAACCTATCTTCATTGAACAACAATTTAGATTATCCAACATATCATACAATCATGCCTTCTACCATTCATATTTGATCAAATCACTACATGATTCGGCACTTCAATGCCATGCATAGGCCACGTCCCCACTTAAAACAGTAGAAAATATAAGCCAATTCCACATATGGGCAAGCCCCTTATTTTTCATTAAGTCTCATTTATACAATCACCAATGAAAGAGGACAAGAGAAATCCTACCAGATAATGTTATAAGAAAGCCACTTTATTCATGGAACTGCTATGGCAATTCAGAGTTCCTATCCCAACCTTATTTTTTTCTTTTTTCTTCTCCCTCAACAACCCCACAAATCATTTGTATATAATAATTTCATATCTCAATTTCCCTTTTTTTTTTCAATTTCCTATCCCCTTCCGTTTTTTTATTTTTAAAAAATATAGCAAGCTTTGGTAGTGTTGATCAACAAGACAGTTGATTCAAACCATGGTCCCATCCAAATGCTTAACAAATTGGATCTGCATAATCAAACTGCAACCATAATCTCATATTTCTGGCCTTCATTTTTCTACCACTTGGACGCGGCCAATCAAGCACGGTCCCATCCATAATGAATAACCAAACTCCATATTTACCATAATCCCATAGCCATAAAAGCGAAGATGGTATCAAGTCTCTTGATGGAAAAAGGTATTCCTAGAGCAAGCACCCTTTTCTTCTTGTCTTTCTATCAGTAAGTTTCTACTACAGCTTGCACAAAGTAAGTCCAGATAGAATGTTTCCTCATATTCAATGTCGACGATGCACCGCCCACACCAAAAACAACATGAAATGCAGAGCATGCATGCTCTACAAAACTCATTAGCATGTTGTTTCCCTTGGCAACTCTCAAAGGGGCAATCATAGACTAGCCTAAAATTTTGGCATCTTGGACACATCTCAATATCCAGGGCACAATCTTCATCACAAAAGGTATGCAACTGCTCAATGTGATTTTTTTTTTTTGGAAAAAACCACTAAGGTAGGAATAACCTTAGTGGCACTCCAACGGAGGGAGGAGGGTTGAGGCAGACCCTGACTTGTATATTAATTCTAATGAGCAAATACACTGGCAAGGAACTGAAACCCCTGCAAAATAAATCTTATGCCAAAAGGCAAACAAATGAAACACATGCATGGGGGGAACATAAGACCTTACCCCTGCAAAAAAACTAATGTCTGAGAGCGTACAATCCAGTTCTATCATGAAACAAGCTGGTTTTGGCTTTCGAAGGAACACTAGGGAAGGTTTCATAGATAACCTTGGAAGAGTGCTCACAACCAGTATTAGTGAGAACATCGGCAACCGAATTTGCTTCCCTGTAAACATGCTGGACAATCCGGTTAAAAGTACTAAGCCTTTCTTTAACCTCTTTCCACCAAAACAAAAACTTCCATGGAATTAAGGCCAAACCATTTATGATATCGACTAGGATTTTAGAGTCAGACTCGATGACCAAATCCTGAATGTTGTAAGTATCTGCCATACGAAGACCATCCCTTAAAGCAAAAAACTCTGCCACAATATTAGATTGGAAACCATAATTTGCTGAAAAAGCAACTTTGAACAAACCTGAAGAGGAACGGATGACTCCCCCTCCTCCAACAATACTTGGGTTACCTTTTGAAGCTCCGTCCACATTCAAAATTGTGTAGGCATTTCTTTGTCTAATCCAGCAGACAAAGAGAGTTCTAGGGGGTCTGATAAACAGGATAAACAAATTCATTTGATCAAGAACCAAACGGCCTTCAGGTTTGCAATTAGAAGAAGGCTTAGTGAGATAAGCAATCTCCTGCAACAAATGGTGAACATTGCTGATTATTTGGGTTGTTGACATGGGAACTTCTTCAAATCTACTATAGCATCTCGATTTCCAGATCTCCCAACATATAAGGAGAGGAGTGGTTTTGAATAATAAACCAAATTGGTCACTCAAACGTTCATTAAACCAGAATGAAATTCTCGTGTTCAAGTCATGAAGGGCATGAAATTGACGCTGAAAACAGTTGGCAAAGTGTTCCCAAGTTGATTTGGCAGTGTCTCCAAATGAGAATAAATGATTAAGAGACTCTGAATTTTTGTTGGAACAGCAAGAGCATTGGGAGCACAGATAAATACCACAGCTCTGAATCCTGTCGTCTGTTGGAATACTCCCCTTCAATAATTTCGAGAAAAAAATGGCAATTTTGTTTGGCATGAAATGAGCCCAGATGTATTTACTCCAATCAGAAGTAGTACCACTGTTCCTGATAATTTTCCAAGCAAAGGAAGTAAAGAACAAACCAGAAGAGGATGCTTTCCAAAACGGTTTGTCTTTAAGCTGATTTGGGCTATATCGGATGTCTGCAATTTGAGAAGAAATCTCTTGGGGAAGGGCTTCATTAAGAAGAATACTGTTCCAAGTCCCATTTGGATTAATAAAATCAATAACTTGAGCATCAGGATGATGGATATTCTCACTATGAACATGATCCACCAGCTTACCTAAGTGAGACCATTGATCATACCAAAAACTCACTTTGCCTTCTTCAATCACCCAGCCCATATTATCCAAGATTATCCTCTTTAACTTTAAAGATTGTTTTCCAAAGCTTGCAGCTGCCATTGCTATCATGCAGCTCATGAATAGATCCATTAGCACAGTACTTAGCACGCATATACTCAGACCATAAACTGTCCCCAAATAAAACTCTCCAACCCATCTTGATGTGTAGACTTTTCATAACATTTCCAACAGATTTAATGTCCAACCCCTCTTTCAGTTTTGGGAAGAGCAATTTTATCCCATCTAACCCAATGTTTCTTAGTGCCATGCTCAGAACTCTCACCCCAAAAAAAATTAGCAAAGAGAGCCTCAATTCTTTTCGGGACAGCCTTAGGAAAGGGAATAGCAGACAAGGAGTGTGTAGGAATACTAGAAAGAACACTTTGAATAAGTGTTACTTTCCCACCAAGAGATAGGAATTTTGATTTCCAACTGCTAATTAGCTTTTGAATCTTCTCTAAAATTCCAGCAAACATAGGCAGCGAAGAACGACCATGGAATAAAGGCACACCAAGGTATTTGATTGGCAAATTAACCTTTCTAATACCAGACAAAGATTGAAGCATATCCAAACAAGAAGGAGAAATTCTAGAAGAAGCAATTAGACAGCTCTTGGATTTATTCACTTGTTGCCCAGAAGCATCCTCATAATCTTTGATGAAATTCAAAAAAGTAATCATAGAAGATCTTTTACCATTTGAAAATATGAGGATATCATCAGCAAAAAGAAGATGAGACACTTTAACAGATACTCTGCCTGTATGGTAGTAACCAAGGGATCCATCTTGAACTAAGGAAAACAACCCTCTACCTAAAGCTTCTTCGGCAATAATAAATAACAAAGGGGATAGAGGATCACCTTGACTAAGATCCCGAGAAGATTTGAAAAAGCCACAAGCTGAACCTTTGAAGAGGACACTAAACCAGCAATTATTAAGGCAACGCATGATGATATTACACCATGAATCCGAGAAACCAAATCGTCTGCAAACTTCAATGAGAAAGTCCCACTCCATTCTATTAAAGGCCTTAGCCATATCAAGCTTTATAATAATATTGCTTCCCAAGCATTTCCTGTTAATATCTTAACACAGCTCATGGGCTAGCGAAATACTATCAGAGATACATCTCCCTTTTATGAACGCATTCTGCTCTCTACTAATGATATTAGGAAGAACTTCCAAAAGCCTTGTAGCAAGAATCTTAGCAATTATCTTGTAAAAGAAATTACAGATACTAATTGGCAAAAAATCTGAAAAAGAGCCTGGCTGATCCACTTTAGGGATAAGAGCAATATGAGACGCAGTGAAAGAAGTAGGAAGCATACCTCCTTGAAAAAATTCAGAAATTGCAGCTTTTAAATCCTCAGCAATAATATCCCAACAAGTCTGGAAGAACCAACCAGTAAAGCCATCTGGCCCCGGTGCACTATTTGGACAAAGATCGAAGACAGCCTTTTTAATTTCATTCATGGAAGGAATATCCACCAGCATCTCATTAATGTTATCGTTCGCAATCTAGGAATAAAATCCACACAATTATTTATAGAATGAGAAGCAGATGAAAAACAGTTTGAAAAGAAAGAAACTGCTTCTTCTTTGATATTAGGATTATCAGAAAACCACTCGTTTCCTTGCATCATATGTTTATGCTTTCTAATCTGTAAAGAAGCATGAAAGAATTTTGAATTTCTGTCCCCTTCTTGAAGCCACTTGATTCTGGATTGTTGCCTATATAAGGTTTCACGTTGAGATATACTTGTGATCAAATCTTGCTTAGAAAGATGAAGAAGGTCCGCTTGTTGCTGGTTCCAAAGAATTTGAAGACTGGATTCCAAATAAGAGATTTTCGAATTTAAAGCCTCTATTCGACGATGAACATCCCCGAAAACTTCCCAATTCCATGAACATAGAATAGCTCTAAGATGCTTTAATTTCCGAGAGAAAACACTCATAGGAGAACCCATCACATTAACATTCCAGGAGTTCTTCACAACATCTAAAAAATTATGATTGGTTATCCACATCTTCTGGAATTTAAAGATAGAAAGAACCAGAGTCCCCGAATTCTGCACTAATGACAATAGTAAAGGGCAGTGGTCAGAGCAAACTCTTGATAAGTGTAATACCTTAAGAGAAGCAACCCAATCCAATCCTTGGTGGTTAATCAGAAACCTGTCCAGCCTTGCCCATATTCTTCGGTGACCAATTTGCTCATTACACCAAGTGAACTTGTCACCAATGAAGCCTAAATCTTTCAAACCAGCACACTGAATGAAATCTTGGAAGTCATGCATGGACCTATTATCACGATTTCTACCTCCATGTTTTTCTTCCATAGCAAGAATGGCATTGAAGTCTCCTCCTATGATCCAAGGTTGATTGATAGAAGAAGAAAAACACAGCAAATCATTCCATAACTGACGTCTTTCCAGCACATCACACTTTGCATAAATGAAGGATATCATGTAAGGATTAAAAGAGACATTGTCCCCTGGATAAATGAGAGCTGTAACATATTGAGCAGAGACAGCAATGATGTCCAATCTCACCAAATCAGTCCAGAATACCCATATTTTATTTCCATGTTCTTGATTGCAAAAGGAATTCTTCATACGTATTTTCTTTACCAATTTTTTGCTTCTTTCCATGTTACACATTGGCTCAAGAACAGCAAGTAATTGAATCTTTTTAGAAGCAACATGTGACTTTAACATATTAACTGAATCAGAGTTAGCCACTCCTCTAATATTCCATATCATTATATCTATCATAATAAAATTAATAGGACTTGGAAGAGGTCTTACCCTTAGACCTTGTGTTGATGCTTGATACAACTTTTTTACTTTTCTTCTTGGAAGTTTTATTTGGTGATTCCAACTGAGAAGCTTTGCCTTGAATAATTTCAAACTGCTTGTCCGAACTTGAAAAAGTGTGCTCCATTCTTTTTGATAAATATGCATGATCTTTGACAAGATTTGACTTAGCCGAACTCAAAGAAGAATATTCATGCAAGCAATCAGATTTGAAAACCCCCAACAACAAAGCCTATAATAAGAAACAGATTGTTTAAAACCAGCATCCTTTTTAAAATCTAAATTCTTTTGAAGCGATTTAGAAAGCTCATGATGCTTTATTCTATTGTCCAGGTTTTCTTTCCCTTTTTCTGATTCCTCTACGGCAGCTTCTAAATAAGTCTGAGAATCACTAACCACGGAAACCGCATCCCTTTCTTGGTGCTGAGGCAGAAAACTTTGAAGGTTTTGCTCATGAATCTGATCTTGAAGTTGCTTTGGATCTTTATTTCCCTCATAAAATAATACATGCTACTGATTATTCTCTTAAGACTGAACTTGAATCCTTGATTTTTCCATCGAAGACTAATTTTGATTCTTGTCTGTATCTTTGTCCTGGTCTAACGCTTGCTTCTGATTATTATTCTTTTCATGATCAAGATATTCTTCCTTCTCAAACTAAGTAAGATCATCCTGCATTGAGGGATAATTTTCAAAAGAACCAATACGTATATATTGCTGTTTAGACACTTTTGAGGATTTCTCATGCCCTCGATGAAAGCATGTAGTGCAGTATGGAGGAACCTTCTCATAAATGATATGCTGCCATCTTCCATATTCTCAATGTGATAAAATCGAGGCTTGTAGGCATTAAGCTGCAGATGGTTCTCTTTTCCTAGTAAGATTTTCAGCTCTTCAAAGTGCTTATGCATTACATAGTAAAGTCCACCAATCCTTAGGATTTTGATCCCAAATTTTCCTAAAGAGTTGAAAGCCTTTAAGTTATTCACAATGCCTTCCACGCTCAATCTGGTACATCCAGGTACACTCAACTCCAAGAAGACAAGGCACACATCAAGCTGTGACATAGAAAATATAATACAAACAGAACATCAGTCATAACGAAGTTGTCCCTAGCTACATCAATCATTTAGTGTGGCAGGAAGAAAATAGGGAGCAAATCCAATACTAAAGAACTTCCTCATAATTCAGCTTTCTAATATTAAACCATGCCATAAGTGTGTGAAAACAAAAAAAAAAGGATCATATTGCAAACAGATTTTAGATGGTTTAGAATTATGCCTACGTCCATTGAAGAGAGAAGATGATTTTTACTATAATGAAATAACATTAGGGTTACAACTTATATCACCAAACCCTAGTTTGCTAGTAGATTTTTTAGGAACTAGATGTAATTATATTTTTTTGTTAAAATTTTTAAGCATATGTAAATAATTTTATGAATTCAATTTTTGTTGTATTCTTTTATTACGGTTGTTGGAAAAGATTAAATTATATGAAATGTGTCTGAATGTGATTTTAGTACTTTATTATGAATTTCAGGTCTTGATAGGCATACAAAATGTAAATCACGATGTAAAATATATTCTAAAAGGGATATAACTTTGAGTGGCGTTTTTTTACAAACGCCCTATTGTTTTTAAGGGAAAAAACGACATTTTAAAAACGCCCCAATTGTAAATTTGCAGCACTTTGCAAAACACCCCAAAAAACCCAGTTTACGAATTAAAGGCGTTTTCTAAACACCGCAAATAGGAATAAATCATGATATCATTTCTTTTAGCGGATCTTTGAAAGCGCTGCTAAAAACGTTAAAATTAATGGTGTTAGAGAAGAAAGCGCCGTTAAATGGTCTAGAGAAGTAGCGGCGTTTGTTATAAACGCCGCTATTTTAATTTGCAACACTATTATTATCGGCATTTGTACAAACGCCGCTAATATTATTAACGGCGTTTTCAACACATTTAGCAGCGTTTTCCGGTCGCCGCTAAAAACCTACTTTTTTGTAGTGATCCCTTGGTGGCTCATCTTATTATATTACCTTCATTGATGATTCAACAAGGAAGGTATGGGTTTATTTTTTGAAAAATAAATCTGATGCTTTTGATGCTTTCAAGAAATGAAAATCCTTGGTAGAAAATGAAACAGGTTTGAAGCTGAAGTTCTTGCGATTTGATAATGGAGAAGAGTACATTCTTACAGAATTCAAGGAATACTGTGCTGTCAATGGAATTAGGATGGAGAAAACCATCAAGGGAACGTCTCAGCAGAATGGAGTTGCATAATGTATGAACAGAACTCTTAATGAGAGGGCTAGATGTTTGAGGATTCATGCCGGGTTACCTCAGATGATTTGGGCTGATGCAGTTAACACTGCAGCCTTTCTAATCAATCGAGGACCTTCTGTACCTTTGGATGAACGTATACCAGAGGAGGTAGCGAAAAGTAGGTAAATCTTTCTTTTCTGAAAGTCTTTGGTTGTGTTTCTTATGTGCATATCGACTCTACTGCTAGAAATAAGCTTGATGCTAAGTTTGTGAAGTGCACCTTCATTGGGTATGGTGATGATGAATTCAGGTATCGATTTTGGGATGATCAAAATCGGAAAATAATATGAAGTAAAGATGTTATATTCAATGAATAGGTTATGTACAAAGACAGATTTGGAGCAGTAGATTCTGACAATGCCGGTGCCCAAGTTAAAGACTTTGAGTATGTAGAGTTAGAAGATATTACTGACTCTGATACAAAGGGGAGTACTCAAAACAATCAGGAGGTAGCAAGTCCACAAGCAGAATCCAGCACACCAGTTACTGAGCCTAGAAGATCAACCAGACAACATAGAATTCCACAAAGATATTCACCATCACTTCATTATCTGCTATTAACAGATGGTGGTGAACCTGAAAGTTATGATGAAGTGTTGCAGACAAAGGATGCAAGCAAGTGGGAGTTGGCAATGCAAAATGAAATGGATTCTCCAATGTCAAACAGGAAATGGGAATTGACAAAGCTTCCTAAAGGCAAAAAGGCCTTAAATAACAAGTGGGTATATAAGATAAAAGAAGAGACTGATGGCAGCAAACGGTTTAAGGCCAAGTTAGTTGTGAAAGGTTTTCAACAAAAGGAAGGTATTGATTACACAGAAATCTTCTCACCTGTGGTGAAGTTAACTACTATCAGATTAGTTCTAGGAATTGTGGTTGCTGAGAATTTGTATCTAGAGTAGATGGATGTAAAGACGGCATTCCTCCGTGGTAATCTGGAGGAAGAGATTTACATGAAGCAACCGCAAGGTTTCGTAGTTGCAAGCAAAAATGGGCTTGTGTGTAAGCTGCGAAAGAGCTTATATGGTTTGAAACGGGCCCCAAGACAGTCGTACAAGAAATTTAATAGATTCATACACAAGGTTGGCTTCTTGCAATGTCAAGCAGATCATTGCTGTTATGTAAAAAGGTCTGACAATAGTTTCATTATTCTACTTCTGTATGTGGATGATATGTTGATTGCTGGGTCTTGCATTCAAGAGGTAAAAATGTGAAGAAACTGTAGTCTGAGCAATTTGCAATGAAGGATTTGGGAGCTCCAAATTTGATTCTTCGAATGCAGATTATAAGAGACAAAGTGACTAGTACCTTGAAGTTGTCACATGCTAACTATGTCAAAAAAGTCTTAAGCAAATTCAATATACAGAATGCGAAGCCAGTAAACAGTCCTTTAGCTAGTCATTTCAGACTAACTAAAGAACAGTCACTTACAATCGAGGTGGAGCGGGCCTACATGGAAAGAACCCCCTATGCATCAGTTGTTGGCAGTCTTATCTATGCAATGTTGTGTACCAGACCACACATAGCACATGCAGTGGGAGTAGTGAGTAAGTACACAAGTAATCCAGGAAAGCAACATTAGGAGGCAGTGAAATGGATCTTTCGATAGTTACAGAGTACCACAGATACATTATTGTGCTTTAAAGGAGGAGGCTTGAAATTGCAGGGTTATGTTGACTCTGATCTAGCTGGAAATGTTGATAGCAGGAAGAGTACTACAGGGTATATTTATACCTTAAATGGTACTGGAGTTAGTTGGATCTCTCAATTGCAGAAAATTGTAGCTCTTTCTACAGCAGAAGCAGAGTATGTTGTAGTTACGAAAGCTAGCAAGGAGATGATTTGGTTACAAGGTTTATTAACTGAATTGGGAAAGGGGGAGGAGAATAGTGTTCTGTACACTGACAGTCAAAGTGCCATCCATCTTGCCAAAAATCAAGTATTTCATTCAAGAACCAAGCACATACAGTTGAGGTACCATTTCATTCGGTTTCTATTAAAAGATAAAGTATTGGATCTTGAGAATATTCCAGTTAGTGAAAATCCAGCTGATATGTTAACCAAAACAGTCACTTCTGATAAACTGAAGCTATGTAGAGCTTCAGTTGGTTTGGGCACTTGATGATTGGGATCATTGTCATTGGTTTGCTTTTGGCTATGTTTCTTTGAGGATTTGAAGCTTGAGAACTTGGATGAGATCAGTCTTCAAGTGGGAGATTGTTGAGTTGTGTGGAGCTTCTTCATACTGGACACCCAGCCACAGCCGTATAGGGCTACGTCTATGGCCGCTGGTTCTATTTCACAAGAGGGTATTTCGGGCATTTCCATTGTATTCGGGTTATATTTCCCTTGTTATTGTTTTATCCTTGTAGGCTTCTATGATTCAAAAAAAGATAGTGAAACAGAACCAGTGGCCGTGGACGTAGTAGCCCTATTTTGGGGTGAACCACGTAAAATCTCTGTGTCTTCTTCTTGTTTTATTCTTTCTGATGTTTTCTTTGCTTCTCACGATCTCTAGGAATCAGGTTGGATTCCTAACAGTTTGCACATAGTCCACAATAGCTTACCTCATTTGATTCCTTAATTTATTTTAGCTTCCCTTTATTTATACTATGTATGGTTTGCCTGTAGACTCAAGCAAAAGGCCTTTCAGGCCACTTATTCCTTTCTTCTCTAAAAAGGAGGGTTGTTGCTGTAATAGTAGGTGGGGAATCTTATCCACATTCCAAAAATCATAATTTTGTAAGCTTAGGTTAAGAGAAGTAGGCCCCAAGCCTAAGACTCCTTTCTCTTTTGGTTTAAGTTGTTTTAATCTCGTTTAAATGCTTAAAATTGAATCGGAAAGCCACTATGGGTCAACACAATGACGCACAGATATTACCAGACTCATGGAAAGGGGGACCCCCTCCTGGAAAACCAAAATCTTTGTTTTTAGTAAGCAACCGCATACTAAGAGCGATTCTGCTCTAACCGTATAACATATACGGTTATATCAGAATTGTATGATGTATACGGTTGACCACTAAGACTTGCAGATTTTTTATTTCTTGATCTAAACAAGATAAAAATCAATC
This sequence comes from Buxus sempervirens, assembly GCA_947561395.2. Classification (NCBI taxonomy): domain Eukaryota; kingdom Viridiplantae; phylum Streptophyta; class Magnoliopsida; order Buxales; family Buxaceae; genus Buxus; species Buxus sempervirens. The sequence continues at coordinate 28,790,243 of OX387193.1, forward strand.
TTTAAACTATACTACCAAACCGACAAGATCTCTGGTTATCCAAAGACCCCCCCCCCCCCCCCCCCCCCCTCCTCTCTGGGACTTGGGCCTTACCCTAGGCCTAAAATTGAACTCATGTGGGCCTTCTAACGGGGCCCACACCCTCTCTACATACCCAAAGTCCACCGTATGTGGATTTCAATCTATTTGGACCATCTGTGGGCCATTCCCAAGCCCATAGATCCCCTAAAAACATTAAAGGATTTAACCCTAATCCCTCCTTCATCTTTAAACTAATCCCTAACCAAATAAACATAATCCTAAGGGGCGCCATCCTACGTTGCAACCCCAAAAGGGACTTAGGCCTACCTTGGGCCTAACTTGACAAACCTATGGGCCTTCCAACAGGACCCACACACTTGACAAAGATCACTAACAATAAAAAAGATAAAATCAAATAAAACGGGACCTACAACATTCAGATGGTTCTACCCAGACTTAATAAAATTAAGCATGCTTGCATAAGAGTGGGCGAGATTAAAGCGCGTTGATTCATAACTAGGATTACCCCTGGGATCCATCACCCGACGGGGGGACTAGGGTGTCTACAGATTTCCCCGAACCGTAATCGAGTACTTAACCAAAATCTCAAGCCATAGATCTAATTAGACAATTTAATAGGCATCCAGATGTCTGCTTGCACCCCATCAGGCAGTGGCGACTCCTCATTTCCCTTCATCCTTTTCCGACATCCCAAAATCCCGTGAGTGTGCGATCCTTCACACTTTCACCAGAAAGCATGCTTGGCAATACCCGAAAGGAGGTACCCACACGTGACTTCCAAGCAAGTGCGACGCGGATCGATGCACACACATTAGTGATTTCTCAATTTTTCATCCACATTCCACATAACTTGTCATAGTTGCTTTTTTAATTTTACATTTTTGGGTTGTCTTAAAAGTGTCTTTTCTCATGATATATTGGCAATTGAAAAGAAGGTTATAAAAGGTCTATTGTCAATTGAAGATCACCCTACACTGAATCATACTATATGATAGGTTGCAAAGTAGAGAACACATAACCAAGGATTGAATATATAACCAATGATGGTTTTAACAAAAAAATATTTTCATTCTCCCAGCGGCCCATTTTTACACCCCCAGACAGAGAGTTGAAACCCTAAACGACAGGTCTGAACCCTAAGGAAGAGAAAATGACTTTCTGCTCAAGCTTTAATTCATGGTCATACCCTATACCATTGAATAGGAAATTCCGATATGGTTCCAACGAAACTGAGTTTGTACAAATCAGAGTCTGGATGAAGAAGTGATCAAAACACTCACAAGAGCAAAAGGGTAATTAAATACAGAAAGACTGACCACATGGCAAATGGGCAAGAGTCATCTGCCAAATGGCTAAATAAAGCATAAGAAGACAAAATAGGGAAAAGACAAAGAAAAAGAGAAAATATCTTGGGTAAAATAGTAATTTAACTAAGGTGTTTTAATTAAATTAATTAAATAATTAAAAATAAAAAAAAGAAATGAGTTATTGCATGTCTGGGACAAGTCCCCATGCAAGCCCAGTCACCAGGAGAGAGAAAGAGCATAATTTGAAGTAATTCTGGCAATAATCAAAATAACAGTTCGGTTAAAAACAAAACAAAGAATGACTAAAATGTTTCATCGATCACAAGAAGTTGAAAAGTCTCAAGAATGACTAAAATCCATTAGGGGTGCAACTCGGTTCGATTCGGTTCGGGTTGATGTCAACCCAAAACCAAATCGAAAATATATATACTTAAACCGAACCGAACCGAATTGAAAACCGAACCAACTAAACCGAAAACCGAACTGAAAATATATAAAAAACCGAAACCCAAACCGAACTACATGAAAACTATTCGGTTCGGTTCGGTTCGGGTTGGACCAATATATTTTTATCTCAAACAAAGGTTTTTTTGTAATATCCTTTAAGTTTAAATATAAACTTTAAAAGTTTAACATATATTATATATATATATATATATATATATATATATATATATATATATATATATATATATATATATATATATATATATATATATATAAACATAGATTATATATTATAATATATATATGAATTCGGTTCGGTTTAGGGAAATACATGAATTCGGTTCGGTTTGGTTTATCGAACATAAAACCCGAAACCGAATCGACCTAGTTCGGTTTAGGGATTTTTGGACTGAAACCAAACCGAACCGAAGTCGGTTTGGGTTCGGTTTTAACCGGACCGAGTTGCACCCCCAAAATCCATATTCAGTTACAAAGGGAATATGGGTTGACCGATGAACCATACCGGTTCATGCCTTGTTGGTTCACACAGGGCAACGGCCCATTCAATTGTTTCTCGGAAATGTGCGGAATTTGTAGAGTCGCTCTTGTGCATGAATGACACGTGGCTAAGAAAAATTTCCATGCAGTGAAATAAATATAATAGTATGACTGATGGCACATTTCGATCGTAAATAAAATTATCAATGACCAAGCTGAGTTCACGATCACAAAAATGTTAAGTATAAATACCAAAACTTAGATCAGTTCAGGGGAGAGCTCATTTTGGTTTCAGCTCTCTTTTTCTCTTCCCTCTCTCCTCCGAACCAGAGCAATTCTCCTCCTCCTTTATCCCTCTTCCAAGCCCCACAACCAACTCAAACCGTCTTAGATCTTCACCAAATCCCTCCATTCTTCTTCTTGTCCTCACTTTGGCCATAAGAAGTGTTTAAGGCCACCGTGGGAAAGAAAGGGAGGATTCAAAGCTTCAAGGCACTTCCAAGCACTTTTAAAAGGACTTTATTCTCTAAGGTAAATTTCCTCTACAGCTTTCATGTAATATGTGTGAGATTTATGTTCATATGAGCCTGCTTTAAGATGCATGTTCAGTTTCTTGTTACCTTAGTCTTATCCCCTTATTTTCTTACCTATGTTACCTACACGTTTTGACAGACACATGTCCCTTGAGGCAAGTTTAATGGAGTGGATGAATGGGAAAGAGTGATTAATTTCTAGTGTTTCACAAAATACATGATTCGGGTTATTGTTTTGGTGGTCTTCATGACACCCTTTGTATGAGGTGATGGCCATGTCTTTGAAGGGTAAGTTTAATATTTTGGTAGATTGAGGCATTGTCCTTCTCCCCATTTTATTTCTGGATCCAATGTACCCTTTAAAACCCCCCTTCACCATTCTTTTACATATTTTCTTAGCTAGCTTATTACATTTAATCATTGTTGGTTGCATTGAGAATGGACGTAAGTGCTTATGGCTTTGCATGCACACAAGAAGCATGCCACACACACCACTATAATAGTTGGCCGATTAGACCATGGCATAAGGCCAACCGAGCCACCTTATATCTCTTCCTCATGAGAGAAAAAGGATGTCATTAGCACCTGGGATGGGATGCCTAAGGTCCCTGCCCAATCACATGGATTTAAATTCATGGGTGGGAGAGTAAGGCCCCAAGCCTTGCTCCCACTTCTCTTGCTTTAAAATCAGATCAAACTAGATTAATTAGGTTGAACCCTCATTCTCAGATCATTGTGGACCTACCGGATGGCCCACAGGAGTCCTTCATCTCCAAGGGACAGCAACCTTAACCTTTGCCTAAAATACATTTTTAGGGTTTTTCACACTTGACTGATAATTCAAGTAATTCAAGTCCTTCAAAATAAAGTGACTGAAATCATGTATCGATCATACAAGTTTTCTATCATGACCAATATTTGATTTCAGTTACTAATAAAAAAGGGGTTGATCGGTTTATGTTTTCGGTGCAGCCCAAAAACCCCAGAAATGAGATTTTTGGCTCTCTGAAGTCTTTAAAATTCATTCAAATCAATTTGGAGCATTGAGGAGAGTCTGTGGATTTTCCCTAGACTCAAATTGGGCCTTGGGCCTACCATGGGCCCAAATGGGATTCCAGTAAGCCTTCGAGCGGGGTCCTTTGAATCCAACTCACCTCATCTTTTGCTAATCAAGAATCAACCTAATCAAAAGCCAAACCTTATAAGGCCCAAATAATTCAGCATGCTTATCGGTTAGATGGTGTGGTAGCAACACAATGTGAAGGCCTGTTGGGCCCTGCCCCATTCCTTTCTTAATTTCACACAATCATACTAAGGGTTGGGGACCTTATCTTCACCCCCTTCACAAAGTCTTGGCTTTCCAGGCCAAGACTAGGGAAAAGGCTTCAAGCCCATCCCTAGACCATTGGGGAATCAAACATGACAAAAGATAACAAATCACAAGCCACCAATGTGGGGCCCACCTAGTGGCCTTTAGTGAGTTTGTGATGACAAAAGATAACAAATCACAACTGGTCCTAGACGGACCACTAGGACCAGGTGTCTACCTGCTCCTAATCAGGTACTAGCGGCTCCTTAATCCTCCCAATCATCCCAATCATCACATCTCTAAACCAGAAAGGAGAGCACGCCAAGTCTCCTAAAGGAAACGCTCGTTTCCCATGTGCGCCCTATCTCCCAACGTGTGCACACATTCATTATCTTGTTTGTAATAACATTTACAACAACACAAAGTTGTTGAAGTAACTAACATATTTATAGCATCCAGATAAATACTCCCAAAGAATGAAAAGAAAGAAGTATATGTGAAGATATATACCTGTGATCTATCGTTTCCATGGATATTTTCTTCTATTAAGCTTTGGACTGTGTTATGCTACATTATTAATTGGCAATGAAGCACATAAATTCTTAATTTAAAATTGTAGTTGGGATTAATCTTAAAAGTGTTATATTTTAGAGAGAAAATTGGATAAATTTAAATAAGTTATACCTTTGGCAGTTCTTGCTAGCTTTCTATTTCTCTTAGGAGTTCAAAACTTCCGTACAACCAATTAGGTTGTAGAATGTCACATGCTATGAAAGAAAATTTTGTGGTCAATGAAGTAGGAAGACTGGTGCAGCTAATGATGAAGATGTAAGGCTTCCATAAGCGTGTTCTGATGTACTGATCCAATAGCTTGATCCCATTATCCTATAGAATTTAAATTTACAATGTTATATAAATTAGTGTGACAATTAATATTTGACTATAATAAATTTTTAGATTTACCTTTGATAATAGTTCTTTCACATCTTTAGCAGTACATCCCATGAAGAATTCAACTTCCTTATCAAATAGTGTGACTATTACCTTCTGGAATTAGTCTTGGATAGTCGCACGAACTATTCATCTGTAGTAATATAGTTTAGAAATATAATGATTCATTTGTTTTGATGTAATGACATAATGTATTTTTTAAATATTACCTGAGGGTTGCCTCTATTGTTTCTTTTTTGCATGTATAACATAGATATTTACCTTGTGAAAATTGCACTGTAAGACCCCAAAATTTTTCATAATAATTAGGGCATAAATAAATAGAAGAAAATATGAGTTTAAAATATAGTAGAAATAAAAAGTGGATATTTAGAGGATTAATAATATAAATAAATAATAATTAAATAAAGGAGATTTTCCAAGGAAATCAACCTAGGAGAGTAGGAAGGGTATTTTGGTAAATTTCAAAAAGGGCAAATTATGAATTAAATAATTAATTAGAATTAGAAAATAGAAGATTAAAATTCATTGGGATAGGTTTGAAGCTAAATAGTAATAATTAAAGCATAAAATATGGAAAAAGGGTAATTAGGTACATATGCTCAATTAGTGTCCTTAATTTGGAGAAAAAGCAATTTAATAGGGTGTTTAGGTAATGTTTAGGAATTAAATATGTAATATGCACGAAAATTAATTAAAAGGAGGAGTTTAGATTAGTAAGGGCTTAATTGGTATGGTACCAGTAGAAAATTAAAAAGGGGAGAAAAAGTAGGAATTAAATAGAAGCTGTTCAATCCTAATTGAACCTCTCTAGGGTTAGTCTATTTAAAAGGGGTTAGTAGGGTTAGTTTAGGACTTTTTCTACTCAATATAAATAAAGGAGAAAAGGGAGAAAAGGGAAAAACTTCGTGTGGAAAAGAATGAGAAAAGAGAGAGGGAAGAAGGCGTTGTTGCAGAGACCTCTGACCAGCCACCATCAAACCTCGATTGGAAAAAATCCAGCCGTTGGATCAACCTCAAATTTGGAGGTTTGGTTCATGATTGATAGAACTACAATCTGAATGGTGGAAATCTGGATTGGAGAACTCTAAGTGGGTGCGAAAATAGCAGAAGTTGGAACAGATTCGGGATTTCAAGAGAAGATGGATTTAGCGTATTGAGGCAAGTAGCAATCCCTTGAAAACTAGAGGAACTGCATGGTTTTAGTATTTTTGATTTAATATTGATTGATTTGATTTGTAGGAAATGAATTTACATGGATTTGTTTGGTTTTATCGTTGAGGTTTGTGTTCTTGAAGGAATTCATAAAAGTATCGAAGAATATAGATTTGATTTTGTAGATGATCATAGAATTGAAATTAATTGACACAAATATATCTAGGGTATTGTAGGTGTCATTTAGATTACTAAGAAATTAATTTAGAGTAATTAAATCCAATGAAATAGCACAAAAATTCGAAATTGATGAAATCTGCACAATTTGCCGAAATTGTACGTGCGTCTAGTAGATCGCCTAGGCGACCTGGCTGGGCGACCTATATAAAATTTTTAGAACTTAGAGATTTTAGTACAGATTTAGGTGCAATAATTTTTCTAGTAATTTAATTATTGTAACATCTTTATAAAGGTTAAATTTAGGTATAGAAATTTACTAAATTTAATTTGGTACCAAAACGAATAAATTGGGACAAAGAATACAAGTGGGTATATAATGAGTCATGATTTTGGAAACGGTGAATTGGACTAAGTTAGACTTGTTTATGTGGATTGGAATTGTCTTTTAAACTTCATTATAGGTCTGTGGAATGTGCTGGAATTGGAAAATAATAGAAATTGTAAAAGTTGCTACCTTAGGTTTTAATTATAGAACTTGGATCTTGAATAGGGGATAATTAGGGAAATATTAGGCAAGTCATGGGATACTTTGTTTGTGCTCGAAAATGAGAATATTAATTTGTCTGGAATCTTAATAATTCTGTTTCTGTTATGTTATGTTTATAAATTCTATTTTGGATATTACTTTGAGATTTGAATGTGTTTTCTCGTAACAAGGTTGATTTAAGGATTTATTGGGATTGACACATGGATTTCTCATGGAATTGGATATTTTGATTGATTTCATGATTTCTGGTTTATGGTTTTGGATTATAATATGGTGTTTATTCTTCTTTTTATTACGGTTGAGTGATACTGCTTCCTGTGGTTGAGTTGATACTAACTTTTACGGTAGAGATGGGTAATCCTCTGTTGTAGAGATTTTTAATCCTCCACGGTAAAGATGTGTAATCCTTTACGGTAAAAGTGTATATGCCTCCTACAGTAGAAGTGTGTATCCTCCCGTGGTAGAGATGCAATTACTACGTGTTTTATTAATTTCTGGTATGTGTCTAGTGGGCATAGCTGAATATGGATCCATAGAATAAGCTAGATAGTGAAGGGGTATTTATTTTGGGTTGTGTACTCCCATTTGCGAGTGCACTTCCTTTGCAAGTTAGTTTGCTCTGGAAGGTCCCATGTCTGTAAGGTCATTTCGAGCCTCCTTGGTGATTCCTGTACATGCAGATCAGCGGCCATTTCCATGTATTAATTCAGGGTCTGCATGCTGGTGGTTCATACCAACTCTGTTGAGTTCGAGCGCAATAAGTCAATGACTACGGCTCTTATCGTCAGAATAAGACTAGGGTTTGAGTGTCTTAGTAGCTTCGCCCATAAGACACACGATAGCATAGCATTGAAGAGTGTCTTTTCAAAGACTTATCTTTCTTTGTGAGTCCTGCGAAGTCACATGTGGTTTTTTCTATGTTTTACCGCTTTTGCTGAAATCGTTTTCTTAAATACATATCTTGCTTCACATGAGTTGTTTTACTGTAAAATGGACATTATTTTTATTGTCTCCAATTATTGCTTATGTGTTGGTTTATTGCCTCCAAGTTTGGTTTGGTTTGAATTACTTGCCTTAGCGTTGATTAATCGTATACCTCATGACTACTTCCTAACATAGACCATTTTTATTGCATGCACCTACTACTTATTGAAATGTAAATCTCACTCCCGTTTTCACCCATTTTTCAGGTTGCTTGGAGAGATCGTCAAGATGGGGTAGTGTACTCATGGGTAGAAATGTAATTGTTATTATAGTTCACATCTTGAATAAATAGATTTTCATTGTAAATTAATTTGGATTAAAGTGAATAAAATTGCCATGTTTCCCACCATACTTTGATGTAAATTATTAATTTTAAATTCCGCATAAATTTTAGATTGTTCTGACCCCACTTTACCGTAACACTCCGGGTTTGGTTGTTGAATCGAATTCCGTGCGTTACAGTAGCACTTCAGATTTGGGTTGGGTGCCTATTTTGCATTGACCTGGGTTCGAGGCGTTACATGCACCTTCTTGTTGCATTGAGTGCATGCATTGTAGCAAAGAGGGTGTAAAACCCCGAATTTTTGAATATAATAATATAATAAATAAAAATCTAATTATTGGAAAAATAAGTTATATAAACCTAAAAAGAATTAAGGAATAAGAAATTAATTACAGTATGTATTATAGCCAATAATACTATAGATAATATATTTGGAAATTTTAGAAGAAATCCAACGGGTAGATATGAAATTATCAACAAAAGGGTATTTTGGTCAATTCATATTAATTATTGGTAAATAATTAAATACATTAATTAAATTATTATTAGACTTGAGAAATGATGATGGGCTCAAGTTGGGTGTAGATTGCCTATTAACAATGATAATTATAGCTTAATAAGTGGAATAAGGGCATAATGATAATTATAGTTGACTAGGAGCCTTAAGTTGAGGAGATAAGGGTTTTATTGAGGGGATTTTAATTATAATTATAGATGATCACATTGATAGCGGAGATCAAGAGTTTGGCGTAGGTCTGACCGTTGGATCGTGACAAATCGAGGTAAGAAGTTAAAATAAGATGATTATTTGATTTGATTGGTGAGAGGTGTAATAGATGATATGGGTGAGATGCACAGGATCATGGGGAGTAAAATAGGGTTTTATACCCTATGAGAATACAAAACTATATTCTGATTGTATTGTTGGTGTGCCTAGCGGCTAAAAGAGAAGAAGAACGAAAGAGAGAAAGGGAGACTGAGAGGAGAAGAGGAAGAAGAAGGATGGAGAGGAGAGCTTGATCTCTGGGTTCTCAGCATCCCAGGAGTGTTTTGCGTCTGTGAAGAGGAGAAGAAGTTGCTGGTTGGAGGAGAAAGAAGAACTCATTCGAATCAAGTTGGTAGCACTGTTTTTCGTCGGATTTCGTTTCCTTGACTTGTTTAATTCGTGTTGCATGTTTTTATGATGTAAAAGTATGTATTTAGTTTGATATTGGTCTTATATATATGTTAGAACCATGTAGAACACAAAAAATTGGATTTTACACAATCGGTTTGCCGTTTTTGGGAGGGCGCTAACCTTCTTGTGCTCAGTGCCCTTGAGCGCTGGTTAGCGCCCGTGTTAAAAGTTTGATTGCCAACCACCACTAAGAGACAGGAGTTAGGCATCTAATATTTGAACTAGCGTTAATCTAGAGCGCCCTTAACAGAAATTTCTAATTTTTCAGAAGTTAATTGCTAATTCAATACCAAACAATTTTTAATGAATTTTAATAACTAAATAAGATTTTTTAAGACAAAATAAATTACCAAAATACCTTGTTTTACAAAAAAATAATTAGGGAGTTATTTTAGAATATTAGTTGCCTAAATTTGAACTTAATAGGAAATTCTAAGCTTTTAGACAAATAAACTTTATAAATGGGGATAAATAACCGAGAGACATTATTACATATACTATAAACCAGATTTCTACAGATAGAGACTTTATACCAGAAACCCAACCCAGTTAAACTAACTTTGATAAATTTTAAGTATCGGGACTACTAAACTTCACTGGAAAAACTTCACACTAGAAACCACCTCATAGATTCATTCTTGGAGAAAGAACCCCTTGAATACCTTTAGGCTTGATTACTTAATTAATGGGATTACTCTAAATTCTCTCTAATAAATAGTAAGTACCCTGTTTACTTTATATGACTACCTTCAAACTTTACATAACCTTGAAACTTCTATCGACCCCATCACTACCTTTAATCACTTGAGTCATCTAATACTTTAATTATCACATAATTAGACCTAGTTATTGTGATTACAAACTAATGAACTAATTTTGGAATAAGGTTTGGATTATAGACTGATTGGGATCAAGTTGTTATGTATACTTAAAATATAATTTGGATTGTGGATTGGATGCCATAATGGCAATAAGAGATTCATACCATTTGCGGATGAGATTTGATTACCTCCTGCGGGAGAGATGAGACCTCCTGTTGGGGAAGATATAATCCCGATTGGATTGCATCCCACAGGGGAGATATGTGACCACCTGCGAGTGAGATGAGACCTCCTATTGGGGGGCGATGTAATCCCGATTGGATTGCATCCCACAGGAGAGATATGTGACCACCTGCGGGTGAGATGAGACCTCCTGTTGTGGGGAGATGTAATCCAGATTGGATTGCATCCCACAGGGGAGATATGTGATTACCACCTGCGGGTGAGATATGCAACTCCTGCGGGAGAGACCTCTTGTGGGGGAGATGTAATCACGATGTGATTGCATCCCACAAGAAAGATGTGTGTGTTACCACCTGCGGGTGAGATAGGTTAACTCCTACGAGAGAGACCTCATGTAAGGGAGATGTGATTACTACATGATTGCATCCTACATGGGAGAATGTTACTATCAGATTGTGAGTTTGACTACTAATTATGAATGACATGATTTCATTTGAATAATAAGAGTTGGATTAAATTGTTTAGCTATGACTTGATTAGAATGACTCTAAAACAAAATATTATTGAGACATAAATAAAATGTAGAATTATTTTAGGAAGACAATACTGGCAGTGAATTGGAAAACCTTTTAGATGTGATTTATATTACATTGTCCTTCTAATTGAAACGAAGTTTACATAATAAACTCTCTTGATTTCGAGCACTAATTAAATGTTGGTTTCGTATGGTGATTACTCATTCCTATTATCGATCGTGATTATTCGATTATTTGATCGTGCATGAATGATTACTTTTATATATAAACTGTTTATAGCATGCATGTATTATCTACTGAGATATTCGGATCTCACCCTGTGAGACATGGAAAAATCACCGGAATGATCATCCCTCCGTCAACACACGGGCTCAACGCAAAAATGGGAGAGTCGCCACCATTCATAATTTTGGGGTGAGAACGGACACCAAAATCTTCAAAATAAGCAAAAAGTGAAAAAAGAAACATTCTAGGATAAAAATAATCCTACTTGAAAATCAAATCCAGAGATGGGTAAGGGGATTAGATTATGAACGGGGGAAGGTGTTAGGCACCCCCATTCATCCACATGAAGTGGTTGCCAAGTGTATGTTCATGCAAAAAAATAGAAAGCTTGCTAAAATCATAGAAAACCTTGAAAAAGGACTAATGTATGATGTTTTCACATGAAGATCTAAATGGATTTTAGATCCTCTCTTATGTCAATATCATTTCTGGAATATCTCAAAAGATGGAAATCAAAGCACAAGTTGCTCAAAACCAAGTTGAATCAAATCCGGGAAGTTTGGTAAAAAGTATGCCATTTGCCTTAAAATCATTCAAATCCAATATTAAATTGAACCAAACCAAGTCCATTTGAAAGATTACAGTAAATAAGGGTCTCATGCAAAATTTCACTTCATTCCGATAAAAATCCTAGGAGTTATGCTCCTTTGAAGTTGCTGCTGGGGATTTTTAAAAGTGATAAGTGGGCAACTTTGGAAAATTGTATAGAAAAATCCACTACATAAAAATCCACGACATTTGGTGTAATTGAAGTCTGTATGGCCATCTTTCAACAGAAACTAGCCTCATACAAAAATCCCTTCGGATGTGCCTTGGGTGGTCTCCCGAACAGGCCCCGAAGATCACAGATTTACCCAGAAAAGTACAAATGAACAGTTCTGAGTAAATCGGCTACCAATAATTCAAATGGAATCCAAAAATTATGAAACCAACTGGATTTGAAAATAGACTCATAAAGGAGTGCATAGAAACAAAAATAATTCGAATCGGACTTAAATCGAACACATGGCGCTCCGTCGAAGTGACAAGTTCTGTATTTGAACCTGAACTGTCCACTCAACTTCGACAAAGAGGTGTCAAAAATCCGCTGGATAGAAATTTGTGAAATTCGGTGGACATAAACTAGACAGCCTCACCTTTCCCATGGTTCTAGAATCGCCCCAAAATTCATCCGGATGATGAAGTTATGGGCGTCCGAAGTAGGGGTACAGGTGCTGTCAAGCTAAGCCATTCTTGAAGAAAAAACCAAATCCAAAAATTGATAAACATGTGTGATTCGTGCAAGATGAACCCAAATACTTTAAAAATCATCCAAAAGGCATTCCAGAATTGATTGAGGCCATTTATTTGAGATTTATCACAATGAATGTAATAAACCCCAAATATGAGCCTATCCCGCCAAAATAGTGATATGTATGTGCAAGTGTAAAAAGCCAAACAAGATCAATAGCATGCATACATATTCATCCAAATAGGGTTCTAAGACAGCCTAGGGTTCCATTCCATTATCGTTTCCCTCTGTTCTCTCTCCCCGTTAAACACGGTTCTTCAAGATAATCAAGGGTACTTTGAATATGGAACGGTCTACAATCAATCAAAAAGGCCTTATGCTACATGGGTTCTAGCACTAGGGTCAATCCCCAGTCTCGTTTCTCCTAGATCCCGCCTCCACGTTTTACGGCTAGGGGGAGTCTCGAGATACTTTGAGCCGGGGAAGGATTTCCACACATACAAACAAGGCTTTACACTACAGAAAGGTAGAAGAAGAGATCTAGATCTAGGAATGTAAAGACAGAAAATAAAAAGAAAAGTTGAGGCGAGGCTTACCTGAGTTCGGGAGGCGATTCCGCAGCGGTTTTCTTCTTCTCTTGGAGTTCTTCTTTGCGAGAATTCAAAACAAGAGTTCAGTTCCTATTTGCTCAAGGAGGAGGCTCCTATTTATAGGCAAAGGCTAAGGTCATTGGTAGACACAACTTAACGTCTAGAACCCCCCCAACCTTAACCCTAAGGTTATTTCCGAGATTTCCCCTCATTTAATGAGGGACATGATGGTAACAAGTGATTTCTCTCGGAAAACCCTAATTTTGAGCAAACTTAAAGTATCCGGTATATCAGACCGGATAAAAAAGGGCCTTAAGGTATCCGGTACATGGTACCGGATACACTAAGGCTCACATGTATCCGGTATGAGTATCCGGATACAGGAAGGAGTACTTGTATCCGGCCTGAGTATCCGGATACAAGTAAATGTTTATTTTCTTCAATTTCTGTGCTGGCTTCCCAGGAGATAATGATTTTTGATGATTGTTTATGCAATTTGGGGTGTCTACAACTGCCCCTCTTTGCGGGAGCTGTGAAGCAGTGAGCTGCAAAGAGTAGACAAGCCCAAATTGCATTCCCTTGAGCATGATTTGCTCGGTTCAATTCAATTTTGTAGAAAACAATTTTTGAGTGGAGATTTGCCAAAAAGCCCTAATTTTAAGGGGGGCATTTCTCCAATAATTCTTAAATTCCACTGAGCTCCCGTGGCTATGAAGTGGATTTTAAGCCCAAAAATAGGATTTTTTTGAAAAACTGATTTTTTATCAAACCAAGTTGAAAATTGAGTGGATATCATCCTTTTGACCAGGCACATTTCCCAAGGTTGTCCCAAATTCCACAGAGCTCTGGTGGCTGTGAGGTGGATTTCAAGACAAAAATAGGATTTTGAGAAAATAGTAAGAATTATAGCACAAGTTTGCTTTTTTTCTTTTTTTCCTTTTTTTCTTTTCTTCTTCTTCTTCTTTTTTCTTTTTTTCTCTTTTTTTTTCTATTTTTTTTTCCTTTTTCTTCTTTTTCTTTTCTTCTTTTTTTTATTTTTCTCTGTTTTTTCTCTATTTTTTCTGTTTTTTTCCTGTTTTTCTCTATATTTTTTTTTCTTTGGTATCCGGTAGGTGTATCCGGATAAGCAAGGGCTCGCTTGTATCCGGTCTGAGTGACCGGATACCCGGGGTTTTATAAGTCGCGCGCGACCGCGACTTTCCCCCTTCTCTTCTTTCTTCCCCGATTACAAAGACCGGCCACAGGCCTTCATCCCCGACTGTCACGACTCGTCCTGCTTCTCCGGCGATCTCCAGCCACTCCGGTGTCTCCTATTGCTGCTGGCGACGACCTGCAACTCCGGCGACTTCGGTGATAGCCCATTACAAGCCCTAGCTCGGTTTCCTTCCTGATTTCCGGTGATTCTTCACCTTGGCATTGGAGCAAAGGTCTCCGGCGATTTCCTCCGAACTTGCGCGACTGATTTTCCACCAATCCGATTTACCCGCTTGCAATTAGGTGCTTGCTTCTTCATTCAACAGGTGAGTGCCTTACTCGGCCCAAACAGCAAAAAAATTTTTTTTTTAGCTTCCCTATCGAATGGCCATATTCTATCATGATTGTTGGTTGGACTGGGTTTTTTGCAAACACTTGCTAATTCCTCCACTGTTTGTGTCGAAATAGACATTGAATGGAATGCTTGCCTTATGCTTGAATTTCTGCAAAATTTGAGTTTGATGTTGCAATTGCCCAATCATGATTGCTATGCTTCGATTTTTGTGATGATTGTCACTTGCATGAATTGGAATTGTTGCTGATGAGGAATTCTGACCGAATGGTTTATTTTCATGCTATTCCAATTGGCTTCGACTTCCAACTTGATTCTGCCAATTCCTATGATCTGACTTCAGATTGCCTGCCAGTAGTTATACCATGCTACAAAAATTTGACTTGAATCCTGATTTGCATGCTGGTGGTGATCTGTTACTTGCATGTTTTCTAGCTTTAGTATTTCCGGGATTGAGAGCTTCTGCTCACTTTGCATTCTGCTGTGATTTTCCTTAATTGACTGTACAATCTGGATTTTTGTAATTCTGCCTGCCTTTGATACCTTGGCCTTCCCTCTTCTCATTTCCTGGAACCATAATACACAAGAAATGTCAAGTACTGTAGGAATCTTTTAGAAAATGCTTTAGGATTAGAAACAGAAGTATTCCATAATTCACGATAATTTTGAAAAATAATCATGTAAAATTGGATGTGAACTGTAAGCAAAGCCAACTTTGAAATTCGTAAAACACTTCCCTGTGTAGATGGCTAGGAGTCGTTCCCGAGTTAGAGAGGAGGCTGACCCTGCCGATCAGCCCTCCAGTTCGCGGGCTCGGACAGAGGCGAGTTCCAGTGCCACCTTGTCTGAGCCATTAGGTGACTCCAGAGAGAGCTCTGCTGAGGTAGGCTTTCAAAAAAATTTCTTTCTTTCTTCTATCTTCTATTCTCCTTTCCCACACAACCTTCACATCTTTCTCTTGAATTTTAGCCCGTGGTTGCACCGGCTCGGGGTCGAGGCAGAGGTAGAGGCCGGGTTCAGGATCAGGCCCCTGAGGGCGAGAGAGGCCGTGGCAGAGGCCGAGGCAGAGCCAGAGATACGGCTCAGGAGGGGGTTGCTGTAGCCCTGGTAGGAGTTTCTGAGGAGTTGAGGGCCTCTGTGCATGATACAGAGCTCCTCCGTGGCTTGGATAGCCACCCCTCCATGTGCATCAGGGCAGATGTGCCGCTTCCATATCATTCTTCCCATCTGCGAGGCAGCTGGGGCAGATTTAGTGAGTTAGCTCAGTCGCTTTCCCCGGCACTCAGGCGGGAGTTTGGGAGGTGCCACCTGGATCACTTCCTCAGCATTCCATCATTCAGAGCCGACCGTCCACTCATTTTTGCCATGATGGAGAGATATTTCCCAGAGACTCAGTCGTTCCATCTGCCGGACGTGGAACTAGGGATCCGCCCTTCCGATTTTGTGATGATTACCGGCATTCCCTTGACGGGGCGGACCCTTGTCTTGGAGCGACCTTCTGCGGAGGACATCGGCCTCCTTCTGGGATATCAGGCCCTGCCACCTGCTGCCTGGGATGGGCGGAGTGGTCGTCTTTCCATCAGCTGGCTGCGAGAGAGCCTGGCTCGTCATTACGGCGGGAGACATGCGACCATCTCCGTGGAGGATGCAGATTTTGTGCCTATCTTCCGGCATGTTTTTCTGTTGATGCTTGGGAGCTGCTTTTTCCCGGAGGATACGACCGGCGTCAGCCCACTTTTCCTGGACGCTTTGAGAGATCTTCGTCAGACCCGCCAGCTGGCATGGGGCCGACTCATCTATGGGACCATCTTGGCCGGGTTGTGCCGAGCAGTTCGAGGCCTGGAATCCCCGAGGGGTGATGGAGTCAGCAGCCGGTTCTTCTGGCAGATTCTGCAGGTATTGAATTCATCTGTCTAGTTTAATTCCTTAGGCTTTCAAATTTTCTTGGCTGATTTTTCTTTTGCTAGGTGTTCATGTACACCTATATGACCTTCTTCCGCCCCTCCCCGGTTCCTGAGGTTGCGGATTTCCCTGTGGCCCTGCGATGGTCGGCCCAGGTTCGAGATGCTGATAGGAGCCAGCCTCGCACTGCCCGGGTGCACTTAGACCGTGCCCGCCGATCTGATGTAAGTCCTCTATCTTTCTTTTATTTCCTTTCCTGTATCTTGACTGTACCTGACTGTTTCCTTTTTTGCAGCTCCTCCTGTCTCGATTTGATGACGTGGATGTTGGAGTGGCTCGTGAGATGGCGGTACAGGACGCCTTCGATAGAGATCGACGACGTCAGCCCTACCAGTGCTTCCTCGGGAGGCTTGGTAGGGTGATGTACTTAGGAGAGCGCCTGTACTTCCAGCACACCAGCGCACTTCGCATCCCCGTCCCTCCTCCTCCTGTGGGTCCCGACACACTCCTCCCGGGTTTTGATGTTGATCAGTTTGATCACTTCCTGGATGCAGAGGGGCTCACAGTAGCTGGAGATTACGACGAGTGGTTCCAGCGGGTATCTATAGGATGCTTGATGGATCGACCCACTCGTGCCGGGGTGACAGAGATCGGCGGGATCCGTATCTGGATTCATGAGGACACGGTAAACCTTGTACTCTTCCTATTTTTATTCCCTTTTTCTCCCTTATGCATTTCTGACCCTTCTTCTGTTCTTGCTAGCAGGTACACGAGCTGAATACCATTCGGGACCGGTTCGAGAGCCAGCGGGCTGGGATCGATGATATGATCGCGGAGCACGATGCGGTCGTGGCCCAGCGGGATGCCCGGATCAGGGAGCTGGAGGCCTTAGTTGCTGAGCTCCAGGCTAGACAGGTATCTGGCCTTCTCGTATTTTCATTTCTTTCATTTTTCTATTTCTGCTATTCTGATGTGCTTGTTTGCCTTGTGCAGGGCCCGGTCCCAGATCAGGATGCTGCCTTCGAGCCTGATTTCCTCATTCCTGACCCGTCTCCTGCTCGAGCTACGGATCCTGTGGATGTCCCATCTGCTGATCCTTCATCTCCAGTGATGGTTCCTGAGCCGGAGGAGGTCTCTGCTGCTGACCCGGTGGATCCGGACCCCATAGTGCCTGCTGGTATGGTTTTCTTAGTTTCTTCTCTTTTATTCATTTTAGTATCCCAATTCCTGATTTTTTCCCATTTGGTACAGATATTTCTGATCCTGGCCCTTCTTCTGATGCCGGGCCTTCTGGAGTTGCGGGAGCAGAGCCTGCTATGGATGAGGTCCCAGCTGGGCCGGTTGCTGTTGAGCCAGAGGCTTATTCTGATTCTGTCCCTGTCCCTTCCCCTGATACATCGGACTACTGCATCGAATACCAGCTTCAGTCCTTCATAGGACGGAGACCACGCTACATGGCGGAGCGTCTACTGTCCTACTATAGGCGCCGATCATCTCGGGGGAGAGGTCGTAGAGGAGGACGAGGCAGAGGTCGCGGGGATGATCCTGCACAGTAGCAGTAGATTAGGATTCCTGTTTTTTCCATTATCACTTGTACAAATGAGACTTATATATAAAAGAATGTTTTTATTCATTTTCTCTTGTCTTGTACATCTTTTGTTTTCAATTTCTAGCAAATATGACATGTAAGCAGGTAAAACAGATAAAAATTCGGATTTTTTCATCCTTAGCTCTTTTTTGCATTTTTCCTTGGTATCCGGTCTGACATACCGGATACATTGATTGGTCTTTGTATCCGGTATGTCATACCGGATACTCATGGCATCCTTTGTATCCGGTATACTTATCCGGATATTACTAAAGCCTTTTGTATCCGGTCTGAGTTACCGGATACGTTAAAAGATGCTATAAATGCAACCAGCCTCGTGATTTGAGCATTTTTTCCGAGTTTTTGAGTTTAGAAACCCCCTTTTTCGCCTTTTTCTTCCTCCTCTTGAGTTCTAGCTTGCTCCCATCACATCCAATGGAATCCGGATCATTTTCTGCCCCATTACTATCTGTCCACACTGCCTCCCCTGCAAAACAACCTTTTAGATCAAAACCCCCAAATCTCACTAGGTACAACCCTGTGGATTCATTTTACACAAGGTGGGTTAACTCTATGACCCTAGATGAGGAGAGGAGATGGGGTTCTACTAATCTAGGCCACATCCTGCTTATTCCCAAGGTTCCCTTCATGTGGGAGATTATAGAGGCCATGATTGGTCATTGGGTTCCTGACCTCAACTTGTTCCGTTTCGGGAACCATGAGATGACCCCAACCATTGAGGAGGTGGAAACCATCCTGGGCTTGAGGTTTGATGAGAAGGTGGTGAATCCACCACTTAGGCCCAGTTACAAAAAGGAAGCTTCTACATTCTTGGGCATAGGGAAGAAGGACCTAGGGGATTCTGACACCCTTTTGACCCTATCTAAGGCCTTTTTGACTGAGAAGCTTTTGAGGGGGGAAGATAAGGAGGCCCGGTTCAACGCCTTGACCTTGATTGTGGTCAACCAGTTACTTTTCCCACGGGAGGATGACGAGGTGGACTTGGCCTTGATCTCAGTGATATGCCAGGTTAGGGAGCGGGAGAGGTTGGCCCCTATGATTTTGGCTGGGATGTATCAGGCCTTGACCGACTGCTACAATAGGAAGTCGAAACGCTTCCTAGCATGTGCCCAGATCTTGCAGGTAAAAAAAAAAAATTTTTTTTTTTTTTACAATGTGCTGACATATCTCTCTTCCTTTGCAGCTTTGGCTACTTGATCATTTGAGCCAGATTGAAGAGATCAATCGACACTTCTTCCCGAGTCTAAAAGTCCCCCTCTTGATGAGCAACAGGGGGTGCCCTGATATTCCAGGGGGCAAACAGGGCTGGTTCACTTTCTTGGGCTCGCTTCAGGATGACCAGGTGAGATGGCCTGGTACTTATCAGCCTAATGCGGAGACAGTGATTAGCTTCCGAGACCGCAACTTTCTGATTCTGGCTGGCCTGAGACATGCAGTGCTTTATCTTCCTCTGCGGGTCCTTCGTCAATTCCGAGCGACCCAGGGGATTATCATCCCAAGTGGGTATGAGGATCGTCTTGGGCCCCTGTCTCCAGATACCATGAAGCTGAATACCTGGTTGATGAGGGAGTGGTCCTATGTTCGCTTTATGCGTGGCCCGGTCTTCTCAGAAGCCCATGTGAAGGATTATCTTTTCTGGATTAAGGAGCAGATACAGAGTCAGGCACCAGTACCCGAAAATCCTCCTGTAGTCTTGGCTCCCACCTATGAGGACATTCTAGAGTCCGAGCGGGCTTCTCATAAGCGGTTTCAGCAGATATGGGTACGGGAGGCCCAGGAGCTCAGGATACAGGGCACTTATCTGGAGAGGCAGCTTGAGGAGCAGATCTCACGCCGTATTGCCGTGGAAGAGAAGCTGGAGGAGCAGAGGCAAGCCCGTCGCTTCGAGGTCCGTATGATCCGGCAGAAGTACCAGGATACTTTGGCCAGCCTTAGGAGTATGCAGATCAGGCAGGCCCTTTCAGATGAGGTCATTTCCTTCTTCAGTGATCCCGCTGCAGAGGGGGCTTCAGGAGTCATTGCAGCTCGGATTCGGGAGCTTGAGGAGCGGCTAGGGGACAGAGATTAGCTTTATTTCCTGCACATTTTTCTTTCATACCTTTGTACGAAATTGAACCCCAATAGTGAAAAGCCAAAGTATTCAATTCAAAATAAAATTTTTATATTATTGGCCTCAGAATGCTCAGATGCTTGTAAAAACAAAGGTTTTATGAAAAGTATTTGATTTCTCATCACTGGCCAAAGTATAATTTTTCCTTTTTATATTTTTTTTTGTATTTTTTGAAATTTGGTCCATGCACTTAATCACCTATAATTAAAGGAATTAAAACCAGGTTAAATAATGAAAAGGGTAGTCCACAAAATACTGAGGGATCAGAACCGTCCATCTTAGGACCTTTAGAGTCATCCCCACCTGCCAAAACTGCCCCATTCTGCTCATGCCAACTTTGCTTAAGGCTCAGATCCCCATGATCAACTCAACCTCTGATTTTTCTTTCATTTTTCTTATTATTTTTTTCTTTTTGCCTTTTTGCCAATATTGCCCCTAGCGCCAGTTACGGTTTTCACTAGGGCCGGCTTCTGAATTCCGTCATCACCCATCTTACTCTGATATTTGAATGAACAAGCTAAGATCACCGAGGGCTTAAAAATAGGACGAAATAAAGGCTAGGCTCAGTTTAAGAAAAAAAGGGTATTAAAGGCCCAAAATTTTCCAAGTGCGGAAATAGGTCAACCGGATTTACAGTCATGATGAATTTATCCATTTTTCCCCAAATTGCATTTTTTTTGAATCTCTTTTTCACACTTGGCTTTCATTTGCCATTTCCATTGCTTTTCCTCTCTTTTTCTTTTTTCCTTAACTTTGCCCCACTTTGACTGTAAATCCGGTTTGGGTTTATCAAAGAAACGAATCGGCTCAACTTGGCTAGACTAGGGATTAAAATTTTTGAAGGAAATAAAGAAAAATGGCCTCGGATCATTTCCTAGAAATATTCACTCAAGGAAAATACCTTTTTACCGCATCAGAGTTAATGGGCTCAGGAAAGTCTGACCCATCCATTTCTGTTAAGATGAGTGCTCCCCCTGATAGGACTTTCTTGACGACATATGGGCCTTCCCAATTGGGCTTGAACTTACCACGAGGATCTTCCAAAAATGGTAAGATTTTCTTTCGCACTAAGTTTCCTTCTTGGAAAGTTCTGGGCCTCACTTTCTTATTGTAAGCCCGGGCCATTCTCTTCTGGTACAACTGTCCATGGCAAAGCGCTTTCAACCGCTTTTCTTCTATCAGGTTAAGTTGATCATGTCTCGACTGGACCTATTCGGCTTCTTCTAGTTCTGCTTCCATGAGCACTCGGAGTGAGGGGATCTCTACTTCCACGGGCAAGACTGCTTCCATCCCATAGACTAGGGAGTACGGGGTTGCCCCAGTTGAGGTCCGGATCGAGGTTCTGTAGGCATGTAGAGCAAGTGGCAGCATTTCATGCCAATCCTTGTAGCTCATTACCATCTTCTGAATGATTTTCTTTATGTTCTTGTTTGCTGCTTCCACTGCCCCATTCATCTTTGGCCTGTACGGAGCTGACTTATGGTGGGTGATCTGAAACTGCTCACACATTTTTTTCATGTCCTTGTTCTTAATATTTGAAGCATTGTCTGATACTATGGCACTTGGCATTCCATAGCGACAAATGATATTGTGCTTCAAAAATTTAATAACATGGTTGCTTGTGATGTTCGCATATGAAGCTGCTTCCACCCACTTAGTGAAATAGTCAATCGCCACCAGGATGAATCTATGTCCGTTCGATGCCTTAGGGGAGATCATGCCGATGACATCTATGCCCCACATAGAGAAGGGCCAGGGTGATGTCATGTTGTGCAGCTCACCTGGGGGTGCATGCTTGTTATCTGCATATATCTGACATTTGTGGCACCTCCTGACATGTATACAGCAATCATGTTCCATGGTCGTCCAGTAATATCCCAGCCTCAAGATCTTCTTAGCCAGCATGTGCCCACTCATATGGGGCCCACAGACTCCTCCATGTACGGTCTCGATCAGCCTTTCTGATTCAGCCTTGGCAACACATCTTAGCAGAATATCGTTATGCGACCTCTTGTACACATGTCCACCACTTAGTAGAAATTGACCAGCCAATCTCTGTATTGTCCTCTTCTCAGTAGCAGTGGCATTTTCTGGCAGACTCTGATTATTCAAAAAATTCTTGATATCTTGAAACCATGGTGCTTCTTCTTCTGGTGTTCCCTCTAGAACGAGACAGTAAGCCGGTTCATCTCTAACCTCAATTTCCAGCGGTCTGATGTCTGCTCCTTCTGGTATGCTGACCATTGAAGCCAAGGTTGCTAGAGCATCCGCAAACTGATTCTTGGCCCTTGGCATATAGTTGAAGGAAATTCGAGTGAAATTTGTGCTTATTTCTTCCAAGTACTGGTGATAAGGGATCAATTTGTGATCCTTGGTTTTCCACTCACCAGTTGTTTGGAAGATGATAAGACTCGAATCCCCGTATACGTCAAGTTCCTCTACTCCATGATCCATGGCTGCTTGCAATCCAATTATGCATGCTTCATATTCTGCTATGTTATTGGTGCACTGGAATCTCAGCTTTACTGCAATCGGGATGTGTGAACCATTTGGTTTAACCAAGACTGCCCCTATTCCGTTCCCATTCATATTGGCGGCCCCATCAAAGAACATCTGCCAAGAACTATCACTGTCCTCCTCTTCAGTGTACAGAATTGCCTCGTCGGGAAAGTTGGTCTTCAAGGGTTGATATTCTAGCAGAGGATGTGCAGCCAGGTGATCGGCTATGGCTTGACCCTTGATCGCCTTCTGGGTGATGTATGTGAGATCAAATTCGGACAGTAGCAGTTGCCACTTTGCCGTCCTGCCAGTCAGTGCCGGTTTCTCAAATAAATATTTCAGCGGGTCCATCCGGGATATCAATAGTGTGGAGTGACTAAGGAAATAATGCCTTAGCCTCTGAGTGGCCCACACTAGAGCACAGCAAGTCTTCTCCAATGAAGAGTACTTAGCTTCATATTCCGTGAATTTTTTACTCAGATAGTAAATTGCCCTTTCTTTTCTACCCGTCTCATCATGCTGCCCCAAGACACATCCCATCGACGTTTCCAACACGGACAAGTACAGGATCAGTGGTCTTCCTGGAGTTGGTGGCACTAGTACCGGCGGGTTCAGTAAATACCTCTTTATTGTATCAAATGCCTGCTGGCAGTCCTCATTCCAGACCGTCGGGTTATCCTTCCTTAGAAGCTTAAAAATCGGTTCACAGATAGCAGTGAGCTGTGCTATGAACCGGCTTATGTATTGAATCCTTCCAAGAAAACCTTGACCTCCTTCTCAGTTCTGGGTGCTGGCATTTCAATTATGGCCTTGGCTTTAGCCGGGTCAATTTCAATTCCTCTTCGGCTCACTATAAACCCCAGTAATTTCCCTGATGTAGCCCCAAAGACGCACTTAGCCGGGTTAAGCCGTAGATTGTACTTCCTGAGCCGATCAAACACTTTCTTCAGATTGATCAAGTGGTCCTCCTCTTTGCATGATTTGGCAATCATATCGTCCACGTAGACCTCCATTTCTTTGTGGATCATGTCATGAAATAGTGCTGTCATGGCCCGCTGATATGTTGCCCCAGCGTTCTTAAGCCCAAACGGCATGACCGTGTAGTGGAATGTGTCCCAAGGTGTGATAAATGCTGTTTTCTCTTGATCTTCCTTAGCCATCTTGATCTGATTATATCCTGAGAAACCATCCATGAAGGAAAACAGGCTATGTACCACAGTATTATCGACCAGAATGTCGATGTGTGGAAGCGGAAAATCGTCCTTCGGGCTTGCCTTGTTTAAATCTCTATAATCCACGCACATTCGGACCTTCCCGTCCTTCTTTGGTACCGGCACTATGTTTGCGAGCCACTCAGGGTACGTAGAGACTGCCAAAAATCCAGCTTGGAACTGTTTGACCACTTCGTCCTTGACCTTCAGAGTCCATTCAGGTTTCAATCTTCTCAGCTTCTGCTTAATTGGCTTAACCCCTGGTAAAATTGGCAACTTATGCACCACCATGTCCGTGTCCAACCCCGGCATGTCCCGATATGACCAAGCGAACACATCTTTGTAGTTTGCCAAGAACTGTGCCATTTCATTTTTCTGCACATCAGACAAGCATGACCCGATTTTCACAATTTTTGGGTCCTCTTCGGTCCCAAGGTTTATGGATATGGTCTCCTCAATATTAGGTTGGACCCCTTTTTCATAACGTTCTAATTGGTATTCAATTTCTTTTGGAACGTCTTCTTCTTCGACCTCGGTCTCTTCTTCGATCCCCATAAGGTCAAAGTCGAGCTCAAGGTCGAAGTCATATTCAACCTGGTCCAATTCGGTCTGATTATATGGTTCATAAGTGGTTTGGACCTTTTTGAAAAAATTAAATTTTCTAGAAAAAATAGAAAAATCTTTTTGGTTTATTTGTGGGCCTTCTAAATATAATTCCCCTGAAGACGAAGGCCCATTAGAACCTTCAGGGAAATGGCATTCCACTATTTGAGTTTTTTTTTGGAAGCCGCGTCAGTTTGCCACACAGACGCTGCTTCAAAGGTAAGGGGAGTTTCCTACCAATTGTTCAATACAAAATTTTGGGGAGCAGGGGAAATAGGGAAAGCCTGCTCTTCATACCCAGAATCCGATGCCATCATCACCGGGTGGTTACTGCCCTTTTCTGCTACGGGGCCTAATCCAGAAATGACCTGCTCTGAAATCTTGACTGCGGCCCAGTCAATGAACGGCAGGTCCATGTCACCATCAGTCTTTTCGCCTTCAGTCATGGCGAAGAAGGCCCCAACATCCTCAGAATAGTCCAACTGCTGCTCGGGCTGTGGCCCAGGCCCATCTGCTGCTCCCAGTATTGGAGATGGGTTATAGGGTTGTAGGGCCGAAACAAAAGGTTTTTGAAATGGGTTGACATTTCGGTATGGGGGTTTGGACTGGTCCATGGGAGGAGAAATTTGGATTATATAGGAGGGTTTTGGAAAGTTCACCCTCAGATGCGGGTGTTTTCCTTTGCTTCTGCTCTCCGCTTCTTCGTGCTTCATTCTCCTCCAACCTCTGGGCTTGAAGCCCAACCCTACCCTTGGGACTAGTGTCTTAGCCGTGATTGGCTCCACCATACCCTGCAGATTGATCCCCAAGCCTTTCCCTGGGTGAAAGTAGTATTTCTCCATCACTTTCTTGACCATTTTTTCTGCAGTGGTCCCATTTTCCTTCTTTTTCTCACACCCCCCAGGTATGTAATTGACCGCCTCAAATTGGAATGAGTGAAATGCAATCTTGTCGATAGTCAAGTCCACATTGATCAAGGGTACATCAGGTGATACGATGGGCGGCACCAAGTTTTCGGCTAGGACTGTTATCACCCTTTGCCCTCTTATGTACTTCACCCTTTGGTGGAGTGTGGATGGTATTGCCCTAGCCGAATGTATCCACGGCCTTCCTAGGAGCAGATTGAAGGCTGCGGGTATATCCATCACTTCAAATGTGATGTTAAAGATATTCGGCCCAATTGTGACCGGCAGTTCAATCTCCCCTAGGGAGTGGGTCTTGGAGTTATCAAAAGCCCTAACTATCCGCCCATTTTGTTTGATCCTTGACTGGTCCAGACCCAGCTTAATAAAAGTGATTAACGGGCAGACATTTAATGCCGACCCATTGTCAATTAGAACCCGTGCAATCATGCAGCCCTTACAAAGCACTGTGATGTGCAAAGGGTCCACATGATAACACCCACCTGGACTGATCTCTCCCTCTGAGAAACTTATCACGTTGTGTGACAATATTTGACCAACCATTTTACCAAGCTGGTCTGGATCAATGGTCTGGGATACGTGTGCACTCTGTAGCACCCTTAACAATGCATCCCTGTGCTTTTTAGAATTCAGCAAAAGGCCCAGTATTGAAATCTGGGCCGGGACCTTGTTCAGCTGATCCACAAGATTGAATTCACTCTTTTTTATTATTTTTATGAGGTCGGCTGCCTCATTTTCTGCACCCTGGGGGGTGTCTTCTCCTACTTTATTTTTTCCCTTCTGTTTTCTTTTTTCATTTTCTTTTTCTATTTTTTCTTTTTCTGCTTCTGTCTCCTTCTCCTTTTCTTCACCCCCTGCACATCTCCCTGACCTCGTCATGAGGTTCACCTCCTCCTGGTTCTGGTCCTTGACCACTGGAACCGTAGCCGTGATTCCCTCGCTGTAATTCCATGGTACAGCGGCCTCAGAATAGGCTAGTTTAGGGATGTTAACCACTAGTGGCTGGAGTTAGGACCGGAATGTATGGGCCAGTTTAGGGAAAGTGTGGGCTGGCTGCACATTTACAACTAGGGGTTGAAGTTTGGATTTTTTGGGGACAGAAGAAGTGATGGAAGTAGTGGTGGGGTCAAGGTTGATGACCAATGGAGCCTTGGACGGCTTGGATGGGGAATAAGTGAGTGGACTGCAATTAAAGACCAATGGGGGCCTTGCAGTATTCATCTGGGCCATGAGTGAGGAGACCCGGTTTAGAGAGGAACTTATGTCCTCAGCAGCAAGATTATTTTTTCCGGAGACCATGTTGATTTCCTCTTCGTCCTCCTCTTGGAAGAAATGGACCTGGACTGTGGTCCCCACGGGTGCTATAAGCTGAGATGGGTCAAAGGCCCTTCTCGTAGTGGATATGGCTGTGATGGAGTTGGATGGGCCTGCCCCATTGTGGTATGGCAGAGGGTTCTGCCCAATATCATTTCCCGACGGGGCGGGTGCAGCAGTGTTAAAGACCAAAGCCTTCTGGTCCAACAGGTCCTGGACCGCATGCTTCAGCACCCAGCAGTTATCTGTAGAGTGCCCTGGTGCACCCATGTGGAAGTCACAGGTGGCTGCCGGATCATAATTCCTCCCCTTCGGAGCATTTGGGTTAGGCTCCTTCAGAGTCAAGTATTCCCCTTTCAGCAGGGTTGGCAGTAGTTGGGACAGAGATATCGGGATAGGAGTGAAGACTCGGTTCTTCCTTGCTGCGAACCAGGCATCCCGCTCCTCCTTAGTAAAGGTCCTCCTTGTGTTAGCTGGCACAGAGGGAGAGAAGTTGACATTCAGCGGGGTCTGGTACGACTGCTGGGCCTGTTGGGGTGCCGAGATGTTCACATGAAGTGGCTTCTTGGCTGGAGGAGCCTGGACCAGGTTCACCTCCCCTTCTTTTCGGGCCCCCGTCTTTTTAAATCCAGCCCCTTTCTTCTGGGCCATGGAGGCAGAGGAATCAGACTGCCCAGTCATAGTAGAGTAGTCTATCAGCCTTCCTGACCTGACCCCTTCCTCGATCCGGTCCACCACTTGTACCAAGGCAGCAAAGTTGGTGGTGATCTGGCCCACCAGATAGTTGTAAAAAGGCTGCCCCAGTGTGCCCATAAATGTGGAGATCATCTCCGGCTCTTGCATAGGTGGCCTGACCTGGGAGGCGGCCTCTCTCCACCTCTTGGCGTATTGCCGTACTGGCTCATCTTTGCCCTTGGTCATCCTCATCATGTCGTACCGGTCTGGCACAATCTCCGAGTTGAACTTGTACTGGTCCAAGAAAGCATCAGCCAAGTCCTTCCACCTCCTGATCCTTCCATGGTCCACTGTAGCGAACCACCGAAGGGCTGACCCGGTCAGACTCCTCTGGAAGAGCTGGATCAGTATGCCATCATCCCGGCCAAATTGGCATAGGGCCCCGCAGTATAATTTCAGATGGCTCAATGGGCAGCCCTTGCCATCAAACTTGTCAAAGTCTGGGCACCTGAACTTAGCCGGTAGACAGACGTCCGGGTACATGCACAGGTCTTCGAAGGTGGTGCCTCCATGGCTGCTTCCCCCCTTCACCTCCTTCAGCTCTGCCTGGATTCTTTCTATCCTCAGCAGCATTTTCTTTTCCATCTCATCCCTCGCCTTTTCTTTTTCCAGCTCTTTCTCAGACTCTACTGTATTTTCCCTGATCAGAATGGGCTCAGGGACTGGTTCAGAAATGGGCTCAGGCATGGGCTGAGCCGGAGGCGGAATATAGGCCTGAGGTGGCGGTGCCGGATGAGAAGTCGACGCCTGATTTTGGGCTTGGGCCTGCTGGGCCTGAGCCGCCAGTAAGTCTCCCAGCATTTTGGCCAGACCGGCCACTTGCTCCTGCAAATAAGTTTGTATGGCCATCTTTCAAATAAGTCGCCACCATTCTCTGCAACTTGGATCATTCCATGCTCACAATTCCGGTGATCATTCCGGATACATTCAAAAAATGCACAAATTGGCTTTTCAACCCGAATTTTTAAAATAAAATGCCTAAAACACTGTGGATAATCCTTAGGCACCCCAAAAAGAACATAAAAATGTTCCAAAAATACAAAATCAAAAACAAAAAAAATAATAAATAAAATAAAATAAAATATTCTTTCAAGATTTAACCTAATTTCGAAACTCAAAGAAGGAACAAGGGTGTCATATTTTTTGACACCAACTCAACTCAGACATGTGTCAGTCAAACTTTGGAACTTAAAAACTGCGAAAATTCAGCAAATTTGAAAAAAAAAAAAATATTCCAAGAAACCTTTGGTTGGTTATTTTTATCAATCAAATCAAAACATTTGTGGGATACTTGGAAGCCCTAGAATATTCCAAGAAACCTTTGGTTGGTTATTTTTATCAATCAAATCAAAACATTTGTGGGATACTTGGAAGCCCTAGAATATTCCAAGAAACCTTTGGTTGGTTATTTTTATCAATCAAATCAAAACATTTGTGGGATACTTGGAAGCCCTAGAATATTCCAAGAAACCTTTGGTTAGTTATTTTTATCAATCAAATCAAAACATTTGTGGGATACATGGAAGCCCTAGAATATTCCAAGAAACCTTTGGTTGGTTATTTTTATCAATCAAATCAAAACATTTGTGGGACACTTGGAAGCCCTAGAATATTCCAAGAAACCTTTGGTTGGTTATTTTTATCAATCAAATCAAAACATTTGTGGGACACTTGGAAGCCCTAGAATATTCCAAGAAACCTTTGGTTGGTTATTTTTATCAATCAAATCAAAACATTTGTGGGATACTTGGAAGCCCTAGAATATTCCAAGAAACCTTTGGTTGGTTATTTTTATCAATCAAATCAAAACATTTGTGGGATACTTGGAAGCCCTAGAATATTCCAAGGAACCTTTGGTTGGTTATCTTTATCAATCAAATCAAAACATTTGTGGGACACTTGGAAGCCCTAGAATATTCCAAGGAACCTTTGGTTGGTTATCTTTATCAATCAAATCAAAACATTTGTGGGACACTTGGAAGCCCTAGAATATTCCAAGAAACCTTTGGTTGGTTATTTTTATCAATCAAATCAAAACATGTGTGGGACGCTTGGAAGCCCTAGAATATTCCATGAAAACCTTGGTTGGTTATTTTTATCAATCTAATCAAAAAACAATTTGGGACCCTTGGAAGCCCTAGAATATTCCAACACAAAATCAAAACAACAAAAAAAACAAAAACAAAAAAATCTGGATTGGTGTTCACCTAACCTACTGGTTTACATGTATAGGGGCGTGACTCAAGTTAAATGGAAGCTAACATGTTCTGTTCATTTTTTCTCAGGTACATTTACTTTCAACCCAGGTGCACTTATTTGCAGTCATTGCTCCCGTGACCAGATCCAAAGCAAGAGCCATGAATACTGAAGAGAACCAAGCCCAAGCTACTGTCCCTGCTCAGGACTTTACTCAACTGCAGGAACAAATGGCCGGTCTGGCCAAGATGCTGGGAGACCTACTGGCGACTCTCCTAACTTTATTTTGAGCCCCGTGTGTTGACGGAGGGATGATCACTCCGGTGATTTTTTCCCATGTCTCACAACTGGCGACTCTGCTGGGGACTTGTGGATTTAAGCCTTTTTGTGTATATTCATGCTTTTTACTTATTTTTGAATGCTTGCTACTGTGTTTAATTCATTTGTATATATTCTTGTATTTTAAATCAGATTGAGATGCTTTTGAATTTTATATGAATCAAGTCATGTTTGTTTTGTTTGATGTTGCCTAAAGGTTGATTTAGGAAAAGCCTATCTTGAAGCATGATTTGGTTGTATTTGGTGATAACATGCTCTAATTTGAATTTTGAATACCATGATTTGAATATGAGAATTAGTAGCATGAAATCTAGGAGTTCAGAATTTTTGGGTATTCAAACATGATTCCTATAAAGCATACTTTTTTTGTGCTTAAAAATTTTTGTTATGCCATGCCTTTGATTTGGGGTATAGAGGGATTCAATTTGAGCATGAAAACCAAGAGCATGAAATCTGGAATTTTAGTGCACATTGTAGATTTTTTTAGTATGATCACCAATATACCATGTCAAGTAGTTGCTAAACTTTTAGGCATTAATTTGGGGTATAAAGGATGCACTTTTGGGCATGAGAAATCTGAAAATTTTAGTGCATATTTCTGGAGATTTTAAAGCATATTTTATCTCATTGAAACACTTTTGAACCATGCCAAGTAAGTGCTAAAAATTTAGGCTTCAATTTGGGGTAAATGGTACACTTTGAGCATGAAAATCTGGGATTTTAGGGAATGCTTTTGGGTTTCAAGCATTCTTCCATGGTTTAATTGTTGTTTGCACAAATAACATATTTTGTATACCACTTTTGGGCATGTAATATTTTTTGTGCATATTTAGTTGTTTTGGTGCTTGCTTGCTTGTATTTAGCTTCATTATTTTTGTCATATGTACCTTGGCTTGAAATTGAATGCATGGCTACGAAAAAGAGTGGCAAGGGGCTGGGACGTTGTGAATGTTACCACAATTTAAAATTGCACTTGAGCACTTGAAACAATTTGCACAGCCTACCCATTACCTATTAGGAAGTTGAACCATGAATGTGTGTACCTTGGCGCACCGAGGTCGTGACTTCGGAAAGCGAAAGTGAAAACATTTACCTTAGAATTTGGGTCAATGATGTGATGACAATGGGATTTGTGATTCGATTCCGGGCATCACTAGACTTGAGTTCTAAGTTGCCAATTAAGCCAAAACCCAAAAACCATACGCTTGAAGGTGGAGAAACACGTTTTCAGCTAAAAGTACACAATTGCGTTTGGGGAATTGGGTGTAAATGTGGGAAGGCCATTTGCATGTTTTACAGGCCAAGGTACAATGTGAATACCATATTGAATGAAGGTAATACAAGGTGGCAAGGTAAAGCCATGTTCCTTTCATGAATTTGGGGGATTTTGCAAGTATGGTGTCCAAGCCCAATTTGGGGCAAGTTTTGAAGGTCAAATTAGGGTGAACATCAAGTGGAAATGGAAAAAAAACCTAATCTGGTGAAAAATTGAGACAAAAAAGGGCCATTTCGGCAATAACCGGTACAAAGGCTTATGCATGAAGTACCGGATACAAAGGCTTATGCATGTATCCGGTTATGATTACCGGATACAATAAGCCATAGCCTTATCCGGTACTTCAGGCCGGATACATTCAAAAAATGCACAAATTGGCTTTTCAACCCGAATTTTCAGAATAAAATGCCTAAAACACTGTGGATAATCCTTAGGCACCCCGAAAAGAACATAAGAAATGTTCCAGAAATACAAAATCAAAAACAAAAGAAAAAGACAAAATCAGGCACCCCAAATTGCACAAACAATCATCAAAAATCATTATCTCCTGGGAAGCCAGCACAGAAATTGAAGAAAATAAACATTTACCTGTATTCGGATACTCAGGCCGGATACAAGTACTCCTTCCTGTATCCGGATACTCATACCGGATACATGTGAGCCTTAGTGTATCCGGTACCATGTACCGGATACCTTAAGGCCCTTTTTTATCCGGTCTGATATACCGGATACTTTAAGTTTGCTCAAAATTAGGGTTTTCCGAGAGAAATCACTTGTTACCATCATGTCCCTCATTAAATGAGGGGAAATCTCGGAAATAACCTTAGGGTTAAGGTTGGGGGGGTTCTAGACGTTAAGTTGTGTCTACCAATGACCTTAGCCTTTGCCTATAAATAGGAGCCTCCTCCTTGAGCAAATAGGAACTGAACTCTTGTTTTGAATTCTCGCAAAGAAGAACTCCAAGAGAAGAAGAAAACCGCTGCGGAATCGCCTCCCGAACTCAGGTAAGCCTCAACTTTTCTTTTTATTTTCTGTCTTTACATTCCTAGATCTAGATCTCTTCTTCTACCTTTCTGTAGTGTAAAGCCTTGTTTGTATGTGTGGAAATCCTTCCCCGGCTCAAAGTATCTCGAGACTCCCCCTAGCCGTAAAACGTGGAGGCGGGATCTAGGAGAAACGAGACTGGGGATTGACCCTAGTGCTAGAACCCATGTAGCATAAGGCCTTTTTGATTGATTGTAAACCGTTTCATATTCAAAGTACCCTTGATTATCTTGAAGAACCGTGTTTAACAGGGAGAGAGAACAGAGGGAAACGATAATGGAACGGAACCCTAGGCTATGCTAGAACCTATCTTGTTGAATCTATATGCATGATCTTGTTTGGTTTTTTACACTTGCACATACATATCACTATTTTGGCAGGATAGGCTCATATTTGGGGTTTATTACATTCATTGTGATAAATCTCAAATAAATGGCCTCAATCAATTCTGGAATGCCTTTTGGATGATTTTTCAAGTATTTGTGTTCATCTTGCACGAATCACACATTTTTATCAATTTTCGGATTTGGTTTTACTCAAAAATGGCTTAGCTTGACAGCACCTGTACCCTTACTTCGGACGCCCATAACTTCATCATCCGGATGAATTTTGGGGCAATTCCAGAACCATGGGAAAGGTGAGGCTGTCTAGTTAATGTCCACCAAATTTCACAAATTTCGATCTAGCGGATTTTTGACACCTTTCTGTCGAAGTTGAGTGGACAGTTCAGGGTCAAGTACAGAACTTGTCACTTCGACGGACCGCCATGTGTTCGTTTTAAGTCCGATTCGAGTGATTTTTATTTCTGGGTACTCCTTTATGAGTCTATTTTCAAATCCAGTTGGTTTCATAATTTTTGGATTCCATTTGAATTATTGGTAGCCGATTTACTCAGAACTGTTCATTTGTAATTTTCTGGTTAAATGTGTGATCTTCGGGGCCTGTTCGGGAGACCACCCAAGGCACATCCGAAGGGATTTTTGTATGAGGCTAGTTTTTTTTGAAAAATGGCCATACAAACTTCAATCACACCAAATTTCGTGGACTTTTATGCAGTGGATGTTTCTAGACAATTTTCCAAAGTTGCCCACTTACCACTTTTAAAAATCCCCAGCAGCAACTTCAAAGGAGCATAACTCCTAGATTTTTTATCGGAATGAAGTGAAATTTTGCATGAGACTCTTATTTACCCTAATCTTTCAAATGGATTTGGTTTGGTTCAATTTAGAATTGGATTTGAATGATTTCAAGGCAAATGGCATACTTTTCACCGAATTTTCCGGATTTGATTTAACTTGGTTTTAAGCAACTTGAGATTTGGATTTCTATCTTTTGAGATATTCCAGAAATGATATTGACATAAGAGAGGATCTAAAATCCATTTGGATCTTCATGTGAATATATCATACACTTGTTCCTTTTTCAAGGCTTTTCCATGATTTTTAGCAAGCTTCTTATTTTCTTTTTTAGCATGAACATACACTTGGCAACCACTTCGTGTGGATGAATGGGGGTGCCTAACACCTTCCCCCGTTCATAATCTAATCCCCTTACCCATCTCTGGATTTGATTTTCAAGTAGGGTTATTTTTACCCTAGAATTTGCCTTTTAGCACTTTTTGCTATTTTTGCTTATTTTTAATTCTTTTGGTGTCCATTCTCACCTCAAAATTCTGAATGGTGGCGACTCTCCCAACTTTATTTTGAGCCCCGTGTGTTGACGGAGGGATGATCACTCCGATGATTTTTTCCCATGTCTCACAAACATGGAAAAATCACCGGAATGATCATCCGTCCGTCAACACACGGGCTCAACGCAAAAATGGGAGAGTCGCCACCATTCATAATTGTGGCGACTCTGAGTTAAATCATTATCTCCTGGGAGACATGGAATTCCCCAGCAGAGTCGCCAGTTGTGAGACATGGAAAAATCACCGGAATGATCATCCCTCCGTCAACACATGGGCTCAACGCAAAAATGGGAGAGTCGCCACCAACGAATGGCATTCCAAGAAATTGAAGTTGAAGTCAACACACGGGTTTCTTGGTTATTTTTATCAATCAAATCAAAACATTTGTGGGATACTTGGAAGCCCTAGAATATTCCAAGAAACCTTTGGTTGGTTATTTTTATCAATCAAATCAAAACATTTGTGGGATACTTGGAAGCCCTAGAATATTCCAAGAAACCTTTGGTTGGTTATTTTTATCAATCAAATCAAAACATTTGTGGGATACTTGGAAGCCCTAGAATATTCCAAGAAACCTTTGGTTGGTTATTTTTATCAATCAAATCAAAACATTTGTGGGATACATGGAAGCCCTAGAATATTCCAAGAAACCTTTGGTTGGTTATTTTTATCAATCAAATCAAAACATTTGTGGGATACTTGGAAGCCCTAGAATATTCCAAGAAACCTTTGGTTGGTTATTTTTATCAATCAAATCAAAACATTTGTGGGATACTTGGAAGCCCTAGAATATTCCAAGGAACCTTTGGTTGGTTATCTTTATCAATCAAATCAAAACATTTGTGGGACACTTGGAAGCCCTAGAATATTCCAAGAAACCTTTGGTTGGTTATTTTTATCAATCAAATCAAAACATGTGTGGGACGCTTGGAAGCCCTAGAATATTCCATGAAAACCTTGGTTGGTTATTTTTATCAATCTAATCAAAAAAAATTTTGGGACCCTTGGAAGCCCTAGAATATTCCAACACAAAATCAAAACAACAAAAAAACAAAAAAACAAAAAAATCTGGATTGGTGTTCACCTAACCTACTGGTTTACATGTATAGGGGCGTGACTCAAGTTAAATGGAAGCTAAAATGTTCTGTTCATTTTTTCTCAGGTACATTTACTTTCAACCCACATGCACTTATTTGTAGTCATTGCTCCCGTGACCAGATCCAAAGCAAGAGCCATGAATACTGAAGAGCACCAAGCCCAAGCTACTGTCCCTGCTCAGGACTTTACTCAACTGCAGGAACAAGTGGCCGGTCTGGCCAAGATGCTGGGAGACCTACTGGCGGCTCAGGCCCAACAGGCCCAGGCCCAAAATCAAGCATCTACTTCCCATCCGGCACCACCAGCTCAGGCCTATATTCCGCCTCCGGCTCAGCCCATGCCTGAGCCCATTTCTGAACCAGTTCCTGAGCCCATTCTGATCAGGGAAAATACAGCGAAGTCTGAGAAAGAGCTGGAAAAAGAAAAGGCGAGGGATGAGATGGAAAAGAAAATGCTGCTCAGGATAGAGAGGATCCAGGCAGAGCTGAAGGAAGTGAAGGGGGGAGGCAGCCATGCAGGCACCACCTTCGAAGACCTGTGCATGTACCCGGATGTATGTCTACCGGCCAAGTTCAGGTGCCCGGACTTCGACAAATTTGATTGCACGGGCTGCCCATTGAGCCATCTCAAATTATACTGTGGGGCCCTGTGCCAGTTTGGCCGGGATGATGGCATACTGATCCAGCTCTTCCAGAGGAGTCTGACCGGGTCAGCCCTTCGGTGGTTCGCTACAGTAGACCATGGAAGGATCAGGAGGTGGAAGGACCTAGCCGACGCTTTCCTGGACCAATATAAGTTCAACTCGAAGATTGTGCCAGACCGGTACGACATGATGAGGATGACCATGGGCAAAGATGAGCCAGTACGGCAATACGCCAAGAGGTGGAGATAGGCCGCCTCCCAGGTCAGGCCACCTATGCAAGAGCCGGAGATGATCTCCACATTTATGGGCACACTGGGGCAGCCTTTTTACAACCATCTGGTGGGTCAGATCACCACCAACTTTGCAGCCCTAGTGCAGGTGGCAGACCGGATCGAGGAAGGGGTCAGGTCAGGAAGGCTGATAGACTACTCTACTCTGACTGGGCAGTCTGATTCCTCGGCCTCCATGGCCTAGAAGAAAGGGGCCGGATTCAAGAAGAACGGGGCCCGAAAAGAAGGGGAGGTGAACCTAGTCCAGGCTCCTCCCGCCAAGAAGCCACTTCACGTCAACATCCCTGCACCCCAACAGTCCCAGCAGGCCCAGCAGTCGTACCAAACCCCGCTGAATGTCAACTTCTCTCCCTCTGTGCCAGCTAACACAAAGAGGACTTTTTCCAAGGAAGAGAGGGAGGCCTGGTTCGCAGCAAGAAAGAACCGAGTCTTTACTCCCCTTCCGGTATCTCTTTCCCAATTATTGCCAACCCTGCTGAAAGGGGAATATGTGACCTTGAAGGAACCAAGCCCGAATGCCACTAAGGGAAGGAATTTTGATCCGGCAGTCACTTGTGACTTCCACATGGGTGCACCGGGGCACTCTACAGATGCTTGTTGGGTATTGAAGCATGCGGTCCAGGACCTGTTGGACCAGAAGGCTTTGGTCTTTAACACTGCTGCACCCGCCCCGTCGGGAAATGATATTGGGCAGAACCCTCTGCCGTACCACAATGGGGCAGGCCCATCCAACTCCATCACTGCCATATCCACCACTAGAAGGGCCTTTGACCCATCTCAGCTCATAGCTCCAGTAGGGACCACTGTCTAGGTCCGTTTCTTCCCAGTGGAGGACGAAGAGGAGATCAACATGGTCTCCCAAAAAAACAATACAGCTGCTGAGGACATAAGTTTCTCTTTAAACCGGGTCTCATCTCTTATGACCCAGATGAATACTGCAAGGCCCACATTGGTCTTCAATTGCAGTCCACCCACTTATTCCCCATCCAAGCCGTCCAAGGCTCCACTGGTCATCAACCATGACCCCACCACTGCTTCCATCACTTTTTCTGTACCCCCAAAATCTAAACTTCAGCCCTTGGTTGTAAATGTGCAGCCAGCCCAAACTATCCCTAAACCGGCCCATACATCCCGGTCCAAACTCCAGCCATTAGTGGTTAATATCCCCAAACTAGCCTATTCTGAGGCCGCTGTACCATGGAACTACAGCGAGGGAATCACGGCTACGGTTCCAATGGTCAGGAACCAAACCAGGAGGAGGTGAACCTCATGACGAGGACAGGGAGATGTGCAGGGGGTGAAGAGAAAGAGAAAGAGACAGAAGTAGAAAAAGAAAAAAAAGAAAATGAAGAAAAAAGAAAACAGAAGGGAAAAAATAAAGTAGGAGAAGACACCCCCCAGGGTGCAGAAAATGAGGCAGCCGACCTCATAAAAATAATAAAGAAAACTGAATTCAATCTTGTGGATCGGCTGAACAAGGTCCCGGCCCAGATTTCAATACTGGGCCTTTTGCTGAATTCCGAAAAGCATAGGGACGCATTGTTAAGGGTGCTACAGGTGCACATGTATCTCAGACCATTGATCCAGACCACCTTGGTAAAATGGTTGGTCAAATCTTGTCACATAATGTGATAAGTTTCTCAGAGGGTGAGATCAGCCCAGGCGAGTGTTACCATGTGGACCCTTTGCACATCACTGTGCTTTGTAAGGGCTGCATGATTGCACGGGTTTTAATTGACAACGGGTCGGCATTAAACGTTTGCCCGTTAATCACTTTTACCAAGCTGGGTCTGGACCAGTCAAGGATCAAACGAAATGGGCGGATAGTAAGGGCTTTTGATAGCTCCAAGACCCACTCCCTAGGGGAGATTGAACTGCTGGTCACAATTGGGCCGAATATCTTCAACATCACATTTGAAGTGATGGATATACCCGTAGCTTTCAATCTGCTCCTAGGAAGGCCGTGGATACACTCGGCTAGGGCAATACCATCCACGCTCCACCATAGGGTGAAATATGTAAGAGGGCAAAGGGTGATAACAGTCCTAGCCGAAAACTTGGTGCCGCCCATTGTGTCACCCGATGTACCCTTGATCAATGTGGACCTAACTGTCGACAAGATTGCATTCCACTCATTCCAATTTGGGGCGGTCAATTACATACCTGGGAGGTGTGAGAAAAAGAAGGAAAAGGGGACCACTGCAGAAAAGATGGTCAAGAAAGTGATGGAGAAATACCACTTTCACCCAGGAAAAGGCCTGGGGATCAATCTGCAAGGGATTGTGGAGCCAATCACGACTAAGAAACTGATCCCCAAGGTAGGGTTGGGCTTCAAGCCCAGAGGCTGGAGAAGAATGAAACATGAAGAAGGGGAGAGCAGAAGCAGAGGAAAACTCCCGCATCTGAGGGTGAACTTTCCAAAACCCTCCTATATAATCCAAATTTCTCCTCCCATGGACCAGTCCAAGCCTCCATACCGAAACATTAACCCATTTCAAAAACCTTTTGTTTCGGCCCTACAACCCTATAACCCATCTCCAATACTGGGAGCAGCAGATGGGCCCGGGCCACAGCCCGAGCAGCAGTTGGACTATTCTGAGGATGTTGGGGCCTTCTTCGCCATGACTGAAGGCGAAAAGACTGATGGTGACATGGACCTGCCGTTCATTGACTGGGCCACAGTGAAGATTCCAGAAGAGGTCATTTCTGGATTGGGCCCCGTAGCAGAAAAGGGCAGTACCCACCCGGTGATGATGGCATCAGATGCTGGACTTGAGGAGCAGACTTTCCGTATTTCCCCTACTCCCCAAAATTTTGTAATGAACAATTGGGAGGAAACTCCCCTTACCTTTGAAGCGGCGTTAGTTCGGCAAACTGACGCGGCTTCCAAAAAAAAACTCCAATAGTGGATTGCCATTTCCCTGAAGGTTCTAATGGGCCTTCGTCTTCAGGGGAATTATGTTTAGAAGGCCCACAAAAAACCCAAAAAGATTTTTCTATTTTTTCTAGAAAATTTAATTTTTTCAAAAAGGTCCAAACCACTTATGAACCATATAATCAGACCGAATTGGACCAGGTTGAATATGACTTCGACTTCGAGCTCGACTTTGACCTTATGGGGGTCGAAGAAGAGATCGAGGTCGAAGGAGAAGACGTTCCAAAAGAAATTGAATACCAATTGGAACGTCATGAAAAGGGGGTCCAACCTAATATTGAGGAGACCATATCCATAAACCTTGGGACAGAAGAGGACCAAAAAATTGTGAAAATCGGGTCATGCTTGTCTGATGTGCAGAAAAATGAAATGTCACAGTTCTTGGCAGATTATAAGGATGTGTTCGCTTGGTCGTATCGGGACATGCCAGGGTTGGACACTGACATGGTGGTGCACAAGTTGCCAATTTTGCCAGGGGTTAAGCCGATTAAGCAGAAGCTGAGAAGATTGAAGCCAGAATGGACCTTGAAGGTCAAGGACGAAGTGGTCAAACAATTTCAAGCCGGATTTTTGGCAGTCTTTACGTACCCTGAGTGGCTCGCAAACATAGTGCCGGTACCAAAGAAAGACGGGAAAGTCAGAATGTGCGTGGACTATAGAGACTTGAACAGGGCAAGCCCAAAGGACGATTTTCCACTTCCACACATCGACATTCTGGTCGATAATACTGCGGTACATAGCCTGTTCTCTTTTATGGATGGGTTCTCGGGATATAATCAGATCAAGATGGCTAAGGAGGATCAAGAAAAAACGGCATTTATCACACCTTGGGGTACATTCCACTACACAGTCATGCCATTTGGGCTTAAAAACGCTGGGGCAACATACCAGCGGGCTATGACTGCACTATTTCATGACATGATCCATAAGGAGATGGAGGTCTACGTGGATGATATGATTGCCAAATCATGCAAAGAGGAGGACCACTTGATCAATCTAAAGAAAGTGTTTGATCGGCTCAGGAAGTACAGTCTACGGCTTAACCCGGCTAAGTGCGTCTTTGGGGCTACATCAGGGAAGTTACTAGGGTTTATAGTGAGCCGAAGAGGAATTGAAATTGACCCGGCTAAAGCCAAGGCCATAATTGAAATGCCAGCGCCCAGAACCGAGAAGGAGGTTCGTGGTTTTCTCGGGAGGATTCAATACATAAGCCGGTTCATAGCACAGCTCACTGCTATTTGTGAACTAATTTTCAAACTTTTGAGGAAAGATAACCCGACGGTCTGGAATGAGGACTGCCAGCAGGCATTTGACACAATAAAGAGGTATTTGCTGAACCCACCTGTGCTAGTGCCACCAACTCCAGGAAGACCACTGATCCTGTACTTGTCAGTGTTGGAAACGTCGATGGGATGTGTCTTGGGGCAGCATGATGAGACGGGTAGAAAAGAAAGGGCAATTTACTATCTGAGTAAAAAATTCACGGAATATGAAGCTAAGTACTCATCATTGGAGAAGACTTGCTGTGCTCTAGTGTGGGCCACTCAGAGGCTAAGGCATTATTTCCTTAGTCACTCCACACTATTGATATCCCGGATGGACCCGCTGAAATATTTATTTGAGAAACCGGCACTGACTGGCAGGACGGCAAAGTGGCAACTGCTACTGTCCGAATTTGATCTCACATACATCACCCAGAAGGCGATCAAGGGTCAAGCCATAGCCGATCACCTGGCTGCACATCCTCTGCCAGAATATCAACCCTTGAAGACCAACTTTCCCGACGAGGCAATTCTGTACACTGAAGAGGAGGACAGTGATAGTTCTTGGCAGATGTTCTTTGATGGGGCCGCCAATATGAATGGGAATGGAATAGGGGCAGTCTTGGTTAAACCAGATGGTTCACACATCCCGATTGCAGTAAAGCTGAGATTCCAGTGCACCAATAACATAGCAGAATATGAAGCATGCATAATTGGATTGCAAGCAGCCATGGATCATGGAGTAGAGGAACTTGACGTATACGGGGATTCGAGTCTTATCATCTTCCAAACAACTGGTGAGTGGAAAACCAAGGATCACAAATTGATTCCCTATCACCAGTACTTGGAAGAAATAAGCACAAATTTCACTCGAATTCCCTTCAACTATATGCCAAGGGCCAAGAATCAGTTTGCGGATGTTCTAGCAACCTTGGCTTCAATGGTCAGCATACCAGAAGGAGTAGACATCAGACCGCTGGAAATTGAGGTTAGAGATGAACCGGCTTACTGTCTCGTTCTAGAGGGAACACCAGAAGAAGAAGCACCATGGTTTCAAGATATCAAGAATTTTTTGAATAATTGGAGTCTGCCAGAAAATGCCACTGCTACTGAGAAGAGGACAATACAGAGATTGGCTGGTCAATTTCTACTAAGTGGTGGACATGTGTACAAGAGGTCGCATAACGATATTCTGCTAAGATGTGTTGCCAAGGCTGAATCAGAAAGGCTGATCGAGACCGTACATGGAGGAGTCTGTGGGCCCCATATGAGTGGGCACATGCTGGCTAAGAAGATCTTGAGGCTGGGATATTACTGGACGACCATGGAACATAATTGCTGTATACATGTCAGGAGGTGCCACCAATGTCAGATATATGCAGATAACAAGCATGCACCCCCAGGTGAGCTGCACAACATGACATCACCCTGGCCCTTCTCTATGTGGGGCATAGATGTCATCGGCATGATCTCCCCTAAGGCATCGAACGGACATAGATTCATCCTGGTGGCGATTGACTATTTCACTAAGTGGGTGGAAGCAGCTTCATATGCGAACATCACAAGCAACCATGTTATTAAATTTTTAAAGCACAATATCATTTGTCGCTATGGACTGCCAAGTGCCATAGTATCAGACAATGCTTCAAATATTAAGAACAAGGACATGAAGAAAATGTGTGAGCAGTTTCAGATCACCCACCATAAGTCAGCTCCGTACATGCCAAAGATGAATGGGGCAGTGAAAGCAGCAAACAAGAACATAAAGAAAATCATTCAGAAGACGGTAGTGAGCTACAAGGATTGGCACGAAATGCTGCCACTTGCTCTACATGCCTACAGAACCTCGATCCGGACCTCAACTGGGGCAACCCCGTACTCCCTATTCTATGGGATGGAAGCAGTCTTGCCCGTGGAAGTAGAGATCCCCTCACTCCGAGTGCTCATGGAAGCAGAACTAGAAGAAGCCGAATGGGTCCAGTCGAGACATGATCAACTTAACCTGATAGAAGAAAAGCGGTTGAAAGCGCTTTGCCATGGACAGTTGTACCAGAAGAGAATGGTCCGGGCTTACAATAAGAAAGTGAGGCCCAGAACTTTCCAAGAAGGAAACTTAGTGCTAAAGAAAATCTTACCATTTTTGGAAGATCCTCGTGGTAAGTTCAAGCCCAATTGGGAAGGCCCATATGTCGTCAAGAAAGTCCTATCAAGGGGAGCACTCATCTTAACAGAAATGGATGGGTCAGATTTTCCTGAGCCCATTAACTCTGATGTGGTAAAAAGGTATTTTCCTTGAGTGAATATTTCTAGGAAATGATCCGAGGCCATTTTTCTTTATTTCCTTCAAAAATTTTAATCCCTAGTCTAGCCAAGTTGAGCCGGTTCGTTTCTTTGATAAACCCAAACCGGATTTACAGTCAAAGTGGGGCAAAGTTAAGGAAAAAAGAAAAAGAGAGGAAAAGCAATGGAAATGGCAAATGAAAGCCAAGTGTGAAAAAGAGATGCAAAAAAAAATGCAATTTGGGGAAAAATGGATAAATTCATCATGACTGTAAATCCGGTTGACCTATTTCCGCACTTGGAAAATTTTGGGCCTTTAATACCCTTTCTTTCTTAAACTGAGCCTAGCCTTTATTTCGTCCTATTTTTAAGCCCTCGGTGATCTTAGCTTGTTCATTCAAATATCAGAGTAAGATGGGTGATGACGGAATTCAAAAGCCGGCCCTAGTGAAAACCGTAACTGGCGCTAGGGGCAATATTGGCAAAAAGGCAAAAAGAAAAAAATAATAAGAAAAATGAAAGAAAAATCAGAGGTTGAGTTGATCATGGGGATCTGAGCCTTAAGCAAAGTTGGCATGAGCAGAATGGGGCAGTTTTGGCAGGTGGGGATGACTCTAAAGGTCCTAAGATGGACGGTTTTGATCCCTCAGTATTTTGTGGACTACCCTTTTCATTATTTAACCTGGTTTTAATTCCTTTAATTATAGGTGATTAAGTGTATGGACCAAATTTCAAAAAATACAAAAAAAAATATAAAAAGGAAAAATTATACTTTGGCCAGTGATGAGAAATCAAATACTTTTCATAAAACCTTTGTTTTTACAAGCATCTGAGCATTCTGAGGCCAATAATATAAAAATTTTATTTTGAATTGAATACTTTGGCTTTTCACTATTGGGGTTCAATTTCGTACAAAGGTATGAAAGAAAAATGTGCAGCA
Source organism: Buxus sempervirens (assembly GCA_947561395.2). Lineage (NCBI taxonomy): Eukaryota > Viridiplantae > Streptophyta > Magnoliopsida > Buxales > Buxaceae > Buxus > Buxus sempervirens. The sequence goes on from OX387193.1 coordinate 28,833,747, forward strand.
AATAAAGCTAATCTCTGTCCCCTAGCCGCTCCTCAAGCTCCCGAATCCGAGCTGCCTGAGCTGCAATGACTCCTGAAGCCCCCTCTGCAGCGGGATCACTTAAGAAGGAAATGACCTCATCTGAAAGGGCCTGCCTGATCCGCATACTCCTAAGGCTGGCCAAAGTATCCTGGTACTTCTGCCGGATCATACGGACCTCGAAGCGACGGGCTTGCCTCTGCTCCTCCAGCTTCTCTTCCACGGCAATACGGCGTGAGATCTGCTCCTCAAGCTGCCTCTCCAGATAAGTGCCCTGTATCCTGAGCTCCTGGGCCTCCCGTACCCATATCTGCTGAAACCGCTTATGAGAAGCCCGCTCGGACTCTAGAATGTCCTCATAGGTGGGAGCCAAGACTACAGGAGGATTTTCGGGTACTGGTGCCTGACTCTGTATCTGCTCCTTAATCCAGAAAAGATAATCCTTCACATGGGCTTCTGAGAAGACCGGGCCACGCATAAAGCGAACATAGGACCACTCCCTCATCAACCAGGTATTCAGCTTCATGGTATCTGGAGAAAGGGGCCCAAGACGATCCTCATACCCACTTGGGATGATAATCCCCTGGGTCGCTTGGAATTGACGAAGGACCCGCAGAGGAAGATAAAGCACTGCATGTCTCAGGCCAGCCAGAATCAGAAAGTTGCGGTCTCGGAAGCTAATCACTGTCTCCGCATTAGGCTGATAAGTACCAGGCCATCTCACCTGGTCATCCTGAAGCGAGCCCAAGAAAGTGAACCAGCACTGTTTGCCCCCTGGAATATCAGGGCACCCCCTGTTGCTCATCAAGAGGGGGACTTTTAGACTCGGGAAGAAGTGTCGATTGATCTCTTCAATCTGGCTCAAATGATCAAGTAGCCAAAGCTGCAAAGGAAGAGAGATATGTCAGCACATTGTAAAAAAAAAAAAAAAGCCAAAAAGCAAGGAAAAAATAATAAAAAAAAATTTTTTTTTTTACCTGCAGGATCTGGGCACATGCTAGGAAGCGTTTCGACTTCCTATTGTAGCAGTCGGTCAAGGCCTGATACATCCCAGCCAAAATCATAGGGGCCAAACTCTCCCGCTCCCTAACCTGGCATATCACTGAGATCAAGGCCAAGTTCACCTCGTCATCCTCCCGTGGGAAAAGTAACTGGTTGACCACAATCAAGGTCAAGGCGTTGAACCGGGCCTCCTTATCTTCCCCCTTCAAAAGCTTCTCAGTCAAAAAGGCCTTAGATAGGGTCAAAAGGGTGTCAGAATCCCCCAGGTCCTTCTTCCCTATGCCCAAGAATGTAGAAGCTTCCTTTTTGTAACTAGGCCTAAGAGGTGGATTCACCACCTTCTCATCAAACCTCAAGCCCAGGATGGTTTCCACCTCCTCAATGGTTGGGGTCATCTCATGGTTCCCGAAACGGAACAAGTTGAGGTCAGGAACCCAATGACCAATCATGGCCTCTATAATCTCCCACCTGAAGGGAACCTTGGGAATAAGCAGGATGTGGCCTAGATTAGTAGAACCCCATCTCCTCTCCTCATCTAGGGTCATCGAGTTAACCCACCTTGTGTAAAATGAATCCACAGGGTTGTACCTAGTGAGATTTGGGGGTTTTGATCTAAAAGGTTGTTTTGCAGGGGAGGCAGTGTGGACAGATAGTAATGGGGCAGAAAATGATCCGGATTCCATTGGATGTGATGGGAGCAAGCTAGAACTCAAGAGGAGGAAGAAAAAGGCGAAAAAGGGGGTTTCTAAACTCAAAAACTCGGAAAAGGAAGAACCGAGGCTGGTTGCATTTATAGCATCTTTTAACGTATCCGGTAACTCAGACCGGATACAAAAGGCTTTAGTAATATCCGGATAAGTATACCGGATACAAAGGATGCCATGAGTATCCGGTATGACATACCGGATACAAAGACCAATCAATGTATCCGGTATGTCAGACCGGATACCAAGGAAAAATGCAAAAAAGAGCTAAGGATGAAAAAATCCGAATTTTTATCTGTTTTACCTGCTTACATGTCATATTTGCTAGAAATTGAAAACAAAAGATGTACAAGACAAGAGAAAATGAATAAAAACATTCTTTTATATATAAGTCTCATTTGTACAAGTGATAATGGAAAAAACAGGAATCCTAATCTACTGCTACTGTGCAGGATCATCCCCGCGACCTCTGCCTCGTCCTCCTCTACGACCTCTCCCCCGAGATGATCGGCGCCTATAGTAGGACAGTAGACGCTCCGCCATGTAGCGTGGTCTCCGTCCTATGAAGGACGGAAGCTGGTACTCGATGCAGTAGTCCGATGTATCAGGGGAAGGGACAGGGACAGAATCAGAAGAAGCCTCTGGCTCAACAGCAACCGGCCCAGCTGGGACCTCATCCATAGCAGGCTCTGCTCCCGCAGCTCCAGAAGGCCCGGCATCAGAAGAAGGGCCAGGATCAGAAATATCTGTACCAAATGGGAAAAAAATCAGGAATTGGGATACTAAAATGAATAAAAGAGAAGAAACTAAGAAAAACATACCAGCAGGCACTATGGGGTCCGGATCCACTGGGTCAGCAGCAGGGACCTCCTCCGGCTCAGGAACCATCACTGGAGATGAAGGATCAGCAGATGGGACATCCACAGGATCCGTAGCCCGAGCAGGAGACGGGTCAGGAATGAGGAAATCAGGCTCGAAGGCAGCATCTTGATCTGGGACCGGGCCCTGCACAAGGCAAACAAGCACATCAGAATAGCAGAAATAGAAAAATGAAAGAAATGAAAATACGAGAAGGCCAGATACCTGTGTAGCCTGGAGCTCAGCAACTAAGGCCTCCAGCTCCCTGATCCGGGCATCCTGCTGGGCCACGACCGCATCGTGCTCCGTGATCATATCATCGATCGCAGCCCGCTGGCTCTCGAACCAATCCCGAATGGTATTCAACTCGTGTACCTGCCAGCAAGAACAGAAGAAGGGTCAGAAATGCATAAGGGAGAAAAAGGGAATAAAAATAGGAAGAGTACAAGGTTTACCGTGTCCTCATGAATCCGGATACGGATCCCACCGATCTCTGTCACCCCGGCACGAGTGGGTCGATCCATCAAGCATCCTATAGATACCCGCTGGAACCACTCGTCGTAATCTCCAGCTACTGTGAGCCCCTCTGCATCCAGGAAGTGATCAAACTGATCAACATCAAAACCCGGGAGGAGTGTGTCGGGACCCACAGGAGGAGGAGGGACGGGGATGCGAAGTGCGCTGGTGTGCTGGAAGTACAGGCGCTCTCCTAAGTACATCACCCTACCAAGCCTCCCGAGGAAGCACTGGTAGGGCTGACGTCGTCGATCTCTATCGAAGGCGTCCTATACCGCCATCTCACGAGCCACTCCAACATCCACGTCATCAAATCGGGACAGGAGGAGCTGCAAAAAAGGAAACAGTCAGGTACAGTCAAGATAGAGGAAAGGAAATAAAAGAAAGATAGAGGACTTACATCATATCGGCGGGCACGGTCTAAGTGCACCCGGGCAGTGCGAGGCTGGCTCCTATCAGCATCTCGAACCTGGGCCGACCATCGCAGGGCCACAGGGAAATCCGCAACCTCAGGAACCGGGGAGGGGCGGAAGAAGGTCATATAGGTGTACATGAACACCTAGCAAAAGAAAAATCAGCCAAGAAAATTTGAAAGCCTAAGGAATTAAACCAGGCAGATGAATTCAATACCTGCAGAATCTGCCAGAAGGACTGGCTGCTGACTTCATCACCCCTCGGGGATGCCAGGCCTCGAACCGCTCGGCACAACCCGGCTAGGATGGTCCCATAGATGAGCCGACCCCATGCTAGCTGGCGGGTCTGATGGAAATCTCTCAAGGCGTCCAAAAAGAGCGGACTGACGCCAGTCGTATCCTCCGGAAAAAAGCAGCTCCCAAGCATCAACAGGAAAACATGTCGGAAGATCGGTGCAAAGGCTGCATCCTCCACAGAGACGGTCGCATGTCTCCTCTCAAAATGACGAGCCAGACTCTCCCGTAGCCAACTAATGGAGAGCCGGCCACTCCGCCCATCCCAAGCAGCAGGTGGCAGGGCCTGATATCCCAGAAGGAGGCCGATGTCTTCCGCAGAAGGTCGCTCCAAGACAAGGGTCCGCCCCGTCAAGGGAATGCCGGTAATCATCGCAAAATCCGAGGGGCGGATCCCCAGCTCCACGTCCGGCAGATGGAACGACTGAGTCTCTGGGAAATATCTCTCCATCATGGCAAAAATTAGTGGACGGTCGGCTCTGAATGATGGAATGCTGAGGAAGTGATCCAGGTGGCACCTCCCAAACTCCCGCCTGAGTGCCGGGGAAAGCGACTGAGCTAACTCACTAAATCTGCCTCAGCTGCCTCGCAGATGGGAAGAATGATATGGAAGCGGCACATCTGCCCTGATGCACATGGAGGGGTGGCTATCCAAGCCACGGAGGAGCTCTGTATCATGCACAGAGGCCCTCAACTCCTCAGAAACTCCTGCCAGGGCTACAGCAACCCCCTCCTGAGCCGTATCTCTGGCTCTGCCTCGGCCTCTCTCGCCCTCAGGGGCCTGATCCTGAACCCGGCCTCTACCTCTGCCTCGACCCCGAGCCGGTGCAACCACGGGCTAAAATTCAAGAGAAAGATGTGAAGGTTGTGTGGGAAAGGAGAATAGAAGATAGAAGAAAGAAAGAAAATTTTTTGAAAGCCTACCTCAGCAGAGCTCTCTCTGGAGTCACCTAATGGCTCAGACAAGGTGGCACTGGAACTCGCCTCTGTCCGAGCCCGCGAACTGGAGGGCTGATCGGCAGGGTCAGCCTCCTCTCTAACTCAGGAACGACTCCTAGCCATCTACACAGGGAAGTGTTTTACGAATTTCAAAGTTGGCTTTGCTTACAGTTCACATCCAATTTTACATGATTATTTTTCAAAATTATCGTGAATTATGGAATACTTCTGTTTCTAATCCTAAAGCATTTTCTAAAAGATTCCTACAGTACTTGACATTTCTTGTGTATTATGGTTCCAGGAAATGAGAAGAGGGAAGGCCAAGGTATCAAAGGCAGGCAGAATTACAGAAATCCAGATTGTACAGTCAATTAAGGAAAATCACAGCAGAATGCAAAGTGAGCAGAAGCTCTCAATCCCGGAAATACTAAAGCTAGAAAACATGCAAGTAACAGATCACCACCAGCATGCAAATCAGGATTCAAGTCAAATTTTTGTAGCATGGTATAACTACTGGCAGGCAATCTGAAGTCAGATCATAGGAATTGGCAGAATCAAGTTGGAAGTCGAAGCCAATTGGAATAGCATGAAAATAAACCATTCGGTCAGAATTCCTCATCAGCAACAATTCCAATTCATGCAAGTGACAATCATCACAAAAATCGAAGCATAGCAATCATGATTGGGCAATTGCAACATCAAACTCAAATTTTGCAGAAATTCAAGAATAAGGCAAGCATTCCATTCAATGTCTATTTCGACACAAACAGTGGAGGAATTAGCAAGTGTTTGCAAAAAACCCAGTCCAACCAACAATCATGATAGAATATGGCCATTCGATAGGGAAGCTAAAAAAAATTTTTTTTTGCTGTTTGGGCCGAGTAAGGCACTCACCTGTTGAATGAAGAAGCAAGCACCTAATTGCAAGCGGGTAAATCGGATTGGTGGAAAATCAGTCGCGCAAGTTCGGAGGAAATCGCCGGAGACCTTTGCTCCAATGCCAAGGTGAAGAATCACCGGAAATCAGGAAGGAAACCGAGCTAGCTAGGGCTTGTAATGGGCGATCACCGAAGTCGCCGGAGTTGCAGGTCGTCGTCGGCAGCAATAGGAGACACCGGAGTGGCTGGAGATCGCCGGAGAAGCAGGACGAGTCGTGACAGTCGGGGATGAAGGCCTGTGGCCGGTCTTTGTAATCGGGGAAGAAAGAAGAGAAGGGGGAAAGTCGCGCGCGACTTATAAAACCCCGGGTATCCGGTCACTCAGACCGGATACAAGCGAGCCCTTGCTTATCCGGATACACCTACCAGATACCAAAGAAAAAAAATATAGAGAAAAACAGGAAAAAAACAGAAAAAATAGAGAAAAAACAGAGAAAAATAGAAAAAAAGAAGAAAAGAAAAAGAAGAAAAAGGAAAAAAAATAGAAAAAAAAAGAGAAAAAAAGAAAAAAGAAGAAGAAGAAGAAAAGAAAAAAAGGAAAAAAAGAAAAAAAGCAAACTTGTGCTATAATTCTTACTATTTTCTCAAAATCCTATTTTTGTCTTGAAATCCACCTCACAGCCACCAGAGCCCTGTGGAATTTGGGACAACCTTGGGAAATGTGCCTGGTCAAAAGGATGATATCCACTCAATTTTCAACTTGGTTTGATAAAAAATCAGTTTTTCAAAAAAATCCTATTTTTGGGCTTAAAATCCACTTCATAGCCACGGGAGCTCAGTGGAATTTAAGAATTATTGCAGAAATGCCCCCCTTAAAATTAGGGCTTTTTGGCAAATCTCCACTCAAAAATTGTTTTCTACAAAATTGAATTGAACCGAGCAAATCATGCTCAAGGGAATGCAATTTGGGCTTGTCTACTCTTTGCAGCTCACTACTTCACAGCTCCCGCAAAGAGGGGCAGTTGTAGACACCCCAAATTGCACAAACAATCATCAAAAATCATTATCTCCTGGGAAGCCAGCACAGAAATTGAAGAAAATAAACATTTACCTGTATTCGGATACTCAGGCCGGATACAAGTACTCCTTCCTGTATCCGGATACTCATACCGGATACATGTGAGCCTTAGTGTATCCGGTACCATGTACCGGATACCTTAAGGCCCTTTTTTATCCGGTCTGATATACCGGATACTTTAAGTTTGCTCAAAATTAGGGTTTTCCGAGAGAAATCACTTGTTACCATCATGTCCCTCATTAAATGAGGGGAAATCTCGGAAATAACCTTAGGGTTAAGGTTGGGGGGGTTCTAGACGTTAAGTTGTGTCTACCAATGACCTTAGCCTTTGCCTATAAATAGGAGCCTCCTCCTTGAGCAAATAGGAACTGAACTCTTGTTTTGAATTCTCGCAAAGAAGAACTCCAAGAGAAGAAGAAAACCGCTGCGGAATCGCCTCCCGAACTCAGGTAAGCCTCAACTTTTCTTTTTATTTTCTGTCTTTACATTCCTAGATCTAGATCTCTTCTTCTACCTTTCTGTAGTGTAAAGCCTTGTTTGTATGTGTGGAAATCCTTCCCCGGCTCAAAGTATCTCGAGACTCCCCCTAGCCGTAAAACGTGGAGGCGGGATCTAGGAGAAACGAGACTGGGGATTGACCCTAGTGCTAGAACCCATGTAGCATAAGGACTTTTTGATTGATTGTAGACCGTTCCATATTCAAAGTACCCTTGATTATCTTGAAGAACCGTGTTTAACGGGGAGAGAGAACAGAGGGAAACGATAATGGAATGGAACCCTAGGCTGTCTTAGAACCCTATTTGGATGAATATGTATGCATGCTATTGATCTTGTTTGGCTTTTTACACTTGCACATACATATCACTATTTTGGCGGGATAGGCTCATATTTGGGGTTTATTACATTCATTGTGATAAATCTCAAATAAATGGCCTCAATCAATTCTGGAATGCCTTTTGGATGATTTTTAAAGTATTTGGGTTCATCTTGCACGAATCACACATGTTTATCAATTTTCGGATTTGGTTTTACTCAAAAATGGCTTAGCTTGACAGCACCTGTACCCTTACTTCGGACGCCCATAACTTCATCATCCGGATGAATTTTGGGGCGATTTTAGAACCATGGGAAAGGTGAGGCTGTCTAGTTTATGTCCACCAAATTTCACAAATTTCTATCTAGCGGATTTTTGACACCTCTCTGTCGAAGTTGAGTGGACAGTTCAGGTTCAAGTACAGAACTTGTCATTTCGACGGACCGCCATGTGTTCGTTTTAAGTCCGATTCGAGTGATTTTTATTTCTGAGTACTCCTTTATGAGTCTACTTTCAAATCCAGTTGGTTTCATAATTTTTGGATTCCATTTGAATTATTGGTAGCCGATTTACTCAGAACTGTTCATTTGTACTTTTCTGGGTAAATCTGTGATCTTCGGGGCCTGTTCGGGAGACCATCTAAGGCACATCCGAAGGGATTTTTGTATGAGGCTAGTCTCTGTTGAAATATGGCCATATAGACTTATATCACACCAAATTTCGTGGATGTTTATGTAGTGGATTTTTCTAGACAATTTTCCAAATTTGCCCACTTACCACTTTCAAAAATCCCCAGCAGCAACTTCAAAGGAGCATAACTCCTAGATTTTTCATCGGAATGAAGTGAAATTTAGCATGAGACTCTTATTTACCCTAATCTTTCAAATGGATTTGGTTTCGTTCAATTTAGAATTGGATTTGAATGATTTCAAGGCAAATGGCATACTTTTCACCGAATTTTCCGGATTTGATTTAACTTGGTTTTAAGCAACTTGAGATTTGGATTTCTATCTTTTGAGATATTCCAGAAATGATATTGACATAAGAGAGGATCTAAAATCCATTTGGATCTTCATGTGAATATATCATACACTTGTTCCTTTTTCAAGGCTTTTTCATGATTTTTAGCAAGCTTCTTATTTTCTTTTTTAGCATGAACATACACTTGGCAACCACTTCGTGTGGATGAATGGGGGTGCCTAACACCTTCCCCCGTTCATAATCTAATCCCCTTACCCATCTCTGGATTTGATTTTCAAGTAGGGTTATTTTTACCCTAGAATTTGCCTTTTAGCACTTTTTGCTATTTTTGCTTATTTTTAATTCTTTTGGTGTCCATTCTCACCTCAAAATTCTGAATGGTGACGACTCTCCCAACTTTATTTTGAGCCCCGTGTGTTGACGGAGGGATGATCACTCCGGTGATTTTTTCCCATGTCTCACAACTGGCGACTCTGCTGGGGATTTTTAAAAGTGGTAAGTGGGCAACTTTGGAAAATTGTCTAGAAAAATCCACTACATAAAATCAAAACATTCCCCAGCAGAGTCGTGAGACATGGGAAAAATCACCGGAGTGATCATCCCTCCGTCAACACACGGGGCTCGAAATAAAGTTGGGAGAGTCGCCACCATTCATAATTTTGAGGTGAGAATGGACACCAAAGATTCAAAAGTAGGCAAAAATAGCCAAAAGACAAACTCTAGGGTAAAAATAACCCTACTTGAAAATCAAATCCAGAGATGGGTAAGGGGATTAGATTATGAACGGGGGAAGGTGTTAGGCACCCCCATTCATCCACACGAAGTGGTTGCCAAGTGTATGTTCATGCTAAAAAGAAAATAAGAAGCTTGCTAAAAATCATGGAAAAGCCTTAAAAAAGGAACAAGTGTATGATATATTCACATGAAGATCCAAACGGATTTTAGATCTTCTCTTATGTCAATATCACTTCTGGAAAATCTCAAAAATTGGAAATCAAAGCACAAGTTGCTCAAAAAACAAAGTTGAATCAAATCCGGAAAATTCAGTAAAAAGTATGCCACTTGCCTTGAAATCATTCAAATATCATTTTAAATTGAACCAAACCAAATCCATTTGAAAGATTAGGGTAAATGAGAGTCTCATGCAAAATTTCACTTCATTCTGATAAAAAACCTAGGAGTTATGCTCCTTTGAAGTTGCTGCTGGGGATTTTTAAAAGTGATAAGTGGGCAAATTTGGAAAAATGTCTAGAAAAATCCACTTCATAAAAATCCACGAAATTTGGTGTGATTGAAGTCTGTATGGCCATCTTTCAACAGAAACTAGCCTCATACAAAAATCCCTTCGGATGTGCCTTGGATGGTCTCTCGAACAGGCCCCAAAGATCACATATTTACCCAGAAAAGTACAAATGAACAGTTCTGAGTAAATTGGCTACCAATAATTCAAATGGAATCCAAAAATTATGAAACCAACTGGATTTGAAAGTAGACTCATAAAGTAGTACTCAGAAATAAAATTCACTCGAATCGGACTTAAAACGAACACATGGCGGTCCGTCGAAATGACAAGTTCTGTACTTGAACCTGAACTGTCCACTCAACTTCGACAGAGAGGTGTCAAAAATCCGCTAGATAGAAATTTGTGAAATTTGGTGGACATAAACTAGACAGCCTCACATTTCCCATGGTTCTAAAATCGCCCCAAAATTCATCCGGATGATGAAGTTAGGGGCGTCCGAAGTAAGGGTACAGGTGCTGTCAAGCTAAGCCATTTTTGAGTAAAACCAAATCCGAAAATTGATAAACATGTGTGATTCGTGCAAGATGAACCCAAATACTTTAAAAATCATCCAAAAGGCATTCCAGAATTGATTGAGGCCATTTATTTGAGATTTATCACAATGAATGTAATAAACCCCAAATATGAGCCTATCCCGCCAAAATAGTGATATGTATGTGCAAGTGTAAAAAGCCAAACAAGATCAATAGCATGCATACATATTCATCCAAATAGGGTTCTAAGACAGCCTAGGGTTCCATTCCATTATCGTTTCCCTCTGTTCTCTCTCCCCGTTAAACACGGTTCTTCAAGATAATCAAGGGTACTTTGAATATGGAACGGTCTACAATCAACCAAAAAGGCCTTATGCTACATGGGTTCTAGCACTAGGGTCAATCCCCAGTCTCGTTTCTCCTAGATCCCGCCTCCTCGTTTTACGGCTAGGGGGAGTCTCGAGATACTTTGAGCCGGGGAAGGGTTTTCACACACAAAGAAGGCTTTACACTACAGAAAGGTAGAAGAAGAGATCTAGATCTAGGAATGTAAAGACAGAAAATAAAAAGAAAAGTTGAGGCTTACCTGAGTTCGGGAGGCGATTCCGCAGCGGTTTTCTTCTTCTCTTGGAGTTCTTCTTTGCGAGAATTCAAAACAAGAGTTCAGTTCCCTTTTGCTTAAAGAGGAGTCTCCTATTTATAGGCAAAGGTTAGGGTTAGGGTTGGTGAGAATGGTAGACACAACATAATGTCTATAGCCCACCAACCTTAACCCTAAGGCTATTTCCGAGATTTCCCCTCATTTAATGAGGGATATGATGGTAAAAGTGAAAAGCTCTCGGAAAACCCTAATTTTGAGCAAAACTAGCGTATCCGGCATGTCAGGCCGGATACACAAGTACCTTAATGTATCCGGTCTATGATGCCGGATACACTGAGGTCTACTTGTATCCGGCATTGTCCACCGGATACAAAGAAGGACACTTGTATCCGGCCTGAGTTGCCGGATAAAAGGAAAAAAGCCTTTTTTTCGAATTTTAACACAGGCAATACTTATTTGCATGTAATATCGTTTAAGTAAATGTCCTCGTATTTTTTAATCTCCATTTACTTAAGATATTACATGTAAATAAGCAAACACCCCCCCCCCCCCCATTTGAATCCATTAAAAATAGTTCCAGACCCAAATTCCAAGTGAATAAAAAGTCAACTTTCCAGTTCTAGGCAAAATTCCGATTTTTCAGGTCTGGAAAAAAGGTTCAATATGTTAAAACCAAGGTATTCGCCAAGATTTAAAATCTCAAAAAATTCTTTTATGCAATAACATGGCTAAAAACCTGATTACCGGGAAAAATTATCTTGAAATCTGGCTTTAAAAAATATTTCATTTTCTGGGGTCAAAAGTCAACAAAATTCAACCAGAAAAAGTTTGACCTTGCACAAAAGATTGAATTCGGGCCTTTTCCTTTTCCATTTTGGATTCAAATGGGTTAAGTATCTCAAACCCAATGCAAAGAATTGGAAATTCCAATAAAATGTTTCTCTCCTTCAAGATTTATCAAAAATCATGCAATTTTGGGGTGTCTACAGCTACCCCTCTTTGCTGGAGTTGTAGTACAATGAACAGCAAAGAATAGACACAACTCAAAATTGCACGTTTGAAAGACACCTCATTAATTGAACTTGCTTTGGTCAAACAAATGAGTGATAAAAAACATGGATTTGAAGATAGCCAATGAAACCCCTGCTGTGTATAGTCTGACGGGGTGGCGTCTCTTCCTTATCTCATATTTCTTTGAGCTCTCGTGGCTATGAAAAGAAATCTGAGACAAGCAAATTTTGAAAAGAATGTGGATTTAAACTTGACCTCTGCAAACTCAATTGCTTTTGATGTTTTTCAACAATAAGGAAGGAAATATTTTATTGAATTTTCATGATTGATTTTCTTATTTGATTTACCTGGGTGCCATTTGATGCCCAAACCTGTGCTTGAATATTCTGCAACTTGCATTTGCTTCTTCCTCTTCTTGCTCTCTCAATAAGGATGTATGTGCCATTGCTGCCCATAGCCTGCCTTTATGCTTCTCAACTACCCAAGTGACTGCCTCTTCTTGATTGATGGATTTGAAAATCATGATCTGTTGATCTAACCTCATGCCCTTACCACCCATGACCTCTCATTCATGCCTTCTTACTGCTCCAGTAAAATCCTTCTTCAGAATTAGAAACCTTTGTTTAAAGGAGAAAACATGCAACTACTTCGAAGTTTCTTTTTTTTTTTTTTTTTTCAAATCCAAAGACTAAGGCCTGACTACTTCTTCCAGATGCTGTAATTTATTCCAATGAAAACCCAGAGGGAAAGGCGTTGAGCATGCCCCAGTTTTGATTGCTTGAAGTAGTATTTGCCCCTTAGCAGAGATAATCCTCTTTTTTCCCTTTTTTTTTCTTTTCTTTTTCTTTTCTTTTTTTTTTCTTCTTTTTCTCTTTCTTCTTTTTTTCTTTTTTTTTAACATTTGCAAAAAGAAACCCTTATAAAGGAATGCAAATACAAAAATAGGTTTTATACTAGTGGCCTCAGAATTCTCTAATGCTTGCAAAACCAATGTTTTTATGAAAAGACATAGATGCTCATCATAGGCCAAAAATATATTTTTTTTTGCTTTTTTTTTGTGCTTTTTTTGTTTTTTTTTTTGAAAAATGATCCAATCACTTATTAGCATATAGTCCAAAAGAATTAAAATCAAGTTGAATAATGAGAAGATTATTTCAGAAAATGAAGAAAGACCAAAATAAGCCTTCAGAACCTTTAGAATCATTCCCATGACCATCGGCTTGTCAATTGATGCTCCAGATATGCCGACTCTTTCAATCTAACTATTTTGCCCCAGTCTAGAAAGACATTTTCCTTCATCCAATTGAAGAGCAATTGTTTCTCCATTGTATCCATGATATGAGAATTTATGACTTCAACTTCAGCAATAATTTCCTAATGGCTATTTTGATGGCCATCAACTTGTTCACAAATGCTTTATACCATAGCTCTGATTATGTTTGCTTCAATCTTGAAAAGAAGACTTTCCTCAATCACTTGAGGAGTGAAAAATAACCACCAACCCGAGGATTTCACCTGGATCTATGGCAATTCTGGATTTTTCTCTCTGACAATTTCCTTCTTGTAGATAGCTGATTGTTTGCCATGTAGCGCCCTTTTGGGTTTTACTACATTTTCTCCATTTTTTCTTCCTTTCTCTTCTTTTTTTTTTTAATCCTTCATCACCAGCAACTATGTAGTCGAAACCGCCTTAATTCAAAATTTCTTAATCAAAGAGGACTTATGGATGGGACGAAACAAAGGCTTGGTGTTTGTTTAGAAAGAAAAGGAATAAAAGGCTCAAATACCATATGATAAAAGGGGTTAACTAAAATTGCAATTTTAAAGGCATTTCTTCCCTTGGAATGAATACAAAATTGCCCCCAGTAATGAAGTTCTTAACCCACTTTGATTTCTTCATTTAAAACTTATTTCCTATTATTGAACTTTTTTTCTCATTCTTCCCTTTACAATTTTGAAGATATAGCATTTGTTGATCTGTTTTTCTTCTTTCTTCCCTCTTTTTTTTCATTTCTTTGCCCCCTTTTCTGAAAACATCTTCAAAATCCTTTTGAACTTCAATAATGCCCCCCCTTCTCTTGTCCTTTCATTCTTTTTTTTTTTTTATGCCTTATAAATTTGCCCCAGTGTGTGGTTGCAATTCTCAGTTTAGGTTACTTGGAAAAATTTATCAAGCTCAAAGAGTCTAACTAGGGATTTCAAAAAATTTTGGGGATATAAGAAAGAAAGGCCTCTTATCATTTTAAGAAAAGTTTGAATTTTCAGACTTGACAAAGTTGTACTACATGACTGGCTCAGGATTTTTCTTTTTTTTTTTTTCTTTTTTTTTTTTTATCACCGCCACCTGGGAAGATAAAATTTCAACCATAAAACATCCTTCTCATCAGATCAGCCTCTTAAATCGCAATCCAAATCTTTCCATATTTTCCGATGGAGAGTGCAAACTAGGAGTCATCTTCAAATGCAAAAATTTCATCTTTCAGTTTCTTCTTCATCTGCTTTTCCTTGATGAGCAAGTGATGCGATCCTCTCTGTATTTTTATGAAATAAATCTTTGTACTTACTGCTTTCAAGTGAAAACTTCGGGTCATCTTTGGTTCTAAAGTCCATAAGATTGGTCACTTCAAAATTTTGCAGAAATATTCTTCTCATGACACTTAAAAAGATTTGAATTTTCATATAAAATGTCTTTTTCTTCGATTTCGGTCTCAAAATTGAGCCCAATGTCGAAGTCATATTCAACTTAATGAAATTCAATGAGAGATATGACTCATAAGTAAAACAGGACCTTGTTGAAAACCTTTTTTTTTTTTTTTATAGAAAAATGTTAAAGGGGAAAATCTTTTTTTTTTTTATAACAAAAATCTTAAAGGAAAACTCTCTTTTTTTTTTTTTTGAAAGAGCCTTTATTGAAATCACTTCCTGAGAACAAGGCTCCTTAGGATCCTCAGGAAATGTGCATTCTTCTTAAGGGGGTTTCTTTTTAGAGAATAAGGGAATTTGAAAATTGCCCCTGTTCTCAAAGGCAAAAGCTAACTTTTCTTTCTTTTTCAGAAAATTTCTTTCTTCTGCTGAGTGAGGCAAGTTTCTCTTTTCATGATTTGGGATGATCCCCTTCTCTGGGGTATTGTGCTCAGTTTCTGAAAGAAGTGACATTCCTTGATACGGAATCTGGATAGCAGCCCAGTCAATATATGGCAGCTTAAACCTGACCTCAATCTTTTCTTTTAAATCTTCTTCTTTCTTTTCTTGGGATTCTTCCTCTTCAATTACCTTTGCTTCATTTCCTTCTTGTATGAAGAGTGATTCCATACCCTTCAGATAATCATTATCATCCATACTGAATTCTTGTTCAACATCCCGTGCTATGCCATTTGTTTGCTCAAACTGCTCAAATGGAATTGTTTGCACTTCCTTTGCCCTTTCACCTGTCATTTCATTTTCTTTCACCTTCGGCTTAAAATCTGCCCCTGTGTGAGTCTCTTTCTCCACATGGCCCCCTTCATCTTCTTTTTCAAAATAAACCTGGACTGTGGTACCAACCGGAGCAATAAGTTGAGAAGGGTCAAATCTTCTTTTTCCTGAAAAAATTGACCCTATTGCATTTGAGCTGCTTGCCCCATTGTTGCTGGTGGGAGGAGGAGTGGGTGTGACTGAATTGAATGATAAAGAGTTATTATCCAGCAAATCCTGAATTGCATGTTTTAGGGCCAAGCAACGATCTGTGGTATGCCCTGGAGTGCTCATATGATACTCACAGATTGCAGATAGATCATAACCCTTCCCCTTGCTTGCATGAGGATTTGGCAACCTCAAAGTCACATAACCCTTTTGAAGTAGGGTAGGCAAAAGTTCAGATGGTCGCATAGGCAGTTTTGAAAACTCCCTTCTCTTCCTTACTTCTGTTTCCTCCTTCACAGGCTGTGCAGAAGGGACATTAATTTGGATAGGCAGCAAAGGAACTGGATGGGCATTGGCTTGAAAGGGTCCCTTGGGAAGCTGCACCATATTCACTTCTGCTTCTCTCCTTTCCTCAGATTTTTTCTTTCCATTTCCATTTCCCTTGTTATGAATGGAGTCTTGTTGACTGACCAGGGCGGAATAATCAATTATCTTGCCAGATTTGATCCCATCCTCAATCCGGTCTGCCACCTGTACCAGGGCAGCAAAATTGGTGGTGATCTGACCCACCAGATGATTGTAGAAGGGCTGCCCCAGCGTACCCATGAATGTTGAGATCATTTCAGGTTCCAGCATAGGCGGCCTGACCTGAGAGGCAGCCTCTCTCCACCTCTTGGCATATTGCCGCACAGATTCATCTTTGCCCTTGCTCATCCTCATAATGTCGTACCGGTCTGGCACGATCTCCGAGTTAAATTTGTATTGGTCTAAGAAGGTGTCTGCCAGATCCTTCCATCCTCTAATCTTCCCATGATCAACTGTGGCGAACCACCTAAGAGCCGATCCTGTCAAACTCCTCTGAAAGAGTTGGATCAATATGCCGTCATCCCGGCCAAACTGGCACAAAGCCCCGCAGTATAGTTTCAAATGGCTCATAGGGCAGCCTGTGCCGTCGAACTTGTCGAAGTCCGGGCACTTGAACTTGGCCGGTAGACATACGTCAGGATACATGCACAGATCCTTGAAATTGGTGCCTCCATAGCTATTTCCCCCTTTCACTTCTTTCAGTTCTTCCTGGATCCTTTCTATCCTGAGCAGCATTTTCCTTTCAGTTTCTTCCCTGGCTTTTTCCTTCTCCAGTTCTTTCTCGGATTCTGCTATATTTTCCCTGATCAGAATGGGTTCAGGGACTGGTTCAGAAATGGGCTCAGGCATGGGTTGAGCCGGAGGCGGAATGTAGGCCTGAGGTGGTGGTGCTTGATGGGAAGTCGATGCTTGGTTTTGGGCCTGGGCCTGTTGGGCCAGAGCCGCCAGTAGGTCTCCCAGCATCTTGGCCAGACCAGCCACTTGCTCCTGCAGCTGAGCAAAGTCTTGAGCGGGTACGGCGGCTTGGGCTTGATTCTCTTCAGTGTTCATAGCTCTGGCTTTGGATCTGGTCACGGGAGCAATGATTGCAAATAAGTGTACCTGGATAAGGAAAAGCAAAGAAACATGTCAGCTCCCATTTAATCTGAGTCACACACCTATAAATGTAGATAAGTGGGTTAGGTGAACACAAGTCCGGATTTATTTGTTTGTTTTTTTTTTATATTTTTCCATTTTTTGTTTTTTTTTGTTGGAATATTTTAGGGCTTCCAAAGGTCCCAAAGAATGAGAAATGTCTAAAATTCAGAGGCTTTTAGACGGCCAAAAGGATACGTGTCTATAATTCAGAGGCTTATAGACGGCCCAAAAAGGTTGTGTCTAAAATTCAGAGGCTTTTAGATGGCCCAAAGGATATATGTCTATAATTCAGAGGCTTATAGACGGCCCAAAAAGGTTGTGTCTAAAATTCAGAGGCTTTTAGATGGCCCAAAAAGGTTGTTTCTAAAATTCAGAGGCTTTTAGATGGCCCAAAGGATATGTGTCTATAATTCAGAGGCTTATAGACGGCCCAAAGGTTGTTTCTAAAATTCAGAGGCTTTTAGATGGCCCAAAGGATATGTGTCTATAATTCAGAGGCTTATAGACGGCCCAAAAAGGTTGTTTCTAAAATTCAGAGGCTTTTAGACGGCCCAAAATAGGTTGATGTTTGAAATTCAGAGGCTTTCAAATGGCCCAAAAAAGTTGTGTCTAAAATTCAGAGGCTTTTAGACGGCCCAAAAAAGGTTGATGTTTGAAATTCAGAGGCTTTCAAATGACCCAAAAAAGATGTGTCTAAAATTCAGAGGCTTTTATACGGCCCAAAGAGGTTGTGTCTAAAATTCAGAGGCTTTTAGACGGCCCAAAGGATATATGTCTATAATTCAGAGGCTTATAGACAGCCCAGAATAGGTGAATGTTTGAAATTCAGAGGCTTTTAGACGGCCCAAAGGATATATGTCTATAATTCAGAGGCTTATAGACAGCCCAGAATAGGTGAATGTTTGAAATTCAGAGGCTTTCAAATGGCCCAAAAATATTGTGTCTAAAATTCAGAGGCTTTTAGACGGCCCAAAATAGGTTGATGTTTGAAATTCAGAGGCTTTCAAATGGCCCTAAAAAGTTGTGTCTAAAATTCAGAGGCTTTTAGACGGCCCAAAATAGGTTGATGTTTGAAATTCAGAGGCTTTCAAATGGCCCAAAAAAGTTTGACTTTGAGTGGTACTCGTGACCAAACAAAGGTTTTTGGAATATTCTGAGGCTTCCAAGTGTCCCACAAATGTTTTGATTTGATTGATAAAAATAACCAACCAAAGGTTTCTTGGAATATTCTAGGGCTTCCAAATGTCCCACAAATGCTTTGATTTGATTGATAAAAATAACCAACCAAAGGTTTCTTGGAATATTCTAGGGCTTCCAAGTATCCCACAAATGTTTTGATTTGATTGATAAAAATAACCAACCAAAGGTTTCTTGGAATATTCTAGGGCTTCCAAGTGTCCCACAAATGTTTTGATTTGATTGATAAAAATAACCAACCAAAGGCTTTCATGGAATATTCTAGGGCTTCCAAGTGTCCCACAAATGTTTTGATTTGATTGATAAAAATAATCAACCAAAGGCTTCTTGGAATATTCTAGGGCTTCCAAGTGTCCCACAAATGTTTTGATTTGATTGATAAAAATAACCAACCAAAGGTTTCTTGGAATATTCTAGGGCTTCCAAGTGTCCCACAAATGTTTTGATTTGATTGATAAAAATAACCAACCAAAGGTTTTTGGAATATTCTGAGGCTTCCAAAGGTCCTAAAATTTTTGACTTTGATTGATAAAAATAACCAACCAAAGGTTTCTCTCTTCTGAATTTTCTCAGTTTTCAAATGCAAAAGCTTGATTGAAATATGTTTGAGTTGAATTGGTATCAAAAAATATGACACCTTGGTTCCTTCTTTGGGTTTCAAAATTAGGTCAAATCTTGAAAGAATATTTTATTTTATTTTATTTTATTTTTATTTTTTGTCTTTTTCTTTTGTTTTTGATTTTGTATTTCTGGAACATTTCTTATGTTCTTTTCGGGGTGCCTAAGGATTATCCACAGTGTTTTAGGCATTTTATTCTGAAAATTTGGGCTGAAAAGCCAATTTGTGCATTTTTTTGAACGTATCCGGTATAATATACCGGATAAGAATATGCCTTATTGTATCCAGTCACCCTAACCAGATACACGCATATGTCTTTGTATCCGGAAATACATACCGGATATGAATAGAGTTGTTATTAACCGGCCTGAGTTGCCGGTTATTGCCGAAATGGCCCTTTTTGACTCATTTTTTCACCCGATTAGTTTTTTTTCATTCCCAATTGATGTTCACCTCAATTTGACCTTCAAAACTTGCCCCAAATTGGGCTTGGACATCATACTTGCAAAATTCCCTAAATTTAGGAAAAGAACATGGCTTTACCTTGCCACCTTGTATTACCTTCATTCAATATGGTATTCACATTATACCTTGGCCTGCAAAACATGCAAACGGCCTTCCCACATTTACACCCAATTCCCCAAATGCAATTGTGTGCTTTTAGCCGAAAACGTGTTTCTCCACCTTCAAGCGTATGGTTTTTGGGTTTTGGCTTAATTGGCAACTTAGAACTCAAGTCTAGTAATGCCCGGAATCGAATCACAGATCCCATTGTCATCACATCATTGACTCAAATTCTAAGGTAAATGTTTTCACTTTCGCTTTCCGAAGTCCCGACCTCGGTGCGCCAAGCTACACACATTCATGGTTCAACTTCCTAATAGGTAAAGGGTAGGCTGTGCAAATTGTTTCAAGTGCTCAAGTGCAATTTTAAATTGTGGTAACATTCACAACGTCCCAGCCCCTTGCCACTCTTTTTCGTAGCCATGCATTCAATTTCAAGCCAAGGTACATATGACAAAAATAATGAAGCTAAATACAAGCAAGCAAGCACCAAAACAACTAAATATGCACAAAAAATATTACATGCCCAAAAAGTGGTATACAAAATATGTTATTTGTACAAACAACAATTAAATCATGTAAGCATGCTTGAAACCCAAAAGCATTCCTAAAATTCCAGATTTCATGCTCTTTTTCATGCTCAAAGTGTACCATTTTTACCCAAATTGGAGCCTAAAATTTTAGCACTACTTGACATGATACAAGAAAGGTTTTGATCATATAAACATGCTTGAAAACCCCCAAGTATACACCGAAATTTCCAGATTTTTTGTTCTTCATTTTTTTGTGCTCAAATGACATTGTTTTATGCCCAAATTCAAGCCTAAAAATTTAATACTTAACATATGGCACAAAAAGGTTTGAATTGGGGGGAGAACATGTTTGGGAATCCCAAAAATATACATTGTTACTGGATTTTTGCATTTTATTTTCATGCTCAAAACATGGCACTAAAAACAAACTCCTAAAACAAGGCACCCAAAAACAAGTAGGCATGCACAACAAGGTAAGACCGTAAACATGATCCTAAGCATAATCCAATCATATACACATGTCTTTATCAATGTAAAATTTAAAAGCATTCCAATCAGATTTAGAATACAACAATATAAGCAAAATAGCAAGCATTCTAAAGTGAAGAAAAAGCATGAAAATACACAAAATGGCTTAAATCCACAAGTCCCCAGCAGAGTCGCCAGTTGTGAGACATGGGAAAAAATCACCGGAGTGATCATCCCTCCGTCAACACACGGGGCTCAAAATAAAAATGGGAGAGTCGCCACCATTCATAATTTTGAGGTGAGAATGGACACCAAAGATTCAAAAGTAGGCAAAAATAGCCAAAAGACAAACTCTAGGGTAAAAATAACCCTACTTGAAAATCAAATCCAGAGATGGGTAAGGGGATTAGATTATGAACGGGGGAAGGTGTTAGGCACCCCCATTCATCCACACGAAGTGGTTGCCAAGTGTATGTTCATGCTAAAAAGAAAATAAGAAGCTTGCTAAAAATCATGGAAAAGCCTTAAAAAAGGAACAAGTGTATGATATATTCACATGAAGATCCAAATGGATTTTAAATCTTCTCTTATGTCAATATCACTTCTGGAATATCTCAAAAATTGGAAATCAAAGCACAAGTTGCTCAAAAAACAAAGTTGAATCAAATCCGGAAAATTCAGTAAAAAGTATGCCACTTGCCTTGAAATCATTCAAATATAATTTTAAATTGAACCAAACCAAATCCATTTGAAAGATTAGGGTAAATGAGAGTCTCATACAAAATTTCACTTCATTCTGATAAAAAACCTAGGAGTTATGCTCCTTTGAAGTTGCTGCTGGGGATTTTTAAAAGTGATAAGTGGGCAAATTTGGAAAATTGTCTAGAAACATCCACTACATAAAAATCCACGAAATTTGGTGTGATTGAAGTCTGTATGGCCATCTTTCAACAGAAACTAGCCTCATACAAAAATCCCTTCGGATGTGCCTTGGATGGTCTCTCGAACAGGCCCCGAAGATCACAGATTTACCCAGAAAAGTACAAATGAACAGTTCTGAGTAAATTGGCTACCAATAATTCAAATGGAATCCAAAAATTATGAAACCAACTGGATTTGAAAGTAGACTCATAAATTAGTACTCAGAAATAAAAATCACTCGAATCGGACTTAAAACGAACACATGGCGGTCCGTCGAAATGACAAGTTCTGTACTTGAACCTGAACTGTCCACTCAACTTCGACAGAGAGGTGTCAAAAATCCGCTAGATAGAAATTTGTGAAATTTGGTGGACATAAACTAGACAGCCTCACCTTTCCCATGCTTCTGAAATCGCTCCAAAATTCATCCGGATGATGAAGTTAGGGGCGTCCGAAGTAAGGGTACAGGTGCTGTCAAGCTAAGCCATTTTTGAGTAAAACCAAATCCGAAAATTGATAAACATGTGTGATTCGTGCAAGATGAACCCAAATACTTTAAAAATCATCCAAAAGGCATTCCAGAATTGATTGAGGCCATTTATTTGAGATTTATCACAATGAATGTAATAAACCCCAAATATGAGCCTATCCCGCCAAAATAGTGATATGTATGTGCAAGTGTAAAAAGCCAAACAAGATCAATAGCATGCATACATATTCATCCAAATAGGGTTCTAAGACAGCCTAGGGTTCCATTCCATTATCGTTTCCCTCTGTTCTCTCTCCCTGTTAAACACGGTTCTTCAAGATAATCAAGGGTACTTTGAATATGGAACGATCTACAATCAATCAAAAAGGCCTTATGCTACATGGGTTCTAGCACTAGGGTCAATCCCCAGTCTCGTTTCTCCTAGATCCCGCCTCCACGTTTTACGGCTAGGGGGAGTCTCGAGATACTTTGAGCCGGGGAAGGGTTTTCACACACAAAGAAGGCTTTACACTACAGAAAGGTAGAAGAAGAGATCTAGATCTAGGAATGTAAAGACAGAAAATAAAAAGAAAAGTTGAGGCTTACCTGAGTTCGGGAGGCGATTCCGCAGCGGTTTTCTTCTTCTCTTGGAGTTCTTCTTTGCGAGAATTCAAAACAAGAGTTCAGTTCCCTTTTGCTTAAAGAGGAGTCTCCTATTTATAGGCAAAGGTTAGGGTTAGGGTTGGTGAGAATGGTAGACACAACATAATGTCTATAGCCCACCAACCTTAACCCTAAGGCTATTTCCGAGATTTCCCCTCATTTAATGAGGGATATGATGGTAAAAGTGAAAAGCTCTCGGAAAACCCTAATTTTGAGCAAAACTAGCGTATCCGGCATGTCAGGCCGGATACACAAGTACCTTAATGTATCCGATCTATGATGCCGGATACACTGAGGTCTACTTGTATCCGGCATTGTCCACCGGATACAAAGAAGGACACTTGTATCCGGCCTGAGTTGCCGGATACAAGGAAAAAAGCCTTTTTTTCGAATTTTAACACAGGCAATACTTATTTGCATGTAATATCGTTTAAGTAAATGTCCTCGTATTTTTTAATCTCCATTTACTTAAGATATTACATGTAAATAAGCAAACACCCCCCCCCCCCCATTTGAATCCATTAAAAATAGTTCCAGACCCAAATTCCAAGTGAATAAAAAGTCAACTTTCCAGTTCTAGGCAAAATTCCGATTTTTCAGGTCTGGAAAAAAGGTTCAATATGTTAAAACCAAGGTATTCGCCAAGATTTAAAATCTCAAAAAATTCTTTTATGCAATAACATGGCTAAAAACCTGATTACCGGGAAAAATTATCTTGAAATCTGGCTTTAAAAAATACTTCATTTTCTGGGGTCAAAAGTCAACAAAATTCAACCGGAAAAAGTTTGACTTTACACAAAAGATTGAATTCGGGCCTTTTCCTTTTCTGTTTTGGATTCAAATGGGTTAAGTATCTCAAACCCAATGCAAAGAATTGGAAATTCCAATAAAATATTTCTCTCCTTCAAGATTTATCAAAAATCATGCAATTTTGGGATGTCTACAGCTGAAAATTATGCACAAATTGGCTCATCTTATTTGCAGGAGCAAGTGGCCGAGTTAAAATCCGGAATTATCCAAGTTTGTATGGCCATCTTTCAAAAGAAACTAGCCTCATACAAAAATCCCTTCGGATGTGCCTTGGGTGGTCTCCCGAACAGGCCCCGAAGAAAAAAAATTTACCCAGAAAAGTACAAATGAATAGTTCTGAGTAAATCGGCTACCAATAATTCAAATGGAATCCAAAAATTATGAAACGAACTGGATTTGAAAATAGACTCATAAAGGAGTACCCAGAAATAAAAATCACTCGAATCGGACTTAAAACGAACACATGGCGGTCCGTCGAAGTGACAAGTTCTGTACTTGACCCTGAACTGTCCACTCAACTTCGACAGAAAGGTGTCAAAAATCCGCTAGATAGAAATTTGTGAAATTTGGTGGACATAAACTAGACAGGCTCACCTTTCGCATGGTTCTGAAATCGCCCCAAAATTCATCCGGATGATGAAGTTATGGGCGTCCGAAGTAAGGGTACAGGTGCTGTCAATCTAAGCCATTTTTGAGTAAAACCAAATCCGAAAATTGATAAAAATGTGTGATTCGTGCAAGATGAACCCAAATACTTTAAAAATCATCCAAAAGGCATTCCAGAATTGATTGAGGCCATTTATTTGAGATTTATCACAATGAATGTAATAAACCCCAAATATGAGCCTATCCCGCCAAAATAGTGATATGTATGTGCAAGTGTAAAAAACCAAACAAGATCATGCATATAGATTCAACAAGATAGGTTCTAGCATAGCCTAGGGTTCCGTTCCATTATCGTTTCCCTCTGTTCTCTCTCCCCGTTAAACACGGTTCTTCAAGATAATCAAGGGTACTTTGAATATGGAACGGTTTACAATCAATCAAAAAGGCCTTATGCTACATGGATTCTAGCACTAGGGTCAATCCCCAGTCTCGTTTCTCCTAGATCCCGCCTCCACGTTTTACGGCTAGGGGGAGTCTCGAGATACTTTGAGCCGGGGAAGGGTTTTCACACACAAAGAAGGCTTTACACTACAGAAAGGTAGAAGAAGAGATCTAGATCTAGGAATGTAAAGACAGAAAATAAAAAGAAAAGTTGAGGCTTACCTGAGTTCGGGAGGCGATTCCGCAGCGGTTTTCTTCTTCTCTTGGAGTTCTTCTTTGCGAGAATTCAAAACAAGAGTTCAGTTCTATTTGCTCAAGGAGGAGGCTCCTATTTATAGGCAAAGGCTAAGGTCATTGGTAGACACAACTTAATGTCTAGAACCCCCCCAACCTTAACCCTAAGGTTATTTCCGAGATTTCCCCTCATTTAATGAGGGACATGATGGTAACAAGTGATTTCTCTCGGAAAACCCTAATTTTGAGCAAACTTAAAGTATCCGGTATATCAGACCGGATAAAAAAGGGCCTTAAGGTATCCGGTACATGGTACCGGATACACTAAGGCTCACATGTATCCGGTATGAGTATCCGGATACTGGAAGGAGTACTTGTATCCGGCCTGAGTATCCGGATACAGGTAAAAGTTTATTTTCTTCAATTTCTGTGCTGGCTTCCCAGGAGATAATGATTTTTGATGATTGTTTGTGCAATTTGGGGTGTCTACACACCCCTGCTTTTAAATGTTTTGTTTTTAGGACATCTTGGAGAAGACACCTCGAGTTAGACTGATAGTGGGTTTGCAAGCTAGAAAATCCAGAAGACAAGAGTAGGACATTTATATAGACGTATTTATTTTCTTGGACTAATAGTAGATGATCTAGTAGGATTTATGAGTTAGTTAAATTGTAGTTACCCTTTTATTTAATGAACCTGATGTAATTAAATCTTGTGGATTTTATTGAAATAGATAGATGTTTCATAGTGCACTCTGAGATATTTTAACTCCTTTATGCTTGTGAAATTAATTGCTCGATTATCATACAAGTAATGCCCCGGTCTGAGTCAAAAAATAAAAATATATATATAATGACCCGGATTTGGGGCGTTACAGGGGGTGGCTTATGTTTATTTGAGTAGTGTAAGCCAATATCCGGTAGTAATATACCTAAAGATGTGATTTGATATGTATGATGAAATTAACTTAA
This sequence comes from Buxus sempervirens, assembly GCA_947561395.2. Classification (NCBI taxonomy): domain Eukaryota; kingdom Viridiplantae; phylum Streptophyta; class Magnoliopsida; order Buxales; family Buxaceae; genus Buxus; species Buxus sempervirens. The sequence goes on from OX387193.1 coordinate 28,859,250, forward strand.
GTATATAATATTATAGGGAGAAGAGATTAATATCTCAGATGAGTGAGAAGTTGATTACATGGCCAAATGAATTGTTGAAATTCTCTTTGATTTTAAGAACATGGTGTTGGACAGCACTGAAGGATGTTTAATTAATGAAAATGTTTGTTGTCTAATTAGTGTATGACCTGAAGTTTCATGAGATATTCAGAGCTTTATGTATGAATAAAGTTTAAATAGTATAGAATTATGAATTATAGTAGGTAAGGAATTACCATGATGAAAAGTTATTTGCTTCATTTATGTTTGGATTAATGATGAACCTTGAGTTTCTTGTGCTTGAGAGTGTTAGGCCTGTGAGCAGGGGTGGCTCAAAGGGGTAGGCAAGTGAGGCTACCGCCTAAGGCCCCCAAAGTAAGAAGGCCCCATTTTTTAAATATGTTTTTCTTAAGTTTTTGTTTTGTGTTCTTAAATAGTAAGCCGTTAAGGCCCACAAGCTATTTCGTTTTCCATTTTTAACGTTTTTTTTTTGTTTTTAGAAAGTTTTTCAAACGTTAAGGCCCCCAACTATGAGGGCCTCACATGTGGTTTACCCCTTTTATTAATGTTAAGAGTTAAGAGAGGTTGAGTCCCTTTTGAGCAACTCGTGGAAACCTTCTCTCTCTTTCGTTTTTTGAAAGGGAAAAAGGGGCTTAGGGTTTCTATGTTCTATGAAAAACAAAACACTCATCTTCTCACACCCATGTTCTCTTCTTTTTATTGGGAATGAATATTTGGTATGATATATTATTTGTTGTAAATTCAGTTAGTAAGAGTTTACAACTTGAAAATATGCTTATTGATCTTGCTATGGATAAATTAAAGGGACTTATTTCTTATTTCAAAACTTTTAGAGAAAATGGTTTCAATTCTGCTTTAGATTTTTCTAAACAAGTTGCACTGGAAATGGAAATAGAACCAACATTTTGTAAAAAATGTATCATTCATCGGAAAAAGCAATTTGATGAAAAAGATGAAAATGTTGATGAGATTATGAAATCTACAGAGGAATCTTTCAAAGTTGATTATTTCTATTACATAGTAGATCATGCAATATCTTCAATGCAGGATAGATTTGAACTATTTTCAAAGTATGATGATATATTTGGTTTTTTATTTGGTCTTAACAGATTAAGTTCTTTTGTTGATTGTGATTTAGAAAAAAAATGTCTTGATCTTGAAAATTTTCTTAAGCATGACATGCATTCTGATATTGATGGTTTGGATTTGTTTTCGGAATTAAAGGTTTTAAAAGAAGTTGCAAAAACAAAAATTAATACTCCAATTGAAATACTTAGTCTAATAAAAGAACTTGATTGTTTTCCCAATTGTTTTATTGTATATAGAATATTACTTACTATACCTGTTACAGTTGCATCAGCAGAAAGAAGTTTTTCAAAACTAAAGATTATAAAAAATTATTTACGAACAACTATGTGTCAAGATAGATTAAACGGTTTAGCAATTTTATCTATTGAAAATGATTTATTTACTAAACTTGAATACAAAAGTGTAATTAGTAGGTTTGCATTTAAAAAGGCAAGAAATAAATTTATGGTTTAATACTAATTTTTTTAAATAAAAGGCCTCATTTTTATGACCTTGCCTAAGGCCCCCAAAAAGTTTGAGCCGCCCTTGCCTGTGAGAGTACTTTTTAGAAGTAGTTTAAGAATAAGACAATGCGGAAGTGTTTATTTTAATTTTAAAGATGATATAGAATTTGTGATTATAACTAATTAAAAATAATAAGTTTAAAAAAGAATTTTTAAAGTAGGAAGTGGTAATATCTGAGACGAAAGATTTGTAAATAGAAAATCATACCTTTATACTTATTTGCACTGATTTGCACTAATTGAAAGGCCGATCGTAATAGGATTCTTTTCTAAGATTTCTTCCGATTGCCTGCCTTCGTTTGAAACGAAGTTGTTCCATAGAGTTAATGTGAGGGGACAGAGGCTACGAGGAACAAATTAAAAAGGAATAATTTCGTAATTGGTCTATTAGAAGATAAATTTTGTTTGTATGGGAGAAAGTTTTTAGAGTGGAAAAAAATATATAAGTAGCCATTTTTGTACCTTGTGTCTAGGAGGATGATGTCCCCTTTTAGTGTATTTGAATTACCTTGTGATTGAGTTGGTTGAATTGTGGAAACATGAGCTACGATTCCAATGACATTTGCGAAATATATGTTCTTAGTTTAGATTAATGACATAAATGTAGTATAAAAATTATAAAAAATAAGAATGAAAACCTATGAAATTGTATTTGAATTTATCTTTGATATGTGTCTGGCTAATTCGAGGTAGTCATTCTGAAATTCTTCAATATGTGTCTGTGTTGTCAATTGGAGTTGTTGAGTATTTTCCACAATTTGAAACCTACTGTCACATGGTACAACTCTAACCATAGATAGACCATATACATTTCATTCCAAAGTATTGCTTGCATTTATTCAACCAACAAAAATAAGTGGAAAGGTTTTTAAGAAATGTTAATTGATAGAAATCGATGTACAACATAGGGTATAAATTGAAGGAAATGTAAACTTACATCTTTATCCATGAAAACAATTCTCCACACTTTGAATGTTGTTTTGCCTCTATTAAATGTATGGATTTGGAATGTGTGTATAACTCTTGCCTTAATTTTCCACTGTGGCTGATACTGATGTAGATAGTGAAACGGTGTATAATTTTAAGAAGCCATCATGTATATTTGGAAAATTAGAAAAAATGTACATTACAAATCTAATGGATTGAAGATATCATAAGACATTAAGGAAAAGATGTATTCCATATAGTACAATATTCTTGATGCATATAATGTATTGATATCAGTGTGAAAGCTTCAAACCTGTGATGTTATAGATTGCATTCATTGGAAGATTCTAATTGATGCTCTATTTCATATTTTTTGAAGAACTTCTTTGAAGACAACATTCTTTGTGTATCTATCTGGTTTGTCTTTATTTATTATTAACATCTTTAATCCTTCTCATGTTTTAGTTTGTGAGACTGCAACATAGAGTTGGCCATGATTAAATTCTGAATTTGGTAGGAATACACCAATTTCTTTGAAACTTTGTCCTTGGCTTTTGTTAATTGTCATTGCAAAAGCCAGTTGAAGAGGAAATTGTCTTCTCTTGAAATTGAATGGCATATAAAAATTAGAAGGAGGCATGATAATCCTTAGGATTAAGATTTTTTGGCCTTTGTTGGTGCCTGTGATGTAAAATCCTAAATTTTTGAATATAATAATATAATAAAGTAAATAAGAATATTAGAGGAATAAATTAATAAATCTGGAAATATTAAGGGATAAATATTTAATCGAGTAATTGGAGGATTAATATTATAATCCAAAAATATAATGGTAATTAAATAAATAAATAATTGTGATTTTGAATAATTGGAAATAAAAATAGTAACTTTAATCAATTGAAAGATTAATAAATGGATTTGACTTTAAGAAGAGTTAAATAATAAATAATGGTAAGTAGGAAGGGAGAGAGAGTTGAGTGAGATTTACTAGGAGATAAATTAAAATATGGAGGTTTGGGAAAGATGGGTATTAATCCAAGTCCATGTTATGGCCAGAATAATATGAGGAATAAATCTGAGAATTTTGGAAGAAATTCAATGGTTAAATATGGTTATAATAAAGAAAAGATATTTTAGTAATTTTCCAATTAGCCAAATTAATAAATTGAGTAATTAAATAATTATTAGACTTGAAAAATTGATTAGACATAACCTGGGTTTAATTTGAATTTAAATAGCATGATTTATAGCCTAATAGAAGGGGAGAGGGCCTATTGGTAATTATATTTAATTAGGGGCCTTAATTTGGGAAATAAGTGAGATATGAGGTGTTTAGGTAATATTTTAAAAATAGAAATTAAAAATACCACGAAAATTGATTAAATTAGAAGTTTCTTTTGTATGGGATTTAAGAAATAAGATTTAAAATGAGAGTTAAGATAAACTATGAAAGTGGGTTAGTTGGGAGGTTTCTAGATACAAATAGGGCTCCTAATTGGATGAGTGCATAAAAGGAAGGAGTTAAGAAGATTTGAGGGTTTCTTATTAATTCAAACGAATGGAGAAAAGAAGAAAAAGTAGAACTCATGGCTAGAGAAAAATATAGAGGGAGAGAGAGAGAAAGAACTATATACTTTAAGATAGAAGAAAATGTTGCAGAAATCTTCTGACTAGTAGTCATCAAAATGCGATCTGGAGACGATCCACCATCGGATCAGCCTCAAATTTGGAAGATATTTTTTTGTAATTGATAGAGCTTTAATCTGGAGGTGGAGATAGTATTTAGAGATCCCTATAGTGGTGCAAAAATAATTGAAACTTGGTTGTACCTTGTGGGATATTGAAAAGATGGATTTTCCATTCTAAAGGTAAGTAGCACACCTTTACAACTAAAAACATGGATGGTTTCTGGATTAGCCGCTTGATCAAACTTTCGTATATTTTAGAATGATATTCTTGATATTTTCGTATGGATTTGATGGATTTATTTGAGGAATGAAGAGTAGAAAAATAAAAGGTTGATCATCTTGTTCATATTTCTATTTTGATGTGATTTTCGAATGAAAAGTTATATTTTTATGAGAAAATTTGGTTAGTAAATGTTTAGATTGACTCGGTACATTCTAACATTGATTTTAGAAGTATTGGAATTGGTTTGTATCAATGGAATCATGTTTTGTAAGTTTGAAATAGAAAAATAAGAAATTGCGATATTTCTAGTTTTTCGTAAATTATAACAAGCGCCTGATGTTTGGCTTGAGCGCCAACTAAGGCGCCTTGTTATAATGTAAGGCTGCCCAACCTAGTTCGAGTGCCCATTTATGCGCCTTGCTTGTGTTTAGTTTTTATTCTAAAACCTGAAAGTGACAAGTTTTGTAACGTCCCGAACTCGGGTCAATGCAAAATAGGCAACCAACCCAAATCCGAAGTGCTACTGGACCCAAAACATGTAATTACCAGACAATTAAATATAATTCATTCAACAATTAATATTAGAGTATGGAAGTTTATCATCAATAAAAAAAACCCAACAAGCATGGATAAAAGTGTCCTCCAAACCATCACATCAAAATAAATCAAAGTCTGGTAAATAGGTTCTATCACTCTTGCTCTCATAATCATTCAATCCATAAAATAACAAATAAGAAATCAAAAGTATCTATCATCTGTATCAACCTCAAAACTATAACTACTCAGGATAGTAATAATCCTCTGGGAGAAAATCTACAATCTCGCACTGAGTATCAAACCCCAAGTCTCTCTCTCGCGTATCAGCTGAAAAACAAAACAAAGCACGAATGAGATACGAATATTGTAGCGCCCCAGATCCGGGTCTGCCCTATCACAGCACCAACCCGTACCTGAGACCTACATATGGGCCCAATAGAACCTGATAAACACAATTTCCTGGGCAATTACAATGTAATTATCAGAGTGCATGACTAAAGAAGTATGGAATAAAAATTTTCCATCAAACAAAAGATTTCCTGTATTACAATCTCCAAAACATGATATTTGTGTATACAAAATACAAATAAGGCAACTAACCATTCACCATGATCTCCCCAAAATATACAGACATGTACAAAAGATATCTCCCAAGAGTATAAGTCCAAAAATATTATTTACATCCCATTTACAACTTCCAAGATAAAATACAACATCATAAAAATAATCGTACTGTGGGTAGTAGTCCTCTGTCCTGAACTGAAGCTTACCCTCTATATCTGCCCTAGCATGTGGCTCACCAAATGGATCTGAAAACAAATCCGGTAAAACAAAACACACGTGAGACTTAAAGTCCCAGTAAGCAGCAAACATGCATGTAAAGAAACAGTTTATGCAGTTTTTATAACATCATGATGATATTCACAATTATATAGTACTAAATGCAAACCAAAACAGTTCAATCGGATATAAAAGATATTCCAATTCAAATATCTCAATCAAGTAACTCGGGTAATCAAATCAACAAATGCGATCAAATACTGTAAACATGTCTTGTTAGGACTCGTGGTTAGCATGTCTGTAAATTAGATTAATGACCAGTATCCATTGCCACCTACACGACTTACAGAGAGAAGCCTAGCTAGGGACATCTCAGCAAGCGGAGTACCCACGTATGGGCTGGCAAGTAGTCAACCTAACCAAGGATCCAGATTAAGTGGGATTCCCCACCCACTGTTCGATGAATCGCAAGGACTCCCGCCGGTTACCCGCGACGGGGGGTTGCAGCAGCCCTCTGTTCCCCAAGAAGGCCTCACTGATTCCCCACAGTGGAATGCTATATGGATAAGGCAATTAAAGCTAACAAGCCAATACCAACACACTAATTAGACTCACTGTGGATCCACACTAAGAACAATGTCCAATTAGACGACTCATAAATCAAACAAACCATTCAATTCCAAAAGTAAAACCAGTGCTTAAACCAAAGCCAAGTGGAATTCCCCATCCACTACCAGTTCATGCCAAGGGCAAGTGGAATTCCCCATCCACTGCCAATTCATGCCAAGGGTAAGTGGAATTCTCCATCCACTGCCAATAAAACCATAAGTCAAAGCCAATCAAACCAAATAAGAGTTTTTCAACACCGCTTTCATAAATCCAAGCCAATCAAAACGAATGTCATAAAATCCTCAAAACAAATTTTCGATGAGTGGGTTGACCTTAAAAATCCCAAATAAGTCACTATACCAAAAATCAATGGATTCCGAGACAAAAAGTTTTGGACCTCAAAAATATTCTAAGTCTGGTTAAAAACGTTGACTTTTCGGTGTAGAATTTTTCTAGACAAATTTACAAGGAGTTTGGGGCTCAAATTCTGGTTGTAGTCTATTGGAGGGTATAAAAATCATCTAGAATTTTCTGGGCTTCTGAATCACCCATTTGGATATCAAACTCAAAAAGTGGCCATTTTTGAAAATTGGGAAAATTGGAAATTTAGGCACGAACTAAAAAGTTGACTTTTTATTGGTTAGGAATTGGGCCCTGGGAGCATTTTTATTGGTTCCAAATGGGGGTAAAACCTTATTTACATATAAAGACTTAAGTAAATGGTGCTCTGCCGAAGGCTTGGGTTGTTTGAAAGAGGGTTGAGGAGAAAAAGGGTGAAGAGTTCTCAAAAACAAGCTTCAACGCACGGACGTTGAGGTTTGGACGTTCGGGCATTGAGGTAATACACAAAGTCAGCGCGCGCGCGTTAAGGAAATAAACAAGGCAACGTGCGCACGCTGAAGGTTAACGTTCGCACGTTCGCGCGCTAAGGCAATGGATGTGCGTGCATTAAGGCAATACGCAAGGCAACGTTCGCGCGTTCCCTTTGAACGTGCGCGTGCTAAGGCTCTAGATTAATCGCCTAGGTTAATCCTGATTCGCGATTTAAGATAACAGAGGCTAGTTTTATGGGTTTGGCTCAGGATCAATCGCCAACTTTCAAGATTAATAGCAGGGTCGGGATTTTGAAATATTTTGACTATTTTCAACACAAAACTCATGTAAATCCTTTACAACCTTTCCAACATCAAAACGGGTGATCATAAAACATCCCAACATACTTTAAAACACTTTCCAAAACAAAGATTCATCCCAAATCCACATGAACACAAATCTTAAACCCTAATCTGAAATATAATCAATAACGCTGGAAATCCATGGCAAATCAATAGAAAACTAAACAAGATTATCATACAACCAAAACCCTACGAATTTTAGCAATAAAAACCAACATGCAAGATTATTTCTTTAAATAAATCAAACCCTTGAGAGAGAATACGAATTTTGGCAATTCATTTTGTTTGGAAGGGTTTGCTACTTACTTGTTTGCTAGAGAAACACAACTTCTTTCCTAGCTCTCCTCTTCTTCTTCTTCCTCCTCTTGCTCAAGCTTTCAAGTGAGCTCACAATCTTCCTTTCTTGTTTTATACGTCCAAGACAAGAGAAATGGGTTTTCAAAACACTTAATTAGAAATTATGGCATCCTTTTATACGCCCAAGTTTTGGGTCTTTCAAATCTGCCCCTAAACAAGGCTTTTATTCAACTAAACCCTAGGGTGTACCTAAGGCATACCAGGGGTACCTTAGTGTTATTCGAGTGAGGTACCTTCGTATTAAGTGGGGTACCTTAGTGTTAAGTGGGGTGTTTGCCTTAGCCACTTCAAAAGGCATGCTTTAGGAATGCTTGGGAGGTGTACCTCAGTTAACACAGAAGGGTACCTCAGTTATATGAGGGGTACCTTAGTTACTTGAGGAGGTACCTTGATGTTTCAAGGGATTTACCTTAGTAATTCTAAAGAATAAACTTTAGATAAGTTTAGGGGGGTACACCTTAGTTATATTGAGGAGGGGTACTTAGCTATAGAAGGGATGTACCTTAGTTATATGAGGAGGTACATTTAAGTAATACAAGGAGGGTGTACCCTAGGTGATATAAGGGATGTACCTTAGGTATATTGGAGGTACTTAGTTATATAAAGGGGGTACCTTAGCTGTATAAGGGAATGTACCTTAGCTATATAAGGGGGATGTACCTTAGGTAAACAAGGGGTACTTTAAGTAAGACGGTGGGGTACTTTAGTCAAAATAAAGGGATACCTTAGGCAATACAAGTGAGGTACCTTAGGTATAATTAGGGGGTACTTTAGGTATTCGAATGGGATACCTTGGGCAAAACAGTGGGGGTACCTTACTTATACAAGGGTTACTTTAGTTAAACAAAGGGGATACCTTGGCCATATGAGGGGGTGTACCTTAGGTAATACTAGGGGGTACTTTAGGTACACGAGTAGGGTACCTTAGGCAGACATAATGAGGTACCATGGGTAATTCAGGGGGGTACCTTAGGCAAACATAGAGGGTACCTTAGGTAAATCAAAAGGATACCCGAGGCAAACATAGTGGGTACCTTAGGCAAACATAGAGGGTACCTTAGGTAATTCAAGTGGGGTACTTTAGGCAATATGAGTGAGGTACCTTAGGCAATGTAAGAAGGTACCTTAGGCAAAACAGTGGGGTACTTTAGATATTAATGTGGGGTACCTTAGGTAAAACAATGGGGTACCATTAGGTATTACAAGGGGTACCTTGGGCAAACACATGGGGTACCTTAGGTAATTCAGAGGGGTACCTTAAGTATAATTGGGGGGTACTTTAAGTAACACTTGGGTGGTACCTTGGGCAATACATGGATGGACTTTGGGTACACTTTGGTGATACCTTGGGTAATACTTGGGTGTACTTTGGGTAATGCATGTGGGTACTTTGGGTAATGCATGGCGGTACCCTTGGCATACTTGGGTGATACCTAGGGTAACACATGTTGTACTCTAGGTATACTTGGGAATTACTCTAGGTACACATAAGTCTAATTTTTCAGAATTTGATTTCCAATTCATTTAAGCTAATTGGAGAGTATCTTAGACAATTGGAATTTATAAATAACATTAATTAAACTTACCTCAATAACCTTCATAAAGTTCAATTGATTTCTCTAAATCCTCAAGAATAATCCACATTTACCTCATCTTCATAACACAAATACTTAATTAGTCTAATAATCACACTTTAGATAATTAATCTTAATAATTAAATTATAATCCGGGTCGGGGTTTTACAAATATCCCAGTAGGTAACACTATGCATGAATAAACAGTTTATACATAAAAATAGTTATGCTTTCATGCTTGATAAAATAAACGAATAAACAGGATACAATCTCAATAAATAAAACAGTAATTAAATCAAGACATTTCAACAGATATAATCTTTTCCCTCAACAAGAATTTCAACACAAAAAGTGTAATAGGTAAAACCAAAACCAAACCATCATATGTCTTTGTAGGACTCATGAAGACAAGAAGATCTTTAATAAGAAACTCTCTATTCACTATGCCACCATGCGACTTATGAGCGAAGCTAGTAAATATCCTCAAACCCGAATCTAAATCTAACGATAAGAGGCCTAGACATCGACTTATTGTGCACGAAACTCATAGAGTTCGGCACGTATCACCCAAGCATGCAGCCTCTGAATCAATACATGGGGATGGCCGCTGATCTGCACATACAGGGTACTTACCAGCAATTCAAAAACTGAAATGAGACCCTACAGACATTAAGACCCCTCAATGCAAACAAACTTGCAAAAGAAGCGCAAGCGCAAACTAGGAGTATCCAACCAAAGAAAAACCTCTTAACTCTTTAGCTTAACCCTATGGATCCATATGCAACTATGCCCACTAGACACCATCAATAACAACTCACTCAAACTATTATAGTTTAGTAATAGTGCCTAGTGGCATATAAGGTTTTATGAAGCTCAAACTCTTTCCAAAGATAACTCTACAAAATATTTCTGGTGTGAAGTTCTTCTAAAGTTCAGAAATCAAGATACTTTAAAATATATTTCTCGTTCCTTTTATCGATCATGAAATGAGTTACTTTCATATATAAGAAACTGTTTATACATACATCTGCTGCTTACTAGGATATTCGTAACTCATTCCACGTTTTGTTTTGTTTTGTTTTCAGATACGCTTGTAAAGGACAAAAAGTTGGGAAAAGTATTCACGAAGGTACAATTGAAGAATAAGAATAACACAATGTAGTCTAGTAGGATCATTCCTTTATTATTAATGGATATTTTATTTAGGTGTTCTTTAGTTTAAATTGGAGGATTGTAATTATGATAGTGAGTTGAAAGTTGTTAGTTACCTTTTTATATTCAGATCTAATGGATATACAATTTGGAGTTTATTTTGAAGTCTTCCGCTATAAATTGAAATAATAAAAAGTTGTTTAAATTTGGCGTATTCCGATATGAAATCATGGTTTAGTTATGGATTTTATTATTGTTACGGGCCACAACATTAACACTTTGGATTTGGATAATTGTTTCGGATCTGGGGCATTACATGTGATTTGTTTTACTTCAATGACACATCTTTGTAGTTTATGGATAATAAGTCTTATACCATTATAAAGACCAATTGAAGGATCGAGATTCTATAATAACATAACAGATGCTCTAACTTTTAATTGCAAGTGGTGATTTGGCAGCCAGTAAGATTCATAGAATTTAGATATTCGACTGGATGTATATTATCTTGCTCATCTGTATGGCCTTCCATGGGGCTGCTAGTATCAGCACTTAAGAAAGATTCAATATTTTTAGCAAGCATTGAAAGTATCTTGTTGTTTATAGCATCGACATATTCATTTTTTGCTGCTTAAATAGCTCATTCTTCAAAGAAAGAAGGTTCTTGGTATTTTTTTCCTAGCTGGGAATAAAATTTTCATTTAGTGTTTCAATACCTGATATATTATCTCTGATAAGTAAGTAGTCTGGAATCTTAATCCAATCAAATTTACTGTTTTGTGACAAATCAAGACCCGGTAAAGAACCATTTCCTATGTCAAGAACCCATTTTCTAAACGTTTCAACCTTTAAATTACTTGTATTAGTAGCATCATTGGAGCGAATATGCATATTTGTTTTTAAATGGAAAAATCAACACATATTCCATAGGTTTGACCTTTGAATTGAAGATGATACAGTCTCTTCTCTTCCTCCATGTTGAATAACTGGTAGTATTTGTCTAAAATCTCATCCGAGAAGCACTATGTTACCATCGTAAGGTTTATTGTTTGAATTTAGAGTTGTTAGTTTCATAAGATCTCTAAATGTTCAATCAACTACTTCAATAGCATGATGGTGCATCATTGGAGCTTCGTACCTGTAGACACCCCAAATTGCACTACAAAATGAGAAAATAATGAAAACATGTAAATGGGATTTAAAACAGGCCAAAAATGCAAGAAAATCAATAATTTAAGCCTTGCCCGTATTGTATCTACGGGCTTAGCTCGCCCGAATTTTATATACGGGCACGCAGCGCCCGTAATACATATACGGACACCACTGGACCGTAAATCATTTACGGGCACATTAGATTTGTGCGAGTTTTATTCTTTCTCGATTTCTGAGCCTTATCTTTAGTCCAATATCCCTTTAAATGAGCGAATTATATCTTTTATTCGTTCGGATTATCTTTGTTAGCCATGGATGGGCATTATCCTTGTGTTTAACTCAATCTGAAACTCTATCTTGCCAAACCTTGGACCAACCATGCCCCTGTGTTTGCCTATAAATAGAGGGCCTCTTCTCAAGCAAAAGGCCACAAAAATTTGAAGTCTAAGGAGCTCCAAGAGAAGAGAGGAATCCCTGCTGCTCTGCTTACTCAATCCAGGTAAGTCCCTTTTCCCTTTTATTTTCTGTCTTCAATTCTAGAAGTAATAGGATCTTCTCCATTGTTGTAGAATAAAGCCATCTTTTATTCTGTATTCCTAAACTTGTCTCTAAGTACCTCAAGAGTCTCTCTAGCCGTAAAACGTGTAGAGAGAGCTAGGGGAAAGGGGAACAGGTGGATCCCTAGAATAGAACCGCATAATCTGTTTTTCTCCTTTTTTCTAGAATAAGGCCTTTGATTGTGTTTGTATCACCAAACCTATCTCCAAGTACCTTAAGAATCCTCTCTAGCCGTAAAACGTGAAGAGAGAGCTAGGGGAAAAGAGAACAGGTGGATCCATAGGGTAGACCCCAATGTGCTCTAATCTGTGAGATGTGGCTGTTTTAAATATCTTGATCATGTTTTAATTGTTTTTATGATGAATCTGAATGAATCTATGATGTCTATGATGTTTATAGCATGAGATCCCCACTTTTTTTAAAAATTTGGATTTTCATCTATAGCACTGTTTTTGTGATTTTTGTAATATTAGGCTAAGATCCTGGATCTATCATGATCAATATGATAGATCTGGATTCAGAAGCCTGAAAATAACTTCTAGGGTTTCATGATATGGTTTTTGAGTCCTTTTTCATTATTGAGAGAAGGCCCTACGGTCTGAGTTCTTCCCTTTTGATGTTCTTCATCAACGTGGGTATTTTTGGTTTTGATTTCTTGATTTAATGTGAAATTTGGGCTATATCTATGTCCTGGACTGTTCAAGTTCAATTCTGCAATATTTTATAAAAATTATATTTTTCTAGATTTCTAGAATTTAACTTGAAGCCAGATTTTTTAAGTTTTCACTTTAGATTGGTTTTATTTGATTTTATCTCAATTTTATTTTGATCATGAAACCCTAAGAATGGTATGATCATATTTGAAAGTTCTGGATCAATCAGGCTATTCGTATGAAAAAACCATATATTTTTGTCTTTTGTGATTTTTTATGATTTTTATAGCAAGCCTTTTTTTCCTTTAAAAAACATGAACAATGCCTGGCAACCACCTTGTGTGGATGAATAAGGGTGCCTAACACCTTCCCCTGTTCATAACCTAATCCCCTTACCCATCTCTGGTTGTTTTTTTTAGAGGGTTATCTTTACCCTAAATTTGCCTTTTTGTGCTTATTTGATATTTTGGTGTCCATTCACACCTAAACAAAATGGTGGCGACTCTGTGTTTTTAACCAATCCCGCGTGATGATTAGGAAGTCATTGAATTGATTTTTTCCCATGTCTCACAGTACCAAATTATGAGATGTGCCCTTCTTATGAGTTATGCTAAATGACTTTGTTGGATAATTCCACAAGATGATGTTTCATATAATTGAAGTAGAATTTTGAAACGGGAATGTGCTGTTCTTCTACAAGATAATAATAAGGATGCGATCCCTAAAGATGCTACAGCAAGCACAGTTTTTCTTTCACTTCGCAATTTAGCAATGTTTATTTTATATAGAAATGTTTTTCTTGTTCCACCACTCCCACAAAGGAAATTTAATCCGCTAGACATAAATGTACATGCACTTGTAATGATGTCAAAAACTATTTTTTGCTCACCATTTAACTATCTATGCATTTGTTCAAATTCATTCTTCAACAAGGTTGGATTGTTGTTTAATTCTTCAAGGATAAGCCTATTGTGAAGGATGAAGTTTTGTTCAAATGTTGGTAAAGGTATACCATGAAATTCTTTCAATGATCTTCCATTTTGATTTAGATTTTTTTCAATCTCATCAAGAGCAATACTTTTTCAATCTCATCAAGTGCCGGCTCGGCCCGATAAGCACCCAGCCACACCCATTTGCAAAATATGGAAGAGCAAAAACTTAACATTTTTTATTTAAAAACTTAAATGGAGCAAAAAATTTTGCAAAGTATGCAAGCAAAACTTAAATTTTTTCGAGACCATATCAGCTAGTCACTCACGCTGGAACATCTACTGGTCCAACGGTGGAGGATGTGTACACGTAGGCTTCATGCACCTATGTGGACACGTATTTCACCATTGGACCAGTAGATCTTCCAGCCAAGTGCTCCAACAGATTTCAAGTCAATTTTTTCTACATTCTAGGCCATGTACCCTAGGGGTGCTAAACGGGTCAGCTCGGCACGGCCCGTTTATCCAATACTCCCAGCCTGGCATGGCACGCCCCAGCCGGCGGGTTGGTGGCGGGACAGGGGTATTAAAGATATTTAAAAAAAATCAAGAAAAAATAAAAAAAAATCACAAAAAAATCTGAAAAATATTTTATTATTCACAAAATTGTCTTAAACATATTAGGATAAATTATGCTCAAAAAAATATAAATTAATTAATTATCACAAGTACAAGTACAACTATACAAATAATACATAACCACTTGCACAAATAATACTGCATCACTATAGTATGAGCACACCCCAACTAAGTTGGCACCCACTCATCTATCTTTCATTTGCAGTTTAAAAGAAAAAAAAAGATTAGAGTGAAGTTTATACACTTTGATTACAAAAAATATAACAAAACTTAGACTAATCTGGATGACTAATTCATCAAGATTCAAATCATCGAAGTTTCCAGCAAGTTGATCATCTTCATATTCCTGAACTCTCAGTTCCGCCCTTAACCAATCTGTAAGACAGACACATACTTGCACCATCTCCGGTGTTAATCTGCTCCTGTAGTCATTCATGGTTCGTCCACCTGCGCTAAAAGCTAATTCCGATGCAACTGTGGATAGTACTAGAACCATTAGTAGATCACGTGCGATGGCGGCAAGCACAGGATAACTAATCTGATTTTGCTTCCACTATGTCAAAATGTTAAAAAATTATACTCTTCCATAGTATTGAAAAGTATTGGGGGGCTTTCTAAATAAATCCTTAACTCAGATGATCCCCCACTACTAGATGCTGGTTGTTTTCCCTTTCTTCTCCCACTTAAAAATTCCAAGGGGAATTATCTGGTAGTGCTTCTTGGGTCTGAGTTTGACCTTGTCTACTACAGCTAGTATCATATTCATAAAAAAGTCTTTCTAATATGGTTCTTATTTTACGTATATCTATTTGAAAAGAAGAATTCATATTCTCATTTATTCCATCTATTAAGTCTTCCACTCCTAATTTAATCCTAAGGTCCACTGTAGTAGCTAAACAATATAAATATTAGGCATATCTTGCCAATATTTTAAAATTTTAGCTTCCATTGCAGGGCAAATATCCTTAGCAATGGGCGTGTTTCTATATTGTTTAAAGCAAATACTTATTTGATATAAACAATTTAAAATACTCGCGGATGTTGGGTAATAAACCGCTGATAAATATCTTGTTGCATCATAAAAAACTTTTAAAAAATCTCTTAAAATTTCTATTATTTGCCAATCAAGTTCTATTAGTTCACTTTGAAGGCACTTTAGTTTTATAAAATAGTGTAAGTTCTTGTTTTAATGCTAGTGCAGCTTCTAGCATTAAATATGTTGAGTTCCACCTATGTTCAATATCTAGGGTAATTTTTTTAGGTTGCTTTCCTAAACTTTCACAATAAATTTTAAATTCTTTAGTAGTTGTGCTAGATTGTTTTAAATATCTTATTGCATCTCTAATATTTGTTAAATGATATTGGACAATTTTTAAGCCATCCTGCATAACTAAATTTAGGATGTGACAAGCACATCTAACATGAAATAAACATCCATCTATATTTAAGTTTAAGTGTTGTTTTAATATATCTATTGCAACATTATTAGCACTTGCATTATCAAGTGCTAGAGCTATTATTTTATTTTGTATTTTATATTTTCTTATATTTTTGCTATAGTATTTGCTATATTTAATTCAGAATGGCTAGAATCTAGTGCTTCAAAAGTTAGTATTCTTTTTTTCATACTCCTATTTTCATCTATATAATGTGCAGTTATAGCTAAATAACTTATTTGTTGTCTACTTGTCCAAATATTTGAGGTTAAAGCTACCTTAAAGTTATTGTTTGAAAAAGTTTCTATTAATCCGGTTTTCATATAATTTTATAGCATCATTTCTTAAAGTGTGGTGTGATAAGGATTTAAATTGTGGTGCTAGATATTTGATTATTAGACGGTTAAATATTTTAGACTCTATTAATCTAAAGGGTAATTTTCTTGTATTATCCACTTTACTATTTTAAGTCTAGTTTCTTCTTGATTAAAAACAAAATTACCTAAATTAACACTATTGCTGGAAATTTGGGCTTGCCTAGGGTCTATTTGGCCATGTTTTGGAAGGCGTTTGCAAATGCCATAGCAAGTGGCCTATACCACTTTTTCCTTTACAACTAAAATTTTTTTTTGTAGTGGTTACAAACTACCCTTTCTTCACTCCCTATATTTTCAATTGTAAAATTAAGCCAAACACCGGAGGTTCTACTCCTCTTGGTGCTCCTAATTTGTAGGGAAGATGATCCCCATATCTTGGGATGGCAACTGAGTTTCATGATCTTGGATGGGAGGGTCACCATAAGGGGATTAGATCACATCATCAGAAAAAGTTGGGTCAAAATAGGGTTTAAGAAATTCCCTTTCCTTAGTGTTAAAGAACATAGGATGCCTAGGGTCCATTATCAAATTTTGGAAAAACATTTCTTAATAAATAATATAATAATAAATTTTTGGTGATAGATTGTCACGACCCGGAACCAAGTCTGCCCCTCAAAGGCACCAACTCGTCCCAAACCGTGGCAAGTGTGCCATTATACTTAACAAAACACGAAGGATTTAAAACTTTTTCTATACAAGTGCAAGTGCAACCAATTTATACATGTGCATATCAAAAGTGTGCTCATATATATATATATTTGAAAGGAAATAAGACGTGAAAGTTGGTTACAAAATATTGGGTGACTAATCACTCCTCTCAAAGGTAAATGTTACAATCCAAAACTATACGGATATGACGGAATAAAAAAAATCCTAAGGCCTATAATAGTCTTTCTTTCTGTACCCGATGGCCTTTTCCTTGTCTTTATCCTCAGCCCTGTCCTTCACACCGAACGTCGATGGATCTGAAAAATGAGATAAGAAGCAACTGTGAGACGAATGTCTCAGTAAGCAACACATGCATGATTCGATGAAAACACAGTTTATGCAAATATCTCTCGATAAAACCATGGCATGCGGGTAGTTCTAATACTACAAAATCTATGGCATCTTAGTGTCATACAATAGTGCATGCATGTGCTTCATTGTACAGATAATCCATTTAATAGCAATCATGTATTCAATATTATCACTTGTTATCTAGGATGTTTATATATACTACACATGGCCTCGTCTAACTTCACTGATTCTACGCGGTGGCTAGGCATCTACACCGATTCCCCTTGACATAGGCATCTATATGCCGATTCCCCTTGACGTACAAGCATCCATTGCCAATTCCCCATAGCAAATGGGCATCGGCCACCGATGTTGCTAGTGCCGGGATGATACCACAATAGAGCAGTAACAGTAACAAGAACAACTGGCCATGGTATATATATACAAACAATCCCTTTTAAGTTTATGGATCCATACCTTAAGGGTTCATTATGCTAATGTGTTCATTTAACAATTTCATAATATGTACAACAACAAAGAACGGAATAATAACACATCAAATATCCCAAGCTTGAGTGGAGGATGCTAGTTCTCTATCTCCAAGGTGGGAGGAACAACGGTCCACTAACCCAATTGAGATGAACCGCTCACAACCCACCAAGTCTTACTGGTCAGCTATCCATATCAATACCTCATGCACACTTCCATGGAAAATGCTCAGGGGTAGCCCATGGCCTTACCCGAGTCAATCGTGGGCCAAGCCCTCTTTTCAATAACAGTAATCATGGGTTCTGGGCCACTGCCCTCCATTCAATATCAATAACCATGGCCCACTGCCCTTTTTATTTCGTGGTACAAGTAGTGGGCCAACGCCCTTATTATCATGCAACTTATGTCAAATGTGGGGCCGAAGCCCATGATAGTCATTCAGATGCAATACGGGCCAATGCCCTTCACATTATGTGTAAAATACCAGACAGAAGCTCATCTAGTCATGGGTGGTGTACTCACATTGATGGTCAACGGTAAATGTTTGGTTTTCCAGGAACTTCAACCTTTCAAGACTCAATTTGGGCAACCTATGCCCCAACTCCTTTGATACTTGAACAACTTGGTTTTGGTTCTCGATTTCTACTTCTAAGGGTTATTTGGAAAGTGTTTGAAGTGGTGGAATCAAGTTATCCTAATTCTATAGTAATTTGGGACAGAAACTCTTTCTAAGACCTTCTTTGGCAAAACGTACCCAAAATCCTTGTTATTTGGAATTTTGAGATACTTCCAGTTGGAACACCTCCTAGACACCTAACTCTTAACTTATATATAAGTTGGATTTGAATAAAAACAAAGGGTAGTTCAATCTGGGCTAAAAACTCAAATTTGGGAAAATCTGGTAAGGGCGCTCGATGGGTCGCTCGAGCCTGCTTCGAGCGGCTAAAAATTAGCTCTCGGGTTCCTCTGTTAAGACAAGTCACTAGAACAGTCGCTCAAGCAGCCATGCCTTAAAACTAGTTCAAAAGGGGTGCCCAATACTGCGCTCGAGCGGCATCGCAGGTGACTAGGTTTTTGATAGTTCACGAAATCCGAACTTTTTAGGGATTTTGGTTTTTCTCAAATCTCACTCATTCCTGATGTTTTGGGCTTTAATTTACTCCTAGCATGTGTAGTTATCTACTACCAATAAAACCCCTCAAAGAAATCCTTCAACACATCTTAACCCTACCATCCATGTTCAACACATGATTTTGGGCGAACTTGAGAAATAAAAGGAATGGTGGTGTTGCTTACCTCTTGCAAACACTTGAGTAAGCTTCCTTTGCAACTCACAAATAGCACTTGAGCTCCTTGGTTTGACTTCCTCCACAAATCTCCACCAAGAACACTCACACGAAAATCACTTTCCTTGGGTTCTCTTCTTGCAAGCAAACTTGTCCAATGAGTTTGAAATGGATGGGGGACGAAAATGGGGGAAGATGGAGAAGAAATGGGAGAGGAAATGAGAGAGTGGGAGAAGAGGAGAGGAAGAAAGAGTTAGGGAAAGGGGTTGGTTGTGAATGGCTTCCCTTTGTTTCTCCACTTCAGTGACTTCCCACAAGACATTGATTTTTACAGTTTTGCCACTTTCCTCCTACATTGCATACAATACCAACACTTAGCAAATTTGTCTCACCATAGGAAATCTCATTTAACCAAATAGAGGTTGCTCACCTTCATGGGTTACTGACAAGCCGGGGCTTAGCTACTTTAACTGGCTTTAGGCGTGGCTTCTCCAGCTTCACCTATACATCAAGCTTACTGATCAAGGTGTGTTAAGAGTATTGGAACGGGGTTTCACATACACTAATTTATAAGAAAGGTAGAAGGAGAGACTTATATATATATATATATATATATATATAATATTTATATTAATTTTAAAATCGGAAAATTAAATAGAATAATACCTTTTTAGAACGAAGCTTGAACTTTTCAGTTGAAGCCTTCAACCTCTAGAGTCCAATTTCTCACTTCTGATGCTTGAACAATTTAAGCAAAACAACTATTTCTTGATAGGCTAGAGAGATTGTAGAAGAAGAGAGAAAAAGATTGTAAAAGAGGTGTGGTTTTGGAGGGAATAGAGCTCGGCGGGCCAGGTGGGCCGGGCCGCTTGCCCTGGCTGGCCGTGCCTAATCAGGCCAAGGCCCAGGCACCCCTCACCCAGGGGCGGGCCGTGCTGGGCCAGCCCGTTTTAGAAATATAATAAATTAGTAATATATTATTTCTTATAAACCCTCGTTTTATACACAACGCCACAACGGGCATGTGCCTGCCCTTCGTTCTAACTTCTAAACAGAAGACATTCAACAGGGAGCTCGGACAGTCGACGTTCAACGGAGAAGACACAGAACCGCTCAGGTAAGCACACATCCCTCTTCTCACTTACTCTCTCCTGTTCTCTCTTTCTCTCTCTCTTCTTTGTTTCTTCCTTTTTGTGTTTTTTTTCAGAACAGAGGAGGGCAATGGTGTGCCCCCCTCCTCACCATCGCCCGTCTCCACTCTTCTCTCTCTTCTTGCTTTCTTCTTCTTCATTTTTTTTTCAGAGGAACAGAGGAGGGTGACGGTGCGCCCCCTCCTCATAGTCGCCCTCTTCCACTCTCCTCTCTATTCTTTCTTTCTTCATCCTCTTTTTTTTTTTCCCAGAGGAACAGACGAGGCGACGGTGCGCCCCCTCCTCACCGTTGCCCTCCTCTCCCTTTCTCCTTTTCTCTTTCTTTCTTTTCCTCTCTTTCTCTCTCCCTTCATTGCTGCATGTGCTCTCCAAGCCTGTTAATTTTTTCATGCCTGTTAAATATCCTTTTTTTTTTTTTTTTTGCAGCACCGTGTCCGAAAACAAGGGGAAGGTCCGGAAGGATAGTACTTTGGTGTTGGGCAAAGGGTCCGTGTAACATTGTTGCTAAGTACCCTGTTGAATTTCTACAAAAAGTTAAAAAAAACCTACAAATTGTAGTAGGTAAACTGCTGGAAATGTTTGCACGTCATTGAGTATTATTGCAATGTCAACAATTTTTGTCCTGATTTTATGTTTCTGTAGTAGAAGATTGGTTCTTGGGGTAACACGATTGAAGGATGGTTGAGCTACTTTTTGAGGATATCTTTGAGGTAATTCAATTGGATCCAGATGGTAAAAAGTTTGACAAAGGTAATTATCTATGCTTTTGATCTTATACCTGATTTTTATGTTTGATTTTGGTTTTTTTTTGTTGACTGAATGAAAGAATAGGTGATTCTAGGCAATCCTTTGTGCAACCATATGAAGGTTTTAAATAGCTTATTGTGACCATTCATCTAAATTTGCATTTGAATAATATTTCCCAGGTTCAATATATCAAACACGTAGACATTTCTATCTTCACTTTCTGAATAAGTTTGATAACGTATATTAAAAATCTTTTGTGGTTGGTGTGGATTGGATAGAATGAAATATGGCATAGATATTAATGAGCATGTCAACAGATTACAAGATATGATGGTTACTTAAAGGGGTTGCATTGAATTTTCTCTTGTCTAAAGAAAAGATCTCTTCTCTGCTTATGAGTTTTTTACTTAAAATTCAAAGCATGCTTTTGTAGGGGTGCTTATTGGGCCGTGCCGGCACGGCCCAGCACGCGTTTGGTGTGCCCAAGCCGGCACGGCATGGCCCACTCAAGGAGCCGTGCCCATATGTTGGGGCCCATGGCTCGTTAGGCACGCTGCCCGGCGGGCTGGGGCCAGTTTGGCACGCGGGCAACACAGCCCATGCTTGACGCGGGCCGATGGGCCACCTGCATGTTGGCCGGCACAACCGCAGGCACGCGTGCTTGCCATTGGGCCTGACTGGGTCGGCTAGGCGTGCCGGCCCGCCTCCCTCTAAAAGTGGTTTTTACCACTTTATTTGACTGTTTTACACCCCCCCCCCCCCTCCCAACAGCCATATAATAGCTATATTAGGAGGGTATGCTTGTAATTGATTGTAAATAACCATTTCCACCCTTCCAACTGCCAAATAACAATCATATTGGAGGGTAGAGGTGGTAAAAAGCCACTTTTAGTTTTCTATAAATAGGCCTAACCCTTCCCACTCCAAACCACACCTCTTATATAATCTCTTACTCTTCTCTTCTTACTTTATTAGAGTCATATTCAAAGTTTTGGCCAATGACCAGTAGACTCGGCAGAGTGCTCATATGGGGGGGGGGGGGGGGGGGGGGTCCCTAGGCCGACAATTGGCCAAACTTTTAACAAGACTCTAAGAAAGTTATAAATCAGGTTACTATTGTTGAATTTGCAAAGTTGTACTTGTAATAATTAATTTACTTACATTTTTCTGAGCAAAATCTATCCCAATATGTGTAAGACAATTTTGTGAATAATAAACATATTTTTCAGAATTTTTTTATGATTTTTACTTTTTTTTTACTATTTTTCCCATTTTTCCTTTGTTTTTTTAAAAAAATTACCCTGCCCCAACCCGGTCCCAGGCGTGCCTCGGGCTGGGCTGTGCCGGGGTATTTGGTAAATGGGCTGGGCGGGCCACAGCACGCCAAGCACGCGTCTCGCCCGGTACGCCCTAAACATGCTGGGCCGGCCCGATAGGCATCCCTATGCTTCTGGAAGGACAGAATACTATAAGGATTTTGTTCCATCTTGTAAGTATTTGGTATTGAGGCTAGGTCATGCCTTTTGAGCCAAATCAAGTTTGGGGGAGCAACTTCATACCGCAATGTTTACCTCAGTATGGGAGTAACTTTGTTCATGTTGTAGTACATCAGATATTTCTTTGATTTTGCCAAGCGTGGCAGTTGGAATACTGATGTATCCATTTCTTTTGAATTTTAAAGATGTGTTTTATAAATAAATAAATAAATAAATAATAATTACAAAAGCCAAGGAAGATCATGCTTCATGCTAAAAAAGTTTCTCTTGCACGAGTCTTTACTAGAAAGTCTTGCACCTTGTTTAGTCCTCTTAGAATATGACAGAAAGACATTCTATAGCATCTTAACGTTCCCTCTGATATGTCTATTATATTTAAAGTTCTCTAGGAGCTTATCCCATGTTTATACTCCAATTGAAAGCATCAGAGTAGTTGCCTCCCTGCGGTAAAAATTTCATGGAAGCAGAGATACTGCATAGTTATTTGGTTTAAAAGGCTTTGATGCTGTAGTGCAGCTTTGATGCCAAGAGGACAAACAGGTTGGTGCATGGTTTAATCAGCTAATATATACCTATATAGGTTAACAAATGCTGGTTCACAGATGGCTTGTGTTCAAAAAGGTTAAGGCTGTAGTAAGAGCTGCTGATAGAGGTGATTAAGATAGCAAGTAGGCTGATAGGTTCCATGTTTTGGGTAAGATATGGGTAGGATTTTAGGAATATGGTTGCTTGCTTATGGTAGGTTTAAGTATGTCGATGAACATTGATGTGGGCCATCAAGAAGGAAATAGTTGAGTAGAGGTGGTGTGGAGAGACAGAGAGAATGTTCGAGATGTAGACAATAGCACATTGTCTAGAATTTTGTCTAGGATTTAAGGCTTTTGAAGTCTCATCACAATGAACTCTGTCGTAGTGGAGATTGCTTTTCACTTCTTTGAAGTGGATAATAGAGGGAAGTTTTAAATTTTACTGGTTGGCAATAGCATATTTAATGAGTGTTCTTCCTTCTGGTGATAAAAACTTCTTTCTCCATGTATGAAGGAACTACTTATTCCTACTAGTGATTGGCATCTAGAATTGTTAACTCTTAGGGTTACTGCCTAGGGACCATACTTGGTGTGACAGTAAAAGCCTTGTCTATCAGCATGGGAACTCAGGTTTGAGGTTGATCACAAGATTCGCAACTACTTTTCATTAAAAAAATTGTCAAAATGTAAGGTTTTTTTGCGAAGCTACCCTCTTGGGACTTTGTTTTAGTAGGATCTACATCTGGTTATGGTTCTTTTATTCTTGATACTACTTTCGTCTCAGTTCATCTTGATCCTTGGCACCATTTCAAAGCACACCGGGATGGTTTTGGTGCCATCACACCTGGTCCTTTCAGTCCTTAAGAACATGAAGATGCCATAAGCAAATTGTAGATTAGATACTGGCACCTTGAACCACTCGACTGAGTCCCATCACCAGATCAATGATTTCTATTGCGCAGAAGAAAACACTCAAAGACATTACCAATCTAAAAGGGTAGGGAAATATTTGTCCCCTTGCCTATAGAGGAATAAAAATGACCCTTGACATTCTCATTCAAGATGAAGGAAAAAAAATATAGTACTCAAAAACACCAATTATCCGCCCATGCTGTCTTCCTCCTATTCACTGTATAAACAACTATTCAGCTTTACCATGGGCATGTTTAAGATCTAATTTACATGCTTGGCCTGCCTTTAACACATTTGAGAATTTTCCTCAATGTCTGTTTGCAATCAAGGTGCTGTCTAAAATTTGTTTTTTCTTCACAAAACCAGTTTGATGATTTAATGCCATTGATAGAAGCACTTTTCTCAACTCTAATAGAAGGCCATTTGCTATGATCTTAAAGAAGCTTGTTGGCAGACTAATTTGCCTATAATCCATAATCTCTACCGGTCCCATGTTTTTTGGAATTAACTCTAACTGGAGTTCATTTGTCAATTCTCACTTTGTTAGTTACTCCACTCTTTTAGATAGTTTGATGTCGTATTCCAATCCGTTGTAATAGCAAGCCATGTAATATTTGGATTCTTATATATAGGTGTTAAATTTATATGTTGTGTGTGTAAATGTGTAATTTTGTAAAGGTTTTCTATGGAAGCCACTATTATATCTGAATACAATTTGAATTTCTTGATCTTATTTCAAATAAGATATATTATTGACTAAAATTGACTTAGACCTTTCTTAATTGCTAAACATTCTGTACAAGCCATCTAGCTAAAACAAAGAACATCAATTATAATTTCCATGGCAAATTATCTGAGAAATATTATGGTACATTTACATGGCCAACTAACCTGAAAAATATATAATGACAAGCTCAAGTACCAGAATCGCTGTAAATTAATATGATTTATTATGTTATAGGTCATTTCAATAATTTAACCCCTTTAACTAATTAATCTAAATAAGGTGAGGCAGACCAGAATGAGCAGTCTCTTTTTTCTTCCCTTCTATCATTCTCTTAACTTTTTTACCTCCTTTTCTCTTCCTTTTCTCCTTTTGCTACCTTTTTTTTTTTTTGGTTTTTTTTTCTCAAGCTAGGGTTAGCAATCTATGAACAATGACATGAACTGTGCTTGTGAATACTTTTGTTATCAACGTTTGTTCCCAAGAATTCGTCGAATCTGAAGAGCAGTTGGGTGATTCAATGTCTTTTGTAAAAGTTAGCTTTCAAGGTGGCATTTGAAGCTGGACATGGGTAATATCTATGCTCTAGCTTGAGGGGAAGTGTTATTATGTTATAGAGGAGCATTTATGTAATTTACATGATATATATATATATGAAGAGGTGAGGCAGATCAGATCTGCATGATCTGTTTTTTCTCCCCTTCTATTATTCTCTTCACTCTTCTAATTCTCTAATGTCTTCTAATCCTTATAACTCTGACAATCATTATTATCATCTTCTTCCAATAATCATGACTACACAAAATGTTTTGAGGCTGACTTATGAATCCTGTTTTGCATTCTTCCTTTGTTGAGAGTGGCATCTTCTTTTAGCTTTTATGATTTCTGATCACCTCTTGCTATCTTCATTTTCTTTCTGTTTATGCATTTTTATATAGCTTCTAGTTTCGTCATGCCATTTTGAAAATGATCAAACCATTTCAATCAGATTCATCCTTTTCTCGTTGGTCTTTTAACTTTTTTTCTTAATATTATGCCAAGTTGTTCTTTGTTCCTTCATTTCAAATTTGTTGTCCTATCTTCCTTCTTATGCATCTTAACCATATTATTTTTCACTTTCACTCATTGCTTAATGTTCTGCTCCATAAAGAGTGGCCCACGTATTGTTTTAAAATTGTTCTTTTAAATTAGCCATTTCCTGTAGATTCTCCTCAGTTTCTCGCATTTGTAAACAAAAGAAAACCTTTTATCTGATGTATCTTCTGGGCTAAATATTGAAGAACACTGCCTTAGTCTATATTTCTTTACTGCATATGCTCTCCTGGTACAGTTTATTTTAATAACTTCCATTTCCAGTTTGCTCTGATATCTCTCATGGACTGCAATTTCCAAGAACACTGCCTCATATGTATATATTTAATGAACACTCTCTCTCTTGGTCTATTTTAATTACTTCCACTACCAACATCCAGAAAAGTCTCTCTCAAAGTCCCCCATACTTACATGTGAGGAGTGCCTAAAAGGTACATGTCCTGGGGCCTTGGATTCTAGGTTGGAATGATCTCTTACTGTCATATTTGTTGAATACTGGCAAATTTGAAAATTCTTTTAAGTTCCTCTATGGTCTGTTCTATACAGAATATTGTACCTGATTAGTTGCACAGTGACATAAACATGTGTCAATTTTTTAACTTGTGATTCTATCTGAAAAACAGTATAAGATCTCTAACAGTTCTTTATGATAATGCTTGGATGCTGTTTTACATGATATTTTAACTTTTTATGACAAGACATTTGGTTAAGAACTATATTTTGAGTTAATAGTTCTGTAAATTTTTTTCCTTCTAGTTTCTCGCATCGAAGCTTGGAGTGAGCAGTTTGATATGTACATGCAGCTGGATGTGAACACAGAGATATATCCTCTCAAGAGCGGGGATAAAATTACAATGGTGTTAGCTCCTACATTGAGTTTGGATGGAACTCCTGACACCGGCTATTTTACTCAGGTGATCAGCTTCCTACTGTAACTTTATGCCTTCCTTTTTTTGAGCACCTAAGGAATATGTGAACCTGGCAATTTTCCCTCACTGCAGAATTACTTCCTAGCTGTATCTTAAAATATGCTATGCAATTCATGTTGTCTTTTGAATAGAGAGGTCTCAGCTTTTAATATGGGTAGGCCTGATTGTATTAAAGTTCGTTCCATACTGCATGTAGTATGATGGTATATAGGGCTGTAAATGAGCCGAGCTTTGTACAGCTCAGCTCAAGCTCATAAACTTTGGGCAAGGCTCGGGCTCAGCTTAGGCTCTTTCAAAAATTTTGGGCTCAGGCTCGGCTCAAGCTTGTTAAAATTCTTGAGCTCAGGCTTGGCTCGCAAAAGCTCAGCTCATTAAAGGCTACGCTCACAAAAGGCTTGACTCACTAAAATTGACTTCAACTTTTTTTTCTTTTGTTGTTTTTTATCCCCCTGTTCTTCTCGTGGACAACTTAAAATTTATTAAAAATATTAGTAACAATACCAACAACAGCAATGAATTGCCTTACCATATTTTTACTTGAGGATGGCAGCATGAATCCCGTTCATCCATTCCCGTCTATACTAAAAATAAAAAAAATAAATTCTTAAGTTATTAGTGTCCAAATCCTTTCTAACTGATTCAATTTGGTCTTCCTCTCACCTCCTTAGATCCTTCAATTAGTTTTCTGTAACATCTCATAGCCCCTTCCTAGGTTTTCAGTCTTTATGCTCAAACCATCTTAACCTATTTTCTTATATCTTATCTCTTTTCCCCCTTTCTTTTAGGCAACACATAGACGCTCTCAAATGCCTTCATTCTTGTCCTAGTTTTCCCACTCATCCATGTACACATCCTCATCTCAGAAATGCTCCTCTTACACGTTTATTTCTTTATTGGTCAACATTTTGATCTATAGATCATATCAAGCCTAATAGCTATTATCTAAAGAATTTTCTTCTTCATTTAGTTGGACATGTAAATCACAGAACAATTTAGAAGCACTTTATCCTTACTAGTTTTTCATTTGCTCGCTTTTATGTTAAGCGGGAAGGTTCCTTCTAGTTTGAGTCAATGCAAAAATCTCGGACTTCTCAATCTCTCTCATAATCTCATTGAAGGGGAACTGGACTTGACTGGATTAAATAACTTGGAGTTTCTTGACCTTAGTGTTGTATCTCTCTCATAATCTCATCGAAGGGGAACTGAACTTGACTGGATTAAATAGCCTGAGGTTGCTTGGCCTGGGTGTTAATAGACACAATGGTGGAATTCAGTCTTTTGAGTTGCTTGATCTGAGTGAAAGTGAGAGAGAGAGAGAGAGAGGGGGTTGTTTTTGTTTTTTTATTTGGGGGGGGGGGGGCGGGGCGCGGGTAGGCCGCAGGGCACGGGGTGCTGGGGCTATGAAGATAGGTTCTGCAGCTTTTATAAAGCTTCAGAACAATTTCTTGGGCTGTACAAGTATGTTACCACCCAAAAATGTTATAATAATATTTTACTAGGGCATTTTCGGACCTGTCTTCTCGGATACCAGTATATACTGGCTAATACGAACCAGTGTCGGCTGATTTTTAATACCATGTTTCCCTTATTGAACTCCTATTTGGACTAATAATAGAGGGATGCTGTTTGTTCCTTATCTTATCCTGGTGATATATATATGTTTCTCATAATTAATCATGATATTTCTTGATCATACTTGGAGTAAATATGCAGCTAGAATTTTTGGGTGATTGATTAGAACCTAGCTGTTTTAAGACATTATACTATAACAGAATTTATGGAAAAGAAAAGTCGGAGAGAGCATGGATAGAGATTTAGTAATATGTGCTTAATAAATGTCATGAATCAAAAGTTTCACTTTATTTGTTTGATTATGTAATTGGGATGGTGGATTCCAGAATGTTTATGTTTGCCATGTTCCAATCAATACAGAAAATTTTCGTCAACCATGCTTTGTGGAATAGTGTTATATACAACCAAGGTTTAAAAACTCGGTATCGGGTTTGGTATTGGTCTAGCCCGATACCGAGTTGTATCAGCCGATACCAAACTCGATACTAACCGATACTGGACCGATACTGACCGATACCGAATTGTATTGCCTTATGGCGATACCGATACGTATCGGCCGATACTTAAAACCTTGTATACAACTCATAATCTTCTTTATAAGATGTATTTAATCTGTAATCAAGATGAGCTTGATGAATAGATAGAAAAAGGTAAGACTAGACAATTTGTACATTTGAGAGTATAATGGAATAGCTCTTAAGAGAAAATAAAATAAAATAATTTGTGATGGTTAGGATATGTTAAGGAAAGATCAAAAGCAGTGAGTTTGTGGAAGTGAAAGTGATGAAAGGGAGAGTAGAAAGCCATAGAGGAGATGATTTTGGTCGGGGAAAAATTGAAATTTAATAATTGACTTCAAGAAATTTAACTTTTAGTGTCATTTAATGAATGTCATTAGTGCCCCAAAAAATGTCACTAGAACTTTAGTGATGTTTTCACACAAATGTCAATGATAAGACTATCACTAATTGTTTTAGTGACATTTTCGTAAAACGCAATTAAATTTTTTAGTCATAGTGACATTTATTTTGATATTTAGTGATGTTTATATGCATCACAAATCCATTTAATTCATTATAAAAAATAATTTATTTATATTTATTAATGACGTTTACAAAATAGGTTTAGTGACATTTATTTGAATATTTAATGACATTTCTGTAGGCCTTTTAATCCATCATATATTTTGTCCACCCATGACTTGAACCCGAGGCATTGTGCCTATTTGATAGTATCTATTACATGCCTAATTGTTGTTCTAGAAGCCCCGTCACTTATGAAAATTTCTTTGTTTAGTTACTTAAGATTTATTAGCGTTTAAAAATGTCATCATAAAATATTATAATACAAAATAGTAATTTTATTTTTATTTTCCCTTAATTATGACGTTTATTAAAAAATTCATTTCAATTTAATAATACTTAGCGTTTTTTTTATAAACGTCACTATACAAGATCCATAGTGACGTTTCTTATGTAAAAAACATTGAAATTTTAAATTAGTGACATTTACTTAATGACTTTTAGAAGAAAATGTTACTGAAGTTAAATTTTAGTGGCATTTATAATAGATGTCCACTAATTTAAAATCTTAGTGATGTTTTACATAAGAAACGTCACTATAGATCTTATATAGTGGCATTTATCAAAAAACGTCACGTATTATTAAATGAAAATGAATTTTTTAATAAACGTCATAATTAAGGGAAAATAAAAATAAAAATACTATTTGTATCATGATATTTTATGATGATATTTTCAAAATCCTAATAAATGTTAAGTACCTAAACAAAGAAATTTCCCTAAATGATGGGCTTCTGGAACAAATGTTAGGCATGTAATAGATACTATCAAAGTAGGTCCTATGTCTTGAGTTTAGGTCATGGGGGGACAACATATAGGATGATGGATTAAAAGGCCTATAGAAATTTTATTAAATGTTCAAATAAATGTTGCTAAACTTATTTTGTAAACGTCATTAATAAACATAAATAAATTATTTTTTTATAATGAATTAAAAGGATTTTTGATGCATATAAACATTACTAAATATCAAATAAATGTCACTATAACTGAAAAATTAATGGCTTTTTATGAAAATGTCACTAAAACAATTAGTGATGGCCTTATCATTGGTGTTTCTTGAAAACGTCACGATAGTTTTAGTGACATTTTTAGGGCATTAGTGACATTTATGAAATGACACTAAAAGTTAAATTTCTTGTAGATTAAAACATGCATTTTTACTGAAGACACAGCTTTTGAAAATGTTTTTTCCTTTAAAAAATTCACCAACTAGTTTATGGAAGCACCCAACTGAAAGCTCCATTAAATCAATTCTGTTTTCAATTATTTATGGCTCTATGTTGGTGTGTATTTGATCGTTTATTGTTTTTCTCAATGCTGCCTCATTTTAATCATGCGAGTCCAGTTTCCCTTTTTTTTTTTAATCTATTTCCATAAATGTGTCAGTTTATTAGACATTTCATGATCATGGAACATTTTGGACTTGTGAAATAGGTCGATTTAGTATCTTAAGTCATGTATATTGCTTATTTCCAGCCTGTCAACAGTGTCGTGAGTAGATAGTGGAAGGCCTGTCTGGTTTTCTTCAAGATGGAGGAATGTGAAAATCGAACGAACTTAAAACAGCACCATGATGGTGAATAGCTAACTTTTTAGATGTCCAATTGTGGTGAAAGGTTAAAAAAAATGTTCACTCTTTATGGTTCTGTGGTCTTCATGATTTTTTAAGATGGAGCTTTAAGATGCCTATGGACTCTTTGATCTATCGTACCTTAAAAGGTACTTATTTCCATGGGATTTCTCTACAATTAATGGCAATTTTCTTTCTGTACCCTGTTTCATACGTCCATTTATTTCTATGTTTGTCATTCAAGTTCTATGATCACAAACTAAAAACATTATACTACATCAGGGAGGGAGGAAGTCACTTGCAGACAAATTTGAATATGTCATGCATGGGAAGCTTTATAAGATCTCAGAGGAAGGCTCAGGTGCAAAGGTTAAGGCGTAAGTATACACTTCTTTATCGTTAAGCATCTATGGAGTTCATTTGCTTTGTTATTTTAGTAAATTTTGGATTCCTTACTAAACCCCTAAATTTTTTTTTTATTTCACAAAGGTAGTTTTGTTCCATTTTTCATTTGTATTATTATTAATTATTTTTTAAAAAATATTCTTTTTTTCGGGCTCAGGGAGATGTATGCCTCATTTGGTGGGCTTCTGATGATGCTGAAGGGTGACCCCTCCAATGCTGCAAAATTTGAGCTGGATCAAAGGTTATTTCTTCTAATGAGGAAGGTGTGAATGAAGCTTACCATCTGTCCTATGCAAACATTGTGCTTTTTTCATACATATCTTGGATGAGAGGGATCTATATTTATGTCTATATATAGTAATCAATAGCTAGAGGAGTTCCCCTCTGAAAAGCCTGATTTTGTGACTCCCTTTATGTTTCTATTATACAGTCAACTCGAGAGATAGTTGTTGAGAAAGCTTCACATTTTAGAAAAATGTTGCCTCTATGTTACGCAAGTTTCTTTGGCTCTTTTGACATTTTTAATGAGCTTCTAGGTGTGGTATGGGCATGTGATTGGGTAAGTCCTTTTCTTTCTTTATTTTACATTTTTTCTTTTGGGTTTTAAACGGATATGTCTGAATCAAATTGGCCATTATAATTGCTAAGTTGGCCTTCTGATGGGTATGATAGATGTCTAAAGAGATGACTCTTACATGAACTGAAGCTTATGATGAAGCACCAAATCCTTTTCCACACCTTAGGCAGCTGTTTGTGTATAGTAGTATGTTGTGCAAAGCAAGAAATACAAATCAACTAGACAAATCAAAGGAAATTCCTAAGGCAACCAAAATGAATTTTTATTAATGCCAAAAAGTGCACAGGTGGTTGATTTAAAGGAAGTACATAGTGTGCACAATTGCAGCACCTCTTCTTTGCCACCACACATAACTCACCTTCCCTTATTGTGAGCTCCATACCATGTGACATCCTTCATACATGGTTATATACAAGTGTTAAAGATAGATTGACTTCTAGAGACTACTTCTAATATATACAGATAATGGGCATTGAAAGAATGATCGTGACAAGCTCCCCCACTTGAATGTTGTAGATCTTGAGGTTGTGTTTGGAACCCTGGATTTGGGGAGAAAAGAAAAGAAAATGCTAAAATTTTCTTCTCTTGTTTGGTTTAGATAAAGGAAAATGAGATTTTCTCTCCATCTCTCTCTAATGTAAAAAAATTCTCTCCAAAAAGGTAGGAATTTTGAAAGAAAATAAAATTCACCATCACTTATCACTATTCACATCATCCACCAACCCCACCACAACCCACCACCACCCGCCACCACCGCCGCCGCCTACCACTACCCACCATTGCCAACCACCACCACTACTAGCCGCCGCCACCATCGCCCGCCAACACCACCACCCACTGCTGCCCGCCACCACCACCCACCGCCACCCGACACCACCGCCCACCACCCCAACCCATCATTTTATTAAAATATATTTTTCTTTTTTCTTATTTCTCATCTCATCCAAACATCAGAAAAGAAAAAAAATCAGTATTTTTCTTTTCTTTTCTCTTTTTTTCTTTTCCTTTTTAGCTTTCTTTTCTTTTCTCCTCAAATCCAAGACTCCAAACACAACCTGAAGCTTATGGGAAACCTTACTAGGACATAAGTTTGCTACCAAAACTATCATTGGCAGTTAAGCCTTTCAGCTCAATGCATCAGCAACTTATTGGTCCTTACAAACTTGTATTCTTATTGGTCCTTACAAACTTGTATTCTAACTCAAAATCGCATTCCTCCAACAGCTGTGTCTAGTAGGCTTGTTTTGCTGTTGACTTTGGTTAGAGTCAAAAGTGGCTTATTGCAACATCATCCTTCCTTACAATAAAATTGGAGCCTAGTTAGAACAAGGCATTCTACACATAGTGGATTAAAGGACACCCTACTTACAACCTAGACAAGCAACTAAATACAAGAGGATGCCCAACAATGCCTAACGTCATCAACCGAGTATCCCCTGAAAGAAGGAATCAATAAAGCCCAAGAGGATACATAGAATGTGATGGACTCCACAACATCAAGAATGGAGCACTGCCTATCCTCAAATATGTGTATGTTCCTCTCCATCCAAACACCCCAGCAAATAGCAAAAAATAAATATCGATATAAGCATCGATCATGAGATCTCAAACATGAGAACCTCCACTGAGAAAAAAGCTCTAGCACCGTCCAAGGGAATACCCAATCAATATTAACCAACCCAAGAAAATGTTGCCACATCCGGCACATGAAGGAGAAATGGATGAGCATGTGGTCTGTCATCTCCATGCAAGAGCAGCATAAGATGCACATATATATGAGGGGATAATGTCATGTAAGGTCTCCTCCTCTGGACAATATTTGCAGTGTTGATCTTATTCCACAAGGCAATCCACACAAACACTTTAATTCTCAAAGGAATAGTTGGTTTCCACAAGGGGTTGGCCTAAAAAACGGCAGGTGGGTTATGAGATGGGGGTCTGACAAGGGATAAGAAGTATTTGCAACTAAACAAACCAGAAGAGCTAGGCACCCAAATGCGCTTGTCAAGTAATGAGGGTTGAAGGGAGATGCTTTCAAATTGAGGAAGCAAAGTAGATAAGAGATCAATCTCAAAGGATCCTAAGTCCCACCTAAATGGCAAAACCCAATTGATATCATTTGAGGATTGAACCATGACCTCACAAACCATGACATTCGGATTAGAAGCAGCCCTGAAAAGCCTAGGAAAACGAGATGATAAGGATAACTCACCCCACCAATGATCTAGCTAGAAACAAATACTCCTACCAGAACCAACTTGGAATCGAATGTGCTAGTAGAACATAGGAGCTAGGGAAGCAATCGCCTTCCAAGGACTGCTATTGAGAAACCTAGACCTGGTCCTAATATCCTACCCATTCTCCGAGATCCTGTATCTACTACTGATGATCTTACTCCACCAGCTGTCTTGCTCCTTATTGAATTGCCAAAGCCATTTGGCTAGAAGATCTGAGTTCCATGCATAAACATTCCCAACATCCAATCCCCCTTTAGCTATCTCACGACATACCACTTCCCAACGGAACAAGTGGTCTTTCTTACTCTCCCTCCTCTCCCATAAGAAATCTTGCTAGGCTTTTTCTACATGTTTGGAGATCCAACTAGGCATCATAAACAGAGACATAAAGTAGATAGGCAAGCTACACAAGCAGGAATAATACGACCCCCGAGAGCCAAATAATTCCGCTTCCAAGAGGCTAGTCTCTATTTAATTCTCACAACCACAGGTTCCCAGAAAGAAAAAGAATTGGGGTTACCTCCTAGGGGGTAAACCAATATAGGTAATGGGGAAATGATCCGCCTTACAACCTAGAACCTTTGCAAATCTGGATAAGATAGGGTCATGAATGTTGATTCCAATGATGCTACTCTTTCCTAAGTTTACCTTCAACATAGAGAAAATCTCAAAAGATTTCAAAATGCACTTGACCCCAAAAACATCCTCACTTCTTGGATACCTAGCCAGATC
Source organism: Buxus sempervirens (assembly GCA_947561395.2). Taxonomy (NCBI): domain Eukaryota; kingdom Viridiplantae; phylum Streptophyta; class Magnoliopsida; order Buxales; family Buxaceae; genus Buxus; species Buxus sempervirens. Next base: position 28,894,177 of record OX387193.1, read on the forward strand.
TCCGAACTTGTCCGCTTAAATTTACCTTCAACCCAGAGACAATCTCAAATGATCTGCATAAGTTCTTTCTTCAGTTGTACAGCAGACAAAAACATGTCCCCACCCATGATGCACAAGGAATTTGAAAATGACAAATACGTACATGTATAGATGTGTGTGTGTATAGACATGTATATATGCTGTATGTATGTACATATGTTTGTACAAATAATTTTATTTATTCAAATTATGTCATTATTGATTGAATTAGCCTATACTTGTAGAAATCATGTTCTGCTAGCTTTTTTTTTCTTGTAGATTAATGCATATAAAGTGTGCGCACCCGATTTCGGTTGCACGACGAGGTGCATGCGAAGTGATGCTCGCCTCGGGATTGATTTGGAGTCACCACTGCCTGAGAGGTGCAGACAGACACAAAAGGGGCACCTATTCGGGCCTAATTATTCTGGTCTGCGACTTTATTAGAGATCTGAGCAAGTTCTCGGTTACGTCTAGGGAAGTCCGAAGACACCCTAGCCCGCCCCTTCAATTGACAGGTCCCATGGGTCTCCTTGGTTTTGAGTCAACTTAATTTTCACCCAATTCCTAAGCCAGTATGCACACTTTTGGTCTGGTGGGGTTCTCTGGAGGTGTGGGTCCCTTTTTATTTCATTTTTTATCTTTTTAATTAGTGAAGTGGGTCTGGTATGGGCCCTGTTGGAAGGCCCAGTGGAATCCGAGTTAGGCTTAAGTTAAGCCCAAGGCCCAATTTGGGTTATTGGGTAACCCTTACTGGATTTTGGCTATTTGGTTTAAGGAGTTATAGGATATTCACACAATTAGTGAGTTTAAGTTTTTTAGGGCCCAATGGGCTTGGATTTTGCCCATGAGCAATTTAATCATGTGGCCTTGTGCCCACTTATTGAAATGGGCCTTGGTTGGGCCAGATGGGATGTGGGCCCCATTGGAGGGCCCACGAAGCCTTGGTGGCCCGTTGGGCCCACAGTCACAAAATGGGCTTGGGGTGACCCAAAAATCCTGATGGGTTAAGTCTTACAAAAGTGGGTCTGATTGGGTCCAACCGGGTCCAAAAAATGATTTTTAAATTATTCTTTAATTTGCCCGTATTTATTATGCAGGCGGGCTTAGCCCGTAAATGTACTACGGTCCAAGCCTGCCCGTATAGTAAATACGGGCATGCCTAGACCATACAAAAAATATGGTTTCGGCCCGATTTCCCAAAAACATCACGGCGGCCTTGGGATTTGGTTCACAGGTTCCCTTTTGCCGTTTGCCAACTTCGGTTGATGATTTCACCGGCTTCAGAATGATTCCAAATACTTTTCTTGGCTCAAATATCCTCTTTTTGCCAAAAGAAAATTCTTATTTCTTTGGCATTTGCTTAAATCATTCATGAACCTGCATGCGTGAGGAAACCCAGAAGGGAAAGAGGGGAAGAATTGTGGGGTACAATATGAGTTGAAGAGGACAGGACCCCTCTTTTAATTATAAAATAAACATTCCTGCAAAGAAGGATTAGCTTGAAGAATACCAAATTAGATTCTTTTCTTAACAGGAATCCTCTCTCCTTCCGTTATTTCGCATGGGAGAACTCCCCTCTCGAGGAGCCCCGTTTGAATGCAGCAAGTAAACAGATTAGATAAAAAGAATAAAACAAAGAACGGCTTTGAAATGTCAAAATGATCACTTATTCAGAGAACTTTGATAGTAGTGTAATACAAAATTAATTAAAAGCTTACCATGCTATTATTACCTGGTTCTAAGATGTGGAGGTTCTCCGTATGATTTTGGCAGCGCTTCTGCACTCCCGTTGTGTGCGCACCTAAAACCTGGATCCTAGATCGCACACCGGGCGCACGTTCCGTGCGTGCCTCGGGACATTCGGAGTCGCCACTGCCTGAGAGGTGCAGGCAGACACGGTTTTGCCCTATCCGGGTCTAGGTCTGGTCTGCGGCTTTTTTCAGAGTTCTAGCTAAGTCCTCGGTTACGTCCGGGGAAGCCTTAAAACACCCTGGCCCGCCCCGTCAGTTTAACGGGTCCCTCGGGTCTCCCTGGTTTCTGAGTCAATTTCACCCTTTTCCTAGGCCAGCATGCTGCCTTGTTAGGTCTGGCGGGGCCCGCTGGAGGTGTGGGTCCCTTTTTATTTGATTTTATCTTTTTATTTATTTAAGTGAAGTGGGTCGGACCCGGGTCCCGTTGGAAGACCCGTGGGTTGCCATGGTTGGGCCTTGGGCCCAGTTGGGTTATTGGGTAACCCATTTGGTTATTTACTTAAACTATTTACACATGCCATGGGCTTAGTGGGCTTGGATTTGGCCCATTAGCCAATGGTCAAAGGGCCTGGGCCTGCTTATTGAAAACAGGCTTGGTTTGGGCCGGTCTAAGGTGGACCACTCATGTGGGCCAAAAGGAGGTCTTGGTGGGCCCATTTAGGCCCATGGTCCAAAATGGGCTTAAGATAGCCCAAATTGTTAAAGGGGCCGGTTCAGGCCTGAATAGATCCAACCGGGCCGAAAAATTACATTTTTTATATTACTTTTACATTAGCCCGTATTTTCTATACGGTCCACCATCGCCCGTAGACGAAATCCGGTTTGCCTTGCCCGTGAAGCAAACACGGTCCCAACTGGACCGCTCTGAGTTTACGGGCGCATCCAGTTTTGCCTTTTTGGTGTCGGCTCTTCTTGGGATCAGTTCCGTAGCCTTCTCAAGTGTTCCAGAGACCTCTGTTAAGCTTCTGGGTTTCTTCAAAATGCTGTATTGGCTTCATTAGGCTTTCAAAGTCATCTTTCTTCTCCTCTCATGTTCTTTGGGTCTTGGGCTTCTTTCCTTTTTTATTTATTCAACCAACCACATCCCTCATTCAAGAAAGAGGAGAAGATATTACAAAAATTCATATATCTTTAAAGGAACAAAATGAGTAGTTAAATTTGTTGATTAAAGTGTCATTTAGACCCTTTCTTCCTCCTTCCTTTTTTTTTTTTATGATGACCATCTTCCTGAAGTTGGTCTCTCATGTCATTCAAAAACAGCAATTGGATTAGTGGTCATAAGAACAAAATGTAGGAAAGAAACTTGAAGAAAAATTGAAATTGATAACGTTATATCATAAAATTTAACATACTTACAGTAATATTACTTGTTGATTTCGATTAAATTGGGCAGCGCTTCCGCGTCCTCCGGGATTTCTTGGAATGGTTTTGGCAGAGGTTTAGTGGGTCTTTGATATTCAAAGGATGAAAAAGAAAAGCTTAGGCATGATTTTGATGAGACAGGGGTATTTTGGGCATTAAAGGAGGCTTGGGTATTGGGGGTGGCAGTAATTTGGCAGGGGTTGGCCGTGGTTAATACACAGACAGAGAGGGGAGAGGCCAAGGAGAAGGCTTGTTGAAATGAGGGGGTGGCCTCTCTATTTATAGGCAAAATTTTCGTGCCCGTATTTGAAATACGGGCATGCCTTGCCCGTACTTAAAGTACGGGCGTGCCTTGCCCGTAATTCAAATACGGGCGAAAAATGCACATTTGTAAATCTCGCAGAATCGGCCGTACGGGACGCGTGTCCCGCCGTACAGCGACGCGTGTCTTCTTCTAGAAGCTTGCCCGTATTTAAAATGTTTGGATTTCAAACCTTTATTCAATTTGGTTTTTTGCAAGATTTCGTCCAATTTCTTTGATTATTTTATTGAAAAGCGAGATTCCTTTTATTAAAATATTATTAAACACATTTATCTTATTTATTTTATTGGTTTATTCCATTTTTGCTGCCTTTTTGCCACATGGGCAGTTTTTCTGAAACTTCAACTGCTCATAACTTCTTCGTCCGGTGTCTGATTTCAGCAAACTTAGTGTCGTTGGAACCGGCTCGGAACCACCTATCCATTGGGATCAAGTTTGACAGTTGAATTGGGGTCGAGCAAAAAGTCAACTTTTCGCTCCCCAAAAGTTTGACCAACTCATATCTTTCTCATCTGGACTCCGATTCCAGCAAATTCAGTTGCGTTGGAATCGTGTCGAAATGCTCTTTTCAATGAGATGAAGTTTTATGGCCAAATTTACTTGAATCAAAAAGTCAATTTTTGACCCCCTCAGGATTTGACTTTTCATTTTTCTTTATTTTGGGGGTGTAAAAATCAGGTGTCTACACGTTGATTTCCAGAAACGAGCTTGAAAAGAGCCTCCTTATCTTAGGTTTGGAGAGAAGGAAATGAGGAGAAATTTGGGCAGCGCTTCCGCACTCCTTTAGATTTCAAAAATGGGTGTGAAAAAGGGGTTCATTGGCTTTCAAGATTGAACGGGTGAAAGGGAAAGGATTAAGCAGGGTCTAGGGGTATTTTGGGAATAAAATTTAGGTTGAAAAGGGTAGAGGATTTTGGCAGAGTTTGGACGTGGCAAAACTCAAGGAAGGAGAGGGGGAGAGACTTGGGGGGCTGGCCTTGCACAAATTGGGGGGGGGGGGGGGGGGGGGGGGAGGGGGGGCTGGCCCCCTATTTATAGGCTTTTTTTTTCGTGCTCGTATTTGAAGTGCGGGCATGCCTTGCCCGTACTTCAAATGCGGGCGAAAAACGCACATTTTCAAATCTCGCCGAATCGGCCGTACGAGACGCGTGTCTTGTCGTACAGCGACGCGTGTCTCTTCCAGAATGTGTGCCCGTACTTGAAGTACGGGCATGCTCCGCCCGTACTTCAAATACGGGCGCGCATTTTTTAAAAGTGGCAGATTTCAAACTCTTTATTAAATTTTATTTTTAAACAAATATTTATTAAAATATTATTAAAAATTAAGATCTTTTCTATAAACAATTATTTTATTTATTTTATTCATTTATTCTGCTTTTTGCTGCTGTTTTGCCACATGGGTAGCTTTCTTGGAACTTCAACTGCCTATAACTTTTCCGTCCGATGTCCGATTTTAGCAAACTTAGTATCGTTGGAATCGGCTCGTAACCCACTATCCACTGGGATTAAGTTTGGCAGCTGAATTGGGGTCGAGCAAAAAGTCAACTTTTGCTCCCCCAAAAGTTGACCGACTCATAACTTCCTCATCCGAACTTCGATTTTAGCAAACTCAATTGCGTTGGAACTGTGTCGAAATGCTCATTTTAATGAGAGGAAGTTTGATGGCCAATTCTCTTTGGATTAAAAAGTCAATTTTCAGGCCCCTCAAGGTTTGACTTTTTAATTGAAATTTTTATTTTTTGCATTTTTTGGGGTGTAAAAATCAGGTGCTAACATAAAGCATTGGTATATGTTGTAAAAATGCTTTATTTATATTGGATGACTTAATATAATGGGCTTTTTACATTCATATCCTTACATTATGATATATTTGCACCTATATCCTCTTATTTTGAATATTTATATTGATAACCCTCCATTTTGCATCACCATTCCAATCGTACCCAAAATGTTAAAGTCCGTTAATTTTTTGTTGTTTATTTTTATTAAATGACGAAAGTAATCCTCTATAAAATAATAGGATATTGACGTAAAAATATCATAATATAAGGGAATGAATGCAAAAAGCCCAAAAAAATGTTGCGCAACCTCGTCACCTAGGTAATTGACAAGTCGATTGCCTATCCTCAAATATTTACTAAATTATATTAATTAATAATATATTATTTTTTCTTTTTTAAGGGCTTCAACTACTTGCTTCTACGAAAAAAGGAGAAAAAAGAAATTCTGAATATATAAAGCAGCTTCCATTTTTTGCTTTCGCATAAATTATTTCTTATTTAGTAAATATACTATATATTATATCAAATAATAATAATACATGTATTTAATAATACAAGTAAATGTCTATGTGCAACACATTGAGAATGATTTCAAGTTTAAATTATTTTATTTTTACCTAAAATAAAATGACACTACTTCTTAATTTCTTTTTTGAAAAGTGACCCTTTAGGTCAATTACTTTTGAATAGTGACCCTTTCTTGAAAAGTGAGATCTTTATGGACTGTTTTTATAAATATAGGCCAAAAAGTGACCATTTTTCATAATTTTCCCTTTTTTTAAATATATTTCTTTATATTTACCACTTATAATTTTTTTTTGACTAAGTGTGTTATCCTTGTACCTTTTTTATATTTCTTTATATTTGTGATGAAAATAATACAAAATAAAATAGTTTAATATTTCTTTAAGATGAGGATTTTTATATTAAAAAAAAAATGTCCTTTCCTTCCATACACTCGACCCCTTCATCTTGGTTGAAAATTTAAAATTATGCGACAAATTCACTTGTAATCAATCTGATCAAATTCATGCCACTCAAGAACCTTATTTAACCGAGCCACAATTTTATGATAAAAACGCAAACATATAAATATTAGAGAGTGTTTGGTAATGTTTCTAAACACTGTTTTTCTGTTTTTAAAAGTTAAAAACCAAAAAATTGTTTGGTATTGATAGTTTTCAAATTGTTTTTTAGGAAAACGATTCAAAAATAGCCCTGTTCTTAAAAACCGAAAATTTCGATTTTAAAAAACAATGAATCGTTTTTCTCTTGAATGGCATTTTTGTAATACCATCTTCGTTTTTCTCTTCGATACGTAATCAACCTTGACCACGACATTGTCAACCTGCAAAACACGACTATGGAATCGATGAGAGACCATGCAGTAGCGGCCTTAGACCTTACTAGCAAAGGAAATTCGACGCATGTGACTGATAACAAGAAGAAAAGGTGAAGATTGCAAGATCTGAAGACTCACGGAAAGCGCTTTTGATCGTGTTTATACAGGAGTTTTCTTTTGTAAATTTGAAATAGTTGTAGGCATGTTTGATATTTAACAACCTTAAAAGAAGTTTTAAATTACACTTTCACCCCTCTTTATAATTTATTTTGATATTTTAGAACACTAGGGGTGCGGAGCACGTGCAAACAAGGTTAACATTGATAGAAAAACGAAGATGTAATAATATGTATTAAAAAAAAAAAAGAAGCAAATCCAGGTACAAAAGTGATTTAATTAACACAATTTCGCTATATTTCCTCTAACAAATAAATTCCATATTTATAGATATTAGAATATGGCAACTAATGTAAGAAGGACAAAGAAAGGAGATTTGTTAAAAACTTATTGCTTGAAAGCTTGTAAGACAAGGATATTACACACGTATAACCTTCATCGCACTTGTAGAACACCTTTCCAATACCAAAGACCTCGGTCTTTGAGCAAAAACATGGGTTGCATCCATAGTGATCACCGCATGAACAACGCATGTGTTGCATCTCAGGCCCTCCTATACTGCAAATCTCGCTTGAAGTGTACATGTTTAGTGGAGTTATTCAATACAAAGTATCACTTAAAATCTGTTCACCTTTTATATTATAGGTAGAAATATTGAATAAAAGGGCATAAATATGGTATATAAAGAAAAAAAAAACTATTGGGTCCTATATAACAAAAAATATTACTATTTATTTATTATTAAAAATAACATGACTGAATGTGAATTATTTTTAAAAATTTTCACTTAAAAATTGGTATATGGAAATAGAAAGCTATGGAGCCAAAAGTATAACTAAATCTGAATCTGAATCATTTAAAACCAAATTTTCCTTTTCTTTAAGTGTTTCTTTACGTTTAAGTGTTCAAGTGTTCCACCAATATCTTGTATAAATGACTGAATCTTAATTATTTTAGAAATGAATGAATCTTAATTATTTACAAGCAAGCAAGATGGAAGCATGTATGTTACCAAAAAAAAAAGATGGAAGCATGTCGATCCCCACTTTTATATATAAGGTTATATGATTAGGGGTTAATAAGTTATATTAGAACATTATAGGCTAAAAAGTTATATTAAGAAGTTCTTATAAATCCCTTCATACGTCATATACATAGTATAGTTACATTTCTACTATTTACTTTATAATTATATCTTACTACGTATTTTATGGCTATAATTTTACTATTTAATAGCGCTCAGGCAAGGCTGATCATCTCAGCCGATGCCGACGAGTTTCTTCACAGCACGATTATTAATTTCCTCTCATCTAATGTCCGAGTTCCGACTTCCAGGGTATTTGTCTTGGTCAGATTAGTTGTATTTTGGGTCTTTTCATATGATTGCATGTTTAGGCCCATTAAACCTTTCTTATGGTATTATGAAAGGATATATATTAATATAGTATTAATCAAAATTAGGTTTTGAATTATTACTTACCAAAGGCATTTTTGTTGATTTTGAAAACTTTAATCGTTTTGTATCAATTGTTACCTAACGGGTTTCTTGTCACCTGTTTTGAGAAACCAAAAAACAGTTGAAACGTTTTTAGTTTTCAAACTGTTTTTACAAAAAATAAAATAAAATAAACGTTACCAAACAACTTCTTACTTAGCCCAAGCCCAAAAGAATTTTAACCGAGCCTGAGCTAAGCTTGAGTCTTTCTCAAAGTTCTCAAGCATGATCATTACATACAAAGAATACCCAGTTAAGTGACAACAAAGTTCTGCAACTGAACCTTCAATTGCCAATTTAAAATGTATGATCTTGGCCTTACCTGCCGGCCAGACCCTTCCCATAAACGTTCTGAGAAGAGCTTTGAAAAGCTCGGGTTGCATGGCCCCCTACCTGAAGGGGCTCTGCATTCTTGCCAACCAGTATCAAGAAATCTTCCATATGTTGAAGGGTTGTCAGATCAAGGCATCAACAATACACTAAGTAATTGTAACAAAGATTACACAAGAACTCCAACATAAAAAATAAAATACCCAACTGATTTTCTATCATTATCATTGAAGCAATATTTTATTACATACTGAAGCAAATAATCAGTTTCAGTATTTCCTTTCCCAAAATAAACTCTTTATATGTACATCATAAAAGACTAGATCTACTCAATCTCCTCACCTGATTTTTGCAGAAACATAACTGCAAGAGTCACAAGGGATGCATAAATAGAATTGGGGACCCTTTGTATCACCCTCCCAACTCCTGGAACACCCTCAGTTGCTCTTTTTGTTACTACTGCGACTGTTGGTGCTACAATCAAGGCAACTACCAGCCCTTGCCCAACTGCAAATCCAATATCTGCGGTCAGTTTTCGAATGAACCCTGCAAATTCTTCACGATCAAGTTCTCCATCAAGGTTCATATCAAACTCCTGCATAAAAAATAGTGGATGTTATTTTTTTTTTCCTCTGCGTATTATTTAAGGATTGTATCAAAGACATATTTTCATCTGAAGTCCAAATATTCTCTCCTTGGGGACAAGGTAAGAAAGCCTTCTTCCCAACCTGTGGAGAGGCATGATTATGCTGATCTGAATCGGAATTGATCCATTCCAGCAAAGATAACCAAGTAATCAGTTACTTTCATGAGGTAAATGAGATAACATATCACAAATAATGATTTTAGTATAAAAAGGCCTAGATTGACAAGACAGTGACTTCTAAATCACTTTGCCTAGGGTTGCTGATGAATCAAGCTTGATACAGATATAGGCTCACAAGCTGAGCCTAACTTCAAAAGAAAAAAAAAAGAGAGAGAGAGAAGAAAAAGATTCCTGACTTCTTTAAAGGAGTCGGAGCTGAGTCCCAAAAATATCTATGAAACCTAAGCCCAAAAGATGTAGTGAGCTTAAACCTTGAGGTTTATGAGTCCAAGACAAGCTGGGAAAAGTTTGGCTACTTTACAAAACTTTGCATATACATATTTAGATAAATAACAAAAACTCCATTAAGAAGACCCCAACTTGCTATTTTCATTTTGCAAATCAATTCAATGATTTTTTTCTCAAAATATTACCCTTTACATTCAAATTCGACACATACAGAAAAAGACCATCCTGCAAACAGGTATTTAGTACTTCCATATAAGATACAGCTGCCTGTGAGATATAGAAATAGGGCTACTAACCCATTGGTCACATGCAGGTTTTGGTCAGGTTGCTATTGGGTATTAAGGGGTTGAGGCTCAATTAAACCTACATGTTTAATACCAGCCTGAGAAATATTAAAACCAAACTCATACTATCCTCAACCATTAAACTTGCTTAAATTATCAATTCCCCACTTATATAATAAATATCTGAAAAATATTTTGTCTCTTTAATGTTAACATCTAATATGCATTAATAATATATAACATGTATATACATACATACATACAGACATACATACATACATATATATATATATATATATATATATATATAATATCTGCTTCAGAAGCTGTAATTGGTCAAAATTTAATGCTTAGAATCGGCTACCCTTGAACATAGAGAGAGTTGTTCATCCGAGTTCTTCCCATTTAGCACAGTCTTGGTAGTATCTAGAATTGGGGTTGGTACATCCTTCACAGAAGATCAAATTGGTGCTGTCTGTTGATGGTAAGACAGGAGGTGCATCTGATGATCCAACAAAGTAGAATGACTGAGAATAATAAGCAGTGGAAGGATTGATATAGGGGTGTAAAATTTGCAGCACCGTAGGTGGAATGAGAAGATGTACCATCTGTTTTTGGAATGGCGCATAGATTCAAAGTTGACCTAAGGGGGAAAGGGTTGCTAGAGATAGAATCTTGTCCATATTCCATGTATTACACCCTTAATGATTAGCTTTTGAAGGTGAAAGGAGACTAGACAAAATAACAATAGTTAGCAATTTATTTGACGAAAATTATCAAGACATAAATGATGACATTTTTCTTACAATTATGTATTGAGGTAATCCCTTGATCACAAGTTTAAATAGTGTGTGTGCGACCTCATGCATATGGAGATCGAAAACTTCCCTACTTGTCTATCATATAAATATTAAAATAAGCCGTATAAAAAGCAAAATAATGAAAAATGCACATGTGAATAAAGCAAGAAGAACGTAGAATCTTTAAAATCGAGATAATATCCAATGAAATTACTCATGCATGATTAAGGCAATAAAAATATCCACATTTTTCAATCATGTGGGCCTAGAAATAAGCCTTTAAGGGAAGATATTAATGTCATATCCAACAAGATTATTCACACATGAATAGGCAATAAAAATTATTAATACTTGAGTGAATTGATTTATTTCCTCAAATTGCATACCCTGTGGAGCTGGTCTTGGTAAATTTCCTGTTATTTGTCCAATTCATTATATTGACTTCTAGTTGATGTTGATTTTGGATTGTTCTGTTTCTGATTTTGTTTCAGATTTTTTATTTACTATTTCCATTGCTTTTACTTTTAATGTTCTAGGTGCGTCTGGAATTTATTTTTATACTTGATTTAGATTATTAGTCTTTTGCCTGTATTTAGCATTTCATGCATGGTATCAAATATCGCTTCGTATTGAGTGATGCGTATCGTGTATCGTGCCGTTAACACAGTAACGTTTCGTAAGAAGGGTAAAAAACGTGAAAACAGAATTTTAGAAGATTGAAGATAACTCTTTACTGAGAAACCCATTCCAAAATCCGTGAAACCCCATTGTTATCTACCTATTTTCAACCTAATTAGTACTACAATATCTACAAAACAACTTCAAAGAACGAATTAAGCAACAGAAATCAAAATCGTCTACAGTTTTTGAAAGGTATTTTAGATTTTCAATTTTTTTCAATCTAAATCCTTATTTTTTCATATTTAAGCATGGTTTGATAATGTTTTGTATGAATCTATCAATTTCAAGTGAAATCCATAGATCGAAATAGCGTTTTTGAGTAAAAAATCAATTTTTTTTGCAATATGAAAAAAAGTTATGAAAATCCCTACTTTTTTTTTAAAACAATTATATAAAACTTAATGGTTTGTCTTCAATTTTTTATATGAGATGCACATGGGGCTGATCTATCACCCCTATGATTCTTGCACTTTTTCATCAATAAAATTATTTTTAATAATTGTTTTTGCAAAATATTAATTAAAAATATGGGAAAAAATATTATATTTTTATTAAATTTGATGTTCGGGTTCCACTTTTTTTTCCTAAGATAGGTTGGTGATGCCATTTACATGCTTGTTGGTATATTTTCAATTATTTTGTAGATATGGCACCTAAAACGCAACAACAGAAAGGGCAAGACATAGGTTGACAACACAGAGAGATGATTGAAGGAAATAGATTACATACAAAATGCAAATATTATCAAAAGGAGCTTAGAGGGGGTGGAGTTACTAGATTGAAGCATCATCTTACTGGTGGGAATCCTAATGTAAAAAAGTGCTACAACTATTCTGTAGAAGTTTCCAGGGCTATGAGTGAGCATCTTAGAGTTGCAAGGAAGGAGAAAGACATTACCATAGAGAGGGATGCTTTGATAGATAGGTTAGCTGGGAGGGCAGCATGGACGGATAGGGGAAAGGGCATCTGTGTGGATGATGATGATTCCGATGATGATGATGATCGAGAAGATGTTATGACACGAGAGGAGAGAGAACATGTTGATGAAGCAATGAGAAGATCAATTGAAGACATTCATTACAGAGAGCAAGGAGGAAGAAGAAGAAGTATAGATTCTGTAGATATTGGTTGCACGCCGGATAGAGCTAGTTTTGAGGGGCGTCGTCATGGAGGTGGTTTGATGCGCAGTAAAAGTGTCAGAGAAGCTTTTGACAAAATGGTTGGGAGGCCGAAGCAGCCAAGAAAGAAGTCAAGGGGATCTACTATAGAGGAGATGGGTCCTTCAATATATCGAAATAGAGATGCAAAGCAAAGTAGGTTGAAGGATGCTTGGCATCCAGGAAAATGGGCAAAGAATGTAAAGCAAGCCATTGGTAGGTGGTTTATTTACAGCAATATCCCATCAAATGCTGCAAATAACCCCTACTATCAGATGATGATTGATGAGATCGCTAGGGCTGGACCAGAGATTAAAGGTCCCACTCCATATGAGATCACAGGTCCTATATTGGATGTGGAGGTGGATGAGATACAGATTTACATAGTCATTTATGAAGAAATGGGATACTTATGGTGAAACCTTGATGTGTGATGGTTGGGTTGGGCCTACCAGGCTATCGATCATTAACTTTTTGGTCTATTGTGATGGAAGAGTAATATTTCATAAGTCTGTTAATGCTTCTGACAAATTCAAGGACCATCAATATTTGTTCAAATTGATGGACGAGGTTGTAGAGGAGATTGGTGAGAAATACATTGTGCAGATTGTTACTGACAACCAATCTTCATACAAGAAAGCAGGAGAGTTGTTGATGGAGAAAAGGAAACATCTGTACTGGACCCCGTGTGCGGCACATTGTATTGATCTTATGCTCGATTTTCGTGAGAAAAAGATGGTGAAAGGTGTGATTGAAAAAGCAAGGAGATTGACAAACTTTATTTACAATCACAACTGGGTACTTAGCCTTATGAGAGAACACACCAAAGGGGAGCTGCTTAGGCCTAGCATTACAAGATTTGTCACAAATTTTGTTGCAATTAATAGTATTATGTCTGAGAAGGCTGGATTGAGAAGAATGTTTTTATCAAATAAGTGGCAAGAATGTCGACCTAGACGGGATGTCATTAGAAAAAAGGTTGAGGATATTGTTCTAAGTAACAATTTTTGGAAGAATGGACGATTGGTAGCTGAAATACATGATCCTATTGTGAAGGTGTTGAAAGTCATGAATGGAGAGAAGCAAACCACAATGGGTTATCTGTATGAAGCTATTAGAAGGTCTAAGCTTGCTATTGCTGAAGCTGCTCCTGATCATCACCAGATGTATTGTGCAATTATTGATAAAAGATGTAACAAGCAGCTCATTCAAGACATCCATCGTGCAGGTAATAAACGTAAATTTGTTGTCAATTGTCAACTTCCTATCTTGATTATTACACACTATGAAGATGAAGCAATTAAGTTACTAATTTTTTTTATTCAATCAGCATTTTACCTCCACTCGGCATATCATTACACTGAAAATCTTGAAATCGATACGGAATTAGTAAGTTCATTTAGAAGGGTGATGTTGAGATTGGAAAGGGATCCAAAGCGTGCCAATACAGCGCTTGTGAGGTGATTTAGGAATTAGGAATTTTAAGAATTTACTTCTTATTGTTTTTTGTAATGGACAATCACTAACAGTGTTTCTTTTAATAGGAGAAACTATTTAGAGATGCTATGTATGGCTTTGGAGATCCAGCTGCTATTAGGGCAAGGACTACATGTGAGCCAAGTAATAGAAATTAAACAATGAAAGTACTTATTTTCATTGTTCAAGTAAATTGTATAATTTTTATGTCGGAGGGATTCATTCTTCTTTTTTTGGTTATTTCTGCAATTGAGTGTTGGTTCTTGTATGGAACCGATGCACCAAATTTAAGAAGAATTGCATTAAGACTTTTATCACAGACGGCTTCATCCAGTGGATGTGAAAGAAACTGGAGCACTTTTTCTCTCATCCACACTAAAGTGTGGAACCGTTTGAGTTATGCAAAGTTGGAGAAACTAGTTTTTATGCACTACAACATGAGGCTAAAGATACGACATCTTCAAAAGCAAAGCAGAAGGGGAGAGGGCAAATTTAGGCCGATTGACCTTGCACACATATTTGATTTTGATGAAGATGAGCTTCTCACGGAGTGGTTAGATAATCCAAAGGAGGTAGTGCTTAATGAATTAGATGATAAGGGGAGGCCTACCAAACCAAGTAGCTATGTGGTAAAACTTGGTTAATAGATTTAGTGATGATGAAGGAGGAGGAAATACAAGAGTTGCAGGGAGAAGTCGTGCTGGGGTGAGCAGCAGTAGTACTAGAGTGGGCCGTAATCCTCTTGATGATGGTGACGAGGATGACGACGATGACGATGATGATATTGGACATTGTGAGAGTCCTTCATCACCACCAGGTCCACCGCAGGGTGGTATTGGTAGTGGCTATGGTGGTGGTATTCACATTACAGAGGAGGCTGAGGAGCAGGAGCAATAGTATGATCGTGGTAATGGCCATGGGGCACATCCTCCTTCCGTTCATAATCTTTACCATCGGAGACGACGTGGAGGCCATCCAGCACCAGGATCAGGACATGATGATGTGATGAGGCCACGTGGACATGGTTTAGATGCCATTACATAAGGAATAGACTTGATTAATGTTGGTCTTTCAGGCATATTTGGAGGTGGACCACATCCAGGGTCGAGGTCATCATCTTTTGGGTACGATCAGGAGAGGCCGTCTTCTTCGTATGATTATAGTTATGGCCAGGGGGGATCATCTTATCAACCTAGTTATGGATATGGACATGGTTATGAGAATATAGGCTATGGGCATGGCCAGGAGGGATCATCATCTTATGGGCAACAGATGGATCGGTATGGTCACTATGGTGGTAATGTTAGGGGTTACCATGGGTCTACTTCAGCACAGTATGAGCAATTTAGAAGGGAGTATGAGGCATGGTATCAAAATTATATGGATTGGGCTTTTTATTGTCAGCATGTTCAACGCATGCATAATGTGCCATTGGTCGATTATGAAGAAGCTGAAGATGAATCTGCACGTCACTCCTGGCATTGAATATGGGGACCATGGGGTAGCTGTGCATGTTTGGATTTTGGAGCCAAATATTTGTATGTAATGAATTATGGAGAATATTATGATATTTTTTTTTATGAATAATGTAGATGTGTGTATATATATATGTGTGTGTATGAGAAAGAGAATAGTAACAAGTAAACAATCTGAAGCCCAAAAAAACTCTTTACAAAAACCTCACAAACCCCAGCCCCTAAACACAAAAACAAAGCAAAACTATCACAACGGATAACAACACGTGTGCCCCCCAGAGACCAAAATCCAAAGCTGAGCGAGCCATTCAACTTCAGATCAAAAGCACAACTCACTTCCAATCACCTAACTCATATGTGAAGCCCCTCCTCTCATCATGCCATCGTCAACAATAATAGACGAAAAACACCATTTTTTCCAGTCCTTCACAATTTCAATATGCCACAGACCCTGGAATTCAGAAAGAACCGAAGCCCACGAGGTTGCAGCAATCACTATGGAGTCAAACACTTGGTCAGCTAATAGCCGTGTGTCCCTGAAAATCCTATTGTTTCGTTCCATCCAAATGAACCAAGCCACTGCATGGAATAATGTATCATACAACAACTTGCCCCTCTTCCCCAAGCCCTTAATCCGCCACTGATTGAACCAAGCCATAAAAGTATCTGGCAATACCCAAGAGACCTCTACCATCTTAAGCACCCGTGACCAAATAAAAGTGGCAAAACGACAATGGACAAATAAATGATCAACACTCTCTCCAGACTCCATACACATAACGCAAACACGCGGAGATAAGGAATTCCTTTTCCATCTTCTTTGGATAAGATTAGCCGTGTTTATCCTGTATAATAAAGCAGTCCATAAGAAGGCCTTAATCTTAAGAGGGATCCTGGGCTTCCAAAGTTGAAGAGATGAAAAGGATGTTGGAGGAATTGAGGAAGGTTGAAGAACGGAATTGAAGAAGGATTTGTAGGAGAACAAAGAATTGGATGACAAAAACCAAGATACTTTATCAGAACCTAGGGGATCAAGAACCACATCCTTTAGGCTGTCAATGAGCAAAGAGATCTCTTCCAATTCAGAAGGACGAAGATTCCTCCGAAACGGAGGATTCTAAGAGAAACCAGAAGGAGACCAATGTAGGGTATCAGCCATAGAAGCGAAAGGGAGGAGAGCAAGGGACAATAAACGAGGAAACTGGATGGATAAGGGCTGACTGCCCCACCACAAATCATGCCAAAAACGAGTCGAAGAACCAGATACGATACTCAACCTAACATGAGGATAAAACAAGGGTGCAATTTTCATAATGGCCTTCCACGAGCAGTTTCCTGGAGGTTGTGCCCTCAAGTTAATGAACAATCCATTATCGTCAATACCATATTTACTTGTGATCACTTGACGCCACAAACTCTCTTTTTCTATGCTGAACCGCCACAACCATTTTGCAAGAAGAGAGGAATTCCGGTAGGCTATCATACCCACCCCAATACCACCCTTATCCTTTGCCAAACACACCTTATCCCACCTGACTAAATGAATCTTCCTTTTTCCCCCACCCTCCCAAAGAAAGTCCCTTTGGGCTTTCTCAATGATGGTCACAATTCTTCTAGGCATCCTAAACAAGGACATGAAATAACCAGAAGATTAGCAAGCACAGCCTTGATAAGGATAATCTTTCCCCCCAGAGACAAATAATTCCTCTTCCAAAGCACCAATCTCTTCTCCACTCTCTAAATGACTGGCTCCCAAAAATTGACATTACGAGGGGAAGCACCAAGAGGGAGACCAAGATACGACATCGGCCACTTACCAACCTGACACCCTAAGATCCGACTAAGAGATAAGGACTCATCCTCCGCTAAGTTCAAACCAACAATGGAGCTTTTCTCCCAATTAACTTTCGAACCATAAATCATATGGAAAGTATGCAAAATGCTCTTCAACCAGATCATTTGGTCCTTGGAGGCTTCCAAAAAAATCAAGGTATCCTCCACAAACTGGAGGTGGGATATTGTTACCTTATTTCTTCCAACCTTAAAACCTTTGATAAACCCCTTCTTCTACCAAACATGAAAAAACTATGCAAAACCTCAGCAACCAAAGTGAATAGAAAGGGAGACAATGGATCCCCCTGACGAATGCCCCTAGAAGAAGGAAAAAACCCTTTAACCCATCCATTAACCAAGATAGAGAAATGCACATTATTAAGGCACCCATAAATCCACTTCCTCCACCTTTCACCAAAGCCTTTCCATTTCAAGACTGAGTCAATGAAAGCCCACTCCAATTTATCATACGCCTTTTCAATGTCCAATTTACACACGACACCAGGCTCCCTAGATCTTATCCGGTTGTCCACAAATTCATTTGCAATCAGAATAGAATCCATGATTTGACGTCCCTCCACGAAGGCACTCTGATTTAAAGAAACGATCCCTGGCAACACCTTCTTCAGCCTAACCGACAAAACCTTTGCTATAATCTTATAAACACTAGTTGTCAAACTGATAGGCCTGAAATCCTTAATCCCTATTGCCCCAACTTTCTTAGGGATTAGAACAATGAATGTCACATTTGTGGCCTTGTGAATGATGCCATTCATGAAGAATTCCTGGAACACCTTAAACAAATCATCCTTGACAATCTCCCAATTATATTTAAAAAATTCAATTGTAAATCCATCGGGCCCAGGAGCCTTGTCCCCTTCCATCTCCCACAAAGCTTCCTTAATTTCCTCCAGCACAAACTCTCTTTCTAACCACTTTTTCATCTCCTCACTCAACTTTGATTGATCATTCTCCTTCAATCTGAAGCATAAATCTTGCTCCGACTTATAAAGCTTAGCATAAAAATCACAAAGAGCCTGGCCAATGTTCTCATTATCCTCAATACTTCTTCCATCCACCTCCAATCTCATGATTGAATTTTTAACTCTTCTCCCATTTGCTATTCTATGGAAATAAGCTGTGTTTCCATATCCCTCCTTTAGCCATCTTATTCTTGACTTCTGTCTCCAATGAATTTCCTCATACTTCAAAATTCTTTCCAAGGACGATTTGATCTCCAATCTTCTTCCCCTATCTTGGGGCCCCCAGTCCCCATTTCCTTCCTTAATATCCAACTCGGCTATTTCATCCAAAGCCGCCTTTTTCTGAATCTCCACCTTGCCAAAGGTTTCCTTATTCCACCCCTTAATTTGATTCTTGACCTCTCGAAGACACCCCATAAACTTAAAGCCAGCCCAACCTAAGGAAGCATTCCTACCTTCCGTCCACCACCCCAGCATAAGATTCTGAAAAGACGGATGAGAAAGCCACATATTCTCAAAACGAAAAGGAGAAGGACCAGCTAGATAGAACTCATTAGACAGGAAGATAGGAGAATGATTAGAAACTGGTCTGGGAAGAACCAATTGGGCAATTGGCAAAAAGTGATTATCCCAAGAGCCTGAAGCAAGACATCTATCCAACCTAGAACAACGCGGAGGGATTTGGAGATTTGATCATGTGAACTGCCCACCCTGCAAAGGATAATCAATAAGCTCACTCTGCTGAATCCAATTCGAAAAATCCCTCATGCTTCTATTGACTCGATTCTTGCCATTATTAGATTCATGGGAAAATCTATACACATTGAAATCCCCCACAACAAGCCAAGGATTGGCATCCCTAGGGTTACGATTATCCAACTCCTCCCAGAAAAGCTCCCTATCCCTAGCCCGACATGGACCATAAACCGCAGTTAATGTCCACTTGAAATTGTCACGCAACGACTCAAACCCTATAGAGACAGAGAAGGTGCCCAAGAAGCTATCAAGCTTGCTAAGGCACAAAGAATCCCACAATACAATAATCCCCCCTGATCTCCCTGAAGAAGGCAAAAAACCCCCACTCCACCCCTCCTAAACTCCACATTCCTCTAACCACTCTCTGATCAACCTCTTCTAACTTAGATTCAATGATAACAACGACCTCAGGTTTCCTAATATTACACATCTCCCTTACCGCCCGAATCTTGTCACTTCCCCCCAAACCTCTAACATTCCAACATAGCATCTTCATAGGTCACTAGATAGGCCCCTATCCCTAAACTTACCTTTGAATTCTTCCACCGCCATAGAAATGGTCACAGGTGCCCCACATGGAGGGACAGCCTCCTCCAGAACCATCTCAGAAAAGGATGTCACCCTATTCCACAACACCTCTGACTCCGTTCCCACACATCCCTCCCTCCTCGTAACATCTTGCTCCCCCCAATGTTCTGGGCCATAACAACCCCTGACTTCCCTCTTCCATGCCCAACAGATGTGGCGTTTCATCACATACAATCAAGTCACTGTGGCACCTAGTAATAACAGCATTAGGAAGGGAAGATAATACTAGTTCATTCCCAGAAGAACAACCTCTAGAATCCTGACCTGCTAAAGGGGCATTATGAGAACTTGAAGAGACACAAAGAGGGTGTGGTACATACCGAGAATGGGCAATAGGATAAGCAGAAAGGGGATCTAAAGATATGGGAATGATTGGAGCACCTCTTAAGACCTCCGCCTCTGCCCAGGACTTCGTTCGGTTGATCTGTTCCAAAGGTGATGAAGCAGGAGCCTTCCCACACATCTTCGCCCTTCGAGAATAGACCTTTTGGAGAGAGAAAGATGTACTGTCCTGGCCCATAACATCCTGCCGCCTCTCACCAGAAGCATGACGACCATAATCCTGCCCTGTACAAGTCTCCACGTCCCCAATACGAGCTTCCATACCCCTTGTTTTCGTTGGAGAAAGATGAGGAGAAGAAGGGAGAGACCCCGCATGCAATACTTGGTTATCACTATGCCGTGGGGCTGAAGAACGCAAATATTGCTCCATGATCTCCCCCACCCATAGTTCAATCTGCGCCTTCCACCTCTGTTGAGCTAAATCGACTCCTCCTTGACTAGTAAAACCCTTGCTCGCCTGCCCTAAGGATGGAGAAACGACCTCTACCATTTCCAATTGCTTCACCTAATTGTCCTTAGCTACGCGACTTCCACCGTTAATTGAACCTTCCTCGTCGGGATAGCCGTGATAGTCGCCGGCAACCTCTTCGGATGGTGATGCCTCACGATCAACTTGCTGGGTAGGAACTCCCCAGCAATTGCTACCTCTGTCCGCACGGAGAGACCTGTGACACCCCTCTCGCTCGATCGAAGTGGGAAGGGGGCGAGGGCCTAGAAGCCCAAGACCATCATGGGAGCAAGCCCCCACAGCTGCCGAAGTAGCAATAAAATGCCCGCTATTACTAAGCCCAGGTGCCCTGCTGGGCCCAGTCGATCGAGGCCCACGTCCACTTAAGACTTGATCGCTCCCACTCCGGCTAACTCCACTTTGAACTTGATTGGCTACACGAGAATTAGAAATAAAACCTGATTCCAAACACCTGTTCTCCCTGTCGCAAGACCCCCCCTAGCAATCCAGCGACCACAGAATCCCTGTAACTAGAACCCCTATTGCGATTTCTTCCTGAAGAGAAACCTCCCGAACCCACCGGCGATGAAGACAGGTTTCGTCCTTCACTCAATATATGCACCATAACTTCGACCTTCACATTCCCCTCCCAAATAATAATCATCCAAGGAATCTTCATGTGGACTTCTTCTTTATTTACAAGGATTTCTATTCTTGTGAGTTGCTCACCAATTTACATTCAAGATTTTTTTTTATGTAATTATTATGTTCCATAATATTTTTGACTTTTTTTTTCCTATTTGTGGATTTTGATTTTCTTGTCCAATTTTGTATTTACAAGCTTGTATTTCTATGTCACAAACTCATATTGATTTGCTGTGTTGATGGGTGTACTGATTCTACTATTTGTCCATTTGCATAAATTTTTTTTATAATTTTTTCTAATGCTTCTAACATATGTTTTACTGTTTCTATCATACTCTTAGCTTCATCCTCTACTTGTTCTTTTTCTTCTTAAATCTTAACTTTTTTAATTTTTTTTCTTTCAATTCTTTCTTTTTCTATTTCCATAATCACCTTTCTATGTTTTCTCTCCCATCAGATTTTCTAATTTTATCAAACATTTCTCTTCTTAAAACTCCATACAAATAAAGCAAACCATCCACAGAAAAATAAGCTTCTTTGTTTTTTTCATGTGATCAAAATATTTTTCATCTACACAATCTCTTTCTTCATTTGTCAAATTTTTTTAAGTAAAAAGCATATATTTTCTTCATTTCTTTTGACCAAAAAGTCTGATCTTAACATTTCGTTGTCCTATTGAAATTCTTCTTTTTCGTTTCCGAGTTATAATAACAATAGCTAGTGTGATTAGGATTGTGTCTTGAATCTGTGAGTGTGTTGGCCGGTAGTTTTGTTCTTCTGATTCAGTATCATCAGACTTTTGAGCATTTATTGTTTCTATATAACATGGTTGTGCAATATTTTTGTTTTGACCCCTGCTAAACCTATATTTCTTGTAGGAGTTGAAGAGCAGCCCTAGACAAATAGATGATAACAGTTTTGTCTATTTGATGTTAATCCTTTGTCAAGTCTAAGTTGAAGAAAATTTGAGTTCTATAGTACTATCTACATGTTGTATAATCTGTTTAAGATTTTTGTTTCCTTTTTTTTTTTTTTTTTTGAGGGGTAATCACATTCTGCAAATCCCATTCAGTGGCCAATTGTACTTGAAAAGTGTTTCACCATTTGGACTCGTAATTCTTGCTAATGGTTTGGCCATAGCAGGCATAACCTTAGAATTGATTCTTAAGTTTTGACATGACAAATGAATTTGGATTTTTCTTTCTCATTACATGACATTAAATAAAATAGCAGTCCACCTCCATGTGCTTGGTTCCCATGAAAATTTCAGTTTTACAAAATCAATTAACTACAAAAAAGACGGTAGGCAGACCACATCTGTGTGATCTTGTTTCTCCCATTCTATCATTCTTTTCACTTCTATTTCTCTAATATCTTCTAATCCCTAGAACTTTGACAGATTGATTGTATCAGGTATTTCTGTTCGAGGATATTCTCCTGGATTTTGAGTTCATTTGTTGATATTTATAAGTGTACTTACATGTTTTGAAACTGATTACATCTTGCTTCTCATATTGATATATTTTACTGGATATGAATTTCTCTGTCTTCTATTAGTTTATCTTATAGATTTCCTTTCAATTATATCTAATTAAGTTCAAAGTTTCCATGTAACCACATGCATTTCAGTTTATTTTCACATTAATATATGATATGTTAGTGTACAGATGTATGATTTGAAATTCTAATAATCTATCATACTTTTAGCTTAGTTTGCATTTAATAAGTCTTGTTCTATGCATCCATGATTTTACACATGAATCCACCACACCCATGATTGTTTAAAATATTTCCATGAGTATTTGGTACATATCGGTTTTCTGACCAACTGATACACTATCTCAATGCTGATTTCAACCATGACTTGGATTGGATAGATGTTTGTGTGGAATTGAAAATGAGATAAGCTTAGACGCTAATCCAAAAGATTTCAAAGAAACATGACGCATCAGAATGATGATAAGTAGAACTGAGATTCAGAAACTAATGGGGGTTTCCTTTTAATGGGATTGGATAGATGTTTGTGTGGAATTGAAAATGAGATAAGCTTAGACGCTAATCCAAAAGATTTCAAAGAAACATGACACATCAGAAAGATGATAAGTAGAACTGAGATTCAGCAACTAATGGGAGTTTCCTTTTAATGGGATTGAGAGAGACATCTCGTCATTACAAAAGCAGGAAATCTTTAATAAAACAAAGAGTGGTATGATATAAGAAAAAAAAACAACTAGGATCACTAAGGCACTCTATAATTTAAATTGTTTAATGAACTAAGAAGGGAAATCAAAAAGATGGTCAGGAATTAGGTTTGGACTAGAAATTCTTTAATGGAATTCAAGAGGCTGGGCTTTTCACCAGTGAAAAAAGTCTGGCCATTAAAACAGCCTTAGGAAGCTAACTATTGTGAAACTCTCAAGAATCCCATCCAAATGTCATAGATCAGGAGGTGGTTTCTGATGCACATCACAACCCTTAGGACTAATGGAAGAACTTTTAACCAAAGAACAGTGCAAGGATCATTATTTCAAGATGGATAGAAGAAAGATAAAAAGTAATAATAATAATAAAAAAAATACATGGAACTTTTCATAGGTTCAGGCTTTCCAAGTTTCTTCTTTTGAGTTGTTTACGATTAAACAAATTCATAAAAGCATGTGAGAAGAAAGATGAGATCATGTCCATTGTGAAGCATTTTGTGTGCTTAGAGCAGTTTCAACATGATCATTTTCACCCTTGAGAGTTAAGGGGAGTGTTGTATCTCATCCAATATATAGCGGAGCTTGTTTGCACTTTGCAATAAGGCATCTTTCATTTTGTCAAATATTATAACTGGACAACCCCTTTTGAAAACGAGAAATCAATGGAACCAGTCCCCCTTCTGTTTGTAGAACATGTGTTCAGCGCAACCCAATATCTTGAACAACAAGACTGACCGTCAAATTTTACTTTCAACAAGAAATCAGGGAACATCTTGGAATTGGAGCAAATCATCTTCATGTACTGAAAACAAGAAACAGGTACCACATCTCGAGATTAGGTCTTATATGGATTACTATAAAGATGTATTACTGGTACTTTTAAAGAAAACAGTAACTCTCTGGCAAAAGTCAAAGGCTACTTGGTTATGTGGGATGCCAAAAATGCAAATATCCAATATCCATGAAAGGTGGAATCACACCATTAAATTAATAGGCAAGGGAGCTTCACTGGGTAAAGGAGGGATTTGGTTCAAGACAAACATTGAAAGTTACCATAAAGAATTGTATAGGAAATTGGACATAGACGATTTACCCTGGAGAAGGTACATTTAACCACAATTCCTCAACAAATGTGTGAAGACTAGAAAGATTGTTCTAAAATAAATATAACAGATTGACCACCAGGACTTCTGTTGTATAAATGTCATTTCTATTTATAGCAATGTAACCTAGTTTCGAGCAGAGATGACAAAGAAAACAGGAGTAATAGAAAAACGAACTGCTGGTATGTGCAGCTGTAAGCAAGAATGGATGAAAATTATCACATTATCCAATCAAGTCACTGATATATTCTAGTAGCCTGACTACCTATTTAATCTCATCCCATGTGCAAACCTAAACTCAATCATTAACTGAAAATTTAAAATAAATGACAAGATAAAGCACACTCATAAGATAAAAGCCATAGTTCTGTGAACATTACTGCTACAATAATGTGAAATATGAACAAAAGCAACTACATTTACCATAACAAAGGAACCACCACATTTAGTCTAACAAAAGAACACATACATCAAAGATTTCTTGCCACTCTTCCATCTTCAGATGGCTAACGAAGATTTTAAACCACTCTTCCATCTCCATCTTATCCAGAGAAGATGGAAGAGGTATGCCTTATCACCTTCTATATGCCTGCTGTGTAGGGAGGACTGTGAGACTATTGACCATATATTCCTTCATTGTCGCTATACATGGGGGTTATGAACACGCTTGTTTTAGATGATTGATTTACCTTGGGTTTTACCAGCATCTTTGGGGCATGTTTTGAGCAATGGCGGATGTCGGGCCTTGGGAGCAGAGGTCGTATCTTATACAGGATGGTTTTCCATTCAGTGGCTTGGCATATTTGGATGGAGAGAAATCTTCATATCTTTCGTGATGAGTCATTACCCAGAGGACAGGTTTTTGATAAGGTGATTTTGGATGTAGCCTTTTGGGCATTGTTTAGACCAGAATTTAGAGGGTGGAGCACATCCCAAGTAGTACGAGATTGGATGGAATGTTGCTTCTCCTCAGTGGGCACTTCAAGTAGGGTTATGGCTATATGGAGGGTGCCTGAGATTGGTGTTGTGAAAATTAACGTAGATGGTAGTTCATTGGGCAATCCGAGTCTTTCTGGTATTGGAGGAGTTATGAGAGATTGGATGGGGACTATTTCCCGCATCTTTTGTGCTTTCGTGGGCATTGGTGACTCCACTTGTGCAGAGATGATCGCTCTTCTTGCTGCCCTCTCCGAAGCTCAAAAGATGGGATTGAGGAATTTTGTGGTGGAGGGTGATTCTATTACAGTCATGAGATGGATGGACGGCATTTCTTTTGGATCATGGAGACTTCCACACCTAATTAGCAGAGCTAGAGCCATGGCACATGAGTTGAATGCCTCATTCAACCATGTGTGTAGAAAGGCTAATGGGATTGCAGACCGATTGGCTAAGTTAGGAGCTTCAAGATCAGATACATATTTTGATCCCGTCATGGAGAAGTTCTATGGCTTATGTGTTGGCTGGTACTATATACATTTGGGGGGTCATATTTTTTGGGAGGTTTTTTGGGACTTTGTACATGGAAATGTGTATTACAGTTGTATAGGAATCCTTAAGGTACTTTGTGGGAAGATAGACAAAAGGGGAATCATAGACACATGTACACTTACACTTGTACTTACCTTTTACTTTCTTAATATATATACACACATCATTGATTATCAAAAAAAGCAAAGATTTTAAACGTGGTAAGATTCAGATTTTACTGGCTTGCAATATCTTTTATTTTTTAACATATTTTGGAATTACAGAATTAGCATCACTTGTAGTTCAAACCGCTTACATGGCTGTGTACATTATATGTAATATCAAGATAAATTAATGAGATGAGAACCTTGGTGCATTTAGGTATCCTTTACTGACCGTCTCTTTTCTTTTTATAAGGTTTCTAAAGTATTTCAAAATACAATGGGGACAGGCCGTTTAGCTCCATCTAATATCAATCTCCACCTGTGCTTTAAAGCCTTCCATCCTACCTATTGATTATCTTGTCGCCCCCATAAGAAATAATCATATTCTTTATACTGTATTACTATGTTTCATCTGATCATCTTTCTCCTGATATTGCACATTTTTTTTTATCGGTAATAAGAGGGATAATATTAATTTAAAAGAAGGGAGCCAGAACATGTAAACTAAGTGTACAGAAAAGAAGAGGAATAAGCTTCTACAATTCCCTGAAATCCTCACACATCAACACTTCCTTAAGTTGCAGTCAATTGCAAGATTCCTTGCTTGATGCCCAAAAAATAATACAACTGAGAGAATACTCAAATAAGGCCCTTGGAGATCTAGATTTATCATCAAAGATTCTCTTATTCTTCCCCTCCACAACACCTCATGACAAGAGGTCCCTTTGCACTGTTCCAAGAAGCAAGGACTTGCTTTAAATCTTTTGGTTGTACCCATATTACTCCAAATCTTGAAAAGGATTTCCAAATCTTGTGCGCAACCGTACAATGAACTAACAAGTGGTTCACTGTTTCCAACCGAGCTTTGCATAATAGAACACATCTATTAGGTAATTGCTACCCGTTTTTCATGAGATTGTCAATTGTTAATATTTTTTCCAAAATCGCTGTCCATGTGAAAAACCCTACCATGGATGGAATAAGAGGTTGCCATAGCATTCTAGATAAATCAAAACTGATTCCTTGCTCACTTAATTTGCGATAGACTCTTATCCGAAAACTTACCGGTTCTTCCCCAAATCCATTTCATACTATCTTGTTCATTACCAGGTTGCTGACTAATTATACTTCCCAGAAGACTAGCAAGGGAATCCACCTCCCAATCAAACATGCTCCTTCTAAATTTCAAATTCCGACTAATCCTTCCTACTCTTTGTAATGCCTTGAAATTTTAAAAAAGGGTAAAATAGTAATTTTAAAATTACAATTAGAGCAATTAAATAAGGTTAAGTGGGTTAGCCTCTTCATTAAAAATAAAAGAGGTGCACCTAACCTAACCTAACCCAAGTTCTCTACGGATTTGGGATAGGATGGTAATTAGACAATTTAAAACCCTAGTATACATAGAAACCTTAAAACAGAATTAGGATCTTTTGTTATTTCTTTCATTAATTTGGACATGTGGTGATTGTGGAGGAACCCTAGAGAGTACTAGACCTATGATTCTAGAAGAGAAGAAAAGAGGATTTGGTGATAAAATTCAATAGAAAAATACTACAGAGCTTTGGGGTAGGTTGATCTACAATTTTCAAGTCGTTTGTAGAACCCTCACAATCAAAACTTACTTCTGAGAATTTTTGGGTGTATAAGATGATTTAGAAGAGTGATTTTGTGATGAACAAGAGTGAAAAACACGATTGTATTGAGTTTAATTGATTATAAGCATGCTTGTGTGAAAATCTAGAAATTTGTATGGAGAGGTGAAATTCTTATTCCTTTGTTTAAACCTTGTTTTAATTCATGGGTTTTTCTTTTAACATGTTACTAGGTTGATTTGTATGGTTGTTTGTGTGTTTGATTGAAATCATGAAGGTTGATTATGGAACCGAAAACTATAACTTTAGGATTTCAATGGTGAGATGGTCAAATTGTAATCCGGGTGAATTTGGTGAGTTTGGATAGTTAGGAAATCATTATTAGGTGCTTAGAAACATGTTAGATTTAATGGATGTGGAGAAATTCAGGTTGGAAACTCAAAATTATGAAATCTGGAAATTTTCAAGCGGGCGTTCGATGTAGGGCTTGAGCGCCACATCAGGCGCCTCGCCTGTAACTTTTATTTATTTTCAAACCCGAGAGTGACAAATCATAGAATAGTCGAACACTTGATCCAACGCTCGAGTGCTGGATGAATTTGTTTGGACGCTCGATATACAGCTCAAGTGTTAGATCAACCGTTAGGTATTTAGATTTCTGGGTTTGAACACCGCTTGAATGCCATGGCGAGCGCTAGGTTGTAAAGTATGAATCGATTGGGTGCTCGATAGGGAGCTTGAGCGTCAGGTTGAGCGACCAGCCCAAAATTGTGATTTTGTGTATTTTTGCATGATTTATGTAAGTTTAATTAAATCTATGCCTTGATACATGTCTAAATACATGAATATGAACTTCTAGATTGGTTATTGACTGTTGATGCCAATTAAATTAGGATTTGACATATTTATTAGAATATTTGCCATGGTTGCTAATGAAGACCATGTGTGAGACCATGACTGAATTGCATTGAGCATTAGATAGGGTTGTTTGTAATCCATGCATGAGTCTGACATACTTTTAACACTGTATTTGGAACGGGTGAGGTGTGAGGGTCTACCAATAGTCCTTGTTCATATGATTTGATATTCTTACAATCGTAGTGAGGGCTTATCCGCGGAGTCCAATACCTAGCTTATAAGATGTGGCTACTAAGTGATGTAAGACCTTGAAGGGTAAATCTCTTAAAGGCATTAATAGGTTGAGACCATGTTATTGTTTAGAGCCGGAATTCACAAAGATGTTGTGGGCATCTTGAGATTAGATCTCCATTCCACAAATAGTGGCTTGGCATAGTGCTCCAATTGGTTAAAAGCCCGTAGAAATACGATGTACACGTGGAATACTTCAAATTTCCCCGAGTGATATCGGTAAGTTGGAATGTGTGTCGGGTCAGAGATATCTAAACAATTTCACAAACACAGCAGTTATAAGGAGGCTGGTGGGATTAATCCTTATCTTGCAACTCTAAGATACTTCATGATGCAATAATGAATATCTCTAGAGGCTAGTCACACACTCTTTCACTGCGTACATTGCATACATGAATGATTGAGCATGTCTTGTGGATTTTGGAGTGTTTCTTTCATATAGAGTCATTAGAAGCCATATATTTGACCACATATAGTGATATTAGGGGTCTTCAATGCATTTGCACTTACTATTGCTTCTTTATTTTGACTATTGATTCAGCATGCTATATCTATCTCTTTTTATTCATATTGATTATATTTGAGGGTATATTTCTACGGTTTGAGTTCTCCATGGGACTTGTTCTGTAGAGGTGATACCTACTGGGCTATTTGCTCATTCCCTACTATCTTTTTCAAGTGTGTATAAAGCAGCCTTTGAGGAGCAGGATTGTGCATAAGATGTGGACATGATTCGGCGTGCTTGGACGTCGGCGTAGTCTACTTAGAGTAGTAGATATGAGTTTATTTGATATCATGAACTAGTAGAGTAGGGTTTATTTGTATTTCTTTTAATACTAAACTATGGATAGTGGAATGTTTATCTTGTAGCATACTCTGATATTATGTTATTTAATGCAAATGGAGTTTAGTTTTCTTGTTTGTGCAAGATCTTGGTATTTCATTTCTATTTCTTTTGGAATTTTTATTGTATGCATGTATTGTACATCGAGCACACGAGAGTTGGGAATCTGCTTGGGTTTTCACATTCGGATATGTGGAAACTACAATTACATCCTAGTATCCCTATTACCCCATTACCCTTATTATTTATTAATTAATTATTATATTTATAGGGATAATATAGGTATAGATTTCAGGGCGTGACACTCCTTGAACACACAAATCTGCAATGCACGCTTGAGCAGATGAAGTAATGTTGTATAAGTCTGGAAGTGCATCTTTTAGAGATACCTCTTCATACCAAGAATCTTTCCAAAATCTGATCTGGTCCCCCTTTCCTAATTGAAACCACAAACCAGGTAGAAGCAAATGAGAGAGTTTACAAATTGGCCTCCATAAGCTGCAGCCAATGTAACCATTCACCGAAGTTGGCATCCAAGAGGCAAGGTTGTAGCCATATTTGACGATGATTAGGTTTCTCCATAAGCTTGATACATCAAACCCAAACCGCCAGCACCATTTTTCTAGCAAAGCCTGATTAAAAAGACACAAATTTCTAATGCCCAAACCACCTTCATCTTTGGCTCTATAAACCTCTTTCCAACTGACAAGGTGATACTTTCGTGAATCATCCCAACCTACCCAAAGAAAGTCTTGTTGGGTTTTTTCAATACTTTCAACAACTGACGCTGGAGCAATCAAAGAGGATAGCATATATGTTGGAAGATTAGAAAGTGCACCTTTTAGTAGAGCCTGATGTTGCATATTTTCTTTGTCACTCTCCTTCTTATTCTTAGCTCTTTCTAATAACTAATGATAGCGTACTCAAGTTAAAGAATAATGATCAGTTACAAAGCTGTAGCCTACCCATCAAGTAAGCCCAAATAAAAGATGACCAGAAAAGAAAAAATACAACTAATCTGCACCCAAAACAAAGAAAAGTTATCATTACCATTTAATGGCATTTCCTTCCAGTATCTCTCTTGCTATACTACCCACAGAAGGATTCTTTTCTTAGAAAACCTATCTAATAGATAATTGAATAACCAGAGAAGGATTCCTTCACAATATCCCCCTCGGCAAGCCTGTCTATAATATAATCAGCTGATCTTGGCACCTGGGAGAACAAGATATTCAACTCATCCACATGGGGACCTCACTAGTCTACTTAAGATGTTGAAGTTCCTAAAAGCACAGTCAATGTTTGACAAGCAAAGACATTATTGTAGAGGAACCTCTCTCTGCCTTCGAAACCTAAACCCATAAAGTCATGCCTACCTTAAGGTAACCATTTGCGCACAGATCTCTGCTTTGACCACATTCCCATCCTCAGTAGGACCAAAAATAATGAAAATACCTCCGAGCTTACATCTAAAGGTTATACAATGTCAAATGGTCCTAATTTGCCCATAAAGTTCCCAAGAAATTCAGCTTCATAGTCCCTTTCCTCGAATCACTTCAAGCCAAAATGTATTTACATCGGTGATGGAAAGGTTATCCCTGCCCACTCTAATAAGTTTAGATATTGCTATCCTTCTGAAGTCAATGGAAGTAAAATCCTGCAATGCTACCAAAGACATTATAATGGAATGACTTATACATCACACTTTCTTCAATATGCTCTTGTTACTCTGTCCCCAAAGTGCCCCAAGTATTGCATGAAAGAACATTAATGGCAAATATTTTTCCTCAATCATAACAAAACGATGGAAAGCAAGAGAAAAGGAAATGGAGGCAACGATGGCTAATGACAGGTAAGAGCAACAATGAGACATAGGAGCTATGAATCTACCATTTGGAAAATAGACAACTAGTCATTAGTATGTGCCTGCCACAAGTATCAGCCTTATAGTACTATTATATGATCTAAGGTGAGATTGCTAGCAAGTAAATAGATGGCCAAACTTCCGAAATTTATTAACCTGACATCAGTCTTGTCTCACATTAACTCAATTCATGTTCTCAATATGATAATCACTAAAAGCAATCGCCTTTATTCACATTTGAGACTAAAACTTCCATCATGGTTATCTTCAAGAGTAAAAAGCAGAAACCTTTGTGGATTGTTCATGAATGAAGACTATTAAGGGTTGAAGAGGTCAACATACATAGTTTATTTCATAATAATGGTTAAAAGGCACAGAACTTTGGGGATGTTCATAAATGAAGACTATTAAGGGTTGAAGAGGTTAACATAGATGTTTATTTCATAATAATGGTTGTTAGCTGATAGATTCAACAAGAGTCACCGGCAGATCACTTGGAGTTTATTTAGAAGCTAGAAGCACCAGTTTGTGATTGTAATTTCATTTTAACAGTCAGCTTTCGTCTTTGGAGATAGGAAAGAAATAGGAAGGAGGAAATTTATGTGAAAAAAATGGATTGAGATTATGTGCATGAAACTTGAAATGAGATCCATATGGATGCAGATGAATTATGTACATCATGGACACTCATCCATATCATGATATGACAAGGTGGAAAAGAATGGATTGAGATTATGTGCATGAAAACTTAAATGAACAAAAAAAAACTACTTTAACAAGCACTTAATTGACATATAAGTGCTTTTGTTGTTGTGGAATAAGAAACCTTTGTATCTTAATGCATGAATTTAATTTATGCAAAGCGATTAGAGCAGGATCCACTTTTTGGGGAGTATGAGTCGAAGCAATAACAAGAATATTTCTAGCGAAATTTTCATAAAGTTATAATAAAGTGACATGTTTCACATAAATTTAAAATCTAAGAAAAATTATCATCATCACACATACACATATGCGCGCGCACAGAGAGAGAGAGAGAGAGAGAGAGATATATATATATATATATATATATATATATGTATTTAGGTATATATGTATGTATATGCACACATAAACACAGACACACACACATAATTATTTTATATATGTCAAGGATGTCTAGGTTTTATAGGATATTACACACCATACAATGGCAAGGATGACCATTTGGCATCATTGGATGCTTAACTACTGAAGTAGTAGAATAGTCCTATCTGTACTACTCTTATGCAATAAAAAGATATAAATAAAATCAATTTGGCCCTTCCTCCTGGAACTGTGAATTAATTAGCATAAGATGGCTGCACATGTAATCAATTTGGAGAGACGCAATTTAGTACAAAAAAGAGAACAACGAAAGAATGAAGCAATTAGACCAACAAATATGCATTTCAACAAACAGGTCTCTTGAACATTAGCTGCTTTATGATTATACAAGAAAACCAAAAATTACCTTCATCATAACTTTGACTTTTTCTTTAGAAGGGGGATCGAAGTGGGGCCCAGGCAAATGCTTGTTAATTCCACTATATCCAGAAAAAAGGGAAAAATATAAAACAAAGAAGGAAACCACAAAAGAGAGAGAAAGAAGGAAAGAAAAAAAAGCCTTGTGCAGGCTCTTCTTTCTTTCACTCCTTTTGGTAGTGAAGAATGAAGAATCTTACTTGTAAACAAGTAGGACAGCAATATATAGGTCTTCAAATGTCAATTTAACTTTTCCTGATCCATCTTGGAAACGATTAAAAACCCTATCTGTTATCTTTCTTACTTGCTTATCTCTCCATTGTTTACCTGCAGAAACCTTTAACATCAGAAACATTATGAGAAAAATACACTCTTTAAAAAACTAAAATTACTTCCAGGTTATTCATTTCATCAGAATAACTTCCTCAAGGAAAGGCCACACACCCCACTTG
Organism: Buxus sempervirens; assembly: GCA_947561395.2. NCBI lineage: Eukaryota > Viridiplantae > Streptophyta > Magnoliopsida > Buxales > Buxaceae > Buxus > Buxus sempervirens. Next base: position 28,927,562 of record OX387193.1, read on the forward strand.
GATGATTAAACCAGATTGATGGATAGCTGGAAGCCTGGAACATAGATTGGAGTGCATGGAATGTTGCACATATAAAATTACTGAAATATGGCTAAATTTTAACTATACATCATGCATCTAATATAGTTCTACCCAAGGTTTTCATTATCATTTCGATCGACATGTCACCGGCTACTGCAGGCAAAATCTCAAGATCTCCTACTTACAGGAAAATCGCTAGAACATGATTTTTTCAGTAAAAAAATGAGAAAAAAGCATAAATATGGTAAAAGCATTCTAATATTATGGTTTTTCTAAGTTTAAGTGAGACTAATATATGCCCAAATACTTAATAATTGTGACAAAAACATATTTAAATATGGAATAATGGATCATTTGCATATTTAAAGGAAGTTTAATGATGAAGATACAATGGCAGAGGCTGATAGGCATGCATATTTACATAGTAAACCTGAAAATGAACACAAAAATAGAAAGTGCATGCATGAAGATACCATGGTCGCAGGTGACTTTTACTTCATTTTGACGACATTTCAACGACTTACAGGAATGCTTGGCATTCCATTTTCTAGGGCGATGTGTTGCTAACTCTCCAAATAGCAACATTTCGCGACATTTTACAAAATGTCCCGACATTGAAAACAATGGTTTTACCAACATTCAACTATTTCCTAAAGAATTATTGGACACCAGGAATATTTAAAACAACAGAAAATATACATACTGAAAAAATCCACAATAATGCTGCCACTTAATTTTTAATCACATATGAACTACTATAATTCCATATAAATATTGACTATTGGTTTCTAACACCTAACAAACAAATGATAATAAGAAGCTGTACACCAAATAGTTGGGGTTGGCAACAATGATCATCCCATCGTCCATGTCAATGTGATAGAACCCATAACTACAATGATGTTATGTGCCTTCAAACCCATTCTGGAACTCCACCCAGAACCCTTCAGTGTCCTTCAAGCCATTTTAGATCCTTGAACTTGCACCATTTTTTGCCTTCTAGTGCCTCCACAGAATCTCCATTTTACATGCTGAAGACATCTAGCTCAACTTTGTTTTATCTCCCAAGAGGACTACTTCAAGAATCCCGAAGATATGTTCATTGCTTACTTTATCTTTTCTAGTATCTTCACCCATTCATCTCAATATCAGCATATAAGCCACACTCATTATAACTAATTTGCCTCTTATAGCCCCAATATTCTACATTAATGTCCATAGAAATCCATAGAAATTAATCTAAACCTTAAAACATGGAAAACCAAAAAGAAAATTTTGGCGGTAAACATATAAAAGTGTATACAAGATCCAGCATATATCGTATCTGAAAAGGTCAAGGTAGACGCTTCATAGTCATTTATATAGGTGCAGCTCTGAAATAAGCAATTACATCCTAAGGCAGGCCCTAACAAGAATTCAAACTCCAATCATAAATTTTGGTTGGAAAGGATTGTAACCTGGTGCAGATCTGCCAAAGCAGGGAGCCAGAGTGGACTGGTAACAGATATAAACTGTCATTTCGGTACAAAGTAACTCAGCTCAAACTTGAACTCATGTTTTAAAGCAGGCAGCACAGATGTTTGACTATCACAACAAGTGACAGGTCCCTCAGGTTAAGAAAAGGACAAAAGAACAAAATTTTGCAAAACATAGCTATGCCAAAAAGATGTTAAATACACGTCTGCCATGAAGGAACTACATGACTTGCAACACTGAACACAAAATTTTAAGGTATCCTCATTGAACAAATATCAGCCTCACAAGATAACTACATTTATACCATTCATAGAACTTTTATCCAGATCATTCCATTTCCTTCTGAACTGAGACAAATATACGAGTGGTGAGCATCTAATACATATTTATCTTCGTCCCAGAAGATCTCTTTTCTGGACTCAGACAACTAGGATGTATGGTCTGTCAAACAAGATTTTAAATATTGCTGCTGAGGGGCATGCCAACCCTTCTGCCTGCCGGCATATCGGCAATATGCCTCTGGCATATCACCGGTATAGTGTACAAACCTGATAGATAATTTTTTTATAAGCATAAATACATTTGAAAGGAAATTTCTGCAAGAATTTTTTTATTAGAAAAAAAATTACTGACACCCATCGATGGATTTGTTGTCACTGAACTGCATATCCAAAAATGAAGGATTCTGCAAAGTTTAGAAGCATCAAATTTGCATAATAACATATTTACCTGACTAACACTCCTCTGAAATCACAACTCTCAAAGTTTATCTTGCATTGGAGGGAATAACACTCAAAATGAGTGTGAATCAACTTCAATTTGAAGAATATTCAGGTACTTCTTCGAATTTAAAAAAAAAAAAAGCAAAAGAGGGTGTGAGAGATAAGTCGCTCAAAAATGGTTACTTATCTCTCAAAAGAGGGCTCTAAAAGCACTCTTTTGAGTAACATGCCAACTATATATTGTCTCTGACTCTCTGGAGAAGAAGTCTATTTTCTCCCAGATTATTGTTCTGGTCCAGGCCTTCAAAGGCGACTTATCACCAGCATTCTGCGGCATGCCGGCAATATTGTAAACATTGCTGCCAAGGGATGTGATGAGCCTTTGATAAAGTTCACATGGATCATGATAGGGATTACCATTGCTATGATGCTAGATAACTGCACATGTATTCTCTTCATTCATGAAACAGCTGATTCTATATTGGCAATCCTCCAAGATTTATACACTAATGTCAGTCTAACTTCACCGCTGTGTGGGGACACTGGGGAGAGAAAGAAAGACAGAGAGAGAGAGAGAGAGAGAGAGAGAGAGAGGGAGATTTCCCTCTCAAAGCTTTTTTGTCATAATTTTATTGATATAAACATGGACATCAAACTCTTTTACCATGTATTCAGGCTCCAAATTAATCAAATCTTTTGTCTCCGAAAATTTGTCAATGAAAAATTATCTTCTCTGGAAATGTGTTCTTCCTTTCAGTCAAGGGCAACTAATTGATGCCCATCTCACCAGGAGTTAAAAAAAACAAATATAATTCCTAACCTCTTCAGAAATAAAGGGCAGTATCAATCCAGACCAGAAAACTAGAAGCATCATTATCATCTCCTCAGGAATTTGATTACCAGAACCTGTCTGAGAAGGCTTGAGGCGACAAGGCTTTCTCTTTTTCAGCTGTATTTTCTGAAACCCTCTTTATAAAATCTTCTTTAATTTTCAAAAGAAAAAAGAACCTGTCTGAGAAGTGTTTCTTGCTGTACTAGACACTTCATAGGCACTGTAGAGCTTTGCCTGAAGAAAGCATTTGAAGAGATCTCCAAATTCCAGAAACATCAATTCATTAGCAATTGCATATGAGTTAGACAAGAAGTTCAATTTCCCAAGATTACCTTACATGTCTAAAGGTCTGTAAAATATAATTTTGTTATAATTTTGTAATTAACTTACAATTTCCAGACAAAGAGAGAGAAGGTTCATCAATTGGTTTGATCCGAGTATGATACTTTTTCTGAACTATTACTGCCTCACTACCAAAATCCAATTCTCTCACCCTGTTTCATCAATGATGAATTATAAGTTGAATTTATTTATGCCTCTGAAAGAAAAAAACACCAATGAGCCAAGCCTTTGTAGGCCACTTAAAAAAATTTTATGCAATGAGACATATAGGAAAGGAATAATTGTGAGCGGGGTAAGCAACAAAATAGTACACCAAGTTCAATTCTATATTCAGAGATTTTCTTCAGAGAGGAAACAGAATACTACATATAAGGGAGGTAATAAAAACTTTCATAATCCTGGTAGTGCTCAGGAAGTCCAAGGTGTCAACAATGTTATAGACCAGAGCTGGGAATTCATAACAGGTTGAAAGCAAGAAATGCAGAAACCAGGACACATGTCTTGAGCTAGAATCACACTGTTCAGTCATTTCAGGCCATCACATATCAACAGAATCAGAAGCAGATCCTAAATTTCTATTAAGCCAGCTTCTTTTTTCCCAAAAAGTGGTTTCTCGCACTGGATCTGGAATCCACACACATACATACACAGAGATGGCATTGGCTTAAATGTGTTAGAAGACGCTTGTCAGCACTGGCATAGTAAATCTCAGATTCAAGTTATCCAATTATCCATTATATTTGTGGTGATTGCTGCTCTAATTCTACATCTTGGGTTTTTCCATATCCACAACCTGCTCTGGCTCACCAGTCCCAAGTTCTAAATTTAGGTCAAAACTCTTCATATTGTTTGTTTTACATCCAAAAGAACATCGTTTGTTGCTTCAGGATTCTGAAAGCTGATGTGTCTCACAAAATTTCTTCATATCCATTTCTCAGGGTATCTGGTAACCATGTATGTCGGAGTTGATGATTTGACAGAACAAATAATAAGAAATCTCCATCCGAAATCCATAAGTAGGGCCATCCACTGCAGATTATTTGTAAGAAATACTAATTTATGGCAGGTCACTTGGGTCACCTAATCAAGATCTTTCCTTATAGCTTTTCCTCATATCTAAAAAGCTGGTGCAGTTGCTTGATTATCAGGTCAAGGCAATTCACTATCATTATCATTCTTTTGCACTAGTCCTTTTCTTCTTCATACGGGTCTTCAAACTCCTCCCAGTGAATCAATATGCAATCAGCATTACCCATCGTCTTCCTGGCATATAAGATACACCTTCAAATTATTGTGTCCATTGCCTGATTGGCAAGCAACACATAATTTCTTGTCAAAGAAGCGCTCCCAAAAGAAAAACAGATTATTTTGGAATTTATATTAGTGCAAGCAAGGAGAAGCATACCAGCTTGCCCATCAAGTGGAAGGGTAACCAAATCAGGGTCCTAGAGAAAATTTCATCAGGAAAAGAGGGATCCCTCTTTGGTGAGGGAAGATGTAGCATAGCCTAGTTACCTGCATCACCATCTTAATTTGATTTCATTTCATTTATTGGTTTAGACTCCCTCAATCAGGATGTACAGAGTACAGACAATGATAGCAAATGAAACTTTACAAATGCCTGAATGAACTCAATTTGAAACTCTGCTGGTGCAGCATCAATAAACCAATCAATGAGTGATCACTTGGCCCATCATTCAGAGGAATCTTCTTTTTTATTTTCAAAAATCTGACAATAATTGATCAGCAGTTTCATCATCTTCCTTGCTTACACAAACACAAACACTCTTATGCACACACACACATATATAGGCACACACACACACACACACACACACACACACACACACACACATATATATATTGGCAATAGAGAAGGTTAATCTATCTTCCATGTCAATAATTTTTTTACAATTTCAAGTGATAGATTTTTATGAATGCATGATCTGCTTCTTGTTCCTGAGCTCAAAAAAGGCTTCTATTTTCAATTAGTCTATACATCAGTTTCCGTATTTTTTGATAAAACAAGAAAACATTCAAACATATCTTTGTGCCAAACCAGAAATGGATAAAAACAAGAAAACAAGAAAAAACTGAATCCCAAACCAGAAATGGAGAAATTTTTCTTGGACAGATCAAGGATATTACAAGAAGAATGACTTTGTGCCAAAACATTCAAACATATCTGACATTGTGACTTGGATATCCATAAAATAACAAGATTGTTTTCATGGTTGAAATGAATTTCATTCAGTTTGTTGAGCTTGTTAGTTGCAAAAAGACTGTGCACTTTTATCTTTCTTTGAACCATAATAAGCCAAATAATATTTTTCAGAAATATCATTTGATTTCTAAGACCCATCTCGAGTTAATTTGTTCCAGAAGTCCAATATTATTTTACTATTGTAGAAGATCACATGTTAAAATGATTCTACCCACTCAGACAAAATCAGAATTTCTTAAAAAAAATTTATGATTGTAAAAGATTATATGAAAAAATGTAGTCATAAAATTGAAATATTTCAAAGCAATAGAGGGAGATGACAAGGAACACTTTCTAATGAATCTGAGAAAAGGAAATTTCAGAACCACTATCATTCCCTGGGGGTCCATAAAAAAAATATTTTATGCTACAATTAATATTAATTTTCCATAAAGGACATCCAAATTGATGGTTTAAGTGCTTTGTTACAAGGAGTTCCTCATTAATCATCTCTTTCGTGATGCTCCATCAAAAAAAGAGAAAAAAAAAGGCAAATCTTCCAAGGTCTTCAGTTGTTGATGCTTTCCAAATTTGTGAAAATATGACAATAAATTTTATCAGAAGTACTTGGATTGTGTGTTTGTGGATTCAAGCTTCTCTCATTAAGTATATAGACGTATATTCTCTACCACTTATGTTTCCTACAGTTGGTTTTCCAGGAAAATACATTTTTACTAATGGCAATTCATTGGCTGATTGCAGTCAATAGACTGGTGTGCTGCAAATTTTGATAATGGTTTTCATATTCTTCCTCATATCCCCCTTCTTCAAACGTGACAATTACCACCCGCTACTTGTGGTACTAGATTTTGTGGATACTTCTCCATGTAAACATCCCTGCAGCTCCAAGTATTATTAATGTTCCATGCACATCACCCAGTGCAGAACCAGAACATTCCATGCACATCACCCAGTGCAGAACCAGAAACTACAGGCACCACATACTCATTGTCAGCATCCTTATCAAAAAAGTTTCAATGCAACTGATCCACCTTCAATCCAAGATATCATGTTAATCAGAGCTTAAAATTACACAAATGTTCTCTCAATCCCTCTATGCTTGGCAAGGACCACGGCTTCATCTGCAGTCAAATATCCATCCTCCAGTAACATGACATCTCTCCATTTCATCTCAGGTTATCATATGCAAGCCACTAACATACCTTGGAAACAGTTGCTCCTTGGTCTAATGTATGTCATTGTGCACCATGAGTTTGTAAAATTCTTCAGTATAATCAATTACACTTTTTGATTCTTGGCAAAGAGTGTTGAACTAGGAAAAGGTAACTTAGGTGAAATCAAGCTGAAAGAATTTCTCTTTCAACCTTGACTTGATTTTCAGCCAAGTTGAAATTTTGGGCCTTTCTTTTAAGGCATGTAACTCTTGAACTTTGTCTCACCATTCAGATTCATATCCATGAATTCGAGTAGCTACTTGCCTGACATGTTGGCTTTCTGGTGTCTCTTTTTGTAATTAAAAAAAAAAATTCCAATGGCACTAAGCCAATCAAGAAATTCTTTAGAATGAAGATACCCATGAAACTCCGATAGGTCAACCTTGAGTGATAATGTCAGAATCATGATAAAGCTATCGTTCCCCACATGTAGGTTGATAGGCAAAAGGATTGATCTTGGATTCTTCGCCTGAATCATCTTGGCTTTATCCTAGGTCATTACAAACTTCTTGAAGTTCAAGCTGAACGTTTAATTGCTCAACTTGTCTCCGAAGTGCCTGCAGTTCCTCTTCTCTTGTGCTGTCCATCACAGCATGAACATGCTCCCTACCTCCCCTAACCACCATTGGAGAAGTGATGATAGATGGTATAGGTAGCTCAAGAGCTTAGCTCAAGCTATAATACCATATGATGGAGAAGCAAAGAAAGGTAGAGGCAAGAGAAAGAAAATAACTCAAGATAACAATAAGAAAAAAGAGATAAGAGAAGATTAGGAAACCTTCTGTTCAAATTTTCTTAACTAGTTGTATATTACTTGAAAACTCTGCCAGTGTTTGCTTTTATTGTTATATCTTTTATGCGCTGCTGGTCCCAAGCCCGGAGAATGGAGGAGGGTTGTGTCAGGTTAGCAGCCAGTGTAAAACTCTTGCTAAATTTAAGGGTGCAATCATACTAGCACTAATGCACCGCATCCCATCAGAACTCCAAAGTTAAGCGTGTGGCTGTTAACCACAAGTTCGGAGGTTCAAGCCCTCCTTCTAGCGTAATTTAAAAGTTTCCCTACTTTGGTGGGAACTGGCTTATGATGACGGTGATGATGATGATGATGAATTGTATATTACTTGTATCATACACAAACCATGACCTCCTCCTCCTTATATAGGCCTTTACACATTAAACATCTAGTTACTTCTACAACTTACAATGCAGTAATATAAAATTTACTAGATATTAACTACTACAAACAACTTGCAATCTAGTCAAAATTCAACTTACTATAACTACTATTCCCAAATCTAATAAAGTTTCTAACCACCAAACCATTTCCGATGAGAAGTTTAACACAACTAAAGACTTAGGCTCCGTTTGTTTCAAAGTAAAACATTTTCCTTTGGAAAATATTTATGTCGGAAAATATTTTCAGGAAAATCAAAGTTTTTCAATTGTTTGGATGGATATTAGAAAATAGAGTTGAAAATGAGAATTTTTTCATTTTCTTCTGTTTGGAATAAATGAAAATAATGGAGGAAAACTTAACAAAATTAAAGCCATATGCGCCCATACCGGTCCTCCGGTAACTGACACCCATACTGTAATTTCATCAAGAATTCCTTGAAGAACACCAGTATACTTCGGCGACCGTAAAGGTATCTCAACGCATTGATTCCGATATAGCAAAGGAGGTAGATGGTGTCGGCAAGGGAGGGGTCGAAGGTGAGATGGGGATACTCGAGGGATTCGGCGATGGAAGAGAAGTTCAAGCATGAAGGGGCCCATGCATTCGGGGGTGTCCAGTACTAGGCCATTGAATCGGAGTCAGAGGGCTTTGGTGAAGTGGAGGTGGAAGCATGGTTGTTAGTACCGGGATCAGGTACCGGACAAGTCTGGGCCGGTCCTGGTACAACCTGGACCAAATCGGCCGGTCCCAGGTGATCACGAAAAAAAGGCCAAAAAAAAGGGGGTTGTGGGCATGGATCAACCGGTCCCGGTCTGGACCGTCCAATCCAAAATGGTAGTAGGCAGTACGATCTGGCCCAATCCGATCTGGCTCCAAAAATTCAGAATAAAATAAAAATGTAAAAAAAAAATCAGAAAAATAGGAAAATTCATAATAAATTGATATAATATATAATAAACAATTAAATAGTGTATTAAAAGGGTATGTAAATAATATGTTAAATTGTTATTATCAACACTAACTTAACATCTAGGACCGTAACAGATTTACATTGTAGAAAGCAAAGAGGATTCTGAGTATCAGGTTCTCTAGATGTGGGTGTAAACCGGTTCGTGATCTGTTGATTCTGCTGCGTATTTCAGGTTTGGATTCGTTTACAGATATGTCTCTAAAACCTTGCAAATACTGCATCGTATAAGCTAGCTTGTAGAATATTTTTCACCTGCAAATGAATTTTCTCAATCTCATAAGATATGCTGTACCCACAAATCAAAAATGTCATTGTGCTGAGAACTTGAGAATAAGCTGTCTCCCTGCTATAGTTGAGTGTACAAATCACCAGTTTTTGTAGGCTCAGAATTTCCTGGCATTAGTTGTACTTATGTGTTCCAGTTTTCCTTCCAAATAATTTCAAGCTCTAAGCAGAGGCTGTTCCCCTTTTAAACATTAATGTCTCCTTCTCTACTGTGTTTGTGATATCAAGGAGCTATATAACCTTGACATTCACCACAAAAGCTTTCAACTATTGCTCAGAATAAACTATTTGCCTAAGTGTTTCTATTCCATGCTATTTCTTAATTTTAAAGCATCTACGACAGCTGTTCCGGAGATTTAAGGCACCATATTCCTTGTCTAGAATCTATCCTACATCACTTGTATTCCTCAGCTTGAGAAAAATTAAGCAACAAAATGGGGATGCACAGATCATGATAAAAATTACCATTTCACTGCATTAAAAGAATTTGAAATATGTTAAACTAATGAAACATCTCACTCCATTCAAAACACAATCATGCTGTTTGATTATTATAACCTTCCTGCTTATTTTTAATTCCATATAATATTTCTTTATACTTCAAAAATTTGCACACCACTATCATGCTGCAACTCTATTAAAGTGAGTTTCATTTTCAAAATTTCTCTAATGTCTCTTGTGACCCTGTATGTTAAGAACATCCCAAGAGTGATTATCCTAGATTCTCGAATCCTTTCTTGATCCATACTGTAATCAAGCTCCAAAATTACCCATTCAATGTTAAATGTGAAGACCCAGACAACTTTGAGAAGATTGATCCACAAGAAGTTCAGAATTGCTTTCAGAAACCAATTGAACATTTTATACCCAGCCCCTAGCATTTAAATAGACGAAAACTACATTACATTAAATCTAGTAAAATACAAAGATCCCAATAACTGATGCTGAAAAAGCAACTAACCACCAGATATGTACAGGAAAACAGAATCCAATAAGCAACTAAAACCCTTGCCATTGAAAACCAGTTAATTAAAGAACTCCCAATTCAGAATAACTCAAAAACAAAATTTTAAACTTCTTAAAAAATCCAAAAAAATTCTATAGCGGCATTTCTACCAACACAAGGTGACTCATCCCTAGAAAACCATATATAATGCTGAATTTGGAATCATAACGAACATATAAGTATGGAGAACTGAACTATAACACCGAATAATAAGCTAGACCCCAGAAACCCTATAACAGAAAAGCACGAAACGCATATAAATGGCAGAGAAATGTAGAAGAAGCGTATTTACGTTCAAAGACTACCCATCGATTCAAAGACGAAACATATAAAACTTCACACAAGTATCCACCGATTAAAAAAAAAAAGGAGCCAGAGAGACCGAAGACCATATTCTATCATGATCCGATCTCAAGTACCTTGTAATTTCTCCTGAATTGAGCCGAAGACCTGTCCCATGGCGAATCTGGAGCAGAGGCCGAGGCAGCTGCAAAGTACCCAAAGTCTATTTGAAACAAATTGAAATATAGAGAGAGAGCGTGTTTGGGTAGTTGAAGATACAAGTAGGACTAAGAAGCGACCCGCGGGAAGTATGACGGACGTGTAATTCGTTAACACGTGGCTCTTCTAAAAGGTCACGGATCCGATTCCTCTCGCCTTAGGATCCTCTTAAGTTTGTTTCTTTTCGCTTTTTGTTTTTTGTGCAAGTCTTAACTTTGGTTCTTACCAATTTACATCAAACCAAAATTCAAAATGGTTGATTGGATTTCAAATTTAAACCTTTTTTTATACCCACCCTTTTTGATGAATAATATATTATTAAGCTATTTTAAATTATTAAATAATCTAAAATAGCTTTTACTATTTAATAAATAAATAAATATAGCTGTTTTATTGCTCCGAGCCTTATCTTTGTGTTAAAAATCATGCTTCCTTTCTTTTATTATCTTTTTCCTATGTTTATTATGTTAATAAATATATTATTTGTAACATATGTTTCAGAATATAAGTTTATCTATTAAATATATATTATGTTTAGTGGATACACGTTTTTTTTCCTATATTTTTTCCCATTGAATATATCTTATTCTTATATCATTTAACTTGTTATTTTATATTAATTCCCATTAAATATATCTTTTTTTTTTGTTAATATACTTTTTTTCTATGTTTAGTGGGTACAGTTTTTTTCCTATATTTTTCCCATGAAATATATCTAATTCCTCTACCTTGATCTTTATCTTTATCTTGTTCTCTTATCTTATTTCCTATAAACATTTATTTCCGATATTTTTGTTGATAACATATTTTTTTAAATAACACATATCTTTCTCTTATACCTTTATCTATTAAAAACCATGTGTTTTTATTAGTAACAAACAAATAGAAACGTCGTCATATTTATATATGACAAATTAATTGTAATTTCATCATATTAATTTATATTAATATGACCTATACATATTTGTTTTTAAATGTTCATGTTAATTATTTTTTATTTAAAATATATTCGTATTTCATGTGTTAATTTATTGGGCTTTTTGCATCCATGTCCTTACATTATACTATATTTGCATCCATATCCTCTTGTTTTTAATATTTATATTTATACCCCTCCGTTTTGTATGATCGTTACAACCATACCCCTGACGTTAATGTACTCTAGCTTTGTTGTTTATTTTTATTAAATGTCTAAAGTAACCTTCTACAAAATAAAAATATTTTGTATTTATCATCCTATATTACCTTATAAACTCATTTACTTCCTTACATTGTTATATGTATTGCATATATACTTTAAGTCATTAATATTAATTTGCTCGATGAGTAATTTTCCATTGGGATTCCACCTAGACCCATTGTCATTTGGCTATTTAATATATTTTTTCCATCTTATAGAAGGTTAATTTAGTCATTTAATAAAACAAACAACAAAAGTTAAATGAATTTGACATTTCTACAACAATTATGTTGAATAGAGGGGTATAAATACAAATATTAAAAACAAGAGGACATAACTGCAAATATATCATAATGTAGGAGTATGAATGCAAAAAAACTCTAATTTATTTTGCTTTTAATATAAATATAATTAATTGTAATTTTGTCATATTAATTAATAAAAAAACCATTTTTGTTAAATATGTTAATTATTTGTTATTGTATATGTGCGTCTTTATAAATTAATATGGCAAAATTCATATTTGTTATTTATAGCTAAAATAGATAACAAATTAATGCTAAGCTATATCATATTTATTTCACAAGGCTGTGTTTATTCACGAGAATTTGGTGGAAAAAAATATATTCTTGAATTTCAAAGTTTTCCGTGTGTTTGTTGTAATGGAAAACTTAACACCATGGGAAAATTTTTCCCAAATGATAAAAAAATGGTGGCAAAAGTTATTTTCCTTCGGCTCTACTTGTTTCAGTGGAAAATATTTTCAGGAGAATTTATTTTCCAAAAAAAAAATTTCTAAGGAAAATTTTTCTTTCCTTTTCTCTAGGCATTTGGATGTAACTTGAAAAAAAAATGTGGAAAGTGAGGATTGAAATGAAAGTTTATAAAGTAGGGAAAGGGTGAAAATTTAATATATAGTTTTCGTCCCTTAATTTTTAAATATATCAAAAATGGTATAAGACGTTATCAAATTTACAGAAATCGACCCAAGCTCTATTCGAATCAAATGAGGTAAACCAAAAATATCTTCAACAATTTTCTCTATTTCAATCTTGCCTTCCAAACCTTTCCTCAAAATAGGAACAATGACTACAAACTTTGCCCTTCCGAACACCGTCTTGCTATTGTTGGTTTATTATAATAAAAAAAAACAATAATAATAAAAAGAAAAAAAGTGCAAAAAGAGGGAACTATGGGATTTAGTTTCCCACGAAGAGGGAACGTCCCTACTCTTCCTCTTTATGAAATTTCAGTAAAAATGGATATATTCTCTTCGTATAAAAGCTGTAATCGTCTTCCCCATATTTTTATCTATCTTGTTCTCTCTAATTTCTACTTCTAAACGACACAATTTTAGTCTTAATTATTCAATTGTTTTCGTTTTGTTCTTTGGGCAAAGAAAGGTGTAGTGTACAGCAAGCAAGCTGGGCTGTTGTATCATGGGGGCATCATGTCGTTCATCTGTTGCATCCTAAAGAGAGCAACCTAGTAGTGCCTTATCCTTACCTACTTCAACACATATCCGGTCAATCTTAAATTTCTGTTTATTGGAGCGATTGAAGGTACGAACCTTGCAGATTTTTTTAGCTTCTATTTCCAACAATTTTAAGACATTTTGATTGATTCATGGAGAATCCCTCTGAATCTGTCGTTTCTAAACCCTCTGACCAGAATAAGCCTTTCCGATTTCAGGGTGCACACTTTCAGAGATGGAGAAAAAAAATTCTATTTTATCTTACTCTCATGAAAGTTGCGTATGTGTTTAATGATGAGGAACCTGTGAGGAATGAGCAGCTTAATACAGAACACGGAGAAATTTCTGCACAACAACAATATCTCCAAAAGTGGGATAATGATGACTATATGTGTAGAAATTACATCATAAACTGTTTGTCTGATGATCTGTATGACTATTATGGACAGACTTTCCCGACTTCTAAAACCCTATGTTCTACCCCATAGAAAAAGTATGATATGGAAGAAGCTAGAGCCAAAAAGTATGCTGTTAGCAGGTACTTTAAGTTCCAGATGATTGAGGATAAATCTGTAGTATCCCAAACCCATGATTTATAGATTATAGTTCATGAAATAATCAGTGAAAGAATGCAGATAGTTGAACAATTTCAAGTAGTAGCTATCATAGATAAACTTCCAGCCTCTTGGAAAGAGTTAAAAAATATCCTTAGGCATAAGACCAAGGAATTCTCTCTAGAAACTCTGATTACTAGATTGATGATAGAAGAAGAGGCTAGAATTCAAGACAAAAAGGATGAATTGAATGATGAAGATGTAACTAAGGTTCACATGGTGAATTCTGAGAAACAGACAAAGAACAATCTGAAACCCCAAAGGAGAAACATGAAATTCAAACATAACCCAAGCCTTGGCCAGAATAGAAACCCGAACCAAAGGAATAAGAACCATGGACCCCTTCAAAACAAAATCAGAATACTAATGCTGTTGCTGCTGTCTATTATTGTTTTGTTTGTGGCAAGCCTGGGCACACTGCAAAGGCATGCAGATTCTAAAAACGTCATCCTGTTGCACAAGCAAACGTGACCGAAGAGACACTCATAGCAATGATTATCGAGGTCAACATACTCCAAGGTTCTGAAGGGTGGTGGGTAGACACTGGAGCTTCTAAGCATGTCTGCCATGATCATGATTGGTTCAAGTCTTATTTCTCTGCTGATAATGATAGGAAGGTGCCGCTTGGTGATTCTCATACCACCAAGGTTCTGGGTACGGGTAAAGTGTAGTTGAAGTATCTTATCTGGACGAATGATTTTGCTGAAAGATGTTCTTCACACTCCTGAAAATTAGGAAGAACTTAGTTTCTAGTTTCCTTTTGAATAAGGATAGTTTCAAACAAATCATAGAATCAGACCAATATGTAATTACCAAAAATGGGATGTTTGTGGGAAAGGGTTATGCTTGTGATGGAATGTTTAAGTTAAATGTTGAAAATATCAATAAAGTTGCTTCTAGTTCTGTTTATATTGCATCTTGTGTTAATTTTTGGCATGCACGTCTTTGTCATATTAATGGGAAGTATGTAAAGAATATGAGTAATTTATGATTTATACCTAAATTGAATAATGAAAATTTTGAAAAAAGTGAATCTTATAGTTTGGCAAAAATTACTAAAAAAACCCTTTAAGAGTGTTGAAAGAAATTCTGAAATATTAGAATTAATTCACACAAACATATGTGAAATGGAAGGTATCTTAACCAGAGGAGACAAAAGATACTTTATAACCTTTATTGCTGATTTTTCTAGATATACAAATGTATATCTACTTAAACACAAAAGTGATGCCTTAGATATTTTCAAGGTCTATGTTATAGAAATTGAAAATCAATTTAATAGGAAAATTAAAAGACTAAGAAGTGATAGAGGTGGAGAATATGGATCAATTGATTTTAATTCCTATATTCAATCTTTAGGAATAATACATGAAACTACTCCTGAATCTAATGGAATAGCTTAACATAAAAATATAGTCATAGTAGAACTCACTAATGCTATGCTTATTAGTTCTGGGGCACCCTCCAATTTATGGAGGGAAGCACTCCTAACAGCTTGCTATATACTAAATAGAGTACAACATAAAGTTATATAAACTACACCTTTTGAATTATGGAAAAATAGAAACAATTTAAATTACTTTAGAGTATGAGGTTGTCTAGATTACGTAAGATTACCTAATTTTAGAAGAGCTAAATTAGGAAATATAGCTTTTGAGTGTGCTTTTGTATGCTATGCTCAAACAAGCAAAGCTTGCATATTTTTTGACCTTAAAAACAATGTAATTATTGAATTTTTAGATGCTGAATTTTATAAAGATAAATTTCCATTTAAATCTAGAAATAGTGGGGGTTTAATTCCTAATAATGAACCAAGTTCTTCTATACCCAGATTAGAAAGTCAAGTTGACTATGAAATACAACCTAGGAGAAGCAAAAGGGCTAGAGTTGAAAAGGAATTTGGACCTAATTATTATATTTACAATATTGAAGGTGATCCAACTTCCTTTGAAGAGGCTTTGAACTCTTTAGACTCTGACTTTTGGAAAGAAGCCATTAATGATGAAATAGATTCTTTAATTTCCAATCAAACTTGGAAATTAGTTGTTTTACCTCCAAGATGTAAAATAATTGGTTGTAAATGAGTAGTTAGGAAAAAATTAAAACCAGATAGCACAATAGATAAATACAAAGCTAGATTAGTTGCCAAAGGTTTAAACAAAAGGAAGACATAGACTTTTTTGACACTTACTCCCCTGTTACCAGAATTACATCCATCAAAGTATTAATTTGCTATATTTGCAATACACAATTTAATAATACATCAAATGGATGTAAAAACTGCATTTTTAAATGGAGATTTAGATGAAGAAATATATATGGATCAACCAGAAGGTTTTATATCTCCTGGTAATGAACATAAAGTATGTAAATTAATAAAATCTTTATATGGTCTAAAACAAGCACAAAACAATGGCATGATAAATTTGATCATTTTCTTATCACTAATGGTTTCAGAACAAATGAAAGTGATAAATGCATTTATTATAAAGTAGAAAATGGAGTTCATGTCATTATTTGTTTATATGTTGATGATTTGTTGATCTTTGGTTCTAATTTAGATATCATTAAAGTGACTAAATTATTGCTTAGTAGTAACTTTGATATGAAAGATCTAGGAGAAGCTAATGTTATTCTTGGAATGAAAATCACTAGGACTGAGAATGAAATATTCCTAGATCAGTCACATTACATTGAGAAAATACTAAAGAAATATAAATTCTCTGAATGCAAACTTGTCTGCATTCCTTTTGATCCTAGTATACATTTGTATCCTACAGATAATGATAATGATAATGATATTGTGAATCAAAAGGAGTATGCTAGTATAGTTGGTAGTTTAAGATATGCTATTTATTGTACTAGACCTGATATTACATATGCCGTTGGTATACTCGGTAGATTTACTAGTAAACTAAACTTTGAGCTTTGGAATGCTATAAATAGGATGATGAAATACCTTAAGAAAATCATACATTATGGCATATGTTATCAGAGGTTTTACGCTGTCCTTGAGGAATATAGCGATGTTGGTTGGAACACACTCTCTGGTGATTCAATGTCTACCATTGGCTATATATGCACATTGGGTGGTGGGGCTGTATCTTGGAAATCCAAGAAGTAGCAAATTATTGCAAAGTCCACTATGGAAGTTGAACTTGTTGCTTTAGCTTCAGCTAGTGAGGAAGCAGGTTGGTTACGTGATTTAATATCACAGATATCTGTATGGAATGAACAAATACCACCTATCTTGATTCATTGTGATAGTACTGCTGCTATAAGTAGAGTGCATAACAAATATTATAATGGGAAATCCAGATCTATTAGAAGAAAGCACAGTACTATGAGATCATACCTAAACAATGGTACTATAAATGTTGATTTTGTAAGGTCTGGTGATAATATCACAGATCCTTTAACAAAGCCTCTAGCTAGAGAAAAGATCTGGAATACATCGAGGGGGATGGGACTTAAGCCCATAGAAAAATAAATCTCCTATGAGGATACCCAACCTAGGGACTGGAGATCCCAAGAACTAGGTTCAAAGGGCAAAATGAATCATAGAGTGATTTGACTTTGGAATATGTACTACTTGTTTTATAGTCCATCCCTATGGTGTAAGTGCATATTCATAACGATATAAAAGTTGAATTTTAATTCTTAATGAGATCTATTGCTCAATTTGAGTGGGATGTCTAGTTATGAGAGTATCCTTGATAGACTCACCAGTATGAATGAGGAAGTGGGGCCGCTTCTTATGAGAATTGGACTAACTCTCTAGAACACTCATGAAACTGGGATCAAGCACAAGGCCGAAATGTGCTGGCTTTTGAACTCCTAATTTTGACACCTTGAATATTATGTGTGTGAAACAATTCCATGTATCCTCAAGTAGTCTTAGTTCAAGACTTGTTCACTTTGAATCTAATACAGGAATTGTTAAAACACTAAATGAGGGTTCAAGCCAATGGCACCTTCATTATGCATAATGTTTTATCTTCGCCCAGATGTTTTGTTTGATTTAATCATCTTATTGTTCTTTATGTTTTTATTAAAATAAGTGGGAGATTGTTGGTTGATTATAATATAAAAAACAATAATAATAATAATAATAAGAAAAAAAAAGTGCAAAAATGGGATTCAGTTACTTTCCTTAAAATATGGGATTTAGTTTCCCACGAAGAGGGAAAGTCCCTACTCTTCCTCTTTGTGACGTTTCAGTAAAAGCGGATATATTCTCTCCGTATAAAAGTTGTAATCGTCTTCCCCATATTTTTATCTATCTTCTTCTCTTTGATTTCTACTTCCAAATGATACAATTTCAGTCTTAATTATTCAATTGTTTTCGTTTTGTTCACTGGGCAAAGAAAGGTTTGTAGTGTGGAGCAAGTTTCTTATGTTGATGCAGATCAAAGGAAACATACAACAAGCAGGTTGGGCTGTTGTATCCTGGGGGCATCGCGTCGTTCAACTATTGCATTGGAAATTATTCGTAGAGGTGCAAATGTCCTAAAGAGAGCGATGTAGTACGCGCCTCATCCTTGCCTACTTCAACACATATCCGATCAGTCTTAAATTTCTGTTTATTGGAGCGATTGAAGGTACGAACCCTGCAGATTTTTTTGGCTTCTATTTCCAACAGCTATTCCATTATGTAGCTACAATGACAATAATAGTCAACTGTGAATCTCTATCCTGACATCCTTCGTGGACTGAATGTTCCCTAGACTTTCTTGTATTTATTGGTACAACCAATGATCTTTCAAACCACTACATAAGAACTATAAATTCCTAGTTGGTTCTTGTAGCGGATTGATAATACACCACTTATCATCATGATTTGTGAATAGAGCAAACATAGGCAAGTGACACATCATAGCTTCCCAGATCCTAAAGCAAACAATTAGGGTTCAACAAAACCAAGGTTTCATGCTTCCGAATGTAAGAAAACAACACAACCAGGGACCCTTCATTAACCACACTGTCCTCTTCGCTTTCCCAAACACCAAATTGCTACTGTTGTAGTCGTTCTTGTTAAGCTATTTCATGGAGGGATTCACACCCAGAATTCCTTCGAGATTCTTCCCAAATCCATCGCTTTTCCTCCTAAACAATTGTTGCTCTTCTCAACACTTTAATTGGTCAAACGAAACGAAGAGGCCATGATCCGATATCCTTTAAGGGGCTTTGACCTTTTGTGGAGATGAAAGCTGCCAATTGAGCTTGATCGTGCTATTGGGTGGGGTCCAAGCCCATGATGGGGCCCACCCACCATCATTTGAGAGGAAGAGAACTTCTATTCTCTTTTTTAGAAACAAAGAAATAGAATAGGGTTGCTGCCATGTTAGGTTTTTGGCTAGACAGAGGGTGAGAATGTGAATTTTGGAGTAGAAGAAAAGTGGAGAAAAAAGGGGCAAAACATGGGTACATTTTGGGGTTTTGTTCGTGCTCAAGAAAGAGGTTTTTGGCTTGTTTTCTTCTTGGTTTCCAACACCAAGGTTGTTGATTTCTCCAACGGGGTTGGAAGGGTGTGGTGAGGTATTCACATTGTTACAGTTGGGAGGTGATATTGTATTATCTCTATTTTCTGGTTGTATCTTAAGTTTTGGGCAAGAACTTGAGAGATCTACTTGTATTATTTTTTATCTTGAGATAGTGTAACTTTTGCTTAAATTGCCTCGTGGTTTTTTTCTCTTCACTGGAGGGGTTTCACGTAAATTTTGGTGTGCCCCTCTATTGTCTTCCATGTGTTTAATTATTTGCATCTTATAACAGTTAGTTTTGCTATCCTCACATATTGGTTTGGATTGTGCTTGCAATTTCCAATTTGTGTTGTTTGCCTTGACTCACATACAAATAGGGGAAAATGTTTTCGCCTTTCGTCTATCCCCAACAAGTGGTATCACAGATTGGTTATTTGAGGTGTGATTGTTTTGTGGGTCAAAATGGATGGTTGAACAAATAGGATGGTTAGCCTTAATGGCTTTGACGAGTTGATTTGGAAGGCTAAGATAGAAGAAATTCTATATTGCAAAGACTTGTATTCACCCATTGAAGGGGACAATGCCAAACCAAAGGAGATGTCAAATGATGAATGGAAGAAATTGAATAGAAAGTGTATTGATCATATTAGGCAATGGTTGGATGACAGTGTATTCCACCATGTGTCTAATGAAACTTCTGCTAGTTCTCTGTGGAAGAAGCTATAAGTTTTTTATGAGAGGAAACTGCAGGAAATAAGGCTTTCTTAATAAGAAAGCTTGTGAACTTGAAGTTTAAAGAAGGCAGTTCCATTGCAGAACATTTAAATGAAGTACACAGTATTGTCAATCAGTTGGCTGTAATGAAGATGGTATTAGAAAATGAACTTCAAGCTTTGTTGCTTCTTAGTTCGTTGCCTAATAGTTGGAAAACCTTGGTGGTGTCACTCAGCAACTCTGCTCCAGATGGTGTACTTACCATGAGTCAAGTTACTAGTAGGTTTCTCAATGAAGAAACAAGGAGAAAGTCAGTTAGTGATGATAATCCACAAGCCCTAGTCACAGAGAGGAGAGTGTTGGCTAGCAAGATCTGTGCATTAGCTGGCGAGATTTGTGTTGATTCCAAGATTGTAGGGAAGCCTATTTGTTTCCTTGTACATATTATTTGTTTCCTTGTACAAATTATTGTCTTACCTAAAATAGGAGTCTAGGTCTTCTTGTTTTCTTGTATATATACTTCCTGTAAAGGTCAATACAGTAATGAAAAAATTCACAGAACAGAAACGTTCTTTTGTATTCTTGGCCATGTTCAACATGGTATCAGAGCAAGTCTGATCCAAAAGCCCTTTTTTTTTCTCCCTCCTGCACTCTTCTTGAACTGAACCCTGTATTCCTAGAACTTTCCGAAATTGCAATGGCAGAACAAGAACGAAATCCGATTGTTCCAACCACACTGAACAACCCGATTATTATTCAGCAGGAAAATTCTGGCTTTCCTGTCAGTATTATCCTAGACGAAACAAATTATTCTTTATGGTCACAGTTGATGGAGATGCGTATTGGAGCCCGCAACAAGGTTGGGTATCTTACTGGAGCAGCGGTGAAACCTGCACCCAACAATCCAAACTATGATACATGGATTACCGAAAATCATAAAGTGAAGAGCTGGCTCATTGAATCAATGAGCCCCCACCTGATGCAGAGGTTTATTCGTCTTGCTATAGCAAAAGAGATATGGAAGGCAGTGTCGAGGACCTTCTATGATGGATCTAATGAAACATGATTGTTTGAGCTGAATCAAAAGTCTTTTTCAACCACTCAGAATGGTAGGCCTTTATCTACATATTATAATGAACTTGTTGCAATCTTCCAGGAAATCGATCATGGAAACACATCCCAAGAAGAATCTGTCGAAGGGATTGTACAACTTCATTTGACGATGATGAGGTTGCGAGTTCATATTTTCTTGAGTGGTCTTGATTCTGAATATGATCAGATCCAAGGAGAAATTCTTCAAAAAGACCCAAAACTGGACCTAGAGGGAGCCTATGCATGTGTGAGAAGAGAGTCACAACAGCGACAAGTCATGGGAGCATCTAGGTTGGTTTCTGAAAATACAGCCATGATTGCTAACTGAAGCCAGCGAGGGGCAGGTTCAAATTCTGCAAAAGGAAAAAATAACCAAGGTTCAGGAAAGTCAAACAATTATGTTTGCACTCACTGTGGTGAATCTGGCCATTCAAAGCAGCGTTGCTATGAGCTTATTGGATATTTCGAATGGTGGGATTTTTTGAAGAAACCAGGAAGAACATTACTGGGAAAGCAACAGTGGCCATATCAGGTGAAGGCCTTCCAATTCAGGAGGAAACTCCAATGCCTACTGCCAATGTAACTCATCCAGGTTGTGTTGGTAAGGCTAGCTTCTTTCTGCTATTACTAAGGATAATACTTGGATTATTGATACCGGTGCATCCGATCATATGATTAGAGACACTAGTAAATTGCAAAATCTTCGCACATCTTCTCAACAGGTCATATCCACAGCAAATGGTGGTACCTCTCCTATTAGAGGGGAGGGATCCATTGTCCTATCTAATGCCATAACCCTTGATACAGTTTTGGTTGTTCCTAGCCTTGAATATAATTTGTTGTCTGTAAGTCAAATCACCTCAACATTAAATTTTACTGTTACTTTTTGGACCCGTTTTTGTGTTTTTCAGGATATTTTAACCCGGAGGACTCTTGGTTGTGGTGTTAAATGGGGCAAACTCTACTACTTAGAATTGACAGCAACTGGCGAACGGAAGTACAACAAGACTTGTTTGGTGACGAAGGGTGATAGGACAGTAGCTGATGTGTGGCTTTGGCATAGGAGGCTAGGGCATCTTTCCTTTGGTTATCTTAAGAAATTGAAATCGAGTTTGTTTACAGGATTGAATGTTTCAGATTTACAGTGTGACATTTGTGAATTGGCAAAGAGCCATCGTAAACCTTATTTATCTACTTTCAATAAATGCTCTGCACCCTTTATGGTTATTCACACTGATATTTGGGGGCCAGCTATAGTCCCGTCTATATCTAAAGCCCTTTATTTATCACCTTTATTGATGAGTGTACTTAGATGATTTGGGTATCCTTACTTCATAAGAAAAGTGATGCTAGTACTGCTTTTCAGGAATTTTACAACATGGTGAAAAACCAATTTCAGAAACAGATTCAAGTATGGCAATCAGACAATGCCATGGAATTTCTTGAGAACCTACTCGGTGATTTTCTTTGACAACAAGGAATCAAGCATCATACTTCTTGCACTTACCTCAACAAAATGAACTTGCAGAGAGGAAAAATAGACAGATCATGGAGGTGGTACGTGCATCTATCTTTGGAATGAATATGCCCGATTCTATTGGGGAGAGGCTGTCAAATCTGTTGTTTATATTATTAATAAAGTGCCTTCTTGAGTTATTGATTTCCAAACCCCACACCAAAAATTACAAACTTTTTTTGACATACCCCATCAACCAAACTTGGAACCCAGAACCTTTGGTTGTACCGTATATGTTCACATACCCAAAGTCCTGCGTAGCGAACTTGATGCATGTGCCACATGTTGTGTATTTGTTGGTTATTCCAACTTTCAGAAAGGGTACAGGTGCTATGACCCTAAAACTTAGAAACTCCATGTTTCTCTTGATGTCTCCTTCCGTGAAACTGAACCCTATTATTTAGCGGGAGACTTGAGCTCTCCTCTTCAGGGGGAGAATGTGTATGAATAAGGTGATCTTTGCAATACTGGTTTTGATAAAGGTGAGGGTAATGGTATTTTTATGGAGCTGGAGGCATTGGAAAAAAGATGAGTAGCAACGAGCATAATGATACCCCGCTAACTAATACTCAAAATGAAAGTAGAAACCTGTCTTTGGACAATGAACTTCATGAGAATTGTGATGGTGACATAGAAGTTGCAAGCCTCGATGGAGATGGGGAAGAAGTTGAGACGATTGAATTGCCAACACCATCAACTAAAGAGTCTTCCTCCAAGAATATCTTGGATAATTCCATCACTGAGTATCCATCCCAAACTGCTCCCAGGTATTCCCAAAGACCTAATAAAAGTGTTCCAAAGAAACAATATGAGCCTGACCTTAAAGCTAATGTGAAGTATCCTATTAATAACTATGTCTCTACTCATAGACTTTAGGAATCTTATGCACTAACCATTAATCAATTGTCCAAAGTGTCTATTCCTAGTAATGTGCAGGATGCATTAGCAAATCCAATGTGGAAAAAGACTATGAATGAAGAGATGGAAGCCTTGCAGAAGAATTCCACCTGGGAGATTGTTCTGTTACTAGAAGGGAAAAAGGCGATTGGTTGTAGATGGATGTACACTGTTAAACTTAAAGCGGATGGAAGCATCGATAGATATAAGGCAAGACTCGTGGCCAAGGGGTATACCCAGAAATATGGTATTGACTATCAAGAGACCTTTGCACCAGTAGCCAAGCTCAACACCATCCGTATTCTCATATCCATTGCTGCAAATTGAGATTGGCCTCTACAACAATTTGACGTAAAGAATGCCTTCTTGAATGGTGATCTAGAGGAAGAGGTGTACATGGAACTTCCACCTGGGATAAGACGGGTTTCCAAGCACGAAGGTGAAGTGTGCAAACTAAAGAAATCTCTGTAAGGTTTGAAGTAGTCTCCTCGGGCTTGGTTTGGGAGGTTTACTTTGGTAATGAAAGCAACTGGCTACCAACAGAGCAATGCGGATCATACCTTCTTTGTAAAACATAAGGGAGAAAAGGTAATGACATTGATTGTGATTGTAGATGACATGATTTTCACAGGTGATGATCCTGAAGAAATGAGGACACTGCGAGAATACTTGTCCGCAGAATTTGAAATGAAGGATTTGGGACAACTAAGGTACTTTCTTGGCATTGAGGTAGCAAGGTCCAAACAAGGAATTTCCCTTTCACAACGCAAATATGTTCTAGATCTACTAAATGAGACTGGGATGTTAGCTTGCAAACCTGTTGAAACACCAATAGAAATGAATCATCGACTTGGGATCTTCACAGATCAAGTCCCTACAGATATGGGTCGGTATCAAAGGCTGGTGGGTAAGCTAATTTACCTAACTCATACTAGACTGGATATAACATATGTTGTAGGTGTTGTGAGCCAATTCATGCATGCACCGAGTGAGGAGCATATGGACGCAGTCTACAGGATCTTGAGGTATCTTAAAGGTGTGCCTGGCAAGGGTTTATTGTACTCGAAGAATGGTGTCTCAAATATTGAAGGCTATACAGATGCAGATTGGGTAGGAGATCAAACAACAAGGAGGTCTACGTCCGATTATCTGACTTTTGTGGAAGGGAATCTGGTTACTTGGAGAAGTAAGAAACAGAAAGTTGTAGCACGATCTAGTGCAGCAGCAGAATTTCGAGGAATGGCTCAGGGACTATGTGAGTTGTTATGGATCAAGAGTGTTTTGAAGGATTTAGGGGTCAAGTATACTGATCCTATCAACTTATACTGTGATAACAAGACGGCAAATCAAATTGCACATAACCCTATTCAGCATGATCGAACTAAGCATGTTGAAGTGGATCGTCATTTTATCAAAAAGAAGCTAGATCAAGGGATTATATGTTTTCCGTTTGTTAAATCTGCAAGTCAACTTGCTGATGTCCTCACCAAGGCAGTATCAGGGAAGCAATTTCACAGTATAATTGGCAAGTTGGGCATGATAAATATCTATGTACCAACTTGAGGGGGAGTGTTGGCTAGCAAGATCTGTGCATTAGCTGGCGAGATTTGTGTTGATTCCAAGATTGTAGGGAAGCCTATTTGTTTCCTTGTACAGATTATTGTCTTATCTAGAATAGGAGTCTAGGTCTTCTTGTTTTCTTGTATATATATTTCCTGTAAAGGTCAGTACAGTAACGAAAAACATTCACAGAACAAAAACGTTATTTTGTATTCTTGGCCATGTTCAACAGAGAGGGAGAAGCAAGAATGGAAAACCAAGTGACCATGAAAATTCCAAGGAGAGGTGTAGATCAAGGGAAAGATTGAAATATTTCAACTGTGGTAAGGAAGGACATATAAAAATAAATTGCAGATTTTTAAAGAGACAACAAAAGGAAAATAAGTCCAACAATGATGAAGAGAAAGTGATCACTATTGATAGTGATGTAACCTTTGTTGGTGGATGTGATGGGCAGTGTATAAGCATTGTGTTTGCTTCACAACTTATTGATTGGGTGATTGACACAGGTGCCTCCTTCCATGCTACTCCACATATGCATTTTTTCATATCTTACAAGTCAGGAGACTTTGGTACTGTAAAGATGGGAAATAATGGGTCTTCACAGATTGTAAGAAATGCAAATGTATGTGTTGAAACTAATGTAGGGATGAAGTTGGTTTTGAAGGATTCAAGGCATATTCAGATCTTCGTTCGAATCTTATACCTGTAGGTTTCTTGATGATGAGTAGAGTCGGCAAAAATCGAACCGACCCGACGGGTCAACCCGACTAACCCGATTATAAACGGGTTGAGTTGACCCGTTTATTAATTGGGTCGGGTGCGGGTTGGGGTTTTCCCAACCCACCTTTAATCGGGTCATACCCGATTATGACCCGCCAACTCGATTATGACCCGATTAAAAAAGGTGCAAAAATGGCATGAATCAACCCGATTATGACCCGAACCCGACCCAATTACCCCATAATCCTATTTTAATAATATTTTTTGAAAAAATAAAAAATAAAAATATAATCGGGTTGGCAGGTTGAACCCATTTGTTGGCGGGTTGGGTTCAGTTTGGGGTTTTCCCAACCTGCCATTAATCGGGTCAACTCGAAACCGACCCGTTTAACCCCAACTCGATTACGACCCGAAACCGACCCAACCCGACCCGTTGCCAGCTCTAATGATGAGGGATATCATTTTGTCTTTGGTAAAGGCCAAAGGGTGTTCGAAGCTTACCAAAGGGTCTCTCATTGTTGCCAAAGGAAAGAAGTGTTGTTCACTTTATAGAACAAAGATGTAGATTTCCAATGGTGAGGTGAATGCCACCATGGATAAGGATTCAGCAGACTTGTAGCACAAACGACTTGGCCACATGGGTGAAAAAGACATGCAAATATTGGCAAACAAGCAACTTCTCCAAAATATGAAAGATATGTCATTTACTCCATGTGAGCATTGTTTACCTAGTAAGCAATATAGAGTTTCTTTTGTTAAAAACAGTGCAAAGAAAAATAGAGATATTCTAGGCGTGGTGTATTCTGATGTTTGTGGTCCCATGGAAGTAAAATCATTAGGTGGCAACTCTTATTTTGTGACTTTTATTGATAATGCTTCAAGGAAAATTTGGGTGTACTTGTTGAAATTTAAAGATCAAGTGCTTCAGTGTTTTTAGCATTTTCATGCTAGGGTGGAACTGACCTATTTTAGTTGCACAAAAGCAACAAGGAAAGGGAACTTGAATTTACTGATCCGTTTTAGTCGCTTGGGGGACGACAAGGAAAGAGAACCTAGATTAACTGATCCGTTTTAGTCGCTTAAGGGCGACAAGGAAAGATAACCTGGATTACTGATCAGTTTTAGTCGCTTGGGGGCGACAAGGAAATAGAACCTAAATTACTGATCTGTTTTAGTCCTAGATTTTATTAATTAAATAAACTAGATAAAATTAATATATTAATAATAATAATTATTATTAATATTGCAAGGAATGAATAATTGGTTTAGCTCGGAGAGTTGCCGAGTGAACTGGAGACTTTGGAGAATTTAATTTAAGGTGATTTTATAATTTGATATTATTATTATTATTTAGTTTGTTTGAATTAAATAAGTATAAAAAAAGAAGAAAAAGAAGTATGTTTGGAGTTGGTCGAAAATCCCATAAAAAGGAGGTGGACGGCTGACGTAATTTGAAATCCTAATCCTAATTGGTTTAAGAGAAAATATAGGAGGAAGAATTATTAGGGTTAAACTTGTATTGGACGAAAATATAAAAAGAAAGAGCAAAAAAATTAGAAGTTGTATTCACGTAAGGAGACTGAAAAGGAAGGAGGAACAGCAGCGTAGTTTCTTCCATACGAGTTCTTCAAAAGCTTTGATCCCTGGTGTTTTTGTTTTCATTAAATCAGAGAGAAGGAGATAGTATTTTCATTTGGATTTAAGGTAGGTTAAACAGATTTAAGCCATGTAAATATTTCATAAGTATAGTTCAATTTCGTTGGAAATTTTCTGAAACCATGTTCATGATGATTCCAATTAGAAGAGAAGTTGTTGTCTTCGTAAGGAGTGAAGGAGAGGTGATTTCTGGGATTGTTGGTGAAGATTTAATCCAAGAAAAGAGGTAAGTAGCCCCTTACAACATGCATAAAAATGTAGTTTTGGTTTTATCGAAGAACATGTTTATACGTGAGATTTTATTGGATTTCAATGTGAGAATGTTGTGATTTGTTGTTTGGATGATTTAGGATTGATTAAACATGTTTAGGAGATTCTATTGTATGTGTTAGAATCTATTCGAAGAGACAAAGGCATTATTTTTAGATTTTATTGTGAATTTCAGAAAATTTGTGAAATTTGACGAATTACACGGACGCCCGATCCATGGGTTGAACGCTAAATCGAGCACCCTTTTTTAATTTGTTTTGCCTTAGGACACCCAACGCGTCGCTTGAAAGCTCTAGCGAGTGCCCCGTTTGAGTTTTTTTTTTTTAATTATAATTTTCAAAACCCAAGAGTTAAAATTTTGAGTTGAATGAGCACTCAATCTATTGCCCAAACGCCCTAGCGAGCGTTCTAGTCTGAAACCTAGGTTTAGCAATGCCCGATAGGACACTCAAATTTTATATTGAGTAGATCAAGAGGAACTTTAGCTTAATCGAGCGCTGTAGCGAGCGTCCATGACAGCTTTTTATAATTAGGGATTTTGACCTAGCTTTTTATAATTAGGGATTTTTATAATTAGAGATTTGGACTTTTATAGAGATTTTGGGTATGTTCTACTAAATGACTCTTATTCGAGGTTTATTGTAACGCCCCGGTTCCGGGTCCAATTCCCAAAGCTCGAGGTGTTATGGTAAGTAACAAAAACAACTAAATCCTAAATAATTTAAAACTTTTTCTTTCTTTAATATTAGAGTAAATGCGGAATCCTGAAGTAATTTCATTATTTATTAATGATTATCATAAACAAAAGATTTCAATACAACTATAAAACTACCCCGTTGTAACTAGCCCAAAGTTTATCGTCCTCGCCAAGAGTACCTGAAAAATGGGAGAAACCGGAGTAAGAATAAATCTCAACAAGTAGCAATGTGCATGATGTAAAACAGTCCATAATTTTTCAATAATAGTCATGAGGTGAACGATAAAACCAAAACCACGATAATACAATGATATAATAATAACAATTACCAATCCAAAACAAACATGTGTGACATAATAGGACTCGTGATTTGAAACCACTTAATAAGATATTCTTGCCCCCATATTTCACCACATTACGACTTACATGATAGATGGAGCCCGCATCTGCAGTCACTGCCATATCCTCCGTCAACCACCAACGCAAATTGTAACGCCCCGGTTCCAGGCCCATTTTCCAAAACCCGAGGTGTTATATTAAGAAAAAAAAGCAACTAAAAATTTGAATCCATTTAAGCCTTTATTAATTTCATCATCAGAGTTCTATGCGGAAATAAGAAATAATATCCACTAACAACTAATCTTTAACAATTACAATGTTCTTAATTTCATGAAACTAATTTTTAGAATTAAACTGACTACCCCTTTACTTACTAGCCCAAGCTTGTCGTCCTCGCCAAGAGTACCTGAAAAATGGGAGAAATCGGAGTGAGAATAAATCTCAACAAGTAGCAAGGTGCATGCATGAAATCAGTCCATGTTTATATAAAATAAGTCATGAGGTGTACGATTAAATCAACAACAACAACATCAACAAGAAAAACGATAATATAGAGAAATCACGGCAAACAGCATACCACGTCTGTGACATCACAGGATTAATGGAATCGTAAACAGAGTTCTACAGACATGTGCCAATATACTACCTTTCGAATTACAAATGGACCAGCCGCCCTGCAGTCTGGCTATTCAACACCGACGGAAGAACCCACCAACAACCAATAACCAATAACCAAAATGGGTTAGCATGTACGGTACAACCAATCCAGGAGTGGGTAACGCAGCGACTGACCAATCCAAGAGTGGTACCATCCTCGAGATGATGGAATGCCTATGACACAAAATAAGAAACTTCAGAAAACAATTTCATTTACTAACTACTCTAATGGATCATGTAAGAGTTAAGCCTGCAAGACACAACTCACAATCAAAGTCTAAATAACTTAATAACATATCAATCAATACTATAATAGAAAGCGGGAGGACACACTTCTACTGTAGGAGGCATACACACCTTTACCGTAAAGGAAACCACATCTTTACGTAGAGGATTCCACATCTCTACAACAGAGGATACCTCATCTCTGCCGTAAAGGCTAGTATCAACTCAACCACATGAAGCCGTATCACTCAACCATAATAGAAAGATAAATAAACAACTCATCTCAAGATACATAAGAGAGGAAAATTAACCAAAATCATATCTTCCCAAGATACATGGGGCATCCCCGAAGTACACGAAGGTCTTCAATACTTCTGCCAATTCATTAATGAAACCATATGCAAATGTCCATATATATGACATCAAATGTAAGAAATGGATCACATCCAGAAGACACAATCCAAGCCTTGAAAACACCATATTATAGTTAAACATGCCCAAATCACTCACTAATTTTCTAAACATTAATTTAATAATATGATCACCCTTAATTTGCCCATGTGAAAGTGTTAGATAATTTGCCAAGTCAATATTTTATGATTTACAAAGATTCATTCCCTAGTTGGTTTTTATTCTAGATATTTGTTAGAGAATACCCAAAGTTACCCTTTAAAGAACCTAAGGTGTTAAAACTTATTAACTCTGTTATTTAGTACTTCCAGAAGATAACTTAGGTCTATATTGAAGTTTAAGAATATGTTAGGTTACCCAAAATCAGAACTAAATAGTTTGTGACATCTTTCTACTTAAAATATCTCCAAAAGTTTCATATTTACAATCATCGTCTCAAATTACTATTCTTTAATTCAAATTTAATTCCGCTACTTCCTACATCTCAAATTAACCTAGTTACAGGTGTTACAACTTTAGAATTTATAGAAAAATCATTAAAAATTAAATCTGGGCACAAATCCCAAAATCTGGAGTTTCTGACATGGGTTGCTCGAAGAGGCGCTCGAGCGACTGTTCTAGTGGCTATAATTTTAGGTTCTGTTTTAGATACACAGGCATGTTGCCCGTGGTTACGCTCGAGCGGTCATTCGAGCAACTGGGTTTCAGGTTTTGTTTTAAGGTATACAGATAGGGCGCTTGAGCGGCCTTTCGGGCGCTTTGCCCAAAACTCAGTTTTTCTGGGTTTTTCAGAATTTCTGAAACTTCTTAAATTTCTATGATTTTAAATTGTTTCTAAACATCTAAATTTCATTCTAAAATACTTTTAAGACAATCCTAATCAAATCTTGGTGATTATAATTTATCTAAGTTTTTCCCCATTAATTTAATCTCCTATATTCATTACTTTTCTAGATTCTTAAAGAGAGATTTAAATCACCAAATCAAAACTTTATAATCATCCAACTTTTCCAATGAAATCCAACTTAAAAACCAATACGATCAATCATCAAAAGCACAAGAAAATATGCAGTTCCTCCAGTTTCAAGGGTTTGCTACTTGCCTTTTTGATGAACCCAGATTTGTCGAAAACTCCTTCTGTGCCCATTTTATGATCTCGATGCACCCGTCTAGACTTCTCTAATTCAGATCTCCACATTTCAGTTTGAAGTCCTCCATGAGTAGATCAAAACCCTAAAATTTCAGCCCATTTCAATGGTTGGATCTTTCTATCTCGTCGTTCGAAGTTGGCTGGTCGGCCATCTCTGCAACTCCTTTTTCTTTAAAAATCTGATTTTCCACCAATTTTCTGGGTTAGTTCGCACCACTTTAAACTCTTCCAAATCCAATCTCCACCGTTCAGATTAAAGTACCTTGAGTGAAGATCATAACGTCCAAATTTCAGCTCATTCCAACAGTTAGATCTCCGGGGATCGCTGTTCAAAGTTTGCTGGTCAGACCTCTGCAGCACCTCCCTTTTCTTTTCTTCCCTCTCTTCTCTTATTCTCTTCTTCCCCTTATTTTTCTCCAAGCCCTAGCACGAATTCCCCTCTCTTTCTCCTTATTTTTGATTTGCTAAAAACCTTAAACCTTCCCTAGACCTTCCATTTTATAAGCTCAATTAATTAGAAGTCCTAATAGGTTTAGGAGACCTTCTAAATAGGTTTAGGAGACCTTCTAAATAGGATTCTCAATCCTAATTGGAAACCTTCCTATCTTAACCCTTTTTTTAATTCCACTTTTAAATATCTCATACAAAAGAAGGTCTTAATTTAATTTATTTTCGTGCTAATTTAATTTCTTATTTTAAAATATTACTAAAACACCCCAAAGCTCCTCTTGTCCCCAAATTTAAGGCTCCTTATCAACTATAATCACCAATATACCATTTTTCTTACTTTTAAGCCATAATTTGCTATTTAAATTCAAACATAACCCAAATTAAGTCTAGTTAAATATTTCAAGTCTAAAAATTATTTAATTACTCAATAAATTAATTTGGCTAATTGGAAAATGACCAAAATACCCTTTCGTTGTAATTCCATATTTAACCTTTGGATCTTTTTCCAAAAATTCTCCTCTTTATTCCTCACATCAATCTTAACCATATAATGCACTTGGATTAATACCTATCTTCTCCAATCATTTATATTTAATTCACTCTCACAATTTATCTAAATCAACCTTTCTCTTTCCTATTTAACTGAAGCCACTATTTAAATTCCTAATTACTCAAAACTATTGTTTATTTATTTAGTTACTAATATCTCTTGGATTATATTGTTATTCCTCCAATACCTAAATTAAATCTTAACTTCTCTATATATTTAGGCTTATTTATTTTATTTTATTTTTTTAGGAAAATCCAGGGTTTTACACGGATCACCCACGAATGGGTTGGCGAGTACAATCCCCAGTCCAAATACCAACAAAACCCGTATCTGCGGAAATAATAAACCAGGGGAATACCAATTTGATCAAAGATTAATGGACCCACGACAACACGACTAATATCAATGCATGTGCAAGTCACGAGTGAACTTCAAGCACGGCCAAATCATAGCTCCAAAGGTGCGAGTCACAAGTAACCTATTAGCATGACCAATATAAAGCTCGTGAAAGTCGATGTCTCATTGAAGCACACGGTGGTAACCCAAATAACCAACAATCCAAATAAACCGTTGCCGATCGACAACCTCGGCTAAGACCAGGCCGCATCTGCAACGGTCGAGGATTGCTGCCTACGTCGCCCGCACCTGCAAGTACGACGGACCGCATACTGGGGAGTTCTGAACAAGAATAACTTACCAGCCAATTCCATTTCACTTCCTAGCTAAGCTATGGATCCATACTAAGCATTGCCCACTAGACACAACTCACATTCACAACATTGAATAACTCAAAAATGCAATAATCAGTGTTAAACCTCGTACAAATACTCACAATAAGTCCCAATTGATGTATCTAATAGTAATTTCCAAAACCACGGTGTTGAACCAAGAGATATTCCGAGTAACCAATAAACAGCTCTTAAAGAGAGTTCTAGGTCATTTGATAAGAAAAGTACGAGGGCATACACAAATTCTTAATGACAAGGTTCATATTTGAGTTGTGTTTAGTGTGGGCATACTTAATTTATTTTTCTGTATCATTATTCATGTTAATATTTATTTCCTGTAGTATTACCTCAAATCCTACACTTTGGTTCATCCTAAAATCCTTATTTTAGAATTCTTATTTACCAATTAGTACCCTAAATCTTCAAACCTTATGGTTTATGTTATTGGTTCTTTCCTGGAGTTAATTTAGGTCTATTATGACTTGTTAAACAAGGTTTCATCCCTAGATTCCTAATGAAAGTTATCTAAGTATATAGAATCCACCAAAATTAGACTACTTTGATTTTAAGGCATTCATTGTCCCAAATAATTATTCTTTCATCCAAATTTTATTTCGTCACTTCCTACATCTCCCATGACCCTAATTACAGGTGTTACAATCTTAAAATTCTAAGAAAAATCATTAAAAATTAAATTTGGGCACAAATCCCAAGTTTCTAAATTCTGACAGATGGTCGCTCGAAGGGGCACTTGGGCAACTGTTCTAGCGGCTGAGTTTCCAGGTTCTGTTAAGTTTCACAAGCCTAACGCCTCTCGAGCGCTCCAACTATTAACACCAATTTTTCTTAGTTGCGGAAATTTTATAATTTTCTAACCAAAATATGAATTTGATTTGATTCTAAACATCTAATTTCCAACCTAAACTAGTTCTGAGACAACCCTAAATTAATCCCATCATCCTTCTACATATATTTAGTTTCTTTTCAAGTTTAAAATCACCATGATCAACCCTTTCTTGATTCTAAAAGAAAGTTTAAAACACCAAGGCAAATCTTTATAATCAAATATGCTTTTTCCCAATGAAATCTAACTTCGAAAACAATATGATCAACATCAAAAGCACAAGAAAACATGCAATTCCTCCAGTTTCAAGGGTTTGCTACATGCCTTTTTAATGAACTTAGATTTTTTAGAAACTTCTTCTGTGCCCATTTTTGGAGCTCGACCGCACCCCTCTAGACTACTTCAATTAAAATCTCCACCGTTCAGTTTGAAGTTCTCCATGAGTAAATAAAAACCCTAAAATTTTAGCCCATTCCAACAGTTGGATCTTCCTATCTCGTCATTCGAAGTGGGCTGGTCGGCCATCTCTGCAACTCTTCTTCTTTCTAATTTTTCTCCTTTCTTTTCTCTCTTCTTTCCTTCTATTTTTTCTTGCTCCATCACTTATGCACGAATTTTCTTCTCATTCTAACTTGTTTTCAAAAACCTAAAACACTTTTTAAGCCTCTCTTTTATAGCCTCATTAATAAACCAACTCTAATTAGGTTTAGTTCACTCTATTATACTAAGTGTATTCCCTCTTCTACCATTCTCCTTAATTTAACTCCTTTAACTCTCTTTTAAGGAATCTCCTAATTAATTTTCGTTCTTATTTTTATTCCTAATTTTAAATCATAATTAGACTTTTATTATCCACTCAAAATACTAAAATTTTGGATCCTAAATAATATAATACATTAAGCCCTTTTTCCACCTTTTAAACCTTAAGTTCATTATCTTACATCCAACTAAGCTAAAATTTGGTCTAAGTGAGTTTGTTGACTTAATAATTAATTATCTTCCTCCTTCCATGAATTTGAATAATTTGAAATGACCAAATTATCCTTTCTCTTTAAATCCCTATTTTAACCTTTATGTCTCTCTTTAATTCTCCTACATTATCTTTCTTAGTATTTTCTCCGTACTTTATCCCTTAATTATTTATTTTGTTTTTAGGAAAATCCAGGGTTTTACATTTATTGTTCCATATTCTTTACTTTTCAATAAAACTTAATTTTAAGAATTCTTACACTTGTATTTGGACTATCTAAAAGTGTTTTGAGCATTGAAATAATTTAATTTGCACTTGAACTAGATTTGACTATTGAGACCAAGTTCTTGACATGTATATGTCTCCTCCTATTGGGGTTTTGATTGACAAGTATTTTTCTCCACGTATGTGGGTTTGTTATCACGTATGTGATTTGGCGTATGCCTGAATTATTGATTTCACTTATGTGGTTATTGTGACCTATGTCTTTTACCTAATTTTGGTTTACCATTGTCAAGTGGGCTTAGCTCTTAAAGGGATCCATAGAGTAGCCAATAAGTTAAATGGTTTTTAAAGCTTGGATTTTGTGTCATAGGCACTCCATTATATTTACAATGGTACCACTCGGGTATCAGTCAGTCACTACGTTGTCCACTCCGGTATTGGTTGGACCATACATGTTAACTCATTTTGGTATCGGTTGAGTACTTCTGTAAGGTGTCGAATAGCCTGACCGGTATCGGCTGGCCCGTTTGTAATTCGGTTAACTAGCATATTGGCATGGTCTGTCGATTTCCTCTATTCTCTATTTCATGAGTCCTACGAGACTTATCGTGAATGCCTGTTTTTATGATTCAATTGCTTGGTTAATCTGATTATTCGTTTGCATATTTATAACTGTATAAACTTTTCTTTTCTGCATGGCTGCTTGCTGAGAGTTCATTATCTCACATTGTTTTATCGGATTTGTTTTTAGATTGTCTTGGAGAGGATGTTGCGGAACCCGATTCCCAAGGGGATTATTTTGACTACAGAGAGGAGGATTACTTTACTATGTAGGATTAGGAGTGCTACTTTTATTTGTTGCTTTTATTTGAGTAGAGATTTATAGTTTTGTTTATGGGTTATTTTAGGTTATTATAGTTGAACCTATACCAGACATTTATTATTTGGAGGTTTATTTGAACAATAGTTATGAATGGATATTTCGATTAGTTTAATCCACGATTTTGCTGAGGATTTATGTTCTTTATTTCCGCACTCTGATTATGAATAAAATGGAAATTTCTATTATTGTCTGGTTTAGTTTTGCTTTTGGGCCACAAATGTATGTTCAGGGTTTGGGTTTATGAGTAGTTAAATAAACTTAGATCTGGGGCATCACACACAAAGAAAGAGAACCTGGAATACTAATCTGTTTTAGTCACTTGGAGGCGACGAGGGAAGAGAACCTGGATTAACTAATCTGTTTTAGTTGTTTAGGGGAGACAAGAAAAGAGAACCTGGATGACTAATCTGTTTTAGCCGCTTGGGGGTGACAAGGAAAGATAACCTAGATTAACTGATCTATTTTAGTCGCTTGACGGCGACAAGGAAAGAACACTTGGATTAACTGACTGATCTGTTTTAGTCGTTTGAAGGCAACGAGGAAAGAGAACTTGGATTGGCTGATCTATTTAACCGCTTGAGGGCAACAAGGAAAGAGAACCTAGATTAATTGATCTATTTTAGTTGCTTGGAGGGTGACAAGGAAAGAGAACCTCGATTAATTGATCTATTTTAGTCACTTGGGGGCAACAAGGGAAGAGAATCTGGATTAAAAGGGTTTTATTTGAGCTTAGTATCACTGGGTTGGACTGCGTTGGATCTCCAAAGGGGGTGAGCTAAAAAGCAGCACCTGGGTTCACCTCAGCCTATCTTTGATTTAAACATCGGCTGCTTTAGTGCCACCATTTTGGACTGCATCGTGTCTCCATAGGGGTAAGCTAAAAAGCAATACCAGGGCATACTTTAGCCTATCTCTAATTTAAACATTAGCTGCTTCGGCGCTATGCGCACCCGATTTCGGTCGCACGACGAGGCGCACGCAAAACGATGCGTGCCTCGGGATTTGTTTGGAGTCGCCACTGCCTGATGGGGTGCAGGCAGACACCTGGGTGCCTAAGTTCTTCTACTAAGGCTTGGTCTGCGGCTTGA
Organism: Buxus sempervirens; assembly: GCA_947561395.2. Classification (NCBI taxonomy): domain Eukaryota; kingdom Viridiplantae; phylum Streptophyta; class Magnoliopsida; order Buxales; family Buxaceae; genus Buxus; species Buxus sempervirens. The sequence goes on from OX387193.1 coordinate 28,964,728, forward strand.
GATTCTAAGTAGGTTCTCGGTTGCGGTCTGGGGAAGTCCGTAGACACCCCAGTCCACCCCGTCAAGTGATGGGTCCCATAAGCTTCCCTAGTTTGAGTCAACTCAATTGGTCTCTCACTCACCCGATTCCTAATCCAGCATTCAATTTTGGTTTCAGCCTGGCGGGACCGCCAAAGTGGTGTGGGTCCCTTTACTTGATTTTATCTTTTTAATTAAAGTGATGTAAGTCTGATTGGGCGGGCCCCGTTGGGAGGCCCACGGATCCCTTGGTGGGCTTGGTTGAGCCCACATGTCCCTTGGTGGGCCTCAGTCTAGTCTAAGAGGCCTTTTGGGCTTTGGTTCAAGTGAATTGATTTTACTTTAAAGTTTAAGTTTGTTTATTTAAGTGGATTTCATGCAAAGGTGGGCTGGGTTGCTTCGTGGGCCCTTGAGTGGGCCCCACCGTTGGTTGCCAAGTGATTTTGATTATCTTGATTAATTATACCAAAATGGGCCAGGTATTGGGCTTGGGGCCCTTTACCTAGGCTTGGGCTTGAAAGCCCAAGACTTCCTGAGTTAGGGTTCTGAAACCCTAAGTTGGTTGGGTTCATGGGCTTAGTGGGTCCAATAGGCCCTGCTCGTGGTCTCGGCCAAACCACATCCTACTTTAAGCATGCATGGCCCAACTAGGGCTTGGGTGGGCCTCAAGTGGTCTAGCCCACTCAAATATTTTATTTATCTTAGTTAAGCAAAAATAAATTGGTCGAGCTTGGTGGGCCCCGTTGGAAGGCCCACCGGAAATCAATTTGGACCGGGTTGGTCCATGGCCCATCTTGGGTTTCCGGGTGACCCGGAAGCCCTTCTGGTTCACTCAGATTGATCAAACACACCAAAAAAACAACACAAGATCACAAAACAGCAAAAATAACAATCTGGCTGTGTAGGCGGCCTAAGATGCCGGTTACACATAAGTCTTAGTGTATCCGACATCTTTTGCCGGCTACAAGTGGGCCTCTGTTGATCCAGCCTGAGTTGCCGGATCAACCTACAAAAGCCAATTTTCGGATTTTTGCCTTGGGGTTGGATTCTTAGGCCTCTTGGGGTGTTTCAGTAGTTATATGGGCCCCTGCGTGGGCCCACAATGGTTCGGATGAGGCCCTTTGGCCTTCTTCTTGGGGCTTTCAAATTCAAACACAAAGGGATAGGTGGGGGATCCCTTCCCTCCTTAAAATCATGCATAAAGACCAACCAAGGATCTAGATATCCCTAGTTTGGTTCACCTTATCCTACCAACAGAACATCATGCTTGCATATGGATAAAAGTCAAGCCACATGACTACAATAAGCATGCTTCAAATTCAAATGCAAATAAACAATTTAGCCATGTTAATATCAAGCTTCTTAAACATGCTCTCAATCGGGACTAACACATATAAACCTATGGGATGTACATACAAGAGGGATCATCTACTCATGACTACAAGTAGGGACTAAAGGATGATGAGAAACCATGCGTGCACTTCATGTATTTGATCATGCTAATATTACCTTACCAAACCTAATAAAATAACATACATAGAAGGGAAGAGGCAGGGGGCTTACATATGGGATACATGAGACATATTGTAAGAGGAACATGCTCCTCTTCTAAAGGGACCATTACCAACAAGAAAAATTACAGCAACTTCAAGTGACTTTTAGACTCTTTTTTTATCAACTAAAAGGTCTCCCCTCTTCACCTTCAAACTAGAGAAACATTTATCTCACCCTAGGAGAATAACCTTCTTGTGATGATTTGAATGGGTGATGGAAAATAAACTAAAAATACAAGAACATCCACAACAAAAAGTATATAACATACACAAAACCTCATATGCTCAAATCATCCCATATTCACATATATGAAATAAAATGGTACAAAAAGTCTCACCTTGGGTTTTGAACCCTTGTAGAAGATGTGGAGCCTCCTTGGAGCTAGGACCAAGGCTGGAGCCTCTCTTGGCACCACCAACAGCAAGCCTTCCCCCTTTGCTTGAGTGAAAGTGGAGAGGAAGAAGAGAAGAGAGGGTAGGAGAGCCTTGAGGTGATGTTTAAGGGTTTTGGGGAGCCAAAGGGGGGCAAGAAGAGATGGAGGAGAGTGGGAGAGAGAATGGAGCTTGTGGGAGAGATGGGAGAGCTCTCCCAAAAATCAATCGACCATGAGAAAGGGTGCTAGGTTTGCCTTTTATATGCCTTGACTAAAAATTAATTACTTTTGCACTCTATCACCAAAACCTTACCCCTTTTCCATTCATGCCCCTTTTTTTAAGAAAACTCATGATTGCATTCTTTTCTTAGCCTCCAAGTAAACTTGGAGGCTAAGTTTGCTTGGACGAATTCTCCACATCGAGAATTCGTCCAACCATTTATTATTATTTTTATTTTTTTTCTTTATGTACTTAATTAATTTGCCTTTTTTTATTATTATTTTATTAAGATCTTTGTTTTATGCATCTTTTAATTTTCTTTTCTTTTTCTTTTACTTTAAATACTTTAATTAGATTTTTAGCAAAAATATTATTTTTTAATTCAAAACTTTTCATTTTGCTGCTCTTTCTTCACTGTTTGCCACGTGTGCAGATTTTCAGAAACTTTAACCGCCCACAACTCGCTCATCTGATATCCGATTTTAGCAAATTTAGTGGCGTTGGAATCAGTACGAGATTCCATATCTACTGAATTTCAGTTTAGCAGCAAACTCGAGTTTTTTAGAAGAAGTGCCTGGCCGCGTCCGGGAGCCAATTTTGCTCATATTTCCTTATCCGGGACTCCGATTCCAGCAAACTTAGTTGCGTTGGAATCGTGTCGAGATGCTCTTTCTGCTGATATCAAATGAGGTAGCTGATCTGGGGTTTAGCAGAAAGTCAATTTCTGCTTTTCTCAGATTTGACCAGCCCATAACTTCTTCATCTGGATTCCGATTTGAGCAAACTCTGTTCCATTAGAATCGTATCGGAATCCTCTTTCCAATGGTAGGAAGCATGGCAACTGATTTGCACCAGATAAAAAGTCAACTTTTTGACTTTCTCAAGTTTGACTTTTCTATTAAAATTTCATTTTCTACATTTTGGGAGGTGCAAAAATGAGGTGCTTACAGCAGGCGCCACCAATTTTGACTGCGTTAAGTCCCTGCAGGGGGTAAGCTAAAAAGCAATACTCAGATGTACCTTAGCTTGTCTTTGATTTAAACATCAGCTACTTCGACGCCACCAATTTGGACCGTGACGGGTCTCCACAGAGAGTAAGCTAAAAATCAATACCCGGGCATACCTTAGCCTATCTCCAATTTAAACATCGGCTGCTTTGGCGCCACCATTTTGAATCGTTGGTCTAGGTTAAGACTGAGTGATCTTGAAAATGATACAATCGGGTGTGATCTGAGCTTAAGGTCTTGGGTGCTTTAGGAAACACTTGCTGGGTTTGTTCAAGAGTGACTGACTTAACGACAGAAGGGGTCAAAGGCGACTAGAAATTGCAATTTCCCAACATTGGAAAGATGGGGGTCTGTCAGAGACCGAATGGCAATTTAAGAATTACAACAAGTAACTGCAAATTAATTCATTATTTAAATCATGTTCTTGTTTGCCAATTCAAAACAAAGCATTCAATTAAAAGCGAAATCACATGTTCAAATTACAACATAGACAAGCCTGTCAAGGCTCAAAATACATCAAAATCACAATTAAGTACAACAAAACCAAAGTCTAGCTTGGCGGGTCATCATAATGGGAGGACACGTCCTGTCTCCTTAAGGCACGTAGAAGCTTGTTCCACATATATCAGTCCTAATCCACACGTTTTACGCATGATGTCCAGTTCTTGCTGAAGGGTTGCATTAGCCTGTTTACTCTCTTGTTCTGATTCAACATAAGCTGAATGGATACGGGAGTCGGTCTCCTACAGTTCAGCCACCTTGTCTTTGTAAGTTTTAGGGAGCGGAACTGGAATGTCCTCTAGTATGCTGGTTTGGAGTGTTGGGACGCCGTCATTGCCAAAATTCCTCGCCATATACTGCTTATATTCTTGAAGGTTACCCTTCCAAAATTTGTCCTCTCTATGTACATGCACGGTTCTCCATTCTGCCAATAAATGCTTACTCAACTCCTTCGTAAGTGGGCCTATCAGATTTGTCGCACTATCCTCAATGGAGATTCCTTGCGGTTTCCCAAATTGTGTTAAAACCCTAATTGGATGGTAGGGTACAACATGAGTGAGGCCAATTAAGACTAGGCATGTCCTATTCTTGAAGGCCAGGAAGGGGAAGTAATCATAATGATAAGTTTCCCACCATCTAATGCTTCTATACTTATCAAGCTTGAGGAAGTGGTCTAACCAATCATCCTGGGTTGGTAGGTCTAGGCATATCTCTCTTCTGGGCATATAGGTGATTATGTCCCAGACTGTCCTATATCTGGTTGAGACAGGTTTAGCTACCCTTAAATAATCTTGCATCCAAACATGCAAGATGGAAGCACATCCTTGGAACTTTCTGACTCCATTCTTAGCCGACGAAGTCAAGGAGTGGTACACGACTCCTAGACATAATAGTGTAAGCAAGTACGTCTAAGCCCAAATCAGTCTTTTCTTTCATCTGCTTCAATTTCTTGTGTCAGACCAAAAAAATTTACAATTTGCCAGCGAGGGTGAAAATTACATGAATTTAAAAAAATTTGTAAAGGAAATCAATCTTAGGGTTGTTAAGAACCGTATGAAAGGATACAAGTTATCATACAAACCATGGTAGGTCAGAAAGCTCAATTCTAGGGTTTACTACCCCTGTTCTGATCTGGCTTGCTTTCATCTGTTTATCTATCTTATCTAACAAGCTTTTATCTGCTCCAAGACTAATTTGGACTTTAAGTACTTCCAGCAGACTCAAAATAGGTAAGGGCCCATGGCTTACAAGACTCAATGCATGGATCTGGAGTGGTTCCCCTGATCAAAGTTAGGTTGGCTTCCTAATTTAGGGCTGCCCCTAATGGACTCTTGGGTTCTTGTCCCTAAGTCTAGGGTTCACTCATTCAATGTAAAAAGGGTAGGGGGTTCCTGCCCCTAATGGACTCTTGGGTTTTAGATTGATTTTACTCCTCTTGTATCATTATTCAAAATTCACATCGCAATAGTGTATTAGACGTAATAGGTGGGACACCAGATACCCAGCTCGAGACAAAAGCAGCTAGGTCCAAGATTCCTCGCGTACCACAGCAAGAAACCAATGGCACTATAGGAATCTAGAAACTTGGAGGATGTTTTACCCTCACTTTCCCCGGTAAACTAGAGGCGTGTGAGGCTAATATCATTCCAAAATTTATTTATACAATAAAGAAGAGTGGCTGCTAGAGTGTCTATGTCTTGGTAAAGAAGATGTAATATCCACATATCTTATGCTAGGTTGGATCATTCACGCGGTCTCCCTCGCGCATGTCACCCCACGCAGATTTTATTTAAAGCTATAAACCATTCACGATGTTGTAAATGCACATGTGTGCAAGTGGTTAAGGGCTGTGTCTAATTGGGTGAGTTGAGTCCGGGCATTGTTGGTAAAAAGCTTTACACTACCTCGCATAGTAAAGTGGGGAATTGTGTATGCAAATAAATGTACCAGGTAAGCCCTCAGGAAACTATAGGGGTCACAAATGGTCCCCTTTTAAGACCCAGTTTCCTTAGGCAGTTATAGTCCTATGTGACATAACTTCCCCAGTCATGTATTTTCATTTATTATGCACTGCTAAAATAAGGCAGAGCCTTTTTAGGCCAATAATATCCCCCCTTTCGGTTGACTTTGATTAACCAAGATCCGACTGGGTTGGGCATCCCCAGTAGAGTCGTCAGGCTGTGAGCACGTTGATCCGTGGCACACATGGAAGTTCATGTGGATACCTCTTTGGGGAATGGCCCAGCGCTCTTTGGTGAAAACATGAAGGATCATACACTTTCGAGATTGGGATTTCAAAGAAAAAGAAAAAAAAGGGAAAGGGGAGTCACCACTGGCTGATGGGGTGCAGGTAGACAACTAGATGCCTAAAAATCTGTCTAATTAAGTAGTATGCGCATTGAGATTCTGGTTAAGTGTCCGGTTATGATTCGGGGAAGTCCGCAGACACCCTGGTCTGCCCCGTCAGAAGATGGGTCCCATTGGTCATCCCTAGTTAAGAATATGATATAGTCAACTCACATATCTCACCCGTCATAAGTCGATATGTACACTTGTTTAGAGTCTGGGTGGGACCACTTGAATGGTTAGGTCCCTTTTATTTGATTTTCTTAATCTTTCCTAACCATTTAGTGATCTTTGTCAAGTGTGTGAGCCCCTTTGGAAGGCCCGGCCCACAGGATGCCAAGGTAGGCCTAATGAAGGCTTAAGTTCCATTTAGGGTTATTATTTCAGATAATACCCCTTTTGGATTAAGTTGTTTGATTTGGAATTGTTTTAAAGATGGAAAAGGGGTCAAAAGCTTACTGTTTTATCCAGATTAACAGAACCAGACACTCAGAATGGTTACAACAGTTTTCTGCTATTACCGTACTAACTATATGGTTATAAATATAAACTTATTTTTCTATTTCTTGATTTAGATTGACTTTCTTACAGCTTTTACTCGACTGTGGGCTTGGTAGTGGCCCATAGTAACACCCATATGGTCTCAAATCCACTCTAAAGTGAATTTCTGGTACTAAAAGAAATGTGGGCCTCGTTGGAAGGGCCACTGGCATTCAACTTTGGGCTTGAGGCAAGCCCAAGTCCCGAAGTGGATTCTTGGTTACCTAGGGACCCTATTGGCTTATTGGTGAACTTGTAGTATAGAATCCCGAATTTTAGGAAATAATAATATAGTTGTAAATCTAAATATTAGAAGAAATATAATAAATAAATTTATAATATCAAGAGATAAATATTTAATCTAAGTACTTGGAAGATTGAAATTATAATTCACACTCATATTATGAAGAGAAATAATGAGGAGATTAAATCTGGAAATTTAGAAATAAATTAAATGGTCAAATATAGTATAATAATGAAAAGGGTATTTTAGTCTTTTTTCCAACGGCTAATTATTAAATTAATAAAACAAATAGTTATTAGGATTGAAATAATCAATTATATTTAAGTTAGGTTAAATTTGTATTTAATTAGCTTGATTTATAGTTTAAAAGATGAGAAAAGGGCCTAATTGTAATTATACTTAATTAAGGGCCTTAAATTTGAGTATAAGATGAGTTTTGAGGTGTTTTAGTAATATTTTAAAATAAGAAATTAAATTAGCACGAAAATAAAGAAAATAGAAGTTTCTTATGAGTTAGATTTAAGAGGGAATCATTAGAAGGAGGGATAAGATAGGAAAGTTTTTCAAATAGAATTAGGAATCCTAGTTAGAAGGTTTCCTGATCCAATTAAAACTTGTACTTGGGTGAGCCTATAAAAGGAAGAAATTAGGGAAGGTTTAGGGTTTCCATCAATTGAATCGTGAGGAGAAAAGTAGAGAGAAATTCGTGCTTAAAGGCTAGAAAAATAGAGAGAAAATAAGAGACTTTAGAGAAAAAAAGGAGCTGCAGAGAAGTTCGACCAGCAAACTTCAAACAACGATCTACAAAGATCCAGCCGTTGGATCGGCCTCAAGTTTGAAGATTTTATTTTAGGCTGGTGGTTCTTCAATCTGAATGGTGGAGATCGTGTTTGGAGATCCCTAGAGTTGTGCGAGAATTTTATAAAATCAGCTATACTTGAGGTTATTGAAAAAGAAGAAGGATTTTGCAATCTTAAGGCAAGTAGTAAACCTTTACCTTGGAAAACTTGTATGGTTTATTGTTTAGATGAAAAATATTGTGTTCTTCGGATTTGTGATGATTTAGAAACATGTTTAGGTTGATTTGAAAGGTTTTCGTTGAGGTTTAAAGCATGGAAAAATTATATGTTCTTCTTCTTCTTAATAGAATTTTGTCTACTTTGATATTTGGATGAAAAACATGATTTTGATGATTAGGTTTGTTAGTAATTGTTTTAGAATGGTTTATTTCATTTAGAGAATGATTTTAGATGTGTTAGAAGTGATCTTGATTGATGGAAATAAGTTTAAGAAAAAGAAATAGAAAATTTGGAAAATTTTTGTAAAACCCAGATTTTTAGAAAATCAACGAGCGCCTGAGACATCGCTCGAGAACCATTGAAGGTGCCCACCTGTGTTTTTTTTATTTTTCAAAACCCAGAGTTGTCAATTTCCAATAAACCGAACACCCGACAAGTCGCTCGAGCACCGTCTTCGAGCAACCAACCTTTCAAAACTCACTTTTAAACAGATGCCTGCACGAGCGCCCTTGACAGAATTTCTGATATTTTGGAAAATGCCTAGTTTTTCACTATAAAAATGTTTTTATTGATTTCCAATTTATGTACCAATAAGATTTAAGTGTATTAAGAGTGTTTGCACTAGCCGATGATTTATTTGGATTTTTATAAAGAATTTGGATACGTTCTACTAAAATGACTTTTATTTGAGTTTATCGTTCTAATCCTTTTCCTTTCAACTTGGTTTGATTTTATTGATTCATACACTTGTATTTAACCTACCTAAAGATGTTTTCATAATTGTTATTATTTTCCTCCGTGTACCTCGGAGTGGTGAATTTCTCACTCATGTAGCTTGGGTTTGAGACTTGGATTTCCTCCATGTATCTTGGAGTTGACTTGTGGATTACTATTGTTATTATTTTCCTCCGTGTACCTCGGAGTGGTTATTCTCACTCATGTAGCTTAGGTTTGAGATTTGATTTTTCTTTCATGTATCTTGGAGTTGACTTGTGGTTATTCTCACTCATGTAGCTTGGGTTTGAGATTTGGATTTCCTCCATGTATCTTGGAGTTGACTTGTGGATTATTGATAATGTTTTTGGTATCTAAAATAACATGATTGAGTATTTGTTTGCCTTGTGTCTAGCGGGCATAGCTTGTTATGGATCCATAGTTTAGCTAGATAGATGAATGGGTCGTTCTTTATTTATTTAACCCTGTGGTCCATTTATGCAATTTAGTCCGTGTATCTTGGCAATCCTCTTCCTTGATCCGTGTATCTCGGTGGGAAGTTGGAACTTGCAATAATCATATTCCTTGATCCGTGTATCTCGGTAGGAAGTGTGGTTGTACATGCCAACCTTAATCCTTGTATCTGGGTGGGTACTCCCCTATGTTGTAGTTTGTGTATCTCGGCTAGCATATATCGGGAGGTGGCATTTGGAAATCAGGTATTAAACTTCTCAAAGATGTCTTATTTCATGAGTCCTGTGATGTCACAATTGTGTGGCTTGTTATGTGAATATTATATTGGTTTTGGATTATAACTTGTTGGATTTTGGACTTTATATAGTATTTTCTGGATTATGAACTTTGGTTTAATCATTGTACCTCATGGAAATGGTTTATAAATTATATGGACTGTTTTATAGCATGCATGTTGCTACTTGCTGAGATTTTTATCTCACCCTTGTTTTTAATATTTGTTTTTAGATACTCTTGAAGAGGATGTGCAAGTTGGGGTAGATAATACAGAGGGTACAACATAGGATCTTGATGAGCATCTCATGGATTATTAGTTTTCTCTTATATTCTATTAGGAGATTTGTTTAGAAGTTATTTCTCTTATGATAGGTTGAGAAGTGTCTAGAATAAGTAGTTGCCTTTTAAAAAGTTCAAATTTGATGTATTGAATTAAGAAGTTTATTTTGAGAATCATTAGAACTTTTATTTATGAAGTAATAAAGTTTCAGTTTAGTTGTTTTATTTTCCTTCTAGTTTCCGCACTCTGATATTAGTATAATTGTTGAATTATATTATGGCATTGGCTTGCTATGGGCTCATGCATAGTGTTATTGCAAGACGAGTTATATCTTTAATTAACAATGCGGATCCGGGGCGCTCCATTTGGAATTGGTTTTAATCACAAATTAACACTGAAAATCAAGTTTGTAACCTTTTTGCAAGTAACCGTATTGTTCCTGTAGTTACTGGGTAACCGCATTCTCTATGCGGTATACAATTTACGGTGGCTGTTGCACCGTACTAAGCTTACAGTGCAGCCCAGAAACAACCCAAACTTGATTTCCAGGGGGGTGGGGTTTAGGGGCTCCTCCTTCCCATGTGAGTCTACTAGGGTGCTGTTGGTCATTTTGTTGACCCACAGTAGTTTCCTTAGTTGATTTTAAGCATGCTAATCCTATTTTCTTCGTGATTTGGATTCAAAAGAGAGAAGAGAAAGCTTGGGGCTTTCTCTATATCTCACTTGAGTGTAAACCCAAGGTTTTCAGGTGGAGAAGAGATTCTCCACCTTGGCTTCAAGCGAAGGGTCTAGTCTCTTGTAGAAAGAAGCTAGCCAAGAGACCCGATAGGTCTTTGCTTGTGGTCTCACGGCCAAACCATGTATGATAAACGATCAAAACAGCAAAGAGGTAAGGAAATAAAGAAGACAAAGTACTTAATAAATACTTAAACCGGTGAAGTGTGTGTTATATGCGGATGTGTGCATGATCTAAGGCATGCTTGAAATAATCTAAGGAAGTATGATACCAAGAGTGGTGTGTAGTGGAGTACACATGCATTCTCACGTAAAAACAAGTCCCAAAATGAATAAAAGGAATAATCAAAAGAGGCCTAAGAAAGGATACCGGGGTTTAAAAGGGTACATTTGAATCTGGATTAGGGGAGAAAGAAGAACATAAAATATTAAATCCCTACTGCGCACTGCCATATCTCAACTTAAACACCCAATTTTCTTTCTCACCATGTGTAGACACCCCAAATTGCACAAACAATCATCAAAAATCATTATCTCCTGGAAAGCCAGCACAGAATTTGAAGAAAATAAACTTTTACCTGTATCCGGATACTCAATCCGGATACAAGTACCATTTCCCGTATCCGGATACTCATACTGGATACATGTGAGCCTTAGGGTATCCGGTACCATGTACCGGATACCTTAAAGCCCTTTGTTATCCGGTCTGATATACCGGATACCTTAAGTTTGCTCAAAATTAGGGTTTTACGAGAGCTTTTCACTTTTACCATCATGTCCCTCATTAAATGAGGGGAAATCGCGGAAATAACCTTAGGGTTTAGGTTGGAGGGGTTCTAGACATTAATTTGTGTCTACCAATGACCTTAGCCCTTGCCTATAAATAGGAGCCTCCTCCTTGAGCAAAGGGCACACAACTCTTGTTTTGAATTCTCGCAAAGAAGAACTCCAAGAGAAGAAGAAAACCGCTGTGGAATCGTCTCCAGAACTCAGGTAAGCCTCAACTTTTCTTTTTATTTTCTGTCTTTACATTCCTAGATCTAGATCTCTTCTTCTACCTTTCTGTAGTGTAAAGCCTTGTTTGTATGTGTGGAAATCCTTCCCCGGCTCAAAGTATCTCAAGACTCCCCTAGCCGTAAAACGTGAAGGCGGATCTAGGAGAAACGAGACTGGGGATTGACCCTAGTGCTAGAACCTATGTAGCATAAGGCCTTTTTGATTGATTGTAAACCGTTCCATATTCAAAGTACCCTTGATTATCTTAAAGAGAACAGAGGGAAACGATAATGGAACGGAACCCTAGGCTATGCTAGAACCTATTTTGTTGAATCTATATGCATGTGGTATTAATCTTACTTGGTTTTTCACTTTTACACACATATTACACTATTTTGGCGGGATAGGCTCATATTTGGGGTTTATTGCATTTATTGTGATAAAACTCAAATAAATGGCCTCAATCAAATTCTGGAGTGTTTTTAAATGTTTTTCAAAGGTTTTGGATTCATCTCACACGAATCACACACTTTTTATCAATTTTCGGATTGGGTTTTCTTCAAAAGTGGCTTAGTTCGACAGCACCTGTACCCTTACTTCGGACGCCCATAACTTCATCATCCGGATGAATTTTGGGGTGATTCTAGAACCATGGGAAAGGTGAGGCTGTCTAGTTTATGTCCACCAAATGTCATGAATTTCTATCTAACCGATTTTTGACACCTCTCTGTCGAAGTTAAGTAGACAGTTCAGGTTCAAATACAGAACTTGTCACTTCGACGGACCGCCATGTGTTCGTTTTAAGTCCGATTCGAGTGATTTTTGTTTCTATGCACTCCTTTATGCGTCTATTTTCAAATCCAGTTGGTTTCATAATTTTTGGATTCCATTTGAATTATTGGTAGCCGATTTACTCAGAACTGCTCATTTGCATTTTTCTGGGTAAACCTGTGATCTTCGGGGCCTGTTCGGGAGACCACCCAAGGCACGTCCGAAGGGATTTTTGTATGAGGCTAGTTTCTCTGAAAAGATGGCCATACAGACTTCAATCACACCAAATTTCACGGATTTCTATGTAGTGGATTTTTCTAGACAATTTTCCAAAGTTGCCCACTTACCACTTTTAAAAATCCCCAGCAGCAACTTCAAAGGAGCATAACTCCTAGGATTTTTATCGGAATGAAGTGAAATTTTGTATGAAACTCTTATTTACCTTAATCTTTCAAATAGAGTTGGTTTGAATCAATTTGAAATTGGATTTGAATGATTTCAAGACAAAGGATCTTACTTTTTACCAAAATTCCCGGATTTGCCTCAACTTGGTTTTTGCCACTTTTGCTTTGATTTCCATCTTTTGGGATATTCCAGAAATGATATTGACATAAGAGAGGATCTAAAATCCATTTGGATCTTCATGTGAATATATCATACACTTGTTCCTTTTTCAAGGCTTTTTCATGATTTTTAGCAAGCTTCTTATTTTCTTTTTAGCATGAACATACACTTGGCAACCACTTCGTGTGGATGAATGGGGGTGCCTAACACCTTCCCCCGTTCATAATCTAATCCCCTTACCCATCTCTGGATTTGATTTTCAAGTAGGGTTATTTTTATCCTAGGATGTTTCTGTTGGCTATTTTTGCCTACTTTTGAATTCTTTAGTGTCCATTCTCACCCCAAAATCATGAATGGTGGCGACTCTCCCAATTTTTGCGTTGAGCCCGTGTGTTGACGGAGGGATGATCACTCCGGTGATTTTTTCCCATGTCTCACACCATGGTGAGGTACTCATTTAATCATGTTATACAAAAGATGAAAGAAAGAAGAATCTCACCCTCCTTTTATAATATGTATGGCTCTTCTTCCTTAAGTTAATCCATCCAAAAAAGAAGAGATAGTGATAAAAGAAGTGAGAAGAAAAGGAGAAACACTCATAGTAGATGAAACTTCATTATATTTAGTTAAAAATGGGATATATCAAATACAAAGTCATTTGGAGGGCTTACCTTGAGGGGGAATAGATATTGGATGTGGTTTGAACTCCTTGGATGGCTTCGGCAGTAGTTGGAGGGCTTCCTCACCTCCTTGGGATGATCACTTGCCTCTTGAATGGAGTAGAGATCTTCAAGATCAAAGCTTAAAGGGTTCTCTTTGAAGAAGAATGGGTTTAGATGGGTTAGGGGCCTTTAGGAGAAATTTTGGAGGGTACTAGGATGTAAGAGAATATTAGAAATCACCAATTATCAACAAAATTTTTTACAGGGGGCGCACAAGCCTTTTTTATAGAGAAAGGTTATAACCGAATATTATATACGGTTATAGTGGAACCGTATATATTATATGGTTACAGCTGTCATCTCTGCAATGATCAGACTTGTCCATGTGTCAGATTCATGCAGAGGATAACATTTCAATTAAATCTTTTTAACGATATTAGCAATATGGTTATGCTCATTTTAGCTTATTTTTGTTGTAATCGTATTGTAAGTACGGTTTCTCCCATCCGATATGATTTGATTTGATTTTCTGATAGATTTCTGACAAGATTTGTGTATCTTGGCACATTACATGTTATATGGTGATGGCATAACCGTATATAGAATACTGTTTTACCAGATCTCGTAACATATCCCTAACAAATTTGCAATCAACAGAGAATCAACTAAAATTGTATATGGTATACGGTTACAGCATAACTGTACACCATATACGGTTACATCAAATTTGCCAAATCCAATGTGATTTGATCCCTGATTTAACTTGATTTGACCTGATTTGACTTGATTTGATTTAATTTGACAGTTTATCTTTTAGTTCTTTAGTTTTGCCACTTGGCAAATGTGGCTTGCTTACTTGCCATGTAACCAGACTTTCTACATTTTACTGCATTCTGTTGTTTTGCTCATATCTCCTTTATCCGGGTCTGATTCTTGCAAATTCAATTGCAATGGAATTGTGTCAGGATTTCCTATCCATCGGAATAGGTTATGGCAATCAATTTGAGTTCAGGTGAAAATTCGACTTCTACTCTTTAGGGTTTGACCTGTCTTTTAAGGGTTTTTACTTCTGGCTTATAGAGGGGTGCAAAAATGAGGTGATTACAGAAGCAGTTAATGATGATGGTGGTATTCCAACACAAGAAGGTGCTGAGCAGGGGGAGCCAGTCCCTTCACAAGAAGTTGAAGGACCTTAAATGAGAAGGTCTCGTAGAGAACATCAACCATCAAGGAAATACTCAGCTTTTGAATATGTTTTGCTTATGGATGAGGGGGAGCTAGTGATGACAAAGTCTCTTCCCATGTATGAGTTTTGTAAAGAGGTGATTTGCATGGGCTCTATGTGAAGAGCCAAGGATGGTGTGACGTCCTCATGGTCCTGGAGGGGGAGATTTGTTGGGTGGGTTCCAAGCCCATGCTTAGCTAAGTTTTGCGGGATCCTTATTCTAGTATTTGGGGCAACTATTACCATATGGTTGTTTGAACAAGACTTCTTGGAATGATTTTATTTGTTTGCGCTGACGATGGAACGATTGAATGTTGCAACTGTGAGCCTCATCATTTACTTAGAGAGAGAGAGGAGGTAGCCGTCGTACATGTCCTCTTCTTTGTTTTATGTTAGTGATTAATCATTTCTCACACTTGTATGTTAAACATGCTCCCTGGTCTTCAATTAATCTTCCGGGTCTAATTCCAAAGCAAGTGACTAGAGAAGAGAATGATAGTTTAACTAGAATTCCTTGTGATGAGGAAATTCGACATGTCATTTAAACTCTGGGCGCTTTGAAGTGTCCAGGCCCAAATGGATTCCACGGATTGTTTTTTAGAGAATATTGGGAGATAGAAAGAGATGATGTTGTGCATACAGTTCAAACCTTTTTTCAATTTGGTTATCTGGACCTTGTTTTGAATCACGCTTTCATCTCATTAATTCCTAAAAGGCCTCAACCTAGAAGAATTCAAGACTTCAGACCTATAAGTTTATGCAATTTTTTGTGTAAAATTATCTCAAAGATCTTGGTACTTCAATTAAGGCCTTCAGTTAAAATTCGACAATCAATAAGTGTTCGTCCCACATAGGTCCATTAAGGATAATATCCTTTTGTTGCATGAGGTTGCTCATATATTTAGAAAACAGAAGAAGAAAAAGAAGGTTGAGAGGCTTATACGCTTTAAAATTGGACATCCCTAAGGCTTATGACAACCTTAGTTGGGGTTTCTTAAAAAAATGCTTGCTTTCCCATGGATTTGGAAACAATCAGGTGCATCTACTTATGAATTGTGTGCAATCTGTCTCGTATAGTGTTTTAATAAATGGAAAACCTTTAGGTCATATAATTCCTAAGCGAGGAATTCGTCAGGGTGATCCATATTTGTCACCCTATTTATTCATTCTCTGCCAACAAACATTATCACTTGCACTAATAAGAGCTGAAATTGATGATCGTATTCAGGGAATCACTTTGAAACATGGTGGCACAGGTTTAACACACCTTCTTTATGCTGATAATGTGCTTATTTTTGGTAGAGCTAAAATAATGAAATGTCATGCCATTTGCAGAATTTTACATAGATATTGTGTAGAATCTGGTTTACAGATTAATCATTCCAAATAGGAAATTTAGATGAGCTCAGATGTGCCACAGCCAATGAAGACTGCCTTGTCTAAACTTTTGAATGCTACAATAAAGACGGATTTAGGGAATTATCTTAGTGTTACACAAAACTGATTGTGTTGATTTAATAAACAAATGTGCAAATCGTTTGGCAGGTTGGAAAGCAAAGGTTCTATCACAAATGGGCCGATTAAAGTTGATTAATTCAATGCTACTGTAAAACCCCGATTTTTTTTGCTAAGAATTTTTTTTTAAAATTAATTACGTGTACATGTTAACCTAAGTAGCTGTGGGTATATGTAGGGTTTTCGGTGGGCGAGCATACACGGAATCAGTGAATTTCAAAGGTTGTCGAGCGGCAATCTACATATGGAAGGTATATATATTTAAAGGAAATTAAGTCTTTGTTTTGAATACTCGTATATTCTTGTAACGGCAGACGATTGGTGATTTGCGGCTACCTGTGTGGCGATCTAGGGTTTCGTTGGGAAGAGAAGGGAACAGTGAGAGATCCAAATGGTTTTGTTGGGTTGGTGGTCAAGGTTTCAGAAGGTTTTTCCTCTTGCGATCAAAGGATCATCCTGGCGGTGTTAGCAAGCACGCAGACGGACTGTTGGGTGATCGGCCATGGTTTGGAATATCCTTGTGTTGGGATATAAGTGTGCAAGAGGTGAGTAGCATCGTTTTAAAACTAAGGTTTTGTGTTTATTCGTGAGTTTATTCTGATGCATGAGTGATTTCTGGAAGAACTTCGTCCGAGCATGAGTTATTTAGAACTGAATGATGATAAGTAAAAAATGTGTTTAGATTAATTTCAAAACTGGTTTGAATGTGTTCTGGGAATATTAGGAGACTAAAGAAAGTGTTACAGACCGAAAAAGTTCGGCCAGAGATGTAGATCTAGAAATAACAGAGAGTCAAAAATTACACTGACTATCTGCTCAGTTGGCGCTCACTTGCGCCAACTCCGGGTAGTGGGCGCAAGGTACATTCTTCCCATCCGCCAAGCTTGTGCCCACTTCGCGCTCAGCTCGCACGCACTTAAAATTTATGCGCGCATTTCACGCGAACCTCGCGCTAAACTCATGCCCACTTCGCGCCTAGCTCGCGCTCACTTGAATTTAAGTAGGCGCATACTCCATTTTCGACCATCGACCTATCCGCCGACCTCGCGCCTAGCGCAGGAGGTCAGCGCATGGTCCAATATCTTGCCGAAGAGCATATTTGACTAAACCAAGCTGGGTTTTGATGACCTGAGGGTTCAAGCACTTAACCAAACACTTGTTTAGAATTTTAGAAACAATATTACCTATTCAATTACTAGGAGAAAATTAAGTGGAAATTCTTAGAGGCCTCCAAGGCAAAAGTTTAGGTTATTTGTAGGTGATGTACTGGGTACCTAACACTAGGAGTTCCTGGTTAGTTTCCTCTTTGTTTTTATACACTGCACCTGGTTGAGAATTTATTAAGTCCCAGTTTTACTTGTTGGCAAATTCTGAATGTATTGTAAAGTTTTCTTGGAGTGAGTAACTGAGTTTTATTTCCAATTGGCATGTGTTATGAATTTGGGAAAATACTGAAAGTACTTGAGGTACCATCTGGTCCAGAGGGACATGTGGTGAACTGTGTTGAGTTATACATGATGTGGCATGTATGGTTTTATTTTGATGTTGGAATTGAGATTATACGATGATTTACTGTTTTGGTTTAGTTTGTCCTGGATCCATGCTTAAGCTTAGTAATGTAATGTTATTGTTGGTTGTTGAAATTGCATGGCCTTGTGTGTTGCCACGACCAGTGTAGAGTAGCCAGAAACCCTGAGTAGGCCTAGTTGTCAATGCCGAAACCCGGGGAGTAGGCCGGCATTGGATGACGAAACCCTGACTAGGCCGTCATTTCAGAGTTTCCGAAACCCTGAGTAGGCCGGAACTGTGTACATGGAGGTGTGGAGTGTCTACTTGGCATGTTTAATTTATCAACTTAACAATAGTCATGACATTGACTAATCGATGTGTTGCCGTATTGAATTGAAATGTGATTAGAACTGATTAATTGGTTTTGGTTTTTAAACTTGGAAATTGTATTAGTTGCTTAATCGTATGGGATGTTTATCGATGCATAATTTGAATTGCGGTTAACTATTTTCGCATGCATATGCTACTGGCTGAGATATTCGTATCTCACTCTGTTGTTTTTGTTTTGTTTTCAGATACTCGAGGTGAGGCGACTATTGGGGTAGATCCGACTGAGACTTATAAGGAGGAAGACTACTATTACATTCCTTAGACTTGTAGGTTATTTTGATTTGAACTTTGAATGAATTGAATGATTGAGGTGTAACAAAGTTTATTGGGGTTGTACCATTTGAATCCTAGTTAAGTTTTAAATATTGAATTCTTAGATAAAGTATATTTGTGCACTCTGATATGTTTTAGTTAGATGATTATCCAGCGATCATAAATGATTAAAGATCCTTACCTAACACTCCGTGAGACGTGTTATATCTTTATTGAACAACACGAATCCGGGGCGTTACAGCTACAGGCGCAACCAGTCCATCTTATGAGCTGTTACCTCAAGCAATTTTGCAGCAACTTGACTCAATGGCTTGTGACTTCTTTTGGTTTAAGAAGAATTCAGCAAGGCCCATTCATACAGTTTGCTGGGAACAAATCACCAAAAGTTGTTGATCAGGAGGGTTGAATATAAGAAGACCTGCCATTTTCAATCAAGCTCTAATGCTAAAGCTGCATGATCTATACTCATTGATTCATCAAGTATATGGGTGAAGCTTATGTGTGAACGATATTGCTCCCAAAGTTCTTTTATTGATGCAACATGTAAGAGGTCACATTCCACAGTCTGGAAACAGGTATGTGTAGTTCAACCTCAGCTCATTTCTAGTTTAACATGGTGTATTGCAAATGGGGAATAAGTTCGAATAGACCGAAACAAATGGATTATTGGTAAAAAAAAAAAAAGGAGTCAATCTCAATCCTCTACCTTCAGATTTTCATAATTCCCAGGTTAGTGAATTAATTGATCATTATACGGGTACTTCTAGTTTGGAAATTGCTTAACTCATTATGCAAATCCCTATTGCTTCATCTCTATCTCATGATATTCCAATGTGGAATTTAACATCAAACAGGCTTTTCTCTGTATCTTCAGCATATATGTTATTGTTATCATCACAAATGCCAAATTCTAGAGACACAAAAACACGGTTGTCTTGCTAGAAATTATATTCTCAACCACGCATCAAATTATTTCTGTGGAAATGTTTACATAGAGCCATCACTAAAATTAATTTTTTAAATCAAAGAATTGGTGGCATTCTTGATAATTGTCCATTATGTAATTCACAGGGAGAATCAATTGAGCACTTATTTCTCACATGCCCATTTTCAAGAGCTGTGAGGCGTAGAGTAATGGGTGGAACAACTCAAGATGCAGGATCGATTGAATATTATTTTCGCTGGTTTCAAACAGTCCTTTACAGTAATGTTCTAAGTTCAGAATTAACTAATATTGATCTCATCACTAAATGTGCAAACTTTACATGGATTATTTGGAGAATTAGGAATAATACATTATTTAAAGGAATTCAGCCATGGATTGAAGCTACGTGCTACTATCTGGATAATCTGAATCAAGATTCAAGTATCATTCGAAATGCTCATATAAAGACCAAGTGTTCACATCAAGAGGTTCCTATTCGATGGTCTTTGCCCACGCCAACTTTTGCCAAGCTTAATTTTGATGGTGCATATAAAGGATCAACACAACAGGAAGCTGCAGGAGGTTTATGTTGAATGCAGATGGAAAATTTCTGGTGTGTTTTGCTATACAAATAGTATGTAATTCTACCATAGAAGCAAAAGCTCATGCTGCATTGGAGGGCATACGTATGGCTAAACATCTCCAGATGCAAAATCTCCAGATAGAAGGTGATTCTAAGACTCTTATTCATCTACTTTCTGTGAAAACCACTTCTTCACCTTGGAAAATCAGGAATATCTTAATAGCTATACAAGAACTGCTAGCCTCTTTAATGAAGTTAAATTCATACATATCTATCGTGAAGCTAATCAAGCAGCAGATATGCTTGCAAACTTTGCAATAGATCACTATTCTTGTTTTTGGATAGATAAGCCTCCTACTTTTTTTTTTTTATCTTCAGTCTTGTATGTAGATCTAGTTGGAAGATGTACATCCAGGATAATTTAAATAAAATTCAATTTTCTCATAAAAAAAACCTCCACCTTCAAAAGATCGTCTGATACATCATATTCTATAGGTGGCTTGTTGTGAGTCAAGTGCCTAGGGGGAAACCTTTATAGCTCATTGCACTCACTAAAGTGCTAGCACACTCACAACACACCGAATAAGCACCACGAGGCTAGAAGGCAGGTTAAAAAATGTAAGCATGGTTTAGGGCTAGGTTTGAGTGGTTTCCACTGATTATACCTGTAATGGCCCAAAAATCAATTTGAAATTTTGACCAGAGTCAAGACATTGACCGGTCAATGGTATTTCAATTTAAACTTTTGATTGGAAACAAACCCACACCTCCCTATTTGTACATACACCCAATCCCATTGTAACGCCTTGAATCTGTGTTGTTCATTAAAGATGTAACACGTCTCACAGAGTGTTATGTATGGGCCCAAAATGATCATATTAATTCACAATAACAGTAAATCACGAGTATCATATCAGAGTGCGGAATTTTAACTTTCTATTTAAGCGTGGGAAACTAACAACTATCACAAGTCTCATATGCAAGTATGTCATGAATCAAACTAGTATAACACCCTCAACAATTTCCAATATCAAATGTTACAAATTCTAACAAAGGAATCATCAAAATAACCTACTAGAACTACGGAATGTGATAGACCTCTCTATAGTGATCCCTAGTCTCTACCCAGCAACCGTATCCTCTCCAAGAGTGACTGAAAACAAAACAAAAAAAATCACGGTATGAGATAAAATTATCCTAGTAAGTAGCACATGCATGCTAAAAACTTTTATCACAGTTCTAAATCATGAATCAAGTATAAAACATATGCCAATAACGATAACACATTAAATCCAGATAATCCAAATCAAATAAGGAATAATCTCAAATAATCCATCATATAAATCAAAACAATAATATCAATATCAAATCATCTGAAGTTCAATAAAACAATACGATCATAATCAAGTACTGATAAATCAACCATATCAAGCAAATAGTTATATTCCAACCGAAAAAAATATTAACATAGACCAATGTTATGTAGTTCACTTTAATTGAGTAATAAACATGCCGGAGCCAAATCCACACTTCTATGAATATAATGCGGCCTACTCAGGGTTTCAGAAACTGAATGATGGCCTACTCAAGGTTTTGTCATCCAATGTTGGCCTACTTCGGGTTTCGGCATTGACAACACCGACCTACTCAGGGTTTCGGTGCTGCTCTACACCAATCGTGGTAGCACTCATAACCATGCAATTACAGCAATAAAGTCAACGCATTACATTACTAAGCTTAAGTCATGGATCTAATACAAGCTAACCCAAATAGCTTAAAACAAAACTAACATGTAAAACAATGTGCTCAACATATAATCATGAGTCAATCATGACCAAATCTACTCCATCATGGATGATTTCAAATTCATGCCCTCAAGCAAATGTACAATAACCAAAACAAATGCTCATATATAGAAACAAATAATCCAAATCTGTAGAAACAACTCAATCATGAAATCATGAAATAAAACAACTCAACTTACATTACTAAGTTGATTTGTATCAACTCAATCATGAAATAAAACAAATAATCCAAATCTGTAGAAACAACTCATGATACCAAATCTAAGAAAGTTTTCCAATCAAAGCCAAATCAGACCAAAACAATACAACATAAAGCTGAAAACACCATTTTCTCATATTTGACCAGAATTGTGTTCTCAGAGGTTTATTTACATAAAACATGAATAAATATAATTATTACATGAGCAGAAATCCTTAGAATCCTTACAAGTTAGTCTGGAACCATAATCTCACTTTTAACCCCAAAATAAGTTAATTTGGTGGAATAAGAGGCCAAATATTTGGTAAGGTCCTCATTTTATAATTTGATTTTGAAAACTCCTTAGAAAGGATCTTAAAAGAATGTTAAAAGTAGTAAAATCAAAATAAATTCATTCTATAGTGATTTGGAACCAAAAGTCTCTCAAAAACTTAGTTTAGTAGAATGTGCCCAAACTTTTTGTTAATTTGAATTTTGAAATAAGTCCTGTATAAAACTTTCTAAATACCTAAATCTTATTTGTACATAAGTTAAGTATGTTTAGGAAAAAATCCATAGTTGAAAAGTACTCAAAATGGATAAAATGGAAAATTTTGTGTTAGGCGCTTGACCTGGCGTTCGAGTGTCTAGAGAGGTGACGGAAGAAATAGAATTCCAAAAGTTTGATGCTCGGCATAGCGCTCGAGTGCTCTTTAGGGTGCTCGGCTTATCTGGAAAATGACACCTCCAGGTTCTAAAATTTTTTAAAAAAACACAAAAGGGGCACTCAGGGTAGCGCTTGAGCGCAATCCTAGATGCTAGGCAAAAATGCCAGTTTGCAAAAAGTTCTAAATTTTTTGAATTTTCGAAATTTAAACTACCAAACATGATTCAATCAATCTAAAACTCTATAATCACCTCTTAGAACACTAAATAAACTTAATCTATTGATTCAAGCAACCATACAACATGATTATAGATCGAATCAAAGAATTTCAAAAATTCTAGCTCAAATTCAAAAAATTCTCAATCTCATGACAATATCAATCTCACTTGTAATTAATCCGAAATTCAAGCATAAATTGGTTTGAAAAGAATGCTACTTACTTGATTGAGCTCTAATCCAGCTCCCAAACTCTTCGAATCCATACATCTGAGTTGCTTCAACAATTTCTCTTCCGAAATCCACAAAATACACTGTTTCATACAAATTCGCCTAGATCTAAATATTTATAATCAATTTCCCTCTTAATTCACTTCAATTGCTTGAAATTCACAAATAAAAACAATCATCACCTGAATTCCTTCCAGATCTGAACGAAAACTTAATTATGCAACTCTAGTCACTAACAATTTCAGTTCCTCAAACTGAATTCTTCCTTAATCCTTCATCAGCATCAATTGGCAACGAGGTTTTCTTTCTCTTTCTCTTCAGTTATTCTCCCAGATCTTTTCCTAAGCTCTTGATTCCAAATTCTTCTATTTTTGTTCTTAGAAATTTCCAGATTCACCAAGAAAATCCAACTTAACTAATTTCCCCTATTTATACCAACAAGTTGCCACTCAATTCCATGCTTGAATTACTTGTGTTTTGCTGTAG
The DNA here is from genome assembly GCA_947561395.2 of Buxus sempervirens. NCBI lineage: Eukaryota > Viridiplantae > Streptophyta > Magnoliopsida > Buxales > Buxaceae > Buxus > Buxus sempervirens. The sequence goes on from OX387193.1 coordinate 28,988,025, forward strand.
CGACACTCCATCAAGTCCTATGTACACAACCAATTTAATTTTATAAAATAATTTCACATGATTTCATGCATGATTATATCACCCATTTAAACAATAAGTGACTTACCTTAATTTATAAATACTCCTTCATTAATTTATCTGAAAATTCCCTTATTCTTCATGGATAAACCTGAAAATTTTCTCCAACTCACCTCATTCTCTATTTCCTGTAATTTCATCAATAAACCAATTATTAACTATAAAATCCAATTTTAAATTAACATTTAAAATTTTTGGGATTTTTCACCCACCCTCCTAAACCCTAATATACAAGCACGCCTCCTATCTCTTTCAATTGATTATATTTTTTTAATTTAACTCCACTTCTCCCCTCTCTTTTGTCTTGCCCTCTCCTTTTCTCCTTTTTGTCTCAAATGAAATATATCTCATACCTGTAGACACCCAAAATTGCACTACAATATGAGAGAATAATAAAAAATTGTTTAAAATATCCTTAATTGAGCTTTGACATGTGTCAAAACCAAGCAAAAGTGTGCTGCCTGTATGTAAAGTTATGTCTGTATATAGTATGCGGACACACCTGTATATATATGACGGGTGAGATCACGCTTTCCTCATGTGCACAAGTGGGCTGCCACGTGTCATCTAGAAGCTTTTCTCATGGTGCGTAACAGATTCTCATCCACAGATATTTTGTGGTTTTCAAGTATATTGGTCGTGTCCGCATATATAATGCGGTTTGGACAAAACCGCATGGTATATGCGGATACATTCAATTTGCGCAATTTCGCAAAGGCTCGGGATTTGAGCCTTATTTACTCTCATACCTTTCTCTGGGAGACTCGATCTTCCTATTTTACCCCCCAAAACCTTTAGATTTACTCCAATTCATGCCTTAGGCTTGAATTAGAAGAATCTAGAAAGGTATTTTGGCTTACCCTTGGGTCTTTTATACCCTTGGCCTTGCCTATAAATAGAAGGGCTTTCCTCTTGCAAATGGTTGATAATTTAAAGATTGAGAGCTCTTGAAGAAGAAGGGAAACTCTGCCCAATTCTCTACTCAAACACACTCAAGCTACCAAGGTGAATTTCCTACTATCCTCTCTTTCTTTTTGCTTAAATCTAAGCATTCTCATTTTCTACCTTTCTGTAGTGTAAGGCCTTGGATATGATTGTAGCCCTGAACCACACTCAAAGTACCTTAAGTACCCTCTCTAGCCGTAAAACGTCAAGAGAAAGCTAGGGGAAACAAGTGTTGGAATGGACCCTTAGGTTTAGAACCCTGTTGTGATGATACACTTGCATATTTGTGTTATTTTGCTGTTTTTGTGTGATTTTGCTTTAAATCTGGAGAAATTACATGGATCTATGCTCTCTATAGTATTAGATTCCAATTTTCTATTAAAATTCTGATTTCCTACACAATTCCACATATATCACTTGATTTTTGTCAAAATAGGCATAGATCTTAGATTTATCATGCTCAATATGGTAGATCAGGGATCATCGGCCTTAGAATAATTTCTCAGGATTTTATGAATTGATTTCAAGTGGTTTTATCTTCTAGAGAAGACTTTATGGTTTAATCTCTCTATTTTGAGCTTTTTTACTCTAATTTGGGTATATTTGGTTCATGCTCTCCAATTAATGAGAGATCTGAGCCAAATCTTTTTGGGTATTTTTCAACTCAATTGAAGTGATTTTGAATCAGATCATGTGGATCAAACACACACACCCACTATTTTGGTTTGGTTTTACTCAAAGTTTGCAAATCTGGACAGAACCTATACCCTGTCTTGGATCACTCATAACTTCATCATTCTGATGAATTTTTAAGTGATTTTAGAGGCTTATGAAAGGTGAAGATGTCTAGTTTAATCCTGTAAAATTTGAGCAATTTATATGAAGTCGTTTTTTCAAACTATTTGATTAAAGTTGATGGGTCAGATCAGATCAGATTATTGTACTTGTCACTTTGATTGAGCACCAAGGGCTCATTTAAACTTCGATTTGAGTGCTTTCAATTTCTAAGTCTTCCTTTATGAATTTATTTTCAAATCTAGTTGATTTCATGAGTTTTCACTATGTTTTGAGCTATGTGTGATTGATTGACTCTGAACTGCTCAGTAGCAGATAACAGAGTCAATCTGTGATCCTCTAGGTATGTTTAAGAGAGCACACAAGCCACAAATGAATGAAGTTTTGTGTGAGGTTTATTTCATTCGAAAGATGGCACCTCATACTTCATTCATGTAAATTTTCAAGGATTTATATGGAGCCAATCTCCACGAATAGGCTGTCAAAATTGGCTACTCATCACTTTTACAGCTTTGCAACAGCAACTTTGAATAACTGTATTTCCTTCGATTTCAATCAGATTTAATTGAAATTTTCACTGAATCTTCTACTTAATGTAAGCTTTCAAATGAATTTAGTTTCACTCAATTTGAGTCTGATTTGAATGACTTATGATTGGTTGAGTTTTCCAAGTTTAAATGGCTTAATCGAGTGAATTTCTTCAGATTTGTTTTAGTTTGTTTTTCTTCAAGTTTTACCTTGAATTTTTACTTAATCATGAAGTCCTAGAGGTGATATATCCATAGAGAAAGAGTCGAGGATCCATTGGACTACTCATGTGGAGATATCACGCATATGTTTGTCTAATTTTAAGGACTTTTGGTTGATTTTTGTTTGTAAGCAATTTGTTAATCATGAATAGAATATGGCAACCATCTTGTATGGATGAGTAAGGGTGCCTAACACCTTCTCCTACTCATAACCTAACCCCCTTACCTGATCTATGGATTTAACCATAAAGTAGAGCTACTTTTAGCTCTATTTTCACTTTTTATGCACATTTTGGTGTCCATTCACACCTTAAACATGAATGGTGGCGACTCCATATTTTATGAATACCAAGTGACGATCAGGAGATCACGTAGGTGATGTAAAATCTCAGATTTTAGTAACTAGACTAATTGGTTAATAATATGCAAGAGATGAGATTTTGGTTCAACCCAGAGGAGTTCAAGATGAACCGGAGATGACAGGAGAGCCTATGTAAGGTGAGATCGTGATTATTGGCTGAGTATTAATTTAATTTAATAATTATTGTTGCTATGGTTTATGTTAGTAAGAATAAAGTGAAAAATAAACAAAGAGAATAAAAGGGGTTGGTCGAACCCAATGATAGTGGGTTGACCCAAGGGTTGAGTTGGTTTAAGAATTAGATGGTTTGATTGTGTTGGTTTAGTGAAGAGGGTAAATATAGTAAAAGACTATAAATAATAAAATAACCTAATAGTGCATGGATATATTCACGTTGAGTTTAAAAACATCCAACATAGAAACCAGCAGCCGCACGTTCTATTCTTCTCCTATTCTTCTTCTTAGTTTCCCTGTGACTAAACCAAACCCTAAACAACTTGTTGGAGCCTTCTTAGAGAAGGAAAAGAGAGGATTTTCGTGCACAAAGAACTCAGGTAAGAGCCAAATAAATATAAGTTTCTAATATGGAGATTTGAGTATGTTTAAAAGTCTTAAAAGTGAGATTTTTGAATCTAGACATGATCGAGGTTTGTTAGGATCATTTGGCAAACTTTGGGGTGATATTTTGTGGCTCTTAGAGAAGATTTAAGTTCCTAAAACCAGGTAAGTAGTCCCTTGACGCTTGCATAAAATCTAAATTTGTGTTTAGACAATATACATGGTTATTTGGTGTTTTGATGCGTTGTTTTTGTTATTTATGATGTTTTATTTGTTGGGAATTGTTCTAGCATGTGTATAAAGTATTTTAGAATGATTTAGAATGGTTTTGATGCATTGAATATTGAGTTGTGGAATTTTTATTGAATTTCACAAAGTTACGGATTTTTCACGTATCGGGCCGCCTGAGCAGTCGCTCGAGCGCCCTATGTATATAGTCGAAACCCGAGAGCAATTTTACCCAGATTGAACTACCGCTAGAGCAGTCACTCGAGCGACCTACCCTGAATTAACCTATTTTGTAAGGCCGATCGAGCTCTCTTGGCCGCTCAAGCGACTAGTCTATCAGATTTTGGAAAACTTGTCTTTTCAACCTAGTTTTCACTAAAGAAGTGGTTCTGTCCAATTTTAACCTATGTACCATCAAGATTGGGGTATTTTGGGAATTGTTTGCATTGGCGGATGTTTAAAATTCAATTTTATAAAGATTTTGGGTAGATGTTTCTAAAGAGGCACTTTTACTTGATTCTATTGTTCAGATTTTACTTTTAACCAAGGTTGGTTTTGTGAGTTCATGCACCTATATTTGGGTGATATGAAGGTATTTTGTACATCTATGGAGTCGATACACATTCGGTACATATTGACCCATTGAAACCTGGAGTTTTTGACATATGACTTGGTGCATTCTGTTTTGGTTTTGGGTCATTGGTGTGACAAGGCTAGTGCCTGATTTATTGTATCCCGCATGGGCGGATTTGGTTACAGATATGGTTTTGTATTTTGGTGGGTGTTATTGAGAAGTGTGTCCATTACCTTAGTTGGTTTTCTCACTGTTGAGTGGGCTTAGCAGTTATATGGATCCATAGAATAGCTAGTAAGTGAAATGTGTATTAGAGGGGTTTGAATTCTGTGTCTGAGGCATTCCATCATCTCAAAGATGGTACTGCTCCTGGATTGGTTGGTCGCTACGTTACCCACTTATAGACACCCCAAATTGCACCCCAATATAAGAGATTAACTAAGATGGGCTTTAAATGTCTTATTTGAGCCTTGACATATGTCAAACTTTCAAAAACTTTCAAAATCAGTGCCAACCGCACTGTGTATGCGGTTTTTTATAATCTCGGTCTCAACCGCTCTGTATGTGCGGTTGCAACCGCACACACAGCACGGTTCACATCAAGGCTTGTTGCGCTGGCGGCCACGTGGCTTCGCGAAGCTTCGGCCGTTAAGCCGCGTGGACAGCACTCAATTAAAGCATAACTGAATTGAACCGCCCTGTATGTGCGGTTTGATCAAATTTGTAAGAAACCGCACTTTTTGTAACGGTTGTGTTGAAACCGTACTGTGTATACGGTTTTTGCTGTTTCGAGGCTTTGCGAAATGGCTCGATCTCTGAGCCTTATTTACGCATATTACCTCTCTCTCAAGGACCTAAACTCCCCATTTCACCCTCCGAAACTTGCTGAATTACACCAATTCATGCCTTGGAGGAGAATTGGAATAATCTAGAAGGCCTTTTAGGCCTACCCTTGGGACTCTTCTACCCTTGGCTTGGCCTATAAATAGAGAGGTCCTCCTCTTGCAAATGGCTGACAATCTGAAGCTTAGAAGCTCTGCAAGAAGAAGGAGAACCTCTGCTGGATTGGCTACTCAACTGCTCAAGCTACTAAGGTAAAGCCCATTTTGATTTATTGCTTCCTCTTTACATTCTAGCAATCTCTCATCTTCTACCTTTCTGTAGTGTAAGGCTTTGATGTTGTTTGTAGCCCCAAACCCCTTCTAAAGTACCTGGGAATCCTCTCTAGCCGTAAAACGTGAAGAGAGAGCCTGGGGAAAAGGAAGGTGGAATGGATCCTCTAGGTTTAGAACCCTCAAATGATGTGCAAGCATGCTATATGGTTATTTTGAGCCCTTGAATGCTTCTCTGATCATTTTTGTATTTGGAGAAGATGTGAATCCATGCTCTCAATAGCCATGGATTCCAACTTTCTCATAGAAATGTGATTTTCCACATCTTTGCACCCACTTTCCACCTTTTTTTTTTTATCAAAATAGGCTAGATCTTGGATTTCCATGTAAATATGGAAAATCTGAGATCATTGGCCTCAGAATGAGTTTTTAGAAGTTCATGAGTTGTTTTTCATGATTTTAAATTGTTTTGGTCGAATCCACTTGCACACATACACTGATTTTGGCTTCTTATTCAAAGTTCTTCAAAAACAGGACAGATCTGTAGCCTGTCTTGGAATGCTTATAACTTCATCCTCCGGATGAATTTTTGAGTGATTCCAAAGACATGTGATAGATTGGAAAGCCTACTCAATATCTGGAAATTTTCACTCACTTTCATGTAGCCAATTTTTGACACCATCTCCTCAAAGTTTGTAAAACAGTTCAGCCCAGATCGCTGAACTTGCCGCTTTGATGGTGCACTATTTGCTCGGTTTTAATCCATTTCCTACGATTCCAGTTTCTGAGTTTTCTTTGAGAAGTCTATTTTCATTTCCAACTGGTTTCAGCAGATTTCAATCTGTTTTGTGTCTTGGGTGCTCAGTTGACTTAGAAGTGCTCGCTGGCATAGTCCAGAGCTCATCTGTGGTCTTCTAGGCCTATTCAAGAGAGCACACAGGTCACATCCGGATAGAGATTGGTGTGAGGTTTTTTTCTTTGGAAAGATGGCACCACATACTTCCTCCATACCAATTTTCATGGATTTTTATTGAGCCAAACTCCACGAATAGAGCTTTGAAAATGCCTACTTAACACTTTTTCTGAGTTATAACAGCAGATTTCATATGTGGATTTCTCTCTTGTTTTGGATCGGATTGAGCTGAATTTTCTACTATATACTCTACTATATACCAGTTTTCCAATGGCTTTGGTTTCATTTGATTTGGATTTGAATTGGGGAAGTTATGGTTTATCAAAGCTTTCAAGTTCTTTTGACCTAATTTCTCCAGATTTGCCTTAGCCGGATTTTCTTCATTTTTTACTTTGATTTTCCTTCACTCATGAGGTTTTAGAAGTGATGAATCCACAAAGAGAGCTAAGTTCATTAGACTTCTCATGTGGAATGATCACATACATGGTGCTTGTGGTAAGCATCCTTTTGCCCATTTTGTTAGAAAATGATTCTTAGCATGAGCAAGCATATGGTAACCGTCTTAGACGGATGAGTGGGGGTGCCTAACACCTTCCCCCGCTCATAAATAATTCCTCGTACCCAATCTCTGGATTTTTCTATGTATTAGAGCTACTTTGGCTCTATTTGACATTTATGAACCCTTTAGTGTCCATTCACACCTTAAAATGGATGGTGACGACTCTTATTTTGATCGATCCCCGCGTGACGATAATCGGAAGTCATCGGAGATGACGAATCCATGTCTCACAACTGGCGACTCTGCTGGGGATACTTGGAATTGAGCCATGTGATTTGCTTGCTTATTCTTTGTTTGATTTTATTGATTGTTTGTTGTTTGGAGTGATTGTAATAAGCATGCTGATTTGAATGCTTCTATATCTAGAGAATGTGAGACCATGAAAATAGGGCGTGTGATGTTTGTATGCTTTGGTTATGCTCAAAACCATGTTAGTGGACCTAGATAGTCTTACCATGCTAGGTTGCAAATTTTGTTATGATAAGCATGCTTTGATTAGAACTTTAATGTGGTAAGCATGAGATCAGAATTTTTGAGAGATGTTTACTTTGTATCAAGCATGCTCACCATGATTTATTTGCTTTTTTGTACAACATGATAACATGCTTGCATGATGCTTGTGTGAATACATTTTTAGTATGAGCATGCTAGGTGTTTTTTTTAATTACTTTGTTTTACTCATGTTTGTTTACTTCAAATATGATTTCCATATCATGCCTTGATGAATGTGATTGCGCTTGCATGAATAAGAAAAAAGAGTGGCAAGGGTGGGACGTTGTGTTGAATGTGACCCTCTTTTTCAAATGCACTTGAGCACTTTTTTTTATTTTTTACACAGCCTACCTATCACCTATAGGAAGTTGAACAAGAATGTGTGTAGCTTGGCGCACCGAGGTCGTTACTTCGGAAAGCGAAAGTGAAAACATTCACCTTAGAGACTTTGAGCCAATGATGTGATGACATGGTGGATCTAGAATTCTGGTCATACACTAGGCTTGAGCTCTAAGTTGCCAATAAGCCAAAACCCAAAACCCCTACGCGAAGGTGGAGAAACACCCTTTTGGCCAAAATAAACCAAATGCGATGGGGAAAGGGTTTGTAATTGAGGGAAGGCCGTCTTGCATGGCTCAGGTGGTCCAAGGCATGATATGGACACCATTTGGAGGGTAAACATGAGGTAACAAGGTAATGTAAGCCTATTATTTGTGGTAACCTCTTTACTTTGTAAGTATCAAGCTCATGTTGGCCATTTGTGGGGATTTTGTTGTTCCCAGAAATTTGTTGTTATCCTAGGATTGGTGTAGCCCTTAGAGAGAGTTTTTACTCTTCTTAGGTGTCATTCTACCCAAATGTCCATAGGAGGCACCTAAAAGTCCCAAAATCCATGCATTGGGTGTCCATTTTTAGGAGGGAGCCTAGGCCCTCCTATGTATGAATATTACTAATCCTTTGTTTTGCAGGAAATTTGTGTGTGAAGGCCATCCAAGAGCTGCTGGTGCAAAGAGCCTCTTCTTTTTCTTTTGTGTAGAAATTTTCATTCTCAAGCCCAAGGAGGCTAAAATTGTCATTTTTATTTTAATTCATGCCCTTGAAGGCCAATTTGTATTGTAACATGTTTCTTTTATTATAAGAGATCTGTTTGTGCATATTTATGGTCTCCTCATGCACCTTCATGAAATTCATGGTCTAAGCGGGCTTTTAATGCCATTTGATGTCCCAAATGCCCAATTTGGGGCAGTCTGGAAGCCACCCAATGGTGAACAATGTGTTTGGGCATTTAACTAAGATAATAAAACCAATTGGAAAAAGGAACAAATCGAAAATCTCATTTTCGGCTGGAAACCGTCCTGAGTATGCGGTTGTCTGCATTTTCGCTGCAACCGCATGTATCATACGGTTTGAGCCAAACCGTCCTGAGTGTGCGGTTTTAATCCGAAATCCCATTCTGGCCATGCTAATTAAACATTTCTGGGTCCTTTCATCCCTAAGTTATATAAGCAAGTGTGCAGTGACTCCAAATAAGATAAATGGCATTTAAACCATTCCAAATCCACCCAGATCAAGAGATTAAGGTCATTTTGAACATATTCACCTAAATTGAGCAAATTAATCCAACTCAAAGGTGAAAATGATGAAATAAAAGTTGGCTCAAACCAAAAATCAGGTCAAGCACCAAATTTTGGGGTTTAAGCTCATGTTAGGCTCTTTTTACCTAATTTGAACACCTAACCCATCTTAATTGAAGTAAATGATTAAAAGAAAATTGGTTCAAATAACCAACCTAATCATACTTCAACCTCAAGAATTAAACTTGGAAATCACAATAAGCTTACAAAGCATGTTTTAAGCCTAAAGTGGGATCTGAACCAAGAGTAAAAGGAAAAGGAGCTCAACTCTTTTAAAATGGAGCAAATTCCAACCAAAAATAAGAAATCTTTAATCATAAAGTATTCAAACTTTTAAGATTTCAACTCATTGGGTCACTAGGAAGCCTCTGAATTCCAGGCAAGTGATCAATTAAGGATTCAATGAAAAAAAAAATTTTCAAATAAACCACCACCTTAAAGATAAATTGAGTCTCTTTTTAACTCAAAATACCTAAGGCTGGAAATCAAAAATTTTTTTTTAGGCATCTGAAAGCCTTGGAATTTCAGAAAATCAACTCATAGGACCCTGAAAGCCTGAAATTCCAGACTTTTTCAAAATCTTCATAGGCCTTCTAAAGCCTGAATTTAGAAACTCATAGGACTCCTGGAAGCCTGAAATTCCAGACTTTTTCAAAATCTTCATAGGCCTTCTAAAGCCTGAATTTAGAAACTCATAGGACTTCTGGAAGCCTGAAATTCCAGACTTTTTCAAAATCTGCATAGGCCTTCTAAAGCCTGAATTTAGGAACTCATAGGACCCTGGAAGCCTGAAATTCCAGACTTTTTCAAAATCTTCATAGGCCTTCTAAAGCCTGAATTTAGAAACTCATAGGACTCCTGGAAGCCTGAAATTCCAGACTTTTTCAAAATCTTTATAGGCCTTCTAAAGCCTGAATTTAGAAACTCATAGGACTCCTGGAAGCCTGAAATTCCAGACTTTTTCAAAATCTGCATAGGCCTTCTAAAGCCTGAATTTAGGAACTCATAGGACTCCTGGAAGCCTGAAATTCCAGACTTTTTCAAAATCTTCATAGGCCTTCTAAAGCCTGAATTTAGAAACTCATAGGACCCTGGAAGCCTGAAATTCCAGAATTTTTCAAAATCTTCATAGGCCTTCTAAAGCCTAAATTTAGAAAATCATAGGCCCCTGAAAGCCTGCGTAATTTCGGGAGGTTGTGGAAGCCTTAATTCCAAAGCATAAGCCCTTGGAAGCTTGCGTCATTCCAAGTCTCGAGTTCGTCTAAGGTCTTTTTTACTTTGGACATCTCATCTTTTGTGGGATATGTTGGAAGCCCTAGAATTTTCCAATATTGGTTAGTCTTTTTCGTACCAACCAATTCATAAGCCCTTGGAAGCTTGTGTAATTCCAATGCTTGATTTGACTGTGGGCTTTTACCATAGCCATATCATTTCTGTGGGACATGTTGGAGGCCCTAGAATACTCCAACAAAATTTCTGAGGTTTGATCTTTTTCGTATCAATCACCTCGTCTTAATAAGGTTATTTTAACCATAAATACAAAAATCAAAAAAATATGGATACAAAGAAAACCCCAAACTTATGATTCACCAAGCCTACATGCATGCATGCATAGGTGTCTAAAATTGATTTAGGGGGTACTGACATTTTTCTCTTTTGTCTTTTTTCTTTTATTAAGGTACTAAGTTCTTACTGCAATCATTGCTCCCCGACGGTCTCAGAGATTAAAAGCTGCCACCATGAACCCTGCTGAAGAACAATCTACTGTTTCGGCTGAGGCCTTTGCTCAACTGCAAGAGCAAGTGGCAGGAATGACCAAACTATTAGAAAATTTGCTGGCCAACCAAGCCGCTCAGGCTCATGTGCAGGCGCAACAGGCGCAGGCTCAGGTTCACCAGGCTTCATCATCCCACAATGCACCACCACAGGCTCCACCCCAGACTGAACTTCCACCACCAATCCAACCTATCCCACCTCAACCTGAACTCTCTCATCCAAACCCCGAGCCTATCTTGATCCGGGAGGAGGAATCTGAAGGTGAGAAGGAAAAGGAGAAAGAGAAGGGGAGACTGAGGGCAGAAGTGGAAAGAAAATTTTTGGACAAACTGGAGTCCATTCAAGAGGAACTGAAAGAAGTGAGGGGGATCAACACGTTGGTTGGTACCAACTTTCAAGATCTCTGCCTGTACCCCGACGCATGCTTACCGGCCAAATTTAAGTGCCCGGACTTTGAGAAATATGACGGCACCGGATGCCCAATGAGCCATCTGAAGCTCTACTGTGGGGCGTTGTGCCAATTTGGCCGGGATGATGGCATCCTGATCCAGCTATTCCAGAGAAGCCTAACTGGGGCAGCCTTGAGATGGTTCGCAACTGTGGACCACGGCAGAATCAGAAGGTGGAAGGACCTAGCTGATGCTTTCCTTGCTCAGTACCGTTTCAATGCTGACATCATGCCAGATAGGTACGATATGATGAAAATGAGTAAGGGAAGAGAGGAGACAGTCAGGCAGTATGCCAAAAGGTGGAGAGAAGCTGCCTCTCAAGTCAGGCCTCCCATGATGGAGCCAGAGATGGTTACCACCTTCATTGGCACACTGGGGCATCCATTTTACAATCACTTGGTGGGTCAGGTTACCACCAGTTTTGCTGCCCTAGTGTTGGTTGCGGACCGGATTGAAGATGGAATCAGATCCGGGCGAATCCACGACCATTCTGCCACGGCTCGTCAGCAGGAGCCAACTTTTGATCCTTCTGCCCAGAAGCAGAAAAATGGGGCAAGAAGGAATGGAGGAAAGAAAGAAGGGGAAGTAAACATGGTACAACCCCAACCACCACAAAAACCCATCCAGATCAATATTGCTGCACCTCCACCCAGTCCGGTGCAGCCACAATCGACCTATCAAAACCCTCTCAACATTAATGTTCCTCAGGCAGCAATGCCCAACCAAAAAAAGGTATTCTCGAAAGAGGAGAGAGACGCTTGGATGGCGTCCAGAAGGAGCAGGGTCCTTTCCCCTCTTCCTGTGACTCCATCCCAGCTTTTGCCATCTTTGTTAAATGCGGGGTATGTCACCCTGAAAGAACCAAATCCGAATGCGTCAAAGGGAAAGAATTTCGATCCCTCCACCACCTGTGAATACCATATGGGTGCACCAGGACACCCTACAGACAGGTGTTGGCCATTAAAACATGCCATCCAGGATTTGATCGATCAGGGAACCCTGTTGTTTAACACGGCTGCACCCTCTCCCGCTAGGACTGACATTGGTCAGAACCCTTTGCCCCAGCATAATGGGGCTGGTCCTTCCAATTTTGTGGGGACCGTCTCTTCTAGACCTAGGACGTTTGATCCCTCGCAGTTAATTGCGCCAATAGGGACGTCCATTAGGGTCTATTTTGACCAGGAAGAGATAGGGGAACAAATCAATGTCATTTCTGGAAATAATGGAAGTGGCAAGACTGTAGAGGACATTAATGCCTCTTTAAACCGGGCCGCTTCCCTCATGGCCCAGCTTAATGTGACCAAACCCCCTCTCATTATTAATTGCAACCGGGCTGTTGCTTCCCCACCTACTCCATCATCCAAACCACCTTTGGTCATTAATTATGACCCCACCACCGCTTCAATTACATCTGTTTCTTCTCAGGCCTTAAAATCCTCTCAATCCAAGGAACCCAGGCAATCTTCGCCTCTGGTTATTGAGGCGCGTTCTTCTAACCTTATTCCCGCATCAACTCCTGCACCAAGGCCTCACTTCCAGCCCTTGGTATTTAACGTTCCTAAACCCTCCTATTCAGAAACTGCTGTACCTTGGAACTACAGCGAGGGTTATACGACCACTATCCCAGTGGTCAGGAATCAGGCTCAGGAGGAGGTAAACCTCATGACAAGATTAGGGAGGTGGGTGGAAGGAAAAGAACAAGAAAAAAAAGAGGCAGAGCAAGTCCAGAAGGGGAAGGCCAAAATAGGGGAAGACACCCCTCAGGTCGACAGTAAGGAGGCAGAAGACCTCCTAAAAATACTGAAAAAGAGTGAATTCAATATTGTCGACCAATTAACCAAGGTCCCTGCCCAGATATCAATACTGGGATTATTGCTTAATTCAGAAAAGCATAGGGACTCATTAATGAAAGTACTCCAGAGCGCCCACGTGCCCAAAGCAATTGAGCCAGACCAGCTCGGCACGATGATTGGTCAGATTTTATCTCACAATGTAATAAGCTTTTCGGAAAGCGAGATAAGCCCTGGCGGATGTTATCACATGGACCCTTTGCACATCACTGTGCTTTGTAAGGATAACATGATAGCCAGGGCCCTAATCGACAATGGGTCAGCCTTAAACGTCTATCCCCTGGTAACATTCGTGAGGCTTGGTCTGGACCAATCCAAGATAAAACAGAACAGGAGGATAGTGAGAGCTTTTGATAGCTCCAAAACACACTCCCTAGGGGAGATTGAATTGCCGATTACCATCGGACCGAATATCTTTAATATCACATTCGAAGTGATAGATATTCCTGCTGCCTTCAATCTACTTCTGGGAAGGCCATGGATCCACTCAGCTAGGGCTATACCCTCTACTCTTCATCAAAGAGTAAAATTTATAAAAGGCCAGAAGGTGATAACGGTCCTAGCCGAGAGTCTAGTCCCTCCCGTCATACCGCCTGACGTACCTTTCATTAATGTAGAGTTAACGGCAGACAAAATTGCCTTTCACTCTTTTCAGTTTGAGACAGTCAATTTCATACCTGGGGGGTGTCTAAAAAAGAATGAGAAGTTGACCTGCGCCAATAAGATGGTGGAGAAAGTCTTAAAAGATTGCAATTTCCACCCAAGAAAGGGGTTGGGCATTAACCTGCAAGGAAGGGTGACGCCCATAGAGGCACAGAGGCTAGTCCCACGAGTAGGACTAGGGATGAAAATGAGAAGATGGAAGAGGGGACTACAGAAAGAAAATGAGAGGGAAAAGAATCAAGGAAAGTTCCCTCATTTAAGGGAAACTTTCCCGAAGCCCTCTCATACCATTCAATTGGCTCCTCCTACAGATTCCTCCAAGCCTCCGTATTTTAATGATAACCCTTTTAGAAAACCTTTTACTTCAACCCTTCTACCTTTTACCCCATTTTCCCCCACTTTGGCACCCAAAGCCGCGGGTGAGCCTGAGCCACTGCCACAAGAGCAGCAGGATTTCACAGAAGAGACAGGGGCATTCTTTGCAATGACAGAGAATGAAGGAAGAGAGAAAGCAGAAGAAGAGGTTCCTTTTATCGACTGGGCCTCAATCAAGATTACTGATGAAGTCACCTCTGAACTCAGCCCCGAAGCAGAAAAGGGCAGTTTTTCAAATCCGGTAATGATGGTATCGGATCAAGAGTTTGAGGAAGAACAGGTTTGCACTATACCACCTGTTCCAGAGGGCTTTGTACTGAAAAATTGGGAAGAGACCCCTTTGACGTTTGAGGCTGCATATGGTTGGCAATCAGCTGCGGCCTCCAAAAAAAAACTCCATTAGTGGATTGCCCTTTTCCTGAAGGTTTTAATGAACCTTCATCTTCAGGAAAAGCCTCTCTAGAAGGTTCTCAAAAAAACCAAAAAGATTTTTCAAATTTTTCTAGAAAATCTAAAGCTTTCAAAATGGTCCAGACTGCTTATGAGCCATATATACAGACTGAATTAGAGCAAGTTGAATATGACTTCGATCTCGAGCTCGACTTCGACCTAATGGGGATCGAAGAGGAGATCGAGGCCGAAGACGATGACCTTCCAAGAGAAATATCATATCAATTGGAACGTCACGAAAAGGGTATTCAACCTAATATTGAAGAAACCATTTCCACAAACCTGGGAACCGAAGAGGACCCAAAAATTGTAAAGATTGGTGCATGCTTGTCTGGAATCCAGCGGAAGGAAATGTCCCAATTCTTGGCTGATTACAAGGACGTGTTTGCATGGTCTTATCGGGATATGCCAGGGTTGGATACAGACATGGTTGTACACAGGCTGCCGATCCTGCCAGGAGTAAAGCCTATTAAGCAGAAATTGAGAAGGTTGAAACCAGAATGGACTTTGAAAGTCAAAGATGAAGTGGTAAAGCAGTTTCAAGCCGGGTTTTTGGCGGTGTCCACATACCCTGATTGGCTGGCCAATATAGTCCCAGTTCCAAAGAAGGATGGAAAAGTCAGGATGTGTGTAGATTACAGAGACTTGAACAAGGCGAGCCCGAAGGATGATTTTCCATTGCCACACATCGACATCTTGGTTGATAATACGGCAGTGCATAGCTTGTTCTCTTTTATGGATGGCTTTTCCGGATACAACCAAATCAAAATGGCAAAGGAGGATCAAGAGAAAACCGCTTTCATTACTCCTTGGGGAACCTTCCACTACACGGTCATGCCTTTCGGATTAAAGAATGCCGGGGCAACATATCAGCGAGCCATGACGGCCCTTTTCCATGATATGATCCACAAAGAGATGGAAGTCTATGTGGATGATATGATTGCCAAATCATGTGAAGAGGAAGACCACTTGATCAATCTAAAGAGGGTATTTGACCGTCTAAGGAAGTACAGCTTAAGGCTTAATCCAGCAAAGTGTGTCTTTGGAGCCACATCAGGGAAATTGTTAGGCTTCATTGTAAGCAGAAGAGGGATTGAGATAGACCCGTCTAAAGCCAAGGCAATCATTGAGATGCCATCTCCTAAGACTGAAAAAGAAGTTAGGGGTTTTTTAGGAAGAATTCAGTATATCAGCCGGTTCATAGCACAACTCACTGCTATTTGCGAGCCGATCTTTAAGCTTCTAAGGAAGAATAACCCAACTATATGGAATGAGGATTGCCAGCAAGCATTCGACAAAATAAAAGATTATCTGTTAAATCCACCTGTTCTAGTGCCACCAATCCCAGGGAAACCACTGATTCTGTATCTATCAGTTCTAGAAACATCAATGGGATGCGTATTGGGGCAGCATGATGAAGCAGGCAGAAAAGAAAAGGCTATCTACTATTTGAGCAAGAAGTTCACAGATTATGAGACGAGATATTCGCCTTTGGAAAAGACTTGTTGTGCTTTGGTCTGGGCAACTCAGAGGCTTAGGCACTATTTCTTAAGCTATTCGACTTTGCTGATCTCAAGGATGGATCCGCTAAAATATCTGTTTGAGAAGCCGGCTTTAACTGGTAGAACAGCGAAGTGGCAGCTTTTGCTTTCAGAATTTGACCTGACATATGTCACTCAGAAAGCAATCAAAGGTCAGGCAATTGCTGATCATCTAGCTGAGCATCCATTGCCAGATTATCAACCTCTCAAAACGAATTTCCCTGATGAGGCTATCTTATTTGCTGAAGAAGAAGAAAGTGAAGACTCCTGGCAGATGTTCTTTGATGGGGCTGCAAACATGAATGGAAATGGGATCGGCGCAGTATTAGTAAAGCCAGATGGTTCACATATCCCAATCGCAGTGAAATTGAGGTTTCAGTGCACGAACAACATAGCAGAGTATGAGGCATGTATAATCGGATTACAAGCTGCTCTAGACCATGATGTTCAAGAACTTGACGTATATGGAGATTCGAGTCTTATCATCTTCCAAACAACTGGGGAATGGAAAACCAAAGATCATAAATTGATCCCATATCACCAATATTTGGAAGAAATAAGTACCAAATTTACTCGAATTTCTTTTAGCTATATGCCAAGGGCTAAGAATCAGTTTGCGGATGCCTTGGCGACATTGGCCTCAATGGTTAGTATTCCAGAAGGGGTAGACATACAACCACTTGAAATTGAAGTCAGAGACGAGCCAGCTTACTGTCTTGTTTTGGAAGGAGCGCCAGAAACAGAAATACCATGGTTCCAAGATATCAAGAATTTCTTGGATAATCGAAATTTTCCAGAAAGCGCTAGTCCCACTGAAAAAAGAACAATACAGAGGTTAGCAGGGCAGTTCCTCCTAAGTGGTGGGCAGCTATACAAAAGATCTTACAATAATGTTCTACTCAGATGCGTCACCAAGGTTGAAGCAGAAAGGTTGATCGAAACAGTGCATGGAGGAGTCTGTGGGCCGCACATGAATGGACACATGCTCGCAAGGAAAATCCTGCGATTGGGATATTATTGGTCTACGATGGAGCACGATTGCTGCCTACATGTGAAGAGATGCCATTTGTGCCAAATATACGCTGACAACAAGCATGCACCACCCAGTGAGCTGCACAGCATGACCTCTCCATGGCCTTTCTCTATGTGGGGTATTGATGTCATCGGGATGATTTCTCCTAAAGCGTCAAATGGACACCAGTTCATTCTAGTGGCAATTGATTATTTCACAAAATGGGTTGAAGCGGCTTCGTATGCAAATATCACAGGAAACCATGTTCTTAAGTTTCTGAAGCACAACATAATTTGTCGCTATGGGCTGCCAAAAGCCATAGTTTCAAACAATGCTTCAAATATTAAGAACAAGGATATGAAGGAGATGTGTGAGCAATTTCAGATAACTCATCACAAGTCAGCCCCTTACAGGCCAAAAATGAATGGAGCAGTAGAAGCGGCAAATAAGAATATAAAGAAAATAATCCAGAAGATGGTGGTAAGCTATAGAGATTGGCACGAGATGTTACCATTTGCTCTCCATGCTTACAGAACCTCGATCCGAACATCTACTGGGGCAACGCCTTATTCCTTGGTTTATGGAACAGAGGCAGTCTTACCTGTTGAGGTAGAAATCCCTTCATTAAGAGTGCTTATGGAAACAGAGCTTGAAGAGGCTGAATGGGTTCAGTCTAGATATGAGCAACTTAATCTGATAGAAGAAAAGCGGTTGAATGCGCTTTGCCATGGTCAACTGTATCAGAGGAGAATGGCCAGAGCCTACAACAAGAAAGTGAAGCCCAGAGCTTTCCAAGTGGGTAATCTAGTCTTAAAGAAGATATTACCATTTCTGGAAGACCCTCGTGGAAAGTTTAAGCCAAATTGGGAGGGACCTTATGTAGTGAAGAAGGTCTTGTCAGGAGGCGCTCTTATCTTGACAGAAATGGATGGGGCAGATTTTCCTGAGCCAATCAACTCCGATGCGGTCAAACAATATTTCCCTTGAAGGAGTATCACAAAGAAATGATCCGAGGCCATTTTTCTTCATCCCTCACAAATTTTAATATCCCTAGATTAAACCAAGTTGAGCCTGTTCGTGTTTTAATGAACCTAAACTGGGGCTTACAGTCGCGATAGGGGCAGGGTTAATAGAGAAACAAAAAGGGAAATAGCAAAGAAAGGCCAAATACAAAGAAAAGGAAAAAAGGCCAATATTGGGAATGGGGGGTCGCATCCATTATGACTGTAAGCCCAGTTGTCCCATTTTCAAGATGTTAAAATTTTGAGCCTATAATAACCTTCTTTCATAAACTCAACCCAGCCTTCATTTCGTCCTATTGGTCAAGTCCTCGGTGATCTGGGTGTATTCCTTCAAGCTCGAGATGTCGAAAGGGCAATGACGGAATAAGTAAGCCGGTCCTAGTGAAAACCGTAACAGGCACTAGGGGCAATATTGGCAGAAAGAAGGCGAAAGAAAAAAGAATAAAAGAAAAGAAAGAAACAAGGAAAAGGTCACCAACCGCACTTGGGATACAGTTTGAACGAAACCGCCCTTTTTCTACGGTTTTGGCAGAAGGGCTATGCAACCGCATATTGAAGACGGTTTTGGCTAAACCGTTCTGAATGCGCGGTTTTATGCAGCAGAATTGAATTGAGCAGATTTTCTGCACAGGACTGAACCAGTAGGCTGGGGCAGGCCCCCTGGAAGTGGGAAAGAAACTTGGGGATGAGTCTAAGGGTTCCAAGGGGGACGGATCGGCTTCCTCCTCATTAACTGAAATACCCTTTTTGCCCAACTTACTTCAATTCATCCAACTATATGGGATTAAAGCATCATGGACCAATTTACAATAAAAACACACAAAAATGAAAATTATATTTTGGCCGATGATGAGAAATCAGTGACTTTTCATTAAAACTGTCAGTTTTTACAAGCACATGAGAGTTCTGAGGCCAATAGTATAAAAACCTATTTTGTATTCTCTATCTTTCCACTAGTGGAGTTTCTCTTTGTATAGAAGTGTAAAAAAGAAAAAAAAATACAATGAAAGGGGCTAATCTCTATCCCCTAGCCTTTCCTCAAGCTCTCTGATTCGAGCCGCCTGAACCGCCACAAGCCTTTCAGCCCCCTCTGCATCTGGGTCACTGAGGAAAGAAATGACATCATCGGAGAGGGTCTGCCTGGTCCTCATATCTCTAAGCCTGGCCATGGTCTCGTCATGCCTGCGCCATGCAGCTCTCACCTCGAAGCGACGGGCTTGTATCTGCTCAGATAATCGCCGCTCCAGATCTTCCTTCTCCAATCTCAAGGTTCGGGCCTCCTCCACCCATATGAGCTGAAGCCGCCTATGAGAAGCCCGCTCGGTCTCCAAGAGGTCCTCATAAGTAGGACACGGGATAGCAGGAGGATCAGCCGGTACAGAAGCACAGCTCTGCACCTGCTCTCTAATCCAAAAGAGGTAGTCCTTCTCATGCAATTTGGAGAAGACATGACCTCTCAAAAAGCAGGCCTGCGACCATTCCTTCAACAGGCGGAAGCATAACCCCATGGTAGCCGGTGTGAGCGGACCTATGAGCTCTTCATATCCCTGAGGTACCAGAATCCCCTGCACCTCCTCTCCAAACTGCCGGATGACCCTCAAAGGCAAATAGAGTAAGGCAGACCTCAAGCCCATGAGCACAGCGAAATTCTGATCGGAGAAGCTGATCACTGTCTCGACAGAAGGCTGATAGGCGCCAGGCCATCTCACCTGGTCATCCTGAAGCGTCCCCAAGAAAGCAAACCATCCCTGTTTGCCACCATGGATATTGGGACACCCCCTGTTGCTCATCAAAACAGGAATATTTAGCCGAGGGAAGAAACGGCGGGTGATCTCTTCAACTTGACTCAGGTGGTCAAGTAGCCAGAGCTGCAAATAAAAGGGAAGCATTTCCAACCTTAGAAAATTTCAATTTTGCAATAAAAATTACAATTCAAAGAAAGAGGGTCAGATTTTACCTGAAGTATAGGGGCGCATGCAAGGAAACTTTTCTGCTTCCGGTGATAGCAGTCAGTCAGGGCCTGGTATATTTCAGCCAGGATCATAGGGGCGAGCCTTTCACGCTCCCTAACTTGGCAGATGACTGAAATGAGGGATAGATCGACCTCGCTATCACCTCGGGGGAACAAAAGTTGATTGACCACTATCAAGGTCAAAGCATTGAACCGGGCCTACTGGTTTGGGCTATTCAACAGCTTTTCAGTCAAAAATGACTTGGATAGGGTCAATAAGGCGTCGGCTTCCCCTAACTCTTTCTTGTTAATCCCTAAAAAGGTAGAGGCTTCCTTTTTGAAGCTCGGCTTGAGAGGTGGGTTGACTACTTTCTTGGAGAAGCTAAGGTTGAGGATGGTTTCAACCTCCTCGACTGTAGGGGTCATCTCTTTTTCCCCAAACCTGAAGAGGTTCAATTGAGGCTCCCAATGCCCAATTAATGCCTCTATGATTTCCCATTTTAAGGGAATCTTTGGGATTGAGAGGAGGTGGCCTAGATTGGCAGAGGCCCAATCCATCTCATCTTGAGGGGTCATTGAGGAGACCCACCTCTCATAAGATGTATCTACAATGGCATACCTAGTCAAATTAGGAGGTTTGGACCTAATTTTTGGTCTAGGTGCTGGTATTTCAGGTACGGAAGATGAAGAAGGCACAGAAGCTGAACCAGAAGCCATTAATGGGCAAAAGTGGATTAAAGGCAGCTAGGAGAGAGAAAATCGCCGGAACAGGGGGTTTCTGACCTAAGCAATACGTCAAAATGACGTCCTGCCCGCAATTCGCGGTTTTAAAATAACCTAAGGGCGAAAACCGCATACACAGAACGGTTGTGCCTGAACCGCACTTAATATGCGGTTACATTCCCGCAAGGTTTAAAAACCGCGGGATAAGTGCGGTTCTGGCACAACCGCCCTGAATGTACGGTTTTTGCACAAAAAGGGGTTTTACTTCTTTCTTTTAACAAGTCATGTTCCCCAGAAAATCTGTTACCTGTATAACAATTGTAACATGACAAACATACAAAAATAAACAAAAAAATATACAAAAAAAGAAACAAAACCAAATAATCTTCTCTTTTCATATATAACTGAAAGTGGATACATCAAGTTTATATAAAAATGTCAGATAAATCCTAAATCTAGATCTATCTCCTACAGGTCAATCCCTATCGCCTCTACCCCGCCGACGCTGCCGGATGAAAAAGTGGTCGGAAAAGCGCTGGCTACTGGGAGAAGAAGGCTCACCAAGCAAGGATGGACCAACAGGAGGCACCGGGTCTACAGGAGGAGCAGGATCGGTAGAAGAGGCTGAGGCTGGAACTGGATCATCCCGGGTCAGGTCCATGAAGCAGGAGACTGAAGTGTCCGCAGCCAAAGGAACCAGCTCCAGAACCCGAGAGTCCTCGACAGGAGGAGATGGATCTGCTACGCCGGGAACATCCTCCTCTCTCATAGGCTCGGCCACCTCTGGATCTGCTACGCCGGGAACATCCTCCTCTCTCGTAGGCTCGGCCGCCTCATGAACCGCGGGAACCTCCAAGTCACCCTCCGCTGTCTCAGGAGCAGTCTCTGGCTCAGATGCAGGAGCGGTCTCAGATACAGGTGCAGCCTCGGGCATCTCGGCCGACTCAGGAACTACACCAGCAGAGGTAGCCTCGGCCGCCACCTCACTCTCTCTCTCCGGGATCTCTATATCTCCTAAAGAGAAGGACAAAGTGCGGGAACTGGATGGTGAAGGCACCACATCCTCCTGGAAGACAAAGACAGACTGATCAGAAGCAGGAAAGATAAAGTGGAAAAAATACAAGAAACTAAAGAAGACAGACCTGAGCTCCTGAAGGCCCCGCCTGGCCCTGGGCACTGGCCAACTGGGCCCACAAGTCGACAATGAGAGCGGCCTGCCCAGTAATAATGACGTCGCTCTCAGCAATAGTAGCATCCCTCTCAGCCAGCTGGCGCTCCAGATCCGCATACCTAGCCCGAATCTCCTCTAGCTGTGCCTCCTGAAAAGAAGATAAGAAAAAAAAGAAGAAAAAAAATGTCAGTAAACTTTAAATAAGAAAGGAAGGATAAAGGAATGCACGAGGAAAGGAGATTCAGACCGTGGTGTCATAGAGGCGGATCACTACCCCTCCTATCTCAGTAACTCCACCTCGAACGGGCATGGGCTGCATCAGACAACCCACTGAGACCTGCCCGAACCAGGTATCATAGTCACCATCGACTAGAAGGCCATCTCCTGCCTCCCACTCGCCAAAATGGGCAGGGTCGAATGGACCAGGAGGGGTGAAAGGTGCTGTAGCTGGAGGAGCCACTGGGATCCGGGGCTCGCCAGTATGCTGGAAGAAGAAGCGCTCCCCGAGGTACCATATACTGCCCAACTGCCCAATAAAGAATGGGTACCTCTGGCGTCGCTGATCCAGGGCGAAAGCGGCATCCACAAAGGGCTGAAAAGCCAACTCGTCATGCAGGCCGTCAAGGCGGGGAACAGATAGCTGAGGATAAGCAAAAAAAAAGAATATCAGAATCTGATAGAAAGGAGAAAAGGAAGTGAGGAAAAGAGAGATGGAGAAAGTGCTTACCTCTCTCCTGAAGGTCCTGTCCAGGTGAGCCCTGGCCGACCTAGGGCGACTCTTCTCTGAGTCACGCCTAATCTGATTCCACCGACGGGCCAAGGGAAACGTCCCCTCAGACAAGGTGGAGGTAGGGCGAAAGTGGGCCACATAGACCCGAGCAAAGAACTGAAAAAGAAAAAAAGAGAAAAGAAGAAGAAAAGAGAAAAAAAGAAAAAAAGAAAAAAGAAAAAAGAGGTTAAGCAGAGAAAAGAAGAGAGAAAAGAAAAAAAAAAGAGAGAAAAGAAAGGAAAGGAAGAAGAAAAGAATTTATACCTGCAGAAAGGGCCAGAAAAATCTGCAACCCACTCCGGCTCCCCTGGGAGAAGACAGGCCGGAAACCACTCGTCGAAGGCCCGCTAGCAAGGTGCCATAAACCAGCTGGCCCCAAGCATAGTCCCTCGCTCGGTGCAGATCCCGGAGAAGACTCAAGAAATGAGGGCTGACTGAAGTAGTATCCTCCAAGCAGAAGCAGGAGCCCATCATCAGAAGAAAAAGAAATCTGAAAGCTATCGGGAAACTGGGATGCTCCGCTGCTAGGGTGCTGAATCCCCTCTCCACAAATTCCTCCCTCAACCATGTCCGGGAAATACGAGTGATCCTGCTCCGATCCCACGCCTCCACGGGCATCTCATCATATCCCAACAGCTCGGCAATCTCCAAGTCCGTCGGCCGATCCATCTCAGTAATGACATCTCTAGTCATCCTGATCCCGGTAATGAGAGCGAAGTCGGAAGGACGAATACCAATCTCCACATCAGGCAGATGGAAGCTCAGGGTCTCCGGGAAAAAGCGCTCCAACAAAGCCAAGATCAAAGGCCGATCCTGACGAACGCCGGTGATGGTGATGAAGGGGCCAAATCCAAAACGGCCCATCTCTCAGTGCAGAAAGGTCGAGCAGGCAGCTACAACATCGGCAAAAAGGGCCCAGCTCCCTCGGAAATGGGAAGAAGGATATCTAAGAGGGATGTCTGCCCTGACGCCTGCCGAAGGATGCGTCGTCAAACTATGAAGGAGAGGGGTGTCCCGGATCTGATCTGCTATCTCTGCAGGAATGGCGACACGAGTCGCCCGGGCCCCCGCCCTACCTCTACGACGAGCTCCCCTACGCTCACGGACCTCACCAGCAGGCTAGAAAGGCGAATAAAAAGGGTTTAAGTTGAATGTGATAAAAGAAAGGCCGGATTTTTAAAAAAAAAAAAGGAAAAGGGAATACCTCTGGGATCGACTCCAGCGAATCCCCAGACGCTCCAGAGTCTGAATCTGAGAGCTCCAGACCACTGGGAGAAGAAGGCTCAGGGTCTGGCTCGGCCCTAGAAGAAGAGGCCACATCGGCCGGGTCCCTCCGAACCCTCGAAGACGAAGGCTCATCTGCAGGACCCCGGGAAGCGCGACGTGTGCGAGCCATCTATAGGACCAATTACAGGGAGAAATTCATTATGCTTCTTCGTTTAAATAAAACCATGATATTCTCTTTCATGTTTTCTCTAATTTTTCTTTTCTTTAAATTAACCGAATTTGTTTGGTTTGCAGAAAAATGGAGATCGCGGAAAACACTGCGAAAATTCTCAACCAAACCATGATCTGGCTATTCTACTCTTCAAAATTTTTGTTCTTTTAGAAGTTTTATTGTCATTTTTATTTTATTATTATTCATTTAGTTGTACATAAGAATTATATACAAGAATGTGAAAGTTCCTGTATACTCTTCTCATACGATAAAATGAAAAAAAAAAAAAGAGGCCTAACCATCTAATTTTGTTTTCAGGGTATCCAAAGCATGTTCAAGTTAACAAGGAAAATGCGCCGAGTTCATTCAGCTCATACAAAGCTATGCAATTGTTCAAGCCTAGCTAAAACTATCAAGTCAAGCCCAAGCAAGTCTAGCAAATCAGCAGGTCACAAGAAAAGATCAGATTTACAGCGTGCCATGTCATGCTAGAGAGCAAGAATCAATAAAGAAAACAACCAAGGCATTTAAAAGGACAAACAGTATGTTGGTTGAAATCGGACCACCTAAGGATTACACCAAATGGGCGAAAACATACATTACAGAGTGAGCATGCCAAGTATTATACTACCGCAGAAAAGAAATCCTCATGCCAATGAGGAGCAAGCATGTAAAGGTTCGAAATTGGATAAACAAAAGTCATGATTGATTCCAAAGAAGAACTTGGGTAAAAATTGGAGCAATGCAAGCCATGGCCAAGTGCAAATCGACACCGGCAGTGGGCACATACAAGATCGGGGATTTTCTTATCCCATTGACCACAAGGTAACTAAGGCATTAAATCGATGGCAAATTTCATGCATAAAGGCATTCAATCATGGAATCAGAGCACAAAACGTTTAAGCAAGTTATTCGGACAAGGATTCGGCTACCTACCTGTATCTGCCGAAAAATAAGCTTGCAAAGGAAATGAAGTCTTGACCTCACTGGAACTCCAGAGGAAACTGGCTAGACGATTGGGTGACTCCGAAAAACCTCAATCAATGAGGAAGCGGATGCTAAGTCGGTAAGAGCTTGACGGAATCACCAACCACAGGAAGTCATCGATCCCTTGTCAAAACGGACGTCGCCAGAAGAGAATAGAAGAACCACCGGAAAAGCAAGGTCACCGGAAAAAGAAGAGTTCGCCGGAAGAAGACTGACTTCGCCGGAGAAGGAAGAATGAAGACCGGAGAGAACGCACGGTCGCCAGAGAGAACGCAAGAGTTCCGAAAGTCAAGGGTTTCGCGAGCGAAATGAAGCCAGCCGCGGTCGCGGCCTCGGTTATATGAAACCTAGAAAACCGCACACACAGAGCGGTTGGTATTAATATTGTTGAAAACCGCACATACAGCACGGTTGAAATTGAAAATGCTAAAAACCGCATGTTCAGTACGGTTGGCACCCAAAAATGAATTTTCAAAACTTTTTCAATCTCTCTCAAAGGATCTATGTCCAGGGCAGTTGTGAATTGTAAGAAACACCATCCTATCAACTTTTGCTTTTAAAATTTGCTCAAATCTCACTTCATAGCCACGAGTGCTCTGTGAGAGGCGAAGAGAGGATTTGACCCTTAAGGTTAGGGACTTTTCATCAAATCCTTTAAACAAATTCTTTTTCGAAAACCATATTGGAGTTCTTGCAGTTCATAATCGAATGGACCTGACCCTGAGGGGTGCAATTTGCGGGTCTTTTGCTCTCCGCCGTCAATTGATTCCAATTCCGGCGAAGAGGGGGCAGTTGTAGACACCCCAAATTGCACCCCAATATAAGAGATTAACTAAGATGGGCTTTAAATGTCTTATTTGAGCCTTGACATATGTCAAACTTTCAAAAACTTTCAAAATCAGTGCCAACCGCACTGTGTATGCGGTTTTTTATAATCTCGATCTCAACCGCTCTGTATGTGCGGTTGCAACCGCACACACAGCACGGTTCACATCAAGGCTTGTTGCGCTGGCGGCCACGTGGCTTCGCGAAGCTTCGGCCGTTAAGCCGCGTGGACAGCACTCAATTAAAGCATAACTGAATTGAACCGCCCTGTATGTGCGGTTTGATCAAATTTGTAAGAAACCGCACTTTTTGTAACGGTTGTGTTGAAACCGTACTGTGTATACGGTTTTTGCTGTTTCGAGGCTTTGCGAAATGGCTCGATCTCTGAGCCTTATTTACGCATATTACCTCTCTCTCAAGGACCTAAACTCCCCATTTCACCCTCCGAAACTTGCTGAATTACACCAATTCATGCCTTGGAGGAGAATTGGAATAATCTAGAAGGCCTTTTAGGCCTACCCTTGGGACTCTTCTACCCTTGGCTTGGCCTATAAATAGAGAGGTCCTCCTCTTGCAAATGGCTGACAATCTGAAGCTTAGAAGCTCTGCAAGAATAAGGAGAACCTCTGCTGGATTGGCTACTCAACTGCTCAAGCTACTAAGGTAAAGCCCATTTTGATTTATTGCTTCCTCTTTACATTCTAGCAATCTCTCATCTTCTACCTTTCTGTAGTGTAAGGCTTTGATGTTGTTTGTAGCCCCAAACCCCTTCTAAAGTACCTGGGAATCCTCTCTAGCCGTAAAACGTGAAGAGAGAGCCTGGGGAAAAGGAAGGTGGAATGGATCCTCTAGGTTTAGAACCCTCAAATGATGTGCAAGCATGCTATATGGTTATTTTGAGCCCTTGAATGCTTCTCTGATCATTTTTTGTATTTGGAGAAGATGTGAATCCATGCTCTCAATAGCCATGGATTCCAACTTTCTCATAGAAATGTGATTTTCCACATCTTTGCACCCACTTTCCACCTTTTTTTTTTTATCAAAATAGGCTAGATCTTGGATTTCCATGTAAATATGGAAAATCTAAGATCATTGGCCTCAGAATGAGTTTTTAGAAGTTCATGAGTTGTTTTTCATGATTTTAAATTGTTTTGGTCGAATCCACTTGCACACATACACTGATTTTGGCTTCTTATTCAAAGTTCTTCAAAAACAGGACAGATCTGTAGCCTGTCTTGGAATGCTTATAACTTCATCCTCCGGATGAATTTTTGAGTGATTCCAAAGACATGTGATAGATTGGAAAGCCTACTCAATATCTGGAAATTTTCACTCACTTTCATGTAGCCAATTTTTGACACCATCTCTTCAAAGTTTGTAAGACAGTTCAGCCCAGATCGCTAAACTTGCCGCTTTGATGGTGCACTATTTGCTCGGTTTTAATCCATTTCCTACGATTCCAGTTTCTGAGTTTTCTTTGAGAAGTCTATTTTCATTTCCAACTGGTTTCAGCAGATTTCAATCTGTTTTGTGTCTTGGGTGCTCAGTTGACTTAGAAGTGCTCGCTGGCATAGTCCAGAGCTCATCTGTGGTCTTCTAGGCCTATTCAAGAGAGCACACAGGTCACATCCGGATAGAGATTGGTGTGAGGTTTTTTTTCTTTGGAAAGATGGCACCACATACTTCCTCCATACCAATTTTCATGGATTTTTATTGAGCCAAACTCCACGAATAGAGCTTTGAAAATGCCTACTTAACACTTTTTCTGAGTTATAACAGCAGATTTCATATGTGGATTTCTCTCTTGTTTTGGATCGGATTGAGCTGAATTTTCTACTATATACTCTACTATATACCAGTTTTCCAATGGCTTTGGTTTCATTTGATTTGGATTTGAATTGGGGAAGTTATGGTTTATCAAAGCTTTCAAGTTCTTTTGACCTAATTTCTCCAGATTTGCCTTAGCCGGATTTTCTTCATTTTTTACTTTGATTTTCCTTCACTCATGAGGTTTTAGAAGTGATGAATCCACAAAGAGAGCCTAAGTTCATTAGACTTCTCATGTGGAATGATCACATACATGGTGCTTGTGGTAAGCATCCTTTTGCCCATTTTGTTAGAAAATGATTCTTAGCATGAGCAAGCATATGGTAACCGTCTTAGACGGATGAGTAGGGGTGCCTAACACCTTCCCCCGCTCATAAATAATTCCTCGTACCCAATCTCTGGATTTTTCCATGTATTAGAGCTACTTTGGCTCTATTTGACATTTATGAACCCTTTGGTGTCCATTCACACCTTAAAATGGATGGTGGCGACTCTTATTTTGATCGATCCCCGCGTGACGATAATCGGAAGTCATCGGAGATGACGAATGCATGTCTCACACCACTCTTGGATTGGTTGGGCCGTACATGCTAACTCATGGTTCGGTTCTTCTGTTGGTGTTAAATAGCTGGACTACAGGACGACTGGTCCATCGTAATTCGGTTAGGTAGCATACTGGCACATGTCTACTCTCTTTATCTGGTATACTATTTCATGAGTCCCATGAGGTGGACAAATTGTATTTCATTGTTGTCTTGTACTTGATTGTGATTATTCGGATTAAGCGTTGCATATTTTACTGTGGTCAACTATTTGCATGACTGTTTAATTACTGAGATGCTGTTTCTCACATTATTGTTTTATCGGTTTTTTTTGAGATATTCCTGGAGAGGACGTTGCCGGGGTAGAGACACCGGGGGATTACTGTGATTATCAGGAAGAAAATTATTTCATTCCTGTGTAGGTCCAGAAGGACATGGAGAAACATTTAGATTTATTTTTCTTAGGGATTATTTTTAGTATTTTGATTGAGGAGTTTGATGTTATTTAAAGGATGATTGGTATCTTTATTCCACACCTTTGGTGGCTGATATTTATGTTATTTAGTTGAACCATTTCCAGACTTTTTAGATGAAATATAAAAGGATTATTTTGGTAGTTTAATTCCGCGCTTTCTGAAAGATGTTTTTATTTCCGCACTCTGATATTGTAAGTGTGAAAACTCACACTCCTTATATGGCAAATGTTTGACAAATTATATCTTCTAATAATCTTCAAGATGTGCAGAATCAAAATATAAATTCTGTGAATTTAGTAAAGAGGAAGGTGAGGCTGCCACACAGCTACCACGCCGCTGGTAGCTCAAGGAAATGTAAAGATTTCTAAATAAAGAACATTTCGTAAAGTCACTTGCGAGGAACAACGCCACTACCACTCTGCTGGCAGCGCATAAGTGAAATAGCACTTTGAAAGTAAAGCACGCGCACCTGCGTCGTAAGATGACGCCGACACGCCGCTGGTAGCGCAGAGCAAGATTGAAGAATCTACAAATCAGCTGTGCACATGCCGCGTTCCCTCCCGCTAGCAGCGCGTTGGCAGCGCGCCCTTAACTGAGTCTATTTGGATTTGAGCGGGACTTGAGTTCGCTTCCAGCCGTCTACCCCGATCGCAAGGCGACGCCACCAGCGCTTGATGCGATCTGAGTTTTCTTCTTTAAATAGACGAGCTATATTTGTTTTTGAAGTGACTTTTTCTTTTGATCAATTTGATTTGGATCTTGAGGTGTTCGAGATTCAATCAATTCATCTTTAGAGAGTCGGTGATCGAGTGAGGGGGAGATCTGAGAGAGATCTCCTGGAATTGAAGTTGAGGATTCTTCTTCATTTCGGAACTTCACACGATCGTATGATCTCCTGGATTGGTGATCGAGCTTGTTGGATGCATAGGTGGATTCCTATTGCATTGGATCATCTCAGTGGACTCTGAGGTGATTGTTACGATCTGGATTGATCGTGAATTGCAGCTTGTGGATTCAAGCTGTGTTGCAGTTCGTGGATTCGAGCTGTGGATCTGGATTGATCGTGAATTGCAGCTTGTGGATTCAAGTTGTGCTACAATTCGTGGATTCGAGCTGTGGATTGCTGTTGAGTGAGTTCAATTGTAAAGGTTAAGTGTGTTTTCCTTTGTAATTGACTTTCATTTAATAGTGGAGATTCTAAGGGTTAGTCGCTTCATATAGACTCGAGGTTTTTCCTGGATCTGGATTCAGGTTTCCTCGTATAAATTCTGTGTGTATGTTTTCCGCATTGTTAAGATCATAATTGTTGTAGATCGTGGACCTGTAGAGTAGTCTCCTACTCTTTCAGATATAATAAATGAAATTGTTTAAGTGTGGAATAGTGTTTTGGGCCATTTTCCCTAACGAACCAGATTTGGGTTTATGTGGTTAAGTAAACATGGATCCAGGGCGTTACAGGTGATTTTCCATGTCTCACAATACCTCTCTCAATCATCTTCCCCTTTTCATGTATCTCCAATAGTAGAAGTTATGAAAGTATTTGGATGCCGAGATCAGATTCACCATACTAACTTGATTGTAGTGATCTATGGATTTCTCATCAGTGGATTTTGTTGGAAAATTGGGGTAAGTGTGTTTAATCTATTCTTTATGGTTTTGTGCATGTAATTTCTTAGTTTTGGCTTCTTTAAACTATATGACTAAGGGTTGTGTTCCATGGATTGTTTTCAGCAATTAGATATCATGTTGTGAGGAAAAAAAAAGTAGATGCGTATGGTTCTTATCCATTCTTAAAAAATTTTTTGTCTTACATTTACTTCTAATACTTCTCAAAATTTATATGCTTTAAACATCAACTGTATCGCATGATTATATGGATTTTTAAATCATCAGTTCTAATTTATATAATGTTGAAATCGTGGTTACATGAGTTTGATTTGGGCAATTAATTTCTAGTAGTAATAAATGTATTATAATTGGTTCTTACATGCGTAGAAAATTTGCCATGAGATCATACTAGTAAACCTCCTCACACGGCACCATAATTCTTATTTAATTTGCATGGTTTACTCATCACATTGGTATGTGATAGTCGACCATGACTTCATTTTTTGGTCATTATATGACAATTCTTCACCATATGAGCAGGTCTTATCTTCATAGTTATTTTATTATTATTTTTATTTGGTGATTGAAAGTATAAAGGGCGTGATACTTTGTGGTGTTAGTATGAGTACCCAGGGTGATCTTGAGTCTCCTAGGAGATTGATATTCACAGTGTGGGTTGCTTTATTTTATATATTGCACTTATAGTTGCTTATTTAATTGTCTTTCCATAAAATTGATTAGTTATTATTCCTTAATTTGCATTTCCATTTTCTATCTAGGTAATCCTATTACCTTGCCATATGATGATTGTTAGAAACGCATGCTCCCATATTTCTATATACTATATGAGTATGTTATTCTTAAGAATGAAATTTACAAAAATGTAGAAACAATATTAATAATTATTATAAGTATTGAGTGCAATATATTTATGGTAGAGATGTGTGCATATTATCATTTGGGGTACATTAGCCCCACTTACTGAGTTATATAACTCACCCATCTTATCATTTTCAGGAAACCAGCAACCCATAGGTAATAGAAAGAAGTGACAAGATGATGATTTGAGTAATGAAACACTTTATTTGATTTTGTTATTTATCGTTAAGAAACTTAGAGTTAATGTTATTTTATAAACCATTTGGGTTCTAGGTTGTGACCAGTTGTATCTGGTTAAACCATGGTTTAGGTTGGTTTAATATTGGTTTTGGA
Organism: Buxus sempervirens; assembly: GCA_947561395.2. NCBI lineage: Eukaryota > Viridiplantae > Streptophyta > Magnoliopsida > Buxales > Buxaceae > Buxus > Buxus sempervirens. The sequence continues at coordinate 29,019,690 of OX387193.1, forward strand.
TTTTTTTTTATTTATTTGGTTTAATTTCCACTGTACGTAACTCTGGTTGGTAAAATATGAAATGAAATTGTCAAGCATTTATTGAGGATTAAATGTATTTTGGTTTTCGCTTATGAGCAAGGTTACGTTCTTTCCTACCTGTGTATACACGAGGTGAGAATTCAGCGCGTTACAATACTCCAACGAAAATTCTGCTACAAGCATTGTTTTCGAGTTTGTTTTGCATGAAGAACTTCATTTTCTTATAAAAAAGTTTTCTCTCTCTTTACTTCACTACTAATTGCACATTTTTTACATTGAACAGATGCTTCTTAGCACCTTTTTTTTTTATGCTCATGAGTTGATGAGACAGCATGAGAGAGAGAAACAGTTCCAAACATGGCGACGATGAAAACTAATGGAGAAGAATCCTTGCACAAATGGCTACTAACCTGCAGTTTTACAAGTTTATTATCTTCAGCTAAAGTTTATGAAGGCTTGTCCAAGTTGAGAGAGAGCCTGGGCCAACCCTCACCCATGCCTGTTTTATTTGATTTTCTATCATTAGCATGCATGTAAATACCCCAAATCTACTTGGACCTCCTCTGTACTCAGCATAACTTGTGGACTGTTTTTGCTATTTTGGACCTATGGCTATCCCAAGCAAAGGTTAGCCAAAACCGATAGAGGGTCTCATGTCTCCTGCTTAGCTAGCCTAGACCTGTAAAAGGCCAACCATTTATGGAAGTACATGTGAACCATGCGTATGTCACTATCCAAACATTTTATGATCATTTTGGTTGAACCAAGAGTTTATTCAGCCTAAGCCCTACTCTCCATCACTTAGAGCCTTAGAGGTCCACACTCACTGCTGATTTGAAGGCTTGGCCAACCAATTGGGCTGCCTAACTTTAGGCTCAAATAATGCCAGCTCATAAAATAAAATCAAAATAAAAAAAATGAAAACAAAAAAATAGATAAATAAATAAATAAAATAAGTTGTTGACCCATACTGGTCCACGTAGGACAATGCAAGGCCCTATGAGGCTCTAAGTCTTTTTTATTCATATGGACCCAGGGCCAGGCAAGTGCAATTTAGGGGATGCCCACACATGGGCTCACTAAGCCGTCAACCCAAACCAACTTAGCGGGCCCATTTTGAAAGCACCCTTGCTTTAATGAACACAAACGGTCTTACCAAATCCAAGTGTACTTGCTTTTATCCACCCAAAAAAAAAAAAGTGTACTTGCTTTTAGCAGGAAAACTACTCTCGTCCTCTACAGCAATGCTGTAAACAGCAAGAGACATTACACTGGGCCCACCATTCACTTTTGGAGGGCCCCACGCAATTATGTGTCTTGCTGTTTACACCAGGCGTTGTAGACGATGTGCATTAGGAAAACTAGGGATGCCTATGAACTTCAACAAGTCATAATTGGGTCACTTAGCGAGACTTTACTTCAGACCAAACTAGCTCGGGTGATTGCCTTACTTGTAAACCAACAGGCAGTGGCAATTCCAAAACAAAATAAATCTGCTAAGGACAATAGCCCAAAATTAGAAAAAAAAACACATGAGAAAGTGAGTCAACCAAACATGCACACTTATCGGTGCATCTAGGACTTGCAAGGGAATGCCCACAGCTGATACAGAGAAATTTTGTATGGACTTCGGAAAACATAATAGCCCAAAAAAAAGATAAAAATCAAGCCTATGCAGGTATAATTTGGTTGGAATTAGACAAACTAGGGGCTGCACGTGCTAGGCATGTAGAAAACATGGACTCATTAAGATAAACAATTCAAGGTAGTTACAACATGTTTAAAATAGTGGGGGATTGCTTTGTTTAGGGAGGGCAATGTTTGAAAAAAGATGAGACTCGTGAAAGAAAATGAAATAAAAACTTAAGACCTTTTAGGCTCAAACCATTCATGCGCCAGTCTGACTCAATCCATTTTTTAAAAAGGCAACACGCTTCGAGATAACGGTTCTGAAGAAAATGCAGTAGAACTGTTATTATAACGGCTCTAAAGAAAATTATGTTGAAGCGTTTTATATGAACGATTCACTTTTTTATAAAAACAAATTGGCTCCACTGTTGAGGGGGCAGGCTTCATTTTTCTCTCCTCTAATCCCTCTCCTAAGAAAACCAGAGCAACTTAAGCCTTCTTCAACCCTTCAAGCTTCATAAAAGCCCTCCTAAATCACCTCAAACTTCATAAAAGTTAGTCTCAATCACCCTCAAACCATTCAAAACTCTATTCCAAGCCCTAAACACCTGGAAGAAATCAGCTACGAGTGAAGGAAAAGCTCCTCTTGTTGCCAAGACATTCGAGGAGGGGTTCGAAGCATCACCAAGAGACATTTAACCTTCAAGGTAAGAGCCTAAACTCTAAAGTCTTCTTGTCAGATGAACATATTTTCTTGCATGAGTTCTTTAAAATGAAATAAAATGATGATGCTATTTTTAGTGTTTTCTTATTCTCTCGAGTATGATTGGCTCTTTGGCTTGAAGGTTTTGAAGCATATCTCCCTTTCTTCGTTTTCTTTTTCTTATCATGGTGATAAATGATTTGCTTCATATGAGAGGATGAGTGTTAGTGAAGGGTGAGAAGAGAAGTTCTTGTCTAGTATCATGAGTTTTGAATGGGGTATTTGATCATGGATGGTACAAATATATAAAGTTTATATGAAATGAGCATCATGTGACTAAGGAACGTGGAAGAGATCATACGTTAGCACCGTGGAGGCCTCTCAAGCATGAAGATTACCTCACCTTCTCATCAAAATTTTTTTTCTTTTTGGATTAAGGTATCCTCATTAAAACCCCACTTTCCCTTCTTCATTTGATAATCTTACACACTAAGCACCCATTTTTCACTAGCATGAATGTAAATGCTTATTACTTGAGTATGATGATGCATATACATACTCCATGCTATCACACACTACTTGTCAAAGTTATAATGCTCATTTACTTATTTTGATGATGATTAAGCTTGTATGTGCAATGGTTTGGCTGAATGGACTTGCTGTTTGGTCTTTCCAGCCTTTCCTTCATCCCTAAACTCATAGGGAAAAGGATATCCTCTGAATCTGCAGCAAAGGAAATTACTCCCCATGTTTAAAATTACGAGCACATGGCTCATGGATTAGAGAGGACTCAATCCTCTCTCTCTCTCTCTCTCTAATTATTTGGGATTAAATTTGCTAACATTCTACACAAAGGCCCAAAGGCCGCTTGTAAGAAGCAGAAACCAAAAAATTGAGTTGTACCTTGCACTCGGCATGGTACACGATAAAATCCTTCAGAATTGTTCATGAAAACGGTTCAAAGGAAAAATCCTCAAAACCATTTAACAATAACGGTTACAAAGTATAGTGTGCTGTACCATTCTGAGTTCACGGTAGAACACCCAAAAATTTAGTAAATCTTCAAATTAAACAAGTTTTTTGAATAAATAAATTATAGCATTTTGGAAGCCACTGTGGGGTTACCTAGAACTCCACAGAGTCCTCTAATCAAGCCCATTGAAATAAGGCTCCCAAGGCCTTTAGAATCAAGTCCCTGGAATAACCTAGGCTGAACCGTTAACTTAGAACAGCTTAGTGTAGATAGCTTGGAAACCATTCTGAGATAATAGTAGGGAAAATTATCGAATGGGGCAACTTTTGCCCGGTATTGCCAAAAACAAGCAACGAAAATTGATATTGTGTGAAAAATGTAACTTTTCTAAACAAATTGCGGAATGGGGGGGCCAAGTCATCGGGCGCTGTTTTGTTCCCATTTCCCCCCCCCCCCCCCCCACGTCAGCAACCCAAACATGCATCGCCTCTCTCCCTCTCTCTCAATTCGAACGGGTTCGTGCTTGGCGGCAAGAGAGAGAAGGGAAAGCTCAAACCCCGTTTCCCATCTTCCCCACCGTGCCGGTCACCCTCTCCGGCGACGTCGATTGCATCAACCTATTTCTGTTCGCACCAAACCCCCTCGCGCCAAACCCCCTCTATCTCCTCTCGCTTTCACCCTATTTATGTTCCCTATTTCTATTCGCGCCAAGACCGAACTCACCCTATTTCTTTGGAACCCCTGGTGACCCTCTCCGGCGACTGCACCTCGAGATTGTTCGAAGCCGCTTGCCTGTTTTCGTGCGCCCTTAATAGGCCCTCCGGCGACACTCATTCGTCAACCCCTTTTCGGTTTGTTCGTCTCGTTTTGAGAGAAGTGGAAAGCCGTCTCCCCCTTTTCCGTTTGGCGACCTCGGCTGTTTTTGGCAAGTGGAAAGCACCCACCTTCACGAACTCTTCGGCCACCCCCCATCTGAAGCAAACGCCGCCAACCACCCATCGCCCCTGTCGTCTGTATTTCTGTTGCTCTCTCGATTCTTTTCCTTTTGTTGCTACTTGATTTCTTTTCTAGGGTTCTTTTATATTTAGGGATTGAATGATGGAAACTTGTAGGTTTTTGGCAATCGGCCATTCCCTTTTCTTCTACTTTGTTTCTCTGTTTTTTCTGATTGTTTGCCCTCGCCCACACTTGTTTGTGGATGGTTGTATTCTTTTCCTTTGAATCTTTTTGATGTTCAATTGTTTGCCAGTTGACAGAATTCCTAATGCATCTTCTGATTTATGACATAATTCCTAACGCATCTTTTTGATGTTCAATTGTTTCTTCTCTTATTTCATGGGATCGAATGATGGAAAGTTGTTGGTTTTAGGTTTGAAGTTTGTTTGTTAGTTTTAGACCATAGTAATCCATACATATACCAGGAACATAAGAACATCTCTGATTGTTTCATATGCTATACATCCAAGTCAGTAATAAATCTTCTAGGATCTCAACAAAAAGGAAGAGACGAAGAAAAACCATACATATACCAGGAAGAACCTGAGGTGGTTTGGAATATTTATCAACAAACTATGAAAATATTGAAAAGGAGCTTCAATAGGTAAGGAGGTTTTGCTTCAAACCCATCAGAACTTCAGAATGAAATTTAATGATTCTGTCTCATAGACTACGATCTCGATAGTGTAGAGTGACAAAGACAAACCTAACACATACACATTTACAATCTCAGACACTCCAGAGTTTTTGTGAGCAACCAACCAATACATATGGCAGAGTTCAAGCAAGAAAGGAGCTTTTATTTCAAATTGATGAGCTTCTTGAATAGAAAATTCGAGTTTTTCTTTTTTAATGTAGCAGCTTATAATACTGGTTGACACGTACTAAACTCCTTTTGTAACATGGGCATAGATAAACAAAAGTCTTGGTGATTGTCTAGCCAAGATTGGGATTGGTACGGGCTTTCATAGGGGGAATATAGCAAGTATTATTTGGGAGGAGATGGTCCTTAGCCTTATACTTTCCCGATGGTTTGTCTTGGGTTAGTATAAGAAAGTGTGGTAATGGTTTGGGGATAGAAGCTGCTACTTTTGGGGATACAAGCAGTGACTTAAAGGGATACATGTACAATCATTGGGGGATACCAACGTAATCCTAGAGGGATGCAACCAGGGTCTTAAAGGAATAGAAGCTGTTGCGTAGGGGATACAAGCAAGGTCTTAAGGGGATACAAGCGAAAACTTAGGGGGATACATGCACTGACTTAAGGGGATACATGCACAATCTTCAGGGGATACCAACATAATCTTAGATGCGAAATCAACATGTCTTAAAGAGATACAAGCTGGTACTTCAGTGGATACATGCACAAGCTTATGGGATACAAGCATTATCCTAAGGTAATGGTTTGCATTAGATATAGTTTATCATTGGAAGACTCTTAGTATTATGTAATTAGATGAGACGGTGTTACAGCGGGCTATCTTTTTGAGACTTGTTTTTTATCCTTTGGAGTCCGCTTATGGTCTTATTAGGGCTCTATGTGATTGTTCACTGTCTCGTGTACTGCTATATGCTGTATGATCCTTTTCTTATTCATTTTTAATGGAATGCTGTCATTATGTTTAAAAAATGTTGTTAATGTTTTTATATTTGATTCCATTTTTATGCTAAGTGTTTTACTTTACTGTTAAACCGTTGCCGTGATATGAACCTTGTTGTCCAGGTGTGTTAGTTTTCTCAAATTGTAGTTGTCCACTCCTGGCTTATTCAATTTATGGGGCACCGTATCATAATGTGTTATAAGTTTATGGTATTGTCTAATGGGGAGTATGGCGTGGCGTGGCTAGATTGACTTCATCATGAAAGTTGTGATTACATTATTCACTAGGCAAGTTATAACTGTGTAGATTGACTTGATTATGAAAGTTGGCATTACGTTGTTCACTGCATAGCCGAAGTTAAAACTATGTAGATGGTCAGGGGTTTGGTACAATGTGGAATGGCCTAACGAATTTGTAATAGATATGGCGGGGAAGCAAGTGTGGTGCTATTTCCATTTCGGAGGGGAAATTGTTATAAACGAGGAGACCAGTTCCTTGTTATACAGAGGGGGTAGCATAGATGCCTTAATGATCGTTGAGGGTACAAAATATGAGGACTTCGTAAACGATGGATATGCATTATTCAATTTATCCCCGGCGGGAGTTACTCTGAAGTTCTCGCTTATGTTTGATAAGAGCAAACTACTAGCGTTGACCAACCAAGTAGGGCTATCAAAATTGATAGCTGGCAATGAGCGGGCTGCCAACGTATATCTACTAACCGGCGAGGGCCTATCAGTGGATGATCCATTTTTTACAAGGTGATTCATATTACACTACAATATTTCAATTTAGCGGTTTTTTGTGAATTTAGCATAATAGAAATTCTTAATTTTTAGGAGGACCTCCACGGGAAGTCAACAATTTCCACCTCAAGTTGACGCGAGTGACGACGCAGAGGGGGAGTCTACTGTTGATTGCACCACACACAGTATGGCTCCACTTGTGTCAAGTTTATGGCGGTCGGAAATCATTGGTGAGGGCCAGACATTTGCAAGTCCTGATGCGTTGAGACAATCAATCTATAAGCATGCCCTCGCTCAGAGATTTAGATATGTATTCAAGAAAAGCACTCCTGGGTATATGGCTGTTAGATGTTCCGTTAGGGACTGTACATGGAAATTGAACGCGAGTCACGTAAAAGAGACAGACGTGATGATGGTGATGACATTTGTTGATACACACAAACACTCGGCACAGGACGATGTAGCAATTAAGCCTAAAGTGAGATCCAAGTGGTTGGCGGGTGTGATTGAGAAGAGAATTAGGGACTCCCCAAATTACGCCACATGCCAAATTTGCAAGGATTTCCATAATGATCATTGTAAGCACCTCATTTTTGCACCCCCGGAAGTTCGGAAAATGCAAACCCTAGACAGAAAGTCAAACCCTAAGGGGTGAAAGGTTGACTTTTTGATCAAGTGATAATTGGCCACCTTGCTTCAACTCAATGGATAGAGAATCTCGACACGGTTCCAACGCAACTGAGTTTGCTGGAATCGGGGTCCGGATGAAGGATCTATGGGCCGATCAAACTTGAGGGGGAGCCGAAAGTTGACTTTCTGCTAAACCCTAAATCAGCTGCTTAATCTTATCCCAATGGATAGAGGACTTCGATACGATTCTAACGCAACTGAATTTGCCTGAATCAAAGTTCGGATGAAGAAGATGTAAGCAATTGAAGTTTCCGGGCTGCAATGCCATAAACTGCACACGTGGCAAGCAGCAAAGCAAAAAGGTCTCAGGGATTAAATCTATAATTACCCAAATCAATGAAAAATATCTCAAGGGCGAATCTGCAGATATCCAAGGGTATCAGGGACTAGATCCATAAATATCCAAACTTGAGAAAATATCCCAGGGACCAATCTGTAAATATCCAAAAGTATCAGGGACTAAATTTGTAAATATTCAAAGTATCAAGGACTAAATCTGTAAATGTCCAAAAGTATCAGGTACTAAATCTGTAAATATCCAAAGTATCAGGGACCAATCCACAAATATCAGGATTTGCTCATGATTGATGTCTCCTATGGGCATGCATAGGCATCATCCATGCATACCACCCCTCATGCCTCTCTCTCTCTCTCTCTCTCTCTCTTTCTCTCTCTCTCTCTCTCTCTCTCTCTCTCTCTCCATGATCAATCATGCATGCATCATACATGCATCCCCCTCTCTCTCATGGTTGATGAGCATGCATGTGCATCATACATGCATGCAACACCCCATAACTCTCTCTCTCTCTCTCTCTCTCTCTCTCTCTCTCTCTCTCTCTCTCCATGATTGTGCCCCCCATGCATGCATGCACATGACATTGCCACATGAATAAAGCCCCCCAAGTCCCATACGTCCAAGGGGTCTCTCATTTGGTTGCTGGATTTTTCAAGAGAGTTTTCCCCTCTAACCTCTTTCCCATCTCTCCCAAGCTCTCTTCATCTCCCCCATGCTCACTCCCAAGGATTCCTAAGCCCTCCACCACCATTCTCCACCATATTCAAGTTTGAAAGAGAGGAGTGGCTGCTGTTGGTGGTGCGAAGGGAAGGCTCCAGCACCTGTTTTGCTTCCAAGGGAACCTCCACACCACTCAAGGGTTCCTAAAACCCCAAGGTAAGACTCCATATCTCCATTTGCTTCACATATATAAAAATGCAAAGTTTTTTAGCATGTTTGAAAAGATTTGTTGTCCCATACTATGATGTGTTTCCTACCATGCTTTCCTCCCTCTTTCCTCTCATTCCCATCATGAGTATGGCTTCCCATGGTAACGGGGAACACACATACAGCTCCAAGAAAGTGATGGTTCCATTTCAAGCAAGGTTTAATGGCTTCTTGGTAGGTTGTTTGGTTATTGGCTGTCCCATTCGAATAGGGTAGGGTGTTCTCATTTAATTTTATCTCATGTACCCTTTTGAATAATCCCCTTTACCCCCTTCTTTTGTGGTTTTCCCTCTAAGATAGATAAATGGTTTTGTGTGAGCATTATAGGGTTAGCATGCATGGTTTTGTGTGAGCATGAGCATGTTGCAAGGTCTGTGGAATTTTGTTCTTTTCTTATCTTTATGTGTTATCCATGCATGATAGGGTTGGATTGCCTAGCATGCATTAGATTCCTCATAATCTAACTCCAATTTAAGGCATATTTGCTACTACCTTAGGATGGCATGAGTATCATCTTATTTGTTGTTTAGGTGAGCTTTTTTACTAGGGTCTTGTGTCAATTTAACTACTGTTTTGGGTCATGTGAAGTCTATGCCACCTTGCCTAGTGCACACACCACATGCATGCTTGCGTTTTTTATAGATCCCATGCCTCAAGTGGTTGTTAATTTTCGGGTGTTTTTATGTAGTTCACTTTTAGTTTAGTCTTGTTTGCACCACTGTGGGCCCACACAATCGCTGGAACACCCCAAGAAGCCCATAAACCCAAGCCCATTGCAGAGATCCAAAAAATGGCATCTTTTAGCTGATCCGACAACTCAGGTCGGATCAGCAGAGTTTCTTTTGTAACTGACAAACCGGATTGGATACAAGTGTCTCTGTGTGTATCCGATGCTTAAGGTCGGATACAAGCTTCTCTATGTGTAGCCGACAACTCAGGTCGGCTACATTACAGAGGCTCCATTTTGTTGATTTCCAGCTTCTTAACTCACTTTTGCAATCCTTTTAGCTAAACCAAGTAGACCAATAGGGTTTCCGGGTCAACCGAAGACCCAAGATGGGCCATGCACTAACCCGGTCAAATTTGATTTCCAGTAGGCCTTCCAATGGGGCCTACCAAACCCGACAAACCCATTTTGTTAAATAAAGGCAATTAAATTGATTGAGTGGGCTGAACCCACTTGAGGCCCACCAAGGCCCATTTTGGAAGCATGATGATTAGATTTAGGCTTGGTTTGGCCGAGACCACGAGCAGGGCCTGTCGGGCCCACTAAGCCCATTGAACCCAACAAAGATTAGGGCACCCAGGCCCTAACTCAGGAAGTCTTGGGCTTTCAAGCCCAAGCCCAGGTAAAGGGCCCCAAGCCCAAGGCCTGGCCTATTTTGGCACAAATTAAGTAAGATAAACTTAAATCATTTGGCAACCAACTCTGTGGCCCACTCAAGGGCCCACAAAGCAGTCCCGACCCACTTGTGCATAGAAATCACTTAAACCTTTCAATTTGAACCATTAAATAAAATCAATTCATTTGAACCAAGCCCAAATGGCCTCTCAAGTTAGTCTGAGGCCCACCAAGGGAGATATGGGCTGGTTTTAGCCCACCAAGGAACCCGCGGGCCTTCCAACAGGGCCCGCCCACGCAGACTCATATCATTTTAAGCTAAAAAAGATAAAATCAAGTAAAGGGACCCACACCACTTTGGCGGTCCCGCCAAACTTAACCAAATGTGAATGCTGGATTAGGAATCGGGTGAGTGAGAGACCAAAAGTTGACTCAAACCAAGGAAACCATGGGACCCGTCATTCTACGGGGTGGATTGGGGTGTCTACAGACTTCCCCAGACCGCAACCGAGAACTTACTTAGAATCTCTAAGCCGCAGACCAGCCTAACAAAAAATCTAGGCACCCAGGTGTCCGCCTGCACCTCATCATGCGGTGGCGACTCCAATTTCCCATTTTTACCTGTGCAACCCATGCGCACAATCATGCAATGAGCTTAAGTTACCATCAAAGTTGGAGGAGTAAGGAGAAGGCAAAGAAGAAGATAGATGGCAATGCAGAAGATTCATATAAGCTTATACCTTGGATGTGTCAGCGGTTGATGCAGACAAACCCAGGGACGTTGGCCTATTGGACTGCTACAAAAGATGGGAAATTCAAACAGTTATTCATTGCATACGGATGTTCATTGAGAGGATTTTCAGTTGGATGCCATCCCTTGCTCTTCATTGATGGGTCACACCTTAGTGGGCCATACCAAGGAACTCTTTTGTCCGCCACTACACTCGATGCCAATGATGGCATGTTTCCAATCGCATTCGCAATTGTTTCGTCTGAAAATAATGAAGATTGGTTATGGTTTCTTAATCGACTTCATACTGCTATAGTCGCAGACATGAAGTTGTGATTATAAGTGATAGGAATCCAGCAATCATTAATGCCGTGAGTAATACCTTTGGGGTTCAAAACCATTTTCATTGTTTTCGACACCTGAAGGAAAATTTCAGCAAATTCATCAATTCATTTCATCTGGGCAGAAAGAAGAAAGAAGCTTTGGGGATATTGGATTCAGTTGCCTATGCACGTTGGCCAGCGGATTTTGAGGATGCAATGGATAAGTTGAAATTATTTTCCGTAGAGATGTATGAGTGAGTGAAGGCCAATGGTCCTGAGCATTAGGCAAATGCTTTGTTCCCTAAGAGGCGTTGGGACAAATTGAATTCGAACTTAGCAGAGTCTTTCAATGCATGGATGGTGGAGGAACGTAAATTGCACGTATTACGTTTTATATATGCACATCGGGTTAAATTAACAAAGATATTAATGCGGAAGAAGGACGAGATTTCCACATGGAAGACTCCCGTTTGTGGTCACATTGAAGAGAAAATCCAAGCGAATTTCCCTCGGGCTCTTGGTTATGGTGTATTGCGATATTCAGATTCAGAATATGAAGTTAGAACTGGTGATGATGATTTTTATGTCGATTTACATAAGTACGAGTGTACCTGCAAACGGTGGTAGATGACTGGCATACCGTGTGCACATACATGTGCTGTCTTGAAAACGAAGAACCTTAGTCTCTACGACTATGTCGAAGAATGCTACCACACCAGCACGCAGGAGCGGATATATGCCGAGTTGATGCATCCAGTACCTTCTCATGACATGCCTGACATAGAATGTGTTACTGTTTAGTCCATTTCTAATTCTAGTGATACACCACAAATGACATTGCCACCTAAGACGTCTAGACGCCCTGACCGTCCAAGGCAGAAGCGGATTGAGTCTCAATTCCAAGACAAGCAGCCAATACATTGTTCTCGTTGCCACGGGGCAGGACACAACCGGTCTACCTATAGAGCTACAATCTAACGAGCATGTGCTACTGCGTCGCACGCTTGTACGAAGGTCATTCAATATTATTTGTGTTCATAAGACTGGAAATTTATATTGCATAATTTAATTTCTGACAATCATGAATTATATGTAGGTGCACAACCACAAAGATAGGTGGAAGACGTAGATGAAGTGCTCAACTGAGGGCAATTAAGAACGTTTTCTATGTTTTGTGTTAGATTAAGACAGCCATTCTTCACGAGACGATCATTTGAACAATTATTTGCCTAGATAATAAATAATGTTTGTTTGTTGGCTACTTTTTAACAGTGAAGGCATTACAACCTTCAGGACTTTTATTTATGTTGAGAATAAATATTCTTTACGATACCAATCATTTGAACATGTCTGTGGATAAAATTAATGTTATGTTTGTTGCTATTGGATTTATGCAATTCGGTAACCTGACACTAGTGATATACCATTTCTCCCTTGACATGTGTAAGCACCTTATTTTTGCACCCCCAGAAGTGCTGAAAATGAAAACCCTAGTAGAAAGTCAAACCCCGAGGGGACCAAAAGTTGACTTTTTGATCAGGTGATAATTGGCCACCTCGCTTTATATCATTGGATAGAGAATCCCGACACGGTTCCAACGCAACTGAGTTTGTTGGAATCAGAGTCCGGATGAAGGTTCTGCGGGTGGTCAAACTTGAGGGGGAGCCGAAAGTTGACTTTCTGCTAAACCCCGATACAGGTGCTTACCCCCATGCCATTGGATAGAGGGCTCCGATACGGTTCTAACGCAACTAAGTTTGCCCAGATCGGAGCCCGGATGAAGAAAATATGAGCTGTCGAAATTATCGGGCAGCAAAACTGGAAAATTGCACACGTGGCAGAGAGCTGCACACGTGGCAAGTTGCGCAGGAAAATATCTCGGGGATTAAATCCGTAAATATCCAAACATTCAAAATATCCCAGGGACCAATCTGAAAATATCTAAATAAAATAATATTAAATCAAAATATCCCAGGGACTATATCTTAATTTTCATATTTTTTAAACAAACCCGCGGCTGCATTAATTGATTTAATCATTTTGTCGCTCGCGCTGAGTGACAGCTACTCGGCGTGAGCTTGGCGCCAAACTCGGCGAATCCCCCCTTCTTCTCCTATAAATACAGCAACCTCGTTCTTGTTCAAGGTTGGGGGGATTTTTTGGTTGGCTGTTTTCAGGTTCGGCTGTTTCTGATTTTTTGCTCTCGGCCTTTGTTCGGAGAGCCCTCCCTCTTCAGTGTTGGCTCTTCCCACAGAGGGCTCGTCTTTGCTTGGGTCGAAGCCCTCCCTCGCCCCTCCTTGCTCCCTCGAACCAACTAAGCCCCTTCCACCTCCGGCCTTTCATTTCCTCTGCTTACTCGACAAACCCGAAGGAGACTTGCTGTTGGTAAGGCGAGACGCTGCTCCGGCAGTCGCTCGAGCTCCAAGGAGGGCCAACACATCCTGCCGGGGGTGTTAAAACACCCAGGTAATGTTCCCGATAACCTTTTGTCCAACATAAATAAGCATTATGATATTCTCTGTTCTGGTGTTTCATTTAGTAATATGTGTTTCGTTTAGCAATATTGCTCGTATGATTCAAAGGGGGAGCATGTTCCCCCATGATATCTTCATCTGTTGTACCCCGATATAAAACCCTCCTATTCCCTTCTTCGTTAGTTTTGGTTGCTATTCGTGTTTTGGGATGTTACAGAGACCTTCGGATGAGATTTTGATTCGATATAGAGTAGCTTAAATTAATTTCAAATTGTGTTTAGAGGTCTTCTGGGGTCTAAGGATCCCCAGAAAGTGGTTACAGAGCTTAAAAACCAGCCAATCATGGAGTTTAGGAAAAAAAACAAAGAATCGGGGTATGCGCCGAGCTTGCGTGAGGCTCACACGAGGCTCACGCCTAGCTCGCGGCGAGCTCTGGCGGAGCCTTTTGCGTCCGCTGAGCTTGCACGAGGCTCGCGCGAGGCACTTTTCGCCCGCGCGAAGCTTGCACTCAGCGCGTGCGCGCAAGGGCCTTTTCGGTCCACCCAGCTTGTGCTGACCTCGCGCCTAGCGCCCGGAGGTTAGCGCATACCCTTTTAAGGCCAAATTGCCTATATTTTTTAAAACCCGAAAATACCCTTGTACTGGGCCCCCCGCACCCCCCAACCCCGTTGTTCGCCGCGCGTCCAACTCGTTCCTTAGACCCAGATTATGTGATTTTCGTATATTTTGTGTATTTCGTGATTCCTGTGTATTCTATGATTTTGCTGGATATGGGTGACCCCTTCAAACCGAACCAAATGGACCAATAGGGTTTCCAGGTCACCCGAAAACCCAACATGGGACTTGGACCCCTCGTCCAATTTGATTTCCAGTGGGCCTTCCAACGGGGCCCACCCAGCCCGAACCATTCAATTTTGCTTAAATAAGATGATTAAAAGATTTGAGTGGGCCAGACCACTTGAGACCCACCCAAGCCCTATGTGGGGCATGCATGCTTAAATTAGGTTGTGGTTTGGCCGAGACCAAGGGCAAGGCCTGTCGGCCCCACTAGGCCCACAACACCAAGCAAGGTTAGGGTTTCAAAACCCTAACCCAAGAAGTCTTGGGCTTTCAAGCCCAAGCCCAGGTAAAGGGCCCCAAGCCCAGGCCTAGCCCATTTTGAAAACTTAAGCAAGATAAATCCAACAAATCACTTGGCTACCATGTGCGACCCACCCAATGGGCCCACGAACCAAACCGGCCCACTTTTTACATGAAAATCACTTAAAAATCAATTTGAACCCCAAAGTAAAATCAATTGAGCTAATCAAAGCCCAAAGGGCCTCCTAGGCTTAGATGGAGGCCCACCAAGGGATCCGTGGGCCCTCCAACGGGGCCCGCCCCACCAGACTCACTTCACTTTAAGCTAAGAAGATAAAATCAAGTAAAGAGACCCACACCACTTTGGCGGTCCCGCCAGACTTTACCAAATTGAATGTTGGAATAGGAATCAGGTGAGTAAGAGACCAAAGTTGACTCAAACCAGGGAAAACTATGGGACCCGTCACTTGACGGGGCGGACCGGGGTGTCTACGGACTTCTCCAGACCATAACCAAGAACTTGCTTAGAATCTCAAGCCGTAGACCAAATAGACAAACTCAGGCCCCCAGGTGTCTGCCTGCACCCCATCAAGCGGTGGCGACTCCAATTTCCCATTTTTTACCAGTGCGACCACTGAAGTCAGGCGCGCACAACATGTTTTCCATTGTGTAGGATCAAGTTATGGCACGGAGAAGAAGGACACTAGCTACAGTCGCAGTCCATGAAGCCTCCACTTCATCTAGGGTATGGAAGCAGCCATTGACTCCCTGGGTTTGCTTCCTATAAGTGCTTTAAAGCTATAGTTAGTAATTGCAAATAATGTATTGTGTATGAGAAAACACAATCTTTTCTGACTTGTTATTTGTTGTTGTATTCTGTTGTCAACCTCAAAGGAGTGAGTATATAAGCAGATGCAAAGGGGGTAATCGAAGACCCCACATGCGTCAAGTAAAATACAAATGCATTTGATATGCATGATTAACCCATGAGATAAACTTGTATATTCCATGTGTAGCAAATTTCGCTTTTGAGTGTCTAGTGATTGAAGTTTGCTTTCATCCATTCATATTGTGTTCCGTTGCTTGTTTTCGTTTAAACGTGTTATTCCGTAGGTTGCTAAGGAAGCAAAGGAGAAGTGGTTAGGAATGGCTGCTGAAGCGAGGCAGCCGTACATGGAGCAAGTTGCTCGTTGTGTAGAGCAGTATCGTTCACAACGGCCCAAACTGAAGCAGAGGACACATGTGAAGGTAAGCACACAGTCTTATAGGGTTTACAAGGTGAAAGTGTACTTTTGAGTGTTCGTTTTTAGCATTCTGTAATGTGCTTATTGCGTATACTTGCAGCCCTTGATTACGACCTGCTGCTCACCACGGCGGTTCGTTCAGTTATGCAAACGGCTCACTGAAGAGCAAAGACAGGCAGTTATCGATATAGGGTTTGGATCCTTATTGAGTTTGCAGTGCACGAGCGTACAAAGGGGCTTGTGTGCGTGGCTGGTTGCGAATGTCGATGTACATTCTCGTTGCCTTAAGGTTGGGGGGTATAGTATACCCATTTCTGTGTACGACGTGAATCTTATTTAGGGGCTGAGACATATTGGATCCCCTGTCATCTCGAGTGGACCAGATGCTAGGGTAGAAGAGGTCCGTAGTATGTTCGAGGTCGGCAGGCATGGTGTATCTTTGACCAGTATAGAGGAGCTTATACCTACGTTGGGATCGGGCGCTAAATTCAGAAGAGCTTTTGTGTTGTTTGCGTTGGGTTCATTCTTATGCCCAAATGCAAACCCACATGCCAGTGCCTCCCTTCTACACACCATTGCTGATGTGGGGACCCTCTCGGGAGCAAACTAGGGAAGCTTTGTTGTTGAGCGGCTGTTTGCCGAAATAAACATCTTCCAAAGGAAGAAAAAAGATGCAGTAGGCGTCTTTTCTTTTTACAGGTGCATGCTTATGATCATTTATATAGTTATTGTTGTGTGATTGTATTCTGAATTTTTTGTTGTCCTGTTCAGTTGTTCTATTACGAGCACGTTATCGTCGAGCCGCTCGACGATAACAGCGACACACGGCTGCCGCGTTTGTTGGTTTGGACGAACAAACGTGTGCAGACCAGAGAGCATCTGCAAAAAGAAGTCAGTGGATATGGACTTGGCCAGGTACAGTTGTAGATTCCATAACCCTCAACATATATTGCTTAGATTAGACATTGAAGATTGATATATTAACATTCTCTTTGACGGATGTGTAGGTTGTGCCAAGGAGATTGAGGGCTTTTGTCGATGACAGAAATGAAAGCACAGTGCCACGTGTATCCCCCCCCCCCCCCCGACTCAGGTAATATTGTGCATTGGCATTTGAATTGTAAGAACATTCGAAATCACTCCACAAATCCAAGTTTATGATTTTCCACTAACGTGCATGTAACAAGCTCAATGCCCGATACGGCACGAGGAAGATTTGTTGGGCAAGGAGGATCTTTACTCCGAATTTTGGGATATTGAGCCTGTATGATTTTTAACATATCCTTATCATGCTTTAATTTTTGTCTTTATCCTTTTATTCTTAATTTCTCCTCAAGTTCAAAAGAACTCTTAGGTCTAACCAAACATCGTGCAATTTCTTTAGATTTGCACAAGATAAACACTCTAGGGTTGTCTTCACAACCAATTTGAACTCTAAATTGTTTGGGGTGTGTATGTTTGAGGTAAACAGGTTTGTTGTTGTTTTATTTGCTTGCATGAGTAGTTTATGTCCACAAGTTCTTGGAATGGTTATAAGGGATAAGTCTGGAAAAACAAAAAGAAAAAAAAATAAAATAGAAAGATAACTAAAAAAGGAAAATCTCTCTTCATTTTTTTTTATTCAGTTTACTTGTAGGTAAGTAACTCTTCAGCACCTTCTTCGACACATTTTCTATGTGAACTGTGAAGATATGGTGAGAAGGTGAAATCTCAGAAGATACCTATTGTACCCAAGGAGGTGTTACTTCTTCAATGCCCTGTCAATTTCTTGCACGCTCATGACGCTTTGGTCTGACTGGTCCCACCACGCAATGAGCTCGACGCTCGTGACGCTTTGGTCTAACTGGTCTTCCCAATAAAGTCGTCAAGAGCTGCAAGAAATTGGCAGGGCATTGAAGAAGTAACACCTCCTTGGGTACCTCGTCCGAGGCGAAGTAAGTGCTACTACAATCATCTTAATGTCGTCTTTTGATTATTGGTATTCTTGTCAATACCCCTCTTCTTCTATTTCCGGTGTCTTCTATAGATGCTTTCGTCGGAGCCAAAGAAATCGTAACAAATGCCTCTACTTCCTGCTCTTGTTTGAGAATATTGAAGAATCTCTCTCATTATTGCAAGGATATGAGCGCTTCGGTAGATCAGGGCAAAAATATTGGAGGGTGTCCTCTAAGAAACCAGGACACAGCCATTGGAGATCGCAAGGACTTCAAGAAAAGGAAGAAGAACCTTCAAAGCGTGACAATGGGTTTAGGATGGTCCTGAGGAATACTCCTGTGAAGAACCCCTACTAGAATGAATGGATTAGGATGGTAGGCAACAAAGAATCAATTTATGCATAGGATGAGTGTTATTGAGATGTGGATGCTGAAATGGATGTTTTAAAATACTAGGAAGGATAACGTAAGAAATGAACATATTTGAGAGTGTTTAATTGGTGCCCATAAATCAGATAAAGTGAAGTAAGTTAAGATGATTTGAGCATATGGATACAAAGACCTAGAGAAGCAACTATGAGAAGTTATGGGGGTATTTAGTGAATGATCTAAGAGTATGAGAGGAAAACTAGAAAGAACCTTGGAAAGAATTTTGTATTCGTAATTTGGTAGAAGACATGGTTTCTGACCGATTGTGAGGGAGGAGCAAGATTCATGTTGCAAATCCAACTAGTTTATTTGATGATTGGTTCTCCATGTGGAATGGTTAATTTGAAATAAGTGAACTATATGTGTCCAAGAGCATCTAGATGTTGCCGAAATAGGGGATTAGATAATGAAAAGTTGGTTAAGATAATATGAGCATGTAAAGGAAAGACCTAAGGAAATAGCTATATGAAGATGCGAGAGGATAATCATTGAATGATTTGAGAGGGTGAAACACATCTGGGTGGTGTTGGTTAAAAAATATTAATATACTTATAATTTGGCTGCAGATATGATTTTTGATCAATTGGGATGGATGATCACATTTTCTGTTGGCAAATGCAAATACTGGGATAATGCACTTTGTTATTGATATATATATTAGACCTTTTGATCTTTGATATTCAGCACATTCTGGTAAAAAAACCCATGGCTTGCTACATTCCACATCACACGGTATAACTTATAATATGGTTTCTTGTTTTCCTATTGAAAAATTCCAAGTGGATAATGTAATGTTCATAAGCTCATTAGGCATGATAGAAGGTGTTATCAAACTCATTTGGCCCTCCTATCCTTCTGATTGAATCAGATTATTTACCGTGCCTCTGCAGAAAACTAGATTACATGCTTCAAATGATATCTCCTTAAGATAAATTGTTTTAACATAATAATAATTCAGTAACCAGAGTTATAATATGCTGTGTAGAATTGCTGATGTTATTTACCTGTTTGTGTATGCAGTTTTATTCTGTTAAATTCCTGATCACATAATCTGAGTGAAAGTGTGAGGAAGGCCTCCTTTTATTTGGTTGCTAATTTATTTTGCCACTTGTTTAACCATTTAACACTCATTGGGCAGGAGGTTGTTCGTGATATTGAGACCATGCGCAACCAAATGCTCATCTTGCAGGATGCCTATCGCACGTCGCTCAGGATGGTAAGGGCGGCACGTGCGAAGGATTGAACTTGGAATCCAATCAAAATGACCAGAATTCCGATCTATGTTTGTAAGTGCATCGTGAGTGCAGCTATGTTCTTGTACGTAGGTACAAGACATTGAACATTTGTTCCTGATGGATATTTCATACTGAACAGAGTGATGGTTTCTACAATTTGTTCAAATGTCCATTTGAAAAAATTGTAGAGCAGTATATTCTTTGATTCATGGTTTGAACTTTCAATGAGTCCTTTGATATTGAGTACCCTTCTTAATCTACTAAAATCCCCTTGGGCACCCTGCCTCTCATTGTACAGGTGGTCGAGTTTTATATCTTTGCAGTTGCCTTGTGCAAAATTGCTTTTCCAATCTTGATTTATTGTTATTGTTATAAAAAGTAATAATAATTATTTATTTGCAAGCTGTCTTCAGAAACTTTCATGATACACAAGTTTCTCCCACTAGACGCACAATAAAATCAAGTGGGTAAGAAATCAAGCTGATTTTTTTGTTGTTGCAATTACGTAAGTCTCTTCAATCAATCTGTCCGTCCCAGGCATCATTGCAATTTATGAACTCCTGTTGATCCTTGCCCTCACAAGCCCTATATTATTTTCATGGACATAAGATGTGGGGCATGGTTGCAAATATCATTCGTCGACTTTGTCCTAAATTTATTTTATTTATAATAATTCGCATTTTAAAAAATATGTATATAATCCTAAAAATGATTGTCAATTCAGCATTAAAAGTCGCTCTAGCTGATAACCAAGGCACTGTTTGTAAGAACCCCAAACGACAGGGAAAACAACGCCTGGGCGCGGCCTGCCCCCAGCCCGCACGCAGGCTTTCCGCGGTCCGCGCCCAGGCACTGTTTTGTAGCGATTATCCAACTTATACAGCAACAGTGCCCACCGTGGGCCGCACGCTGGCTTCCCGCGACCCACGGTTGGGCACGGTATTTCTCCCATATCCACCGCAGGCTGCGCGCAGCCATTTATCCCATACCCACCGCAGGCTGCGCACGGGCCGCGCGCAGCCTGCGGATGCCTGCTTTATAAATAGGGGCGACCTTTCATCCTGCGTGAAGCTCGCTTGAAGCTTGCACCATTCAATCTTCAAACTAGAAACTATTCTCCCGCCTGCGCCTAGCACTTTGAGTGCTTCCACCCCCTTTGGAGTTGGGGGATACGAGGATTTTCTCATTTTCATTAACCCGACACAGGTGAGTGCTCAGTTTAAATGTTTCATTTTCTTGCATTGTTGATGCTTTCTCACATGTGTTTGAGCTGAATTTATTTGTGCGTCTTGTTTTTAAATTTTTTTTTTCTTCCATTCCCCCCATTTACCACATTCTTAGAAGGTTAGAAATCCTTGAACCATTGACGATTTATAAGCTTAAAAACCCCTACTTACTTGGCTCTGAAGAAGAAGCAAAGATCCTCTTCTTCTTCTCAAGCTAGACCCTCAAGCACTTCACCCTCCTCGGGTCGCTTCATCGGCACTAGGGCGAGTGATTACGGTTCTTACTTTGGTCGAAGAAATATTCTAACTGAGAGACAAGTCAGTCTTGAGTTATTTCAGGACACGCCCATTTACACCATATTTTCGTACCAAGGGTGGAAAAATTTTGCCAACATCGACGGGGTTGCGTATGTAGAACTCGTCAGAGAGTTTTACTCCAACCTTCACGATATTCATCTCAGCAATGACGGAAAAATATCTGCTTGGGTGAGGGGAAAGGGTTTTGATTTCTCTATAAAGCTCATCTGTGAGCATCTGGGTCTGCAGCTTGTACAGAACCCCGAATTCGACTACCACAATCTTCCGTCTTACCCTCTGTTGCCTGTTATTCATCATGAGTTGGTCAGTATGTACTACGGTCTCCCTAAGGGTGAAGCATTGCCGCACAGCCATTTTGATGGGCATCTGAGAGTACTAAATTTATTTGTGTGTTCCAACCTCGCACCGACCAACCACTACTCTGAATTGACCGGGTCAAGAGCTCGGTTACTTCATGCTTTATGGAACCACAAAACCGTGTGCGCGGCATCCACAATTTTCAAAACCATTGTAGGCATCCAGAACTCCAAATCCCAACCTCTCAGACTTCCATTCGGTGTCCTCATCACTAAGATTCTTCTTGCGAAGGGAGTGTGTCCCTCCACATCTGATCCTCCTCTTCATCTTCGTGCCGCCTTGGACCCCAACACTATTAAACGTAGTGAGGCCCAGTTTTAGGTGCCTCGCGAGGTGCATCAAGTGGTAATCCATCTCCCTCTGCCCAGTCATGTTCATTTGATATGTCCTCCATCATGGAACGCTTGGATGCCATGCAAGAATCCCAGCAAGCATCCTTCCAGGCTATGCAGGAAAGGCACGAGGCATTAGCTAGAGAGTTCCATGTCGGACAAGAGGAACAGCAAGCATCTTTTTAGGCTATGTACTCAAGGCAAGAGGCATTAATTAAAGCGGTCAATGAGATTAAAGAAAGTAGCTCGCAGGACTTGGATTACGTGGGGAGAGAGGTGGATATAATGGTTCAGAACCAAGAAAGAAACCATAATGAGCTAAGGAGCATGGTCCATTCTGTGGCACAGACACATCAAAATATAGATGAGCAGATGCAAAACTTCAGCAACCGCTATTTCGGTTGCTCGTCAGGGTGGGTGCAGTGGGAGGTGGTGGTTAACTTGTGGTATTTCTTTTTTCCTACTAGGATCAGTTGATTCATTTTGGAAGTCTATCAACGTAACTGAATGGTTTCCCTTCAAGAAACCATAAGAAGTTCCAAATACCATCTGCTTATTGCTGGTCAAAAAGAATTTCTGTAGATGATGTAGCACATGAATTTTAATTTTCTGACTAGTTTGAAGCTTTATTCAGTTCAGTCGAAAATTTGTATATGTTGTCAACATTCTTTCCTCCTACTCACGTTTATGTTTACCGTTGCAGCTTCTCTTTATCATCGAACCTGTTTGCCGGTTTCACAAAATTGACCACTAAAACTTAATGGAATTTTGAAACTTGTGATTTGTGTTTGACATGAATTCTGTTGATATGACTTCCTATGGCATTAATTAGGAGAACAATATTACGTTAGAATGATGCTTGCAACAGAAGACCATAAAATCATTAGGAGCAGTCTTGGTACAAACCATCCCAAATCGAAAAAATATGGGATACAAGCCAAATCAACATCGAATATAAGCATACTCTTGCAGGGATAAAATGATAAGGTGATATAGCCTACAAGCTAAGTCATATAGGGTTAGGAATGCGATACTTCACTCTTCGTCCGACATGTCCGACCCAGACAGATACGTTGGATCTGCCAAGATGGACCGAACTACTTCGTTAGATAGCGGACCTTGCCCCTGGTCCTCTGCTACTTCTCGATGAATCTTGAGATTGTAGTAGCGAGCCTTCCACATATACATCCTGCACATCTCGCGTCGTATGCGGTTCACAGCAGCTTCATATTCCTGCGCGTTTGTGCGGGGCATGTCTTTTGCACGTCGCTTGGGGATTGGTGCACCAAGTTCATGCAAGTCTTCCGCATACCACTCATTTAGATTATTGTCGAACTTCCACTCACGCTTCAATGTCTCGAAGAATAAGTGTGGATCTCGTTTTGTACACTCGTAATCAATGTAGTATGCCCAAATTATGCCGTAGTTGTGGTCACCTTCACCATATGGATCATAATTACTAAGGCGTAGCTTGTACATGGTGGAATGCCGCCTTGCACCGACCGAGTGAATACGCTATTTGGATGCATCGAGATGCTTTTATATAGTGAAGCATGTGCTGGGTGTTGTCGTGCCAACGCGAAACACGTTGACCTTTTTTGTATGCGGCATGAAGCACGCAGCCGATCTTCATCGTACAAGCCCCGAAGCACGTTGGCAATACATCCATTCTTGCCAACGTGAAACACGTTGACATTAAATTTTGACTAAATAATCATAAAACCGCTTTTTCAAGTCCCGCAAAGATTGTGCATGTATCCACCTAAGTCACTGCTTGTATCCCCCTAAGTCGAAGCTTGTATCCCTCTAAGTCACTGCGTGTATCCCCATAAATAGAAGCGTGTATCCACCTAAGTCACTGCTTGTATCCCCCTAAGTCGAAGTTTGTATCCCCTTAAGTCACTGCGTGTATCCCCCTAAGTAGAAGCTTGTATCCACCTAAGTCACTGCTTGTATCCCCCTAAGTCGAAGATTGTATCCCCCTAAGTAGAAGCTTGTATCCACCGAAGTCACTGCTTGTATCCCCCTAAGTCGAAGATTGTATCCCCCTAAGTCACTGCTTGTATCCCCCTAAGACCCTGGTTGTATCCACCTAAGTCACTGCTTGTATCCCCCTAAGTCAAAGCTTGTATCCCCCTAAGTCACTGTTTGTATCCCCCTAAGTCGAAGCTTGTATCCCCCTAAGTCACTGCTTGTATCCTCCCAACTAGAAGCTTGTATCCACCGAAGTCACTGCTTGTATCCCCCTAAATCGAAGATTGTATCCCCCTAAGTCACTGCTTGTATCCCCCTAAGACCCTGGTTGTATCCACCTAAGTCACTGCTTGTATCCCCCTAAATAGAAGCTTGTATCCACCGAAGTCACTGCTTGTATCCCCCTAAGACCCTGGTTGTATCCTCCGAACCGAACCAACCTCATGTGATTCGGTTTGGTTCAGTTTGGATTTCGATTATTTTACCTTTTTATTTTGTTTAACCTCCGTACCTCACGTGACAGATGTTCTGGTGCCAACGCGAAACACGTTGGCCGAGCTTCACCGTACGCACCATTATGCACGTTGGCACACCATCAATTTTGCATGCGTGAATGCAGTACAATGACATTGAATTCTCTATAAATACTCATACGCCATTCTTTTTCAGGATCAGGAAGCATGGAATCCAACTGCGTTATGGTTCAAATGTCCAGAAGACATTGTGCCCATGTGGGAAAGGGATGCTGAAATGAAAACAATCGCATACATCGCGTAATCCAGGACGCTATTTTGCAACATGTCCAGTCAGTTTCACATGATGTATATTTTATGGCATATAAAATTTTTACTTTCCAACAATCTTTTCATCCGTTAGGGTGATGGCGATAATGGTTGCGGCTTTTTCATATGGTGCGACGAGCTTCGCATTTGTGAGTGTGGAAGGGGTCCATGTCAAGTCATGACTACTAAAATAGAAAAGAATGGAGGTCAGCATTTTTATTGTTGCCCGCTCAAGGTATGGTCAAGAACCTTCAACAGCTGTAATTCGATGTTTTTTTTAACAAGTGATAATTGGATTCCATTTATATGATATTACTTTATGTTGTAGGAGGAACACGGTTGCAACTTTTTTTCTTGCTTGGAGGACGAAGGTGGCGGGGGATTGGGGGTA
Source organism: Buxus sempervirens (assembly GCA_947561395.2). Classification (NCBI taxonomy): domain Eukaryota; kingdom Viridiplantae; phylum Streptophyta; class Magnoliopsida; order Buxales; family Buxaceae; genus Buxus; species Buxus sempervirens. The sequence continues at coordinate 29,044,445 of OX387193.1, forward strand.
TCTCCTACAAGGAATACCACACGCAGTCAACACAGAAGCGTTATATGTGACCTTGAACGTAGATTGCTCCAAGAAAAGCGTGACCATGCAAGGAGGATGGCAGACATCTATCGAGAACTACTACATGACCTTGACAATATGAACCTAAAGGATAAACATCCTGATTAGTTGACTTCAGTCTTAACAATGTATGTATGAAAATGGAAATATGCATGTAATTACCAAGTCGTAAACTTTTATTGTGCCACGTGCAATTGTTGAAATTCAAAACTTAAGTGACTTATGCTCAACCACCTTGGATGTGTACAGCTTTATAGTTCTGCCACATAAGGCCAATAGTCAATCATCCGAATTATCAACTTCAAGTACCAAACCCCCTAGGAAGAAGCACTAATCTCCTAATCATAGCAGCAGCAAAGATTACGAATCTATCAGTGACTTAGGGGGATACAAGTAGGGTCTTAGGGGGATACAAGCTTCGACTTAGGCGGATACAAGCAGTGACTTAGGGGGATACAACCAGGGTCTTAGGGGGATACAAGCAGTGACTTAGGGGGATACAAGCAGTGACTTCGGTGGATATAAGCTTCTACTTAGGGGGATACAAGCAGTGACTTTGGTGGATACAAGCTTTTACTTAGGGGGATACATGCACAATCTTCAAAGGATACAACCTGGGTCTTAGGTGGATACAAGCTTTTACTTAAGGGGATACAAGCAGTGACTTAAGTTGACACATGCACAACTTTTGGGGGAATTACTACGAGAATCTTGGGGGAATACAACCATCGTCTTAAGGGGATACACACTTCTACTTAGGGTGATACAAGCACTGACTTAAGGGATTGTGGTGTGTACACTATGTATAAGTTATCAAGGATTACTGAAGGTCACGGGAGTTTAACCCATTTCTTCAACTTTGTAATGTTAACTTTGTAGGATGCATATTTGTTTAACTTTTTTCTCCTCTTTATTTCAGAAGCAAAGTGCCCGCTCCCAGTACTATTTTGCCTTCACTTAACAAAATGAGTGTGATAAGGTGAAGAAACATTTGTGTGAAGAAAGACGTGGACACGATGTTGTCAGTATTAGGGACTCATTATAAACATGATGACTGAATGGGATTATGAAGTTGTCACCAAGTCCAAAATAATCACCGTGGGGGTAAAAAATAAAAGCACCCATTGTTCTCTCTCGTCAAAGTTTAGCATTTCAAATTACAAGCGTCAATTCCATGCGGTGGCCTCTCTCCAACAACATCTCTCGGTCGTCTTAAGGACCACAGCAAGCAGATTTTTGGGGAGTTTGACCAGCCACAGCCACCTGATATGATTGGTTAATCTTGATCATCTGGGGCTGAAGTAATCAAACCAACAAAGGAACACTTAAAAACTATCAAGAAAAAAGAATATGGTAAACAATTTCAGAGAAAATTCGGTGTTTTTATGAGAGCACTCAACACTAATAAAAAAGGATATGCATGAAGAAAAAAATATTGTCCAGTGCTTTGATTGAAAGAAGTTTCTTGTGGGGGACAGAACAACATCACATCTATTTCCGTGTAAAGCTGCTTTAAAGGAGACTCAGAAGCTAGGTATGTAGTTGTAATTAACGCAACTTACGACATCACAATTAGATACAAGTTGTTCAGCAATTCTTCTTATTTAATCCTACAGCTGTGTTGGACATAACATATATCAGCTCTACTATATCACATAATATGATTCAGTGTCCTTTATGGAGGAAAGAAGAGAAGTCATTAAAAGGGAGGAAACAACAGGATGATACTAACAGTTCTTATGGAAGACACATTCAATAGACCCACAAATTTAGCAATATGAGGCATACCATCTAAAAGATACTCAGGGCCAACATAACCCAGAGTGCCTGACAGTTTGATGTTCTTGTTTTGAGCCCCAGAAGTTATAGCAAGACCAAAATCAAAAAGCTAAATGAGGGAAAAAAAATTGAAAAACAGCAACATTTTAGTGAATTTCATAAAGGATGACAAATTAATATATTATGTAAGCTCTGAAAATCAATATGAAAAATTCAAGTAAAGGTAGAGGATTTGACCTTTGCATTGAACTTGGAATCCAGAAGAATGTTTGATGATTTTAGATCTCTATGGATCATAGGGGGATCACATTGCTCATGGAGATTTTCTAATCCCCTGCTCAACACCAATAAAGTCAAAATAAAATATGCTAATATCAGAAGTCACTACTTTACAAGGAAATAGATACAAGTTGTAATTAATGCAACTTCCATATGTAACTTAATATGAGCATGCTCAGTTGCGTTAGATGTAAACCATCCACAAAAAACAATATCATGATATGAGCATGCCCACTGTGCCAGTTACTTACATTGTTGGGATTAGGAACTTAAGTAAGTTATGCTTTAACACTAATATGTGTAGAGCTTTTTACGTGTGCCTCAATAGGCCAAACTGAGACATACCTTATTCACGCGAAACCCGCGAGTGGGCCACCATCTGCTCCCTCAACTTGTTTTCTGGATCTAGTAGAAGGCCCGCCAACAACTTCCTCCGAAATTGCCGAATATTCGTCTGTTGCATTAAACTTTATCATTATAGCAAAAGAATTCTAGAGCACGAACCTAATGCATATATTTATTTATATACTTGCCTGCGCAAATTGCGAGACCAATGCATGCCCATCCCAATACTCCATAAATTTAAGAAGGAACACACCGCAATCAACGCTATATCACATGTAAAACCCCGAATTTTCCTTAAATAATAAATTAAATTAGTAAATAATATTACCAAGAGTTATGATTGATAGAAACATTTTAATATTGTAGGGTGTGATCAACTTAGCGGAGATCCAGAGTTAGACGCAGATCTGACTGTCCGATCGTGAGATATCGAGGTATGTATTCTAATTGGGCAAGGTGTATAGAAGAGTTGCATGGGGGATGCATAGGATCAGGGGGTATATATATGTATAAAGAAATAACCTAATTTTATACGTGTATTCTCGCTCGTATTGAAGCTGCAAGCGACGAACTGTTTGAACGGCCAAAGAGAAGAGAAGAAGGAGAAGAAGAAGGAAGGGCTGGGCGTGCGTTCATCGTCCAGAGAGTTTCTCAGTGATAGAGGTTCGCCATTGTTTAGAATAGAGAAGGAGAAATCAGCGTATAGAGGTAGGTGACATCGTTTTGGTTTTAAAATTGGATTTACCCTTGTTTAATCGCAAATGCATGTTTCTATGTTATGTAATGTTGTATTTAGTTAGCTAAGCATATTATAAATACACTAGAATGAGTTTAGACGAGAAAAATCATGATTTAGAACTGTTTCTGCTCGATTTGGTAAGACCGCCGACCTCGACTGTACTAGGCGCTCATCGGCGATCCTAGGCGCTGGTTATAAATTTGAGGACGCCGTGGACCGTGGGACGACGGACCGTGGGAGCTCGAATTTGCACTACCGCCGACTGAAGACCGCCCGGAGCGATCCTGAGCGATCCCAGGCGCTCTCAGCAGGAATTCCAATTTTTCATAATTTCGAACCTAATTCAACTCTAAACTATTTTTAGACAATTTTAATGATTAACTAAGGTCTTTTAAGACCAAAATAAACTATCTAATTCCCTGTTTTACAGAAAAACAAATTAGGGAGATATTTAGGACATTAGTTGCCAAGGTTTGAAGGAAAATGAGAAATGTGATTTTGGAAAAGCCTAACTACCATTTGATTATCTAAACACTTCTAAATGGCATTATAAATCATAAGACATTATAAAGAGAATTCAGAATCCGAATGACTGAATAATGAAGTAAATGCACAGATATAACCATTATATGCCGCTAGGCACCAACCCTTATAGAATTATGATACTTTAGGGAATTTTGGAATCTAGTGGGCATAGCTGGTTATGGATCCATAGTCGTAGCTAGATAGCTAAGGTATATGTCATTTGGGTTGAGTTACTCCTATATGCGACGCGCTTCCTTTGCAAGTTAGTTTGTCTGGGAAGGTCCTATGTCTGGAGGGACACCCCGGTGAGCCGCTGGTGATTCCCTGTACATGTGGATAAGCGACCATCTCCATGTATTGATTCTGGTGCTGCATGCTGGTGGTACATGCCAACTCTGATGGGTACGTGTGCAATAAGTCGGTGACTACGGCTCTTGTCTAAGCTGCGCTGCATGGGGCTTGAGTATCATTAGTAGCATCGCTCCTAAGTCGCACGGTGGTATAGCAATTGGTTGAGAATCATCTCAAAAGGTTTATCTATCTTTGTGAGTCCTACAATGACACTGAAAACACAACACTTGATATGATTATTAGTATTATTGTGCACGTGCGGGATGCATGTGATTGGGATATTGGTTGGATGTGACTGCTTAGTACATCCTGGCAATGCGTGGATTATGCTACTGATTTGGTTATTGAGTTCTTATATTAAAACTTGCCGAAAATCATTTCTAGAACTGTTTATCAAACTGTTTTGTGTTCATGAATGGTATAAATGATTATGCGAGCCTGATTTATCGATGTTGCTTAATCGTGCATGAAATGTTACTTTGCTTATATTAACTGTTTAGTCATGCATGTGTTACCTACTGAGATATTCGTATCTCACCCTACTTCTATTCCATTTTTTCAGCTGATACGCGAGAGGGGGATCTCTTAGACTTCCAGGGAGAGATAGCCGAGTATTCGCCGGAGGATTATTATTATCCAGATCTTGTCTGAGGTGGATTGATGTTATAGACTTAGCATTTTTAATTGGTTTATTATCATTTATTTGGATTTGATGTATGAGAGAGATAAGAGAGAGATAGTAACCAGTTCATTTTACCAGACTTTGATATTACTGATTGATGGTCAAGCTTTATGCTTAGTTGAGGATTTTGATCTACACTTCCGCACATACTTGTTTCCGCAACTCTGATAGTTTAATAAATTGATTGGATTTTGATTTCTTTGGTCTGGTATGTTAATGATGTTGTAATTGATATGGGCCAGTAACACCTCGGATTTGGTTGTTGAACTAAATTCGGGTTGTTACAGTAGCGAACCGGGTTCGGGTCGGGTGTCGCTTTGCACTGACCCGGGTTCGGGGCGTTACATCACACAATGCAAAACAGAGGTTAGAGATATAACAGCTTGCTGAAACACAATCCTAAACGAATCACTTACGCATTATCTTGCTTAGGCATTTTTGGATAGTAAACGGCCCATTGGGCAATTCCATTTGAATATCTAGCGGCCTATGTACAAAATAATTTATCAAAAAATTTCGCCTGCATACATGAACTACGTACTCACTAAGTGCATAGAAGGAAATTCAAAATTATAGAGTTCCATATGCATATAGAACCAGTAAATCTCCACTTGTTTTGTTATCTGGAGCAACATAAACTAATGCTAACTACTTGTAAAGTGCAATGATAGTTATTTCGCACCAGACTTTTGATGATTCCCTTATATTGTTGCCTTCGCCGGTGTCCTTACGAATCCAACACCTCGATCCTCGTCTCATTGTGATTGAACACAACAAGGAACCAGTGGTTCTTGTGACAGACGAGGGCGAAAAGCTACAAGGCAATCATAGCATGAAAACAAATACAATGGTTTCCATTAATAATACTGTTATGAAAAACCCTTCAAGTAGACAAGATAGCATTGAACCATAGAAAATGCAAACTTACGCACCAACTTGCAATGACTTAGCAACCCACCAGTCTTACCGACAGTGAAGAATTTTTGGAATGCAGCCCTATGGGTTGTTTTGCCTATTATTGCTTCCTAAAATTTATAATAACATCAGTACTCCACAGGAGCAAGAACAATATACAAGTTCAAAGCTAGGGCAATATACTTACACTGGCATAGGGGGGCAATATTGCTTGTGAAGTGTCGAAGAATGACGTAACTGATGCCTCATTAGGCAAACACCATGGGCTGCCACGACCTAATTTCCATAGAACACGCAATTCTGTTATCTTACCATATATGGATATAAATATTATATTGTAATTAAAAGTTACAACGTAGTGCTTCCCACATACCAAGCTCCCAATCATGTGTTTGTCCATCAAGCAGCGAATCTCACCCATCGTCACATGAGTGCTGTCAAGATCGACAACAGTCGTGCTATGCAAAAAAAGGAAGTCATTCGGCTTAGTGCAGGGAACGCACAACGTAAATATGACAACCATACAGGAATTCTTATGTTTATGTAACTGTGGACCCCACATACGCATACATGTTGACAATGAATGGTTAAATATGACAATAATAAGTATAAATCGTGCTAATGAAGTACTTACTCTTCATCGCGGCTAAGATAAACCCAATCGCAGAGACGCTTTTCGTCATCCCCGAGTGGAGGGAATTTGTAAACCATTACATAAGGAGACGAAAGCTTTGTTGCTGTCTACTTTATTCATCTTTTCCTGCTTGCAATTGGGACCGGGGCGCAACTAGGGGTTCCTCAGAAGGCGTAGCCACATCTGGTGGCACATCCCCGCCTGCGTCCTCATAGGTGGTAGGATCCTCGGTCAGTGCGCCACCACGGTCCGAAGATGTATGAGTGGGTGGCGACACACCAACTCCTACATCACCAGAGGACGTAGGCTCCTCTCTCGGACCTCCCTGTGCATGGAGGCGTCTCTTGATGTATGCATCGAGAGAGGTACAGCAGCGCTGCATCTCAATGGCAGCCGCTACCATCCTCTGCATTTGTACCCGCAGGCCCTGCATCAACAGCAGCAATGAAAGATTATAAAATGAAACAATTACAACTTTAGCACAACGTCATTATAGCAACTTTTACCTTGTACACATGAGACAGCAATCAGCCTCTATCCCTCCGATCGTAGCGTGTATCATCCCCACCGTCAGCCATAGCAATCAATTATATCTGCACATGTATTCAATTTCATATACATCGAATAAACCCAGAATACCGGAATAAATTTCCTTTTATGACTACTTAAGCAATGCACGAAGCGAACCATAAGGCGTTCACAACTGCGCCAAAAAAATCCGAACTAATGATAACAACGAAAACTGCTTAATCTGCTACTCAGTACAACACACTGGTAAATATGGGATTTTACTAGTACGATGATTATATACAATCATAATGTTATTATTTCCCACAAAATAATCATCGCAATATTATAATAGGAAGAAACAAAATTCATTGCATACCAAGACATATACTAAGATTGCTAAAAATAATCTAAACTCCCTTTGAACATGAGTTAGAATCTGCGTCTTCAGGTTCAGATGCTTCAACCACCTTACGTCCTTGTGTTGGAGGCGATTCAAAGTCTGAGTAGTCGGAATCTTGTTCCAAAACAGACCTACTTTCATTAGATATATCCGACTCCGATTGGAAAATGGTGTCACCATAAATATCTCGTACCTTATGTGAACACTCTTCAATGTCCTCACCCTTGACTTTAGCATTTCTAAACATTTCCGATGCCCTTTGCCTTCTTAAATGGCTTAACATGTGCCGAGTTTCTCTTTTTATTAATTTCAACGCACGTTCAACTGCGTCATTGTTAATATGCTCAATATCCAAGGACCTTCATCTTGGAATTGTTATTTCACGATAACGGAGCCTGCTTTGTAGTAGTTTAGCATGATGATAGTGTTGGGTCCACTGCTTTCGAAGATGTGAAGAGATCCCTTGTTGTGTGGGTTCATTGCGCATACTACAGCAACATCGAGTAGAGCAACTCCCACGACTAGCCATACTCTATAAGAATTTAACATGTATTTCTTCCATGTTAGTGGGAGATAGAAGCATGCTTTCTGTCCTCTAAACAAATCACAAGAATCTATGAACATGATAGACTCAATGGAGTTGGAATACCAACAACGTAGGAACATCACACAAATTTTCAGAACCCCAAAACCATCTTTCTGTCTTCTATGTCTCCAAATTAGATAAATTAGGAATTGATTTGTTTGACACTCCCAACAGTGGAACCACCTTTGAGGAAGGATCAGGTGGAGATAAAATGACAGATTGGTCTGAAGTTGTTATCTTTCTTCGGAAACAACCCAGTTAACAGACCAAATATTCAAAGCTTGCAAAGCTCATTCTAAATGGCCGAACAGAAGCTATCTTTCTGAATCCATTATGCAGTCTTCCACATCACCTACAAGAACTATGAATCAGTCCTATGGTCACAGGCAACACTTACTTTTAGTAAAACTTCTCTCACTTGCACTCAGCCCTTAATTATGGTCTCTAAATCCAACTATATCTAGTTAGACTTCTACCTGTAAAACTAAAGTTAAATTACAAAAAAAAATTTTAAATAGGATTTAAAGAAATTTATCTTCAAAAAGAAAATAATTATCTAGTCAAATAGGTTGTTGATATGCACCATACTAAGAAATATTAGGCAAATTTCAATATCATTGTTAAAGCATGTTATCACCATGTTTTTTACCATTATCTACTTTTTTACAATTCAATTTCAATACAGTTTTTTTTTTGGATAGGTAATGAGAGTTGTATATATATATATATATATATATATATGAAGAAAAAGTATATGATCTATCTAGAACCCACAAGAAGGGGGCATTTCAATGCATTTTCATACCTACCATCTCAATAAGTCTTGCCTTGAGAATCACAAAACTAAAAGGCAAAAGAGGTCACAAATCAAAGAAGTTGGTCACTATGAATTTTTAATAGAAGATGATAATAGTATAAGGCAAAGAAGTTGGTCACGATGAAATTTTAATAGAAGATGATAATAGTATGGCCTGACTGAAGTTTTACCTTATTTGCACAATTTCTTATGTTTTTAACTTTCAAAATTAAATTTATATGAGATAAGAAGAAATTCTAAATCTCTTATCTTATTGTGTGATCTTCTATCTTTTGAAAGATCTTGGATTTTCTAGACAAAAAACTCCCCTTCATCTTTGAGATGAGATTCTTTGAGAACAGTAGATCCTATTGTCAAGTTATACATGACAATCGTTAGCAAATGATATACAACAGCTTCAATTAGAGAACTTATGTGCTTAGCAAATCATTCTCGTCTAGGACCTAGTATTGTTGTATATGTTAATTCTCAAAGAATCAGAAAAAAAATCGAATTCTGTGAAGCCTCAAAAATCAAACATAAAAAAGATTCAAAGAAAAAGAATACAACGAAGATAACAAGTGATTATCAGAAACCAAGTAGAAGAAAAAGCAATGGTCGATTGCTAAAAACCTACAAGAAAAAGCAATGGCCGATTGCCAAAAATTGGAGTGAGTTCATCTCCAATTTTTACAGAATTGAATATGGATTTCATTTTCTTAAATCCAATCAAATCTTTGTCAAATACGAGTTTTGGTTGAAAATTTTTGATCCAAATATGGATGTAGGTGGATCAACAATTGATTTGTCCCATTAGCAGCAATATCTTGTTTCCCTCTCTGTTTCTTCTTATTTTGGTGTCTTTGTAGTAATATTACTTTTCCATCTTTTAGGGTCTTGTAAATTTTCTGGTGAATGAGAATGGGTTCAACAGTGATCGAGTCTCAAAGGTATCTCCTTTAGTCATTTTATGCAAGTTTAAGTACAATGTCCCTTTTATTTTCATTGTTGTCCCAAATCATGCTATTCCATTGATTTACATTGATAGTTTCTTAATAGGCCATAGAAAAAATCAAAGCAGCCAAGAACAAGTCAACCCAGGGGCGATAAATTGTTTCTAAAAACTGCAAGTGCACAAGACATTATTTTTCTGAAGGCTCTATGAGTCCAATGATTCCATGTTCAAATTATGCAGATTAGAATCTTTCTTTAAGCCAATCATGAGCACATCTACACCACTTAAACGGAAGGTTAGTGCTTCCACTTATCAATCTAACAATCTTTGATATATTTCTAAACTTATTGCTTGAAGGTTCTTGTAATGTGCTTGGGTGCTGATTCAAAATAGTATGTTATTTTCTGTTATTTCTAACTTTACCTTTTCCTATTTTTGTATGATAGGAAACACCGGAGAAGACTGTGAAGGAAATCACCAAAAAATCTAAAGGTGGTGGTGGAAAGAAGAAAAAGTAGTTGTAGAATTGTAAATAAAGCCTGTCAAATTCTCATAAGGTTGGAGTGTTTAAATGCATGGCTCATCATATTCTAGTGTGAGTGGTTTATCATTTTAATGCCTATCCTGCATGGAGTTCTTATAACTTGGCAAGATATACATTGCTGTGTGTCTATGTTGTGCATAATACTATACAAGTTTCCATCATTCGATCCCTAGATAAAAAAGAGCCCTAGAAAATAAATCAAGTAGAAGCAACAGGAAATAAATCGAGAGAGCAACAGAAATACCGGGGAAAGGGGCAGTCGGTGGTCGGTGGCGTCTGCTTCAGATGGGGGGTTGCCAGAGAGTTCGTGAAGGTAGGTGCTTTCCACTTGCCAAAAACAGGTGTGGGCGATGGGCAAACAATCAGAAATCGAACATAAAAATATTCAATGGAAAAGAATACAACGAAGACAAACAAGTGTCGGCGACGGGACGGGCAAACAATGAGAAAAAAAGAACAAGTGATTATCAAAAACCAAGTAGAAGAAAAGGGAATGGCCGATTGCCAAAAACCTACAAGTTTCCATCATTCGATCCCTAAATAAAAAAAAAAGCCCTAGAAAAGAAATCAAGTAGAAGCAAAAGAAAAAAAATCGAGCGAGCAACAGAAATACCGGGGAAAGGGGCGGTCGGTGGTCGGCGGCGTCTGCTTCAAATGGGGGGTCGCCGGAGAGTTCATGAAGATAGCTGCTTTCCACTTGCCAAAAACAGACGAGGTTGCCGAACGGAATGGGGGAGACGGCTTCGAATGCGATCGCCGGAGACTTCTCTCAAAACGGGGAGAACAAACCGAAAGGGAGTTGACGAATGGGTGTCGCCAAAGAGCCTATTAAGGGCGAACGAAAACAGCCAAACCAATGAAGGTCGCCAGAGAGAGTGGTCGCCGGAGAGGGTCACTGGAGGTTCCAAAGAAATTTGAAAGGAAGGAAGAACGGCCTCAAGGTCTTGGAGCGAAGAAAAGTAGGGTGAAAGCGAGAGGAGAGAGAGGGGACTTTGTGTTGTTGATGTGGGGGGGGGGGGGGCAAAATGGGAACAAAACAGCGACCGATGACTTGGCCCCTCCATTTCGCAAATAAGCTTTAAAAGTATCATCCATCTGCCATTAAGCATTTTGGTTGCCTGTTTTTGGTATTAGCGGGGAAAAGGTACCCCATTCGATAATTTTCCCATAATAGTATGTATAAGTTTTGCTCTTTGCTGTTATCTAAAAAACAGTTCTGAAGAGATTTATGTTGTATCGGTTTGAGTTAGTGGTACAATACCCAGAAAATTCACAAACCCCTTTTCTAGCCATTTTGAAGAATAAGGTGAAGCTTAAACTAAAACAATCTTCCTAAAGGGCTTGTGAACTGACTCCTAAGCCCAAGATGAGACTTGGGCCTTCATGGGCCCTAATTGGACTGGGTGATCCTTCCAACATGGCTCACACATTCAGACCGACTACATTTGGGATAAAAGAGACATAATCAATTTAATTGGGTCAGACCCCTTGAGGCCCATACAGGCCTAACGTAACGCCCCGAATCTGGAATAACTAATGAATAATTATCCAAATCCGAAGTGTTAGTGTTGTGGGCCAGAAATAATAATATAAATCCTCAAATGAGTCAATCATATCTATTAGAGTACGCCAAAAATTTAAACGACTCCTTCATTACTTCAAATTGAAAGTGCTAATAGCCTCAAAATAAACTTCCAACTAGATACATCAAACTTGAAATTAAAAGGGTAAACTGACTGGTTTCAATAATTACTAAAACCTATCATAAAGAAAAGAACTCCTACACAAAACCTATTTCATAATGTAAAAGAAATCTAACATGCTATTGTAGGACCATGGAAATCGCCTAAGGTCATCACACACACCACACGAGATTCAAGCAAAATAAGGAGTTGCCACCATCCAAGTCTTGGTGTGGATGGACACCAAAGTGTGCATAAAATGAGCAAAATAGAGCCAAAGTAGCTTTAATTCATGGTTTATACCAGAGATAGGGTAAGGGGGTTAGATTATGAGCGAAGGAAGCTGTAAGGCACCCTCACTCATCCATACAAGATGGTTGCCATATGCTTATTCATGCTACATGCTTGCATACAAAAATTACTTAAAAACAAGTAAAAGTAAGCAAGCACATGGGTGATTCTCCACATGAGTTGTCCAATTAATTATGGACTCTCTCTATGGATGTCTCACTTTTAGGACTTCATGATTAAAGCCAAAATCAAAACAAAAATGGAAGAAAAGAGGATCAAATCAAATCTGGGAAGAAACAATATAATATAGGCTATTTGAGCCTGACATTGTCAATTAACCATAACTCATTCAATTCAAATTCAAATTGAGTGAAACCAAGCCATTTGAAAGCTTATATAAAGTACTAAATTCAGTAAAAATTTCATTCAAATCCGATAAAGAACAAGGGAAATATGCTTGCCGCAAATTTTTGATCTACCACAGTGATAGTGGTGACCAAACCAACTTCACAAGTCTATTCGTAGAGTTTGGTTCCATATAAATCCTTGAAAATTGGTATGGTATGGATGAAGTACTAAACACCATCATTTTAGTGACATAAGCCTCACTCAAAAATTCATCCATATGTGGTTTGTGTGCTGTCAACAACATGCCAACTCAATCACAGATTGACCCTGTAATATGCTATTGAGCAGCACAAGGTCAATCAAGCACATAGGCCTCAAAACATACTTAAAATTTATGAAACCACTTGGATTAAAAAATAGACTCACAATGGAAGACTTAAAAACAAGAATCAATCAAAACAGAGTTAAAATAAAGCTTCGGTGCTCTACTAAAGTGACCTATTATGCAATCTACATAAAACAGACATGTCACACTTCAATCAAATGGTGTGAGCAAACGGCTAAATGAAAACTTATCAAAATTCATAGGATTAAACTAGACTCAAATACCTTTCAAACACCACTAGTTTCATTCAAAAATTCTTTACGATAACCAAGTGATGAACATGACAAGTTAGAGTATAGGTTCTGTCCAAATTTGACAACATGGAGTGAAAACCACTTCAAAATCCGTTGATCTGTGCAAACAGCTCTTCAAATCCAATCTAAAACATTTTTAAAGGAATAAAAAGACTCAAAAGAGATTTAAGGCAAGGGCTTAGCTCAAATCTCTCATGATTTGGAGAGTAAGAACCAAGAAAAGCCCATTTTCATTTGAAAATGCTTAGATCTAAGGAAATATGACCATGAGGCCTTCTCTAATATATCAAATCCAAATAAAAACAATATCAAAAGGTACTGAGATTCATTTTGATGCTTAATTTTCATATCTACCTTATTGAACAAGGTAGATCTAACAATTCATGCCTACTTTTGAAGAAATGAAAACAAGGGAGTGTTTACACTTGTAAAGTGTGAGAGCAAGCAATGAATCAAGAAGGAAATCACATCAAAACCACAATCAAACTTCATACAAGAATACCCGATCAAAATTCAGATAAATAAGGTTCTAAATCTAGAGGTTCCATCCCCTAGATCGTTTCCCCTGGCTTTCTATTCACGTTTTACAACTAGAAATAATCTTAAGGTACTTTGATATAAGGTTTGGGGCTCCAAACACAAGGATGCCTTATTCTATAGAAAAGTAGAAGATGAGAATGCTGGAATTGAAAGATAGAATTGAATTTAAAAGGAGTATACCTTGGCCTTGAGCTCCTTCTTCAATCAGAGCAAGCAAACTTTAAGGGAACAATCCAGTAGAGTTTCTTTTCTTCAAGCAAGGCTCTCCACCTCCAAATTTTGCAGCCATTTGCATAATGAGAGACCTCATATTTAAAGGCAAGAGGAGGGGCAAAAAAGTCTCAGGGGTAGACAGAAAAGTGTATCTAGATCCTTCCAATTGAGAATCAAAACTTGAATTGAAGGAATTTAGCAACATTCAGAGGGTTAAAAAGACAAATCAGAGCCTCTAGAGAGAGGTAGAGAGTGTAAATAAAGTACAGATCTCAGTTTCTTTTAAAATTGACAAAACAGTGTACAATCATATTATATATACGGTTCCTTAAGAACTGCATTTAAAATATGGTTCTTAAGTAATTGTGCTTTAAATACGGGTACAATTCTGTACGGTCGATTTCAAGACTTGGAAATTGAGTCTGACTCTAAAGTTCTAGTGGAAATAACCAATGGTTTGGCCTCAGTTCCATGGAAATTTTTGTTCTGGTGGAAAGAAATAAAAGAAAGGCTAAGCAGCTTTAATCGGCTACTGAAGCATTTCTACAGGGAAGCGAACTCGGTGGCTAATGCTCTTGCCTATGAGGGGTGTGTGCATCCTTCTAAGAAATTTTATGAACCTCTCTCTAATTTACCTCCTCATGTCAAAAATTGTTTGTTTCATGATAAAACTGGCTTGTATGCTATTAGACCTTACGTCTATTTCATCTTGGTTTTATTGGGGTAAGGTTCGATGCACCCCCCCTCCCTATGGATGTACTATTCTTTTTGAATTAATCTACAGGTCAGGGTCTACCTCAACCCTCCTCCCTCCGATGGAGTGCCACTAAGGTTATTCCTGCCTTAGTGGGTTTTCTTTAAAAAAAAAACACGAGTATTTTATTTCCGAATTATTTCTACCATATGGATGAGCCTTGGTGGTTAAAACATCATGTACTTGAGGTGCACTCAGGTCTAAGAGGGAAAATATTGGATGGATTGCAAGGTGGAACTCGATGAACGGATAACAGAGATTCTTCCTTCTATTTTTTATTTTTGGTTTCTTGTAATTCCCCAATCCCCACAATATCCCTTGTATAACCTTGATATAATGGACATGAAGTGTTTAGATATAGGTTAATCAGGTGGACCCAATCCAGCCCACTTACTTGGAAATCAAATCCAGTCCATTAATGGGCATAATTTCATTATGACCCACAACCCAAGGATGAGAAAGGATGACTTAAATGAACTTAACCCAAAAAAAGGCTGTATTGGCCTTTGATTGAGCATGCTTGAACCAAACCGGTCCAATGCTGGTCGAACCATTGGAGGCAAGAGAGGTATGATGTGGCACGTTAGGATTAGTTCAACCATCAACTTTTGGGAACTTGCATATTGCAGGATGACCCAGGGTGTCTATATAAGGACTTCCCTAGGTCACAACTGGGTCACTTAGCCAGATCTCTGGACCAAACTATTTTTAAAACCCAGGTGACCACCTACACCCGAACTCAATAGTTGGTGGCAACTCTTAACTCGACCAACTAAGACTGAATCAGACCAAACACCAAATTGAATCAAAGCGAGTCAGCCCACCAACACCGCTAATAGGTGTGACCCACAAAAGAAGGGGGGGAGGGGGGTGGGGGGCACACATAAAATATTGGTAGAATATGTTCTAAAATTTTTTTTCTTTGTTATATGCTTCCCTAGGTCACAACTGGGTCACTTAGCCGGGTCTTTGGACCAAACTATTTTTAAAACCCAGGTGACCACCTGCACCCGAGCTCAATAGGTGGTGGCAACTCTTAACTCGACTAGCTAAGACTAAATCAGACCAAACACCAAATTGAACCAAAGCGAGTCAGCCCACCAACACCGCTAATAGGTGTGACCCACAAAAAGACCGGGGGGGGGGGGGGGGGGGGGGGGGGGGGGGGCACACATAAAATATTGGTAGAATATGTTCTTAAATTTTTTCTTTGTTATATGCTTGGGTTATTATGTACCCATAATATAATATTAAAGTTACTATCTACCCACACTATATAATATAATTGTAATGGAATCACATTGATAATGTTTAATATCATATTATATTTTATTATGTTATCATAGTATAATACATTACAATACAATGTAAATATAACAGGGAAAGTGTTTAAAATAAGAATTATTATTAAGAAAATTTTTATATTAATTAATAAATAAAAACACCTTAAAGAATTAACTATTAACAAAAACATAAGTAATTTAATATTTTTGTATTTTCACATGCCTAAAACACTCTTACTTAGAATTTCTATCTCAAAAGTGCCTACCCTATTTGAAGTCCCTATTTGGTAGGAATGAATTAGTAAGAACAAAAATGACTATAAATTAAGTAAATTTTCAATATGAATTTACATAAATAATATTCAAAAGTAGAAATATATATATAATCTTATAGAAGTATATTCAAAAGAACTAAGTGTGTAATCTATGAATTTATAAGAATATCAGATACCTTATAATTTTTAAAATAATTCAAGAAATAAAAATACTTTTTAACGTCATAATAAAAATTAAATCAAATGTGCATTCTATGATTTTATAATAATATAAGACACCTTATAATTATTTAAATAATACAAAATATAAAAATATTTTTGATTCAATATTAGAAATCAATTGCTAAAAAATTCTAGAAGGACGAAATCATTGTCAATGTCTAACGCACGTTCTCTATTGCTAGTTAATATAGATGCCTGTTTATCCCCAAAAAAAAAAAAAGAGCGTATATTTCAACATTTCGTTTTTAAAAGTATGTTAATTATAATTATAGGAAATAGATAAGACAAAAAAAAAAAAAAAGGCAAATTCTGTGCGGTGCAGGACCCTTGTTCTCTCGTCTCTGGAGTCTGGCGTGGCCCGTTACTTGGTGACTTCTAAAAGCTTTATGGATCATTGCTTGAGCAAAGAAAAGACCTGAGAGGAAGCCCTAGCGGTTGCAATCAGAAAGTCACCAACAGGAAAACCGTGCAGTGGTTTGTACTATTCTTCTATTCCCGGTTCTAGTGAAAAATAGTTGAGATTTGTAGAATTCTTTTCCTTTTAGCTTTTGATTTGATTTCTAGGCTCTCTCCGGTTTTGATTTCGATATCGTCTTCAGCTGCGACTGTCATTTTCACTCTTTTAAGTCTCTTCTTCATCTTTTTACAGGAATGGCGTAATGGTGTTCATCCGGAATCGAGATTCTTGATGCTTATCCACTGTATATGATCGGCTGAAAGCTCAACCAAGTTATTGATTTTTCTGGTATGGCTTAATGTCTTGGACACGAATGACAGAAAGCTGATTTACTCAAAACCCGTTTACTCCATTTACGAGATTATCTGTTCTTTGTGTCCATTTTTGGATAACCTTTGGGCAGGCGCTATGAGACTTTCAGCATTGAAATTCGACTCCAGCTCTGTTGCTTGCAGCCCCAGGGAACCGAGGAGAGGATATATAGGAAACAAGAGTACTGTTATATCTGTCCCCTCTGCTTCTAGAAGCTTCAACAGGGTTCTAGAATGCTCTGCAAAGGCACTAACTTCTCCCTCCTCGGTCGAAGTGGGTGAGAAAATCAGAGATGGTATGGACCGAGTCGGATCGTTGAGTCAAGTTTCAGGTGTGCTAGGTTGCCAGTGGGGTGATGAAGGGAAAGGGAAGCTTGTTGATATCTTGGCCGAGCATTTTGATATCGTTGCTCGCTGTCAGGTATAATTATGTCATTTCCCCTGTTTTAATTTCTAAATTTGTTTCTGGTGCTTCTAAATTTTCTATTGTCACATGATTTGCCTTCTCATATCCCTGTGTTCAATTTGGAAGTGTTGGTATAGAGATCAGTGTTATAGATTATGATGGTTGTTGTTCTCTTGGTTCCCTATTATTTTGTCTGCTGATGGAGACAATATGTTCCGGTTGCCTTTGATTTGGGATTTTCTTGTTTTGGATAAAATTCTTGTCAAGGAACCAAAATTTCACCAATTCAGAAAGTTCTTAATCAATTACGCATTATGGTGTTTTGTTTGTTTGCTTGTTTTGGGGATCAATTGACCAGCTCTATATTTATGGGAGGTGAGAAGCTATATCTTATGGATTTTGTGCTACATACTGTTGGAGGTTTGATCTTGTTGCTAGAAAAGGTTATGTACATTTAAGCACAGAACAGCAAAATGTGTACATCTTAAGAAATTTTTTCTGAGCATGCCCCAGACAAACTAAACAGGATAGAAGTTTAGTCCAAGGCCTTGTTAAAAGTGTTAGGTTATAAAATATTTATTTACTTTGAATTGGAGAAAAAAATGGAGCTAGTATTGATTAGAGAGTTTATATTCATGAAGAATTTTCCCAACAAAATCAGAGAGCATAACATCTTTTAAAGCATTGGGAGTTACTAGCGTTACTAGCCATGCATATTAGATACTTCCTGCAGCTCCATGCTGAGCTCTACGACCTGATTAGCTTCTCTGAATGCTCAAATTGGTCACTAACTTCCTACATATATATTAGTTCCTTAAGAAGTCTCATGGGTCTATCAGCAATTTGGCACGATCTGATGATGGATGCAAATCAATTCTTTGAAATGTTTGGGCATGAGGGTAGGGCTTTCACTTGCCCAAAGCTTATGGCGTAAGCCTCACGAAGATGCTTTTTATAAATAAATGAATAAAATAAAGATATTTCTGAAAAAATACAAAAGAAATGAAAATAATAATAGATGCTCATGTTATGGAAGCTATAAGCCAAGTTTTAAAATAAAAATTTGTGTTACTTATTTGTTTTACCAGTTTAACTAGCCTTGATACATAGATAAACCTTGATTGTTACTAAAAGATTGAGTACTAAAATCAGTTTTCTTAAACATGAGTGGATTTACCTGCGAGGTTGATGGGTCTTATACATTATTATCTTGAAGCATAAACCTCATGCTAGGCATTTGCCTTTTCTATGCATGAAGACATAAGATGTACATATCTTGAGCAAGGTGTGCCCCAAGACTGTGCCTTAAGGCATTATAATGACAATCGGCTTACACCTTAAACATCTTTAAGTTACATATACACATGAAGCTTACGTATGCCCAATTTTTTAGCAAGTTGAAGACCTTCATTAATAGCCCCTGTGATGGCCACAATGTTTGTTGCATTTCCATTTGTTTTTTTGGGCCTGAAGAGGATGGGGGCCTGTGGTGGTTTTTTTTTTTCCTTCCTTTTTGAGCATAGTTTGTCGGTGGTGGTGGGTGGTGGCAGCTTCTAAATTCCAAACTAGATGGGTTTGACTTTATTTAAATACATGAAACTAAAAAGGAAACTTGGTTCAAATATTTGGTTGTGAATACCTTATTTTTTGGTTTTCAAATTTTCCACCATATATTGGTGATGTTGAAAGTGAAGGAAGTGAGGCAGATTCTATTTCCAGACTTTTAAGTTATTGTTAATAGGCTATAGAAGGGTGGAGGATGGACATGCAAATAAGAGGTGATGAAGAGTTCCATGATGGCTGTTTCACTTGGGACATATATTCATTATTTTTATGTCTTTGGTATAACAAGCTCTTTGTAAGCACAGTTCTGGAAAAAATTTCCTCAAATTTCTTTTTTTGTAGTGGCTTTGATCAGTGCAAATATGCCTCCAGTCTGAGTCCATTTTGTGAATAAATTCCCAGATGCACAAAATGTTAGATTAGGCTTGGACTTTCAAGAAATCCCAGATTTTTAAAACATTTGGCTTTTGGCATTTATTAGTTTAATTGTTATTCAAAACTCTCCAAGCCAAATTTGGCTAATAAAGGCCTATTTTAGATTCCAACCTTTTAGTGCTCTGTCCTCCATTTATTTTGTAGTGCTGGTGCATATAGCATCTCAATCAAGGGTGTGTACTTGCTCACTATTGCAATTGTTCACCATAGAAAAATATTCTGAAATTTTATTTAATATACAAGATGGGAATTTGAATGCTGGCATCATAAACATGAGAAATAAGGATATTTCAGAGTTATTAAGACAGTTCTTCTAAAAAGTGAAATGATTTATTATGTAGTGGTAACATTGATGGTCTTCTATGAACAAGCCATCCAACTGAAATTCTCTGGTTACTGCTAAAAACAAACAATTTTAATTAAAAATCAGTATTAGTTTGGTCCCAGGCGTTTCCGTTGTTAATTTTTTGTTTCCTACTGTTATGTTTGGCTGCTCATGAGATCAGTTTGCTTATTTATTGTGAAAAATTTGCAGCAAAAGACTTAGGGCAGTTTTGGATCTTTTGGAATTATTTTTTGGTTGTTGATAGGGATATGAACATGTCAAGCGAGCTTTGCTTAGCTTAGATTGGGCTTGTAAAGTTTGGAGAAGCTTGGGCTCGACTCAGGCATGTTAAAAATTTTGGGCCTCAAGCTTGGCTTATGAACATGTCTTAGACTAAGGCTTGGCTCAATTCAAAATTATAATTGGGCCACATGAATCTAATGTTTATTAACTATAAATGTACGAAAGCTACGAGCATGACATTTTAGAAAGAATTATGAACTATAAATTATAGTATTAAACTTAATTATATTCTACAAATTAAAATATTAAACTTAGCTATATTCTTCTATTTCTTTTAAATATATGAATTATAAATATAATGTATAATATGTTAAATGGGATGAGCTTTAATCGAGCCGGCTACTTATGTTTGTATGGTTATCAAACGAGACTTTTTAAAGCTTAGGTTCTACTCATGAGCCTCATTCTTAAGCTCCAGCAGACCTTGAGCTAGGTTGGTTCATTGATAACCTAGTTGTTAACAAATTTGCTGGTTATTACATTATTTTTTCTATCCGATGCAGTCGCCAAGATGTGAGACCTTAATTTTCAGGCCAGTAGACCATTAAACTTGTTTATTTGGAGTTGCCTCTATCCATTGGGTTTAGGGTGTGGATATCAGTGTTAACAATTTCGGCGGTGTCTTTTTTTTGGAGGTAGCGATGTGTTTCTGAGGAGGAAAATTGCATAATTGTATCACTGGTGATTTTTGGCGGCGTGCCAGCGAAACGGGGGCAGCGGTGAAACGAGGTGAAACAGGGGAGGGAAATGAAAATCTGTTCATTTTTTATTAGTGAAATGGGGTGGTGTGCTGGTGAAATTTCCACAAAATCTAAAAAATCCAGTTTTTGTCCATTTTTTGCTCATTTTTCGTGCGATGAGTTGCCGCCCATCGGCACCGAAATGGTAAACTTTGGTGGATAGTCACCCATAAAAAATTTAATTCAATTTATGATCAGTCTAACTAAAGTATGGGTTTTGAGGTCTGATTGAGAGGATGGAAATGTCTTAGGCACCCAACTCTCAAATCATTGAATTGGCCACTACATCCAGACTTCGCCCTTAAAGTTATTAATGACTATTTACAATTTTATAAAGTTATAAAATTCATGGATTTATATACAAGTGGAAATCCTGAACTTGTTCATTTTAAACACATGTCTAAGTAAAATGAAATTAATAAGAATGTGGGATCTGTGGATTAGACCCCATATCAAGAGGAGCTCATCGATCAATTACTTAATCCCTAAAAAATAAACATTGATGAAATACCCATAAGGAACTAAAAAAATAATGTATATTTATTAAAAAATTGAATGCATGCTTAAAATTAAAATTTTCACTTCTGGCTTTATTCATAGAGTGGAGACTTTTAGGACTAAGATACAGAGGAAGGATCCTATACTCTCTGGTGTTCCATTCCATCTCTTGGCACATTTGGAGGGAGAGGGACATGAGGATATATGAGGGCAAGAGCTCCTCCTTGCAGAATATATTGGAGGCAATAATGATATCAGTCATCTCTTGGGCATTTATCAATCCAAACTTGTGAAGGAATTTTAGTATTTGACATTGTTAGAGGATATAAGCGTTAGTGTTTCATGGGTTCCACCGTACCACTACCTAGCAGAAGAATAAATCTTAGATTTGACGGATTGTCCTTGGGAAAACCCAAAAAAAATGACCATAGGAGGTGTATTCAGGAATAAAGATGGGTTTTCTATTCTTCTCTTCTCAGGTCGTATGGGGTTTGGCTACTCAATTCATGCAGAACGACTGGCATGTTGAACAGGTTTTATTAATGCCAGATTGAGAGGATTCATCAATCTCCAAGTGGAAGGAGATTGTGCCACTATCATAAAATAGGTAACAATAGATGGCAGCTGTTCTTGGGGGCATCACCACATGGTGAGAGATGCTTGATCGTTGGCACTAGAATTGAACACCTCATTCAATCTAGTGCCTGGATCAGATAATTAGGTGGTTGACAGGCTTGCTAAGTGCTGTCAGGGATGAGATGTTCACAGGTTGTGCTAGTCATGAATTGTCAAGGATAGGATGAATGTAAGGGGTCGGGTATAGAAGGAACCAGTGTTTTCTATCACATAATTTAAGGGGTCTGTTGCTGAGTTTTCACTTAGTTCTTGTACTTACACATTTTTTCTCGATATATGCTCTCAATATTCATTAAAAAAATTATAATTAAAATTTTAAAGCCAAACCCTTAAAATTCATATACAACATCTCGAGTTAAAAATATATTTGTCCAAATAAATCGGTATAAAATGTTTTTTATGGCACTAAATATATGTTGATATGAAGAAATTCCTTTCATTTTTGTTTAGGCCAATTGACTTATATTTAGGTAGTAAACCAAAAATAACACTAAATAAAAAGATAAATAAGTGAAGCATGATTTCTTGTACAAGCTATCTTTTATATATATATATATATATGTATGATGTAAAGTAAATGTAATTGATACAGTGGAGCAACTAAGAACGAATACAAAAAAATACAAAAACAGTCCCTAGCCATCTCGCAAACGCTCAATGCCTATGCCCAAAAAAAATGCCATACTCATAGTTGATTGAAAATGGATCGTGAATTGAACAAGACATTCAAACTCACGCTCCAAAGATCAATCAGTCGCTAAGAAAATTGAAGGCACCACACCCCCCTATATAGACCCATATCTCTGTCTATGTGCACCTACTAAAATCACCATCAAGATCCCCAAGAAATAGTAGCCTAGCATCATTTGATCTCACCATTCGAATACCCAGAAAACGAAGGAACCAAGGCCGCCCAAGTAGAAACATGATGTGTAATCGACTCTTGAATATTTGATAAGGACTCCTGACAGTCCTCAAAGATATGTATGTTCCTCTCCATCCAAAAATACCAACAAATAACAAAAAATAGAAAATGATATAGTCTCCGTCCACGACATCTTGAAAAGGAAATCGCCACTGTGCAAAAAGGTTACACAAGGTTTGTGGAAAGATCCACACCAAACCTATCAAGAGCCATATTTGCGGAGTGAAGGAAAAATGGATAAGGAGATGGTCTGAAGTCTCTTTGCAACACCGACACAGGATGCTCATATGTGGAGATAGCATCATGTATAGCCTTCTCCTTTGAAGCATATCTGTAGAATTGATCTTATTCCACAAGGCGATTCATAAGGAACCCTTGATCCTCAAAATATCAATTTAATCAATGCTTAAGCAAATATACAAGCTATCTAGATGATGAAACAATTTCTTAAACCTAAAGATATCAATTTAATCAATGCTTAAGCAAATATCCCAAAGAAGATCAAACATTCATTACTTAAAACTTCAACCCAAAATCTTTAAAATATCCAGAAAAGAAAAAAAACCATCATTTTTGTCAAATATAGACAAGTCTTAAAACTTCAACCCATACTAAACAAGACACAATCTATAAAGATTAAATAAAAATTTTCTACGTGAAACATAGTTGGAAGGATTGGCTGGATCCATTTATCTTATTTGCAAAAAATGAAAACAGTAAGGTTACTCTTGTTCATGCTTTTCATTTGCATTTTTCTTTATGTTTCTCCCTCCTCCCTCCCTTTCTCCCTCTCTTTCTATCTCTCTCACTATCTCTGGTTAAAATGGTTGGATAGTATTAGTGTCTACAATTTTGCCGAGCAAAAATTTGATTTCGAGCCTCTGGCAGCACAAAATTGAAAGGTAAAACAAGGCCTCTCAATTTTCCCTGGCATGCCACGAAATCTTGCTGCATGCCATAGGGCATGCCGCTTTTTTAGGGTAAGTGAGAGCACATGTTCCACTTAAACACTCGAAATGGCCCTTACCCCTCATTTCCTCCATTTTTCTTCAGTTTTGATCTTCTTCTTCTGATTTCTTTCCTCCAACTTTTTGGATTTGGTGGATTGAAGAGGTATTTGGACCTTGGAATCAAGTTACTAGAGGCCTTGAGCAAGGGTGATTACTTCTTGGCAATATGCAATTGAAGAATTCAGCACTTCTTGGTACGTGGATGTGGCGTTTTGGCCAGGAAAGGGGGACACTTTGGCATAATGTGATCTCGAGCAAATATGGCCTTTCATCCTAATGGGAGAGAAGTCAATCAAAACGTGAAGGTTTTTTCAGATTGCCCATGGAAACATATCTTGGATCTAGCTGGCTCATCCTTGCCCCTTGTATCAATAAAAATTCAAAGGGTTGATTCCATAAAGTTTTGGTCTGATTTATGGTGGGGAGAGTCTCCTCTAGCAACTACATTCCCCTGCCTCTTTTGTGTTTTTATTCCTAAAGACCCTTTTGTTTGTGATATCCCCTCATCATCTTCTCAAGGGCTTCAACGGAACCTTCAGTTCAGTAGGGAACATCGTGAATCCAAGATTGATCAATTAGGGACCTTAATTGAGAACCTTAAGGGGGTAGTTCTTTATCTGTCTTGTTCCGGTGTTAGGTTATGGTCGATAATCCCTAAGGGGAAGTATTCTTGTAAATCTTGGGTGAATCATTTTTCGGAACTTGGAATTGGTATCCCCTCCTTGCTTCCCTACCTTGCTTCTTTGGAAAGCTAAAATCCCTTTTAAAGTGAAGATATTCACATGGAATGGATTAATACTCTAGACAATCTCCAAAGACAAAGGAAGGCTTGGGCCTTATCCCCGCATGTGTACTCTATGTATGAGGGCGGGGGAAACTGACTAAACAATGGATCATTTGTTGCTTCATTGTGAGTTTGTGGGATTTATATGTAAGAGATTGTTGGCTTTGGCTGGAGTATAGTGGGTTCTACCGAGATCTCTTGGCAAGATGGCAGCCCAATCGCATTTCCACACTTGTCAAATAGAGGGAAAAGCCTATATTCGATTGTCTTTTTTGCTACCATTTGGGTAGTGTGGCTGAATCACAATAGGAAGATCTTTGAAGATTCATTCAGCAGCCAAGAATTGATCCTAGACTAAGGGGGCGTTTGGTGGGCATTATAGAATCTGGATTCTAGTATAATCCGATTCCATAATCCAAAATGTGTGTTTGGTTGGGATTTTAAGACCGAATTCTACCATCCGGTTGTATAATCAAGCCCATAATCAGTATCTCCTTTTTTGGTGATTATAGGGATTATGGACATTGTTGCTTATATTTCCAAAACCTGTGATTCTAGAGATTATGTATGACATATTATATAAAACATATTATAATAAATAATAACATTATAAGTATTATAATATAATATATTCTATTATATGATATATAATTGATAATACAATATTAAATTATATTACATGTAATATAAATATTATTAATATAAATATCATTATTATAATAATATTATACATTATTATATTATATATAATAATATATAATAAATTATAAATTTCAATATAATGTACATTATAAATAATAATAATTATTATACTATATTATTTTAATAACAACAAATTATAATATAACTTATATTACATTATAATAATATTATATTATTATAATAAACATATTATTATATCATAAAATATTATAATATAATAAATTTATTATGATATTATAAACATAATATCATAATAAATTTAATATATTATAATATATTGTAATAAATTTAATATTATAATAAATATATTATATTTAATATAATAATATTTTATAAATTATAATATAACTTATATTAGAATTTATTTTATAATAAACATTAATTATACTATAGTATTATTATAATAATATTATATATTATAATATTATATTATTATATAATAATTTGAAACATATTAATATATTATATATTTTAAACAAATTGATATATTAATATTAATAATATTATATTGTTACAATAAACATATTATATACATATAAATTTAATATATTATATTTAATATAATAATATTCAAATTTAATATTAACATAATAATATATATTAATATATTTAACAAATTTAATATTATAATATATTATATTTTATTAAATTTAGTGTTACAATAAATTTATTATAATATTATATATAATATACATAAAGTTTGAGTTATAATAAACATAAATTATATTATTATAAAATTATATATTATAATAAGTTATAATATAAATTATAATATAGTTTATATTATAATATACATAATATTATTATAATATTATATTCTAAATTATAATACTATTATAACTATTATATAATATTTATAATATCATATAATATATAATAATAATATATAATATTATAATATAATATATATTATTATAATATTATTAAAATAATAGTAGTGTTATTGTAGTACATAATATAAATAGTATTATTATATATTATTATTATCATATTATTATATAATATTATTATATTATTATTATAATGTTATATATAAATTTATATATTATATAAAAAGATACATTTCACGTAATAATATATATGTAAATACGACTTTAATTTTTCTATATATATATATATTATATTAGTTTTATGTAATTTTTAATCAAAAAACTCCAAATTTAATATCAATAATCTGTGGCAACCAAACAAGATTCCAAATTCTAATTTAAAAATCTGAGTTCACAATCCAACTCATCCAAATAGGATTTTGGTTTTATAAAATCGAGGAAATATAATCTGGGTTATAGAATTTGGGATTAGAATCCTAATCCAGATTCTATAATGCCCACCAAACACCACCTAAGTAATGGGATTTGCAGCCTTTTGGGTGTCGCTTTCTACTGAATGGAGCGACTACAGGGTGGGGGACATCGTAAGGAATTGGGAAAGCCTGATGTCCTTTGGTGGTTAGCATGAGTTGTAAGGATATACTGTTGTTTGTTATTTTTGTTGAGAATGCTTTATTGACTGTACTCTTGGACGCTTCCCACTCCTCATGGGAGGTGTTCCAATCTTTGTACCTCTTTCATCCTTTTATACTATAATATATATCTGTCATTACTTATAAAGAAAACATATTCATAAAAAAAAAAAGGAATTTGAAACATATTAAGATAAAGTCAATCTAATAGTACTCCTTTTATTTTATCATGTAATCAGAGGCAGAAAAAGATATTGATACTAGGCCCAAAAAGGAAAATAAGGGAATTAATGATTTAAATTTATTAAATATATTAAATAAAATTTGAATGAGAATAAATCTAAGGGTTTGTTGCTAAATCTTTTGGAAAGGAAGAAGCAAAGAGGAAAGGATGTTGCAAATACATGAGTGAAACTGGATTGAACACTTTTATATATTTATAGTGTTTGAACTTGTGATGGTTGGGAGATATTGGAGCTGATTAGATTAGCTAGATCCTTGGTACGGTGTTTCAATGTCTCATTCAAATACGTACCAAGGGCCGCTAATGATGTTACGGATAGATTTGCTAAGGTTGGATCTACTAGCAATTCTCTAGTCTTTGGAGAGATGTCTTCATGCATGGAGGGTTAGGTTGTTCTAGAACTTCTAGGTTTTGGGGTGCCCTTTGATTTGTGGCATCTTTTGTACCTAGTAGTTGGTTTTTTCCTTCTCTTTGTATTTCCTCTTCCCTTCTTATTAATGAAATTTCACCACTTATCACCAAAAAAAAAAGAAAAAGAAATTGTGATGGTTGGGATTTGTTTCGTTGCAATTGGGATTTGTGGCTATTCGAGTAATATGATTGACTTGGAGTTTGAATGGGGTTTGATACTGTTAGAATGAATGATTCACTTGAAGAAGTGAAGACAGTTGACAAGTGTTTAATTCGTGAAGGTGTTTTGAGGAAGTACATAATGTCAATTAAGTAAAAGAGCATCTGTCCTATGTATCTGACATATTTCTTTACATGAGGAATTTATCTTGGTAAAACTAAAAAACCTTTCTCTCACTTTCTCCCTTGATCAATTGGAAACCACTAATTATTTTAAGAGATGTGATAGATGAATCTGGTTCTATACATATTCAATACAGGTAGCGATAATAAGACGATTAAGTTTTCTACTTATTTAAAACCATCTACAAACTAATTTAACTACCTGGTAATTGGTGTATTGCCCTAATACTGTTTCTAAAACATGTCTAAACCTTTCCAAGAAGGTTCTAATTATTTAGCATAAAATGACCAAGACACAATGGATCCATTGTATTCAATGTTTACAGTCGAAATTTCGTTTTTTTTTTAGTCTGCGATGTGTTTCGCAGGAGGAAAATCGCCGATTTGCATTTCTAGCAATTTTTCATGGCGTGCCGGAAACCTTGGGAGATATTAATGATGAGTGCGCGTTCTCTTAGAAGTTTGATTTGCATGTCACTGAGGTGCCCAAGGACATACCAGTCACAGTTATAATTGAAGAATTTCCCCCATAAGTTTCGAGTGGTGGGTCCCACTTGCTTGTTCTTTCTTTCTCAGAGGATGCTCAGGATTATTGTAGTATCATCTTATTAGTGTTAGTTGTTCTGCTTTTGTTGACTTTTAATTTTTCAAGTGAAAAATATGTTTATACAGTCACATTCAATTGAAAAAATACCAAAATTTAATGGAAGAGCAAGTATATGATGGTAAACATCTACATTGACTTGCACACCATAAGATAATGCAACTTGCACTTGAAGACATAGCAAATCAGGTGAGGTTTTATTAATTAGTTAATTAATTTCTTAAAAAATTGTAATCAGATTCGTCACCTTTTTATACAGGGTGGTGCAAATGCTGGACACACTATCTACAATTCTGAGGGCAAGAAGTTTGCCCTTCATCTTGTTCCGTCAGGAATCCTTAATGAGGATACCCTATGTGTTATTGGAAATGGTGTTGTGGTTCATCTGTCGGGATTGTTTGAAGAAATTGATGGCCTTGAGTCTAATGGAGTTTCTTGTGAAGGCAGGATACTGGTTTCTGACCGTGCCCACCTGCTATTTGATTTCCATCAAGTAGTAGATGGACTTAGAGAATCTGAGCTTGCAAATTCCTTTATAGGCACAACCAAGAGAGGGATTGGGCCTTGTTATGCGAATAAAATGATCAGGAATGGAATAAGAGTAAGTGACTTGAGGCACATGGATACTTTCCCTCAGAAGCTTGATCTTTTATTATCAGATGCTGCTTCACGATTCCCAGGTTTTAATTATGGCCCTGACATGCTTAGGGAAGAAGTTGATCAATACAAAAGGTTTGCTGAGAGGTTGGAACCATTTATTGCTGATACTGTACACGTTATGAATGAGTCTATTTCACAGAAGAAGAATATTTTGGTTGAAGGTGGTCAGGCAACAATGCTAGACGTTGATTTTGGAACTTACCCATTTGTTACATCCTCTAGCCCGTCTGCTGGAGGGATCTGCACTGGCCTTGGCATTGCTCCTAAAGTTCTGGGTGATTTAATTGGAGTGGTACATGGAATTTTTTTTTGTTTATTTATTTCTAAGCTGTTTTATTATCCTTTTCTCTGTTGCTAGTGAAGCACTTGGGAAATTTTATTGAGCAGGTGAAAGCATACACTACAAGAGTTGGCTCAGGTCCATTCCCGACAGAGATCTTAGGCAAAGGTGGTGACCTTCTTAGATTATCTGGAAAGGAGTTTGGCACGACAACTGGTCGTCCTAGACGTTGTGGTTGGCTCGATGTTGTGGCTCTGAAGTATTGCTGTCAGATTAATGGATTTTCATCTCTCAATCTTACCAAGCTCGATGTGTTGTCGGATCTTCCAGAAGTTCAGTTGGGGGTTTCATATAGTCAAATTGATGGTACAGCAATCAATTCATTTCCTGCAGACCTACGTGTTCTTGAGCAAGTGAAGGCAAGTCATTCTTTTTTGACACTGCTAACTTGAATTTTGGTATTCCTTTAGATTATCGTTGATTTTTTTTTCCATATCAAATTTATCTTGTAGGTTGAATATGAAGTTTTACCAGGCTGGCGGTGTGACATTAGCTCCATCAGAAACTACGCTGAGCTTCCACAAGCTGCACGTCAATATGTGGAAAGGATAGAAGAACTTGTTGGTGTACCCATCCATTACATCGGCGTCGGACCTGGCCGTGATGCCCTCATATACAAGTGAACTTATATTTTCCCTATTGATGACACTCCATCATCTTCTTAACCGTTGACACAGGCAAGAATTGTATGATACAGTAGTTGTAGAATTGTATTTTTCAGTTGAGCTGCTCAGAGAGGACGCTGAGGCACCTCTTTGGGTGCATATTTAAACAGTACAAGGTAAGAATTTACAGACCCTAATTGGCAATTTGATGTTGTATTTGATATTGGTTCTTGTTAATCTATTTGTGTGATTTTCCTCCCATCCCAACCCTTTCAAAACGAGTTAGAACCTGTTGTTGACCAGGCTGTCAAACCCAAGAGATCCATTGTGAAGGGGTTGATATCTTTTTTGGTATTTCTATTGATTCACTTTGGTTTGAGCTGACCCAGCTGATTCAAGATCAAGTAGATTGATTGGTTGTGGGCTTGGGTTTTTACCTACTGTCTAAATGTGTGTTTGTGCGTCTGTGCATATATGTGATTATAATTTTAGGTTCAGAGGCCTAACAACTCAATGCTTTGTGGATGCGTATCTTACCAGCAACCGTGGTCGGGCGTAATGTTTGGTGAATCCCATTTGAAGAAAGCGAAAGTGCTAATTACTAGCTGGATAACGGTTCTCGCCATTTGATTCCATACGGGCTATGTGAAAGCACTGAAAGGTATCAACATAAAAATTGCTGGCAGTTATAACATGAGATTTATTTATAACAGCCTTTCAATGTTTTGATCACGTTTTTTTCATAAAAATTAGTGTTACTTATTTGTGTTAACAGTTGTACTAGACTTGATACATAGATAAAGCCTTGATTGTCACTAAAAGATTGAGTACTAAAATCAGTTTTCTTAAACATGAGTGCATTTACCTGTGAGGTTGATGAGTCGTATACATTATTATCTTGAAGCACATACCTCATGTTAGGCATTTGCCCTTTCTATGCATGAAGACCTAAGGTGTACGTATCTTGAGCAAGGTGTGTTCCAGTCTGGGCCTTAAGGTGTTTTAATGACAATTTGCCTCGAGGCTTACACCTTAAAACATTATTATATTCACATATACGCGTGAAGCTTGCAGCTGTCCAATTTTTTAGCAAGTTGAAGACCTTCATTAATAGCCCCTGTGACGGCCACAATGTTTTTTGTATTTCCCTTTTTTTTTTTTTTTTGAGGGGTTTGGTTTTTTGTGTTGTGGGGGTGGTGTTGGCAGCTTCTAAATTCCAAACTAGATGGGTTTTGCGTTTCTTTAAATACATGAAACTAAAAAGGAAACTTGGATCTTTTGCAGTGATTTTTTTTGTTGTTGATACTTGATAGGGATATGAAAATGTCAAGCCAGCTTTGCCCAGCTTACATTGGGCTTATAAAGTTTGGAGAAGCTTGGGCTCTACTCGGGCATGTTAAAAATTTTTGGTCTCAAGCTCGGCTTACTAACATGTCTTGGACTAAGGTGTGGCTCAATTCAAAATTATAATTGGGCCACATGAACCTAAGGTTTATTAAATATAAATGTACAAAATCTACGAGCATGACATTTAAAAAAGAATTATGAACTATAAATTATAGTATTAAACTTAATTATATTCTACAAATTAAAATATTAAACTTAGTTATATGCTTTCTTCTTCTTCTTTTTTCATAAATAATATGAATTATAAATATAATATTTAATATGTTAAATGGGATGAGCTTTAATCGAGTCTGCTACTTATGGTTGGCTGGTTATTAAATGAGCCTAATTCTTAAGCTCCAGCAAAGCTTGAGCTAGGCTGGTTCATTGATAGCCCTAGTTATTAACAAATTTGCTGGTTATTACATTATTGTTTCTATCTGATGCAGTCGCCAAGATGTGAAACCTCAATTTTCAGGTCAGTGGACCATTAAACTTGTTTTTTTGGAGTTGCCTCTATCCATTGGGTTTAGGGTGTGGATAGTCACCCATAAGCAATTTAATTCAATTTAAGATCAATCTAACCAAAGTATGGGTTTTGAGGTCTGACTGAGAGGATGGAAATGTCTTATGCAACCAACTTTCCCAAATCAATGAATCGGCCACCTTATCCAAACTTCACCCCTAAAAATTATTAATGACTATTTACAATTTTCTAAAATTATAAAATTCATGGATTTATATACAATTGGAAATCCTGAACTTGTTCAAGTTACACACATGTCTAACTAAACTGAAATAAATAAAAATATGGGATATGTGGATTAGACCCCATAACAAGAGGATCTCATAGATCAATTACTTAATCCCTAAAAAGTAAACATTAATAAAATACCCATAAGGAACTAAAAAATATTTATTATTTATTCAAAAATTGAATGCATGCTTAAAATTAAAATATTCACTTCTGGCTTTATTCATAAACTAGAGACTTTTAGGGCTAGGATTCAAAGGAAGGATCCTATACTCTTTGGTGTTCCATGCCATCTCTTGTCACATTTGGAAGGAGGTAACTGAGGATATATATGTGTGTGTGTGTGTGTACAAGAGATCGTCCTTGCAGTATATTTTGGAGGCAATAATGATATCAGTCATCTCTTGGGCATCTATCAATCCAAACTTTTGAAGGACTTTCAGTATTTGATATATGGGGTTTGGCTACTATGAATTGCAGAATGATTGGCGTGTTGAACCGGTTTTATTAATGCCAAACAGAGAGGATTCATCAATCTCCAAGTGGAAGGAGACTTTGGCACTATCATAAAATAGGTAACAACAGATGGCAACTAGTCTTTGAAGCCGGACAGAATAGCGATTATTCTGCAGGTTAGTTCGAACAGTTGATGAACAGGGAAGAACACAAATAGTTTGCCCAAAAACACAGAGAAAACGCTCTGAGATTCAACTAAATATTAATTAATCAAGTCATACTAAAATCAGTCCACAAACCGG
Organism: Buxus sempervirens; assembly: GCA_947561395.2. NCBI lineage: Eukaryota > Viridiplantae > Streptophyta > Magnoliopsida > Buxales > Buxaceae > Buxus > Buxus sempervirens. The sequence goes on from OX387193.1 coordinate 29,077,453, forward strand.
ACTTTATAGCCAAAAATCGTCTATACTGGAAAGTTACTAAAAACGGCAAAAACCCTTAAAATATGCCTAAATGAAATATAGAATAAAATAAGCAACCTGTGAAAAATCTAGCCCAAATCGGGTTTAAAATCACTTCCTAATTGTCAAACAAAGTATTACTAGAAATAGCAACAAATAACTAAGAAGAGTGATTTGGAGGGGAAAACAACGGAATTTGAGGTCGAAAAAGATGCACATCGACTTCAATCAAGTACCACGGCGTGCACATTGGAAATATATTTCCGAATTGGGGTCATATGTGTGATTCAAATAACCGTAGCCAAAGTTATGGCCAAAATACTAAAACACACTCAAAACTGCCCCAATTAGAAAGATATCACCATCACTTTCTGCCTTTGCGATGATCTGCCAACTCATGGTATTCCAGCGCCATCAATGTGCAATCTGACAGCTCAGCATCATCTGTCTCGGATCCCCCTGCATCAGTCTTGGGGGCATTACCACATAGCGAGAGATGCTTGATCATTGGCACTAGAAATGAACACTTCATTCAATCTAGTGCCTGGATCAGCTAATGAGGTGGTTCACAGGCTTCCTAAGAGAGGTGCTGTCAGGGATGAAATGTTCACAGGTTGTACTAGTCATGAATTTTCAGGGATAGGGTGAATGTGAGGGGTCAGGTAGAGGAGGAGCCAGTGTTTTCTATCACACAATTTAAGGGTTTGTTGCTGGGTTTTCACTCAATTCTTGTACTTATACACATTTTTTTCCTTGATATATGCTCTCATTATTCATTAAACAAATAAAAATAAAAATTTTAAAGCCACACCTCCAAAATTCATATGCAACATCCCAAATTAAAAATATATTTGTCCAAATAAATCGGTATAAAACATTTTTTTATGGCACTAAATATATGTTGGTATGAAGAAATTCCTTTCATTTTTGTTTAGGCCAATTGACTTATATTTAGGTAGTAAACCAGAAATAACACTAAATAAAAAGATAAATAAGTGAAGCATGATTTCTTGTACAACTATATGGATGATGAAACAATTTCTTAAGCCTAAAAATATCAATTTAATCAATTAAAAGCTTAACCAAATATCCCAAAGAAGATCAAACGTTCATTACTTAAAACTTCAACACAAAGTCTTAAAATCTCAATCTATATATATATATATATATATATATATATATATATTGATATAAAATTTTTAGCAAACATAGACAAGTCTTAAAACTTCGACGCGTACCAAACAAGACACAAAAACTACAAAGATTAAATAAAAATTTCTGCATGAAATATTGTTGAAGGGTTTGGCTGTGCGTGGCTGGACCAATTTGTCTTATTTGCAAAAAACAGAAATAGCAAGGTTACTCTTGTTCATGCTTTTCATTTGCATTTTTCTTTATATTTCTCCCTCCCTCCCTCCCTCCCTCTCTCTCTCTTTTGTTAAAATTGGTGGACAATATAATTGAACCCATCAATGATGGGTTCTATTGCTGGAACCAATGGCTGCTATAGCCAAACTCATCTCTTTATTTTATATGGAGAACAGTTGTTGCCATCAGAGTTGCTTATTTTAATGAAATAAGTTTTCTTTTCTTTTGAAGAAGGGGCAAATGACTAAGATAACTAAACTCATTAACTGATGAAGTGAGGCCAAACTCATTTATCGATGAATTTCGCTGCCTATAGGAAATTCAATCCAATAGCATTGCATATCTAGCTTTGCGATAGGATGATCGTAGATCGGGCTTTGATAATAGTTTTCTTCCCCTTGAACTCAAGTTATTGTTGTTTGCTTTAAGAGTGAAAAGCTTTCTATGATAATTTACATGTTGTGGTGAAATCCCACCACTTGTGAATGATTTACCTAATACTTTGAAGTCCAAACAACCCAACAAAGTAAAAGTAATACACCAAACACGCAAACCAAAGTATAAACTGTAGACACCCCAAAATTGCACGATTTTTGATAAATCTTGAAGGAGAGAAATATTTTATTAGAATTTTCAATTCTTAGCATTGGGTTTGAGATCCTTAACCCATTTGAATCCAAAACCACAAAGGAAAATGCCCAAATTCAATCTTTTGCGCAAAGTCAAACTTTTCCGGTTGAATTTTGTTGACTTTTGACCCCAAAAAATGAAATATTTTTGGGGGCAAGATTTTAAGATGATTTTTCCCGGTAATCAGGTTTTTAGCAATGTTATTACATAAATGAATTTTTTTAGCCTTTAAATCTTGACAAATATCTTGGTATTAACATGTTGAATCTTTTTACCGGACCGAAAAAACTGGAATATAGCCTTAAACTGGAAAGTTGACTTTTTATTCACTTAGAATTTGGGTCTGGAACTATCTTTAATCGATTCAAATTGGGGGGGGGGGGGGGGGGTGTTTGCTTATTTACATGTAATATCTTAAGTAAATGGAGATTAAAAAATACGATGACATTTACTTAAATGATATTACATGTAAATAAGTATTGTCTATGTAGATAAGGCTCAAAACCAACCAAAAATGTGATGCCCGCATAAATACTGCGGTTTTTGTTAATATTGTTCTGATCGTATGTGATGTGCGGTTGCGACCGCACTTGATGTGCGGTCGGCTTCATGCTTCCTACGTGCGCGTAAGTGGGCTGCCACATGGCTGCTAGAAGCCTAGGCCGTTAGGCCATTGTCAGCACCTCATTTTTGCACATTCCAAAATACAGAAAATGAAAATTTTAATTGAAAATTCAAATTTGGGGAGGTCAAAAAGTTGACTTTTTATCTGGTGCAAATCAGTCACCATACTTCATACCATTGGAAAGAGGATTCCGATACGATTCTAACGCCACTGAGTTTGCTCAAATCGGAGTCCGGATGAAGAAGTTATGGACTGGTCAAATCTGAGAAAAGCAGAAATCGACTTTCTGCTAAACCCCAGATCAGCTGCTCAATTCTATACTAGCAGAAAGAGCACCTGATACGATTCCAACGCAACTGAGTTTACTGGAATCGGAGTCCCGAATAAGGAGATATGAGCAAAATTGACTCCATGACACGACTCGGCACTTCTGCTAAGCTAAAAAACCCGAATTTGCTGCTAAACTCTAGCTCTGTAGGTAGAGAATCTCGACCTGATTCCAACGCTACTGAGTTTTTCAGAATCGGAGCTGAAATGAGAGAGTTATGAGCAGCCCTAGGGCAAAAATAAACTATCCATGTGACAAACAGCGCCACATGGATGTCCCCCTTTCTTAACCCTTAAGAAAACAAAAATAATAATAAAAAAGGTCTTTCTTAACCCCAAAGTAAAAAATAATAACAAAAGAGTCATTCTTAACCATTAAGTTAAAAATAATAATATAAAAGTCATAAGTCAAAAATAATAATCAAAAAAGTCATTTTTGATAAAAGTAATTAAAAAATGGTCTTTCTTAGCCATTAAGCAACCTCCCCTATAAAAGGGGAGGGGGAGGGATGCTCCAACCCATTCAAGCCTTGAGAGCTTTAGAGCTCTGGCCTCTCTCCTCTCCCCATCCGAACCCCTGCCTCTCTTTCCTTTCCCTTTTGCTATACCTTAAACCCTTTCTAAACCTTGCCAAAACTAAACCTTGTCTCTCCCAAGTCTAGTAAACCTTCTCTTTTCCTTCTGTTTCCTTTCAAACCCAAGGTAGAGCTATTATGCTGGCCAAAATTCCCTTCTCCTAAACCCTTCAAAACCCCACATACCCTGTCCAAAACCCTCTCCAACTTTTTTTCCTTTCTCTTGAATCTGAAAAAGCACTGTTACGCTGCCGGAGGAACCTCCAAGGGATTCCACACCTTCAAGCAACTTCCTAGTTAAGCTCCTAGGTGAGTTTTTATTTGTACATATGTAAATATTTAAGCATGTTATACAACTTGTTTTTATCACGTTGTTTTCTCTTAATTGGTTATTTTCCCTCTTCACTTCATATGAAAAACACTTCATGGTAAGGAGGTGCCGTCCACCTTGTTACAAGAGTAAGTTGAAGGGCTGCCCTCGTCATGTCCGAACCATCTTTTTCTTATAAAAGGGGTGCATGTTCCCATCCTCCTTTAATTTCTAATGTACCCTGTTAAATCTCCCAAGTCCCTTCTTTATTATGTTTCTGCTATTTTATGCTTCTTTAAGATGGTTTAATAGGTAAGTAGTCAAACAAGGCCCCTCCTTTTGTGTTGCACCTCTGTGGGCCCACACAGATTCCAAGCAACCCCAAAAACCCAGAATAGACCTTGGATTTGACAGTCCAATTTGATACACTGTGGACCTTCCAACGGGGCCCACACTCGACTCACCTCACTAAAAGGGCTAAAAAAGATAAAATCAACAATAAAGGGGGCTTACACCCTCAGTGGTCCCCACTCAGACCAAATAAACAAGCATGCTGGATTAGTAACAGGATGAGACTAAGTTGACTCAGAACCAAGGAGACCCGAGGGATCCGTCATTCGATGGGGCAGATCGGGGTGTTTTCGGATTTCCCCGAACCGTAACTGAGAACTTGCCCGAATCTCTAAAAAAGCCGTAGACCAGCAAATCTTAGACCCGGATAGGCACCCTTTGTGTCTGCCTGCAACTCTCAGGCAGTGGCGACTCCAAAATAGTCCCGAGGGGTGCATTCTCACATGCACCTCGTCGTGCGGTTTCTGGGGAGTTTTGCCGCAATCGCACACGAAGGGCAGTTTGCTCTAAACCGCACTGTGTATGTGGTTGCACTCAATTTGGTCATTTTCGAAAAGACTTGAGATCTGAGCCTTATTTACGCATATTACCTCTCTTTAGGAGACCTGATCTCCCTATTTTACCCTCCGAAACTTATAGAATTACCTCAATTCATACCTTTAATTTGAATTGGAGTAATCTAGAAGCATTTATTGGCCTACCCTTGGGTCTCTTATACCCTTGGCTATGCCTATAAATAGAGGGGTCCTCCTCTTGCAAAGAGCTGCTACTTTGAAGCTCCAAGGATTTAGAAGATGAAGCGAACCTTTGCCAGATTGCCGTCTCAACTCTCCTAAGCTACCAAGGTAAGACAACTTCTCTTTCTTCTTCATTTCTATTTACATTTCAGTATTCTCTCCTTCTACCTTTCTATAGTGTAAGGCCTTGGTGTGCTTGCAAGCCCCAAACCACTTCTAAAGTACCTAAGCACCCTCTCTAGCCGTAAAACATGAAGAAAGTGCTTGGGGAAAAGGAAGTTGGAATGGAACCTTAAGTTTAAAACCTATTTTGAGGTAATTGCATATTGATGTTGGTTGTGATTTATTTTTCTGAAGTGGTTGCATTTCAAATCTAGAGAAAACACAGTGTTCTATGCTCTCTATAGCATTTGATCCCCGTTTTTTCTTAAAAAATCTGATTTCCACAATAATCACATACATCACTCTCTTTTGTCAAGAATAGGCTTAAATCTCGGATTCACCGTGCTCAATATGGTAAATCTGATATCAGTGGCCTTAGAGCAAACTTTTAGGCCTTCATGAGTTGGTTTTGGGATTTCAATCTTTGAGAGAAGACCCTATGGTCTAAACTCTCTATTTCAAGCTTTTATGGATGAACCTAGCTTCACCTCTCCAACTAATGAGAGGCTTAGGCTAAATCTTCATCCTAAAGTGTTTTTGGTGAATTTTCAACTCAACGCTAGTGGTTCAAAGCAAGTTTAATTGAATCCCTTGCACACACACACTGGTTTTGCTCATTTTTACTCAAGATCTTCAAATTTAGACAGCATCTGTACCCTGTCTTAGAACACTCATAACTTTATCATTCGGATGAATTTTTGAGTGATTCCAAAGACATGTGATATATGAAGATGTCTAGTTATTGTCTGTAAAATTTCAGCAATTTATATGAAGCCAATTTTTGATACCATATGATCAAAGTCGGCAAGTCAGTTCAAATAAGATTACTGAACTTGTCACTTTAATTGAGCACCATTTGCTCATTTTTAATCTGATTTGAGTGATTTTAATTTCTATGATTTCCTTTTCGAGTCTATTTTCAAATCTAACTGATTTCAAGAGCTTTTACTTTGATTTGTGTCTTGTGTGATTGATTGATTCAGAGCTGCTCTGTAGCAAAGTTCTGAGTTAATTTGTGATCTTTTAGGCATGTTCGAGAGGTCACACAAGTCAAAAATAGATGGAGTTTTGTACGAGGCCTATTTCATTCGAAATATGGCATCTCATACTTCATTCATGCAATTTTTTAAGGATTTATATGGAGCCAATCTTCCTAAATAGGTTTTCAAAGTTGCCAACTTATTACTTTTTCTGATTTACAATAGTAGATTTGAATGAATATTTCTCTTTCGTTTTAAATTGGATTGAGCTGATTTTTTTACTGAGTGTTCTACTCCATACCAGCTTACTAATGGCTTTGGTTTCGTTTGATTTGAGTTTAAATCGAAGGATTTATGGTTGATCAAAGTTTTCAAGCTAATATAGCTTCATCTCTTATGGATTTTTCCAGATTTGTTTTGGCTCGATTTTCTTTAATCTTTACTTTGATTTTCGCTTAATCATGAAGTCCTAGAGGTGATATATCCATAGAGAGAGTCCAGGTTTTATTGGGCTACTCATATGGAGGAATCACATATGTGTTTGTTCTTTTAAGCACTTTTTGATTGTTTTGTTAGCAAGCATTCTTTCAAGCATGAATAGCATATGGCAACCGTCTTATACAGATGAGTGGGGGTGCCTAACACCTTCCCCTACTCATATCCTAATCCCCTTACCCAATCTCTAGATTTTACCATGTATTAGAGTTACTTTTAATTCTATTTTATCTTATTATGATCCTTTTGGTGTCCATTCACACCTTAAATTGAATGGTGGCGACTCCAAACCTTTTTAAACCCCGTGTGATGAAGAAGAAGTCATCTAGGTGATTTTCCATGTCTCACATAAACAAGCTACTAAGTATGTAGGAAAGTGAAGTGAGAGCACCACCACAAGCATCACAATTGTATGATACAGTAGTTGTAGAATTGTATTTTTCAGTTGAGCTGCTCAGAGAGGACGCTGAGGCACCTCTTTGGGTGCATATTTAAACAGTACAAGGTAAGAATTTACAGACCTAATTGGCAATTTGATGTTGTATTTGATATTGGTTCTTGTTAATCTATTTGTGTGATTTTCCTCCCATCCCAACCCTTTCAAAACGAGTTAGAACCTGTTGTTGACAAGGCTGTCTAACCCAAGAGATCCATTGTGAAGGGGTTGATATCTTTTTTGGTATTTCTATTGATTCACTTTGGTTGAGCTGACCCAGCTGATTCAAGATCAAGTAGATTGATTGGTTGTGGGCTTGGGTTTTACCTACTGTCTAAATGTGTGTTTGTGCGTCTGTGCATATATGTGATTATAATTTTAGGTTCAGAGGCCTAACAACTCAATGCTTTGTGGATGCGTATCTTACCAGCAACCGTGGTCGGGCGTAATGTTTGGTGAATCCCATTTGAAGAAAGCGAAAGTGCTAATTACTAGCTGGATAACGGTTCTCGCCATTTGATTCCATACGGGCTATGTGAAAGCACTGAAAGGTATCAACATAAAAATTGCTGGCAGTTATAACATGAGATTTATTTATAACAGCCTTTCAATGTTTTGATCACGTTTTTTTCATAAAAATTAGTGTTACTTATTTGTGTTAACAGTTGTACTAGACTTGATACATAGATAAAGCCTTGATTGTCACTAAAAGATTGAGTACTAAAATCAGTTTTCTTAAACATGAGTGGATTTACCTGTGAGGTTGATGAGTCGTATACATTATTATCTTGAAGCACATACCTCATGTTAGGCATTTGCCCTTTCTATGCATGAAGACCTAAGGTGTACGTATCTTGAGCAAGGTGTGTTCCAGTCTGGGCCTTAAGGTGTTTTAATGACAATTTGCCTCGAGGCTTACACCTTAAAAAATTATTATATTCACATATACGCGTGAAGCTTGCAGCTGTCCAATTTTTTAGCAAGTTGAAGACCTTCATTAATAGCCCCTGTGACGGCCACAATGTTTTTTGTATTTCCCTTTTTTTTTTTTTTTGAGGGGTTTGGTTTTTTTTGTTGTGGGGGTGGTGTTGGCAGCTTCTAAATTCCAAACTAGATGGGTTTTGCGTTTCTTTAAATACATGAAACTAAAAAGGAAACTTGGATCTTTTGCAGTGATTTTTTTTGTTGTTGATACTTGATAGGGATATGAAAATGTCAAGCCAGCTTTGCCCAGCTTACATTGGGCTTATAAAGTTTGGAGAAGCTTGGGCTCTACTCAGGCATGTTAAAAATTTTTGGTCTCAAGCTCGGCTTACTAACATGTCTTGGACTAAGGCGTGGCTCAATTCAAAATTTTAATTGGGCCACAGGAACCTAAGGTTTATTAAATATAAATGTACAAAATCTACGAGCATGACATTTAAAAAAGAATTATGAACTATAAATTATAGTATTAAACTTAATTATATTCTACAAAATTAAATATTAAACTTAGTTATATTCTTTCTTCTTCTTTTTTTTCATAAATAATATGAATTATAAATATAATATTTAATATGTTAAATGGGATGAGCTTTAATCGAGTCTGCTATTAAACTTGTTTTTTTGGAGTTGCCTCTATCCCATTGGGTTTAGGGTGTGGATAGTCACCCATAAGCAATTTAATTCAATTTAAGATCAATCTAAACAAAGTATGGGTTTTGAGACCAAAGTATGGGTTTTGAGGTCTGATTGAGAGGATGAAAATGTCTTATGCACCCAACTTTCCCAAATCAATGAATCGGCTAAAGAGAATGTGTTTCCCCACTTTATTGATGTATATTCAGTAATATATATACAGTGATTGTACACTAACTTTGGAAAGATTTTACACATATTACAAGCCTTGATCAAGGCTGATTTTTAGCATGATTGTCATGAAGATTTGCCGGTGATGAGGATTTGAATTGGTGCTGATTGTCAGCATTCACGTCCTGATTTTGCTCCTGATTTTGCTCTGGGACAGATTCCCGTATACGCCCCCGCAAGTAGGAGCCGCCGTCAGCGACTCCGAGCTTGGATCTTAGTAGCTGGAAACAAGCACGCGGTAGTGCTTTAGTCATGATGTCCGCCAATTGATCGTGAGTGGAGACATGAGAAACAGTAAGGACTCCTTTTTCAACATAATCTCGAACAAAGTGAAGATCAATGGCGATGTGTTTCATGCGGGAGTGAAGTATAGGATTGACACTAAGTTGAGTGGCACCCACATTATCACATAGAATGCGCGGTGGTTTGCGAAATGGGATGCCAAGTTCTCGGAGCAAGGAAGAGATCCATGCTAATTCTGAGGCAGTAGTGGCTAAGGCACGATATTCTGCCTCCGTAGAGGATCTAGCCACAGCCCGCTGTTTCTTTGTACTCCATGAGATAGGATTTGCACCTAAGAACACCATATATGCAGTGGTGGAGGTTCGATCATCAAGATTGCCAGCCCAATCGGCATCTGAAAAGGCAACCACGTCTAAAGAAGTAGACTTGTGCAGAAGTAGGCCATGGTGAATTGTTCCTTTTAGATAACGTAGAAGGCGCTTAATAGCAGTCCAATGGGCTTGAGTGGGACGATGCATGAATTGTGCCAGACGATTCACAGGAAAGGAGATGTCGGGACGAGTGAGAGCAAGGTATTGAAGACTTCCAATAACCCGTCGATACTCGGTGGAGTCCACAGTTGAACTACCATCATCCAAACAAAGTGGCTGAGATGTGGAGAGGGGTGTGAGTACTTCCTTTGCTCCATCTAATTTGGTAGACCGCAACAAATCTCTCACATATTTGTGCTGAGTGAGAAACATACCAGAAGTTGTAGGGATTACTTCAATGCCAAGGAAGAAGTGCAAGGGACCTAAGTCCTTAAGAGAGAAAGCCGCTCCAAGAGAAGTAATAGTCTGGTGAAGAAATATTTCTGAGTTCCCTGTGAGAAGTAAATCATCCACGTAGAGAAGAAAATAGGCCGTGACATCATGTGCCTCATAAAGAAATAAAGATGGGTCAGATTGGGATTGCCGAAACCCCATTTGTGTGAGATGACCACTAAGAGCCTTATACCAGGCCCGTGGGGCTTGTTTAAGCCCATAGAGAGACTTCCGAAGCCTACATATGTGATTGGGATGGTCAATGTCTTTAAACCCTGCGGGTTGAGACATATAAACTGTTTCAGTCAGTAAACCATGTAAAAATGCATTATTAACATCCATTTGCCGAATGGACCAGCCACGTGAAATAGCAATGGCAAGAACAGTGTGAATAGTAGCTGGTTTGACCACTGGGGAAAAGGTTTCTTTATAATCAATGCCCGGTCTTTGATGAAATCCTTTAGCCACTAGACGGGCCTTGTACCGATCAATGGTGCCATCGGGCTTCCGTTTAACCCGAAAAATCCATTTAAAGCCCACTGGCTTGATATGTGGAGAAGGAGGTACAAGATCCCAAGTGCCATGCTTGACAAGAGCCATAAATTCATCACTCATAGCTTGTCGCCAATGGGGGTCTTGGAGAGCCATGGTAACGTAGCTAGGTTCAATGCTAGGAGGCATCGGATGCCGAGTAGCAAGATACATGTGCTTAGGCTTAAAGATCTGATTCTGGGCCCTGGTAACCATGGGATGTGTTCAAGTTGGTGCAGTAGTGATGGGGGCTGAACTGATGTGGGTGACATACTAATGGAGTGTATTGGCGAAGCAGCTGATGGTGAGCTATGATCGGGCTGTAAGGAAGACTCAACTGGAAAATGTGAACCTGTGTAATTCTCAAGATCCATTTGTGGCATACTGTCATCCGTGGCAAGCGGGCGGGGCAATCCGGGCTGTTGGGTAAGTGGGCTAGGGAAGGTTATGGGTGTTTGGTGAAGAGAGATGGGCTTAGATGGAGTGAGAGAGCTCGTTGAGGTTGGCTGGGAATATGGGTATGTGCCTTCATCAAACTGAACATGACGGCTGAGATAAACTCGATTGGTGGTAATATCAAGGCACTTATAAGCACTTTGATTGGTGGAGTAAGCAACAAACACACATGCCTTAGACTTGGGTTCAAGTTTATGATGAGCATACGGTTTTAGCCAAGGAAAACACAGGCATCCAAATGTTCGAAGCTTGAGATAATTTGGCGGTGTTTTAAAGAGGCACTCGAAGGTTGAAACATGGGCTAGGACCGAACTCGGAAGCCTATTGATGAGATAAGTAGCAGTTTGGAAAGCATGAGACCAGAATCTAGAAGGCATGTGAGCATGGTGTAGCATGGCCATACCCATTTCTGTAATTTGACGATGCCTACGTTCAGAAAGCCCATTATGTTGTGGGGTGTGAGGTGGGGTGGTGTAATGACCAATTCCTTGAGCTGCAAGGTAAGGTTTGAGTGATAAGTATTCACCTCCATTGTCCGAGTAAACAATTTTAATGGGGTGACCAAACTGTTTTTCAAGGATGAAGCAAAGTTGAACAAATATAGTGTGAGCTTCAGATTTTTTTTCTCATGGGGAAAAACCAGCTGTAGCGTGTATAATGATCCACAAAGATGACATAGTAACGAAATCCATCAATTGAGGGTTCATGTGTAGGACCCCAAACATCAGTATAGATAAACTCAAGAGGTGCAGTGCTAGAGATGGAGGAGTCATGAAAAGGCAGTTTATGACTCTTATTGATATGACAAGACTTGCAAACTTGAGAAACAGGTTGAGGGGTAGAGGGTAACTGATGAACTTTTACTATGTGGGCTACAGTTTTATTTGCCGGATGGCCCAACCGTTGATGCCAAATTGTTCTTGTTGTCCGTTCGCCAATATGTACTGAAATTGGAGATGATACCGGCGAGAGAGGATACACTCCATGTTCACATTTTCCTTGAAGTAGAGTCGCCCCCGTGGTCCGATCCTTCACAAGAAAATAATGAGGATGAAATTCAATAATGACATTATTATTTTTTGTGAAGCTATGCACGGAAATAAGGTTCTTTTGGATATGAGGAACACAAAGTGTGTCTGGTAATTGAAAGGTACGATTAGGAACTGAAAGATTAAGAGAGCCAATGTGAGAGACAGATAAACCTGAGCCGTCACCAATCACCACCTCATCAGTTCCATCATACTCAGAATGGATGGATAAATTATAGAGTTCTGAAGTGATATTATGAGAAGCCCCCGAGTCTAGCAGCCATTTACGATCTTTGGGTTGAGTTTTTCCAGCATAATGAGCCGAGACTTGTGGCACTTTGGGGCAATTTTTGGCAATGTGCCCAATATCATCACAGAATTGGCACTTGGGTTGCCTACGAGACCTGGAGTCGCGGTTTTGAGAGAACCGACCTGGGGTTTGGCGTCGATAATTATCAGATCGCCGTGGACGAGAGCTTGAGTCAGAGAAGCGATGATTATCCCGGCGATTTGTGGGATTAGCAGTGGCCACCAATGTATGTTGAGCTTGATCAAGTCGTCGAAGATAGGACTCATGGGAGATAAGTAAGTCATGTAACTCCTCAAATGAGAGAGTATTCTCACGGGTTCGGATTGGGGCTACCACATCGCGATATTCTGGACTAAGACCGTGAAGAACATAGAGAGTTACATCATCCGGTGAGAGGGGAGCATCAATTAATGCTAGTTCATCAACTGTAGTCTTGACGTGTTGCAAATACTCTGAGATGGAGCGATCTCCACGGGTCAGGAGAGTGAGATTCTCCTTGAGCTGCATGACTCTCGAACGAGAGCGATTGGCATAAAGCCGAGACAAGCGAAGCCAAGCATCACGAGAACTGGTGGCTGTGGCAATCAACGGTGTGATTGTTTCCGACACAGAGGCAAGTATTGCATTCAAAAGAAGCTGATCTTGCCGAAACCAGTGATTATATGCAGCGTGGACGTCAGAGGAAGATGTGGCAGTTGGTTGAGTGGGCTGAGGACAGGTACCATCAAGGTACCCCATCAAGTCATAGCCATAGAGCAGGGACGTGAAGGTTGCACTCCAGGAAGAATAGTTGGATGCTGTAAGTCGCTGCAGTTGGGTGGCGTTAATCGCTATAAGAGAGGTTCCTTTGGCTGGAACAGAACCACCGTTGTGGTGAGTTACTTCAACAGAGGAAGATGAGGAAGCCATTAGAATAGAAGCAGGATCAATCTCGTAAGAGATGTTGCTCCGATACCATAAAGAGAATGGGTTTCCCCACTTTATTGATGTATATTCAGTAATATATATACAGTGATTGTACACTAACTTTGGAAAGATTTTACACATATTACAGGCCTTGATCAAGGCTGATTTTTAGCATGATTGTCATGAAGATTTGCCGGTGATGAGGATTTGAATTGGTGCTGATTGTCAACATTCACGTCCTGATTTTGCTCTGGGACAGATTCCCGTATATCGGCCACCTTATCCAAACTTCACCCCTAAAAATTATTAATGACTATTTACAATTTTCTAAAATTATAAAATTCATGGATTTATATAAAATTGGAAATCCTGAACTTGTTCAAGTTACACACATGTCTAAGTAAACTGAAATAAATAAAAATATGGGATATGTGGATTAGACCCCATAACAAGAGGATCTCATAGATCAGTTACTTAATCCCTAAAAAATAAAAATTAATAAAATACCCATAAGGAAATAAAAAATATTGATTATTTATTCAAAAAATTGAATGCATGCTTAAAATTAAAATATTCACTTCTGGTTTTATTCATAGACTGGAGACTTTTAGGACTAGGATTCAGAGGAAGGATCCTAAACTCTCTGGTGTTCCATGCCATCTCTTGGAACATTTGGAGGGAGAGGGACATGAGGATATATATTTTGGAGGCAATAATGATATCAGTCATCTCTTGGGCATATATCAATCCAAACTTTTGAAGGACTTTCGTTATTTGATATATGGGGTTTGGCTACTCTGAATTGCGGAATGAATGGCGTGTTGAACCGGTTTTATTAATGCGAAATAGAGAGGATTCATCAATCTCCAAGTGGAAGTAGACTTTGGCACTATCATAAAATAGGTAACAACAGATGGCAGCTGGTCTTGGGGCATCACCACATGGTGAGAGATGCTTGATCATTGGCACTAGAAATGAACACTTCATTCAATCTAGTGCCTGGATCAGCTAATGAGGAGGTTGACAGTCTTCCTAATAGAGTTGCTGTCAGGGATGAGATGTTCACAGGTTGTACTAGTCATAAATTTTCAGGGACAGGGTGAATGTAAGGGGTCAGGTAGAGGAGGAACCAGTGTTTTCTATCACACAATTTAAGGGTCTGTTGCTGGGTTTTCACTCAATTCTGGGTTTTCACTCAATTCTTGTACTTATACACATTTTTTTCCTCGATATATGCTCTCATTATTCATTAAAGAAATTAAAATCAAAATTTTAAAGCCAAACCTCCTAAATTCATACGCAACATCCCAAATTAAAAATATATTTGTCCAAATAAATCGGTATAAAACATTTTTTTATGGCACTAAATATATGTTGGTATGAAGAAATTCCTTTCATTTTTGTTTAGGCCAATTGACTTATATTTAGGCAGTAAACCAGAAATAACACCAAATAAAAAGATAAATAAGTGAAGCATGATTTCTTGTACAACTATATGGATGATGAAACAATTTCTTAAGCCTAAAAATATCAATTTAATCAATTAAAGGCTTAACCAAATATCCCAAAGAAGATCAAACGTTCATTGCTTAACTTCAACACAAAGTCTTAAAATCTCAATCTATATATATATATATATATATAATTTTTAGCAAACATAGACAAGTCTTAAAACTTCGATGCGTACCAAACAAGACACAAAAACTACAAAGATTAAATAAAAATTTTCTGCATGAAATATTGTTGAAGGGTTTGGATGTGCATGGCTGGACCAGTTTATCTTATTTGCAAAAAACAGAAACAGCAAGGTTACTCTTGTTCATGCTTTTCATTTGCATTTTTCTTTATGTTTCTCCCTCCCTCCCTCCCTCCCTCTCTCTCTCTTTTGTTAAAATTGGTGGACAATATAATTGAACCCATCAATGATGGGTTCGGTTGCTGGAACCAATGGCTGCTATAGCCAAACTCATCTCTTTATTCTATATGGAGAACAGTTGTTGCCATCACAGTTGCTTATTTTAATGAAACAAGTTTTCTTTTCTTTTGAAGAAGGGGCAAATGACTAAGATAACTAAACTCATTAACTGATGAATTGAGGCCAAACTCATTTATCGATGAATTTCGCTGCCTATAGGAAATTCAATCCAATAGCATTGCATATCTAGCTTTGCGATAGGACGATCGTAGATCGGGCTTTGATAATAGTTTTCTTCCCCTTGAACTCAAGTTATTGTTGTTTGCTGTAGGAGTGAAAAGCTTTCTATGATAATTTACATGTTGTGGTGAAGTCCCACCACTTGTGAAAGATTTACCTAATACTTTGAAGTCCAAACAACCCAACAAAGTAATAGTAATACACCAAACACGCAAACCAAAGTATAAACAAGCTACTAAGTATGTAGGAAAGTGAAGTAAGAGCACAACCACAAGCAAGAGATGAGATTTAACGTGGTTTGGCACTAAGGCCTAGGTCCATGGGCAATCCGGCAAGATGGAAATCTACTACCAATGGAAAAGATTACAACAAAAAAGGATTTAGAAGACTTACCTCTCCACAAGCCTGATGCATAAAACGTTCACCCAACCTCCACAACTTGCAACCTTCCATAATGTGTTTGCAACCCTCAAACAACTATGAAAGAACCCCCAAATACCTTGGAACAAATCTTGCAAGAGATGGAATGGTGAAAAACCCTTGTAGAGAAAACACTTATTCTTCTCTCTCTCTCTCTCTCTCTCTCTCTCTCTCTCTCTCTCTCTCTCTCTCCCCCCCCCCCCCTCTCTTCTCCTAATAAAACCCCATCAAGTGTCTTATAAACCAACATAAGAGAAACCCCCTCTCATATACCACACTAATGGTATATAAACTTTATTATTATATTTACACAAATACCCTCATATAAAGTAACAAATCTAAGAGAAGAAAAGTGTAAGATCTTGGATTTTTAGGAATTTTAATTAAGATTAAATGGAGATTAAAGGATTTATAAACGAGATTAAGGGATTTAATGAGGTTAATTAAATTAAACTTTAAAAGACTTGATTGCTTGGTTAGGTTCGAGATGGTTCACTTGAAGTGAACAAGCTAAATTGATTTGGGTTCGGTTCACTTGGATAGAAAAATTTGTTAGGTGATTGAGACTGGTTTAGTTGATTTAGGTGTAACTTGAATTTATTTGGTTTAATTGGGTAAATTGGTCCAGTTCAATTGGGTTCGGTTTAGTCAATCTGGTTTATGTGTAAAAAGGGAATTTAATTGGTTTAATTAGGTTTAGTTGGGTTGATTTAAAGGTTTAATGGGTTAATCAATTAATTTTTCTTGGGTTCGGTTTAGTGGGTTGGTTAGTTGGTTAATGGAGGTTTAGTTTATTTAAATCTATTATATAAATTGTGGTGGTGTATTGAAGTGGGTTTAAGTGGTTTATTTAAATAGGTTTAGTTGGTTTAATGGTTTATTTTTAAGAGGTCGGTTCATTTTTAGTAAACCGGCTCAATGGGTCATTGGTTTAACCGGTTTAATAGGACTATATATATAATGGTTCTATTTTCACTTTCATCCGTTTCATCGTGGGAAGAGAAAAAAAAAGGGGCACAGGGAGAGAAGGAGAGAAAGAAGAAGAAGAAAAAGGGGGAAGAAGGGAAGAGGAAGAAAAAGGAGAGGAAGGAAGAGGAAAAGAAGGTAAGTAGTTTTTGTTTGTTTTCTTTTTTTGTTCTTGATTTCTCAAGTTCTTACGATGGGTATTTGTTTCTTTTCTTGCTGATATCTCATGGTTACTCTAAAATCCCAAGTTTAAAATTTCAGTTTAACACATTCTGATGTGATTGCAATTGATTTTAGGTTAATTGGAAGCAAGAAAAATCATTGGAAATGACAAAGCACGGACTGAAAAAGAAACGGAGCGCGAGGGGTTTTATAAGAAATATTTACGTTTTGATGAAAAAAGATAAAGTAATTAAAAATTGATGTTTATTTTAGAAAGAAATTACGTTTTAGTGCAAAACTTTGATAAATTAGTACACAGAACCTAAATAATTACTTTTTAGTTTAGATTTTAGTTAGATTCAACAAATAAGTGCAACCCCAAATACATAATTACACTTTAGTTACATTTTAAAAGAAAAATCAAAATTTAAGAAAAAAGTGTTTAAAAGTGAATTTTAGGATTTGTAATTTAAGTTAAGAATGAGATAAGGTCAATTTAATAATAGTAAAGAGAAAAGTAATACTTGAGATGCAATCTAGCATAGTGCATGAACATAATTTTGGGAAAGTAATGGGTGAGATGAAAAAGGTTGAGATTTTAGTTTTAATACGTTTCCTCCATGAAGGAGAGGCCTTCCATGAGGGAAGTACTGCAATCTCTTTAATGCGTTTCCTCCATGAGGGAGAGGCCTTCCATAAGGGAAGTGCTGCAATCTCTTTAATGCGTTTCCTCCATGAGGGAGAGGCCTTCCATGAAGGAAGTGCTGCTACAATCTCTTTAATGCGTTTCCTCCATGAGAGAGAGGCCTTCCATGAAGGAAGTGATGATGCAATCTCTTTAATGCATTTTCTCCATGAGAAAGAGGCCTTCCATAAAGGAAGTGCTGCTGCAATCTCCTTAATGCGTTTCCTCCATGATGGAGAGGCCTTTCATGAGGGAAGTGTTACGGCAAAGTAGTCAAATTTCCACGAGTCCTGCTATGATTTGTTGATCATGATTGATACTCAGATTTGATTGGCATGTAGACTTATTCTAGTTGTCTTGTATCTATTGATATATTACAGTGGGATTTTCCGGTTTATCCGCGTTATTGTTTCCGATGCATATTTTAATCTGGAGCATGTTTTAGAACTGTGAAAAATATTTATGAGCATGCATGTGCTACTTACTGGGATATTCGTATCTCAGACCGTTTCATTTTGTTTTGTTTTCAGATCTTGGAAAGGACAATATCGGCGGGTAAACGTTTAGATCATGTGAGTATCAGAAATATAGATATGATATTTCATTTGAGATGGGTTTAGTTGACTCTGATTTTATATTGAAAAGTTTTTTTTGTGTTTCCTATACTCTGATTTGCGTTCCTGGGTGGATAAGTAACCCTTCGGTGACGAGTTATGGTTTAGTCCACGTAACCCGGATCCGGGGTGTTACAAAAAGACACAAAGAAGTGATCTCTCAACAACCTCCACCTTGATAGAAAATCACCTTGCCATTGCCAAATCCACCAATTCACCTTGGCATGATGCTTAGAGAAGCTAAGCTCCACTCCAACTTCTCTAAAGTCATTATTTTAGTCAACATGTCCGCTAAGTTCTCCTTAGTTCCAACCTTTAAGACTTGAACCTTGCCATCTTCCACAACTTTACGCACATAGTGATATTGAACACTAATGTGCTTAGTTCTTCTATGGTATACCGGATTCTTAGCCAAACAAATAGCACTCATGTTGTCACAAAACAATTCCATGGGTTTTGGACTTAAACCAATCTTACCCATAAGACCTTGAAGCCGCACCGCTTCTTTGCAAGACTCCATTAATGCCATGTATTCGGCTTTAGTACTAGATAATGCCACCGTTGCTTGCAACTTTGACATCCAATTAATTTGGCCATTTCCCAAGCAAAATACATACCCGATAGTAGACCTTTTTTAATGTCATTGGCATAGCTTGCATCAACAGATCCATGCATTTGCCTTGAATCCTTACCATATGTGATGGTATAGTTACTAGTCCCTCTCAAGTAATGATGGACCCATTTGGCGGCTTCCTAATGAGTCTTACCCGGATTAGCCATAAATTGACTCAAAACTCCAATCGTATAAGAAATATCCGGCCTTGTACATACCATGGCAAACATTAAGCTCCCCACAAGATTAGCTGTCACGCCCTAAATCCTCACCTCACGACTTACTATGCATGAGTATGACCGAGCGTAACCTTGCTCGTAAGCGAATCCCAAAATACATTTATTTTCCAATAGTACTTGAAAATTTCACTAAATATTTATACAATCAGAGTTACAGTAGAAATTAAACTAATATAACAATTCAAAACAAAAATTGAACCAACTCAAAGCATGGTTTAACCAAATACATCCAGTTACAATCTTGAACCCCAACGGTTCATAAACTACATCAACTCAAAGATCTTTGCCAAAGCAATAACATTTCAAACAACATGTTTATCATTCCAATCACCATCTTGTCACCACCTTTCATTATCTCGGGATTGCTGGTTTCCTGTGAAGATATAAGGGGTGAGTCTCTAAGAAACCCAGTAAGTGAGGCTAATACACCTCGCATGAGAATATGCATAATATTCCTTATTTAAATAATATATTTACACCACATAGGTATTTAATAGTATTATCATTAAATTTGCAAAGTTTTCCTAAGTTGGGTTCATAACATATTTACATATATATTTTAATATTAACAATATTAAATATAAGGGATCATGAATTCTAACATGAGAACAATAAATTAAACATGATAAAAAGAAACAATAAATAAACCTTAATCTAAGTGTTAGAAATACTTACCTGTGATTTTTATGGACATATACCTTGCAAAAATATAGATAACAAAATAAAAATTACCGAATGTAAAGAAATATTAACCACCAAATATCATCCTCACATCCCAGTAGACATCTAGGTCGCGCTGGATACTGAATTAGCATTGTGTCAGCTAACAATACAATCATCTCAATATCCTCTTCCATTGGGCGTCCCTCATTGGGTACTGAACTAGTATAGACTAGCAGTAAACACACTCCCAATAGAACGTCCCTGGCAGACTACTTAACTAGTGTGTGGCCTTACAACTAGAAGTACCGTCATATAGGTGTCTACCAGTCTTTATATTGGGTACTGGACTAGTGAACCCTTGCCATTGTGAGACATGGGAAAAATCAATCTCGTGACTTTCCAGTCATCACACGGGATTCGAAAAAGGGAAGAGTCGCCACCATTCTTTTTAGGTGTGAATGGACACCAAAATCATCAAAATAAGCACAAAAGGCAAATTTAGATCAAGATTAATTCCACTTTAAAATAAAAAATCCAGAGATGGAAAAGGGGATTAGATTATGAATAGGGGAAGGTGTTAGGCACCCCCATTCATCCACACGAAGTGGTTGCCAAGTATTATTCATGCTCAAAATAAAGGAAGCTTGCTAATCAAAAAGGCTTGAAAAGAATTAACCACATGTATGATTCTTCCATATGAGAAGTCCAATGAATTTTAGACCCTCTTTATGGAAGTATCACTTCTAGGACATCACCATTAATTGCAAATCAAAATAAAACTTGAATACAAGCAAGTTGAGGCAAATCTGAAGCACTCGGTAAAAGATAGAGCCATTTGACCATAAATCATTTAAATCAAATTCAAATTGAATCAAACCAAATCCATTTAAAAGATTATGATAAATTAAAGACTCAGGAAAATTTTCAAGTAGATCCGATTAAAATCCTAAGAGTTATGCTTGTTTAAAATTCACTGTTATAAGTTGATAAAAGTGGTAAGTGGGCAACTTTGAAAACCTATTTGTGAAGATTGGCTTCATATAAATCTTTAAAAATTTGCAAGAATGAAGTACATGGTGCCATCTTTCGAATAAAATAAGCCTCACACGAAACTTCATTCGGATGTGACTTGTGTGACTTCACGAACATGCCCAGAGGATCACAGATCAGCACAGAATTGTGCTATAGGGCAATTCTGAGTAAATCAGACACACAAAACACAAATGAAATCCAAAAATTTTGAAACCAATTGTATTTGAAAGTATACTCATAAATGAAAACACAGAAATCAAAATCACCCAAATTGGACTTAAAACAAGCAAATGGTGCTCAATCAATGTGACAGGTTCAGCAATCCTGCCTAAACTGACCTGTCGACTTGATCGAATGGTGTCAAAAATCCTCTGCATAAAAATTAATGAATCTTTACAGACACAAACTAGAAAATCCCACCTTTCACATGTCTTTAAAATCACTCCAAAATTCATCCGGATGATGAAGTTATGAGTGTTCCAAGATCGGGTGCAGGTGCTGTTCAAATTTGAGACTTTCAAGCAAAATCAAGTCAAAACAGTGGCCAAGTGTGTGTGATCTGTGTGATCTGAACTAAAATCATTTGAAAAAATATCGAAAAACCTCCAGAAGGATATAGGACACGAATTTGGCTCACCATTCTCTTTGATTGGAGAGAATATACCAAAACCCCCAAAACGGAGCAAAAATGCCCAAAACAAAGAGATTAGACTGAAAGGTCTTCTATATCCAAGGAAAAACTTGCTTGTATTCTTTTGAAAACCATTTAGAAATGTCCAAGAAATGCTTGGGGCCATTCATTTCAGATCTACCATAATGAATACGATGGATCCAAAATACAACCCTATTTCCCATCAAATCGAGTGAGATGTGTGCATGTGTAAAAAAAAACACCTTTTTCTGGAGGGAATGGAGATCCAATGCTATAAAGAGCATGGATCTAGGTATTCTCCCTAGAAAACGAAATCAAAAATATAAGATTAATCAACACATCTCAACATATAACATTCAAAGCATATCAATCAAATGGGGGTTCTATAACTAGGGTTCCATTCCCATTCTCGTTTCCCCTAGTTCTCTCTTCACGTTTTACGGCTAGAGATAGTCTTGAGGTACTTTGAGTAGGAAATGGGGTTTCACACAACAGTAGGCCATTAAGAGGGTTCTATAACTAAGGTTCCATTCCCATTCTCGTTTCTCCTAGCTTTCTCTTCACGTTTTACGGCTAGAAATAGTCTTAAGGTACTTTGAGTAGGGAATAGGGTTCCAAACGCAAGCAGGCCATTATTCTACAGAAAGGAAGAAGAAGAGACTAATTCTAGAATTTAAGAACATACAAGTAAAAGGGTTTTAGGCTTACCTGGGTTCTGGAAGCAATGGGGCAAAGGTTCCCTTCTTCACTTGGAGCTCTTCAATCTCCAACTCTTGGCCATTTGCTTGAGGAGAAGCGTCCTATTTATAGGCAAAGGCTAGGGCAAAGGGGAACCTTAATCGTAGACACAAAATTATGTCTAGAATCCCCCAACTTAAAGCCTAAGGCTATTTTCGAGAATTCCCACTCATAGAGATATGTAAAACAGTAAAAAAGTGAAAACTCTCGGAATTTTCCAATTTTTATAGCAAAACATCAGCATCCGGCAACACAGGTCGGATATTAGCACAATTCTTTGTATCCGACATTATATAAAACACTTTGTATCCGACAATTACTATCGGATAAACAATGAAAAGCTTTTATCCGAACTTTTACTTCAGACACAAAAGAAACATTGCTTTTTTAATGATTTTGGCCAATTATTCATCTTTTTATGCAGTGCAATTTGGGGTGTCTACAGCCACTAGCAGTATAATCACATCACAATTATCCCAGTGGTTAATCACACACCGGGTATTGAACTAGCGTGGCTAGCAGTACAAAAATTATATCTCCCAACAACACTTGGTGCTGGGTACTAGACTAGTATCAAGATACTAGTAGTACTCATATCCATATAATCATGTTTCATTTAAAACTACCAACTCAACATGTCATGATTTGATTGAAATTTGACAATTATTAAACATTGCACCAACTCATATATAATTTAAAATATATAAATAACAATAGGGTGTATGCACACATTGTTATGCTATGGTTCATGAGACAACCCTATCTCCTTCTCTCTCTTCCACCTTAACTAAAAGACAAAATAGCCAACCCATTTACGCCTTTCACTCTCTTTCTCTTTTTCCCTCTCTACGTTCTCTCTCTTCTCTCTCACCTAAACAATAAATAAAAATAGACAACCCAATTCTCTCTTTTTTTTTATTTAATTTAAATTCCTTTTTATACAAAAGCAAGTCAAAGAATTCATTGCTTAGTCTTTATAGGTGTTGTAGACTTAAAAAGTATGCAAGCCTAGCCATTACTCTCTCTCTCTCTCTTACTCGGTCTCACTCCTCACACAAAAGACAAAATAGTAGCCTTTTAATCCTCTTTTCCATTTCCTTGTCTCTCTCTTATACTTTTTTAGCAAACCATTACCATGATAAGATGAGATGCCATGATCATGTAATGAACAAAACCATACCAAAAGAGAATTCATGATGCCATGACTCACTACCACACATCTAATCTAATTATAATACAATATAAACTTCATTAAACTAACAAGCCAAGATTTTAAACATATTCATAGAGATCAACTTTGCACACCTCAAAATTAAATCTAAAAATTCCCATAAAGTAAGGCCTACTTCATATGGTTCTTTTCATGAGTTCATTATCAAATCAACAATGTGGCTAAAATTTCACACATTAAACAACAAACATAGATTTAAAGATTAAATATTAAGGGGAACAATGCATAGAATCATATGAGAAATATTAATCCCACTTACCTCTATGAATCTTTTGGATTACATCCATCTCCTCCTTCTATCTTTTCCATCTTTCCCTTAATCCCAAGAACAATAAAACATGGAGGTAAGAATACAAAATAAAAAAAAACGGTGTGAGAGAAGAAGGGAAGTGAGTGAGATGAAGGAGAGGAAAAAGAAAAGGTCATATGTGAGAGGGGGTGTATGTGGCGGCTAAGAGAAAAGAAAGAATAAAAAAGGAAGCTAGTGATGCTATGAAGACCTAGGGTTTAATATGAGAGGGAGGGAGAAGGAGGAAATGGGGCAAAATGGTGAAATGAGGAAGAGAAAGAAAAAGGGGCGTGAGAGTGAGGGAGAGGGTTTGAAATGAAGGTTTTAGAAAAGGTTGAAATGACGGCTAGGGTTTAAATAGGCTTGATTGGGTGTGTGTGCAGGTAGGGAAAAACATGCTATCTACAAATAACCTCTTAAGGTAAATAGGACTTTGACTGGTCAAATTTTGACCCTGGTCAAAGTTTCAAACCAAATTTTAAGTCATTACACTAGCATAAGGCACTTGGCTCATCTTCTTCTTTCTTCTTTGGTCTTTGGACATTGTTCCAAAGATAACTTGAAATGAGATGATAGTGATGTCTTTACAGGCTTAGACTTGTCCATGCTAAACCTTCCAAGAACCTTCTCAATGAACCGCTTTTGTGAGAGTAACAATGTCCTATTCTTTCTATCCCTTGTAATTTCCATCCCAAGGATATGTGTAGCCGGCCCGAGATCCTTCATCTCAGATGTTTCACTCAGTTGTGCCTTTAGCACTTGAATCTTGGACTTATCTTTATCCATAAGCAACATAAGACCAACATTAAGTAAGTGCCAGCTTCAAGTAACTTCATGTAAACACAACGATCATATTGGCTTCTTTGGTAACCAAGACCGAACATAAAGGAGTCAAACTTTTTATACCATTGTCTTGATGCTTGTTTTAACTCATACAAAGACTTGTTGAGCTTACACATCAATTCTTCCTTGTCTTCTTCAATGAACCCTTGAGGTTTCTTTATGTAAACCTTCTCCTCAAGATCACCATGCAAAAATGCGGTTTTCACATCCATTTTTTCAAGCTTTAAATCAAACATTGCAACTAAAGCAAGAACCAAACGAAAAGAAACAAGTTTAACAACCGGTGCAAAAACTTAAAAAAAGTCAATACCTTCCTTTCGAGAGAATCCCTTGGCAACTAACCTTGCCTGGCATTTTACAATCTCTCCATCCTTGCCTTTCTTGTATTTGTAGACCCATTTGCACCCAACCGCTTTTTGTCCCTTTGGTAGCTCTACCAACTCCCAAGTCTTGTTCTTATGAAGTGCGTTCATCTATTCACCCATAGCTTGCTTCCAATTTGTAGAGTCACTACCATTAATGGCCTCTTCAAATGTGCATGGTTCACCATCTTCCGTAATTAAAGCCCTCATTGTGATAGGATCAACACAATCTTGAAGCATTGATGGTAAATGCCTTTCACGTTTTGGACGTTCTTGAGATAGTGATGGTTGTGGTTGCTCATGTTGCCCATCAACTTCTTGAACTTCAACATCTCCATCAATCACTTCTTCATTAGGTATTACATTTTCCAGAATAAAACCACCCGGAATAACTTCAAATTGCTCCACCTCATTTTGAACTTCTTCCTTGATAGGCTCCAAAGTCTTGTTTAACATTCTTGATTCATCAAAGTGAATGTCACGGCTATGAATTACTTTACAAAAAACCAGATCCCATAAAACGGTACCCTTTAACATTCTTCCCGTAACCAACAAAGATGCACTTTCTAGACTTTGGATATAATTTATCCCTTTGACAACTAGGAATCAATGTATATGCATCACATCCAAATATTTTCAAATTGGAATAATCACTTGGAGTTCCATGCCATACCTCTTGAGGTGTTTTCTTTCCCAATGCCGCCGAAGGTGATCTATTCACAAGGTAGTAAGCCGTGTTGATAGCTTCTGCCCAAAACTCTTTATCAAGACCTGTATTGCTTAACACACCTTGCACATTCCATCAAAGTTCTATTCATGCGCTCTGCCACCACATTTTGTTGAGGGGTTCTAACAATGGTATTATGCATGACAATTCCTTCCCCTTTGCAAAAATTGAGGAATGTCTTGTTCACAAACTCCAAGCCATTATCAATTCTAATCACCTTAATGCATCTTCCACTTTGTTTCTCCACCTCGGCCTTGAAATGCTTGAATACAATGAAAGCTTCATCCTCAGTCTGCAAGAATGTCATCCATACCTTCCTTGAATAATCATCAATGAAAGATGTGCGCATGTAAAAATCTCACGACGCGGGCTCGAATCTCCTAAAGGGTAAAATGGGAATTCGAAGTCGCCACTGCCTGATGAGGTGCAGGCAGACACCTGGGTGCCTGTGTTTTTCTATTAAATGGTTTGTGGCTTCGAGATTCTAAGTAAGTTCTTGGTTGCGGTCTGGGGAAGTCCGTAGACACCCCAGTCTACCCCATCGGATGACGGGTCCCATAGGTTTTCCTGGTTTTGAGTCAACTTTGGTCTACTCACCCGATTCCTATTCCAGCATGCACATTGGTTAAGTCTGGCGGGACCGCCAAAATGGTGTGGGTCCTTTTACTTGATTTTATCTTTCAGTTTAAAATGAGATGAGTCTGGTTGGGCGGGCCCCGTTGGAAGGCCCGCGGATTCCTTGGTGGGCTTAGTTGAGCCCATGTGCCCCTGGTGGGCCTCGGTCTAGCCTGAGAGGCCCTTTGGGCTTGGTTCAAATGAATTGATATTATTTAATGGTTCAAATTGAAAGGCTTAAGTGATTTCTATGCACAAGTGGGCCGGGATTGCTTTGTGGGCCGCACAGTTGGTTGCCAAATGATTTTGATTTATCTTTATTTGTTTGAACCAAAGTGGGCTAGGCATGGGCTTGGGGCCCTTAGCCTAGAACTTAGGGTTTTAACCCTTCAACTTCAGTTAATGGGCTTGGCGGGCCCGATAGGCCCTAGCCCGTGGTCTCGGCCAAACCATACCTAATCTAGGCCTGCATGCTTCAATTTGGGCTTTGGTGGGCCTCACATGGTCTAGCCCACTGGATTGAGTTAATTTGCTTATTTAAGACGATATGAGTTTGTTGGGCTTGGTGGGCCCCGTTGGAAGGCCCACTGTGAGTCAAGTTGGACCGACGGTCCGATTGGGAGAGTAAGAAAATTGCACAAATCCAAGCAAAATGAGATTTCGGCAATGTAGCCGGCCTGAGATGCCGGCTACACACAGGAACCAGTGTAGCTGACATAAGATGCCGGCTACAAACAAACACAAGTTGATCCGACCTGAGTTGCCAGATCAACAAACAGAGGTGGTTTTTTAGGATTTTTGCTATGGGATTGAGTTCTTAGGTCTTCTAGGATGTTCCGGTAATTGTGTAGGCCCCTGTGTAGGCTCGCATTGGTTCAGAGAATGGGGGAGCACCCCATTTGGTCTCTTTTGGAGACTTCACAACAAAGAATGGGGGAGAAGGCATGGGAGGTTGCCTTCTCCCGATGGGCTGTGGGCAGCAGCTAACAGGGACCATGGGGTCCCTGTTTAGGGTTTCTTGACTCGCCAAACTGTAGGTTTTACCTTAGCAAGAAGATATTGCAATCAATTGAAGGGTTAAAGAATGTTGGATCCTAAGAGATTACCCCCACAAATTTTCCTATATCATGCATGCCAGTCAGCAATATATGCACATGAACTTATACTAAAGTGAAATGATAAAGCACTAAAGGAGTCTAACATGGTCCTTGATTAAGGACTTCATGCAAGCATTCAAAAGACGCCCAAAACAAACATGACATGCAAGCTGAATCTACTCAGAGAAAGGAAAAGGGGGGTTACATTGGGGGTACACTGGATTGATAAGGGAGATGGGAACATGCTCCCTTTTTTAAAATGAAATAAATTAATAGCTCAAAAGAGGGCTCCAAAGAACCATTAAGAGCATCCCTATGTTACCTTCTTCCTCCCTTGAAGCTGGTCACATGTCTTCCCCTTACCATGGGATTATTCTTATACACAGTGGGGAAGAAACAGTAGGGAAAGAAGAGACAGGACATACTAGAAATGGTAGGAAGCACATGGTTAAAAGCACATGCTCATATGGAGCTCCTTTTTATATATCATGAATAAAATTCCATAGGGAACATTACCTTGAGGGATTTGAACCCTAGAGAAATGTATTTGAACCTCCTTGAGGCAAATGAACTGGCTGGAGCTCCTCCTTTGGCCACCAATAGCAGATAGCCTCCTCCTTGCTTAGGGACAGTGGAGAAGAAGAAGAGAAGAGATGATGGGAGAGCCTTAGAGATATCTTTTTAGGTTTGGGGGGCAAGGTGGGGTGAAAAGGGGCAGAAGAGGGGAAAAACAGAAAAGAAAAGCCCACCATCGGCCAGGGGGTTGCTGGCCTTATTTATAGAAAACTTAATGTATCCGGCATTTAATGTCAGATACACTACACTTCCTTTGTATCCGACATTAAATGTCGGATACACTAAGCTTCCTTTGTATCTGACATTTTATGTCGGATACAAACACAATTATTTCAAAAATTCAATTCTCTGAGCGAATCTATCGGCAAATCCGCACGAATCTCGAGGGCAAATCTTTTGTATCCGACATCCAAGTTCGAATATGAAGAAAGATGTGTGTATCCGACATATATGGTCGGATACAAATGAGATAATTACAGATTTGCCCCTCAACTTGACCGATTTGACACTTTTAGATATCTGCAAATTGCCCCCTGCGAATTTTGGTTTAGTCCCTGAGATATTTGGCAAGTTTTGGATATTTAAAGATTGCCCCCTGAGATATTTTGCTGCGTTTGCCGCCACGTGTGCAGTTCTCTTGCCACATGTGCAGTTTCCGGTTTTGCTACTCGGAAACTTTGACAGCTCATATCTTCTTCATCCTGACTCCAATTTGGGCAAACTCAGTTGCGTTAGAACCGTATCGGAGTCTTCTATCCATTGAGATAGGATTGAGCAATTGATTCGGGGTTTAGCAGAAAGTCAACTTTCGGCCCCCCTCAAGTTTGACCGGCTCATATCTTCTTCATCCGGACCCCGATCTGAGCAAACTCAGTTGCGTTAGAATCGTGTCGGAATTTCGTAATCATTAGGAAGAAGTATGTGGCCAAATTGCACTTGATCAAAAAGTCAACTTTTGTCCCCTCAGGGTTTGACTTTTCTGCTGTCTTTTAGCACATTTTTTTTGTTTTCTTTCTTTCTTTTTTTTCTTTTTGGTTTGATCAAAATTTGGGTGCTTATAAAAAATATGAAATAAGATACACCATCATAAGATTTAGTGCGAGATGAGCCCCACAAATCCGAGTGAACATAATCAAGTATGCCTTTGCTAGTGTGACTCCTGGCCTTGAAGCTTCTCCTATGATGCTTGCCATAGACACAACGTTCACAAAATTCTTTGTCACCGAAGCACATCTTAGGAATAAGTTCCCTTTTCATCAAGATGTCGGTACCTTTTTCACTCATGTGACCCAATCTTTTATGCCAAAGCTGAATCAGAAATTTATCATGATCAACCACCATTTGTATACCATCTACAATTGTTCTTCCAAACAATTTGTATAAGTTTCCAACCCAAATGCCTTTTATGACAACCAAGGCACCCTAACAAACTTTAATTACTCCACCTTGCCCGATGTACTTATAGCCAAAAGAATCAAGTTTCGAGAGTGAGAATAAACTCTTCTTCAAATCCGGTATATACCTCATATTTTCAAGTGTTCTAATATTGCCATCAAACATCTTGAGTTGTACCATGCCAACACTCACAATATGACTAATTGAGTTATTCCCCATTAAGATATATCCACCTTCACATGGCTCATATGAACTAAACCATGACCGATGTGAACACATGTGATGAATAATGACGGTGTCAAGAACCCAATTTTGATGATAGATAGGACTACTACTAGCCATAAATACCTCATCTTCAATGGACACGGAAATTGATTCTTCTGCTTGATTGGCTTCACTTTTGGTCTCGGCTTCATTCTTCTCTCTTCCATATTCTTTACTTGAGTTGGAACCCTTGCTTTTTCTAAAGTAGCAATCTTTCTTCAAGTGTCATTGTGCGCACCCCGATTTCGGTTTCGGGCCGCACGACGAGGTGCATGTAGAAGTGATGCTCGCCTCGGGATTGATTTGGGGTTTGGAGTCGCCACTGCCTGAGAGGTGTAGGCAGACACAAAAGGGGCACCTATTCGGGCCTAATTAATCTGGTCTGCGGCTTTTTAGAGTTCTGAGTAAGTTCTCGGTTACGTCTAGGGAAGCCCGAAGACACCCTAGCCCGCCCCGTCAATTGACAGGTCCCGTGGGTCTCCTTGGTCTTGAGTCAACTTAGTTTTCACCCAATTCCTAAGCCAGCATGCACACTTATTTGGTCTGGTGGGACCCTCTGAAGGTGTGGGTCCCTTTTATTTTAATTTTATCTTTTTTATTTATCTAAGTGAGGTGGGTCGGACCCGGGTCCCGTTGGAAGACCCGTGGGCTGCCATGGTTGGGCCTTGGGCCCAGTTGGGTTATTGGGTAACCCTATTTGGTTATTTTATTATTTTATTTATTTACACTTTAGGTTTGGGCTTAGTGGGCTTGGAATGGGCCCATTAGCCAAAGTCAAGTGGGCTTGGGCCCGTTTATTGAAAACGGGCCTGGTTTGGGCCAGTCAAAAGTGGGCCCCACAAGTGGGCCAAAGGGATCTTAATGGGCCTATCTAGGCCCAAAGTCCAAAAATGGGCTTAAGATAGCCCAAGTGGTTTAAAGGAATGGTTCAAGCCGGTTTAGGCCGGATCAGGTCGAACCGAACCAAGAAATTACACTTTTTACATCATTTTTACATTTGCCCGTATTTTCTTTACGGTCCAACCTGACCGTGAATTGACTACGGTCTCTTCTGTCCGTGAATCAAACACGGTCCAGGCTGGACCGGCCTGAGTTTACGGACGCAACTCATTTTGCCTGTTTGCTGCCGATTCTTCCTGGGATCAGTTCCGTGGCTTTCTCAGATGTTCTGGTAACTTCAATTGGTTTCTTCAGCTCCTCCAAATGCTTCAGTTGTTTCATTTGGCCTAAAAGGTCACTTTTCCCTTCCTTTTATTCTTCTTGAAGCAACTAGACCCTCATTTATTGTTTGTACCCAAATTCAAGAATGGAAAGGGGAGCTTACAGGGGAAGGTTTAAGGAGGACAATCTCCTTATTGTGCTTGCAAGCATCATAAACCAAAATATTAGATTCTTTAGTATTCTTTGAGTCCATCCTTTATATCATGGAATATTGCTCATTTGTATGGAGGATCCCATTAAAACAAAGACAAATTGATTAGTAAGCAAGTAATAAAATAAAAAGAAATCCAAAATTACTCAAATGAAGGAATTCACATGTGTATTGAAAGAAATGAACCATTAAGATTATTACCACACTATTACTCCTAGATTTGTCGATGTCTGGATTCTCCGAGAAATCTGGTAGCGCTTCCGCGTCCTCCTTGTTTTGTGGGGAAGAATTGGGAAGAGTTTTCTTAGGGTGGATGGGTTTAAGATCAAATTGAAGGAGATTTGGGCATGGTTTTGGGGTAGTTTAGGAGTATAGGGGTAATTTAGGGATAAAAAGAGTTTAGGTTTTGGGATGGTGGTGGTTGGGCAGGGCTTGGCCGTGGAAAGCTCCAAGAGGGAGAGGGGGTAGGCCAGGGGAGAGGGCTTTTCCAAATGAAGGGGGGTGGCCTCTCTATTTATAGGCAAAAATCCCGTGCCCGTAGTTGAAGTACGGGCGTGCCTTGCCCGTACTTTAAGTACGGGCGTGCCTTGCCCGTAATTCAAGTACGGGCGAAAAACGAATATTTGCAATTATCGCAGATTCGGCCGTACAGGACGCGTGTCTCGCCGTACAGCGACGCGTGTTTCCTTCTAGAAGCGTGCCCGTACTTCAAATACCGGCATGCCTTGCCCGTAATACAAATACGGTCCAGCACGTTTTTAAAATGTTTGGATTTCAAACATTTATTCAATTTGGTTTATTTAAAGATTTTTATCCGATTTTTTGATTATTTTATTATAAAACGAGATTCTCTTATTAAAAGATTATTTTTATTTATTTAATTCATCTATTCTGCTTTTTTACTGCTGTTTTGCCACATGGGCAGCTTTCTTTGAAACTTCAACTGCCCATAACTTTTCCGTCCGATGTCCGATTTCAGCAAATTTGGTGTCGTTGGAATCAGCTCGGAACACACTATCCATTGGGATCAAATTGGGCAGTTGAATTGGGATCGAGCAAAAAGTCAACTTTCGCTCCCCCAAAAGTTTGACCGGCTCATAACTTCCTCATCCGGACTCCGATTCCAACAAACTCAGTTGCATTAGAACCGTGTCGAAATGTTTTTTTCAATGAGAGGAAGTTTGATGGCCAATTCTCTTTGGATCAAAAAGTCAAATTTTGGCCCCCTCAGGGTTTGACTTTTTAATTGAAATTTTCATTTTCTTCATTTTCTGGGGTGCAAAAATCAGGTGTCTACAGTCATTTCTTACCACAATTCCAACAAGTACCTTTTTCATATTGGCATCTTGACTTTGAATGATGACTACATTTCTCTCTTGAAATGCTTCTAAATGATCCACCATGCTTATTAGGACGACCTCTTATAGCAAGAGTTTCCATTCCTAACTCCAATGATGCATGCTTGCTAGACTCATCAGAACATAAGGCACTAGTCACATCATCAAAAGTGAGCTTATCATCCTTGGAACAACTTAGAGTTGTAACCAAGTTATCATAACTATCCGGCAAAGTACATAGCATGTAAAACCCTGGAATTTCCTAATATAATATAAATAAATAATTAAATAATTAATGAGTAAACTAGAGAGATTTGGAAGTATAAATAAATTTAAAAAGGAAAAACAGGAATTAAGTATAGGTATCTAATTTATATCATAAGTGAGATTTAGTAGAATTAATATTTAGGATTTAAATTTCAAATTAGGAAGAGAAATAATAAGAAGAATAGAATTTGAAGAATTGTGGAGAAATTCAATGTTTAAGTGTGGAAATTAAAGAAAGGGCAATTTGGCCATTTCTAATTAGTCAAATCCATGAAAAGAATAAAATAATTAATTATTAAGTTAAGAAACTTAATTAGACCAAATTTTAGTTTAGTGGGATTTAAATAATAAATTTAAGGTTTAAAAGAAGGAAAAAAGGACCTAATTGTAATTATGCTTATTTAGGAGCCTTAATTTGAGTAACATGGGAGATCATTATGTGTTTAGCTAATATTTAAAATAGGGATGAGAAATAGC
Source organism: Buxus sempervirens (assembly GCA_947561395.2). Lineage (NCBI taxonomy): Eukaryota > Viridiplantae > Streptophyta > Magnoliopsida > Buxales > Buxaceae > Buxus > Buxus sempervirens. Next base: position 29,110,383 of record OX387193.1, read on the forward strand.
ACGAAAATTAATAAGACTAGAAGTCTCTTATGAGTTAGGTTCAAGGGAAAATAATTAGAATGAGAGATAAGATAAGAAAGGTTTCCAATTAGAATTGGGAATCCTAGTTAGAAAGTCTCCTAAACCTATTAGGACTTCTAATTAAGTGAGCCTATAAAAGGAAGGCATTAGGTAAGGTTTTGGGTTTCCATTAAGTCAATCATGAGGAGAAAATAAGAGAGAAAATTCGTCCATAGGACTGGAGAAGAATAGAAAGAGAGATAGAAAGAAGAAAAAGGTGTTTTATGAAGAAGAAAGAGTGCTGCATATTTCCGACCAACAGTATTCAAATTAAGATCTAGAGAGATCCAACCGTTGGATTGGCCTCAAATTTGGAGGTTATGTTCCTGACTTATAGGGCTACAATCTAAATAGTAGAGATTTGATTTGGAGAAGCCTAAAGTGGTGCGAACAATCTCAGAAATTCGGTGGACATTCGGGTTTCTTGGAAAAATGATTTCATATGTTAAGACAAGTAGCAAACACTTGAAAACTGGAGAAATTGCATGATTTTCGTATGATTTAGATGTTTTATCATGGTTTGTTTTGATTCAGATCTTGGTGTCAGCACCTCATTTTTTGCACCCCTAGAAATGAAAGAATGAAAGTCTTAACTAAAAAAATCAAACCCTAAGGGGTCAAAAAGTTGATTTTCTGATCTGGTGCAAATCAATTGCCATACTTCTTCTCATTGAAAAGGAAATTCCGACACGATTCCAACGCAACTGAGTTTGCTCAAATCGGGGTCCGGATGAAGAAGATATGAGTTGGACAAACTTGGGGAGAGCAGAAATTGCCTTCTTGCTCGAGCCCAATTCAGCTGCCCACTTTGATCCCAGAGGATAGAGGATCTTGACACGATTCAAACGCAACTGAGTTTGTCAGAATCGGAGTCCCAGAGAGAAAGATATGAGCAAAATTGGTTTCCAGGGAGCAGTTTTGCACTTCTGCTAAAAACTTGAATTTGCTGTCAAACTTTGGCTCAGTGGATAGGGAATCTTGACCTGGTTCCAACGCCACTAAGTTTGCTAAAATCGGACATCAGATGGAGAAGTTATGGCAATTCAAAGTTTCAGAAAACTGCCCGCGTGGCAAAAAAGGCAAAAAAAGACTAAACAAATAAAAATCGGGATTAAAATAATGATTTTTTATAAATATCTCGATTTATAGAATTAAAATAAATCGAAAATAATGGATAATAATGAAAAAACTCGCCAAAATGAGAAGGAGTTTGAAATCCGGGTATTTTAAACATGCATGTCCGCACTATATGTGCGGACAGGTCTGGTCCGCACATATAGTGCGGATCCGATCTTATCCGATCAGACAGCTGGCGACAGTTGTCCGATTCGCAGAGATCGCGCACGTTTAAAATGGGATCCGCACTTGAAGTACGGATCGGAAAATTTTGCCTATAAATAGAGGCCAGCAGCCATTGTTTGAGGAGACCTTCTCCTACCCTGTTGTTACTCTGCTTCTCCGACGACCTATAACCACCTAAACTCTCTCTAACCCTCTAAACTCCATAAAAATCCCCAAAATACCCTCCTATACCCTCATTTTCATTGTTTTCTCCTTTCATTCACATCAAGTATCCAAAAGGAGGATTTTTGGAGCTCTCCAAATTGTTGTCAACATTCGTTTGGGGACCATCGCACGACCAAGAGAGAAGGTAAAGCCAATGTGAGATTTCTTGTTATCTTTCATTTGATATAGTGAAAGGAATCTTTTTTTTAAGCTTGTCTCTTTGTGAGTTATTTTGAGTTTACTCTTTATTACGTATCTCTAACTGTTTTGCTCTTTGTGTGCATGCTATGGGAGTCCCCATGGTAAGGGGGACTCCTTGTACGTAAAGATGGGAGGAGAGAAGAGTTCCGTGTAAAGCAAAGAGTCTTGTTTTAATGTTCTTGAACTAACTTTTTTTTTATGATGATTTATCTATAAGAGGGATTTGTCCTCTTCGAACATCCCCTGTACCCTTAACTCCCCCTCTTTCCCTTCATTTAAATTATGTTTTTCTTTCCTTATGGCATACTAGCTTCCTCATGATCATGCACATATAATAGAAGCACCCACACATATACATGTTCTTATTTCACTCCCCTTATTGTTTCAACACCCTTTTTTTAGAAAGTGAGAACACCACACACATCCATGTATAGCACACGTATGGATATACTCAAGGTATGTTTTAGTTCATCTCTATATGTATCTGTCATCTAAGGTGCTTCAAGTAATTGAAATCTCTTTTAAGCATGGTAGATTTTCTTATTAGGTTCCTTTTTTATATTTGCTATCCATAACTTGCATGCATGTTACTTATTATTTTGATTGTTTCATATGCTTCATATGTGAATGTTTCAATCGATTGTGGCTTGTCTGAATGAATGATTGAATGGGATGTAATAGAGGCCACTTGAGCTAAAATCAGGGTATTGATACAACTGCGGGTCTGCTCAGAGACCCACAGCAAGTTGCAGAGGTCCTTGGAAGAAGGGCGAACAGGTTCCCATGGCAATTTTGGCCATTTTTGGTTTCCGGGCCGGATCTGCATACATAGTGCGGATCAGGCATGTCTGCACTGTATATGCGGACAGGCCTTGTCTGCACAGTGTATGCGGACATACTTGTTAGTCCCCCTTTTCGTTTCTTTTGGACCTATATCCATCCGGTTCGACTCATTTCATGCTAATTTGAGCCATTTGGACCTTTGGGTCAACCCAAGCCCAATTTTGAGACTTGGGCCCAATAAGGCTTCGTGGGCCTTCCAATTGGGCCCATATATAGTCTGGCCCACAACATGATCCATTTTAATAATGGGCCTAAGGCCACTTGGATAATTACCCGTGGTATGCGCACCTATTTTTTGCACGACGAGGCGCATGCTGGATGCATGCCTCAGGACATTTGGAGTGGCCACTGCTTGATGGGGTGCAGGCAGACACCAGGGTACCTATTCAGGTCTAATTTGATTGGTCTGCGGCTTTCTAGAGATCCTAGGCAAGTTCTCGATTACATCCAGGGAAGTCCGAAGACACCCTGGCCCGCCCCGTCGGTTTAACAAGTCCCTCGGGTCTCCCTGGTTTGAGTCAACATATTTTCATCCAATTCCCTAACCGAGCATGTATTTGGTTTGGTCTGGTGGGGACCACTGAAGGTGTGGGTCCCATTTTTATTTGATTTTATCTTTTCCTTTTAAATGATGTGGGTCGGGTACGGGCCCCATTGGAAGGCCTGTGGAAGTTGGGCTGGAGCCCATGGCCCAGTCTGGGTTATTGGGTAACCCTTATTGGATTTGGTTGTTTTGGTTTAAGAGTTAATTAAATAAGCAAGTTAGTTAAGTGTGTTAAGGCTTTTAGGGCCCAATGAGCTTGGACTTGGCCCAAGGGCAATTAATCAAATGTCCTTGGGCCCGTTTATTGAAAACGGGCCTTGGTTTGGGCCGGATTAAATGTGGACCCCGTTGGAAGGCCTACAAAGCCTTGGTGGGCCCAAAGTCTCAAAATGGGCTTGGATTGACCCAAAAGCCCCACTTGTTTAGACTACATTGGAATGGGTCGGATCGAACCCAACCGGGTCAGGGAAAATGATTTTTTAATTATTTACAGAACCTGTCCACACATGCATTGCGGTTTGAACAGAACTGCAAATCGAATGTGGTTTGGGTCTAACCGCAAATGAAATGCAGTCTGGCCCGAACCGCACTGAGTTTGCGGTCTGGCCCGAGAAGCTAAAAAAAACCGAAATTTCACTTGGTCTTTGCTCGGATTCTTCCTTGGGGCCTGCGCGACTTGCTGTGGGTTTCAAAATAAACCCACAGTGGTTCGACCATTCAATTTTGACTCAAAAGAGTCTCTTTTCATGGAGTTCCTAAAATGGATGAAACCCTTGATCAGCAATAGCCATTCAAGCCTTCAGATAGGGACTCTAGGGGTCCCTAGATTCATGATCGATGAAAACTTATACTCCTCTCTACGAGAGGAAAGGAACAAGAACAACAATAAACATACATGCTACTTATTATGGTTCCGATGCATGAGGAAGCAAGACAAATGATATACCAGCCAAACTTATGAAGACATGATAAAAGTGCATGTCATGCTTCCTATCATGCTTGAGCTACCGTGATAATGTTAGTGAGATGCAAATGCCAATGAAAAACCACAATTGACATAAATTAGATGAAGGGAGAGAGGGGAGAGAAGTTAAGGGTACAAAAGATCAAATATAGAGGACACACCCCTCTTTAAAGTTGGAAAATAAAACACCAAAATAAGGATGAAATCTAGACTTGCTTAAGTAAGTACTCCCTTCACAAAGAGACCCTCCTCCTTTTTCGTCCGGAGTCTCCGCTTATTATGGGGAGACTCCAACAACATGTAAAAGGAGATCACATGATGCGCACAAAACAATAAAAGATAAACCCAGTGACAAACAAGCAAAGGGATTTGTTTAAAATAACTTTACTTCAATACATATTGAAAAATGTACAACGAAGGTGATTACCTTCTCTCTTGGATGCGTGATGGTACTCCAAGTGATGAATAGTAGCTTGAGAACCTCCTTTTAGTTTCAAAAATCACCTTTGTTGGTTCTTTTGTGAGTGGAAACAGGAAAAAGGAGGGAAAGAAGAAGGTCTAGGGGTATTTTGGGTGTAGAAAAAGTGTTTGGGTGAGTGAGTAGGTGTTCAAAGGGCTAGGAAGTTGCTGGAGAGACAGGGGTGGCAGGGCATAGAAGGCCTTGCAAACAATGGGGGGTAGATGTCTATTTATAGGCAAAATTTCCGTGACCGCATTTCAAGTGCGATCATGCCTCGACCGCATTTCAAATGCGGTCGAGCCACCCATGTGCGAAAATCTCCGTGTATCTGCCAGCTGTCGATATGGATAAGATTCGACCGCATTCAAGTGTGGTCTAGGCCAAACGACTTTTGAAATGCGGTCACGCACGTTTTTTAAATGCTGGATTTGAAATCCTTTATCCAATTTGGTTTTGGGGCAAGATTTGTTCCGATTTTTTTGATTATTTTAATAAAAAATCAAGATATTATTTTATAAAAAAGATTATTTAAATTCCGATATTTATCTGCTGCAATTTTTCTGCTCTTTTGCCACGCAGGCAGCTTTTCCAAAACTTTAACTGCCCATAATTCTTTCATCCGATGTCCGATTTCAATAAACTTAGTGTCGTTGGAATCAGCTCGGAATTCTCTATCCACTGAGCTAAAGTATGGCAGCAAATTCTATTTTTAGCAGAAAGTCAATTTCTGCTCCCCATAAGGTTTGACTAGTTCATAACTTCTTCATCCGGACTCCAATTTGAGCAAACTCAGTTGCGTTGGAACCGTGTTGGAATTTCCTATCCAATGAGAAGAAGTTTGGTGGTCAATTTACACTTGATCAAAAAGTCAATTTTTGGCCCCCTCAGGGTTTGACTTTTCAAATTAGAATTTCATTTTCTGCATTTTTTGGGGTGCAAAAATCAGGTGTCTACACGTGGGCCACATCCAAGCCCTATGGGCCTTAAAAACCTTAACCCACCAAATTTTGTAAATATAAATAATTTCCAAATCTAATAAGGGTTATCCAATGTGACCTTACATGGGAATTGGGCCTAACTCAGGCCCAACAGGGCATCCCATGGGCCTTCCAACGGGGCCCATATCCAACTCATTTCATTGAAGGATAAAAAGATAAAATCAATTAGTGAAATTTATGTCAAACAAATATGTTTGAGTGAAAATCTGGCAGATTTGTTTATCAAAGCATTGCCAAGTTCAACATTCAAGAAGATAGTGCATAACATTGGAATGCGTCAACTCAAAGATCTTTGATGGTTACAATTATGCAGTTTTAAGGTGGAGTCAATAATTAAAAGGATTGTACTCTTTTTCCTTTGCTTAGGTTTTGTCCCACTGGGTTTTCCTTTGCAAGGTTTATTCAGGCAGTCTTATAAGTGCATGAAGAGACACAAGAATACTGTACTCTTCTTCCTTCGCCAAAGGTTTTAATCCCACTGGGTTTTTCCTTGGCAAGGTTTTAACGAGGCATATTCTTTGTGTATGGTCATCCAAGGGGGTGTTTTATGAATCCATTGAATATGGATGACCATTGAGAAACATTGAACATGAACTTCTTCAAGGATACATCTCTTCGGATTCCACATTCATATACTCAATGCACCTCTTAAAAAATACATTGTGTCCTAATGTACCTTTTCAAGTGTGCATGGTCATTTGCCTTTCCCATATTTATGATTCCAAAGTCTGTAAAAGGGGTCTTGAGATGGATGGCATGATACACACAAATTTGCAAAGTGATGAATGATATTGAGTTCAGAGAGAATTGAATTTCTCTTCCATTTTGAGTATCTCTTATATTGCTTGTCTTTCTTGTCTTGATATTCTCTTTCTTTTACAACATAATCAGATTAATAAGTCTTCTATGGGCATTGTTGGGAAAAAGTCTCTATGAACAGTAATGTTTAAGAACTCATAACTTGGAATGCCCATGATTAACTTGGATAGGATATTTTGAGAGTTTACTTGCACTGAAAACCAAGTAAATTTTATCCAGGAAATTTGAACGAGTTGTAGGCCGAGTAACTACTAACTAGGTTTTGGATCATAACTTCTTTAAATTATTATATATTCAACCCTTATCCATTAAAATAGTAATTTATTTTGATATTGACAAGGTTGGTAACACGACCAATTTACTTGAGTTACACAGGTAAAGCTCTAACCTATCAGCTCTATCCATGTTAATAAAATGACATTTATTCTCAGTTATTTTGAAAAAAGTATCATTTCTTTTAAATTACCAAGAATTAGGTGATTGAATGTGGGCTACTTTTAAAAAGTATCACCAAAAACCAATTTCTCCTTTTTTTTTTTAAAGAAAGGGGCATTTACAATTTACAACGTTTCCAACAATCCCACTTTCCCCCTAAGGTCTCTATAATATTAGTTTACCACCTTAAGATTTGTCTTTTATAACAATCTCCCACTTTAGAAGTTTGACCATTAAAAAAACTTTGATTGACAAATTTACCCCTCTTATGTTATATTTAAAGTTACAACTAAAAAACTTTGATTGACAAATTTATCCCTGTTATTTTATATTTAAAAGTAAAAATGTTTTATTTGTACCTTGAATACAAAAAATGCTTTTAGGGAATATGTGAAGCAAGTTATTTTTCCATTTGAGCCAATGTTGTAAATGATGAACCAAACAATTAAAGGACAATATTGATATTTAATTTTAAATAATAAAAATAAGGGAAACAAATTGTCAATATACATTTTGTCTCTAGCCACCTCATCATTCAAGTTAAAATTTCAATGGTTAGAACTGTAGAAGGGGGAGATTGTTAAACACATGGAACCTTAAAGTGGTAAACTAATATTTCAAAAATCTCAGGAGGAAAGTGGGATTGTTTAAAACCTTAAATGGGACCCGTAAATGTCTTTAAATATTCTTAACAGGCATTCATTCTTAATTATCTTACAAAATATCATTGCTTTCCAATTATAAGAAATATGTGTCTGAATTTGGGTTATTTTTTTCAAAAAGTCACTAAAACTAATTTCCTCCAAGTTCCAACAGTAAAAAGACACGTTTTCAATTCTCTTGAAAAGGTATGACTAATGTCTAATTATCCAAACTTTTGTGGCTGAATTATAATTATGCTAGAAAGTATCATCAAAAATAAATTTCGTTTATTCGAGAAAATTGGTTTTTAGTGGTGATTTTAAGAAAAATTCAGGTACAATCATCAAATGCTTTGTAATTGACAATTAGTGTTACCTTTTTCAAAGAATTTTTACTATTCACGAAGACTTTCTTAAAATATAAAAAAAAGAAAAAAAGAAAAAACCCTCAAACTGCTTATAAACCTCTTTAGGTACTTGGAAGATACTATGATTTCAAAAAGGCTTATAAGGGTAATTTTGGAAAAAGGTTTTTGTAAATAGTAAAAGGACATTTGTTCTTAATTATTTCAAATAATTAGATAACTGAATCTGAATTTAGTTTAAGAGTCACCACTAAAAACCAATTTTCCCAAGATATTGTTTTTCAAACCATTGCTTTTTATTTTGAGTCCATGCTAATCGCCTATGGCTCGTGGCTATTTCACATGCCATCGCTGGATTAAGCGAAAGAACTGAAACAAAGCCCTAAAGCATTGGAGGCATAAAAAAAATACACAGAGAGAAGTAGCAGAAGGAGAAGACTTAAGAAACAGAACACAGGACGCGGATTTGCTTTCAGCCGCCTCTCTCTGCTCGTCTCTTCTTCTTTCCATTTTCATTCTATCTCTCTCTGTGTCTGTTTGTCTACAAATTTCAGGAGTTTCGCCTAAGTTATCTGTGCACATCCTCCGAAAATTTTCTGCTGGAACGGTCAAAACGAAACGAATTTGGGTTTCAGATGCTTTGGGTTCTAGATTTTTCGTTAAGAGGTTTCATTGTCTATTTTTCTCTTCCCAATTTTTTCTTTCTATGTTTAATTTCTTGTTTCGTTATTGTAATTCTTAGATGTTATTTATACTTGCAGTTCAGATTTTTAGTTTTTTGATTTCTCGTAAAATGTAGTTATGACTTCTAGGGTTTTTAACTTCTGATTTGATTTTTGTGGTTTATTGTTTTTAATTTGGTTTCTAGGGTTTCTAGCGCTTTGATTTGGTTTTTATTTGATCTTGTCTTCAACTTTTTCTTATATTCTTTTAATTGTGAGCTTTATTGTTTTCTATAGGGATGGTGTAATGCTGTTCATCCGTGGTCGAGATACAAGATAGTGGATAACCTTCGAAGCACTCAGGTTATCATGGAGATAAAGACGTCCGGGAAGCCAATAGATTCGTTGTTGGAGAAGGTTCTTAGTGTGAACATCCTATCTTCCGATTATTTTAAGGAGCTTTACCAACTGAAGACTTACCATGAAGTTATAGATGAAATCTACCATCAAGTCGATCATGTGGAGCCATGGATGACTGGGAACTGTAGAGGCCCCTCGACTGCATTTTGTCTTCTCTACAAATTCTTTACCATGAAGCTTACGATAAAGCAAATGCATTCGCTATTGAAACACCCCGATTCTCCTTATATTAGAGCTGTAAGTGTACATGGTATCCATATTCTGTTCCTAGTGATGGTGTGTCTTAATTATCTGTGCATGCCTTTATATGCTAGTTTTACTTACATTCAGAATGCAACACATATAACATCACCTACGTTTTTTTGTGCTAGCTTTCCTAATTAGCTGTATATGTTTTTATATGCTGGTTTTTCTTACATTCATAATGCAATACCTATACCATCGCCTATGTTTTTTTTGTATTTCCTTTGCTAATGGCAAGTGCAGTTGTGTAGAACTTTGCTATAACCTAAGCCAGTAAACTTGAACTGATTTTAGGTTGGAGCGGGACAATCTGACTTGTGTTTGCCAAACCCTACGAGTTAGGGTAAGGCTTTATTGTTGTAATGTGATTTGTGGGCATCCTTTTAATCATGCTTAGGATCTAGACATTTATATCTTGATGTATATGTTAACACATCCACATTACAAAAAAAATTTTGTTTACAGGTATCAATGTGGTTAGATCTTGAATTATTTTTGTTACTATGGTGTTAATTATTTTGTCTTATATGTATTTGATGTTGATGAAATGCGGTTGTTGATCTGGGTGTATCAGAAGATTAAAAAAGTCAGATATGAGATGGTGATAAGATAAAAGAGAGAGTTTGGGTATATAAAGTGATACCTAGGGAGCAGTTTTGAGAAGATGTGAGATGGTGTTTATTGAAAATTTTAAATATCTATGAGAGGGAGGGAAAGGCCAAAAAGAACATGGATGGAGTTACTTAGATAGTATATGAATATCCATACACTAACTAAATATATGGACTTTGATAGATTGGGATGGAGGAATAGGATTCCTATTGTCAATCCCAACTAGTTGGGACAAGGCATTTATGATTGATTGGCTAATTGATTGATGTATTTGACATTGATAGTTTAATGGATGGCTTTTGTTATAACTATGGTTTTCAGCTTCTGATGCAAAAGCACTGATACCAGAAATTGTTTTGCAGATTGGATTCCTCTATTTGCGTTATGTTGCAGATCCAAAAACTCTTTGGGGCTGGTTTGAACCACATGTCAAAGATGAAGAGGTATTTTATCATGACCCATAGTATGGGCCTTCATTCTTCTCCTATCATCTGAATAGATTATTGTTGTTCAAAATTAGTTTATTACTTTCCCCTAACATCTGTAGTTTTTTTTAATCTTTTTTTCTTGTTTAATTCAATAAAAGGAAATAACCTTTTGTGTGACTCCATTCCATTTGATCCATTTTACCATATTCTGTTTGACTGATCAAACTAAGGTTTCATGATGCATTTGCCTGCAATAAGAGGGTGCAGTTGTTATTTCTTAAGATTTTAACTTAGAAGAAACCATGATGTACCATCCGTGTCACAACTGATTCGGTAAGCGATGTGTCGGGTGTATGGAGAACTGCCTTCTCTCCCCCAAACTGACTTACTCATGGCAACCTTCCCGGCGCACAACAACCTAAAACGCTAGTCACTACTCTACTGGGGCTAGGAAGTAAGCCCTACAACCCAAAGCTGCAAAGAACAAGTAGAATTTGCTATGGAAGCTGGCCAAGGGGGGTATTAATATGAATGAGAACTTAGAAATGGAGAAGGTAATAGCCTAAGTAGGATTCGTTTTGGCTATAATGCCCAAATCCACTATATGTTTGACACGGAATGCTGAAATTATGGAGGATGCATCTATCATCATTGATGCGTAAATAAAGATACCAATTAGTAGTGATTGAATTCCTTCTATGCTTTCACACCTGTTACGATACATGTCCAATATCATCCGAAAATTATTTTGATTCAATGTTTGTTAGCAACGATACATTTCTTCAAGTGAGTGCATGTTGATGAAATATCAAGAATGATCAGAAGAAAAATGTCCCTAGTGTTATTACGACTATTATTATTTTTTATTTTTGAGTTGCACAAGCTTGGTATCTGGTGGTTTAGTAATAAGGTGTGGATGGGTTTTGAATTGAGACCACCAAGATTGTCTATCAGTGTCTTTATCTATTACCTAGCTTCTTTATTTATGTTTAGCTTGAACTAATATTTCTACAGGAAGAGTTAGGTGTGCTTTACTCATAGGTCCTTTGCTCATTAAAAATAGAAAATTAGTACTGATATTTGACAGCCTTTGAAATAACATTCAAAAGTTAATTCTTTTCCTGTTGTTTTTTCTTTTTCCAATTTTTAACTAGGGACAGGCTGTAGTTATAATTATATTAGAGGGAACATTCACCAATTGTTAGAGAATTTGAAAATTAGAAGGTTACTTGTATGTTACTATCATACAATGAAGCATTTTGAGATTGAATTGGAGTAGGGATTAGAGGTTAGTGATATGATGGATTACGTGAGAGTAACCTTCCTGATAGTAGGGTTCTTGGGTTCATCACTTGAAGGATGTGTGTGAGGCTTGCTTCAAGACAAGGGTCATGAAAAATGGCTTGAGGAAGATGCATTAGAGGCTCATCTAATGGTGCACCCGTCTTCAATTGTGGGGTTTGAATGAGGCTTAGGCCTTTGTTAAGGTTGTCTTATGCCTAAACCTTGTGAATCATGCATCAAGTCAAGCTACAGTTATCTTTGCTAAATGGAGACAAATTCATTTATTTTCAATTTTTTTCATGATACTTTAAGTTGAAAGTGATTATGGTTTTTGTATTTTCTTAATAAGTCTATATGTTATGTATTATAGCTCTTTATTTGTTCATTTTTTTTGCAAGTAATGAATCTTTTATTAATGAAACAACAAAGTCAGTACACACTGAGAATTCAATTGCTTTCCTACAGAAAACAGCAACTACTAAGAAAACACTCCACGTCCTTTCCTCCCACAGAAATTCAGTAGGAGAAACAAATCTGCATGTTTACTCAGTCCTTTCTACCTCTTCCCTCCTCCTATCCTGTTAACTCAGCATCTCTTGGATTGGAATACCAGAAATCATATCTTCTTTATTAGCTTCTTTCTTTTCCAACTGATTGGTTTACTCGTTGGCTGAATGTGGCACTTGAATTAGCGAGATGTCCATCTCAAGACTCAAATACCATTGTTCGTGCTTTGTGACAAGATGCTGGAACCACCAAGATGCTTTGTGACAATATGCTGGAGCGACCAAGAATAATATCAGATTTAGAAATCCATTGTATAATGGTATGACAATCTCCATCCACCACTAAGTTGTAGAATCCCATATTCTTAGTTTTAGTCAGACCACATATGCACGCCAGTAATTCAGCTCTTATGTAGTTGCCTACACCCACTGGAATTGAGAAGGCGTGAAGCAATTGCCTCTTGGAATTTCCTAAAACTCCTCCCTCTTATGATTTGCCAGGATTGCCTAATGAGCCCCGTCAAAGTTGAGTTTTGTAAAACCCATAAGGTAGAGGTTTCCAGCAATAAGAAAATGCAGATTTGCTGACAGAAGAGAAGCACAAATATCTCCAATTTCAATATTGTTAGTCACACTAAATCCCTTGAATTTCTGGTAAATTTGATGACCAGGTTGCCACTTGGACCTTGGAGGTCTCAATCAATATAATTAATGGGGAGCTACTGCCTTAAGAAATTCTCTTGTTTCTTTCTTTCCAGATATGCCAAATGGTTGCATACAGTACAAGACCAAAAAGAATTCTACCTCTGCCTCCCAAACCTGGTGGTTGTGGCAGATCACCTTCTTAGGAAAGATCCAAGCCAAATCTAGATCAAGAAAGAGTGCAAATACTTTTAAAGAATCTGAGGTGTAAAGACATGGTGTTTATTTATTCATGGTTAATGCAAGTTTGTGAGACTTGTGCCTTGCACCTCACTCTTTTATCGTTTAAAATGCTATAAAAAAAATGGTGGATTGTAAAAATAGGTTTTGGTCTAGGAGATTAAAATATGCTTCCTAATAAAAAGGTCTGTAAAAATGAGGGAAGAGCATGACTTATAGGTTTATGAAGGGTGAAATACAATTACAGTTTTTGTATAATAAACATGATTTATTTATGCAATGGCTCATGAATTTTTTTCACCATCATCAAAAGTCATTATATATATATATATATATATATATTGTGCCTCAAACCATGTTTATGCTTCTTTTTTCTTTTTTCTTTTTTGGTAAATATGGTTTTCCTCTTATGAACTGATTATTATGCAGTTAATTGAAAAATATATCATTCAAATGACCGTGAAAATTAAAATCCAATGCAACATAGAAGGGCAAGGAAACTTTGAAGGAACTAAGACTTCCTTTACATTTTTTCCCTCAATTTTAAGAGGAAAACTTTGGGGGTTGATTTTAGTGGAATTTCTTGGAAAAATACTTTACATTGGACCCAAATTTTTCCAGAAATCAAAATTCACAAATTTAAATGGAATTTTTTTTCCTTTCCTGTAGATTCTGTCTACCAAACAATCCCTAAAGAAAACATATGATACAATTGGTCTTAAAACAGCCGTATGTTGTTACGATTTGAACAGCTGTGTGAGGTGGATCTCCAGTTCGGGGATTTTTTTCTGCATTGGGATCATTAGCTATTTAAGCCAGCAATCACTCTCTCAAGCCTGCAATATTAAAGTGATGTTAATTTGTAAATTTTGTAAATGATCAGGCTGTTTTTGTTGAAGATTTGTTGGCGCATACTTATAGGCTTTGCATCATTTATAAATTAAAAGGTTCTTTAGGTTATATAGATCTTTTATATATGTACGGGAATTTTTTTTTTCTCTTGAGCCAGCAATCACTCTCTTGAACCTGCGATAGTAAAATGATGTTAATGTGTAAATTTTTTTAATGATCAGCCTATTTATGTGGCAGGTTTGTTGGTGTATACCTATAGGCTTTGTGCTATGTATAAATTAAAAGGTTCTTTAGTTTTTGTTGATCTTCTATATCTGTAAGGTTTATTTATCCTTTTCCCTGAAATTTTGTAATTTTTATAATCTTTTTTATTTTGAATTTTTAGGGTTGGGAATTTTAGTGTTAGTTGTCCAGTGATATGATTGCATAAGCAGCCTGCTACTCCGGTCCTATAATTGCCAAAATATGGTTTAAAAATATTTTTCATGGGGTTGTCCAATTATTTTGCCCCTTCTTTTTCTAGAAAAGGGATTTGTCATATTCCTTTTTCAGTTTGTTTTTTTTTTCCACATTGTTGTGGATGGTTGGGAACTCTGCATTGATGACACAGTAAAATAAAGCAGAGGAAATGCGAAAGTTTTAAATTAGATAAATGCTACAATGAATTAGAATTAGACAGTCTCTTGTATCCACAGTTAAAACTGGAAATTGAGATTTCCCTTTATCGCTGTCCGTTAAATCTGTTTCTGTTACCAAACATTGAACTACTGGTGCTAATGAAACTTGAAAAAGTAACATGCTCTTTAGTGCTTGCAACTGCTTGTTTTGATGTGCTTCTATTCATGGTTTTACTCTTTAGGAATTTTCACCTGGATCAAATGGTCGAATGACGACGATGGGTGTCTATGTACGTGATTTGCTTCTTGGACAGGTCAGTTCTTGGCATTGTTAACATGCTTCTGTGTAACCGGGAAAAAGTCAACTGTGGTTACATATTGCATTTTCTTCTGGTGATTTTGTCTCAATATGCATGCTTTATATTATAGTTTATTTTGGAGGTTCTTGTTTTACTTTTGCTCAAATGCATATCTGTGTACTTGGTTTTGAAGATATATTCTGTACTTGCTAACAAATACTTGTCTGTGCTTGCGTGCGTGCCCGTGGATCCTTAATTGCTACTGCTGAAACAGTCTTTTTTAATTCAGTTATTCAGTTGTACATGTTTTTTTAAAAGAAACACTTATTCGATTTCACTGATGCTGCTGAAATGCTCTTGGTTAATTCAAATGAACATTTATTCTACTTTTCTTAAACATGAAGCAGATTCTATTTTCCATCTTGGAATGAGGCAGCATGGAGCAAAGAGTCCTCTCTTTCCTTTCAAATAGGTTTTTGATGTAAGATGTGAGAATGTGACCTAGTGGTTCAGTTTGGGTCAAAGGAGTTGTCACCATCCATGGGTCTAACCATCCATGGGTCTAATCGGTGGTGGATGGACAACTTGAAACTAATTAATTAAAATTTAAAACTGGTGCAACCAGTATTTGGGTCAAGGCATTAACTTTAAGTGGTTAGGAAGGTGTTAGGCACCCTATGGTTCAGTGAATGAGTTACCTTGTCTAGACCTCAAAAGGCCAAAAAACAGTGAGAAAAACAGATTATGATGGTAATGAGCTTCCACATGTGAAGTGTCTCAAGAACCTCACTTTTGGCTAATATTAATGCTTTTCGCATTCATCGATCCAGGCACCATATATAGTGAGATAGTTGCTTGACTTGCATTAGCATCAAATTCTGTTAGCAACTATGTTAACCACTAGGATGCGACTGAGGTGTCCTTACCCCATTGTGCAACAGGTTAGCATGATTAAAGCTTGTTTTTCATCTAGGGTGTTAGCTTTATGATATGATAGGCCTTGCCTCTGTAGTTTGATAATTCATAGCATTGTGAAATGGTTCTGATGTCTTATAAATATGTATTAGTTTAACATTATACTCTTCCTTTTTTATACTGCAAAGCCTTTGTTCATGACAATTTCACGTAAGTTTTTTTTTTTTGGGGTCATTTCTTACCTCTCAAAATTAAATCATTACAGTGAATGAATTAACCATGCATCTGATTAGCAATTATACTCTTGGAAGGTGAAAGACAATATGGATTGGCAGTGTTATCTATGGATTGGCAGTGTTATCTATCTACATACTATATTTAAGGGTGTTTTTTTTTCATGCGTTGTTGGAGTTTAATTTTTAAGAAAGATGGATATCCTTTCTTAGTGCTTAAATTGCAACAGGCTCCTTGTTGTTGTGCATATTGTGGTGATATTGTCTAATATACCAATGCTACATAATAAGTTCTCAAGCAACACTGATGGAAATTTAAGTGCTGAAGTTTTCCAACTCCTACCACATGAACTGAATGATAACTAAACATTGCTACTTCTATGTCATTTTGCATGTCTGGCCTTCAAAACCGAGATAGCTGCTGGAAAATTTGAGTGCTAGTACGGAGAACCTATTAACACCCGTCATACCTAATAATCATATTTCCATTAAAAAGGCTGTGATGAATGGAAAAGTGGTCTGAAGAGTATTACTCAGCTTCAAACACAAAATTACAAAGATGGGAGATAGTAGGGCACACTGTGTGTTCTGAAAGAAGTCAAATGATGGGTTATTTGGCTTGAGGTGAGAAAATTGATAACACCTTATGGGTAAGGGGTCTGCATAATAGGGGAGAAGAACATTGTTCAAATGAGGAAACATAGCATATTTTTTTAAGCGCTTAGATAATGACTGTTAATGGCTATGGATTTCTTCAACTTTCATTCCACCAGCCAATAAAATAATCATCCTCATTTCGAAGTGCGCATCCTTTGACCACCTAAACCACATGCTATTGCAAGTTCCCTAAGCACTTAGGCTAAGCCATAACTTGGTGATGGTTTTGCACCTTGGACCATGTGAGCCTATCACCCTTTGGCTTATCATGGGATGTTGTGGCGCTTAACAAAACTAGTGCCATTGTTATGAGGTCAGATTGATAGACTATGCTGTTCTCTTTGGAGTCTGAGTACAACTTATGTGGTTGGTAAGCCATGACACAGCTCCACATGGAAGGTTGAATGCTACATTGTGACAAAAAAGTATGTTTGATGTAATTGTGTGGCATTTGCATGCCCATGAGTTGATTTATGTAGTGTGAATAGAAAGAAAACAAGACAAAGGTAAGAGTAATAGATGTAAAGAGAATGCTTTTTTTTATGAATATGAAAGAAAATTGCAAGAATGCTAGGATTCTAGGGAGGCAGGTTTTATAATAATGGTATCTTGGTAAGCCGACTGGTATTAGCAAGCACTAACGAGGATGTAAGCTTTTCACTCCTTTGTGAGGAGAAAATATCACCTCTACTTGCGAATTGTATTAGTTGCTTCTTGCACTAGTTTTGTAGGACAAATATATATATATAGATATATATGGATATAAGGCACCAAAATATGTGTAATGTATATAACGGCCGGGGGGTACCTTGGATAATGTGCCACAAATTGCACCAGTTTTCCAAAAAATAAACTTGCAAAACCCAGTTATGATGGCTATTTAATATTTTTTTGTTTTTTTTTTATTTTCCACAAATGCTTCTTAGCATTTAAGAATATAACTACTGTAAGTTGCCACAATCCACTTAGATTTTAAAAATCCAATTTTAATATCCATTACATAAAATAAGATTCTTGTTGCAATTTCATGTTTAATTATCTGTTATAAAAAGGATAGAAAACTTTAGCTTCTATAAATTTCTCCTTATCTATTTGGATACTATATATAATTGGAGGTGTTCCTTTGGAGAATGTGCAACAAATAGAACCAGTTTTCCAAAAAAAAAAAAAAAACTTGAAAACCCAGTTATGGCATATTCTTATAAGGGAAATTTAGTCTTCTTTTTTTATTTTCCACAAATGACCCTTGGCATTTAAGGATGACTTTTTTAAATTGTCACAAGTTTTTTCCAAAACAACCTTATAATGCCTTGTTAATGTTTCTTAGAGGCAAGTTGAACTTTTCAAGATATATATATTATTTTTTTACACTTTCTAAATAATACCCTTTAGCATTTTTCAAACCCTTGAATGTCCTAAACAATTATCTAGGTTGAAGGCACGTGTTGAATGTGGTAATCCTTAATCACAAAAAAGTATAGATCAAAACCTACAGATAATGGTTGTTTTTGTTTTTTTTGGTGGGGGTGGGGGGGGTGGTGGAGGTTACCTTCAAAATTAAACGTTACAGTCCTTTTTGTGGATCATGATTGGATCGTATAATATATAGTTCAGTTTGATTCATGGTCCAGCCCTTAAAGCAATGGTCCTATACAAATATTTGCCTAGGTTGTTTTGTTCAGTTCTTTTCATCTAGTGAAGTCATTCCCTTCATCATGTCCCATAAATGCTGAGGACTTTGGTAACTAAATGACTGAAAGATCAATTTGTCCTTGTAAGACTATGTTGAAACGTGGTTTATGAGGTTTTTTTTGGAAAAAAGGTATTCTAGCAGGTGCCATGTGCAGAATATCACATTGGCAAATGAAAAGAATACATAGGTAATTGTTTGGGATATCCAAGGTTTTAAAAAACTGATAAAGGATATTATTCAGGAAAAAAAATGGGACCAACTTGCCCCTAAGAAGTATATTACAACAGGGCATTATAAGGTTGTTTTGGGAAAAATTTAGGGCAATTTTCGTTACCTTTAAATTCTAAGGAAAAGGCTAAATTGTTCCAACAAAAAAAAAAGTTGTAATTAGGTTTTGTAGGTTATTTTTGAGAAAAATTTTATATTTGTGGAACTTCTCCAAATGACTCCCTCCCATTATATATGGTATAGATAGATAGATAAGAAAAACATTTTGATAGCTAAAGTATTCTAATTTTTAGTAGCTAATTAAACATTAAGCATTAAAGCAAAAGGATTCTTTTATAATTAATTAATTAGAGAATTTAAAGAATTTTAATTTATGTGATAGATATTGAATATTGAGAGAATTTAAAGGATTCTTTTACAATTTTTTGCTCGAGGCTTTGGAGGCTTATGTTAAAGTTGCTCCCTCATGTGATTAAGGACTGCAAATTTATAGTTGGAAAAGGCGATAGAGTACGTTTTGATGGAGAGATATGACTTGTGGTGGAGAGATATGTGCTTAAGATAGAAACTCCCTACTCTTTGCAGACTTAGCAGGAATCGGCTATCTTGAGTGATGTTATGATTCATTTCAACTCAAATTATGTGTAGAACATTGTCTTTAGGCGGAGTTTATTCGATTTGGAACTGTAATAATTGAAGAATTATTACAAGAACTATATAGTGCCCCTCTTTGTCCGGTGGAGTATATGAGGGTATGGACTAAAGATAGTTCTGGATTCTTTTCAGTCAAATCAGCCTATATGTCTTAGGCCTCAACAGGTACGTTCTCTCATTCAGCATGGTTGGTTTGAATAGTAATAACCCCTCTAAGGTTTCTTTTTTCCTACGGACGGTCTCTCTTGATAATATCCTAACGATATATCACTTGCAAAGTAGAGGATGGCAGTTCCCCAACAGATGCATCATGTGTAAGAGTAGGGACCGATTCTCCTTGTTTTATGAATCATCTGGCTCACCTGCACCAGTTGCCTCTTGTTGCTATCACATTGTGCTTATAGTTTCTGACCCTCTTTGAGAGTTTTTAGCACATGCTTTTTGTTATTACATCTCTATTTTTTTTCCTTTGATGAATAAATTAACACATCTCTATTGATCACCACCTTTTTCATACCTGAGAAAGATATATCTTATCGATTTTGGATTAAGCTTTGACCTTTGCTCACTGTGTATAGGCACATAGGTAGGGCACTCAAATTATCCTCATCTCAGAGCAATTTACCTCCCTTCCTCTCCATAACTATTTTACAACTTTCCCATCAAGTGCTGCTCTAGCTGATTTCTTGATGGTGTAGCATGCCATGTTCACCACCTGAGCTCATACATACAGAGGTAGATCAGCATTCAACGTGAGACACCTTGCTCCATTTTCAGTGGTTCCATTCATCCTTTCTGCTACACCATTTTACTGTGATGTTCTGAGGATTTTGAAGTGTCTTTTAATCCCATGAATTTCACAATATTTCAAAAATTATACATCCTCATACTCAGTACTATTATCCGTCTTGAGACACTTAATTTGTTTCCTGATTTGGTTCTTGACTTCTGCCTTCCATAGTCTAAACTTCGTAAAAGTTTCAGACTTGTTTTGCATGTATTAATCCCTGACTTTATTTGATTAGTCGTTGATAAAGCTCACAAATCAGCGAGTTGGCTTACTTTCTTTCAGAATTATCAAGTGCACCTTCGTCCCTTGGCATCATATGATTACTGCTTAATTGCTTTTTATGTAGTATGTACTTTGCCTCCTCTGACTTGTATCTAGCCATCTGGAATCAAAGCTTATTGGCATCCAAGTATCTTAAAATGTATTGGTCTTTAGAACTTGCACACATGTAAAGTCAGACTTATCAGCTCATTTTGCCAAAAGCCTTTACCAGTAACTTATCCTTCTTGTTGAGATCTTTAATTGGTGCCTATAAAGTAAGATATGTGGTACAAATTCATTGAGTGCTTTAACTGTGCCTTTCATGCCTTGGTGCTTTTGCTCCAAGATACCCCCATGCTCTACAAACTGATACATAATAGCTACTAACATTTTTATGCTTAATATATGTTCTTTAGTGCACCAATGCACTCATTGAGTTGAGAAACACAATTACTAATATTAGTTCTTTTTGACATCTTTGCGTTGGTTATAGTGCCCTTTTCTTGTTGATCCTTTCTGCGCCTATCATTGCAACTTTTATAGCCTTGTCCTTATACCAATTGTAATAGACAACTATTTTCGATACAATAGTGTGGTGTTTGCATCCCTATGAGTCACGCTACAGTTGTAAACAGAGGGAAATAAGCAGAAATATGAGTCGCCTTAGATTTGCACAAGTGAAAGAGTCTTGGAGTGTCTGACAATTGTTTGTGGCATGTGCATCTGAGGTCAAATGTGTTTTTAAAATTTTTGAAGGCCCTAATCAAGTCAAAACTACAATTAAATATGTATGATGTAGTGACTCCTGATGTATCAATGGGTGCTACTACCTTGATTGATTTTGCTTGTTACTATTTGTTTGTATTCTCTTTTTGATGACTTAGTCAATTGTATATTTTTTTTACTAATATGTTACATATTGTAATTTATTAGGATTATGAATGATTATATTCTTGTTATATTACTCATTTTCCTGTCATTTACAATGTGTCTCTAATTTATGGACATTATTTTTATCTTTCTGGAATAAGAAAATAAAAAAATGTTGTTTCTGTTGAAATTTTGGTGGCATGATGTGACGTGCCCCCGAAATTCCGACCAATTCATAACAAACCTTGATGGCTGTGACAATAAGTTGCATGTTTCCAAATAAAATTTCACATATGCCATATGCCAATTTACACAAATTTTTTCGGTTTACGATAGCTATTTGTATTGTTTGGATTTATTAGTTATAACCGTATAATTACATATCTTCTTATAAGCTGCATTCAAAATTTATCCTTTTCTGAAGTTCCATGTTCCCCTCAGTTAGGCTGAATTTTATGTCAGAAAAGAAAAAAAAGAAATTCCTCAAAATCTTCCCAAAATTTCTGTTGGAAATAGAAGCATTGGTTGTACATAGTAATTGATTCTTTATCCATGAGCTGGTTTGATTGAATATCCATAGAGATTTACATTTTTCTTCCACACTTGATAAATTAATAATGAGACGGTTAGATCAGGATGGTTTTATTGTGTAAGCCATCACTGCCATCACTGTTAAAAGGTGTTCCTTCTATATCTTATTTACATAGATCTCATGAGAACTATTGGAAATGCTGGTCTTCCTGAAATGCCATTTAGCCCCGATTCCCAAATCAGGAGTTGTTGGGTTTGAAAACAAAGATGCAATAAAATGGTATATGATGTACTGAATTCACCACATTTTTGATAGGCTATGATACTGCTTTTGTTTTTCTTAGTCTTGTCCTTCTGTTTTTTTTAAAATTCTAATAACATGGTTTGCTTTTGTTGTCCTTTGGTTTTATATGTAATATTATTTGCTATCAGTTTGCTTTTTTGTGCCTTGAAAGATTGATATTTGTTTGAATTGTACCATTGCGATAATGCATCCTTTCTGTTACTCGTTTTACCTTCTGGATGGGGACTGGAAAGATCTATGAAGAGAGCTCACTTGAAAAGTTGTACCAACTAGCAGGATATGCTGTTGAGTTCTGTCTCATTGATGTTGAGTTATCATGTCATAGACTCAATACAGCTGTCATTGCTGTGGTTTCTAAGCGCTACACCTAGTCAAGAAAGGATGATTAACAACTCAGGTTTCTTCTCTGCTCCTAATTGGATTTTTGGTACATAATATGCATGCTCAGCAATCCAGAACGAGAATTTGGTAATTCTTGGAATGGCCTGGCCAGGCACTGATTTTATTTCATGTTGATTACTTTGATTGCATATTAGATGCATTTTGACATTATAATAAGGATTCCATTCAAGTGAAGGTTCTAAATCTAGATTTTGTCTTTGAGGGAGTGGAGCATTGATTCTACTGTGTATGAACAGTCTTGAGATTGTCATGAACTTTCTTTTCTTGGCATATTTTCTTGAACATGGTAGAAATCAATGAAATATGTTGGCCATGTTGTTCTTTATGCATTGTGTTTTCTTAATTAGGTTATGCTCTTAAAAATTTCAGTGTTTTTTTTTATCCTGTTGTCAATTCAACTATTGATCAAACCATTTGAAGCTGGGTTTTTGACCTTTTTTTTTTGTTGGTCTTTTGTTTTAATTTTATTTTTTAATTTATTCCTCTTTTTTGACATTTTAAAAATACGCAGTTGTATGGAAGAAGCCTGGATTGCTGGTTAAGCCAAGTAGGCCATATCTGAAATATATGGAAGTAAATAAACTCATATATGAAATTTAGGCATATCAAAGTATTGTGGAAAGCAAATCAGCTGATGGTCCCTCATCCTTTCTTCTAGAAAGACGATAAATTGGCTTAATTACTACACTGGCTGACAATAACCAAATATAAGAGGTCTAATCCCCAAAAAATGAATTAAAGCTGACCAAAGTAATGACAAACTGTAGAATATTTTTCTTTACTTCCTCCACATTTTTTTAGTCACTTTTTCCATCTTGGCCATTTCTATCCATTCCAAAAGCCCAACTAGGAACATAAAGTTCAAAGCTTATATAAATTGGATAAACATTCTCTGCCATTTCAGTGATAGTAGTATTTGCACTTCAAGCAAGTTATTTTTTTCCTTTTTACTAAAACCCCGTTCAAGTTGAAGTAATGACTGTTTGTACGTTATTATATGAGGCTCCTTGTTGGAATGGGGTATTGTTTCGTTATTTAGTTGTCTGGGAAGGGTGGATTGCCAATGGGTCCCTTGTTGGAAACTTCTCCTGTGTGGTATTGTTTTGTTATTTAGTTGTCTGGAAGGGTGGATTGCCAATGAACTAATCTTTGACATTTTCTGTAAAGTGGTTGCCCTTGGGCTTAAACCCTTGTGCTTATGTTAGAAGGCCCAAGGTTTTTACCATAGCACAAAGTCATGGTTTCTACTTAACATAATTGTGCATGTGGCTTTATTACATGGCACTTTTAAGCGTATGGATGAAAGATTTATTGCTGTGGAAGATTGTCACTGTTTTCTGTGTACTTTTGTTGTTCTTTCTGTACACCGCTGACATGCAGCTAACTATTGGGAGAAGCTTATTTATGTTTGATTTGTTTATTGATGTTTACTATTTCTGTCTGGATTCTGGAATCAACTGTGTTTATGGATGTTGTCTTCAGGTGGCATGTGATCAGAATTTTATGTTTCATTTACACACACCTTGTAGTATGTTATTTATTTATTGTTTTGTGACTAAGAAGTTAATTCTGGTTTTTTAGCTGTGATTTTTTCTTGAAAGAGACTCAGGACTAAATGCACATTTTTTTTTTCTCTAAATGTTTGTTCTGTTAATCCTTTAGAAACACTAGATTTCGTGTTTCTTGTTTTTTTTTTCTCTCTCTAGCAATATATTTGGAAGTAATGAATTGACTTGATGCACCACAGTACTACTTTGATACACTCTTCCCCCGTGTCCCTGTTCCCATCTTGCGGCAAATTGTAGCCAACCTTGAGAGGATGAAGCTTCCAAGCAAACACTCTGGTGTGACTGGGGAGGCGAGCCATCGTGGATCTGATGACACTGCTCGTCGGCCTCCTTCTGTGAAAGCTGCTCTTTCAGTTTCATTTGGCCAGCGTGCTCCACATCGTGCATCAACGAGGGATTCATCGCCAGTTCGGCGAACCATACCACCCCCTCTTGACAGAAACAGCAGTGATGATGCACGAAGATCTCCCAGCAACTATCGTAGCCGGAGCTACGAACATTCTGATCGGGAGCGTTCAGAGAGGGATAGGGACAGACACAGGGACAGAGAAAGGGACAAGGACAGAGACAGAGACAGAGACAGGGATAGAGAGAGGGAGAGGGATAAGGACAGGGACAGAGACCGGAGGCATGACTATGACCGGAGAGATAGAGAATATCATCAGTCCTCCAAGTATATAGAGAAAGAAAGCGGCAGACGAGGTTATGACAGGAGCAGCCGTGATGGAAGTAGCAGGCTCAGAGATTCTCGCAGAAGTAGAAGTAGAAGCCGTAGCAGAAGCCGAAGCAGAAGTGTGCAAGCACAAAGTGCAAGTGCATCACACCATTCAAGTTCACCAAAAGAAGGTACCAAAGAGAAGGTGTCTTCAGCATCTACTAATCTGGCCAAGCTGAGGGATCTGTATGGTGATACAAGTGATCAAAAGGGGAAGAGTGGCATGGAAAGGTTTCCTCCCAGGGATGACAATGGTGAAGAAGTGTTTAGGCTAGGTGGTTCTACTTGGAAGTAAGAGAGTTTGCATTGCATCCTGGCATGGATGCTCAAGGGTGGCATTGATGTAGGGAAATTGGTACACAATTTTTTTATTCCTTCGCTTCCATGGGGCTGCTGCAGCAATCTGTATATCTACTCTGAAGAGCTTTGATCAGGTCAAATTTGGAACGTGTTTATCTTAACTGACATGTATTTTATATTTGTATCTCCATCCAACATAGCCGATTGAATCTTTCAGTTTGAGCAGCTGATAAAACAAGTAACATTGTTCTATCTTCATAAGCAAGAAAATGGTGAATTCATTGTTGCTTCACAAGCAATATTTGGCTGAGTTTTCTTTTGAACTGTTTTGATGAGAAAACCACTGCCTGGGGCTAGTCTTAATGCTTTCTAAATTCTGAGGTTAGACAGAGAATGGATGTGATTTGTGC
The DNA here is from genome assembly GCA_947561395.2 of Buxus sempervirens. Taxonomy (NCBI): domain Eukaryota; kingdom Viridiplantae; phylum Streptophyta; class Magnoliopsida; order Buxales; family Buxaceae; genus Buxus; species Buxus sempervirens. The sequence goes on from OX387193.1 coordinate 29,135,555, forward strand.
GTTCATTCTTCCATTTCGCATTTGTTTGGATTGTGTAACATTAAGAAACATGGGATTTGTGTAGGGGTGCTTGTCGGGCTGGCCGGGCACGGCACGGGCAGGTTTAAACATAATAAAGGATATGCTAACAACAAATAAAAGAAAAGTGAATATAACTAGAAACCATATCATGAAAGCTTTCCAAATGCTCAAATTCTTTTGCAAGTTAATGCAAAAAGTAATCCTACAAAAGGGAAATAAATTCTTATTTACTCTACTCATGGCTATCATCCTCTCTAATTATAAATATGGGTTTTTAAATATTTTAAATAAAGTTTAGTTTTTAAAATAAATATATGTGCTGCCATACACTAGGAAAAAATTCTAGTTAATTTTCCTTGTATTATGAATTTAAAGTATTGACAAGTTAAGGGTCAGTTTTTTTTTTTTCTCTTGTGGGAAGATTAATCGGTACTCGATGCCTTACAAAACTTAGTAGAACATAAGGGAGACCCTTTTAAGTTGTCCATTAAAGAATGGCTGGACAACTTAAACTTCCTATTAATTGAAATTTTAGATATAAGTAATTGTTTTGGACATCAAGAGGCTTAAAACATTACCAAAGGATATTTTTTGGAAAGTAAAATATAGAAAGACCAACTCACCCCTATAGAAATGTATTATGACCGTACATGATAAGGTTATTTTGGGAAAAAATAATTATGTTTTTTACACGTGCGCTTCCCACTATATTAGCAGTATAGATATAATACAGTTATAATTTTGTAGTATTTATAAAATCAAATTCATATTAAGTATTAAAAATGAATCTTACAATTTTTAACAAGTTGAGTTGAAGCTTGAGAATTGTTAATAAGCCTGAGCCCAAAAGTTTTTAATGAGCTTGAGCTGAGCCCAAACCTTCCCCAAGAGTATTTAGTTTATTAAATGAATTGAAAGCTGACAATTATCATTTATCAATGGAATGTACAAAAAACATCTAACCTTAAAAAGAGCTTTAGCAGCAACTAAAGGACCCAAAGTGGCAAAGAGTATAGAAATTCGTCCCTATTTGCGAAACCTATTAGATGGAATCTAGAGGAAAGCAAAATAAAATGAACTTTCCATGTGTTTAGTTCATAGGAAAATGTAGGCCCATCAAAAAATAATATTCCGAAAAAACCCTATTTTTCCATTAAAAGGCTCTCAACATTTTCCTCCCAAAATGAATAGAAAATAATGGAAAATAACTTTACTTTCCACCGGCTTCCACCTAACCAAACATAGAAGTAAACTATGTGATTCAAATTTAAGCCCTTAATGTAAGTTTTAACTTGTTAAAAAAACTAACAAAATGACGAGAAATAAAAAGTAAACAAAGAGACTTGATTTATGTGGTACGCCCATGGATAATGAGACTTTTATATAATCAAACTACTAGTTGTTTTACCTGTGCTTAGCATAGGAACCTTTTTTTTAAATAAAAAAAATTTTAAATAAGTAGTAGAATGCACGCGCTATGCGCGTGTTGAAATGGAAAATAAAATGACATTTTTTTTAATTTTTTAGATGATGTGACTTGCTAAGCAAAGCACCTTAGATTAAATTTTTTAAAATTTTAATTCAGTAGAAATTAATATCATTTTATTTTAAAAAAAAATTTACTAAATTTCAAAAAATGAAATATAATTATAAATAGATCAAGAATGCAATCTATCCATAAAAATTTAAAATAATTATCTATATATTTTAATGATATTTAATTACATAATATAAATGAGATTTGGGAAATACTTATCTATTTTAAAGATATTTAATTACATAATATAAATGAGATTGGGGAAATTGGGAAGTATCTAATCGTTCTCGTTTTTAGGTATGCCTTCTTACATCTTATCTAAATCTGCACTATAAATGAGTTAGGACCCACTGTTTCCTTCATCGCCGAGATTGGGGAAATTGGTATCTAGTTGGGGTAGTTTCGACACAAAATATTAGGCCAGAAATTGGCCAATTCACTTTATAAGTAGTATAGATTTATAATGCCTATCACTATTAAATAAATTTAACAAAATTTTGTTACTACTATAAGCCTTAATTATTTATATTTTGATCTATATTTATATCTTTTTCCTATATCTTGTTCCTATATCTTTATCTTACTAAGCATGGGAAAATATAATTTTCATTGATTATATTTTATTAAATAATCTAAAATGTGTATTAGTTTAAATATATGAGCAAGACATTTTGACATTATATGTTAAGTAATGGACTAATAATTAAAAAAGTATGAAAAGACAGAAAAAGTAATAAGAGAAAATGTATTTTTTAGTTTAAAAATTTTGACAATATACATAAATTGTTGGACACAATATTGATTTGGCTTACAGCTGAGAATGAGTATATATATATATATATATATATATATATATATATATATATATATATATATATATATATATATATATATTTAATTTAATAATGGATTACTTCTTGACAATTGGAAAGTTTCGAAAATACTCCTAAAAGACTTCTTAACTTCATTAAAAGATAATAATAAAATATGATAAGAAACAAATTGTTTGCAAGACTTTTGAGGGTGTTTGTTAAGAAATACTTTTTAACATTAAAATAACACTCAAACTCTATTATTTTAGAAAAATGTAACTACTTTACAATTATCAAGCAGTAGATGATAAAGTGCTAGAAATGCATAATTAAGCATTTCTAATGAAGTGAAAAATAGGGAAATGTCTTTTAAAAGTGCTTAATTATGCAATGTAATACACAAGAGAGCCTAAACATTAAATTGAAATTATCTTGGGATTAATAGGCTTAATTATGCATTGGTTTGTGCTAATGTTGCATTGCAAATTTGATTTCTCTTTTTAAGATTTTGCAATTTACTTGTATACCCTTTCCGCTTATATTGATTTGTTTTGTTAACAGGGGTAAAATAGGGAGCTCAACCAATGAAGGAGAGGTCGTTGGAGCTCAACCAATGAAGGGGAGTTCGTTGGGAATTGACAAATGGAGAAAGGGGAAGCTTCTAGGAAAGATGAAGAGCAAGGGTCATTACAAAAAAAGGAGATTTCGGATAGGTTTTAGGCTTAGTTTTTCAGTTTTCTTCTTCACTTTTCTTTGCCGTATTTTCCTTTTTTTTTTTTGGAGCTGTGTTTGAATGAACACATCAGAACCTGCACCATGCGTGAGTAGTTTTGATCCTAAGCTCAGGTGGAGTTCTGGAATGGGTTGTAGTCTCTGTTTCCTTTGATCTTCACATTGGTTTTAATTTGTATATTTTTTTGAATCTTCTATCAGAACTTATTATATTAAAACAAAGTTTCTTCAAACTAATCTTTGATCCACTCTTGAAAAAAGGCACAATGGATGCTTAGCTTTTGAATTGGGTTTCTTTGTTCAGATATGCATTCCAGATCTGATCTAAAGTTCAATGGGTATATTAGATGTATCAAAAATTCATTTTATATTATTAAATCATCCGATTATCAATCTCATGACTGAGTTAGTAATTGAAGAGGAGAATATCAGAGAGGAAGATGGATAAAACCCACGTAAAATCCTGAAATTTTAATTAATAAATTAAAATTGGATTTTATGATTAATAATTAAATTATTGGTGGAAATTTCAGGGAAATGAAGACGAAGGTTATTTTGGAAATTTTTGAGAAATCTAATGGTGAAAATTTAGAATCAAGGTAAGTTATTATTTCATTTTGAATTGGTGGAGTATAAATTTGGTTTAGAGTGGCATCACACTGAATCATTTATTCATGTTCTTTGGCTATGTAGAGTGAAAGTGTGGTGGAACATGTATACTACCATGAGAAAGAGAGAGAGAGAGAGAGAGAGAGAGAGAGAGAGAGAGAGAGATTTTGGCAACAACTATAAATAGTTGCCTAGAATTTGATTTTTGTTTTGTTTGGTCGTGGAGTGCAGAATTCTCTAGAGCATTCTAGAGAATAGAAGAAAAAGAAGGAGAGGAGCTCAGATCTGGATATTGGTGAAGGAATTGAAGGAAATTGAAACTCTCGTGTTGTTGTTGAGAAAACTATTGAAGAGAAAATCTAACTTAGAAGCTGAAATCGATTGGAATATTGAAGAAATTGAGGAAACTCTAGATCAGAGAGGAATTTGAGTGAGTATTATTGTATTTTTCGTAATTAAAATCAATTGAAGAGAAATTAATCAGATATGTTCAAATCTGGATTGATTGAATGGAGTTTTGATACATTTAAGAGAATTGGAAGAGATTGTAGCATATAAACTCAGATTTCGGATCAAACACTTCCATGAGCTGGATTTGAGCTTGATCTAAACTTCCTAGAGGTAAGTAGCACCTTTCTAAATGAATTTATGTTGAAATTTTCGAATTAAATGCATAAGATTTGAAATTTAAAGGTTGAGATCAAGTTTTTGAGCTAATTAAGTAGAAATTATAGATCTGATCTACAAATCATGTTAAATTTTCGTTTATTTAGGTAGAGAACTTTCTATTAATGTTTTAGAAGAGCATTGAATGGTTTTAGAATGATTTAATTAGGTTTTGGTAGCTTAGATTTCAAAAATTCAGAAAATCTGGAAATTTGTTTGCGAATTTGTATTTTGGTCGAGCACCTGGAGTCGCGCTCGAGCGCTATCTCGAGCACCCCGCCTGTGTTTTCTTTAAAAATTCAGAACCTGAAAGTTAATAATTCTTGTTAAGCTGAGTGCTCAATCTGACGCTCGAGCACTCTGCCGAACGTCCATTTTCCAGATTTGAATCCTTCCAACGTCTCTATGGACGCTTAAGCGCCATGTTGAGCGCCTAACATAGAAAACCCTATTTTGAGGAATTTGAGCTGATTTCAATTACGGATCGGTTTTTAATCAAATCCAACCTATGTAAAAATAAGATTTAAGTATTTAGAATGTGTTGGCATAGGAATTATCTCAAAATTCAATTTAACAAAGAGTTTGGGCACATTCTACTAAACTAGGTATTTGAGAGACTTTTGGTTCCAAATCATTATAGAATGAGTTTATTTTTATTCCACTACTTGTAACATCTTTCTAAGATCTTTTCTAAGGTGCTTCCAAAGGCCAATCGTAAATTCGAGTTTATACCAAATATTTTACCACCTATTCCTCCAAATTGGCTTATTTAATCATTCATTTTAATCATGATTTACGTAAATAAACCCCTAAGAATACAATTTTGGTCAAATTAGAGAAGTTGGTGTTTTGAGCTCTATTTTGCATTGTTTTAATTTAATATGAACTTGAATGGAAAACTTGCATTGGATTTGGTATATATTGAGTTATTCCTACAGATTCGGATTATTTGTTTTATCTCATGATTGAGTTAATGTAAGAACTATTTTGGTTATTGATATTTGTCTTGAGGGCATATATTTGAGATCTCCATGATGGAGTGGATTTGGTCATGATTGATCCATGATTATGTATTGAGTACATTGGTTTACATGTTGGTTTGTTTTAAGCTATTTTGGGTTTAGCTTGTTATGGTTCCATAATTTAGCTAGCAAGTGAAGTCTGTTTATCTTTGTTTGGATTAAGTCTAGTCTCCTTAATACATTTCCTCCATGATAGAGAGGCCTTTCCATGAGGGAATGTGTTGCAGCAACTTCGTTTCCACCATGAGGGTGAGGTCTTGTATATTTCCACCATGAGGGTGATGACATTAGTACTAGATATGTTGCAGTTGTTCTCAGACTGGATTGTATCCGTTTCCACCATGAGGGTGAGGTCTTGCATATTTATACCATGAGGGTGATGATATTGGTACCAAATATGTTGCAGTTGTTCTTTGGCTGGATTGTTTGGAGCTAGATCTCAACCTTTCAGAGTGGTCAAATTTCATGAGTCCTACTATGACAAATTGATTTAATAACTATATTATTGATTTGATTTACATGCTGGATTTCTTGGGTTTATATCATATTGATTGCTGTGTTATTTTTGGATTATTCGGATTATCCGTGTTATCGTCACTGTTATATGTTTTATAATTAATTCATGTTTTAGAACTGAATAAAATGTATTTGAGCATGCATGTGCTACTTGCTGGGATATTCGTATCTCATTCAGTTTTGTTTTGTTTTCTGATTTGGAGAAGACGATACTGGAGGGTAGATGCATGGATCATGTGAATTTAGACTTGAGATATGGTATTTAATATTGAGTTTGGGAATATAGTTGACTCTGATTATGTAGATTATTGTTTTATTCATGTTTTCCTTCACTTTGATATATAGATCCTGTGGATTAGTTAACTCTTCGGAGATGAGTTACAGTTTCATTACATAACCCGGATCCGGGGCGTTACAACCCATGAAAGGGCAATACCTGTAGCTTAGGTGTTTGGTATTTTGATCCTTAGAACTTTTTACTTGTAGTTTGGTTTGCTCTTAAATTTAGCTTTTATTTTTTTTGAAATTTGTTAAGTGTGTTCAGTTTTTCATGCTTAAGTAGATAATTTGATCTGGGTTTCTTTACAAATTTTTCTATGCTATCATTTTCCTATTGTATAAAATAAGAGTAGTTTATCTTACTTGTGTAGTGTAACTAATATTTTGTTAACTAGATTGTTTAGGTTTGGATTTATTCGTTTCCTTTGTTAAATTTAACTTTTTCATCACTTATCATTTCTGTTTTCTTCTAATCATCATGTCCCTATGGGAATCGACCTTGGGACTCACCCAAGTATTATAACTTGACACTCCGACGCTTGGAAGCAGCACATTTGCGAACACATCAAGTTTTTGGCGCGGTTACTGGAGACATCGGTGTAATTAGAAGTGGTTCCATCAACTAGGAGGAAATTTTTGGTGTTGTGAATCTCTTCACAACTTTGGTGCTATTTGAACCTCTTAGTCTAATTGCTATTTTTTTTTATTTTGTTCATTTTTTTTCATTGTTTGTATTGCATTTGCATGTCTGGTTGGATTAGGGATTATACAAACAGGTTGGTCAGGTCTGATTCTAATATTTAATCTGAATTTGTATCTATTTCTCTTGATTCTACATCTGAAATTCAAAGCACCATGGCTGAGAATGATCAAGATGATAGGTTGGCCCCTATAGGTGCCTTTTCTGAATTCACGTCCACGTGTCCAATGTAGTCTCCATGGTGTCGAAATGTTGATGATGTGTCTTTAGATCTGGATTCTGAGTAGGAGAGGTACGTCCGAAGTTGGCCTAAACCACCGAATCAGCAGCCGTTCCCACGCTGTTTCCAAACAGAAGAGGGGCAGGAGTCGATAAGACGTGATAGGTAAGCAATGGCTAGAATGAGAGATGGGAGATACTCAAGTGATCCTTTTGTATACCAAGCTAGAGAGCTCCTTTTATGGTGAAGACAGAGAAATCTGAAGGACTTAGAGAACTTTTAGTAAACTTGGAGAAGGTTGAGTAAAAAAAAATTAAGTTTTGTTCTTAGTAGTCCAAGAATCAGGGATGCCCCAAATGAACAAGGGCTCTCATATTTATAGCAAGCGTGGGTCTCCAAGATGGTGACACTTGTCACGATCTGGGGCTTTAGGCATGTTTAATACCTATCATGAATCTGGTCACAAAATGGCAAGGTTCAGGTAAGAATAAGAGATAATTATTATTTTTAAATACAATAAATAATGGAGCTCTCTAATTGGTACAGTGGGTTCCACATGTCAACATGTGAAAGTATGTCACTTGACGTCTACATCATTCTAGGTTGGCATGCCAAAGCTCGTCACTGGCTGCCAACGATTCCTACGTCCGTGTCCGCCACACCTTAAGGACCGCTAGGTAACCCCCAGTTAATGGGTTCTCGCCCAAAACAGAGATCTCCACTCCAATATGCCAAATAAGCTTTATATTTAATTTAAATGAATCATGTCATGTTTAATTATTATTTTTATCGGATAACAAATAACCCACGACAGATAATTATATAGGTGACGTGTCAAGTATATAAAAACGGTCATCTACATTAAGCCCCCTTTTGCGTTTTTGCAATTTTCAAATGCCAAAAGCAAAATAAAAGTTTATGGGCTATTTTGGTAATTAGCAATATTGACTAATTTTTAACTTTAAAAAGTTTGTCTCAGTTAAAGTTTGCCTCAATTAAATTGGTTGTGCCAAGGTCTTACCAAGACAATGACAGGTTAGTGGCAAAGTTGTAAAATCTTGAATTTTTAATAACATTAAGAAATTGGATTTTTATGGTTGTTAATTTATTTAATTGATGGAAAACTTCAGAAATGGAGAAAAGTAAGTTGTTTAGAGGAAAATTCAGAAAATTAAGAATAAATAAAGATTAAAGTATTTAAATAAAGGTTAAAGGATTAATTAGATTAAGTAAAGCAAAAAACTTTTTTTAAAGAAATAATTGGTTTGGTTTGGGTCGGATTGGTTCGGTTCAATTTCATTGAACCGGTTTAATTATTTAATGAAATTATATATAAATTATATAAGATGAAAGAACCCGTAGGTTTTTTCATTTAGGTCGTTGAGGGTTAGAGAGAAAGAAGAAAACGCAGAGAAGAAGAGAAGGAAGAAGGAGAAGAAAAGACGATTCGAGCGTGGGTTCTCACGTCTCCAGGTAAGTAGCACCCTTCCTAATTACTATTTACAAGGAAATCGCAGATTAAACGAGAAATATGTGTTCGTTGGTTTCATGTGATTTTGGGGTTTCGTTGTTTGATTGGTGTAAATCCAGTTGTAAATGGTTGGATTGTTATTCGTGGGTGTTCCTGGATGTTTTTCGAGCTTCAAATTGCAGTGAATTCTAACACTAGAGTTTAATCTCTAGATTTGAGTATTTTGGGGTCATTTGAAGAAAAACCTACGGATTTGTCGTGATTTATAGGTTAAATTGTTATAGAAACATTTAGAAAGTATTCTCTAATGAATCAGAAGCTATTCCTAAAGTTTTAGAATCATCCAACTAAGATTTGGTAGTAAAACTTCAGAGAAAACCTCCAAAAATCGCGACTGTTTCGTAACCTGATTTTTCCCTGAAATTTAGCCTGGCGCTTGAAGCGCGGCTCGAGGCCCAGCCAAATTTAAAACCTGAATTCCAGATAAGCCTTGCGCCTGAAGCGCGGCTCGAGCGCCCGAGACAGAAAACCATATTTTTCCCAATTTGAGATGATTCCAACTATAGAATTGTTTTTAATCAAATCCAACACATGTATAACTAAGATTTAGGTATTTTAGGAAGTGCTTGCATAGGAATTTCCTTAAAATTCAATTTTATAAAGATTTTGTGCGCATTTTACTAAAATGAGTTTTTGAGATACTTTTGGTTCCAAACCACTGTATAATGAGTTTATTTTGATTCCACCTCTTGGAACTTCTTTTTGAGACCTTTCCTAAGGTGTTTCCCGAGACCAATTATAGATATGAACTTATACCAATCACTTGACCACCTCTTCCACCAAATTGGCATATTTTATGGTCAAAAGGGGATTTTATGGTTTCACACTAACTTATAATGATTCCAAAGATCTTTACTCATGTGATCCTCATTCTTGTTCATGTTTTGAGTATATAATCCTTGAGAATATTATTCTGGTCAGATTTAAGAAAATAGTGAGTTTGGGCTCCATTTTGTATTGCTTGGGCTTGATTTGGTTCTGATATGAAAACTTGCATTGTCTTCAACTATTTTGAACTATTTCTAGAGATTTGGGATTTATATGATATCTGAGATTGGGATTTGATTTCTGGTTTTGTTTTTTCTCGATGTACTTGGAAAGATGGATTGAGATGCCCATGTACTTGGGTAGACACTATACCTCTATGTACTCAGAGATGCCCCATGTACTCGAGATCATATGATTGAGATTGAGATGAGTGTGCTTGCTAGATTTTACTGATTGGTTTGGTTTTAGAGTCTAGTAGGCACAGCACTATATGGATCCATTTAGAAGCTAGGTAGTGGAAAGTATTGTTTTTTGCTAGTTTTAATTCTTTGTCCACGCACGCGTGATCCATTGTGTACTCGATGTGGCTTGTCCTGTACTGGGAGGCTGCGGCTATCCCTCATTTTATCGTGTACTCGGACTATGACCGGATAGTACATGCCAACCCTTCTTTGTACTGGTGGGGTTCTCCCGCAATAAGACGATGATCGTGTACTCTGCTTTGCACCTAAGCCGGGAGGTGGCATAGTGGACATGGTTATTACCCTAGTTAAAGATAATCTTACTTCATGAGTCCTGCTATGACTTGTTGATTTATGATTGATACTCAGATTTGATTGACATGCTGAATTATTCGAGTTATCTTGTATCTATTGATGTATTATTGTGGGTTTATTTGGTTTATCCATGCTACCGTCACTGATGCATATTTTTAACCTGAATCATGTTTTGGAACTATTAAAAATGTTTATGAGCATGCATGTGCTACTTACTGGGATATACGTATCTTAGACCGTTTTGTTTTGTTTTGTTTCCAGATCTTGGAAAGATCGTTATCGGAGGGTAAAAGCTAGGATCAGGTGAGTTCAAATTAGAGCTTTGATATTTTAGTTTGAGTTGGGTTTTAGTTGGCTCTGATTATATATTTAATTGTTTATTCATGTTTCCTTTACTCTAATATAGCGATCCTATGTGGAAAAGTAAATTAGTTACGGTTTAGTTCGCGTAACCTGGATTCGGAGCGTTACAAAAGTTGGACTCAAATTCTAATTAAAATTAGTACAAGTAAAAGTTTTATAGAACTCTAATTGCTAGAGTTATACTCCAACTCTAACACATATAAGATTAGATTTAATTACTTAAAGATAGAGTTGGATTAGGGAATTAGAGTCCCTATCAAACAAGGAACCTTAAATCTATAAATACTTGTCCTCATTCTCACTTTCATACTTTGTGATAATTAAATCTCTGTAGCAAACTCAGAAGACTCTCAGTTTCCGGGTATTAATTTTTTTTTTATGTTTCTCTCTCCTTCATCCATCTCTCTTTCTCTCTTCAGCGGACACCATACTCCCTTTCACATTTTTTTATTTCTCTCTCTCTTCCCTCTTCTCTCTCCCTCTTTCTCCCTTTTTCTCTCTCTTTCCGATTTGCAGGTCTGCGTACACAGTAGACTTGACACGGTTTTCCCCTCTTCCCTATTTCCTAATCCTTCTCTCTCTATCATCACTCTTCTTTTTTTTTTTTTTTATTTAATGCAGGGACGGCTATGCAACAGAGAGCCCCCACCCCCATCTCTTCTCTCTTTCCTATTTATTATTATTATTATTATTTTATTCTCTTTTCCCTTTTTTTTTTATAAAGCTTGCAGGCGTGTTGGGCCGCTAGGCATGGGACGTGCCCTGGGCACGGCACCTGGGCCAGCACCCGGGCTTGATGCCTGGGACGGCATTTAGGCCTAGCACACATGCCTGGGCCTTGCGCTTAGGCGCCCAGGCCTTCTAGGCGCACCAGCGCCCCGTTTGGCGCGTCCAATGTGTCAAAAAAAAGGTTTTTACCCTGTTTTTAGCACGTTTAATGCCCATTCTTTCTTCTTTATTTTTTTTATTTACTCCTACACATTATTATTTATTATACGTCTAACATGGGCTTTTATCTTCTTTTATTTTGAACAGGTGTGCCAAAAAAACACTTTTCAAGAGTTAAAAGGAAGAAACAAGGAACACACGATAGGTAATTAGGTAGACATGCAAGATTTCTATTGGTACCCATGAAACTCAGTGAACCTGTGACTGAGTTCGCATCCAAATCCGTGCATGTAGGGCCACAAGCGGGTTTGGGCCTGGCTTAACCTTATGAATTTGCATCTGCAGGGTCAAGTGTGTTCGTGCTTGGATTCGTGCCCACAGGGCCACAAGCGAATTCCAACCTAGCCTAACATGACGAACTCATGTCCACAAGGCCATGCTGGTTCGTGCTCGAATCCGTGCCTGTAGGGCCACAAGTGGGTTTGAGCTTGGCTTGACTTTGATGAACTTGCACCTGCTGGAAGCGTGTTTGTGCCTGGATCCGTGCCCATAGGGCCATAAGCGGATTCTGACCTTGCCTGACATGATGAACTCACGCCTGCACAGCCAAGCGTGTTCGTGCCTAGATTCGTGCCCACAGGGCCACAAGCGGATTTAGGCTTGGCTTGCTTAGATGAACTTGCACCCGCTGGAAGCGTGTTCATGTTTGAATCCGTGCCCACAAGGCCACAAGCGGATTCGAACTCAGCCAATTGGGTGTATTGGGTGCATGCCAGGATTTGTCTTGAATTTGGATGGAAGTTACGCTTCTCTTTTCTTCAGCTTTACCTTAATAATTATTGCTTCTTCTCTTCTTTTTTTAGCTTTGCCTTCATTATTATTATTATTTATTTTTTTATCATGCTTTTGTAGTGCTTGTCATACCTTGTATCTGTGAAGTTACTCTATTTTCTGGAAACATGGAGAATTCTGGCAATCTTCCTCTTCCTGACAAGGCTTCTCGTCATCTTCTGGTTTGTGACAAGTTTTGGTTAGAGGCTTCCTCCTTTCCAGAGCATGTTGACGAGCCTTCTAGTGGCTAGTTGATTAGCACTTTCACAGATTGCACGACGGAGGATACATCCATTTCCATTGATTCCATTTCACGTTTTCGACTGGAGAGGTGACTTTACTCCTTGCAGTGTGAATTTTATCTCTCATACTCATCCCATCGCTTATTGGGCAGATTGGGTTAAAGACATACTTTGCGACGACTGTCACCAAAGCACCCTTAAAGATGTTGGCATCTTGGATACTATCCGCCTTAGCGTTCATGCTCAGATTTGCATTGATCAAGCCCGCTTAGAACACCTCGTCTACAAATGAAGCCCCCTGGACCACAATTTTATTACAGTGTTTTGGTGATATTGCACCATCTTTGGAGGATGTTAGTGAGTTGTTATGCTTGGAGATCGTAGGAAACAATGCTCTGGCAGACTTGAATCCTTCCCTTAAAGCGAAATAACTTTTGGAGAAGAACTCAGCAGATACACAAAAGGGGTCTGCCTTCAGACTTGGTCGGAGTTCTTCTGACAAGTGGCATACCTTTGACAGATGGCTGTGTTACTACTGGTAGGAGATGGGTCCTGCAGATGATAATGGAGAGTTTGAAATTTGTATTGATGAGGGCCGGGGAAGCAAAGTCTACTTAGAAGCGTTTATTGCTTTCTAGCTCTCAAGGTTTGTGCTAGAGTCAGCTTCCGGTGGATGAGTACATACACGTCATTATCTATTTGCTATCCTCCTAGCCCAGGGTCGACGTCTTAGTCTGGCGCCACTCTTCCTTGGTACTTTATACCGCCATCTCGACCTCTTGCACATCGCCTTGGCGACTGAAAGCCGTCTTCCATGAATCAAGTCATTCGCCTACGTCTTCTTCCTTCAGACTTGGCTATGGACACAGTATCAGAGATATACACTAGAAAATCCGTTGCCTTCATGAACTTTGACAGAACTTCGGCACTGAGGGGGTGAGGTTAAAGAGTTTGCCCTTCATCTTATTCTTCCTAGGGCTTGGAGGTGGACCGCTGCAAATCCCCGTAATAATGTTAGTCTTTCTTCCATCTTTGATTCTATTCTGGAATTCACTTATTGCCCATACACGACGGTAATTGATGGGATTATCAAGCCACTATTTCTATTTTGGGGAGCGGAGACCATTGCTTTTAGCAAGTGGGATAGCATCTCTCAACATGAGAGAATATGTCTGCATTGCGTTGCCCTACACATTGCCATGCTTGGAGTGTCATGATAGTAAGTCTTCACTTGCAGTTTACAGTCCTCATTGATTTTCTCGTCAATTTGGACTTAACCAAGCGGTTCCTAGGAATCAGCCGAAGACTCCTCTAGGAAGTGCTAGATTAGCGGCCTCATATTTTTCACTTGGACCTCCCTCCAGTTGCACGGTTAGTCCGACCCTTGTTCAGTAGGTTGGCATTAGCCGCCTTGGCACACTTTCTCCTACTATGGTATAGTATTATTGCAGTTTCTAGCGAAGGCACGCGAGTTTGTTTATGGTGGTCCTTCAAGTATTCCTGCGACACCTCTTTCTACACCAACTACCAAACCTCAAAAGAAGAAAGTTGCTCATGCTAATAACAGGAGACATGCTGAAACCGCCCCACTTCCAAAGAAGAATAAAAGGAAGACAAGGACTGATACAAATTGGGATGCTGGACCGACTGAGTCCACCAAAGCTAATGATCCATCTACACGTGGGAAGCTTGGCAAACGGTTGAGGTTTACAATACAGCAACACCAAGTTGATGAGGCCTTTGTTGGAGACGATGATTCAATTTCTCGGGCACCTGAGTAACGCTTTGAGCGTATTCGTCAACTTAGTAGTTTTGGCGTAGCTGGAGGTGGCAAGCGTAGTCGTCACTTTACACAAGTTGCCATTGATTCGTCTTCATTAGTATGTCCCCCTCCACATAATTTTTTCTTTTCATTATCTTCTTTCTTTCTTTGTAACACTATATTATTTTATTTTTATTTTTGGTCAGGATTCATCTTGTGGTCCTGCTGTTAGGGACGTAGGTGATTTGAGTGTTTGTGAAGCGAACCTTTTAGCATTAACAAAGTGTGAGACATAGAAAATCACCTAGATGATTTCCTATTCATCACATGGCATTTGTAAAATAAGGAGTCACTACCATTCAAGTTAAGGTGTGAATGGACACCAAAGTGAGCATAAAAAGAACGAAATAGAGCTTAAGTAGCTCTAATTCATGGTCTCATCCAAAAATTGGGTAAGGGGGTTAGGTTATGAGTTGAGGAAGGTGTTAGGTACCCCTACTCATCCACACAAAGTAGTTGCATATGCTACTCATGCTTAATAATTGCTTGCAAGCAAAAATCACTCAAAGGAACATGTGAAATGAACAAATACATGAGTGATTTCTCCATATGAGTAGTCCAATAGATTTTGGACTCTCTTTATAGATATATCACCTTTAGGACTTCATGATTCAAGTAAAAATCAGAGTAAAACTTGAAGAAAAGTAAATCAAAGCAAATCTGGAAGAATCAACACAAGGTTATGCTATTTGAGCTAGAAATTTCTATTAACTATAAATCATTTAATCCAAACTCAAACTGAGTAAAACTAAAGCCATTTGAAAGCCTAAATGAAGTAGAAGATTTAGTAAAAAATTTCAATTAAATCCAGTTGAAATCAAAGAAAATATACTTGTTCAAAGTTGTTGCTGTAAAATAGTAAAAGCGGTAAGTAGCCAACTTTGAAAGCCTATTCGTGGAGATTGGCTCCATATAAATCCTTGAAAATTGGTGTGAATGAAGTATGAGGTGTCATATTTTGAATGGAATAGGCCTCACTCAAAACTTCATCCATTTGTAGCTTGTGTGCTCTCTCAAACATACTTAGAGGATCACAGATTGACTCTATAATCTGCTACTAAGCAGCATAAAGTAAATCAAGCACACAGAAATCAAATTAAAGTGAAAACTCATGAAACCAATTGGATTTGAAAGTAGACTCATAAAAGAAGACTCAGGAATTGAAATCACTTAAATCGGACTTGAAATGGGCCTTTGGTGCTCAATCAAAGTGACAATTTCAGCAATCTGATCTGATTTGACTTATCAACTTTAATCAAATGGTTTGAAAAATTGGCTTCATATAAATTGCTTAAATTTTATAGGATTAAACGAGACTTCTTCACCTTTCACACGCCTCTAGAATTATTAAAAAATTCATCCATATGATGAAGTTATGAATGATCCAAAACAGGGTATAGGTTCTGTCCAGATCTGTAAAATTTAAGTAAAATTAAGTCAAAACAGTGTGCGTGTGTGTATTTGATCCATATGATCTGATTTGAAATCACTTGAAATGAGTTGAAAATCACTCAAAAAGATTTAGGGCATGGATTTGGCTCAGATCTCTCACTATTTTGAGAGGGAGGGCCAAATCTACCCAAATTAAGGAAAATTTGCTCAAATCAAAGAGGTTAGACCATAAGGTCTTTTCTAGAAGATTAAATCCAATTAAAACCAATTCAAAAAGTCCTAGAAATTTACTCTAAGGCCTTTGATCTCAGATCTACTATATTGAGCATAGTAGATCGAAGATCTATGCCTATTTTGACAAAAATCAAGTGATTGTGTGAATGGAATTGTGTAGGAAATCAAATTTTAAGGAGAGAATTGAGATCTAATGCTATAGAGAGCATAGATCTATGTAATTCCTCCTGAATTAAAGACAAAACATGCACAAACAGCAACCACATATGAATCATACTAGTGTTTTATAAAAAGTGGTTCTAAGCCTAAAGGATCCGTTCCAATACTTGTTTCCCCCAGTTCTCTCTTCATGTTTTACGGCTAGAGAGGATGCTTAAGGTACTTTAAGCATAGTTTGGGGTTACAAACACACAAATAGGCCTTATCTATAGAAAGGTAGAAGACGAGAGTGCTTAAATTAAAAATAAAAGAAGAAGAAGAGTGTAGGAGCTCACCTTGGTTGCTTGAGGACTTGAGTGGATAATTGGGCAGAGGTTCCCTTCTTCTTCAAGAGCTCTCAATCTTCAGATTATCAGCCCTTTGCTAGAGGAGAGGCCCTCTATTTATGGGCAAGAGCAAGGGCATGGATGTCCCAAGGGTAGGCCAAAATAGCCTTCTAGATTCTTCTAATTCAAGCTTAAGGCATGAATTAAAGTAAATTTGATGGTTTCGGAGGTCAAATAGGGTAGATCGAGTCTTCTAGAGAGAGGTATAGAAGTTTAATAAGGCTTAGATCCTAAGCTTTTAGGAAATTGAAAAAACAAGCCTTGTCTATATATATCATACGGTTTTGACCAAACCGTATCATATATACGGACATCACAAAAATACTGAAATCCGCAAGAAGGCTACAGTTGATATTCATTTAGGCTCCCATGTGTGCTGTCAACATGACCTAATGGCCGAAGATTCTAATCGACACGTGGCAGCCACTTGCGCTCACAAATAAAGCATGAATCTCATCTGTAGGGCTAATACGGATGCGTCCGTATTATATATATGGACGGAACAGATGCAATAAAAACCGTATGGCAAATACGGACATCACATTTTTAAGTATTTTGAGGTTTTAACATATGTCAAACCTCCAGTATTAAATCTTGAACATATTTTTATTATTTTCTCATATTTTAGTGCAATTTGGGGTGTCTATACAGAGATATCTCTAGGGACACAGATCCCACTGCCTCTTAGTGAGACAGGTCTAGGTGATTTTTCATTACCTTCGTACAAGCCACAGTTTTCTAACTCTGTCCCAAGTCCATCCACTCTTTGGTGCGGCTTGGATGAGTTGGAACTTTTTGTTCAGACAGAAGCTCCACAAGTAACATCTTAGAGTAGATCACGTGCTAGGGGCAATGATGACGTGCTTAGGCTGGGTGATGTGACAAGAGTGGCTGAAGTGTTGAATACGGTAGAGCTATCTATTGTTCCTTATGTCTCTCCTATTCTAGCTATTCTTGCCGCTTTGCCTGGTTCACATATTCCATTAGACGTAGTAAGTATCATACCATTCTTTGACTTGGGATTCTTCTCTTTCTCCTTTTTTTTAATTATTTCCTCATACTTCTGGATTTGTAGGAGGGGACTTCGGCTACTCCTCTACTACAGCTTTCCAGCCCCTAGCCCCCTAGAGGAGTAGATGAGGCATCATCTGTTGGGGCTGGTCGTAACGTTAGTTCCTTCATGCCTATGTTGCCCAAAGATATGAGTGAGCATGTTATAAACTTTTGTAGATGTCTGGTATCTCTTTTGGATGTTAGCGTCATGGAGGAGATATTTGCGCACTTTGGTGATATCTCCAGCTTGTGTTCGTATTCTGGTCGTAGAGTTCGAGGAGCCTACTTTTTTGACTTGTGCCGGATTATTCGGAGTATGTGTCATACTAGTATCGGCACTTTGATGAGGTCCCTCCTTTTGTCTTGGATCGAGACTATCTCCTTTATGAAATCTTTTGGCTTCCAGTTAACGTGGCTTACTGACCTCTTAGACACTATAAGCAGGTACTTTCATTATTCTTGCCTTCTTTTTATCTCTTCATACTTCTTATCTCTCCTTTTATTTTGTTTGGGAATGTGGCTCCTGTCAGACTTGCTGGTCAGATCAGTGCCATACACAATCCCTTTGGTTCCTTTAGTCATGGGGAATGTGGCTCCTGTCAGGCTTGTTAGCTTAATCAGTGCCATATACAAACCCTTAGCTTTAAGGTACCAATCTCATGCACTTTGTTATCCTAGGCTATGTAGAGAATGTGGCTCCTGTCGGGCATATTAGCTAGATCAGTGCCATGCACAATCCCTACCCTAGGGCATCAAGACTTGATGGCAGGCTCTATGACGATTTTTGTCAAGTCTTGGGATGTCAAGTGAATATCTTGGCCACTTGACTCTCATACTTTATGTCTCATACTATATTTCTTATTACTCTGTCTTACCTTCTTTTATCTTATTTTTGGTCTTGTAACAGATACTTAGATTTCGGCAAGAAATCTCTTGACTTGCAATCCGAGCTGGCACAATTGCAGTGGCATCAAGATGAGATATCCAAGAAGGTTTCTATAGTGGACGAGTAGCTTCATTTGGCCAAGCGCCGAGTTTTTGATGTAACGCCCCTAACCTGGGTCAATGCAAAACCGGCACTTAATTCGAATCTGAAGTGCCACGGGCCCAATACTTCTAAATACTAGACAATTAAATTCAATTCGTTTAACAAATAATATCAAAGTGCGGAAGTCTTATCATTAATAAAAACCAATAATAAGCGTGGATTAAAGTCATCCAAACCATCTCATCAAAAATAAATCAAGTCTGGTAAAACAGGTTCTATCACTCTCACTCTCATAAACATCAATCCATAAATAACAAATAAATAATCAATGCCTCAAATAACAGCATCAACTTCAAAACCTATCTACTCTGGATAATAATAGTTTTCTAGAAGAAAATCAGCAAACTTGCCCCCAGAAGCAAACCCCAAGTCTCTCTTACGCGTATCAGCTGAAAAACAAAACAAAACAAAATACGAATGAGATACGAATATCTTAGTAGGTAACACTATGCATGAACAAACAATTTATATATAGAACATAGTTACTTTTATGCTCGGTAAAAATAAACGAGATAAGCAGGATACGATACAATCTCAACAGATTAAACAGTAATCAAATCAAATCAGTTCAACAAGTATAATCATTTCCATCAACATAAATTCCAATTCAAGACTGTAATAAGCAAGATTAAAACTAATCCATCATACATCATTGTAGAACTCATGAAGACAAGCAGGTCTTTGAAAAGAAACTCTCCATTCACTATGCTACCATGCGACTTATGAGCGAAGCTACTAAGACCCTCAAACCCATATATCAACTGAGACAAGAGGCGTAGTCATCGATTTATTGCACATGAAACTTACGAAGTTCGGCATGTACCATCCAGCATGCAGCACCTTAATCAATACACAGGGATGGGCGTTTATCCACACATACATGTAGACCCTCCAAAACAAACTAACTTGCAAAGGAAGCGCGAGCGCAAACTAGGAATACCCAAACAAAGAAAAACCTCTTCACTCTCAAGATTAACCCTGTAAAATCCCAGATTTTAGTAACTAGACTAATTGGTTAATAATATGCAGGAGATGAGATTTTGGTTCAACCCGGAGGAGTTCAAGATAAACTGGAGATGATAGGAGAGCCTATATAAGGTGAGCACCTGATTATTGACCAAATATAATTTTAATATAATAATTATTGTGCTATTATATTATTAGTAAGAATTAATTGTATTATAACCAAGGAGAATAAATAAGAGTTGGTCGAACCGAAGGAGAGTGGGTTGACCCAATGATTATTTGGTTTAAAGAGTAGTGGGTTTAAAGGTTTAGTTGTAAATTGGTTTAATGAAGGAGGGGCAGTTAAGTAAAAGACTTTAATTAATAAATTAACCTAGTTGTGCATGGAGTGGTAATGCACGTAGAGTTTAAAGACTCAAATAGAAAAAGCCGCTTGTTTTCTTCTTGTTTCCTATTTCCTTATCTTAGTTTCCTTGTGATCAAACCTAAACCCTAAACAACCGTTGGAGAGGTCTTAGAGAAGAAGGAGGAGTATTTTCGTGCATAGAGAACTCAGGTAAGAGCCATATAGATATAAGTTCTGTTCTGGAGATTTTCTTATGTTAAAGAGTCCTAAAAGTGAAATTTTTAACCCAGACGTGATCGGGGTTTGTTGGGATCATTTGGCAAACTTTGGGGTGATATTTCGTGGTTCTTAGAGAAGATTTAAGTTCCTAAAACCAGGTAAATAGTCCCTTGATGTTTGCATAAAAATACAATTCGTATTTAGTCGATATACGTGGTTAATCGTTGTTTTGATGTGTTGTTTTTGTTATTTATGATGTTTTATTTGTTGGGAATTGTTCTAGCATGTGTATAAAGTATTTTAGAATGATTTAGAATGGTTTTGATGCATTGAATATTGAGTCGTGGAATGTTTATTGAATTTTGCAAAGTTACAAAATTTTCACGTATGGGGCCGCCTGAGCAGTCGCTCGAGCACCCTATGTATATAGTCGAAACCCGAGAGCAATTTTACCCATATTGAACTGTCGCTAGAACAGTCACTCGAGCGACCTACCCTGAATTAACCTACTCTGTAAGGCCGATCGAGCGTCCTTGGCCGCTCAAGCGACCAGTCTGTCAGATTTTGGAAAACTTGACTTTTCAACCTAGTTTTCACTAAGGAACTGGTTCTATTCAATTTTAACCTATGTACCATCAAGATTGAGGTATTTGGGAAGTGTTTGCATTGGCGGATGTTTAAAATTCAATTTTATAAAGATTTTGGGTAGATGTTTCTAAAGAGGTACTTTTACTTGATTCTATTGTTCCAAAAGAATTTACTTTTAACCAAGTGTAAAATCCCTAATTTTAATAAAATTAAAATTAAGTTATTTTAGGAGCTAATTATGGCTGTTTGGTAAAATTTTCCAGATTTGGTAACTGAAAGGGTTTGATCGGAGTACCGGGTGAACCACCTTGGAGAATTTTATTTATTAAGGTGAGGAAAATTTATGTAATATTATTTAGGAGTTTTAAGTTGGTTTGATGATGTGGAAATTGAGTGAATTAAGGTAAATTAAGCTGCTGATGTAGGGGAGCCATGGTGGAGTGGCACTCAGGTGATTAGGATTTGAGTTGTTGCATGGACGGCAACTATATAAGCTTAAGTAAATTTCAATTGCTAGTTTTTGCTTTGGTCGAATTGAATCTTGGGGGATCTCAGGAAGGAGAAGAGGCTGAGCTAG
The DNA here is from genome assembly GCA_947561395.2 of Buxus sempervirens. Lineage (NCBI taxonomy): Eukaryota > Viridiplantae > Streptophyta > Magnoliopsida > Buxales > Buxaceae > Buxus > Buxus sempervirens. The sequence goes on from OX387193.1 coordinate 29,156,858, forward strand.
GGTTTTTAGTTCTGATTTGGAAGAATTGCTGGAGATCAAGGGTTTCTGTTGTGGTTGTTTGGGTTGCTGTTAGATGAAAGTTGTAGATCAAGTTGCGGCAGTTTCCAATTTCGAGTGAGAATTGGAAATGGAACTGTGGTGATTCGAATCCAGGTAAGTCTAGTAAATTAGCTGCTATTTAGTTGTGTCAATCAAGAAGAATGCAGTCCTAAAGAGATCTGACTTGGAGTTGGAAATTTTCAGAGATCTGTCCATTCGTTCAATTCTGGAAGCAGTAGATCAAAATTGTTTAAGGATTTGAGGTGGTTTCCAATCGCAGCCTTGCTTCTATCAGGTAAGTAGCATTTTCTCTTCTGGTTTTGGATGATTTTAATTGAAGCATGAAATCTATGAATGAATTGAACTCTAATCCTCTGTTTTGGAATGGCATGGACGTCTAGTCTTGGTTAGCATAATCTCTTGATCAATTAATTCTAAATGAGGGTTAAATGCATGTTCAGAGTGTTAAAATTCTTCTGGAAACGATTCTAAGGAGATGCATCAGTTCAGTCCTGATGTTTTTCCACTTGGCAGTACGTGAATTTGGGAATGTAGTTTGGCGCTGAGCACTATTCACCTGGCTCTGTAGACACCCCAAATTGCACAGTAAAAATGAAGAATAATTGGCAAAAATCATTATCTCCTTTGAAACCAGCACAAAATTTGAGAAAATAAGCATTTTCCTTGTATCCGACAACTCAGGTCGGATACAAGCACACTTCTTCGTAACCGACATAAGTTGTCGGATACGAGCAGGCTTTAGTGTATCCGACATCATATGTATCTGACATCATATGTCGGATACATGTAGGCACTCGTGTATCTGACCTAATATGTCGGATACATGATTTTTGCACCAAATTAGGGTTTTCTGAGAGTTTTCACTTTTTACCATCATATCCTTCATTAAATTAGTGGAAATCTCGGAAATAGCCTTAGGGTTAAGGTTGGTGGGTTCTAGACATTAGTTTGTGTCTACCATCCCACCAACCCTAACCCTAGCCTTTGCCTATAAACAGGAGGCTCCTCCTTAAGCAAAGGGCCATTAACTCTTGCCAAGAACTTTTGCCAAGAAGTTGGAGATCAAAGAGCTCCGAGTGAAGAGGGGAACCGCTGCAATTTTGCTTCCAGAAGCCCAGGTAAGCCTCAAACCTCTTTTTATTTTTCTGTTTTTACATTCTAGATCTAGATCTCTTCTTCTACCTTTCTGTAGAATAAGGCCTCTTCTATGTGTATGAAAACCCTTCCCCTACTCAAAGTACCTCGAGACTCCCCCTAGCCGTAAAACGTGAAGGCGGGATCTAGGGGAAACGAGACTGGGGATTGATCCTAGTATTAGAACCTTGTTGGAATAAGCCTTTTGATTCTATGAAAACCGTTTCATATTCAAAGTACCCCAAGATTATCTTGAAGAACCGTGTGTAACGGGGAGAGAGAACCAAGGGAAACGATAATGGAACGGAACCCTAGGTTGTTTTGGAACCCCATTTGATTGATCTAAATGCGTGCTATATGTTATTATATTGTTAAAGAATGGATTTTTACACATACACACATAGCACTTGTTTTGTCAGATTTGGCTTGTATTTCGGATCTATTGCCGTCATTGTGGTAGATCTGGAATAAATAGCCCCAAACAATTCTGGGATATTTCCTATTGATTTTCAAATTGATTTCAAGCAAGTTTTGTTGAGTATTGAAGGCCTCTTGGTCCAACCTCTCGGTTTTTGGGCATTTTTGCTAATATTGGGTCTTTTTGGCATATTCTCTCCAATCGGAGAGAATGGTGAGCCAAGCTTGTGCCCTATTTTTCCTAGAGGTTCTTCAACAATTTTTCAAGTGATTTTGATTCATCTTGCACGGAACACACACAATTGATCACTGTTTTAAATTGATTTTACTCAAAAGTGGCAAAACGGGACAGCATCTGTACCCCAACTTCGGACACTCGTAACTTCATCGTCCGGATGAATTTTGGAGTGATTCCAGAGCCATGGGAAAGTTGAGGCTGTCTAGTGTAGGACTGTAAAATTTCATTAATTTCTATCAAGCGGATTTTTGACACCTCTCTGTCGAAGTTGATAGGTCAGTTCAGGTCTGAATGTGGAACCTGTCACTTCAACTGAGCGCCATGTGTTCGTTTTAAGTCCGATTCGAATGACTTGTTTCTGAGTTTTCCTTTGGAAGTCTGGTTTCAAATCCAGTCGGTTTCATAATTTTTTGACTCCATTTGTGTGGTTGGTAATAGATTTACTCAGAGCTGTTCAACAGCACTTTTCTGGGTAAATGTGTGATCTTCGGGGCCTGTTTGGGAGACCACCCAAGGCACATCCGAATGAATTTTGGTATGAGGATAGTTTCATCTGAAAGATGGTCATACATACTTCATTCCCACCAAATTTCATGAATTTATATGGAGCCGATTTTTCTAGATAATTTTCCAAACTTGCCCACTTGCCACTTTTTACTATCTCCAACAGTAATTTTAAAAGAAGCATAACTCCTAGGATTTCAACCGGATTTAATTGAAATTTTTCATGAGTCTCTTATTTACCATAATCTTTCAAATGGATTTGGTTTGAGTCAATTTAAATTGGATTTGAATGATTTCAAGACAAATGCTTCTTGCTTTTACCGAATTTTTCGGATTTGACTCAACTTGGTTTTATGCAACTTTTGGTTTGATTTCCATCTATTGGTGATATTCCAGAAGTGATATTGACATAGAAGAGGATCTGGAATTCATTTGGATTATCATGTGAAGATATCATACATTTGTTTTATCCTTTTTTAAGGGTTTTAATGATTTTAGCAAGCTTTTTTATTTTTAGCATGAACAACACTTGGCAACCACCTTGTGTGGGTGAATGGGGGTGCCTAACACCTTCCCCCGTTCATAATCTAATCCCCTTACCCATCTCTAGATTTGATTTTCAAGTAGAGTTATTTTTACTCTAGTATTTGCCTTTTAGCTCTTTTTGCTTATTTTGAATCTTTTGGTGTCCATTCACACCCCAAGAATCTGAATGGTGGTGACTCCCACATTTTAAGTTGAGCTCGTGTGTTGACGGAGGGGAATCACCCCGGTGATTTTTCCATGTCTCACAACTGGCGACTCCGCTGGGGATTTGTGGATTTAAGCCATTTTGTGTATTTGTTCATGCCTTTTTCTTTATCTCCGAATGCTTGCTATTTTGCCTACTTTACTTGTGTATATTGAATCGGAAATCTGATTTGCATGATTAGGAAACTCACATGGATAAAAGCATGGGTATGTTGCTTGATTGTGTCTATGAATGTGTTTAAGGGAAAGCCCATCTTGTAATAGGACTTTGCTATATTTTGTGAGAGCATGTGTTATTTTGGGTTTCAATGCCATGAGGTGAACATGAAAAAATTTAAAAACTTGAAATTTGGAAATTTAGTGTAACTTTTGGGGTATTCAAGCATGATTCCCATGAACAATGCTTTTGTGAGCTTAAATGTTTTTTTATGGCATGCCTTTGATTTGGGGTATAGGATGAGTTGATTTGAGCATGAAAACAATGAGCAAAAAAAATCTGGAAATTTAGTAGCTATTTTGGAAATTTTCAAGCATGTTAGTGGCTGTATGCCTATTGTACCAAATGCCTATTGTACCAAATTCCCTAGCTAAAATGCCTATTGTACCAAATTCTTAGTGGCTGTATTTTAGGCTCCAATGGGAGGTATAAACAATGCACTTTGAGTATGAAAATGAGACCATAGAACCCAGAATTCAGTAGAGGTTTGGAGGGGCTTCAAGCATGTTTTCCCCGATTAAAAGCTTCTTGTACAATGCCTAGTTAGTTGTAGTATTTTTTTAGGCTTACATTTGGGCATGAATAATGCACTTTGAACGTGAAAAAAGAGCATGAAATCTGGAAATTTATGGGATGTTTGGTCTTTTACAAGAATGCTTTTCATGTCCTAATGGTTGTTTGTACAATATGATAACATGCTTGTATGACGCCTCTTGAGTGTGTAGCAATGATGTGCATATTGAGTTGCTTTTGCTACCTTGCTTGATTGTGTTCTTACTTTCAATATAATGTCATATACCTTGGCTTGAAATTGTATGCATGGCTACGAAAAAGAGTGGTAAGGGGCTGGGACGTTATGAATGCACCTTGAATTTCAAATGCACTTGAGCACTTTAAACTATTTGCACAGCCTACCCATTACCTATAGGAAGTTGAACCATGAATGTGGGTAGCTTGGCGCATCGAGGTCAATTACTTCAGAAAGCGAAAGTGAAAACATTCACTTTAGAATTTGAGTCAATGATGTGATGACAATGGGATCTATGATTCGATTCCGAGCATCACTAGACTTGAGTTCTAAATTGCCAATTAAGCCAAAACCCAAAAACCATATGCTTGAAGGTGGAGAAACACGTTTTCAGCTCAAAGTACACAATTGCGTTTGGGGAATTGGGTGTAAATGTGGGAAGGCCGTATGCATGTTCACAGGCCAAGGTATAATATAAATACCATATTGAAGGTAACATAAGGTGGCAAGGTAAAGCCATGTATTCTTTTATCTTCATGTAAATTAAAAACCATGGTGTCCATATGCTTGGGATGAAATTTTTCCCAAAAATGTTTGTAGCCTAAAGTTGGTGTAACCCATAGGATGAGTTTCCAACTCAATAAAGGTCATCCTACCCAAAGTCCAAGCAAGAGGCAACCAAGTGTACAAAGTCCAACAATTGGTGTGTAACTTTGGAGGGTACAAGTACCCTCATGAATTTGTAAATTTTAGCAAGAATGATGTCAAAGCCCAATTTGGGGCAAGATTTAAAGGCCAAGTCAAGGTGAACATCAAGTGGGAATGAAAATAACATAATCTGGTGAAAAAATGAGTCAAAAAGGGCCATTTCGGCATTAACCGACAACTCAGGTCGGTTAAACAGAGTTTTATTCGTATCCGACACACTTTATCGGTTACAAAGGCCTATGTGTGTATCCGGTCATTTATATTGGATACAATGAGACATAGCCTTAGCCGACATTTCATGTCGGATACATGCAGAAAAGGTGCAAATTGGTTTTTCAGCCCAAATTTTTAGATTAAAATGCTTAAAACACTGTGGATAATTCTTAGGCACCCCAAAGAGAATATAAAATGTTTCAAAAAAAAAAACAAAAACAAAATATATATATATATTCTTTCAAGATTTAACCTAATTTTGAAACTCAAAGAGGGAACCAAGGTGTCATATTTTTTGATACCAATTCAATTCAAACATGTTTCAATCAAGCTCTTGAACTTGAAAACTGAGAAAATTCAGCAACAAAAAAAAACCTTTGGTTGGATATTTTTTTCCAATCAAATCAAAACATTTGTGGGACACTTGGAAGCCCTAGAATATTCCAAGAAACCTTTGGTTGGATATTATTTCCAATCAAATCAAAAATTTGTGGGACATTTGGAAGCCCCAGAATATTCCAAAAACCTTTGTTTGGTCACAAGAACCATTCAAAATCAAAAAATTATGGGACATTTGGAAGTCCCAGAATATTCCAAAAAAAAAAACCTTTGTTTGGTCACGAGAATCAATCAAATCAAAAATTTATGGGACATTTGGAAGCCCCAGAATATTCCAAAAGACCTTTGTTTGGCCATGAGAACCAATCAAAATCAAAAAAAAAATGGAAAATATAAAAAAAGAGCAAATAAACCCAGACTTGTGTTCACCTAGCCTACTTGTCTACATTTATAGGGGTATGACTCAAGTTAAATGGAAGTTGACATGTTTCTTTGCTTTTTCTTCCCCAGGTACACTTAATTGCCATCATTGCTCCCGTGACCAGATCCAAAGCCCGAGCAATGAATACTGAAGAGAATCAAGCTCAAGCCACCATACCTGCTCAGGACTTTGCTCAGCTGCAAGAGCAAGTGGCCGGTCTGGCCAAAATGCTGGGGGACTTACTGGCGGCTCAGGCCCAGGCCCAAAATCAAGCATCGACTTCCCATCAAGCACCGCCACCTCAAGCCTACGTTCCACCTCCGGCTCAACCCATGCCTAAGCCCGTTTTTGAACCGGTCCCTGAACCTATCCTAATAAGAGAAAACATTGTGGAATCTGAGAAAGAAACGGAGAAGGAAAAAGCTAGGGAGGAGATGGAAAGAAAAATGCTAAACAGGATAGAGAGGATCCAGGAAGAACTAAAGGAGGTGAAGGGGGGAAACAGCTATGGAGGTACCACCTTCGACGACTTGTGCATGTACCCGGATGCATGCCTATCGGCCAAGTTCAAGTGCCCTGACTTCAGTAAATACGATGGCACAGGCTGCCCGATGAGCCATTTGAAACTATATTGCGGGGCCCAATGCTAATTTGGCTGGGATGATGGCATTCTTATCCAACTCTTCAAGAAGAGTTTGACAGGGTCAGCTCTTAGGTGGTTCGCCACAGTGGACCATGGAAGGATCAGGAGGTGGAAGGACTTGGCCAACGCCTTCTTGGACCAGTACAAGTTTAACTCGGAGATCGTGCTAGACTGGTACGATATGATGAGAATGAGCAAAGGAAAAGAGGAGTCCGTAAGGCAGTATGCTAAAAGATGGAGAGAGGCTGCCTCCCAGGTCAGGCCGCCTATGCTAGAACCTGAAATGATCTCAACATTCGTGGGTACACTGGGGCAGCCCTTCTACAACCATCTGGTGGGGCAGATCACCACCAATTTTGCTGCCTTGGTACAGGTGGCAGACCGGATCAAGGAAGGGGTCAGGTCAGGAAGGCTCATTGACTACTCTACTTTGACTGGGCAATCGGATTCCTCCGCTTCCTTGGCACAGAAGAAAGGAACTGGGTTCAAGAAGAATGAAGCTAGGAAAGAAGGGGAAGTGAACCTGGTACAAGCTCCTCCCGCCAAGAAACCACTCCATGTCAACATATCCGCACCTCAACAAGCCCAGCAGGCCCAGCAGTTGTACCAGACCCCACTTAATGTCAATTTCTCCCCCTCCGTGCCTGCAAATCAGAGGAGGGCCTTTACCAAGGAATAGAAGGATGCCTGGATGGCAGCAAGAAGGAGCAGAGTTTTTACTCCTCTTCCCGTGTCTCTCTCCCAACTGTTGCCAACCCTGCTGAAAGGAGAGTATGTGACCTTGAAGGAGCCCAACCCAAATTCCTCAAAGGGGAGGAATTTTGATCCAGCAGTCACTTATGACTATCACATGGGTGCACCGGGGCACTCTACTGACACTTGTTGGATGCTGAAGCATGCAGTCCAGGATCTGCTGGATCAGAAGGCCCTGGTTTTTAATACAGCTGCGCCCGCGCTGTCGGGAAATGATATCGGGCAAAACCCCTTGCCGTACCACAATGGGGTAGGCCGGTCCAACTCCATCACTGCCATATCTACCAGGAGAAGGGCCTTTGACCCATCTCAGCTTATAGCACCCGTGGGGACCTTGGTCAAGGTCCATTTTTTCCAAGAGAAAGAAGAAGAGGAGGTCAATATGGTCTCCCAGAAAAATGATAATAATGTTGAGGACATTAGCTCCTCTCTGAACCGGGTCTCCTCTCTTATGGCCCAAATAAATATTGCAAGGCCTCCTCTGGTCTTCAATTGCAGTCCACCTACTTGTTCACCATCCAAGCCACCACAAGCTCCTTTGGTCATCAACCTTGACCCTACCACTGTATCCATCACCTCTTCAGTTCCATCAGCCACATCTGGGTCCAAATTTAAACCCATGGTTGTAAACATTCTTGCTTTCTACAGTATCCCTAGACCGGCCCATACATCCCGGTCCAAACTCCAGCTGTTAGTGGTTAATGTCCCCAAACTAGCCTATTTTGAGGTAGCTATACCATGGAATTACAGCGAGGGGGTCACGGCTACGGTTCCAGTGGTCAGGAACTAGAACCAAGAGGAGGTGAACCTCATGACGAGGTCAGGAAAATGTGTGGAAGGAGTAGAGAAAGAAAAAGAGACAGAGGTGGAGAGAGAGAGAGAAAAGTGAAAGGAAAAACAAAAGTAGGAGAAGACACCCCCAGGGTGCAGAAAATGAGGCATCAGACCTCATAAAAATAATAAAAAAGAGTGAATTCAATCTTGTGGATCAGCTGAACAAGGTCCCGGCCCAGATTTCAATTCTGGGCCTTTTGCTAAATTCTGAAAAGCACAGGGACACATTGTTAAGGGTGCTATAGAGTGCACATGTATCCCAGACTTTCGATCCGGACCAACTAGGCAAAATGGTTGGTCAAATCTTGTCACATAATGTGATAAGTTTCTCCGAAGGTAAGATAAGCCTAGGTGGGTGTTATCATGTTGACCCTTTGCACATCACAGTGCTTTGTAAGGGCAGTATGATCGAACGGGTTTTAATTGACAACGGGTCGGCGTTAAATGTCTGCCCGCTAATCACTTTTGTCAAGCTTGGTCTGGATCAGTCGAAGATCAAGCAGAATGGGAGGATAGTGAGAGCTTTTGACAGCTCTAAGACACACTCCCTAGGGGAAATTGAACTGCTGATCACAATTGGACCGAATATCTTCAACATCACATTTGAGGTGATGGATACACCCGCAGCCTTCAATCTACTCCTAGGAAGGCCGTGGATACACTCGGCTAGGGCAATACCATCCACGCTCCACCAAAGGGTGAAATACATAAGAGGGCAAAATGTGATAACAGTCCTAGCTGAGAACTCGGTGCCTCCCATTGTGTCACCTGATGTACCCTTGATAAATGTAGATTTGACTATTGACAAGATTGCGTTTCACTTGTTTCAATTTGAAATGGTCAATTTTGATACCTGGGGGGTGTGAGAAAGGAGAAAGAAAAGGGACTACTGTAGAGAAGATGGTGAAAAAAGTGATGGAGAAATACCACTTTCACTTGGAAAAAGGCTTGGGAATAAATTTGCAAGGGATGGTGGAGCCAATCAGGGCCAAGAAGCTGATCCCTAAAGTAGGTTTGGGATTTAAACCCAGAGGATGGAGAAGAATGAAGCATGAATAAGGAGAGAGAAGAAGTAAAGGAAAAATCCCTCATCTAAGGGCAAAATTTCCAAAACCCTCTTGCACCATCCAACTATCTCCCCCCATGGACCAATCCAAGCCTCCCTACCGTAACATCAACCCATACCAAAAGCCTTCTGTTCCGACCCTGCAGCCCTATAACCCATCTCTTATGCTTGGAACATTGGGCGGGCCTGGGCCACAGCCCGAGCAGCAGGTGGATTTCTCCGAAGATGTCGGTGCATTCTTCGCCATGACTGAAGGCGAAAAGACAGCTGGTGACAAGGAGCTGCCTTTCATTGATTGGGCAGCAGTAAAAATCCCAGATGAGGTCATATCTGGACTGGGCCTCGTAGCAGAAAAGGGCAGTACCCACCCAATGATGATGGCAACGGATTCTGGGTTTGAGGAGCAGGCTTGCACAATTTCTCCTGCTCCCAAAAATTTTATATTGAATAATTGGGAGGAAACTTCCCTTAACTTTGAAGCAGCGTTTGTTTGGCAAACTAATGCGACTTCCAAAAAAAAAACTCTAATAGTGGAATGCCATTTCCCTGGAGGTTCTAATGAGCCTTCATCTTCAGGGGAATTATATATAGAAGGCTCACAAAAAATCCAAAAAGATTTTTATATTTTTTCTAGAAAATTTAATTTTTTCAAAAAGGTCCAAACCACTTATGAACCATACAAGCAAACCGAATTGGATCAGGTTGAATATGACTTCGACTTTGAGCCTGACTTTGATCTCATGGGGATCGAAGAAGAGACCGGGGTCGAAGAAGAAGATGTTCCAAAAGAAATTGAATATCAATTGAAACGTCATGAAAAAGGGGGTCCAACCTAATATTGAGGAGACCATTTCAATAAATCTTGGGACCGAAGATGACCCAAAAATAGTGAAAATTGGGGCATGTTTATCTAATGTGTAGCGTGTTGAAATGACACAGTTCTTGGCAGACTATAAGGATGTATTTGCTTGGTCATATCGGGACATGCCAGGGTTGGACATTGACATGGTGGTGCACAAGTTGCCAATTTTGCTAGGGGTTAAGCCAATTAAGCAGAAGCTGAGAAGATTGAAACCTGAATGGGCTCTGAAGGTCAAGGACGAAGTGGTCAAGCAATTCCAAGCAGGATTTTTGGTAGTCTCCACATACCCTGAGTGGCTTGCAAACATAGTGCCAGTACCAAAGAAGGACGGGAAAGTCAGAATATGCGTGGACTATAGAGATCTGAACAAGGCAAGCCTAAAGGATGATTTTCCGCTTTCACACATCGACATTCTGGTCAATAATACTGCGGTACATAGCCTATTTTCGTTCATGGATGGTTTCTCGGGATACAATCAGATCAAAATGGCTAAGGAAGATCAAGAGAAAACAGCATTCATCACACCTTGGGGTACCTTCCACTATACAGTCATGCCATTTGGGCTTAAGAACACTGGGGCAACATACCAGCGGGCCATGACAGCACTATTCCATGACATGATCCATAAGGAGATGGAGGTCTATGTGGATGACATGATTGCCAAATCATACAAAGAAGAGGACCACTTGATCAATCTGAAGAAGGTATTTGATTGACTCAGAAAGTACAGTCTACGGCTCAACCCGGCTAAATGTGTTTTTGGGGCTACATCAGGAAAGTTGCTGGGATTTATAGTAAGCAGAAAAGGAATTGAAATTGGCCCGGCTAAAGCCAAGGCCATAATTGAAATGCCATCACCCAGAACCGAGAAGGAGGTTAGGGGCTTTCTTAGAAGAATTCAATATATAAGTTGGTTCATAGCACAACTCACTGCAATCTGTGAACCTATTTTCAAGCTTCTGAGGAAGGATAACCCGACGGTCTAGAATGAGGATTGTCAACAAGCATTTGATACGATAAAGAAGTATTTGCTGAACCTACCTGTGCTAGTGCCACCAACTCCAGGAAGATCGTTGATCCTGTACTTGTCAGTGTTGGAAACATCGATGGGATGTGTCTTGGGGCAGCATGATGAGACTGGTAGAAAAGAAAGGGCAATTTACTATCTGAGTAAGAAATTCACGGAATATGAGGCCAAATACTCACCGCTGGAAAAGACTTGTTGTGCTCTAGTGTAGGTAACTCAGAGGCTAAGGCATTACTTCCTTAGTCACTCCACATTATTGAGATCCTGGATGGACCCTTTGAAATATTTATTTAAGAAACCGGCACTAACTGGCAGGACAGCGAAATGGCAAATTCTACTATCCGAGTTTGACCTCACGTACGTCACTCAGAAGGCAATTAAGGGTCAAGCCATAGCTGATCACCTGGCTGCACATCCTTTGCCAGAATACCAACCGTTGAAGACCAACTTTCCTGATGAGACAATTCTGTTTACTAAAGAAGAGGAAAGTGAAAGTTCTTGGCAGATGTTCTTCTATGGGGCCGCCAACATGAATGGAAATGGAATAGGGGCAGTCTTGGTCAAACCAGATGGTTCACACATCCCGATTGCAGTGAAGTTGAGATTCTAGTGCACCAATAATATTGCAGAGTATGAAGCATGCATAATTGGGTTGCAAGCCGCCATAGATCATGAAGTGGAGGAACTTGACGTATACCGAGATTTGAGTCTTATCATCTTCCAAACAACTGGTGAATGGAAAACCAAGGATCACAAATTGATCCCTTATCACCAGTATTTGGAAGAAATAAGCACAAATTTTACTCAAATTTTCTTCAACTATATGCCAAGGGCCAAAAATCAGTTTGCGGACGCTCTAGCAACATTGGCTTCCATGGTCAGTATGCTAGAAGGGGTAGACATCAAACCACTGGAAATTGAGGTCAGAGATGAACCGGCTTATTGTCTTGTTCTAGAGGGAGCACCAGAAGAGGAAGCACCATGGTTTCAAGACATCAAAAATTTCTTAAACAGTCGGAGTTTGCCAGAAAATGCCACTTCTACTGAGAAAAGGACAATACAGAGATTGGCTGGTCAGTTCCTGTTAAGTGGTGGACATTTGTACAAGAGATCACTCAACGATATTCTACTCAGATGTGTTGCTAAGGCTGAGTCAGAAAGGTTAATCGAGACTGTACATGGAGGAGTCTATGGACCCCATATGAACGGACACATGCTTGCAAAGAAGATCCTGCGGTTGGGATATTATTGATCGACGATGGAACATGATTGCTGTATACATGTCAGGAGATGCCATCAATGTCAGATATATGTAGATAACAAGCATGCACCCCCAAGTGAGTTGCACAACATGACATCCCCATGGCCCTTTTCCATGTGGGGCATAGATGTCATCGGCATGATTTCCCCTAAGGCATCAAACAGACACAGATTCATCTTGGTGGCAATTGATTATTTCACTAAGTGGGTAGAAGCAACCTCATATGCGAATATCACAAGCAACCATGTTATTAAATTTTTGAAGCACAATATTATTTGTCGCTATGGGCTGCCAAGTGCCATAGTATCAGACAACGCTTCAAATATTAAGAACAAGGACATGAAGAAGATGTGTGAGCAGTTTCAGATCACCCACCATAAGTTAGCTCCATACAAGCCAAAGATGAATGGGGCAGTGGAAGCAGCAAATAAGAATATAAAGAAAATCATTCAAAAAATGGTAGTGAGTTACAAGGATTGGCACGAAATGCTTCCACTTGCTCTACATGCCTACAGAACCTCAATCCGAACTTCAACTGGGGCAACCCCATATTCCTTGGTCTATGGAATGGAAGCCGTTCTGCCAGTGGAAGTAGAAATCCCATCACTCAGAGTGCTCATGGAGGCTGAATTAGAAGAAGCTGAATGGATACAGTCAAGAAGTGATCAACTCAACCTGATAGAAGAGAAGCGATTGAAAGCACTATGTCATGGCCAATTGTACCAAAGGAGAATGGCCAGGGCCTACAATAAGAAAGTGAAGCCCAGAACTTTCCAAGAAGGAAACTTGGTGCTACAGAAAATTTTACCATTTTTGGAAGATCCTCGTGGTAAGTTCAAGCCGAATTGGGAGGGGCCGTATATCGTCAAAAAGGTCCTGTCAGGGGGAGCACTCATCCTGACAGAAATAGACGAGATAGACTTTCTTGAGCCAATTAACTCTGATGCGGTAAAAAGGTATTTTCCTTGATTGAATATTACTAGGAAATGATCCGAGGCCATTTTTCTTTATTTCCCTCAAATTTTAATCCCTAGTCTAGCCAAGTTGAGCCGGTTCGTTTTTTTGATAAACCTAAACTGGACTTACAGTTTTACATTGGGGCAAAACAAATTGGAGCAAGGCCAATTGGGGCAAAAACAAGGAAAAAAGAAAAAAAGAGTGAAAAAGCAATGAAAAATGGCAAATGAAAGCCAAGTGTGAAAAAAGATGCAAAGAATGCAATTTGGGGGAAAAGGGGTTAAATTCATCATGACTGTAAGTCTGGTTGACCTATTTCCACATGTGAAAAATTTTGAGCCTTTAATACCTTTTCTTTCATAAACCGAGCCTAGCCTTTGTTTCGTCCTATTTCTAAGCCCTCGGTGATCTTAGTATGTTCATTCAAATTTCAGAGTGAGATTGGTGGTGACGGAATGCAGAAGCCGGCCCTAGTGAAAACCGTAACTGGCACTAGGGCAACATTGGCAAGAAGAAAAGAAAGAAAAAAAGAATAAAAAGAAAAATCAGTGGTTGAGATCTACGCTTGAAGTAAAATCAGCATGAATATTGAGATTGAGCAGATTGAGAACAATGGGGTCAGTTTTGGAAGAAAAAGCATTTGGGGATGACTCTAAAGGTCCTAAGATGGACGGTTTTGATCCCTCATTATTTTTTTGATTACCCTTTTTATTATTTAACCTGGTTTTAGTTCCTTTAATTATGGGTGATTAAGTGCATGGACCAAATTTCAAAAAAAATAAAACAAAAAAAATATAAAAAGAAAAACTATACTTTGGCCAGTGATGATAAATCAAATACTTTTCATAAAACCTTTGTTTTTACAAGCATCTGAGCATTCTAAGGCCAATAATATAAAAAATTTATTTTTGAATTAAATCCTTTGTCTTTCCACTATTGGAGTTTGCTTTTGTACAAATGTATGAAAAGAAAAAGAAAAGAAAAAAAAATGTGCAGGAAATAAGATTAGTCTCTGTCTCCTAGCTGCTCTTCAAGCTCCCGAATCCGAGCTGCCTGAGCTGCAATAACTCCAGAAGTCCCATCTGCAGTGGGATCACTCAAGAAGGAAATAACTTCATCTGAAAGGGTTTGACTGATCCTCATGCTCCTAAGGCTGGCTAAAGCATCCTGGTGCTTCTGCCTCAATGCTCGGACTTCAAAGCAGCGAGCCTGCCTTTGCTCCTCAAGTTGCTTTTCCACAGAAAGACGGCGGGATACCTGCTCTGCAAGTTGCCTCTCCATGTCAAGGCCTCGTATTCTAAGCTCCTGAGCCTCTCGTACCCAAATCTGCTGAAGTCGCTTGTGAGAAGCTCTCTCGGACTCCAGAATATCTTCATAGGTAGGAGACAAAACTGCAGGAGGATCTTCGGGTACTGGAGCCTGATTCTGTATCTGCTGCCTGATCTAGAAGAGATAGTCCTTCACATGGGACTTTGAGAAGACTGGACCCCGCATAAAACGAACATAGGACCACTCCCTCATCAACCAAGCGTTCAGCTTCATGGTGGCTGGTGAAAGTGGCCCAAGATGGTCCTCATATCCACTTGGGATTATAATCCCCTGGGTCGTTTTGAACTGACGAAGAACCTGCAAAGGAAGGTAAAGCACAGCATGTCCCAAGCCAGCTAGGACCAAAAAGTTGCGGTCTCGAAAGCTGATCACCGTCTCTGCATTGGGCTGATAAGTACCAGGCCACCTCACCTAATCATCCTGGAGTGTAGCCAAGAAAGCAAACCAGCCCTATTTACCTCTTGGAATGTCAGGACACCCCCGGTTGCTCATCAAAATAGGAACCTTCAAGCTGGGGAAGAAGTGTCGATTGATCTCCTCAATCTGACTCAGGTGGTCAAGTAACCAAAGCTGCAAATAAGGAGGGATATTTCAGTATATTGTAAAGAAAAGCAAGCAAAAAGGAAAGAAAAAGCAAAAGAAAAAAAAAAGAAAAAAAAGGGAGAGAGAAAATTTTTGCTTCCAGGATAGGCGCACATGATAGGAAGCGCTTCTTCTTCTTGTAGTAACAGTCAGTCAAAGCCTGGTACATCCCTGCCAAAATCATAGGGGCTAATCTCTCCCGCTCCCTAACCTGGCATACAACTAAGATAAGGGCCAAGTCTACCTCATCGTCATCCCGTGGAAAAAGCAGTTGATTAACCACTATCAGGGTCAGGGCATTGAACCTGGCTTCCTTGTTCTCCCCCCTCAAGAGCTTCTCAGTCAGAAAAGACTTGGACAAAGTCAAAAGGGTGTCAGAATCCCCTAAATCCTTCTTCCCTATGCCCAGGAAAGTAGAAGCCTTTTTCTTGTAACTAGGCTTAAGGGGTGGGTTCACTACTTTCTCTGCAAACCTCAAGCCCAAGATGGTCTCAACCTCTTCAATGTTGGGGGTCATCTCATGGTTTCCAAAACGAAAAAGATTTAGGTCCGGTACCCAATGGCCAATCATGGCTTCAATAATTTCCCACTTGAATGAAATGGAAGGGATAAGCAAAGTGTGGCCTAAATGAATAGAATCCCATTTGATCACTTCATCAAGGGTCATGGAGTTGACCCACCTAGTGTAGAAAAAATCTACAGGGCTGTACCTAGTGAGATTAGGAGGTTTTGCTCTAAAAGGTTGTTTTGCAGGGGAGGCTACGTGGACAGATGGTAGGGCAGAAGATGATTCGGAATCCATTGGGGATGATGGGAGCAAGCTAAGAATTAAGGGGAGGAAGAAAAAGGCGGAAAATGGGTTTTCTAAACTCAAAAACTCGTAAAAAATACGCAAATCCCGAGGCTGATTGCATTTATAGCATGTTTTAATGTATTTGACATATCAGATCGGATACAAATGATTCCCTTCATATCCGATGAAGAATGTCGGTTACAAAGGAAACTATGTGTATCCGATATAAGATGTTGGATAGAAAAAGAATTCAGTGTATCCGACCTGATATGCCGGATACAAATAAAAATGCAAAAAAAAAAAAAAAAGAGGAAAGGGAGAAAAATCCGAATTTTTTACCTTTTTCACCTGTGTACAAGTTATAATTGCATAAAAATAAGAAGGAAAAGAGAGCAATACAAGAGGGAATAAATAAAAAAGAGTCTTTTTCATATATGAGTCTCGTCTGTACAGTGATAATGAAAAATACATAAGAATCCTAATCTACTGCTACTGTGCAGGATCACCCCCGCATCCTCTACCACGCGCTCTGCGGCCTCTACCTCGAGGTGATCGGCGCCTAGAATATGCTAGAAGGCGCTCGGCCATATAACGCGGTCTCCGGCCCACAAAGGACTGAAGTTGGTACTCCCAGCAATAGTCCTTGAGGTCAGGAGGCAGATCAGGAGCAGAATCTGGCGAATAAGCCTCAGGCCCAGCAAGAACAGGCTTGGCAGGCAGGGGAGCCACCTCAGTCGCAGCTGAATCATCGGCCGCGGTAGTCTCAACTCCTGCAGCTCCAGAAGGCTCGGCAGCAGCAGAGGAAGGACCAGGAACAGAAGTATCTAGGTCAACAGAAAGGGTCAGAAGCAGAAATATCAAGATAAACCAAAGAGGGAAAATTAAAGAAAACTTACCAGAAATATCTACAGCAGGAACAGGGGGATCCGTCTCAACCGGATCAGCAGCAAGGATGCCCTCTGGCTCAGCGACCACCATAGGAGATGAAGGACCCACAGGATCCGCAGGAGCAGCTACCACCGGGTCAGCAGCTGGGGCATCATCAAGATCAGCAGCCAGAGCCGAAGATGGATCAGGAACAGGGAAATCAGGCTCAAAGGCAGCATCCTGATCTGGGACTGGGCCCTGCAAAAGCAAAAAAGTTTATATCAGAACAGCAGGACATAGAAATGAAAGAGATGAAATTATAAAGAAACCAGATACCTGTCTAGCCTGAAGCTCTGCGACCAGAGCCTCCAGCTCTCTGATCCGGGCATCCCTCTGGGCCACGACCATGTCATGCTCTGTGATCATATCATCAATTGCGGCCCGCTAGCTCTGGAACCGATCCCGCAAAGCATTCAGCTCATGAACCTGCCAATAAGAACAGAATTAGGGTCATAAATGCAGAGTTGATGGAGATTAGATGAAAGGATGAAGATCATGAAACTCACAGTATCATCGTGGACCCGGATATAGATCTCGCCGATCTCTGTCACTCCAGCACGGGTGGGTCGATCCATCAAGCACCCAATGGATACTCTCTGGATCCACTCGTTATAATCCGCAGCTACTGTGAGCCCCTCCGCCTCCTGATAATGATCAAACTGATCCACATCAAAACCAGGCAGGAGCGTGTCAGGACCCACAGGAGGAGGGGGAATGGGGATACGAAGTGTGCCTGTGTGTTGATAGTACATGCGCTCTCCTAAATACATCACCCTACCAAGCCTCCCAAGGAAGCATTGGTAGGGCTGACGTCGAAGATCTCTATCAAAGGCATCCTGTACTATCATCTCACGGGCCACCCCAATATCCACGTCATCAAAGCGTGCCAGGATGAGCTGCAAAGAAGAAAAAATAGTCAGATACAGTCAAGGTACAGGAAAAGAAATAAAAGGGAAAGGGGCGAAGAATTTACAGCAGATCGTCAAGCGCGGTCCAAGTGAACCCGAGCAGTGCGGGGCTGACTCCTATCTGCATCTCGGACCTGGGCTGACCACCGCAGGGCAACAGGAAAATCCGCTACGCTAGGCACGGGGGACGGGCGGAAGTAGGTCATGTAGGTGTACATGAACACCTGACAAAAGAGAAATCAGTCAAAGATAAAAGAAGATAAAGCCCAGGGGAAATAAGCAGGACAGATGAATTTAGTACCTGCAGGATCTGCCAGAAGAACCAGCAGCTGACTCCATCACCTCTCGGGGCTGCCAGGCCTCGAACTACTCGGCACAATCCAGCCAAGATAGTCCCGTATATGAGCCGACCCCAGGCTAACTGTCGGGTCTGATGGAGATCTCTCAAAGCATCTAGGAAAAGAAGACTAACACTGGTCGTGTCCTCCTGGAAGAAGCAGCTCCCAAGCATCAGCAGAAACACGTGCCGGAAAATAGGTGCGAAGGCTGCATCCTCCATGGTGATGGCCGCATGTTTTCCCTCATAATGTTGAGTAAGGCTCTCCCGCAGCCAGCTAATGGAGATACGACCACTCCGCCCATCCCAAGCAGCAGGAGGCAGGTCTTGGTATCCCAAAAGAAGGCCGATGTCCGCCACTGAAGGCCAATCCAGCACAATAGTCTGCCCCATAAGAGGAATGCCAGTGATCATCACAAAATCAGAAGGGCGGATCCCTAGCTCCACGTCCGGCAGATGGAATGACTGCGTCTCCGGAAAATATCGCTCCATCATAGCAAAGATGAGGGGACGATCGGCTCGGAATGAAGGGATGCTGAGAAAATAATCCAAGTGGCACCTCCCAAACTCACGCCTGAGTGCCGGAGAAAGTGTCCGCGCCAACTCACTAAATCTCCCCCAGCTGCCTCACAGATGGGAAAGAGGATACGGAAGAGGAACGTCGGCCCGGATGCACATGGATGGGTGGCTATCCAAACCACTAAAGAGCTCTGTATCATGAACAGATTCTCTCAGCTTCACAGAGACCCCTAAGCGTAAGGCTACGGCAGCACCCTCCTGGCCTAAAGCTCCGGCCCGGCCTCGGCCCCTCTCTCCAGCTTGGCCTCGGCCCCTCTCTCCAACTCTACCTCCGCATCTCTCTCGCCCTCTACTGCGGCCTCGAACAGGATCAACAACAGGCTAAAAGCAGAAATGAATAGGTGAAGTTGGTTCCAAGGGAATCAGGGAAAGAAAGAAGAAAGGATTAGGAAGCCTACCTCAGCAGAGCTCTCTCTGAAATCATCTAACGGCTTCGACAGGGTGGTGCTAGAACTCGCCTCTGTCCGAGCCCGCGAAGTGGAGGGCTGATCAGCAGGGTCAGCCTCCTCTCGAACACGGGAACGACTCCTAGCCATCTACAAGTCACAGGGAAGTGTTCTATAAGCTTCAATTCAAATTTATCAGGAATTTTACCCTGCTTTTGGTCTAGGTTTCAGTTCAAATTCATCCGGAATCTTACATGACTTTGGTCTCTTCAAAGCTATCATCAGGAATTCTAAATTATTTTTGTCACCTATTTCAGTTCAAAGTCTTTTCTATTTCTAAAGCATTTTGTCCTAAAGATGCTTACACTGCTTAATATCTGTTAATTTATTTCAGGATTTCTACTGTAAGCACCTCATTTTTGCTCTCCCAGAAAAAAACCAAAAATGCAAACCCTGGACAGAAAGTGAAACCCTAAGGGGTGAAAAGTTGACTTTTTGATCAAGTGAAAATTGGCCATCTCGCTTTATGTCATTGGATAGATAATCTCGACACGGTTCCAACGCAACTGAGTTTGTAGGAATCGGGGTCCGGATGGGGGTTCTGCGGGCGGTCAAACCTGAGCAGAGCCAAAAGTTGACTTTCTGGTAAAATCTGATCCAGAGGCCTACCCCTAGGTCATTGGATAGAGAATCTCGATACAGTTCCAACGCAACTGAGTTTGCAGGAATCGGGGTCCGGATGAGGGTTCTGCGGGCAGTCAAACCTGAGCAGAGCCAAAAGTTGACTTTCTGATAAAATCCGATCCAGAGGCCTACCCCTAGGTCATTGGATAGAGAATCTCGACACGGTTCCAATGCAACTGAGTTTTCAAATTGATTTCAAGCAAGTTTTGTTGAGTATTGAAGGCCTCTAGGTCCAACCTCTCGGTTTTTGGGCACTTTTGCTCAATATTGGGTCTTTTTGGCATATTCTCTCCAATCGGAGAGAATGGTGAGCCAAGCTTGTGCCCTATTTTTCCTAGAGGTTCTTCAACAATTTTTCAAGTGATTTTGATTCATCTTGCACGGAACACACACACTTGATCACTGTTTTAAATTGATTTTACTCAAAAGTGGCAAAACAGGACAGCATATGTACCCCAACTTTGGACACTCGTAACTTCATCGTCCGGATGAATTTTGGAGTGATTCTAGAGCCATGGGAAAGGTGAGGCTGTCTAGTTTAGGCCTGTAAAATTTCATTAATTTCTATCAAGCGGATTTTTGACACCTCTCTGTCGAAGTTGATAGGTCAGTTCAGGTCTGAATACGGAACCTGTCACTTCGACTGAGCGCCATGTGTTCGTTTTAAGTCCGATTCGAATGACTTGTTTCTGAGTTTTCATTTGGAAGTCTGGTTTCAAATCCAGTCGGTTTCATAATTTTTTGACTCCATTTGTGTGGTTGGTAACAGATTTACTCAGAGCTGTTCAACAACACTTTTCTGGGTAAATGTGTGATCTTTGGGGCCTGTTCGGGAGACCACCCAAGGCACATCCAAATGAATTTTGGTATGAGGATAGTTTCATCTGAAAGATGGTCATACATACTTCATTCCCACCAAATTTCATGAATTTATATTGAGCCGATTTTTCTAGATAATTTTCCAAACTTGCCCACTTGCCACTTTTTACTATCTCCAACAGCAATTTTAAAATAAGCATAACTCCTAGGATTTCAACCGGATTTAATTGAAATTTTGCATGAGTCTCTTATTTACCATAATCTTTCAAATGGATTTGGTTTGAGTCAATTTAAATTGGATTTGAATGATTTCAAGACAAATGCTTCTTGCTTTTACCGAATTTTCCGGATTTGACTCAACTTGGTTTTATGCAACTTTTGCTTTGATTTCCATCTATTGGTGATATTCCAGAAGTGATATTGATATAAAAGAGGATCTGGAATTCATTTGGATTATCATGTGAAGATATCATACATTTGTTTAATCCTTTTTTTTTATGGTTTTTAATGATTTTAGCAAGCTTTTTTATTTTTAGCATGAACAACACTTGGCAACCACCTTGTGTGGGTGAATGGGGGTGCCTAACACCTTCCCCCATTCATAATCTAATCCCCTTATCAATCTCTGGATTTGATTTTCAATTAGAGTTATTTTTACTCTAGTATTTGCCTTTTAGCTCTTTTTGCTTATTTTGAATCTTTTGGTGTCCATTCACACCCCAAAAATCTGAATGGTGGTGACTCCCACATTTTAAGTTGAGCCCGTGTGTTGATGGAGGGGAATCACTCCGGTGATTTTTCCATGTCTCACAGGCGCCAACATCTTCAAAGGTCAGCGCCAGGTGCTGTTATTCAGATGTGAGCAACTAATTGCATGTTCTGGTTGAATGTTTAAATAATAATCCAAACAGGTCTAAATGTGATAGTTAAGGGTTAAAATCTGATCGATGGCATTGGGAATGTACTGAATTAGATAATTTGGCGCCTACCTCTGTAGAGGTCAGAGCTAGCTTCTTTTTACAAACCAAATATAAGCTGTGACTGTTGATATATATATGTATATATTTTTGTATATGTTAAATTCTATGATATTAGTTGTATTATCTAATTAGATACTAGTAATATAATTAAAGGATTGTTAGTTTAGCTGCTGGATGTTTAGAAGTAATGGACATTTGCTGCTGGTGCCTACCTCTTTAGAGGTCAGCAGCAACTCACTCATCGTAATATGGGTAGTGGTTATTCAAAATTCAGTTAGAGGTATTCTCATGAGACTTAAGTAGAAGTTGTATGAAGGTTATGTATGAGTAGATGAGCTAAATTGGCAGCAAAGTTGAAGTCATAAGTTCTGAACTCTGATAAATTATGTGGATAACAAGTGTTGCTGTGGTTGGTGCCAACACTTTGTTCATTATATTTTTATCTGTTTTAATTTCTAATTGCGGGGAAATAATTAGGGAATTAATCGGGAGTATTAAGGAATTATTGGGAAGCAACAGAGGCTGAATTTGGGAAAAAACATTTCAGGTATCATGGTGTGAACAATCAGCAAACTGTTTAGAGTAAAAGTGGAGTGTTCTTAGGAGTTGGGATCTGTCTGGCTCTTATTCTTTGTAATTGGAAAATTGAATTGGGAAAATTAACTAAGGAATAAATTAGAATTGAATATAGTGAATTGTGGTGAAATATTATGTAACGCCCCGAACCCGGGTCAGTCCAAACCGGCACCTGACCCGAACCCGGTTCGCTACTGTAACAACCCGAATTTAGTTCAACAACCAAATCCGAGGTGTTACTGGCCCATATCAATCACAACATCAATAACATACCAGACCAAAGAAAGTAAATCCAATCCATATATTAATCCATCAGAGTTGCGGAAACAAGTATGTGCGGAAGTGTAGATTAAAATCATCAAACAAGCATGAAGCTTGACCATCAATCAATAGTATCAAAGTCTGGTAGAATGAACTGGTTACTAACTCTCTCTCGTCTCTCTCATACATCAAATCCAATTAAGGATAATAAACCAATTAAAAATGCTAAGTCTATAACATCAATCCACCTCAGATAAGATCGGGATAATAGTAATCCTCTGGAGAATACTCAGCTATCTCTCCCTGGAAGTCTAAGAGATCCCCCTCTCGCGTATCAGCTGAAAAAATGGAATAACAGTAGGGTGAGATACGAATATCCCAGTAGGTAACACATGCATGATTAAACAGTTAATATACGGAAAGTAGCAGTTCATGCACGAATAAGTCACATCGATTAATCAGGCTCGTATAATCATTCGTATCATTCGTAAATACAAAACAATATACTAAACAGTTCTAGAGATGAATTCCAGCAAGTTTAATATGAAAATACCATAGTCAAATCAGTAACATAATTCATACATTGCCAGGATGTACTAAACAGTCACATCCAACCAATATCCCAAACACATGCCTCCCGCATGTACCACAATAATAACAAGTTTTATGATTTCAGGGTCATTGTAGGACTCACAAAGTTAGATAAACCTTTTGAGATGATTCTCAACCAATTGCTATACCACCGTGCGACTTAGGAGCGATGCTACTAATGATACTCAAGCCCCATGCAGCGCAGCTTAGACAAGAGCCGTAGTCACCGACTTATTGCACACGTACCCATCAAAGTTGGCATGTACCACCAGCATGCAGCACCAGAATCAATACATGGAGGTGGTTGCTTATCCACATGTACAGGGAATCACCAGCGGCTCACCGGGGTGTCCCTCCAGACATAGGACCTTCCCAGACAAACTAACTTGCAAAGGAAGCGCGTCGCATATAGGAGTAACTCAACCCAAATGACATATCCCTCAGCTATCTAGCTACGACTATGGATCCACAACCAGCTATGCCCACTAGACTCCAAAACTTCCCTAAAGTGTCATATTCTATAAGGGTTGGTGCCTAGCGGCATATAATGGTTATATCTGTACATTTACTTCAATATTTGTTCATCTGAATTCAGTATTCTCTTTAGAAAGTATTCTGATTTATAATGTCATTTAGAGGTATTTAGATAATCAAATGGTAGTTAGGCTTTTCCAAAATCACGTTTCTCATTTACCTTCAAAACTTGGCAACTATTGTCCTAAATATCTCCCTAATTTGTTTTTCTGCAAAACAGGGGTTTAGGTAGTTTATTTTGGTCTTAAAGCACCTTAATTAATCATTAAAATTGTCTAAAAATAGTTTAGAATTGAATTAGGTGCGAAATTATGAAAAATTGGAAATTCTGTTGAGAGCGCCTAGGATCGCTCAGGATCGCCCTGGCGGTCCCAGGTCAGCGGTCGTGTATTTTCGAGCGCCCGCGGTCCGTCTTCTCGCGGTCTACGGCGCCCTAATTTTATTTAACCAGCGCCGAAGATCGCCGACGAGCGCCGAGCACAGTCGAGGTCGGCGGTCGTGCGAAATCGAGCAGAAATAGTTCTAAATCACGATTTTTCTCGTCTAAACTCATTCTAGTGTATTTCTAACATGCTTAGCTAACTAAATACAACATTACATATCATAGAAACATGCATTTGCGATTAACCAAGGAAAAATCCAATTTCAAAACCAAAACGGTGTCACCTACCTCGTATACGCGTTTCTCCTCTTCTCTTCTGAACAGAAAACCCCCAAACCTCTCCTCAGTTGCAAGGCAAGGCTCTGAGCAAGTTCCCTTGGTCTTCCCCTTTCCTTCTCTTTCTTCTCTTCTCGGTCGTTTCAACTCTCGTCGTTTGCGGCTGAATAATACGAGCGAGAATACGATTAGGTTATTTAATACATATATATACTCCCTGATCCCATGCATCTCCCATGCAAACTCTCCCATACACCTCGCCCAATTAAAATACGTACCTCGATATCTCAAGATCGGACGGTCAGATCTGCGTCTAATTCTGGATCTTCACTAAACTGATCACCCCCTACAAGAATAAAATATTCCCATCAATCATAACCCTCAGTAATATTATTTACTAATTTAATTTATTATTTAAGTAAAATTCGAGGTTTTACATATTAAATGCTGAAATGAATGTATAAAGAGGGGTTTTAAGTCGAGGAGCAGAGAAATGGTTTCAGATTTAGATATAGTTGAATTAGGTGCATTAAAGTCAAGTAAAAATCATGGTGAAGGTTGCTCTTAGGTTCAGACCATTTGAGGAAATTGGGAAGTATACTAGAAAATAATTTTACAGCTTAAATAAATTAAAGTTAGAAAGTTATGGTTTCATAAGTTAGAAGATATCATTGTTGATTACACTAAGTAAGAAGAAAATTGGGAAGGTATCCATAGGAAGGTCACTGTTTTGGGCAGGACATTAGTTTTACATCACTAATTTCAGTAGAGGAAGTAATTTCTGATTTTTCATTTCTGAATTGCCGGTTTCATAGAGATTGATCTGTTTTACTAGCTTTTGAATAAAAAGGGAATTTCAGGCAATACTTTGATAAAAGGATTTGAAAACAAATTATTTTAGATTAATATGATTATTTGGATTTCTTCATGTACTTGAAGGATGTTTTGGGATTTTCGATGAGTTGATGGTTATCTTACCTCCGTGTACTTGGGGATGCCCATATACTTGGGATGTTATTTCCTCTGTGTACTCAGAGATGCCCCGTGTACTTGGGATGATGTGTATGTGTTTGGAACAAGTTAAGATTATCGAGATTACTGTTTTGGCTTTAGCTCAAGTCTAGATGGCATAGCTCGATGTGGATCCACATTTGTCAAATTAAGAGCTAGGTAGTGGAATAGATTGTTTCTTTGCTAGTTGTAATGTGTTGTTCACGCATGCGTTTCCACCGTGTACTCGGTGAGGCTTGATTGTGTACTCGGCTGGCTGCGGCTATCCCTCATTTTATCGTGTACTCAGAATGTGACTGTATTAGTACATGCCAACTCATCACTGTACTGGATGGGTTCTCCCATAATAAGACGATGATCGTGTACTTGGCTTCGCACCTAAGCCGTGAGGTGGCATAGTGGACTTTGGCATTACCTAGCTAAGGGCAGTCTTATTTCATGAGTCCACCGTGGACTTATTTCTGAAGATTGCACGTTAAGAATTTATGTTATATGGAGGTATTTGATATTTTACTTTATCAGTATATATGTTGGATTTGGATTGCTTGAATTACTTGTAAATGTTGATTATCGTTACTGATGCATGTTTTACTACTGAAGCATGTTTTAGAACCGTTATAAATGTTTTGTGCATGCATGTGCTACCTGTTGGGATATTCGTATCTCATTACGTTTGGTTTTGTTTTGTTTTCAGATCCTGGTGAGGACGATATCGGCAGGGTTGAGCTAGTCGCTGACTACCCTGAGTATAGGGGAGAGGACAATTTTGTGGAGTGATATTTGAGAGATACTTTAGTTTGTTGATTACATTTGATATAGTGAGTAATCATTTGAATTGTAATTCTTTCTTTCATTGTGGTTCGGTGATTGGGTATTAGTAGCGAACTCTGATATTGTTGTTGATGGTAATAAAATGTTTTTTTTCATGTCGTCTTACACTCTGATATGGATCCTGTGGTTTAAATATATAACCCCATGGGTACGAGTTCTAGTTCCGCTATGTAACCTGGATCTGGGGCGTTACACCAAGGTTGGTTTTGTGAGTTCATACACCTTTATTTGGGTGATATGAAGGTATTGTGTGCATCGATAGAGTCGATACACATTCGGGACATATTGGCCCATTGAAACCTAGAGTTTTGGACATATGACTTGGTGCGTTCTGTTTCGATTTTAGGTCACTGGTGTGACAAGGCTGGTGCCTGATTTATTGTATCCTGCATGGGCGGATTTGGTTACAGATATGGTTCTGTATTTTGGTGGGTGTTATTGAGAAGTATGTCCATTACCTTGGTTGGTTTTCTCACTGTTGAGTGGGCTTAGCAGTTATATAGATCCGTAGAATAGCTAGTAAGTGAAATGTGTATTAGAGGGGTTTGAATTCTGTGTCTGAGGCATTCCATCATCTCGAGGATGGTGCCGCTCCTGGATTGGTCGATCGCTACGTTACCCACTCCTGGATTGGTTGGGCCGTACATGCTAACTCATGGTTGGGTTCTTCTGTTGGTGTTGAATAGCCAGACTGCAGGGCGGCTGGTCCATCGTAATTCGGTTAGGTAGCATACTGGCACATGTCTACTCTTTTTATCTGGTATACTATTTCATGAGTCCCATGAGGTGGAAAAATTATATTTCATTGTTGTCTTGAATCTTATTGTGATTATTCGGATTAAGTGTTGCATATTTTATTGTGGTCAACTATTTGCATGACTGCTTATTGAGATGTTGTTTCTCACATTATTGTTTTATCTGTTTTGTTTTCAGATATTCTTGGAGAGGACGTTGCCGGGGTAGAGACACCAGGGGATTACTGTGATTACCAGGAAGAAGATTATTTCATTCCTGTGTAGGTCTAGAAGGACATGGAGAAACATTTAGATTTATTTTTCTTAGGGATTATTTTTAGTATTTTGATTGAGGAGTTGATGTTATTTAAAGGATGATTGGTATCTTTATTCCACACCTTTGGTGGATGATATTTATGTTATTTAGTTGAACCCTTTCCAAACTTTTTAGATGAAATACAAAAGGATTATTTTGGTAGTTTAATTCCGCGCTTTCTGAAAGATGTTTTTATTTCCGCACTTTGATATAATAAATGAAATTGTTTAAGTCTGGAATATTGTTTTGGGCCATTTTCCCTAACGAACCAGATTTGGGTTTATGTGGTTAAGTAAACTTGGATCTGGGGAATTACAAACCCTATGGATCCACATGCAGCTATACCCACTAGACACCAACAATATCAATTAACTCAAATGAACGTGGTTCAACAATAGTGCCTAGTGATATGTAAGGCATACTGTTTCCAAAGTTAACTCTACAAAGTAGTTTCTGGTGTAAAGTTTTTCTAAAAAAATTCAGAAATCATGATACTTTAAAATACATTTTCCTGAGTAATAATTTTCATTCCAATCGTTTTAGATTTCTAAATAACCCAAAAATCCCATTTTATTTTCAAATCAGACAACCCATTTGTAAAACAGTCCAAAGTCATTCTTCAATTTGTTTTAAATACAAAACATCATTAAAATAGTTGTGAACACCTAAAATAGTTGGTTCAGATATTTAAATTCATTTAAAATCATCTTATTTTGGAATAATATTCAATCTATGAAAAATCAAGATTTGGTGTGAGTCGCTCAATCTTGTCGCTCAGGCGACCTAGTTGGGCGATCTAATATTTTAAAACCAATGGGCGCTTAAGTGGGCGCCCAGGCAATCCCCTTGGGTGACCTACCCAAAAGCTAACTTTTTCACTGTCGCTCAGCCCATCGCTCAGGCAATCGGTTGGGCGACCTATCTTATGTATTTCTAAAACAGACAGGCGAGACGCTCGTCTAGATCACTCAGGCAATCGTGCCAAGTGCTCGACAAACAACGGCTAATCCGAACTTCCAAAAACTAGTTTTTATGCATCAAACAACAATCTACGTATTCAAATCAACTCTAATAACTTCAAAACATATATATCATATTTCCAAATCATATAGAAACATATATTCCATACTTTCAGATCATGTAGAAAGATCAAATCGTAAGAAAACTAAGTATCGACTAAACAGGTGTGCTACCTACCTCTGTTCGACCAAGTTTTCCTTCTTCCTCTTCTTCCCTCGTAGTGTAGACGTAGACTTCTCCCTCTATAGCAACACAGAACTGATACAGAACACTTCAAGATCAACAAGGCTCCTCGTCTCCTTCTCTTCTCTCTCGGTCTCTCGTTTCCTTCAGCCACCAGAGAATACAAGACGAACTACGATTAGTATTCTCTCAAGTATTAAACCCTATTTTAATCTCATGATTCCACGTATCTCCCCTCCATCAAATCCTATACTACTAACCAATCAGATTAACAAATAACCTTACATTAATACTTACTCCTTTATTTCATCATCCAACGGTCAAATTTGCTTCAATCTTCTGATCTCCTCCATCAATGTGATCACCTATATTTATAATTACAATCCATCAGTAAAATCCCCAATAAAATACTGATTATTAGTTAATTAAAATTTATGCAAATTTTCGGGGTCTTACATTTGATTGTCAAGCCAAGTTGGGGAGAGTTAAAGAAGAAGAAAGAACGGCTCGGGAAAGGGAAGATGCGATTGTAGCAGAGCTGGTTCACTTAGATACTGAGGCATCAGCCTTGTAGACATCTTCCTTTTGTCTTCCATATAGTTTAGCATAGGGTTTACTATTTTTTTTTAGGATTTCTTGTTTCTTCATTTGTTCTTTCTATTTCTATCTTTTACATAGACAACTTTGGAATACATTCATGTTTTTGGAAATAAATGAACTTTTATTTTATTGACTTTTCTAAAGAAAGAAATTACATGACTAGTAAAAGTACGGCTTCATCCACTTTACCTTTATTGGGTCATGTAGGATTTCACCATCTGGGTGAGCTAGACGATAATATGCAGAGTTTGCCTTTTCTCTTATGACATAAGGCCCTTCCCAATTGGCTTCAAATTCTGATATCGGGAACCCTCTTCTAACATGTAAAGCAGCTCGTAAGACTAATTGCCCCTTGTCAAGAATGCGTGGTGTAAGCACCCAAATTTTGATCAAACCAAAAATGTGCTAAAAAAAAGACAAAATAACTCAAAACCCTAAGGAACAAAAACTAGCTTTTTGATCAAGTTCAAATTGACTGCCATACTTTATCCCAATGGATAAAGATTTCTGACACGTTTCTAACGTAACTGAGTTTGCCGGAATCGGAATCTAGATGAAGGATTTATGGGCAGATCAAGTCCCGGGGAGCAGCAATTGACTTTCTGCTCAAACCCAGATTAATTGCTCTTTCTATCCCAAAAGAAAGAAAATCTCGACATAATTCCGACGCAATTGAGTTTGCCAAAATCGGAGCTCGGATGAGAAAGTTATGAGCAGTTCAGGTTTTAGGGCAAAAGTGTCAGAAGTTGCCCACATGGTGAATGGGCAGAAACCTGCCATGTGGCGAGCAAGGGACTAAAAGGACAGCCATAAAAAATATCTCGGATATAATAATGCTTTTTTTTTTCAAAATATCTCGGTTTTATGAACTAAAATAATCAAAAAATCAAGATAATATCTAGTCAAATCTAGGGGCAAATCAGGAAAAATATCAGAATAACTGAAATTAATTTTTGGTTATACACATTTCTGTATAACCGAAATTTAATTTTGGTTCATAAAGTAAAAATCTAGATTTTCCGATAGATTTCCAGACAAAATCTCTGATTTTTCATGATTGCATGTCGGAAAAGGGTGTAACCGAAATTAAATTTCAGTTACACATGTTTATAGTATAACCGAAATTATATTTTGGTTATACTATATTTTTAGCTTAACCGAAATTTAATTTCAATTACTTATTTTTTGTCTATAAAAGGAGCTCAGCAGCTTATTTGCAAGGGGTTAGCCATTCCATCCTTTGAGCTCTCCCCTCTCTCCTCTCTTCTGCTCGTCCCTCTCTCCTCTCCTCTGCTCGTCCCTCTCTCTTATACCCCTCCCCCACTCTCCAAAGCCCTGAACCTCTCCAAGACACACCCAAACCCTCTCCCTTCTCCTCCTCCTCCATTCTTGAACCTTGGGAAAGCTTGGAGGTGCTGTTTGTGTGAAGGAGAGGTCGCTCAAGCTACGGTGGTGCTTCAAGGGGCTCTAACCACACTTCAAGAGGGGCTCTAAACCCCAAGGTATGACTCCCTACCGTATTTTATTTCACATATATGAAAATGAGCATATTTGGAGCATGTAGAGTTTTTTGTCTCTTTGTGTACTGCTCCCCCCTCTTTTAGCATGAGTTCTCTCCGTCTTGTTGTTCACTTTCTCGTCCTTAACTAGTGGCTGAACTCCTGTGGTAAGGAGAGGACGTACAGACAACCGAAAGGGAGGATACGAGATCACTTGTCAAGGGTTTTTTTTTCCATGAGTCCTTTGGCTATTATTTTATTCAAATAGGGGAGCTTGTTCCCCTCCATCTAAATCTCATGTACCCCTAAACCTCCCTTTAATCCCTTCTTTAACATGTTGTGTTAGTTCAATATCATGCTTGCCATCTCATTTTCACTTTGCCATGAAATAGTGCTCGCTTAGTGTTAGGGTTTTCATGCTCTTAAATAACATGTCCCCATTTCCCATATCTTGCCCCCATTTTTGTTACTGTTTTTAGAGACCTTTGCATGATCCCCTTCCCCTTGACTCATAAAAATCCCAAGAAAGTGACCTAAATGGGTCATTCCCCCCAAAAACCCAGTAAACCAATCCCCCATCAAAAACCCCAAAACTGTCTTTTTTTAATGCTTGCCCAAACACACAGGTCGGGCAAGCCTGTTTTCACACTTAACCGAAATTTAGTTTCAGTTAAGTGGGTATACAGTATGACTGAAATCATTATTCGGTCATACTATATTAGTGTAACCGAAATCCAATTTCGGTTACACCATATAAATACCAAAAAAGTCTGTTTTGGCCTCTTTTTTGCTCTTTCATCCATTTTTCACTGAACTAGACCACCCAGTAGGGTTTCCGGGTCAACCAGAAACCCACTGTGGGCCTTGGACCATTCGGGTCCAGCTTGATTCATTGTGGGCCTTCCAATGGGGCCCACCTAGTCCAATCAACTCACTTTGCTCCAAGAATCCAACCAAATAACTCAATTAATGGGCGAAACCTCATGAGGCCCAATGAAAGCCCAAGTTGAAGCATGCTGGCATAGACTAGGTTATGGGCCATGGGCTTTCAAGCCCAAACCTAGGTTATGGGCCCCAAGCCCATACCTAGCCCACCTTGGAGGAACTTAACAAAGATAAATAAATCTCAAGGCAACCTCTGGGGGCCCACAAATCATCCAGGCCCACCAAGCATAAATCTTAATTTAAACTCTTTGAGTCAAACCTTGAATAAAATCAACCAAATTTGTCAAACCCCAAAGGGCCTTCTAAGATTAGATCAAGGTCCATCAAGGGGACATGTGGGCTAAGCCTAGTCCATTAGGCGGTCCGTGGGCCTTCCAACGGGGCCCACCCAACCAGACTAAGATCACCTAAATAAGCAAGATAAAACCAAATAAAAGGGGACCCTCACCACTCAGGTGGTCCCCACTCACACCCAAAGCAAAAGTACATGTTTGGCTTAGGAAATGGGTGAGTAGACCAAGTTGACTCAAACCAGGAAACCCGTGGGACCCGTCACCCGATGGGGCGGACCGGGGGTGTCTACAGACTTCCTTGGACCATAACCGAGACCTTACTCAGAATCTCTAGCAGCAGACCAGCCTAATAGACAAACCTAGGCACCCAGGTGTCTGCATACACCCCCTCAGGCAGTGGCGACTCCAAAACCCTGATTTTCCCAAAAGGAGGCACGCACTTGGCGTGCGCCCTGCTGTGCGACCCCGTGCACACGTGGCCTAACAATTTCTGTCATATGCTCGCGCCAAGCGACGTTGGTAGACTTGGCTTCGATTTGCTATATCTTGGCGGCTTTCTTCCAATGCTTCCAATTCAACATGCCTTGCCTCTTCATACTTCTCACTGGCAACATCAAGTTTAACTGTGGTCTGTGGTAGCTAGTCTTGCTGACTCAAATTCTATCTCGGCAGGTAGGGTAGCTTCCGTTCCATAATAAACTAAGGAAAATGGTGTCACGCCAGTGGCCAAATGGGCTATAGTCCTATAAGCCCATAATGTCATAGGCAAATGTTCGTGCCACTTCTTTTGTTTGTCATGAACCATTTTGCTTAGAATTCGGATGATCATCTTGTTTTTAGCTTCAGCTTGTCTATTGCCTTGAGGATAATATGGAGTTGAGCACCAATGTTTGATCCCATACCTTTCCATCAATGCTTCAGTATATTGATTTACAAACGGGGTTCCATTATCAGATATAATTCTGTGGGGGACTCCAAATCTGCAAATAATATTCTCTTTGATGAATTGGGCAATGGCTATGCCCGTTGCTTTTCTAAGTGGCATGGCTTCTACCCACTTGGTGAAGTATTCCGTTACTGTGATAATCCAGATATGTCCAGAGGCTACAGGATTAATTGGTCCAACCAGGTCAAGCCCCCATGTATGTAAAGGCCATGGTGTGACGATACTTTTCAGTGTTTGACCTAGCACATGAATCAAGTGACCATGGATTTGGCATTGATGGCACTTCTTGACGAAAGCTGCTGAATCTGCCTTCATGGTAGGCCAAATAATACCCCAGGGATAGCAATTGTTGGAACAATCTTCTCTTGCCTTGGTGGCTTCCACACTCTCTAGAATGTACTTGCCCCATTAACTCTTTTGCCTCGGCTTGGGAGACATGTCTCAAAGGACGTCCACTAATAGCCCATCTAAACAACTTTCCATCTTCCATGAAAAATCTAACTGCCTTTTTCTTCATTCTTGCAGCTTTGTACTTGCCAGCTGGAAGGATGCCATGTGTTAGATAGTCAATGTAAGGCCTTTCCCATTCCGTTATTCCATCCAAGAACATGCATTCATTAGGATTAGGTGGCACTCCACATTCTCGGCCAGATGATTTGCATTCTACCGAATCCCGCTCCATCTCTGGCTAGTAAAAGCATGCTTGTTGCATCCTACGATAAAGTTGAACTTTACTCCGGATTCCACAAGATTTAGCATGTATGTCTTGGAGTTTTCGTCTTGCTTCAGTTTGTCCAAGACATCATAATAGGACACTGTCTAGGCCTCTGTAATATAACTCATCGTCATAGCTCACATAATTTTTCAGCTTCTTGACGTTTGTTGAGCTCTCTTCCTTTGTTGTAAGAGCATGTCAAATCGTAGTTCTTCAATCAACTGTGTTGGACTCTTCCTCAAAATCTTTCTTCAATTCAATCCATGTTGGTGGCAGAGACTTTTCCCTACTCTTCCTATGTGGCTAAAAGTCACCTCATTAAATTGTTCAGCCATTTTCTGTGGAGCGGTACAATATGATAGTAAATCCACCTCCATAGAAAAGTCACTGTTCATCTGGCTCATGACAAGGTTGGAATCTCCTTTGACTCTTAAAGATTTTACATTTAAGCTTCTGGAGACGCTAAGTCCGATGAGAAGTGCTTCATACTCATCTTGATTGTTGGATTGAGGAAAGTCCTACTGGTAGGAGATAGAAATACTTTGCCTATCAGGAATCACAAAAACTACTCCGGCTCCTCCACCTTTGGCAACTGATGACCCGTTGAAGTACATTTCCCATGTTTCTTCAGTTACGATCCCACAATCCATAGGCCAATTTTCTGAGGCATCTTTGTCATATCCTTCCTGCATCTCTAATTCGCCATCACCAGCAAAACTAGCTATTAAGTCAGCCATTGCTTGGCCTTTGATCGCCCTTGGTGATACGCAAGTTATCTCATATTCAGACAACTGCAAAAGCCATTTGGCAGCTTGTCTAGATCGGCTTGGCATAAAAAGGAGACAATTGACCGGATCAGACCATGTCACTAAGTGTACTGGATGAGCTAGAAGGTAATGACGAAGCTTTTGTGCAGCATGGATGAGAGCTAAGCATTGCTTCTCAATCTTTGGATACCTCAACTCAGTTCCATGTAGTACATGACTGATATATTAAATCATACCCTCATTGCCATCGTCAACTTCTTGCGATAGTAATGCTCCAATAGCCGTCTCAATTGCAGCAAGTTACAAGCATAGAGGACGTTTAGCTATCGACGCCATCATTGTGAGAGGAGATACCAATAATTTTTGAATTTTGCCAAAGGAATGCTTGCATTCTTTACTCCAGATAAATGATGCTTCTTTCTTCAGATGTACCATCAAGGGCACTATGTATTGAGCTAGGCCTGACAGAAACCTTTGAATATATGAGACTTTGCCAAGGAACTGTTTGAGCTCTTTAACATTTGTCGCCCTTCTCATCTTTTTCACTACTTCGGCCTTGGCTGGATCTAGATCAATGCCATGTTTATGCACGACAAACCCATGGAATTTTCCTAACGAAACTCCAAAGACGCATTTCAAAGGGTTCATCTTCAAACAGTATTGCCTGCATCTTTCGAATACCTTCTTCAAATCTCTTAAGTGATCTTCCTTTCTTCTAGACTTCATGACAAAATCATCGACATAATCCTCAACCTCTTTATGCATCATGTCATGAAAGATAGTCATCATGGCTCTTTGATAAGTAGCTACAACATTCTTAAGTCCAAACGACATTACTGTGTAGTAGAAGTTACTGATTGGTGTTCAGAATGCCGTCTTTTCTGCATCTTCTATTGCCATCTTGATCTAGTTGTATCCACTAAACCCGTCCATGAATTAAAACATATCGTAGCCAGTAGCTGAGTCTATCAGTAAGTCCATGTTGGGCAGGGGAAACTCATCTTTGGGGCAGGCTTTGTTCAAATCTTGAATATCCACACAACACTAATTTGGCAATTCTTATTTTTGACAGGGACAATATTGGCTAGCTAGTTTGGATGTTGTATAGGCTTGATGAACCCAGCGTCAAGCAGCTTTTCAATCTCGGTCTTGATTTTCACTTCAATGTCAGGATAAAATGTTCTAGGAGCCTGCTTGACGAACTTAATTGTACTGATAGGATTAAGCTTGTGAGTAACGAGAGCTGGGTCAAGGCCAGGCATCTCGAAATATTCCCAGGCGAAGACGTCTCGATATTTATGCAACAATTGTATCGGCTGTTCTTTCTTCGTAGGTTCTAAACTCAAGCTTACAGAGATTGGACAAGGTTGGTCCTCGGTCCCCAAGTTGATAACTTCAAGCATTTCATTTGCCAGTGCATTATGATCTTGGAAGCATGCTGGGGCTTCAAGCACTTCTGGGTTTTCAACTTGACAACTTACGTCTTTTGCTTGTGGTGGGGCTATCCTCTCAGCCTTGTCACCGAGGGGCCCTACACACCATCAAAATCTATAGATGTATTTTCCGTCAGGCATTTTAATCCTGACTTAGCGGTATTGAGAGGATGAGGATGATGATGGTGTTGATGGTAAATTGAGTCTGCCGTCGTTTTCCCACGAACGGGCGGCCTTTGCTTTTGACTTGGACATAGTGGGCTGTGTCTAAATATCTCTTCCTTTCTGGAGGTCGTCCCTGTAAGACCCCAGATTTTGCTAAATATAAAAGTAAATTAATAATTAATATTATTAAGGGTTTTAATCGATGGAAATAATTTATTGATCTAGGTGATATCGTAATTAATGGAGATCCAGACTTGAGCGCAGATCCGACCGTCTGATCGTGAGATATCGAGGTATGATTGATACTCTAATTTGGATGTATTCTGATTGAGCATTGTACGTTTAGTTGTTGTGTATGGGTTGCGTGGGGTTAGAGAGTATATATACATGTTAGATACCCTAATAATATATGTTTGGAATACCTATTGTATTGTGTTCGTATTCAATAGCCGCAAGTAACAGTCGCACGACCAAGAGCGACTGAGAATGACCAAAGAAGAAAGGAAGAAGAAGAAGAAGAAAGGAGAGGGTTGTTCTGGTTTTCTTCATCCCAAAAGTATTGTTTTGCGTTGGAACGATCGAACAAAGGTAGGTAGCATCGATTTTACGTTGGTTTTGTGTTCTTGAGATTATTCGATTCGTGTTGCATGTTTTTGGGTTGTATATACATGTATTTAGCATAGTAGAGATGTTATATGTATGTTAGTATTGATCAAAATATGAAAAATCAAGTTTTTAAACACTGTATGGCCGTTTTCGGGAGACCGCCGACTTCTCTGTGCTCGGCGATCCTCAGCTCTCCCAGGCGCTCGTATATAAACTTAGACCGCCCAAGACCGCTTACTGACGAAAGGTTGGCACTCTTTTTTGAACTACCACTGACCCTAGACCGCTTGAGCGTTCCTAGGCGATCCTAAGCGCTCAGTGCAGAAAAATCCTAAATTTTCAAATTTAATCCCTGATTCAATGCTAAACTATTTTAAACCAATTTTAATCATTAATTAAGATGTTTTAAGACCAAAATAAACTACCAATTACCTATTTTGCAGAAAAACAAAAATAGGGAAGTATCTAGGGTATTAGTTGCAGAGTTTTGTAACTGATGAGAAAACCTAAGTTTATGACCAACAGACTTACAAATTTGGAATAAATATTTGTGAGACATATAAATTTATATTGTCAACCAGAGTATTATATAAAGGATTTTCAGATCAGATTTCGAACCCAGTTAACCCGATATTGGGAGAAATTACAGAATTGACCTTTATATGCCGCTAGGCACTATTACTTATAGAAATATTAGTCCTTAGGGATTTTTGGTGTCTAGTGGGCATAGCTAGTTATGGATCCATAGTTTTGGCTAGATAGCTAAGGGATATTTCATTTGGGTTGAGTTACTCCATCATGCGAACGCGCTTCCTTTGCAAGTTAGTTTGCTCTGGAGGGTCCTATGTCTGAAGGGACACCCCGGTGCTCTGCTGGTGATTCCTTGTACATGTGGATAAGCGACTATCTCCATGTATTGATTTCGGTGCTGCATGCTGGTGGTTCATGCCAACTCGGTTGAGTCATGTGCAATAAGTCGATGACTACGACTCTTATCTAAGGTGATGTTCACAGGTTTGAGTATCATTAGTAGCATCGCCCTTAAGCCGCACGGTGGTATAGCATATGGTTGAGAGTCATCTCAAAGGTGTATCTTTCTTTGTGAGTCCTACAATGATACTGAGATCACAAACACTTACTTTTGATATTGTTCACATGTTGGACGCATGTATTGGATGCTATGGCTCGATGTGACTGTTTAGTACATCCTGGTTTTATATTGGATTCTGTTGTTGATTTATGAATCATGATCTTTGATATACATGATACTGTTCACTGATACTTAAACTATTTTATAAGCTGTTTTGTATTCCATAATCGTTATGAATGTTTATACGAGACTGATTACGCGAGACAGCTTATTCGTGCATGAACATCTACTTTAATACTTATGAACTGTTTATAGCATGGATGTGTTACCTACTGAGATATTCATATCTCGCCATACTTCTTTATTTCATTTTTCAGCTGATACGCGAGAGGGGGATCATAGTGGGGATTATCAGAGTGAGCTTGTTGATTTTTCGCCGGAGGATTATTATTATCCTTACTTGATCTGAGGTTGAGGAGAGATGATTTTTGAGACTTTGACAGTTTGATTTCATTATTTATTTGGTTTTTGATATACTAGAGAGATTGAGAGCTTTAGTGACCCTTTTGATTATTACCAAACTAGATTACTTGGATTAGATGGTTTATCTATTTCTTTTATGAGGATGATTGACTACACTTCCACACATTGATGATTTTGCACTTTGATTATTAATATTAAATGGATTATTTTAATTCTTTAGTCTGGTTAATTATTGACTAATATTTGATATGGGCCAGTAGCATCTCAAATTCAGTTGTTGATCTGGATTCAGGTTGTTACAGTAGCGAACCGGATTCGGGTCAGGTGCAGGTTTGCATTGACCCGGGTTTGGGGTGTTACAGTCCCATTCTGGCAGGGGAAATGCACGGATAGGTCCTGGAATGATAACAAGCACTTCATGTGAATGCTCTCGGGTGCCTACCACTTGAATTTTGTCGTCCACAAACGGGTCGACAGTTGTTGGGACGTGGACCTCTTTATTCCTCTATTCTCCTTTGATGCACAGAAGGTAAGTTGGGGGACTAACCTGAATTTTTGTATCCAAGGTCTCCCAATCAAGACATGATAAGTTTCCTCGGCATCAAGAACATGAAGTCAGGTTATGCCCCTGAATGGGTTAATCTCCAGTTGTACATCTATGAACCCACCAGTCATCATTGATTGATTGACAAAACCGCTAACTTCCACAGGCTTTCGCTGGATCTCTGATGTAGGAAAATGGATTAATCTCATCATTCTTAGTGATATTAAGTTGATGGATGATCCAGGGTCAATGAAAGCTCGACCAACTTCAACAAGTGCTAGTTATGGTTGCAAATCTCTTTCCTTGGACATATGATCTCTGGAGATGGTATTGCAGTGGACTCAGCTAAGGTTCGGGCAGTTACTGATTGGCCTAGACTTACTACAGTCTCAGAGGTGCATAGTTTTCTAGGCATGGCTAGATACTACAGGAGATTCATAGAGAATTTCTCTAGGATTGCGGCTCCTTTGCCCAATCTAACAAAGAAGGCTGTGAAGTTTCAGTGGGATGATAGCTGTGAGAGCAATTTTCAGGAGTTGAAGTGTAGATTATCTACAGCTCCAGTTTTGATTGTACCTTCAGTGAGTGAGGGTTTCTCTATTTATTGTGATGCCTCTAGAGTTGGTTTGGGTTGTGTATTGATGCAGCAGAGGAGAGTTGTAGCTTATGCATCGAGATTGTTGCATCCTCATGAGAGGAACTACCCTACACATGATCTAGAGTTGGCAGCTATTGTGTTTACACTTAAGTTATGACGACATTATCTGATCGGGGCGCAGTCTGAGATATATTCAAATCATAAGAACTTGAGGTATATTTTCTCTCAGAGAGACCTTAATATGAGACAGAGGAGGTGGATGGATCTATTGAAGGACTATAACTTTACTCTTCATTATCATCCTGGTAAGGCAAATGTAGTAGTAGATGCCTTGAGTCGTAGGGGTGCTTCCCAGGATGAGATCTCTACCTTAGCTACTCTCATGGCTAGTCAGTGCAATCTTGTAGATTCAGTTAGAGACTGGCCTAGAGAGTTTAGTACTCATGGGGATGGATTAATTATTGCACGGGTACATGTGGAGCCTGATTTGATTCAGCATATCCGTTAGCGGCAGTTATCATATCCAGATTTGACTCGTACTAAAGAGTTAGTGACTAGAGGTGATGAGATGGCCAGAGATTTTGAGGTCAAAGATGGATTGCTGAGATATAGAGGTCGGATTTGTGTGCCAGATGATGCAGATATCAAGGGGTTGATACTTGACGAGGGTCACAGATCTAGATATGCAGTTCACCCTGGCAGTACAAAGATATATAAGAATTTGAAAGTGGTCTATTGGTGGTCAAGCATGAAGAGGGAGATAGCTGAGTTTGTAGCTAGATGCCTTACTTGTCAGCAAGTAAAGGCAGAGCATCGTAGACCTCCAGGTCTATTGTGACCCTTACCTATTCCTGAGTGGAAATGGGAGCATGTGACTATGGATTTTGCATCGGGATTACCGACTACAGTCAAGAAGCAGGATGCTATATGGGTGATTGTTGATAGGTTGACAAAATCAGCTCATTTCTTGCCTATTCATACCACTCAGTATTGGTTTCATTGGTAGAGCTTTATATTCGAGAGATTGTTCGTTTACATGGAGTTCTGGTGTCGATTGTATTCGATTGAGATTCTCAGTTCACATCACAGTTTTGATAGAGTTTCCAGGATGCCATGGGAACGAAGTTGAGTTTCAGCACTAGCTTTCATCCACAGACGAATGGTCAGTCAGAGAGGACTATTCAGACTTGGAGGATATGTTGAGGTGCTGTGTGATGGATTTGAGAGGCAGTTGGAGTAAGCATTTGCACTTGGTGGAGTTTTCTTACAACTACAGTTACCAAGCTAGTATTCAGATGGCACCCTTTGAGACATTGTGTAAAATCCCAGATTTTAGTAATAAATAAATAAATAGACTAATTGGTTAATAATATGGAGGAGATGAGATTTTGGTTCAACCCGGAGGAGTTCAAGATGAACCAGAGATGACAGGATTATTGGCTAAGTATAATATTAATATATTAATTAGTTGTGCTATGGTTTGTATTAGTAAGAATTAATTGGGGAATAAGCAAGGAGAATAAAAGGAGTTGGTCGAACCCAATGAGAGTGGGTTGACCCAAGGGTTTAGTTGGGTTGAGGCTTTATGGTTTGATTGTGTTGGCTTAGTGAAGAGGGTAATATAGTAAAAAGACTTTAAAATAATAAACAAACCTAGTAGTGCATGGATTGAATCATGTTGAGCTTAAAGCACAACATAGAGAACAGCCGCACATTACTTCTAGTGTTCCTCTTGTTTTCTTCTTTGCTTCCTTGTGACTAAACAAAACCCTAACCAACCTGTTGGAGCTGTCTTATAGAAGGAAAAGAGAGGATTTTCGTGCATAGAAACTCAGGTAAGAGCAAGTAATAAACAGTGCTGTTTTTGGAGAGATTGATATGTTACTAGATTCTAAAAACGTGATTTTCTTAACCCAAACGTGATCGGGCTTGTTGGGATCGTTTGACAAACTTAGGAGTGATATTTCATTGCTCTTAGAGAAGATTTAAGTTCCTAAAAGTAGGTAAGTAGTCCCTTGACGCTTGCATAAAATCCAAATTCGTGTTTAGACGATATACGTGGTTATTCGGTGTTTTGATGTGTTGTTTTTGTTATTTATGTTATTTAGTTGAACCCTTTCCAGACTTTATAGATGAAATGATAATAGATTATTTTGGTGGTTTAATTCCGTGCTTTCTGAAAGATGTTTTTATTTCCGCACTCTGATATTATAAATGAAATTGTTTAAGTTTGGAATAGTTGTTTTGGGCCATTTTCCCTAACGAACCAGATTTGGGTTTATGTGTTTAAATAAACCTGGATCCGGGGTGTTACAAAGATGGTATTAGAGCAATAGGATCCTAACCTAGGTAGCCGACCTTTAGGCAAGGAATTGGGGGATGTGTGATATGTTAGATAGTACCTAAATTGATTTTCTAGGATGAAAGATCCTTTTTGCTTAATTACGTGTTTGTGTATTTGCAGTTGATCTTCATCATGAACACTAGATCAAGAGGCAGAGGTAGAGCAGCATCCGTTCCTAGGATGATGCCAGTTGAGGAACCAGAGCCATTTGTGGCCCCACAGGCAAACCTATATGCGGACCCTCCAGCTGTGGAGCAGCCTATTCCACCTCCACCACCTGCTTTTGTCCCTGCCCCCCATGAGGATATTTGGAGAGCCATTGGGGCTGTGACCGATTTGATTGGTAGATCGGAGAGGAACCGAAGGGATGAGAGAGCCCCAAGGAGAGATCGTGTTGACGACTACAGTGCACGAGAACTAGAGAGGTTCCGTAAGATGGGACCCCCGTCTTTTGGAGGTCAAGCAAACCCTATGGAGGCCGAAAGATGGATGCTGATGATAGAATGGATACTTGATGGCATAGAGTGCCCGGAGGACCGTTGTGTTCGGTTGGCTACTTTCATGTTTGAAGGAGAGGCCGTTCATTGGTGGTGATCTATGAAGAGGAGGACTGAGCAGGAGGCGCAGACTTCCTGGGGAAGATTCAGGGAGATCTTCTTTGAGCGCTACTTTATTGCTGAGTTCTGCCGTCAGAAGGCGAGATAGTTCATGTATATCACTCAGGGAGGAATGACAGTATTACAGTATGAGGCCCGTTTTGAAGAGCTGGCCCGTTTTGCCCCGCAAATGGTC
Source organism: Buxus sempervirens (assembly GCA_947561395.2). NCBI lineage: Eukaryota > Viridiplantae > Streptophyta > Magnoliopsida > Buxales > Buxaceae > Buxus > Buxus sempervirens. The sequence continues at coordinate 29,198,869 of OX387193.1, forward strand.
ACTTGTGAGACAGATAGGCGGGAACACTTTGAAAGGGGACTAAGGACTGAGATTAAGGACCAAGTATCAGTGGTTGAGTGCCCCAGTTATTCGGAGTTAGTTCACCGAGCTGAGAGAGCAGAGTGTCTGATTGATGAGAAGAAACCGGATCAGGGTAGACTCAGGTTTCCACAGAGGCAGTTGACTCAAGCAGTCAAGAAACCTAAGACTGAGGGTCAGAGCAACAGACCCGGTGGTGAGCAGATTTACAGACCTGGACCTCCTAGATGCCAGCAGTGTGAGAGGTTCCATATCCCAGGACCACGTTTTGCACCTTATGGAGCATGCTTTAGATGTGGGGAGTTTGGACACCGCATCTCGGAGTGTACTTACCCTACCACCTATCAGAGCCTACAGATGGCCCGTGCTCCTATGGGATCACAGCAGTTGGGTGCATTGACTCAGACGCAGACTTATTCGGCACCTAAGACAGCTGTGAGACAGAAACCACAAGGCAGGTCAAGACCTCATGGCTGAGGTGCAACACCCAAGGCAGTTAGAGTGAATGTAGTAGAGGCTCATGAGGAGTATGGAGCACTTGAGCTTGTTGGAGGTATATTATCTATTTGTGGTAGATCTGCTGTATGTTTATTTGATTCTGGAGCATCTAGATCCTTTATCACACCTGCATGTGCACATTGCATTGGATTGTTACCTGTTGCTTTGGATTCTTCTTTATTTGTGCACACACCTTTGGGAGAGACCACTAGGGTCCAAATTGTATATAGAGGCTACATGATCAAGATGGGTCGAGTAGAGTTTGTCATCAGCACCCCATTTTTGCAGCATAAAATTGCCCAAGAAGCATATCTTAAACCAGCATATATGTGGGCACGTAAAATTAAGGTTTTTATAATGGACCCGTCTTTTTGAAATAACAAGCCCATAATAAAGAGAATTCTGAGCCGATTCCAATGCACCAAACCGTGCTCAAATCGGATCTCAAACGGCTAAGTTATGAATAAAAGAAATAAAGGGTAGTTTGGGGATTTTTACAAAACGGAAATTGAATGCCACATGGCAGCCACGTGTACGCGAAGGTGGTTGCCATGTAACCAATGATAAATTAAAATTTTGTGGGGTTGTTTTAGTAAATAAGTAAGCTTCCTAATGGGGTTTCTTATGCAAATAAATAACAAAGTTAATAAAAGTTTAAGATAAAAAAATAATAATAATAAAAATAAACAAAGAGAAATGAGTTGGACGAATTAGTCCAACTCATATGCTCTTGAGATATTGAGACAAAGCTTAAAAAAATATATAAATATATAACCTAATAAAAATGTGGGACAAAATAGACTTTGACCAAACCTAATTGAATGAGGGTGTTTAAGAGAGGAAGAGGAAGAGTTAAGGGTTTAAGAGAGGAAGAGGAAGGGTTAGTTGTTTAAGAGAGGAAGAGGAAGAGTTAAGGGTTTAAGAGAGGAAGAGGAAGGGTTAGTTGTTTAAGAGAGGAAGAGGAAGAGTTAAGGGTTTAAGAGAGGAAGAGGAAGGGTTAGTTGTTAGTTGTTTAAGAGAGGAAGAGGAGAAGTTAAGGAAATGAAAGGTTTAGGATAGGATGAGGAAATGTTAGGGGTTAAGAAGTTGAAGGGTGGGAATCCTTTATAAAAAGGCTGGAAGTTGGGAGCAAAGGGGAGAGGAGAAAAAGTAAGAGAGTTCTTTGAAAGAAAAAGCAGCAAATAAGAAGAAGTGGAGAAAAGAAGAGGAACGTCTACTAGCAAGGAGGGAGAAAGGAAAACTACTGTTCACGACACAACAAGGTTCCAAGACCTGATTTGAAGTGTCAATCCATAACAGGTGAGTCATTTGTTTAATACATTGTATGAGACCTCTCTTTCATTACAATTTTTTAGATAAGATTACATGATTGGTGAGAGACATGTATATATGTTTGATGGCTTTGGGTAATTTTATCATGTAAAAAAAAAAACAAAGATGTAAAGTTCTTAGTTTTTTTTTCTGCATTAGGTTTGCACCTGTTTTCCAGATAAACAAATTTTTTTCACCTAGTTCTAGTTTGATTCAAGTCTGGAGTCCTTCATGAGATTTGTGGTATTTTTATTTTAGTTTAATCTAAAAATATGCTCGAGACCCTATACTATGAATAGGTATTTTATTTTTAATTTTCTTTGGTTCAGATTTTCAATTAGAAATGTCTAAAAGTAAATTTTGGAGCTTCATATCTCTTAAATGAAAATGAATTTTTGAAAACTGCTATAGGTTATTTTAGTGCTTAAAGTCATGATTCTAAGGAATCAAATTTCGCACAATTTGGTTAAAAATTGAGGGAAATATGAATCTTTGAATGTGGATAGCGTAGTAATTCAGGTTGTTTCATTTTTTTTTGTTTCCTTTGTAAATTAGTAATTAGGCCATGGTTAAAAGTAGTTGAGGTGGTCTCATTTTCTTGCCTTGTAAATTATTAATTAGTTAATCTTGCATGATAAAAATAATAGAAAACAAAACAAAACAAAAATAATAAATAATAAGAAAGGGAAAAAGCAAATGAAACAAGCATTGAAGCGATGATTCTTTCTTGTGGTTGAAAATGTTTCTTCTTTTGTCTCTTGTGATTTTTTTTTGTTCTTGTTTTGTTTTCTTACTACATGAGATGTACATAGTGGTCCTCCATTCTCCCAATATAGATATGTTATTGTGAGAGGCTAAAACATTTTATTTGAAGTGGCTGAATTGTACATGTTTAGTTTTGTTAATTTTTTTTAGTTTACTAGCTCATTTTAGTTTGGTTTTATCATTGATGTTAGAATTGTTTTTAGAATGTCATTATTAGTTTTGTTAGAATTTGTTATTATTAGAATTTGTTAAAAATAAAAATAATACATAAAAGAGCCCATAAAATATCCAACTAATTTAAGGGAACCCATTTCGGTGGGGCAACCCAGGGTGTTCAAGGACTTTCCTGGGTTGTAATCGAGTCACTTATCCGGAATCACTGGTGCAGACCAAAAAAAAATCAAATAAGGTGTCTACTTGCACCACTTCAGGTAATGGCGACGCCATAATACATGTAACACGCTCTTTTCAGCGTGCCCAAGGTGTGCATAGAGTTACCCGGGGATTTGATTGAACTGGAGTTCAGAGGATATGATGTGATATTGGGGATAGACTAGTTATTTAGACACTATGTCACTATTGATTGTCATAAGGGGACAGTTATAGTTAGTAAGCCTGAGCAGCCGACTTATTGCTTTATTTGTGAAGGATTGGATAGTCGGATTGGGTTAGTGGCTTCGGTGGCAATAGAAGAGACCAGAAGTGACACAGTTGATCTGTCTAATGTGCCAGTGGTATTTGAGTTTGCAGATGTATTTCCGGATGATCTGCCAGGATTACCACCCGCTAAAGCCGTTGATTTTAGAATCCAGCTTCAGCCTGGTACGGCTCCTGTGTCCAAACCACCTTATATGTTGGCAAAACCTAAGCAAGATGAGTTGAAGAAGCAGATAGATGAGCTTCTAGAGAAGGGTTTTATCAGAGCTAGCATGTCACCATGTGGTGCACCAGTTCTTTTTGTGCCAAAGAAGGATGGTAGTATGCGCATGTGCATTGATTATAGGCAACTTAACCAAGTCACGGTTAAGAACAAGTACCATTTGCCCATGATCGATGACTTGTTTGATCAGTTGAGAGGCGCATCTTGGTTTTCCAAGATTTATTTGAGATCAAGCTATCATCAGTTAAGAGTGGCTGAAGAAGATATAGAGAAGACAGCATTTCGGACTTGGTATGGGCACTATGAGTTTCTAGCCATGCCTTTTGGGTTGACTAATGCCCCCGCAGTTTTCATGGATATCATGAATCGAGTCTTTCACCAGTATCTAGATAACTTTGTGTTGGTTTTCATTGATGATATTTTGGTATCTTCAAAGACTCAAGAAGCGCATGTTGGTCATTTTAGAATAATACTCCATACGTTGAGGGACCATCAGTTATATGCCAAGTTTAATAAATGCCAGTTTTGGCTAAGGCAGATCTCTTTTCTTGGTCACATCATCTCAGGTGAGGGTATCTCAGTAGAACCCGCCAAAGTCTAGGCAGTTTCAGATTGGCCTAGACCTACCACAGTGACAGAGATCCGTAGTTTCCTTGGCATGGCTGGTTATTACCGCCGATTCATTGAAGGTTTTTCTAAGATTGCATCACCATTGTCCAATTTAACCAAGAAAGCAGTTCCATTTAAGTGGGATGACAAGTGTGAGCAGAGTTTTCAGCAGTTGAAGCAGAGGCTTACCACGACCCTAGTGTTGATTGTACCATCCATGGATGAGCCTTTTGCTGTCTATTGTGATGCATCCAGGATTGGTTTGGGTTGTGTGCTGATGCAGCAGGGTCGAGTTGTAGCATATTCTTCCCGTTTATTAAAACCTCATGAGAAGAATGACCCCACCCATGAATTGGAGTTGGCAGCCATTGTCTTCGCATTGAAGATATGGAGGCATTACCTACATGGGGTTGAGTTTGAGATTTTCTCAGATCATAAGAGTTTGAGATATTTATTTTCCCAGAGAGATCTCAACATGAGGCAGAGAAGATAGATGGATTTATTGAAGGATTTCAAATTTACACTGCAGTACCATCCAGGTAAGGCGAATGTAGTAGCAGATGCCTTGAGCCGTAAAGGCACTACTGAGGATACTTCCATTGCTACTTTTGCTACTTTTATAGTTACTCAGTGCAGCCTTGTAGATGTTATTCGTGATTGGCAGGGAGAGTTCTGTTTGCCTCAGGATGGAGTTATCCGAGTAGCCAGAGTTCAGGTAGAGCCTGACTTGATTCAGAGGATTAGGGTGAGTCAGTTGACAGATCCGGAGTTGATCACTACCAGGAGATTGTTGAATGAGGGTTCTGAGACCGTCAGAGACTTTACTGACAGGAATGGATTATTGAGATACTAGGGTCACATTTGTATACCAGTTGATGAGGATATTAAGGCAGTGATCATGGTAGAGGCTCAGAGATCAAAGTATGTAGTGCATCCCTGAAGCATGAAGATGTATAAAACTTGAGGGTAGTGTATTGGTGGTCAGGAATGAAAAAGGATATAGCAGAATATGTGGCTAAGTGCTTAGTGTGTCAGTAGGTTAAGGCAGAGCACATGAGACCAGCAGGGTTGCTTCAGCCTCTTCCTATTGCAGAATGGAGATGGGAGCACATCACCATAGATTTTGTGAGTGGATTACCTTTTTCTCCAAAGGGGCATGATGCTATATGGGTGATTGTGGACCGTTTGACTAAGTCAGCTCACTTTTTGCCTATCAGGATGAACCAACCGCTTAATGCACTGGTAGGGCTGTATGTTAAAGAGATAGTGAGATTGCATGGGGTGCCAGTATCCATTGTTTCTGATCGTGATCCTAGATTCACATCTCAATTCTAAGAGTCTTTCCAGAAAGCCATAGGTACAGAGTTGAAGTTTAGCACTAGTTACCACCCACAGACAGATGGACAGTCAGAAAGGACCATTCAAACACTTGAGGATATGTTACGATGTTGTGTCCCTGATTTGGGAGGTAATTGGAGTAAGCACCTTCCTTTGGTGGAGTTCGCCTACAATAACAGTTATCAGGCAAGCATTCAGATGGCACCATATGAGGCATTATATTGAAGAGCATGTAGATCACCAGTTTGTTGGGAAGAAGTTGGTGAGAGGCAGCTATTAGGACCTCAGTATGTGCAGGATAGTGTAGATTTGGTGAAGTTGATCAAGCAGAGATTATTGGCGGCTCAAAGTCGCCAAAAGAGTTATGTGGATACTAGGCGGCGAAATTTGAAATTTGAGATTGGGGATAAGGTATTTATCAAAATATCTCCTTTCCGTAGTATAAGAAGGTTCAGCAAGAAAGGAAAGCTTTCCCCGAGATTTGTAGGACCTTTTGAGATTGTTGGTGCAGTAGGACCTGTGGCATACTGCTTAGCATTACCATCATCAATTGGAGCAGTTCATGACGTGTTCCATGTTTCGATGCTAAGACAATATGTGCATGACCCTAGTTATATCATAAACCATGAGCCTTTGGTCATACATGAGGATTTGACTTATGAAGAGCATCCGGTGCAGATATTAGACAGACATGAGCAGATCCTTCATACAAAAGTGATTCCACTTGTTAAAGTGTTGTGGCAAAGTCATACAGTGGAAGAAGCCACTTGGGAGTTGGAATCTGAAATGAAGAAGAAGTACTCGTCCTTATTTGAGGAATCTCGAGGTAAAAATTTCGAGGACGAAATTTATTTGTAGGGGGGGGGGGGGGGGGGAGAGAATGTAAAATCCCAGATTTTAGTAATAAATAAATAAATAGACTAATTGGTTAATAATATGCAGGAGATGAGATTTTGGTTCGACCCGGAGGAGTTCAAGATGAACCGAAGATGACAGGAGAGCCTATATAAGGTGAGTTCATGTTTATTGGCTAGGTATAATATTAATATATTAATTAGTTGTGCTATGGTTTGTATTAGTAAGAATTAATTGAGGAATAAGCAAGGAGAATAAAAGGAGTTGGTCGAACTCAATGAGAGTGGGTTGACCCAAGGGTTTGGTTGGGTTGAGGCTTTATGGTTTGATTGTGTTGGCTTAGTGAAGAGGGTAATATAGTAAAAAGACTTTAAAATAATAAACAAACCTAGTAGTGCATGGATTGAATCACGTTGAGCTTAAAGCACAACATTGAGAACAGCCGCACGTTACTTCTAGTGTTCCTCTTGTTTTCTTCATTGCTTCCTTGTGACTAAACCAAACCCTAACCAACCTGTTGGAGCCGTCTTAGAGAAGGAAAAGAGAGGATTTTCGTGCATAGAAACTCAGGTAAGAGCAAGTAATAAACAATGCTGTTTTTGGAGAGATTGATATGTTGCTAGATTCTAAAAACGTGATTTTCTTAACCCAAACGTGATCAGGCTTGTTGGGATCGTTTGACAAACTTAGGAGTGATATTTCGTTGCTCTTAGAGAAGGTTTAAGTTCCTAGAAGCAGGTAAGTAGTCCCTTGACGCTTGCATAAAATCCAAATTTGTGTTTAAACGATATACATGGTTATTCGGTGTTTTGATGCGTTGTTTTTGTTATTTATGTTATTTAGTTGAACCTTTTCCATACTTTATAGATGAAATGATAATAGATTATTTTTGTGGTTTAATTCCACGCTTTCTGAAAGATGTTTTTATTTCCGCACTCTGATATTATAAATGAAATTGTTTAAGTCTGGAATAGTTGTTTTGGGCCATTTTCCCTAACGAACCAGATTTGGGTTTATGTGTATAAATAAACCTGGATCCGGGGCATTACACTTTGTATGGCAGAGCTTGTAGGTCTCCTGTTTGTTGGGTGGAGGTTGGTGAGAAGTAGTATTTTGGACCTCAAATTATACAGGACAGTGTGGAAAAGGTGAATCTAATTAGACAGCGTTTATTGACTGCTTAAAGCCGCCAGAAAAGTTATGCAAATACTAGACGGCATGAATTGAAATTTGAGGTTGGAGACAACGTATTTCTAAAGATTTCACCTTCCAAGGGCATTATGAGGATTGGAAAGAAGGGGAAGTTGTTTCCTAGATTTATTGGACCGTTTGAGATTTTGAAGGAGATTAGTCTAGTGGCATATCACTAGCTTTACTAGCCCATTTGTCGGGAGTGCATGATGTGTTCCACATTTCCATGCTATGTCGATATATTCTGGATCCTAGCCATGTGATTTACTATGAGCCTTTGTCTATCCGTGAGGATTTGTCATATGAGGAGAGACCGGTTTAGATTTTAGACCGTTGTGAACAAATCCTACGAACAAAGGTGATTCCACTTGTGAAAATCCTATGGCAAAATCATTCTACCGAAGAAGCCACTTGGAAAAGTGAAGAGGAGATGAAAAAGAAATACTCGGAGTTATTTGTCGCTTCATGAGGTAAATTTTGAGGACAAAATTTAATTGTAGGGGGGACAGTGTAAAACCCCAAATTTTTTTTTAATAAATTAAAATTTGTTTTAGTAATATTAAGTATTATTATTATTGGTGTAAATTTCAAGAAAAAGGGGAATGAGGATATTTAGTGAATTTTTAGAAAATTAAATGGAGGGAAGTATCAATTGAGGTAAGTGATTGTTGTTTAAATTAGTAACATGAATTTACATGGAATAACATGGTTATTTAGTAAATTAACATTGGTGGTGTATATAGGATATGGTGGAGTGGCAAGGTAAAGGAACATTTGGTGTTTGAAGAGCGAATGGGCGGCAACTCCTAACTATAAATAGGAGTAGTTAAAGTTAGTTAAGGTTGTTTCCATTGTTGAGGTTAGAAATTTCTGGAGGCTTGGAAGAAATCTGAGCGAGAGGACGATTCAACAGTGGTCGACTACACCAAAGAGGGGAAAGTTAGGAGAAGATCTTAGCTCAAGGAGCTGGAAATTGAGAATATTAGATTCATAAGAGAGGAATTCGGCTATTCTCAGTGGAAAAGGAAAGATTCAGTAACCTATTGTAACGCCCTAGATCCGGGTTATGTAATAAAACCGCAACTCGTCTCCGAAAGTTAAATTTTCACACAAGATCGATATATTAGAGTGAAGGAAAACATGAATGAAACAATAACTAGATAATTAGAGTGCACTACAACCCCAATCTGAAGTACAAAATTACAGTAATACAACTCTTAACTCACATAAACCCAACAACTACCCACCAGTATCGTCCTTTCCAAGAGTAGCTGAAAACAAAACAAAACAAAACGGAATGAGATACGAATATCCCAGTAAGCAGCACATGCATGCTCAAATACATTTTTCATAGTTATAAAACATGGATCGGATATAAAGCATGTAATAATGGCGATAATATGATTAATCCGACTAATCCAACGATTATCCAGCATGTAAGTCAAATCTGTAGCATCGATTTCAAATCACACGAATAACTATAAAACCCAATATAATAATGTAACCACATGTCGAGGAAACCAATTTTTCATAACAACCAATGGATATAACTCAAATCAAACAAGTGCCAATATCGATAAAACCACATCATGCTCAAGTCCACACATCCATGTGTATATCCTGTCTACTCAAGATTTAGATACAGAAATGACATCCTACTCCAGGTTTCGTCATCCAATGCCGGCCTACTCTGGGTTTCAATATTGGCAACACCGGACTACTCATAGTGTCGGTGCTGCTCTACACCAGTGGTGGAGATACAAATACCAATAAAACATAGAGGTCAATGTCATGTAGTTCACTTTAATTGGGTAATCCGCTTGCTAGAGCGACATCTACACCTCCATGTACACAGTCCGGTCTAATCTATAACACCCCGAATCTGAGTCTCTTTTTTTTTTTTTACTCGAATCAAGGCATTAACTTGTGGAATATTACAATCAACTCAAAAGATAGAGAAATATAGAACTAAGATTTATCAGAGTGCTAGGAAGCTTAAATTATTCATTAGAACTTGAATCTTTCTATTACATCAATTAATCAAATTAAAGGCAACTACGGTTTAACTAACTCTTAAATCCTACTAGATCATCTATTATGAATCCAAGGACATAAATACAGCTATATAAAATGTCCTACTCTTGTTATCTGGATTTTCTAGACTTCAAGCCCACTATCAGTCTAACCCGTGGCGTCCTCTCCAAGATGACCTAAAAAGCAGAATATAAAGTAGGGGTGAGATACGAATATCTCAGTAGGTAACACTATGCATGCAGAAAAACAATTTATATGGATATGGAAATGGCAGTGGTTTCATGCTCGGTAAAATAAACGAGTAATCACGATATTAAACCATTCCACAAATTAGTGCTCAAATTAAAGAGTGTTTATTATGTAAATTCATTTCCATATGGTTTCCAATTTATACCACATTTTATTTATGTTTCAATATTATTCCAATTTATAGTCATTCTAATCAAATTACAGCTATACTGCTCAATCATGTCATTCATATTTAATTTATATGTAAACCTCACCATTCATTTGTTCAACTGTAGGGTGCCAATCAAATTCTTCTTATTCAAATGAAATCATATCATTCATACTTAATAATCTCACAATCTGATAGTAACATTCTCCCATGTAGGATGCAATCACGTAGTAATTACATCTCCCCTACATGAGGTCTCTCCCGCAGGAGTTACACATCTCACCCGCAGGTGGTAACACACACGCATATCTCCCTTGTGGGATGCAATCACATCGTAGTTACATCTCCCCCACAAAAGGTCTCTCCTGCAGGAGTTACACATCTCACCCGTAGGTGGTAATCTCATATCTCCCCTGTGGGATGTAATCCAATATAGACTACATCTCCCCCATCAGGAGGTCATATCTCACCCGCAGGTGGTCATCACATATCTCCCCTGTGAGATGCAATCCAATCTAGATTACATCCCCCCCCCCCCCCCCCCCCAACAAGAGGTCTCATCTCACCCGCAGGTGGTCACATATCTCCCCTGTGGGATGCAATCCAATCTGGATTACATCTCCCCCAACAGGAGGTCTCATCTCACCTGCAGGTGGTCACATATCTCCCCTGTGAGATGCAATCCTATCTGGATTACATCTCCCCCAACATGAGGTCTCATCTCACCCACAGGTGGTCATATATCTCTCTCGCAAGAGGTAATCAAATCTCATCCACATATGGTAACAATATTCCTTTTAGCCAACATGGCCTTTAATCTACAATCCAAATTATATTCATATGTATAACAATTTATTCTTACCCATCCAATGTTCCAAAATCAGTTCATTAGTTTATATTCATAATAACTGGGTCTAATTATGTGATAATTAAAGGTTGTATAAGGTCATTAAGTAATTTAATGATAAGGTTTAGGGGTAATAAGATACTTGCCATTTATAAAGTAGTTTATGTGAAATTTAGGAGTGGTCACTTAGAATAATAAGGTACTTGCTATTTTAGTAGTGAGAAATTAAAGTAAGTCAATTTAAGTAAGTAATGAGGCCTAAGGTATATAGGGTTCTTTCTCCAAATTCTATAGGGTAGTTCATGTTCAATTGTTAATCCAAAGTCCTAACCCAAAAATCAGTTTCTTAGTTTATTTATCATAATATTTTGTTCAATATAGACAAGCATGCCTACGTGATACCCGATTCAGTGTTAAGCAAGTGTTTCATTTATATTGGAGATTGGACCCCTAGCACATGCTAAGGTGTGGGTCAATTAACGTATTAATCATATTAATATAAAATTCCAAATGATTAATAGTGAGGTGGAATTGCCTTAAAGTAATAGGAGTTAATTAAGGTTTGGTTAAAGCATCAAGAGTTATTAAGGTTTGAATTTAGTGGTGGAGGATTTATGTATATAAATTAATTTACCATGGATTAGGCATTAGGAATTATTATGGTTTGGCGATGGTCAAAAGACAATAGAAAGTTCTTCAGTTTTAGATTAATACAATAAAGTAAAAGTCAGTACAAGGAATTTCCCTAATAATCATCTCCAATCCCTAAACTTGCTTTTGCTAATATCTTCCTCAAATTGATGTAAATTCTGGTTATCTCCTAATCCCTACCCTTAATTAGTTCCTCCATAGGTTTCTAAAAGTGTTTAGATGCTAATTAAACTTAGTTTAACTCAGTTGAAGTTAAACAATAGGTTAAAATCCGAAAATACAATCAAAAAGAGCTTAGCCGCATGCTGCTAGGCAGGTGAGCGCTCCTGGGTGATTCTGAGCGCCCAGCAAAAGTTTAAATTATTTTTACACGAGCGCTTACCTTGGACAGGTGAGTGATCCTGATCGCTCAGCCAAAAATTTTTAACATAACGTGCGGTAACTTTAGTTTTCATTGTCTAACCCAATTTCCTTCACCTAAATCACTTCCAACTCATTACAAATCAACTATAAAAACCTTCTAAACACGGTTGAAAGTAATCGAGCAAAAATTAAATCGACATGTAGTTTAGACGCTTAGAAATCAAACAGAGATGTGATATTTTGTTCAAACAAAAATCATGCATTCGTTCGAGTAATCTTTAGCAAAAATTTGGTAAAACAACGGTAGAAAGGGGCGTGTTACCTACCTTTGTACGCTCAAGATCCCTTCTTCCTCCAACCAACGACTTCTTCTCCTCTTCACAAACAAGAAACGCTCCGGGAATGATGAGGAATCAGAGATCCGCTACTTTTCTCTCTTCATCCTCCTTCTCCCTTCGGTTTCTCTCTTTCTCTCTCGTTCATTGTCTCCTCCTCTCTGCAGCCTCCAAGCGCCAAAGCCGAAGTCACCACACGAATACCATTGCTAATAGTAAACCCTATTTTTATTCTCTACGATCCCACGCATCGCTTTACTATCGAGTTCAATACTTATTCACCAACCAAATTTAATAATGACCTTTAATCCACTCTTACCTTGATATCTCACGATCCGACGATCAGATCTCCGTCATACTCCTGATCTCCTTTATTAGTGTGATAATCTAATAAATGAAATCCTCATCTCCTCAACTTAAGGCTCCAAATCAAACATAATTACCAATATGCCATTATTCCAATTATTAAGCTATAAGTATCATTGTTAATAGACAATCTAAACCCCAACTTAAATCTATTATTATTTCTCAAGTCTAATAACAATTTTGATTAATGTATTTAATTATTTACCGATAATTAATGTGAATTGACCGAAATATCCTTCTCTTAATATTTTCACATCTACGCAAATTCGATTTCCTCCAAAATTCCCAAATTTATTCTCTATTTTATTTTTGACAAATTTATTAACATTCCAAATATTCGTAATTAATTCTTATTTATTTATTTGCTGAAAATTTGGGATTTTACATAATCATATTCCCGACACTCTGAAATGACGGCCTACTCAAGGATTCGTCATCCAATACCGACCTACTCCGGGTTTCGGCATTGACAACCTGGCCTACTCTGGGATTTGGGTTGCTCTACAACGGTTGTGGCAACACTCATGGCCATGCAATTACAGCAATAAAGTCAACACATAACATTACTAAGCTTAGACTCTGGATCCAGGACAAGCTAAACCAGTAATTGACTCAAAACCATTACTTTTAACAATAAGTGAATTTGCATGTAAAACCAACATCTTATGCAACAACGATTAAATGCAAACAATATTTATCATTGGTCACTCAAGACCAGATCACTCCCTCATGGAGGTTCAAGTATAACTTATAATCCAAAGGACAATACCAAAACAATATTGTAAGCAAAAGACTCAAGAAAACCCCTTTTTCATACAATCTGTCCAGCATATAAAAGTTAAGTAAATTTCAATCAATTTAGTGTTACAATTTCTGAAATCTCAAGTGTTAAAATATTGTGATACAGAAAACACCAAAACAGTAGAAATACCAATCGATTACTCCTAACAGATGCAAGCAGAATTTCCTCTCTACATTTTTTAATATCCAATTCTATTACTTCCATTCTATCACACTGGTAGTTGTAGAAATTCTATTATCCTAAACCATTTCAGATTATATATGACACTTATTAACATTCTATGGAGTAATATCTAAGTGATTAAAACCAAAGTTTATGCTTCTAAATAATTAGCCGCACATGGCTAAAGAAATAGAGTTGGGCGCCTAGGACTACCACTACATCTAAGCTCTCTTGATCCAATTTCACTTAGGCTTATACCACATCATCAACTAATATCCACCATAAAACATTTCTAACACTTAGTTAGTTCCCATAGAATAGCTTTTATAAGGTAAAACCATAAAATACTAATTGTTCGAAATCAGCCACACATGGCTGAGTTAATATGGCTGGGCGCCTACTACCAAAGGTAGGTGCCCCTGAGCCCCCTCAATAAATTGTGAACCAGCACCTACTTCCTAAGGTAGGTATTGGTAGGCGCCCAAGCTTGATGTGTGACGGACTGATTTCAATTCTCTGCAACTCCAATTTCTACCATGGCTAAACCAAAATTTCACTTCAAAATTGGTTTGATTCTCTTCTTACCACTTCTAACAACATGCTTAACATCAATTGAATTTAATCTAATCTTAAATCAACCACAAATCATAAAATTCTCTCGTAAAGGTCCACAGCCGTTAAAGCTCATATGCAGCAGATTAAACCATGATTCTAATCAAAATTTCGATTGCAAATCCAAGAAAAATGAGTGCTACTTACCTGAGATACTCAATGACCACTTGAACCTAAAATTCTTTGATCTCAAAACCTCCGAATTTCGTCTGAGCCCTGATCGGCAGCAACTTCATCTAGCCAAAACGAATAAGATCCGATCTAGGTTGAGTTCTAATTCTGCTCTCTCAATTCTAATCAAATTCAACTTACAAACACACTTACCTCAGATCTCAGAGATTTGAGATTGAATTCCTAATGTCTTCTCCCAACAAATCTGATTCTCAATTCTCCAATCACCACCGGCTTGCCCCCAACAATTTCTTCTAGTCGATCTATTGCAACTTCTGAATTGAGTTCAACTCCTTCTGGTTCTGCTTCTTCTCCAACGATTCAACTTCACTGAGACTCCCTCCAATCACTTCGAGCAAAACCAGAATCTCAAAACTCGACTCCTATTTATAAATTGTCGTTGGCACTCAAATGTCAAGCCACTTCATGATCCACCGCTTCGCCAGACCACCAACTCCCTGCATAGACCCTATTAACTATGCCTTGATTCCAACTTCGCTACACCACCGAACCACCAAAGCCCAGCCAATGAAACTTAATAATAAATTACCATTTTAATAATCCATTATATCTTAATTTTTGAAATCTTCTTTTAAATAACCTTCTTTTCTCCATTTCTAAAATTTTCCATCAATTAAATAAATTATCAAACATAAAATCCAATTTTTAATATTATTAAAAATTCGGGATTTTACACCTATGGTGAATTGTAAAGTAAAATCAGATCTGAACTAATCTGATGGTGTTTTGTTAAATTTTTAGAAAACAGATTGGCCGATGGGAATGTGGCTGTAAACAGTGGGAATTAGAGTGGATTTCATCCAAATCTGAAGAGGATTCAGGTAAGGATGGTTTAGTTATTGAATTAAGATAAATTACAGAGAATTCCCAAGGTAGTGGTCAGATCTATGTAGATCTGGGAGTAACGGCTAAAGAATTTGGATTTTCTATTAATTGTAGGTGTAAATTGACTTGTGGAAAGGAGATCTAAAAATTTAGAGCTATCAGGAGGTTGATTGAGCTTCCTAGAGGTAAGCAGCATCCTTCTAACATAATTTATTTCATAGATTTTGATTTGAAAAGAGAATTGATTGGAATTGGTAGAATGACCTTGTTTTCGTTGATCGAACAAACATATTTTTTATTTGATCTTAGATCTGCTTAAATTAAGGTTAGAAGCTTAGATTTGTATTCTAAAGAGGTTGTAAGATTTATACAAAGTGTTTATAAAAATTTTAATTGGAACAGAGTAGATGAAATTGGAGTTATAGAATTAAGAAAAGTTTCGATCTGAGTTTTCCAGGGATCGCTCAACCCTTCGCTTAAGCGAATGGGTCAAGCGCCCATTCAAGAGAAATTTTATAAGGGGCGTCCAACACCTTTGCTTGAGCAATGGGTCAAGCGCCCTTTGTAAAACCAACTTAAAAAGGGGCGCTCAACCCTAGTGCTTAAGCACAGGGTCAAGCGCCCAATACAAAAAACTTATTTTGACTAATTTGTGAGGACTTAGAATATGGAATGATTTTAATCAAATCCAACTTCTGTAAAAATAAGATTTAGATGTTCAAAAGGTGTCTACACTGGAATTGTCTTGAAATTAAAAGTAATTAAGAGTTTGGGCACGTTTTACTAAAATTGGTTTTGATTTGGAATTTTAAGGAGATTGTATTCTTTCTTTTATTTTAATTGAGTTGGATGATTCCTACACTTGTATTAGTTGCTTATAAACGTGTTTTAACATTTAGAATTGCATAATTGTAATTTTCCATTGATTTGTGTAGATTTAGCCTAACTTGATGTTTTTGGACAGATTTGAGTTAATTGTTCTATTTCACGAATGAGTTGATATAAATATTGCTTTGTTATTGTTATTAGCCTTGAGGGGCGTGTACTTGAGATCCTCCATAATGGAGTAGTTTGGTCATGATTGACCCATGATTTTAGTTTGAACACATTTGATTATATGCTGAATTGGTTACAAGCTATTTTGGTCTAGTTTGTCTTGGATCCATGACTTAAGCTTGGTAATGTAATGTGTTGAATTTATTGATATAATTGCGTGACCATGAGTGTTGCCACAACCGGTGTAGAGCAACCCGAAAGCCTGAGTAGGCTGGTGTTGTCAATGCCAAAACCCAGAATAGGCCGGCATTGGATGACGAAACCCTGAGTAGGCTGTCATTTCAGAATCCGAAATCATGAGTAGGCCGGATTGTGTACATGGAGGTGTGGATGTCGCTCCGGCATGTTAAATTATCCAATTAAAGTGAACTACATAATATTGGCCTATGGTGATACTTGATTTATGATACTTTTATTTGTTACTTGGTTATCGGTGTTATTGAGATTGCATTGGTTTATTTGGATTCTACGTGAATTGGCATTGGCTTTACTACAATTATTTATCGTGGCATGATTTTAGAAATGTAGTAAAATGTTTTAGCATGCATGTGCTACTTGTTGGGATATCTTTATCTCATTCCGTTTTGTTTTGTTTTGTTTTGTTTTGTTTTCAAACACTCTTGGAGAGGAGACGACTGCAGGGGTAGAGCTAGAGGATTCTTATAGGGAGGAGGATTATTATCTTCCTTAGATATTGTAGGTTATATGCTTGAACTTGATAACACTATTGACAACTTGTATTTGATTGGGATTTGTATTGGTATCAGATTTGATTAGTGATATTCCTTTTAGTTGATTGGTTTAGTTCCCACACTTTATTAGAAATTCTAATTTCCGCACTCTGATATATGTAACTCATGTTTATGATTAATGAGTTGATATGAGATATTTGGGCTCATACATAACACTCCGTGAGATGTGTTATATCTTTAATGAACAACACGGATCCGAGGTGTTACATAAGGTCAAGACATGGTTAAACTCTTTAAGGCCTAGGTCCATTGGCACTTGGCAAGAAATGCAAACTGGATTCTTAAAAAAAATTCTTTCCAATGCAGAGGACCAATGCCTTGAAGAGGCAATGTAACGCCCTGGGTCCAAGTTACATAGAGAAACCATAACTCATCTCCAAAGGTCAATATATAACACAGGATCGTAATATCAGAGTGAAGGAAAAGCTTGAATGAAATAGTAACTAAATAATCAGAGTGCGCTACAATCCCAAACTAAAATAATAAATACAGTAATACAACTCTAAACTCACATAACCGAGCAACTACCCGCAGGTATCGTCCTCTCCAAGCAGTTGAAAACAAAACAAAACAAAACGGAATAAGATACGAATATCCCAATGAGCAGCACATGCATGCACAAACCCATTTAGTTCAGTTCTAAAACATGCTACGATGCAAAACATATACGATGCCGATAACACATATAATCTGAATAATCCAATAGAATTCCAATAATCCATGTGATATAAATGCAGAAATCCATCATGTAAATCAAGCAATAACATCCGTCTCAAATCACGAAGATAGCAATAAAATAATGAGTAATTGACAACAACATAGCGAAGAAATCATAATTTCACAACTCAAGATATACTTCCAGACATACCAAATGTCACATAAACAAAGTCACCTCAACCATGTCCACGCCTCCAAATGTATATCTGGCCTACTAAGGGTTTCGGATATTGAAATGACGGCCTACTCAGGGTTTCGTCATCCAATGCCAGCCTACTCCAAGTTTTGGCATTGACAACACCAAGCCACACAAGGTCACGATGCTGCTCTACACCGGTGGGAGGGATACCAATACCAAATAATCGATAAACCACATTCGATGAACCACTAATACCAAAAAACCAACGAATAAATCATATAGTGTCAAATAAAGTCAAATACCAACATTGGTCAATGTCATGTAGTTGCTTAGATTGGTTAATCAACATGCCAGAGTGACATCCACACCTCCATGTACACAGTTTCGGCCTACTCAAAGTATTGGAAACTCTGAAATGACGGCCTACTCAGGGTATCGTCATCCAATGCCGGCCTACCCTGGGTATCGGCATAGACAACCCGGCCTACTCAGGGTATCGGTGTGAAACCTCTATTCAATATCCCTAGCACACCCTAATTAGTAAGCTTGATGTGTAGGTGAAGCTGGAGAAGCTCAAGCCTTAAGCCAGTCAAAGTGGCTAAGCCCCGGGCTGTCAGCAGCCTGTGAAGGTGAGCATCTTCCATGTGGTTAAATAAGGTTCCCTAGTGTGAGATAAAATAGCTAAGTGTTGGTGTTGTATGCAATGTAGGAGGAGAGTGGCAAACTTGTAAATTTTAGTGTCTTGTTGGAAAGTCACTTAAGAGAAAATAGCCAAAGGGAAGCCCCATTCACGACCAACCCCTTTACCCAAACCCTTTCTTCCTCTCCTCTTCTCCCACTCTCTCATTTCCTCTCCCATTTCTTCCCCATACTCCCCCATTTTCGTCCTTCATCCATTTCCAACTCATTGGAGGAGCTTGTTTGCAAGAAAAGAAAAAGAAGAAACCAAAGAGGGCATTTTCGTGTGGGTGTTCTTGGTGGAGTTTTGTGGAGGAAGTCAAACCAAGGAGCTCAAGTGCTGTTCGTGAGTTGCAATAGGAGCTAGACAACTTGCTCAAGTGATTGCAAGAGGTAAGAAACACCCACCCTTCCCCTTGTTTTCCAATTTCGGCCAAAATCACATGTTTAGATGAATGTTAGGGTTGAAACGTGAAAACGAGTTCTAGGCCAAATGGGAGGGATTTCTTTAACGGGTTTTGCTGGTAGTAGGTATCTACACATGCTAGGAGTAATTTAGAGCCCAAAAACATCAGGAATGAGTGAGATTTGAGAAAGATCAAAATCCCTAAAAGTTTGGATTTTGCGAACTGTTAAAAACCCAGCCGCTCGAGCGCGGCATCGGGCGGTAGTTTTAGGTAGTTTTAGGAAGTGATTTAAGGCATAGCCACTCGAGCGACTGTTCTAGCGATTGTCTTAACAGAGGAACCCGAGAGCTAATTCTTGGCCTCTCGAGTGACCCATCGAGCGCCCTTATCAGAATTTCCATATTTTGCATTTTTAGCCCAAATTGAACTACCCTTTGTTTTTTTTCAAATCCAACCTATGTATAAGTGAGAGTTAGGTGTCTAGGAGGTATTCCAACTGGAAGTATCCCAAAATTCCAAATAACAAGGATTTGGGTATGTTTTGCCAAAGAAGGTCTTAGAGAAGGTTTCTGTCCCAGATTACTATAGAAATATGATAACTTGATTCTACCACTTCAAACACCTTTCAAATAACCCTTAGAAGTATAAATTAAGAACCAAAATCAAGTTGTTCAAGTACCAAAAGAGTTGGGGCATAGGTTGCCCGAAATGAGTTATCAAAGGTAAAGAATTTCTGAAAACCAAACCTTTACCATTAATCATCAATGTGAGTACACCACCCATGACCTGATGGGCTTCAGCCTGGTATTTTACACAAAGTACGAAGGGCATTGAGCTCGTATTACATTTGCACCACATCAAGGGCTTTGGCCCGTTATTTGTAATATAAGATGAAAGGGGCAGTGGCCCAAGGATATTGACACTATGAATGAGAGGGCAGTGGCCCCCATGACATTGAGATATATTGAACAGAGGGCTTGTGTAAGACCCCGAATTTTCCAAAATATAAAAGTAAAATAATAATTAATATTCTTAAGGATTATTATTGATGGAAATAATTTATTATTGTAGGAGATATTGTTATTAGTGGAGATCAGGAGTTTGGCGCAGATTTGACCGTTTGATCGTGAGTTATCACGGTAAGATTTATATTTTAAACCAATCGTGTTTTGCTTGGGCGAGTGTGTGGAGTTTAGTACTTTTGTGTTGCGTGGGATCAGATGGTATATAAATAAGTTTAATACCTTAGAGTTATACGGTTGAAAATACCTTTGCTCATACTCGTTGGTATTCAACAACCGCAAAAGAGAGAAAGAGACCGAGAGCGACTGTGTACGACCAGAGAAGAGAAGAGAAGAAGAAGAGAGGAAGTACCAGGTTTCTTCTCCCTCCAAGGCTCGTTTTGCAATAGTATAGAGGTCTGAGAGTTGCTGTTTATATAAGGAAGAGGAAAACGCACGAACAAAGGTAGGCAGCACTGTTTTATTGAGCGTTTTGTATTCTCGATTGGTTTAATCTCTATTGCATGTTTTTGTGTTTTATATTCCTGTATTTAGTTTGACAACAATCTTATAAGTATGTTAGTATTGATTAGAGCATAAAACTTAAGTTTTTGAATACTGTATGTTCATTTTTGGGAGACCGCCGAGCTTACTGTGCTCAACGATCCTCGGCGCTCCCAGGTGCTCATTGAAAAACTTTGACCGCCCAAGATCGCCAACTGACTTATCGTCAGCGATCGATTTTTAACTACCGCCTGAGCAATCCTAGGCGATCCTGAGCGCTCTATGCAGAAAGTGCAGATTTTCATATTTTTAACCCCTGATTCAATTATAAACTATTTTAAACCAATTTTAACATTTAAATAAGATGTTTTAAGGCCAAAATAAATTGCCAATTCCCTGTTTTACAAAAGAATAAAAATAGGAAGGTATTTAGGGTAATTAGTTGCCAAGCTTTGTAAATAACGAGAAACCTAGGTTTTGGAAGAACTAAACTTGTAAATTTGAGTTAATTAATTAAGTGACATGTAAATTTATACTGTTAACCAGAATATGATATACAGGATTTCCAGATTAGATTTTGAACCCAGTTAACCCAATAAGGAAAGAAATTACAGATATAACCATTATATGCCGCTAGGCACTATTACATACAGAAATATTAGTCCTTAGGGATTTTTGGTGTCTAGTGGGCATAGCTGGTTATGGATCCATAGTTTTGGCTAGATAGTTAATGGATATTTCATTTGGGTTGAGTTACTCCCTGTTGCGAACGTGCTTCCTTTGCAAGTTGGTTTGCTCTGGAGGGTCCTATGTTTGGAGGGACACCTCGGTGCTCCGTTGGTGATTCCTTGTACATGTGGATAAGCGACCATCTCCATGTATTGATTTCGGTGCTGCATGCTGGTGGTACTTGCCAACTCGGTTGAGTTAGTGTGCAATAAGTCGATGACTACGGCTCATATCTAAGGTGATGTTCACGGGTTTGAGTATCATTAGTAGCTTTGCCCATAAGCCACATGGTGGTATAGCATATGGTTGAGAGTCATCTAAAAGGTGTATCTTTCTTTATGAGTCCTACAATGATGTTGAGATTACAAATACTTAGTTCTGATATTGTTCACATGCTGGACATCCCAGATTTTATATGGGATTCTATTATTGATTTCTGAATCATGATCTTAATATACTTTATACTGTTCACAAATACTTAAACTGTTTTACATACTGATTTGTATTCCATGATCGATATGAATGTTTATACGAGCATGAACATCTATTTTAATGGTTATGAACTATTTATAGCATGCATGTGTTGTCTACTGAGATATTCGTATCTCACCTTACTTCTTTATTTTATTTTTCAGCTGATAAGAGAGAGGGGGATCATAATGGTGATTTCCAGGGTGATATTTACCAGACTTGATTACTTGGATTAAATGGTTTATCTATTACTTTTATGAGGATGTTAGACTACACTTCCGCACAATGATGTTCCACACTCTGATAGTTTATTAATAAATTATTTATTTAATTCTTCAATCTGGTTAATTATTGATGAATATTTGATATGGGTCAGTAGCATCTCGAATTTGGTTGTTGAGCTGGATTCGGGTTGTTACAGTAGTGAACCGAATTTTGGTCAGCTGCCAGTTTGCATTGACCCGGGTTTGGGGCGTTACAAAGGTGGTATCAGAGCAAATGGTCATAACCTTAGATAGCCAGCTTTAAGGGGATGGGATTGTGAGTTTGCGAGATAGTATCCTTAAATAGGAAATCTAAGTTGAGAGTTCGTTCTAAGGATTTTGTTGCAATCGGTATTGCTGAAGATATGTTACTTGTTCTTCTATTATATAATTAGCTATTATGATATAGTTTGTTAATCGTGATGTAGAATTATCTTATTTGCATTGTATTATTATAGTAAATTTATTAAGTGCATTTCAGAAGGTAATTGAAGATCTTGAAAAGCAGTTGATTCTGAAATAAACAGTAAGATGAATGTTCGAGGTTGGTAATATAATATTAATGGTTTAAATGCCTATATCTAAAGTTGGAAATTAATGATGGTTGATTAAGCATGTAAGGTATAGCCTGCTTATTGGATGATGAGCTAGTTGTATACAGCCCTACTATGGTAGTGTAAGGCATCGGCCAATGTTGAACACGTACTTAAGTATTAAGCTTTATACAATTAGGGTAATGTAATACTTATATATGTATATGTAAGTAGATAGGTGTATATGTTATCTTGGTTTAATTTAAGCCGGAAGTAAAACCGCAGCATTTCTCTCTATCTTTCATATAGGTGCACATGTATTGAAGGGATTGTTGGTAGCAAGTCATGCTCTTATCTTCTGAGTTATTTTTGTACTTTATTTGTGGGAATGGATATTGAGGACAAGGAATTATAAGCGATTAAAATTCTGAGGTTATTGAGCATGGATTGTTAATTTGGAAAAGTAATGAAAACGTAGTGGTTTTGGAAGTTAAAGGATGAAACCCCAATCTAATCATCTTGAGTTGTTTAGGGACTTGATAGCTTTGAGCTTTGGGGATTTTTGATGTTATATTGGGGAGATTGGAGTTGCCTGGTGATTTGATTGCCTTGGAGATTGTCACCCTAGATTGTTATGCTGGGACTATTACAGTCCGAGGGCCAGATCAGACCACCCATTGTTTTAGATGTGAGGGGTTGAAGTCACGTATTGGTCTGGTAGCATCTGTAGTGGTAGAGGAGTTTGGGAGTGGCACTCCTGTCATCTCCGATGTACCTGTAGTTCAGGAATTTGCTGATGTATTTCCAGATGAGTTACCTGGACTACCACCTACTCGAGATATTGAGTTCAGGATTCAGTTGATGCTTGATACAGCTCTAGTTTCGAAGACACCCTATAGACTTGCGAAACCTGAACAGGAGGAGTTGAAGAAGCAGATAGATGAATTGCTAAAGAAGGGATTTATCAGGCCGAGTGTGTTGCCATGGGGCGCACCAGTTCTGTTTGTGTAGAAGAAGGATGGTAGTATGAGAATGTGTATTGATTATAGGTAGCTGAATCAAGTGACAATGAAGAAAGAGTATCCGTTGCCTAGGATTGATGACTTGTTTGACCAGTTAGGAGGTGCATCTTGGTTTTCCAAGATTGATTTAAGGTCGGGCTACCATTAGTTGAGAGTAACAGAGGAGGATGTAGAGAAGGCAGTTTTCCGTACACGCTATGGGCATTATGAGTTCCTGGTTATGCCTTTTGGGCTGACCAATGCCCCAGCTATTTTCATGAATCTCATGAACAGGATTTTTAATGCATACTTGGACAGCTTTGTAGGGGTGTTTATTGATGACATCTTGGTATATCCTAAGACCAGAGAGGCACATGTTGGGCATTTGAAGTTGGTATTGCATACTTTGAGAGACCACAGGCTGTATGGAAAATTCAGCAAGTGTCAGTTCTGGCTGAGGTAGATTTCATTCTTAGGTGATATTATCTCAAGTGAGGGTATATTTGTGGACCCTGAGAAAGTTAAGGCAGTGGCAGATTGGCCTAGACTCACTACAGTGATAGAGGTCAGGAGTTTCCTTGGTATGGCAGGGTACTATAGGAGATTCATCGAGGGATTTTCTCGTATAGCCGCACCCCTGTCTAACTTAACCAAAAAGGCAGTGAAATTCCAGTGGGATGAGAAGTGTGAGCAGAGCTTCCAGGAGTTGAAGTAGAGGTTGACTACTACCCCAGTGTTGATTGTGTCATCCATGGATGAAGCGTTTGCAGTATATTGTGATGCTTCTAGGATTGGTTTGGGATGTGTTTTGATGTAGCAAGGCAGAGTTGTAGCTTATGCCTCGATATTGTTGAGACGACATGAGAAGAACTACCCTACTCATGATTTGGAGTTGGCAGCCACAGTATTTGCACTGAAGCTATGGAGGCATTACCTTTATGGAGTGGAGTTCGAGATTTTCTCTGACCATAAGAGTTTGAGATACTTGTTTTCTTAGAGAGACTTGAACATGAGGCAGCTTAGGTGGATGGATCTATTTAAGGACTTTAAGTTTACTTTGTAATACCATCCAAGTAAAGCAAACGTAGTGGTAGATGCCTTGAGTAGAAAAAGTGCAGTTGATGATCAGGTAGCTACTTTAGCAGCCTTTATAATGAATCAATGTATATTGGTGGATTTAGACAAAGATTGGCAGGGAGATTTCAGCTTACCACAGGACGGAGTGATTAGAGTTGCTCGTGTTCAGACAGAGCCAGATTTGGTACAGTTGATTCGGGAGAGACAGTTGACTGACCCACAGTTGAATCAGACTAGAGAGTTGATTAGTAGAGGATCTGAGGTTGCTGCAGATTTTTTAGATAGAGATGGGCTATTGAGGTTTAGAGGTCGTATTTGTGTTCCGACTGATGAGGAGATTAAGGAGAAGATATTAACCAAGGGACACAGATCGAAATGTGCAGTGCACCCAGGAAGTACAAAGATATATAAGAACCTGAAGGAGATCTATTGGTAGTCAGGAATGAAGAGGGAGATTGTAGAGTATGTGGCTAAGTATTTGACATGTCAGCAAGTGAAGGCTGAACATCGTAAGCCACCTAGGCTACTTCAGTCACTTCCTATTCCAGAATGGAAGTGGGAACATGTGACTATGGACTTTGTGTCTGGATTGCCTTTGACAATGAAGGAGGATGCTATTTGGGTTATTGTGGATAGACTGACTAAGTCAGCACATTTCTTACCTATCAACACTACACAGCAGTTGAAGTCTTTAGCTGAGTTGTATGTCAGGGAGATAGTGAGACTTCATGGAGTGCTAGTTTCCATAGTGTCTGACAAAGATGCACGATTCATGTCACACTTTTGGTCTGCATTTCAGGCAGCCATGGGCACGAAGCTTAGTTTCAGCACCAGCTATCATCCTCAGACAGATGGACAGTCTGAGCGTACCATTCAGACGTTGGAAGATATGCTAAGATGTTGTGTTATGGATTGGGGAGGCGGTTGGAATCAGCACCTACCATTGGTGGAGTTCTCCAATAATAATAGCTATCAGGCTAGTATTCAGATGGCACCATTTGAGGCACTATATGGTAGAGCGTGTAGATCCCCAGTGTGCTGGGTGGAAGTTGGAGAAAGACAATTTATTGGGCCCTAGATTGTACAGGACAGTATTGAAAAGATAAATCAGATTAGGCAGAATATGCTTACAAGCCAAAGTCGTCAAAAGAGCTATGCAGACACTAAAAGGAGAGATTTACATTTTGAGATTGGTGATTTGGTATTTCTGAAGATATCTCCATCTCGTGGGATTAAGAGATTTGGCAAGAAAGGAAAGTTGGCTCCGAGATATATAGGTCCATTTGAGATTAAGGATACAGTAGGACCAGTGGCATACAAATTGGCATTGCCTGCACAGCTGGAAGGAATTCATGATGTATTCCATGCTTCTATGTTGAGGAAGTACGTGCATGACCCTACTCATATCATCCAGCATGAGCCACTGGTAGTGCAAGGGGACTTGACATATGAAGAACATTCACTTAAGATCTTGGACAGGCGAGAGCAAGTCCTACGTACTAAGGTAATTCCACTTGTGAAAGTGCTTTGGCAAAATCACACAGTTGAGGAAGCCACTTGGGAGTTGGAGTCGGAAATGCAAAGGAAGTATCCTCATCTATTTCCAGAGTTGCAAAGTAAAATAATAAGGATGTAAGACCCCGAATTTTCCTAAATATAAAATTAAAATAATAATTAATATTCTTGAGGATTATTATTGATGGAAATAATTTATTATTGTAGGAGATATTGTTATTAGTGGAGATCAGGAGTTTAGCGCAGATCCGACCATCTGATCGTGAGTTATCGCGGTAAGATTAATATTTTAAAGCAGTCGTGTTTTGATTGGGCGAGTGTGTCGAGTTTAGTACTTGTGTATTGCATGGGATCAGAGGGTATATCAATAAGTTTAATACCCTAGAATTATACGGTTGAAAATACCTTTGCTCATACTCGTTCGTATTCAACAGTCGCAAAAGAGAGAAAGAAACCAAGAGCGACTGTGTGCGACCAGAGAAGAGAAGAGAAGAAGAAGAGAGGAAGAACCAAGTTTCTTCTCCTTCCAAGGCTCGTTTTGCAATCGTATAGAGGTCTGAGAGTTGCTGTTTAGAGAAGGAAGAGGAGAACGCACGAACAGAGGTAGGCAGCACTGTTTTATCGAGCATTTTGTATTCTCAATTGGTTTAATCTCTATTGCAAGTTTTCGTGTTGTATATTCATGTATTTAGATTGATAACAATCTTATAAGTATGTTAGTATCGGTTAGAGTATGAAAAATCAAGTTTTTTAAACATTGTGTGTTCATTTTTGGAAGACCGCCAAGCTTACTGTGCTCAGCGATCCTCGGCGCTCCCAGGCGCTCGTTGAAAAATGTTGACCGCCCAAGACCAACTACTGACTTATCATCGGCGATCAATTTTTAACTACCGCCTACCCTAGACCGCTTGAGCTATCCTAGGCGAGCCTAAGCAATCTGTGTAGAAAATGCAGATTTTCGTACTTTTAACCCCTAATTCAATTCTAAACTATTTTTAACCAATTATAACCTTTAAATAAGATGTTTTAAGACCAAAATAAATTACCAAATACTTGTTTTACAAAGGAATATAAATAGGAAGGTATTTAGGGTAATTAGTTGCCAAACTTTGTAAATAATAAGAAACCTAAGCTTTGGAAGAACTGAACTTGTAAACTTGAGATAATTAACTAAGAGACATTTAAATTTATATTGTTAACCAGAATATGATATACAGGATTTCCAGATCAGATTTTGAACCCAATTAACCCAATAAAGAAAGAAATTACAGATATAACCATTATATGCCACTAGGCACTATTACTTATAGAAATATTAGTCCTTAGGGATTTTTGGTGTCTAGTGGGCATAGCTGGTTATGGATCCATAGTTTTTGCTAGATAGCTAATGGATATTTCATTTGGGTTGAGTTACTCCCTGTTGCGAATGCGCTTCCTTTGCAAGTTGGTTTGCTCTGGAGGGTCCTATATCTGAAGGGACACCCCGGTGCTCCACTGGTGATTCCCTGTACATGTGGATAAGTGACCATCTCCATGTATTGATTTCAGTGCTGCATGCTGGTGGTTCTTGCCAACTCGGTTGAATTCGTGTGTAATAAGTCGATGACTACGGCTCATATCTAAGGTGATGTTCACGGGTTTGAGTATCATTAGTAGCATCGCCCATAAGCCGCACAGTGGTATAGCATATGGTTGAGAGTCATCTCAAAGGTGTATCTTTCTTTATGAGTCCTAAAATGATGCTAAGATTACAAATACTTAGTTCTGATATTATTCACATGCTGGACACATGTATTGGATGCTATGGTTGGATGTGACTGTTTAGTACATCCCGGATTTTATATGGGATTCTATTATTGATTTCTGAATCATGATCTTGATATACTTTATACTGTTCACAAATACTTAAACTGTTTTACATACTGATTTGTATTCAATGATTGATATGAATGTTTATACGAGCCTGTTTACTTGAGACTGCTTATTCGAGCATGAACATCTATTTTAATGATTATGAACTGTTTATAGCATGCATGTGTTGTCTACTGAGATATTCGTATCTCACCCTACTTCTTTATTTTATTTTTCAGCTGATATGAGAGAGGGGGATCATAATGGTGATTTCCAGCGTGATCTTGTTGACTATTCGCCAGAGGATTATTATTATCCTGACTTGATATGAGGTCGAGGAGAGAGGATTCTTTTTAGTACTTTGACAGTTTGATTTTATTATTTAACTGACCAGTAAAACTTGGTGGGTTGTGAGCGATTCATCTCAGTTGGGGTAGTGGACCGTTGTTCCTCCCAACTTGGTGATAGAGAACTAGCATCCTCCACTCAAGCTTGGATATATTTGATGTGTTATTATTCCGTTCTTTGTTGCTATAATTGTTGTGAACTTGATAAATAAAGACATCAGCATAATGGACCCTTGAGGTATGGATCCATAGACTTAAATGGAAATGTTTGTATATATATGCCATGGCCAGTGGTTCTTGTTATTGTTACTGCTCTATATTGTGATATCATCCCGGCACTAGTATCATCAGTGGCTAATGCCAACTTGCTACGGGGAATCGGCAATGGATGCATATACGTCAAGGGGAATCGGCGTATGGATGCATACGTCAAGGGGAATCGGTGTAGATGCCTAGCCACCAGGTGGAATCGGTGAAGCTAGACGAGGCCATGTGTAGTATATATAAACATCCTAGATAACAATTGATAATCTTGAACCTTAATTAATTAAATTTTTCCTTAACAATTGATATCCACCATTTAAAATTTCAGCATTAATTCCCAATTCAAACTCTTCCCACTTTCCTATCCATTTAAATATTGAACGATAGATTTTTAAAATAAAACACCAAATTTTTAATAATATTAAAAATTCAGGATTTTACAGCAAATCTTGAACTTTGCCGAAAAAGACCAAGAGACTTTTTATCAACGTTGGGAAAGGTTTAAAGACCTTTGAAATGCATGCCCACATCATGGGTATGAGAATTGGAGGATCATAAGCTTCTTCTATGAGGGTTTGCAACCCAAAATGAGGCAATTTGTTGAAACCATGTACAATGGTGAATTCTTTAACAAAGAGCCCTAATGAAGCTTTTGATTATTTTGACTACTTGGCTGAAAATGCATAGTCATGGGATATTTCAGATCCCCATGTAAGAATGGAGCCAAGCCAAGTCACTTTGGGGGAAGGTAAACATCATCTAAGGGAAGTAGATGACTTGCAAGCAAGGTTGGCTCTAATTTCTAAGAAATTAGAGCACTTGGAGTTAGAAAAGGTTAATGAGATCCAAGCCATACCACAAAGGGTTGAAAGTGTGGTATTTGTGAAGAAAGTGGGCATGCAACTGATCCTTGTCCCACTTTTAAAGAGGTTTTGTTTGAGCAAACTAAAGATGTTAACATGATTTCTAAACCTAATGTAGGTCCATACTCAAACACCTACAATCCTAATTGGAGGAACCACCCAAATTTGAGTTGGAGGAATGAACAAGGGGCTCATTCAGCACCCTATGCACCTGGATCTTCAAGTCAAGCACCCAACATGCATTCAGCCATGTCAGGACTAGCTCAATATCATTCTCAAGCACCTGTGGCACCAAAGAAGAGCCTTGAGGGCACAGTGCAGCAGTTGGCAGCAAGCTTTCAACAGTTCATGCAAGCCCAATCCAACATCAACAACCAAACTTCTCACGCCATTGAAGAAATAAGGGGATCAATCTCAAGGTTGACCACAATCTTAAGTGTTCAAGAGAAGGGAAAGTTTCCAGCTCGGCCACAACCCAACCCAAAAGGTCAAAGTAATCAAAGAGGTGTCCTAACCATTGAGGAATCAACTATGGAAGCATGCAAAGCTATCTCAACTTTAAAGTTGAGGGGAGGGGTGGATATACCTCCCAATGGTTCAGGTAAAGCAGGTAAAGCCTCTAACATGTTTCAAATAGATGTTAAGCAAAATTCTAAACATGAAAATAAATATCTTAGGCCAATACCACCTTATCACCATCCTTTTGCAAAACCTCCCCCCTTACCAGAACCATGTTGAGAAAAATCGTAGCTAGTCTTTTTGTTTTTGTTTTTGTTTTGCTTATTTGGTTTTGTTCTTATTTCTTGTTTGTAGCTAGATTCCCATTTAGTTCATTTTCTTAGTTTTTAGATTACTTTCTTTGCCAAGGTTAGCTCATTTTAGATAAATCTTTAGTTGGTGTTTTTAATGTGTACTTAAAGTAGTGCTTGAATTTTGTTAGAATCTGTTTTTCATTGAATTTCCCCAATGCTCCAAGGTGTGTTTAGTTTGTATCCTTTCGTGATCAACCTTAGTAACATAGCTGCTACCTAAGAATTGTATATGCAAAACTCATGAAAGGGGGGTGGTCATGAAAGAAATGGAAAGGAATGGGACTTGCTGATCCCAAGAGGTGGAAAGGAAGACTTGGGGTGATTCTCAGAGAGAAAAAAAAAAGAGGTTTTTGAAAATTCTGAAGTGGATTTTGGAAGAGAATTTATTGAAGGGAATAGTTAGGATGAGCTAAAGGACTTTGGTTCTTAAGTAGGACCTGATTGGAAAATAATTGGCAGCTAAGTCATTGAAAGCAAGTTCAGGTTGTAGTGAAAAGAGCCAAACTAATTGATTGGCAACCTAAGTTTCAAAATTTTTTTTTTTAAATCAACAAGGCAGCCTGGAGCTGAATTTGTACCAATTGTGGCAATTTTTTGTGTTTGTCTCAGAGGATAATATAGAGGATCTGGCTCAAACTTTCTATTACACAGGGATCTGGGAAGACTAATGTTCAAAGATGCATGCTTGTTTCATTTGAAAGGTAGGCATAATTAAAGATAAATTTAATTTTTAGTGGTACTTTATCAAACTATTTAAGATTTAGTCGGCAAAGTTTTGAGTTTTAACTTTTAATACCCCTTTATCAAAATAATTAATTTTTAGTGTCATTTCATTGTTACGGATAAATTCTTCCAAAAATACCCTTATACAATTTACTTCCGAGACTTGTACAAGCAATAAATTGTCTTCTACAAGCCATTTTAGATTTGTACAAGTAATTAAATGACTTGTAAAAGTCATTTTAGACTTGTACAAGTAATTAAATGACTTGTACAAGTAAAAAATTAACTTGTACAAGTCAATAAAGTGACTTATACAAGTCATTTGGATAAGTGACATAAGGGCATTTTTGGAATAGTTGAATTGTAATAGTGAAATGGTACTAAAAATTAATTATGTTGATAAAGGTGTATTAAAAGTTAAAACTCAAAACTTTACCGACTAAATCTTAAATAGTTTGATAAAGTACCACTAAAATTTAAATTTCCCATAATTAAATTGATTTGGGATTGCTGTAACCAAACTCAAACCAATGCTCAGGTCAATTCTCAGGTGAGATTCAGGGTAGCAAAGTGCCTAGTTGAGTTTAAAGGACAAATGTGTTCGGGTACTTAGGGAATCCTCAACTTGGCTAGTTCCATGGTAATTAAGATTGTTCAGGCTAATATTTTAGACCTGAACATGAATTGGGCTTGGTAAAATCTACATTTGAGGATGGTTATAAAGAAATGGATAACAATTTGAAAGGAAAGTTCAGAGAGCAAATGGTTTGGACCGAGTAGCTAACCCCTGCTCACTGCAATCAAGTGATCAGTTCACAGTCAAAGGCTAGCACCATGAAAACCTAAGATACAAGTATGAACCTGTTTGGAATGGAACCATTTGGCAAAAAAAAGATCAGCAATTGAGAGTTCAATTTAAGGATGATCAATCAATGCACTAGATCAGTTTAATGTCAAAACTCCACCTGATATCACCTGAACTCACTGAAACTTCAGTGTTTGGAGTACTGAAACTTTAATGTCAAATTAGGATTTGTTCCTTAAAAAAATCAAGGGAACAAGAAGGGTCTTGAGCGTGTGCTTTGAAAATTGAAGTGTGTTGTTTGAGCTTGCAAGTGCCTAAGTTTGCTATCATATCAGTTTCATGCATACACATATTTGAACCTGTTTGGAAGGGAATGCAAGGACAAAGCTGGGAATTAATGCAAGCTAAGGAGCAGAAGCAAGCAATCTGATATCTAGTTGACCTTAAAATTGATTCATAGATGCCATTGAGTTATGAGTACACATAAGAGGGGGTCAAAGCCTTCGTAATTGAAAAGATCAAGGAGATTTTGCTCTTCAAAATCATAGGCCAAGGAAGCTAGACAGAAGATGGCACTATGGGAACTAGCTTAGGAAATGCACCAAGGGGATTTGCATCAAGAGAATACATAAGAAATCCCCATTGATTTGCACTTGCATTTCATCTCAGGTTTAAGAGCTGTGTTTCCAACCAATGCATGTGGAATTGCATCATTTTTAGCCCTTGCACTAGTTCCAGCTAGATTGAGGATTATCACTAAGGGATTTATCAAAGAGGGTTGTTCTCAAGGTTAGTATTCAGTGGAGGAGATGGTTTAGGTTGCTGCTATTACAGCCATGCATGGTCTACCCAAAGCACAATGCTCATTCAAGTGAAAACAGTCCCTGCAGATCAGAATTTTACCCTCTTAAAATGGTCAAACCTGATCGAATCTGTGAGGATTTGGAATGCATGCCACACACCATTGGAAAGCCCTATCAATCTAGTTTCCAACGCATCAAACGGTGTGTAAAATGGAGTTTTCTAGAGGAACTTATGGTCATTTTTCTAAAGGGGGTTTATAAGCAACTGTAATAGTAAAAACAGCCTTTTATCATTTGCAACTTGGGGACCTCAACTCAGGATTGGTTCCAATAAAATCAAGGCAACAAGGAGAGTTTCAAGGCCAAAAAAATTGATGAGATGAGGGAGGATTGGTTCCTTAAAAACCATGGGAAGCAAAGGAACCAAGTTCAGATGTGGAATGTTCACTGAATTAATTGGGGTCCATGCATAAATCTGATCACAGTTGAGCAGTGATTCAATCACACTAAAGGGAGAAGAAATCAGATTTGAAAAGCTCAATGTGTGGGGCAACTTGTCATCCAGAAAAGCAGTAAAAAGTGGAGGGAATTAGCTCTGTTCTGGGTGTATTTTGAATCTAACCATGCTGTCAAGAGCAAGAATAGCAGAGAAAAATGGCTTGCATAATTCTTTGGTTTGACTTTACCATGGATCATCCTTAGAATCATCCTCAGAATCTGCACAATCTCATCCCACTCTATACTTTTCAGGTGATTTTAGCTAAACACCACTTTGTCCTTTCCCCCAAATTGTTTCAGGCCTTACAGGTATCTCATTTTTTCCAATCCTTTTGCTTTCTCTCCACCTTGTTTTTGTTTTGCACTTGCTCTAACCTCTATTTTGTAGTTCCAATTACTTTTCATAGTGGTTTTAAGCCCCATTAGGTTTGCTCAAGCATTTTTAGATGTTACCTTGCTTGCTTGCCCATGCACTTCTCAAGGTAAGGTTGAAATTTTTCATCCAATTCATGTAAGTTTCAGCCAAGAAAGGTAATATACATCCTTTTTTCCCTCAGATATTGCTTATTTTTGTTCTTTACCTTCCGAACATTGAGGACAACGTTTATTTTTAGTTGGGGGTGGGGAATTTAAATTTTTGCATGCTACTTTACTACTTCGAGTAAATGTTCACTGATTTTTCTGTTTTGAGCTTAAGTGAATTTGAGCAATTTTGAGTGAATTTTGAACTTTGAAACCCATGTTTAGATTAGTTTTCAATGTTTCTTTTTCTTTTTGTTTTGTTACTTTTTTTTTATGTTCTAGTTTTTGCTTTGTAGTTGAATTTCTTGGTTTATTTTTCATAGCTCTCAGGTTATCGTTCAATTTCCATAATTCACTCAATTGGGTTCAGCTCACTTCAAGTAATGCCCTTAAATTTGTGCTTTACTTTGAGGAGTTTGGGATGCTATTGGTAGGGTTGATGCATGTTCTTGGTAAAAGAAGTGTTGTTTTATTTTTCTGCTATTGCCATAAAAAAATCTATCATTACTCTCTTCATAACAGCTATAGTTTTCTTGCCCTTAACCTCCAAATTTTAATTGCATTGTGTGCGCATGGTCGCACGGGTAGGCACGCCTCCTAAAGGGTAATTTAGGAATGTTGGAATCGCCACTGCCTGATGGGGTGCAGGCAGACACCTGGGTGCCTAGGTTTTTCTATTAGGCGGTCTGCGGCTTGAGATTCTAAGTTCTCGATTACGGTCCGGGGAAGTCCGTAGACACCCCGGTCCACCCCGTCAAGTGACGGGTCCCGTAGTTTTCCTGGTTTGAGTCAACTTTTGGTCTCTCACTCACCCGATTCCTAATCCAGCATGCCATTTGGTTAAGTCTTGCGGGACCACCGAAGTTGTGTGGGTCCCTTTACTTGATTTTATCTTTTCTTTATTTAGGGTGATCTGAGTCAGATTGAGCAGGCCCCGTTGGAAGACCTGCGGATCCCTTGGTGGGCTTGGTTAAGCCCACGTGTTCCCTTGGTGGGCCTCAGTCTAAACCTGAGAGGCCCTTTGGGCTTTGGTTAAGTGAATTGATTTTATTTAAATTTCAAGTTGGGAATTAAATTGAATTTCATGCCGAAGTGAGCCGGGATTGTTTTGTGGGCCCTTGAGTGGGCCACACAGTTGGTTGCCAAATAATTTAATTCATCTTTGATTTATCTTCACCAAAATGGGCCAGGCTTTGGGCTTGAGGCCCTTTACCTAAGCTTAGGCTTGAAAGCCCGAGGCTTCTTGAGTTAGGGTTTTGGAAACCCTAACCTTGGTTGGGTTCAATGGGCTTAGTGGGCCCGACAGGCCTTGCCCTTGGTCTCGGCCAAACCAAGCCTAGATCTAAACATACATGCTGCCCCAGATGGGCTTTGGTGGGCCTCAATGGGTTTGGCCCACTCAATTCTTTTAATTATCTTCATTTAGCAAAAATGGGTTTGTCGGGCTTGGTGGGCCCCGTTGGAAGGCCCACTAGAAATCAATTTGGACCGGGTCAGTCCATGGCCCATCTTGGGTTTCCGGGTCTTCTGGTTCATCCGGGTTGATCAACAAACCAGAAAAATTAGCACAATATCAGAAAATTAGCAAAAATGCAGTCTGGCGGTGTAGCCGGTCTGAGATGCCGGCTACGCACACAGGACAGTGTATCCGGCATTCTTCGCCAGTTACAAATAGATCTCTGTTGATCCGGCCTGAGTTGCCGGATCAACATACAGAATCCATTTTTTTGGATTTTTCCAATGGGGTTGGTTTCTTGGGTCTCCTAGGAGGTTCTGGTATTGTGTGGGCTCCTGTGTGAGCCCACGTTGGTTCGGGTGAGAGCCACTTGGCTCTTCTTGGGGACTTTGAGGTCAAGATCAAAAGGGATGGATGAGAATCCAATTTCTCTCCCCTTTATACCAAGCTTGGCAAATAAGCAGGGACTTGAGTGTCCTTGCTTTAGTTTCTTCTCACTCCAAAATTATAGCAATCATCGAACAAAACTAAATAAACATGGAGATCGTCAAGTGGTCTCACAAGGGAACTTTCCATTACAACAGTGTGTGGTGTGTGTTTTTCTATGTTTAGGAATTGGAAAACAATTCCATGCATGCAAAATTAGGCCATGAGTCAATAATAGAGTGTGGACCAGCTATACTTCAGATCATCAAAGGCATGAATGCATACTTGAAATTTGAGATAAGGACAAAGGGACCGACTTCTCATGGAGGTCAAAACAGCAACCGGGCGTGGATTGGAACCCAAATTATAGCATAGAAAACAGTGCAAAACCATGCTTATCACTTGCCATGCATGCCTATAACTATAATCATGTGCAAGAAAGTAAAGAACACATGCATCGAATAATACTCATACCGCAACCATGCAAGACCAAATCACACATCTAACTAAAAAAGTGTCTAAAGAAGGGGATAGGGGGGATTAGATTTGGATACAATAGACAAAGAGGGAGAGGAATAGGCTCCTCTTTTAATGCGGCAAATCAGTAACCCAAAGGAGGGCTCCAAAAAACCCTTATGAGCATCTATGTATTACCTTCTTCCTCCCTTGAAGCCGGTCACATTGTCTTCCTCTTACCATGGGATTACTCTCATTCACAATGGGGAAGAGAAAGTAGAGAAAAAGGGGAAGGACATGCTTGGAATGGTAAGAGACACATGGCTAAAAACACATGCTCATATGGAGCTCATTTTTATATATCATGAACAAAATGACCTAGGGAACATTACCTTGGGGTTTAAAACCCTTTGTGGTGAGTATTGAACCCCTTCTTGAAGCTTGAACACTGCTGGAACACCACCTTCAAGCACCAACAGCAAACTCACCTTCTTCCCTTGAGATTTGAAGTGGAGAAGATGAAGGAGAAGATGAAGGATGGAAGTAAAAGAATGGTCCTTGAGGTTTGGGGGAGCAAGGAGGGGTTAGAGAGGGAGATTTCGGACCTGGTGTAGTGGGGGAGAAGGGGTGAAAATAGCCTAAGAGAGGCCAACCCCGGAAATGGGGCTGTTGTTGCCTTTTTATAGAAAACTTAATGTATCCGGCATTTAATGCCGGATACACTACACTTCCTTTGTATCCGGCATATTATGCCGGATACACTGCCCTTCCTTTGTATCCGGCATATTATGCCGGATACAAAACATAATAATTTCGAAAATTAAATGCCGCCGCGAATTTGTCGGCGAATCGGCGCGAATCTCGCCGAGCAAATCTTTGTATCTAGCATTTGAGTCTGGATATGAAGAGGGGCAAGTGTATCCGGCATTAAATGCCGGATACAAATCAAAAAATTACGGATTTGCCCCTCGACTTGTCCGATTCGACCGATTTGACCGATTTGACACTTTCGGATATCTACGGATTGCCCCCCTGTGAATTTTGGTTTAGTCCCTGAGATATTTGATGATTTTTGGATATTTGAGATTTAGTCCCTGAGATATTTCGCTGCATTCATCACCACGTGCGCAGTTTTTTCGCCACGTGTGCAGTTTCTGGTTTTTCCGCTCGAAAACTTCGACGGCTCATATCTCCTTCACCCGAACTCCGATTTGAGCAAACTCAATTGCGTTAGACTCATATCGGAGCCCTCTATCTAATGACATAGGGCTAAGCACTTGGCACGGGGTTCGAGAAAAAGTCAACTTTCGGCTCCTCTTTAAGTTTGACCGGCCCATAGATCCTTCATCCGGACTCCGATTCCAGCAAACTCAATTGCGTTGGAACCACGTCGAGATTTTCTATCCATTGAGATAGGGCAAGGTGACCAATTTTCTCTTGATCAAAAAGTCAATTTTTGACCCCTCAGGTTTGACTTTTCTGCTGTCTTTTAGCACACACTTTTTGTTTTCTTCTTTTTTTCTTTTTGGGTTGATCAAAATTTGGGTGCTTACACATTGCTTGATCTTAGTTGGGGGTATTAGGAGCAGCTCATGGTATCAACTCTCATGCATACCCTCATGCCTTGTTTTCATTCCCTCAAGTGTGCAAATTATTCAAGTTAGTCCCATGCGTAAGATTATTTATCTAGGTTTCAACTTGTCTATCTTTCTAAAGTTGTCAATTTCCTTTACTGAAAAATAGAACAGTGAGTTTCATGGTCCACATTAATTCTGAATGGTTGGAGTGTAATTCACATGGGGCTATAATGATGCTCTTGACCACTCAAACCTGGGTAATGCAATGTATAGCTGCTGTCACTGAATTCCATGCACAACGATGAGTGTTTAGTTGATTTTTAAGCCTCAATTAGTGTTTCTAACCAATCAACCCCCAAGAGCTCTATTGAACCATATCTTCAAGGCCCAAAAAAAAAAGGGAATCAAAAAGAAATATACAAAAAAAAGAGCAGAAAAAAATTCTGCTAAAATAAAAAAAAAAAAAAAAGAAAGAAAGAAAGCAAAAGTGAAAAAAGTGGCCTGAGATCAAGTGAAAAAGAAGTGGGACAATGTGACCTCTTTGTAAAGTGCATTGGAAAAGGCTACCTATTACCAGGGCTTGAAAGAAAAAAAAAAGGAGAAACAATGAATAAGGCATGTCCCAATCAATAAAAGGCCTTTTGTAGTGTAATAGCATGAAAGCTGTGATTGCAATGGTTTTGACTTAGAGTAAAAAACAACTTGGCTTGCTTGGAGGTTGCTATGTTGAATAACACTTTGAGAGGTCTTAGAAGTCACTAAATGCAAATTGTCCACACACTTACACTCAGTGAAAGCAATTTCAGTACCTTACACTTGGTTGAATTGTTAAGAACTCAAGAAGCTACATGTGGCCTACAAGCTAAATTATATTAGTTTCAATGCCCAAGTCACTTATCTTGTTCAATTTTTCAGTATAAGATCTGATTTCAAATATTTGAGGCATGCTTAAATTTAGATAATCACTTCTTTAGCTAGGGACTTGCAAGTGGCGAGTTGGGGGGGGGGGGGGGGGTGGGGGGTGTTGTTGTTGTTGTTGTTGATAAAGTGCTAGAAATGCATAATTAAGCACTTCTAATAAAGTGAAAAATAGGGAAAAGTCTTTTAAAAGTGCTTAATTATGCAATGGAATACACAAGAGAGCCTAACATTAAATTAAAATTATCTGGGGATTAATAGGCTTAATTATGCATTGGTTTGCGCTAATGTTGCATTGCAAATCTGATTTCTCTTTTTAAGGTTTTGCAATTTACTTGAATACCCATCCCACTTATATTGATTTGTTTTGTTAACAGGGGTAAAATGGGGAGCTCAACCAATGAAGGAGAGGTCGTTGGAGCTCAACCAATGAAGGGGAGTTCGTTGGGAACTGACGAATGGAGAAAGAGCAAGCTTCTAAGAAAGATGAAGAGCAAGGGGTCGTTACACAAAAATGAGATTTCGGATAGGTTTTAGGCTAAGTTTTTCAGTTTTCTTCTTCACTTTTCTTTGCTGCATTTTCTTTTTTTTTTAAGCTGGGATTGAACGAACACATCAAAACCTGCACCATGCGTGAGTAGTTTTGATCCTAAGCTTAGGTGGAATTCTGGAATGGGTTTTAGTCTCTATTTCCTTTGATCTTCACATTGGTTTTAATGTGTAGATCTTTTTGAATCTTCTATCAGTACTTATTATATTAAAACAAAGATTCTTCAAACTAATCTTTGATCCATTGTTACAAAAGGCACAATGGATGCTTAGCTTTTGAATTGGGTTTCTCTGTTCGGATATGCATTCCAGATCTGATCTAAAGTTCAATGGGTAGATTAGATGGATCAAAATTTCAGTTTATATTGTTAAACCATCTGATTATCAATCTCATGACTGAGTTGGTAATTGAAGGGGAGAAGATCTGAGAGGAAGATGGATATAAAATTGGCCTGGAGGCTTAAAAACAACAATTTTCTAGGTTTAAAACAACGGTTGCCTAATACGGTGTTCGAGCTCCACCTCGAGCACTGGAACAATGAATAACAAGTTACTCTCGGGTTTAAAAACTAAAAATTACACTCAGGCGGGGTGCTTGATAGGGTGCTCGATCTTCATTGGGCAGCCATGAAAATTACAAAGGACGCCCTAGTTGGCGGGCGCTCGAGACATATGTCAGGCGCTCATTATAATTCACAAATTTTTGCGTTTTTCTACAATTCGCAAATTTTCAAACTAGCTTTAAATAACACAACCAACTCCTCAAATCACTTTGAAATCATGTGGTTTCATCTTAAAATATGCTAGATCATTCCAAAAGCATCAAAACATAGATTTGCAATAAATCTAAATCAAAACTTAAAGAAAATCAACACTTAAAAGTCATGCTTGACAATTTTCATAAACTTCTCATACAATCAAGTAAACCCACGAAATACTATTTATAAAACACATGGTTTTACATCTCAAATCATCATAAATTATTTCCAAGTCAATCTCAGTCAATTAAATCTAAAACCATGCAAAGATTAAACAAAAAAGGGTATTACTACTTGCCTTTTTGAAGAAAACCTAAGCCTTCAAAATCCTTAATCTTCTTCTTTCTCTTGTTCTTCTTCCTCTTCTTTGTTCTTCACGATCTCTCTCTATCTCTCTTTTCTCCAGCCGTATAGATCCTCCAAAAAGAATGATAAACCCTAATTTCTCTCTAACTTCTTCTTTTATACCTACCCAACCAAGAGTCTTATTTTCCTTGGAAACTTTCCTAGTTTTTATCAAATCTCTTTCTAATTATTTTCTCTTAATTCCAAACAAAAGAAACTATAATTTTATTTAATTTTCGTGCTATTTTATTTCCCTATTTTTAAGTATTACTAAAACACCCCTCTCTCCTCTTATTCATCAAATTAAGGCTCCTAATTAAATATAATTACTAATAGGCCTTTCCCCCACTTATTAGACTATCTTGCTATTTTGATCCAAATTAATCCCAACTTAGGTCTAACTTAATTTCTCTAATCTTATAATTATTTAATTAATATATATACTTTAATTCAGCTAATTGGAAAAGACTAAAATACCCTTCTCTTGATAATTCCCTATTTAACCGTTGGATCTCTTCCAAAATTTCCAAATTTGTTCTCCATAATATTTTTAATTGAGTTGAGCTTTCCAAATTAGTGCACAAATCTCCATATGTCTAGATTTTGATCTAATCCCCCAATTTATTTCAAATAAAATCATTAACTCTTCACATATTCATATTTAATTCTTTTTATTGGTTTACTGAAAATTTGGGGTTCACACTAATTGTGTTTTGTACTCAAATACTTGTGAATTTCCCCATGAATCTGTGAAAGAATATATGAGTTGACATGATCTACACTTTCATTTGTAGGTGCTAAAATATCTCTTTCTTGTATATATCGAAGATCTTTGTACCTATTGATCAATTCTAGATAAGTGAAGCTGACAATTTAATCAATAGCATTGCTTCCCCTTTTAAGAAGCATACTTTCTAGGATTTTAATCCAAGTAGACTCTTCTTCATTTTCAAAAGAAATTATAGGCTATTTTCCATATCGTAAATTCAGCACCCATTTACTGAAATTAGACATTGATTCAACAGTTGAATTGTCTAACAATCCCAATTGCAGTCTCATGTTGATTGTCAGAATGAAAACTTTACAGCATTACAAGAGATTAGATATATTAATTGAACCATCAACTATCAGTTCTCTTGTTCCTTTTGGAATAACTAGTAATATTTGCTTGAAATCTTCGCCAATAGCTTCGATAGCATATTTATGGACCATTGGTGCCTCATCCCATATGTTTAGATCATGTTTACGAATTAACTTTGCTAAGTGAGATTGTTGTGTGACGGGACATCAGCTATTATCACCAACAATGATAGGAACTTTAAATCTTGAGTGGGCAGTCCTTCCTCTAGGAAACAATAGGGAAACTATGCCGTATGATGCAACTGCTAGAACAATCTTTCATTCTAAACTTAACTTTGCCATAATTGTTTTCCAAAGAAACGTTTTTGTAGTTCCTCCATTTCCATTGACAAAAAACATACCACCAGATTTATCTTCAACAGCTTTTATGATAGAATTAAAAATTCTTTTATGCTCAACATTTAGTGAATAATATATGTTTGAGAACTCATTTGCAAGAGCTTGGCAATCACAATTTAGTTCTTCTCTGATGAGCCTGTTTTCAACATACCTTTGGAATGACATATTTGGAAATGGAAGTGAAGGAAAATCTTGCAATGACATTTTATTTCTCCTTAGTAGTTGATCTATTTCATAAAGGGCATAATTCTGCAATTGCTCATCGGTTAAATTGATCCCTGGATCATGAAAAATATGTCTTTGCTTACACAAAATGTCATCTGAAATTAATTGATAGTGTTTATTTCATAGATGCAATGGATCATTAATTTCAAACTTTTCATGTAATGAATGTATAGTAGCCCAATGTCTTGATTCCTCTAGAGACATTCATTATCATTCTCAAGCAATCCAAGTGCAAAACATCCATCCTTAAAAGTAGGATATATTATTCCATTCACTGTTCTGATATCCTCATAACTTTGTGCACCTTTTACAATGTTCAATATAAGCCAAAGATAGAAGAATTTTTCACCAGAAGTTGGATGAGCATAATAGATCCTTCCTATTGATTTTCCTAACTTACGTCTTGACCATGCCTTATCTTTTTTTTATTCCAAACCCATT
The DNA here is from genome assembly GCA_947561395.2 of Buxus sempervirens. Classification (NCBI taxonomy): domain Eukaryota; kingdom Viridiplantae; phylum Streptophyta; class Magnoliopsida; order Buxales; family Buxaceae; genus Buxus; species Buxus sempervirens. Next base: position 29,240,902 of record OX387193.1, read on the forward strand.
TTGTTGGAAAATCAGCATAAGTGAGTTCCTTTGCATCTTTGTACAAACTATTTGCATGCATCCATTCAGTGAACTTAGTTTTTTCAATGGCCCTTCTATTCAGAACATTCATCATATTGTCACCATCTTCAAAGATAATTTTATGTTCATCTGGGAGGTGAAATGACAATATTTCAACACTTAGTTCTCGAAATTGAACATCAAATTTTAAAATCCTCCACGAAGCTTCAGATGCTGAAACATAATGACAATCCAAGAACGTTTTTATCTCATCAATCTCCCAAACTAATTGATTTCCATTTGATCTATCAGCGGGTAGATTTTCTTCAATGACAAATGTTGCCCTATCTTTACCTTTATTGATGTACTTGAACAAATACTTCACTGACCTTGATTGGTTACATCATTCAACATTTATGTGAGATTCTGTGAAACATGGAAAATCACCTAAATGACTTCCTAATCATCACACAAGGTTCACAAAATATGGGTGTCGCCACCATTCAATTTAAGGTGTAAATGGACACCAAAGTGATCATGAAAAATGAAAATAGAGCCAAAAAGTAGTTCTAGTTTATGGTTAAATCCAGAGATTGGGTAAGGAGATTAGGTTATGAATAGGGGAAGGTGTTAGGTACCCCTATTCATCCACACATGGTGGTTGCCAAATGCTGTTCATGCTTTAAATGGTTGCTTACAAACGAAAATCAAATAAAAGTACTTATGAAAAAACAAGGATATGTATGGTTTCTCCATATGAGTGGTCCAATTGATTCTGGACTCTCTATATGAATATACCATTTCTAGGGTTTTATGAAAAATCAAAAGAAACTTAACAAAAACTAAGTTTAAAGCCAAACTTGGAAAATCAACTTAAGGTTAAAGCTTTAAAAAACTCAATTAAAAGTCTTCCAATCCAAACCCTAGCTGACTAATACCAAAGTCATTTGAAGGTTTTCATGAAATAGAAAATGCAGTAGAAATTCCATTCAAATCCGATAAAGACCGAAGAAAATACATTTGTTGAAAGCTACTTGTTAAAATCATCAAGACCAAGAGTGACCATACAATATGGATTGGGATCACTCGAGATATGTTAGAAAACAAATTCATAATCATTTAGGGTACAGATCTGACTTAGATTTCTCATTGATGGGAGAGAGAAAGCCAAATCTAACCAAGTTGATAAGAAAACACCAAAATGAGAGAGATTGGACCATAAAGTCTTCTCTCAAAGATTGAAGCCATTTGAAACCGTTTCTCAAAACCCTAGAGATTATTCTAAGGCTTTTAATCTCAGATCTACCATATTGATCATGATAAATTCGAAATCTAAGCCTATATTAACAAAAAGAAAGAAGCTAGTGAAGTGGGTGAAGTTGTATGAGAAATCAGAATTTTTAGGAGGAAAAAGAGGATCTAATGCTATGAACAGCATAGATCCATGTGATTACTCTAGATTTGAAATAAGATCATAGAAATACAACCAAAAGACATATAAAGAATCATCACAAAAAAAGGTTCTATCATAGGGATACATTCCTGTTCTCGTTTCCCCTAGCTCTCTCTTCACGTTTTATGGCTAGAGAGGGTGCTTAAGGTACTCAGAGGTAGGTTTGGGGCTATAAGCACAATCAGGTCTCTACACTACAGAAAGGTAGAAGATGAAACTACCCTAAGATTAAAAAAAGTAAAGAGGAGAGGAGAGGCTTACCTTGGTTGCTTGAGAGAGTTGAGAGGCAAGGGTTCCCTTTTTCTCCATGAGCTCTTCAAGATTCAATTTCCAGCCATTTGCTTGAAGAGAGACCCTATATTTATAGACAAAGTCAAGGGCATAGGAGGTCACAAGGGTAGGCCAAAGTTTCCTTCTAGATTCTTCCAACTCAATTTTAAGGCATGAGTTGGAATAAATCTAAAAATTTCGGAGGGTAAATAGGGGAGATCAAGTCCCCTAGAGAGAGGTAAAAAGGGTAAATAAGGCTCAGATCCCGAGCCTTTGTGAAACTACGCAAAATGAATGTGTCCGCATATACAATGCGGTCATGTTCAGTCCGCACTATATATGTGGACAAGACTAAACTGCACTTATAGTGCGGGTGAGCTCTGTCCGCAAACAATATGCATACAAAACAAAACCACAATATAAGTGCAGCCAGCACACCTTTGTATAGCCTTGACCCCTACCTGCACAGGCAATACTTATTTACATGTAATATCATTTAAGTAAATGTCCTCGTATTTTTTAATCTCCATTTACTTAAGATATTACATGTAAATAAGCAAACACCCCCCCCCCCCCCCTTCAATTTGAATCCATTAAAAATAGTTCCAGACCCAAATTCCAAGTGAATAAAAAATCAACTTTCCAGTTCAAGGCTAAATTCTGGTTTTTCAAGTTTGGTAAAAAGATTCAACATGTTAATACTAAGGTATTTGTCAAGATTTAAAGGCTCAAAAAATTCATTTATGCAATAACATTGCTAAAAACATGATTACCGGGAAAAATTATCTTGAAATCTTACCTTGAAAAATATTTCATTTTTTGGGGTCAAAAGTCAACAAAATTCAACCAGAAAAGTTTAACTTTGCGCAAAAAATTGAATTTGGGCCTTTTTCCTTTGTGGTTTTGGATTCAAATGGGTTAAGGATCTCAAACCCAATGCTAAGAGCACTAGCAGCAGCTTCCGTATTTACCTCCTTTTCCTTAAAATAGAGAAATAAAATAGGGTTTTTGACAAAACATTACTCGCACCAGCTTCCCTATCCTTATTTTATTCTCCTAAAATTTTAGAATGTGCTACAGTGCTTCCTTAGAGTTAAGGAAGCACTGTAGCTCCCTAAACATGAAAAATCTGTTGCTCGACACCCATTCCCTCTTCTCTCTCAAAAGAAAAAAGAGTCGACAGCCATAGCAGACGATTTTTGGCCTCTCCAATAGAAGCCACCAACGACCTTCTCTTTGACGCCCATTCTCTCTCTCTCTCTCTCTTTCTCTCTCTCTATTTGGGAAGGTTCTGAACCTTCAGGCTACTTCTCTCCTTCACTACCTTCTGATTTGGGAGCAAGGTCGTCATTAACCTTGAGAGGAGGAGCTTCAGGGGCTGGACATTTTCATGTACAAGTAAGTTTCCTTCTTGGATTAAGCCTCAAATCTTGCGTTTGATTGAAACAAACACTGTATTAACTAATGTTCTCATCAGAAAATTAGTTTGATGACTGCTCATATAATATCCCTCGTCTATTAAAAAATTTGGAAACGTATTAATACCTTTGTTAACTTCTCTTGAAATTTGTAAAAAAATTGCTAGATTTACATTTTGATTTTTCTTTTTACGATAGTTTCAACTTCTTGGATTAAGTCTCAAATCATGCATTTGATTTCATTTTTCTTATTGGGGTTTAAACTTGCAGATTCTTTCTTCGTTTCTATTTTGATAATGTGATGTCATCCTCTAATGATTTCATTTTTCTTATTGGGGTTTAAAGTTGCAGATTCTTTCATTTTTCTTATTGGGGTTTAAATCTCATCCTATAAATTTAGAGTAGCTTGAGTAATTTTTCCTAATTATTGTATAGTCAAATAGGTTTATCTTTTCCTTTATATGGATTCTAGAATTAAAAGAGATGGAAGAAACATCCTGATCCATGCTTTAGAATTGGTGCATAGATACTATTATTTTGAGCAGATCAGTTCATATTTTCTTATGCTACTTTCTCATCTTTTATTTTTCTCCTTTCATATTTAGTTCTGCCTTATCTGCAAAAATTAAACCTTGTTGTGTGACCCTTTTGACAACGGCATTCCCTTTTCATCTGTCTATTTTCTCTTTTTCTATTTCTGATCCTAAAGACAACTGGGCTAGAGTACAAAGCTTCCTTGACCCTTCCTGGAGGAAATATTACTTTGAATTGATGTTGACAAATTTATATGGATGATGTCTTGGTTTCAGAAATGTAAAAAACTTAATTGTGCTAGGAAGAACCTAAGTCTCCTAATAACCATTTTAACTGCATGATTCCCCCTTCAGCCTTCTATCTTCTATTTCCTTTTTCTCTTTCTGATCCTAAGCAACAACCAGGTTGAACTAGAAAGCTCCCTCTTTTGTTGACCCTTTCTGGAGGAAATAATACTTTGAATTGAGGTTCACAAATTTACATGGGTGATGTCTTGGATTCAGAAATGTGGAAAAATTCAAGTGCCAGGGAGAAGTAAAATAATTCCTTGGCCTACTGGGGGATTTTTGGTAGATAATGTCTAGTCATCTCTGTTTAATCCCTCAGTTATCCTTCTTAACAGTAATGCATCCAGTAAACATGCCAATAAAACAAGAAACTGAAACTCATAGACGTTGTTGGTTCCTCATTGGTGTTTGTATCATAAATTATAAGATTCCTCATTACCTATTAGACTCATCTGTTCTTTTTGTTACTCCAAAAAGTTCCATTTTTTTTCACTAACAATTTATAATAGTGAGTTCAAAGGATGCTATGGGAAGCACATTATAAAAATTACAAATGTGAATTGTGAGTTCACTAACAATTATCTGAAGCTTTTTGGGATCCTTTTTGGGTTCATGTGAACTGTTTTTCGCATAGATCTGAATACTAAATGATTTTTGTTTGTAGCAAAGCCCACATATCTTATAAATTTCATTTGAAGGTTTTTTTACATATTCTTTTTGAACTGAATTTTTTTTAATTGTTGTGGAGGTTCTGTTTATACAGGCACATTCTATTGGATAGGAAATTCAATGATTGCACTATCTCATTACTTTGTGGGCATTTTCTTTAATTAAGGTTGTTGTAACTATGTTGAATGACATATAGGGGGTGGGGCATGTATTTGACAGTTCAAATCCATGTCCAAGTTTCAGATGGCTTCTTTTAAAAGTTGGGTGCACCCCATTCTGGGCACAGAACTAGTGTTTTGGGACCATTTAAAGTGGTTAAAGTTAGTATCCTCTTGTATAATTTTACTAATTTACCACATTTATCCTTTTCATTACCATTTTTCAGGTTTATAATTGTTATGATTTAATAGTTGAATGTTTCTTTCTCATTTGAAGGCATGCATGTAGCTTACTTCTTTATGTGGGTATTTATTATTTGAATGAAAAATATATCCATTTGCGTTTGCCAACTCCTCGTATTTTACAATATTGAGGTTAGATGGATCAACACCTAGATAGATAACCTTGCTTGATACCTAGTAATAAAAAAGTAGTGATCAATCCCTTGATAGGTTGGGAAAAAGTAGTGGTCAATGAATAGTAATAGGTCTCCTTTTTGAGCCATTTTGATCAAGAAATAAAAATAAAAATACATGCAACAGAGAGAAAAAGGTGCTTCACTTGCCAATGAATGCTTGATGTTTGTTGTTTTGCAATTATATTTGAATATATATTTTTTGATGACCCTCTTATTGATCAAGTAGCTAATTGTTTCTTCTCTAGGAATGAACATACAAACACAAGAAGGTTCTACAATGAGCTCCCCTTTGCAAGATGGCACCCAATTATTTAATGAGGATTTTATACAAGTTGAACAAATTTCACCCGAAGTTCATGAAGTAGGGTCATCCAATAAAAAACGTGGTCAAAACTTCAGTCCGGATGAAGACAAACTATTAGTTTCTTGTTGGCTCAATACTAGTTTGGATCCTATAACTGGAACTAATGCAAAATGGGATACTTTTTGGAAAAGAATTGAAAGCAGCTATAATCAAGAGAAAAAGACAGGTTGGCCTGCATGCTCAGTCGCCTCGTTAAGCCATCGATGGTCGAATATCCAACAAGCCGTCAATAAGTTTTGCGGTTTCTTAAGTCAAGTTGAAGCACAACATAGAAGCGGGGTTAGTGAGGAAGACAATGTAAGTAGAATTATTATCACTTCGTTAACTATTCCTTTACAAATTTAAAATTTCTAATTCGTTTTGTTAAATATTCATAGGTTCAAGAAGCTCGAAGGATGTTCCATGCTTTGACCAAACAACATTTTTGGTATGATCATTGTTGGGTTCTTTTGAAGGACCAACCTAAATGGAACCAACGGTCTAAGCCTAATAAGCAAGCATGTTCTAAAAGAAGATCTGTTACACTATCTTCTCCTTCAACTCCAGAATCCACAGATTTAGGCGAAGACCAATCCGAACCAAGTAGTTTTGTGGAATTGGAGAGACCTATGGGAAGAAAGGCTACGAAGGAGAGGAAAAAACAAGGAAAGAGCTTGCTAGGTGATGGTACTCAACTTTCAGGTGTTCTTGTTGAGTTGAGAGATGAAAAGAAAAAAGCTCATGAAGAGAAAATGGAAAAACTTAATTCAAATGCCGAACAACGAGACAAGCTTCTTCAAATTCAACAAGCGCAACTATTGGAAGCACAAGAAGCGAACCGTATAAAAAATGAGAAACTTCAACTGGAGCGATCGCGTCAAGAGACCGAAAGAGCGCGCAATGAGACTGAGATCATGATGAAAGATACAAGCACGATGGACCCTGAAACTAGAGAATATTTTCAATCACTTCGCAGGGACATTTTGGAAAAGCAAAGACAAAATACTCGAAGTTAATCTATTTGTGTTAGTTATTTAAAGTTGTTTTTTGTAATTATGTGAACCTTAACTTTAATTGGGTCTCATAAAGATATTGATTTGTCACACTACAACGAGCATAGCTTGATTTTAATTTTGAAGTTAGAAATCACATAGCTTCAGATGCAATACTCTTTGCTGATGGGATATTTTTGTTCATTTACACAGAAATATTGAGACGAGTTATGCTGGAATAAAATGACATGCTTGAATTGAATAAATTAAAAACATACAATATGGGTAGTAGTAGTTCTTATACTCTACTTCTTTTCCTAAGATTCACTATAAATTTTCCATAAATGCTCGATGAGGTCTTCTTGGAGTCTAGTATGAACCTCTCTATCTCTAATTTCCAAGTGGCGCATAATGAAATTTCGAACTTCATTTGTCTTTGTAGTCAAAATCGCTACTTGGGGTGGACCCTCATTGTCTTGATCATACTCATAGTTTGAGAAGGCTGTTCCATTTTGATACAAATGTCTCTCATCTTCAACAATCATGTTATGCATAATTATGCACGCCATCATGATTTCTTTTAGATCATCCTGATTAAAATAACGTGTAGGTCCACGAACAATTGCAAATCTTGATTGTAACACTCCAAATGCACGTTCAACATCCTTCCTCAAAGCTTCATGAGTTGCAGCAAAATTTTTCTTCTTCACCCCTACCGGTATTGGAATTGTTTTTACAAAAGTTGCCCAAGTGGGATATATACCATCTGCTAGATAGTATCCCATATTATAGTCATGACCATTAATTGAATAGTTAACCTGATGAGCCCGCCCTTGAGCAAGATCATTAAACAAAGAAGATAGTTCCAGCACATTGATGTCATTATGAGACCCTGGTAAACCAAAAAATGCATGCCATATCCAAGTATCATATGAAGCAACAGCTTCCAAAATAAGTGTTGGCTTACCACCACGACCAGTATACATACCTGACCATTGAGTGGGACAATTCTTCCATTCCCAGTGCATGCAATCAATACTCCCCAACATTCCCGGGGTTCCTCGTCGTGAGCCTTCAGCTAGCAATCTAGCTGTGTCGTTGTTGTTCTGTTTTCTCAAGTACTCATCTGAAAAATTGCAACCACTGCTTTCACACATTTCTTCATACTTTATCTTGCGGTGGTTTCTCCAATCCTAACATATTCATCTGTCAAGTTAGCTGTTACTCCATAAGCAAGCATTCTAAATGCAGCAATTATCTTTTGCAAAGAGGATAACCCAAGCTTCCCAGCGGCATTCCTTTTTTGCAAAAAATATGGGTCATACGCTTCTACTGCATATTTAATACGAAGGAATAACTCACGGCGCATACGAAATCTCCTTCAAAACATATTTTCAGGATAAACTGATGGCTCAACAAAATAATCTTGAATTAGACATTGGTGGCCAGCCATCGAATTGCGATTGATGAACATACGCCTTTGAATAGAACCATGATCAGATGTTGAGCCTCTTTTTGTCTTCAAATGTTCTTGTTCAATAACAGTTGTTATTGCGACCTCCTCTTCATCATCAGAAAAATATTCATAGAGAATGTCATCATCAGAAAATAAATCCATCAAGACAATGTAAGTATAATTATTATCACAATTTGAGATGGATAGTGATTTGCAAAGAAATCACTCAATTTTATAGGGGAAAAATATAGCCATTGGAAATATGTCTGTTGGAAATATGACCGTTTGAGAATATAGCTGTTGGAAATGTCTTTTCGAGAATATGACTGTTGGAGAATATAGCTGTTGGAAATATGACTGTTGGAGAATATAGCCGTTGGAAATATGACTGTTGGAGAATATAGCCGTTAGAAATATGACTGTTGGAGAATATAATCGTTCAAATTATACCCGTTGGAGAATATAGCCGCTGAAAATGATTTTTAGAGTTTTTTTTTAAAATATAATATAGTTGGAGAATATAACTGTTAAAAACATTATTTGAGTTTTAAAAAAATATTTTTTTTAAAAAAATTTTTTTTTAAATATAAAAAAATTAAATATAATATCGTTGGAGAATATAACCGTTAGAAATATTTTTTATAATAAAAAATATTTTTTATTTAAAAATATTTTTTTTAAAAAATTAATATTTTAATGATTTAGGGAAAAAAATAGGGAATCTGATGTAGTGACTTGCTGAGAAGACAATCCCTGTAATAGAAAAATGACCTAAATTCTTCAAAATAAGGAATTTGAATGAGTAAGCTGCTGCTAGTGCTCTAAGAATTGAAATTTTCAATAAGATATTCCCCACCTTCAAGATTTATCAAAAAATCGTGCAATTTTGGGGTGTCTACAGATTCATATTTGACAATCAGATCAACATTATAAGGAATAACCCATCTATTATCCAATTCTATACCATTCTTCATTATCGTTCTTCCATTATTCCTTCACTTGTAATGTAGAAATCTACTTTCATCCACACTTGTTTCATTGTAATATTCTTTGGGATAATGCTGCAAGTATTTACCATTGATCATACATGGTGAGTTTGAATTCAAGTTTCCACATGGTCCATGAATCATAAATTGTGTCACTGCATTGTATGTGGTTGGATCTCTTTGCTTATCAGACAACTTTGCTGATATTACTCTATCAATGTCATATACAGCTGGATTTTTATCATCAGGATGTATAAAGAGTAGTATATGAGCATGTGCAATTCTCTTTTTTGGAACTCAATAGTATATATAGCTGTAAAAATTAATATAGAAATATTATATTAACTCATATAGATGTATATAAACATGGGCTTTTACATACTAAGAAATTTATTTTTTTTGGTATTTTGTAACTTACATGCCATTACTCGTGCAAAGTGCCTGTGATGATGCAAATCCCTCATTAAATTGTCCAATTTGATCTTGAAAGCACGAGCTACAATATCAGGTCTATCTTCTGTTTTTTTAACTAGGAATCAAGTTTAGAAACTTTTGTACATGTGGCCATTTAGGATTGCAAGTGAATGTTAGAAACAAATATAGTGAGCCTACCCATCTACAAATTGCTACTGCATCTTGATAATTTTGGACCATATATCTAGGTCCACCAGTAAATGTTGGGGGTAATATTAATCTTCTTCCTATGGATATTGGAAGAGTATCTCATGCAACAACAACATCTCTTAATCCTTTATACAAACCTGCTCTAAGTTTTAGCTGATTTTTTTTGAACCAACATAGTCTAACCTCCACAATACATGTGTATGCATCAACCAAGAACTATTGGAATAAACATCCACCTCGAAGAAGTATTTTACCATTCATTTGACCTTTGCTGAATTCGAAAAGCATAGTATTCTCGCATGTTTAATGTGTTTCTTATTGTTGCTGTTGTTTTTCTGACATTGCTATGGAATATACCTAATCCGTAACCATCTTCAATATATGGGAACAAAAGAGGATATTGCATTGCCATGAAACTGGGATCTAATTCATTTATTCTCCTTAATCTAAAACCTCTTTCTTCGACAATTATATCTCAATACCTATTATGTTCATTCCCACTTCCAACAATAAGAGCCGCAACTTCTGATGCAATAGATAAGTTATGCGGCCTTTTATCTATTGCACGTGTGATAATTAGCCTTAAATACATAGGAACAATATTTGATTCTTTGCATCTATCCTTTGCCATTCTAAACACTTTTGTAAGTGCATTATTTTCATCAAGCATAGTCAATAGGCCTTCAACAATACTTGGATCAAATTGAGTTTTGTCACCATGATTGGTAAGAGCATTCATTATATTTGTAACTTCTTTATGAGTATCACAAATATATCATTGTACAAACTTTGGTTGTTGCCCAATAAAGTAGTGAACCAATTTTGTAATGATTCTGTCCATTAATAGGAAAAACATAGGGTCTATTACCATCATTAATCTTGCTATCAATTTTTTCACCCATTGATGTGAATTCAAACATCAAGTTATAAGCTCTAATGTTTTCTCTAAACTTTGTTGACCTGCAGCCTCCCCCATAATTTAGAAGTTGATCATGAAACATTGGGGTATCTCTAAGAAGTGGCAATCGACCCTTCCTTCTTGGCAGCATATTGAGAATTTTGGATTAGACAGTGTCTTATATTTGTTGTTTCTTTCCTCATACCAAACAATAGCCCTGCAATAAGAGCATACTTCAATTGGCTCAACCGAAATTCCATGATTCTATGAACTTCCCTAAATATGAATAATTAATATAGTTAGATTATTATATTGTTTAGTGTAGGAAATAACTATTTAATTACATAATATTTACTTGTATGGATGGCTTCATTTGTTGCATCTGTTGATTCTTCATCACCATATCTCTCCATAAGCAAATACAATTTTCATCTGTTCCAAACATAACATATGTATAAATACATCGATCGATATTAATTAGTAAGTAAATATTAAATGAATATTTAACAACCTTCCCCATTGTTTTTTGACATATTGATATCAGCATCTTCATCCACTTCCATTATATGTTTTGGAGTTTATTCTTGAACTTGATTAGTCCGAGTAGTTGTTGTTGCATGTGGCCTATTATATAAATGGTGACTTGTATTTGTTCTTGTTGTAATTGTTCCATCTTCATTGAAAATTGAGTGAGCATTCACATTGACAACATTTGTTCTTTGGTTTGTTGATTGAAATTGAGTTGCTGTTAAAATGTAGAGTTTTTCAGAGTTCATGTTATAAGAAAAGCTAACAATAAGAGATAAATTATAATATAGTGTTGTTTGGACTTTTAAGTGTGTAATTATTTTTAGTGAATTGAAGATAAGAAATAAAATACCTATTGTTGATTGATAAGTCTTATTAAGTGAATGGTGTAGAGAGTATGTGTTTCGTCTACTTCTACATTGAGCTAAAATGAATCTTCTTAATTGTTGGGCTTGTCTAGTCCTTTCACTAGGATCCATAAGCTGCATAAATACCAAATAAAAATATAGGATAATTCATAACTTAATACATAAAAAGTTAGAAGTTGATGAATGTCATGTTAACCAAATCAATGAAAGACATAAAAAAGTGGAGAGGTTTAAAAATAAGAATATTCTCCATGCTTTGTAAGCTAGTTTGTATTAGTGATAACAATTGAAAGAATACCGGTTAAGTTGATATTGGATAATATTTAAAGTAATATATATATATATATATATATATTATGTCTTTTCATACCTTCTGTAAGTGGAGATGGACACTAATCAACAGCCACAATTGTATCAAGATCCCAAAGGTAAACCTGTGAATAACAAATATAAGCATGGGCAAAGAAAATAACATATAAAATATGAAAATATTAGTTTATACCTTTATATGGTTTCTATAATTCTCAATAATAATATATTCTGGCTGTATCTTTTTTCAACATATATGTGCAATTGTTTGACGATTGTTGGCTGCCTAGACTTATTTCATGTTTTGCTTGTGGCTATTTGCAATATGTTTTCTTTGGTAAGGCTCTCATCCCATTTGATTGTATGTCCTGTGATAGTGGTAGAATTTGCTTTCTCTATTTTTATTGAAATTTACTTGATAAAAAGGTATTATTTATGTTTCATACTTTTAATGGTCTTTTATTGTTCACTTGAGATGAATACTACAATTCCTAGTTCCATGGCTTGGAAGATATTGACTTTTTTGGGCCCTTAGGAAGTTCATTACTTCATTTCTTATTTTATTTTTATAGATTTCAGTTCCCTATTTTTGTTTTCTTTTGTGCTTTTTTACCGTTATTGCCATACCAACAATTGCTACAGTGATTGGGTGATAGAACAAACATTGATGACATTATAATCACAGTGGTTGATTATCTAACTTCTAAGACTGAGTTTAAAGGGCCATTGAAAGATGTATGATTCGTATTTCAGCGTTACATAGTCTGATTCTTATTTTGTTTGATGGATCTAGATCCAATATGTTGACTACCCTTGGCAGGACCAGCATGTTGGAGACCTAAGTATTACTTTATAATTTCATGACTCTGATTATATATATATCTGATTTGTCACTGCATTTCTTCTGTTTTTCTGATCATATATTCTGTTATTGGTCCTGAAAGACATAAAACTAAATCCTGAAAAATGTATACCATAATTAATTGTCATTTGAAAGATAATAAAACTAAATCTTGAAAGTGTATAATACAATTAATATTTTCCCCTGTTTTGAGATTGACCATGGATCTAGATCCAATATTTTGACTACCCTTGGTGGGACCTGGATATTTGAGGCCTAAGTATTACTTTAGGAATTTTGTTTTAATTTATTTGATTTGATAAATTCTCATTGTATTTTCAAAAACAAATGTTGAGGTGCTCCCCAGGCTGTGCAAAATCAAATATGATAGTGGTACTTTGGAAGAATAACTTTATTTTGATATGCCACATAAAGGTCTTTGTATGTCACGCCTCGGAACCAAGTCTGGCCCTCCAAGGCCCAACCCGTCCTAGACCGTGGCAAGTGGGCCATTCTACTTGACTAAAATACGAAGGAATTAAAACTTTTCCCTACAAGTGCCAGTGATAAGACAATTCATTCTGTGCAAATCAAAAGTGTGTTCTATATATAAAAGAAATGTAATAAGACACAAGAGTTTGATTACAAAATTACGGGTGACTATATCACTCCTCTCAAAATACAAGGTGTATAATCCAAAAAGAAACTATACATGTAGGACATGAATAAAACCTAAGGCCTAATGAATTCCTCTCAATACCCAAAGGCTTTATCTTTGCCTCTATCCCCAGCCCGGTCCTTCGCACCGAACGTCGTTGGATCTGAAAAATAAGAAGTAAAGCAACTGTAAGACGGATGTCTCAGTAAGCAACACATCCATGCGCGGGAAAACACAGTTTAGACGTATACCAATCAATTAAATCATGACATGCGATTAGTTGAAATCATAAATTAAATATCACAGCTTAGTGCCATACAAGTTGGTGCATGCTTGCGCATCAGTGTACATCACAAATTTCCATCTAGCTTCACCATCTATACATGGTGGCTAGGCATCAAGAACAATAACAACCACAACTATCCATCTAGCTTCACCGTCTACACATAGTGGCTAGGCATCAAGAACAATAACAACCACAACTATCCATCTAGCATCCAGCTTTACTATCTACACATGGCGGCTAGGCATCTAGCTTTGGCTAGGCATCCAGCTTTACCGTCTACACATGGCGGCTAGGCATCGGCCACCAATTACACATGGTGCCGGGATGATACAACCATAGGGAACAGAAACAATAACAATACAACATGTACCCTTGCATGGGAAGTGCTTCATATAACTTGGGCCGCTGCCCTCCATATAACTCATATCATTGATGAACCAAATATCTCACAGTTTTAAGCTTTTTTGGAGGATGCTAGTTCACTACCCTCAACGGAGGTGAACCGCACGCACTACCCACAGATACGCTTTTGTGGAGGATGCTAGTTCACTACCCTCAACGGAGTGAACCACGCATACTACCCACCGATACGCTTTTGTGAAGGATGCTAGTTCACTACCCTCAACGGAGTGAACCGCACACACTACCCACAGATACACTTTTCGGTTACCCGCATCAATACCACATGCACACTTGCATGGGGAATGCTCAAGGGTAAAGGGTTAATCTTGGGCCACTGCCCTTTCGTTCAATGCCAAAGACCATAGGCCCCAACCCTTCCTATCTCATGGTACAAGTCGCGGACCAACGCCCTTATTTTCATGCAACTCATGTCAAATGTGGGGTCGAAGCCCTTCATATCATATGGGGCTACTAATCATGGAATTTAATGGTAAAGGGCTGATTTCCCAGAAATTTCTACATTTCATGACTCTTCCGGGTAGCCTATGCCTTAGTTCTTTGATACTTGTACAACTGGGTCTTGGTTCTTGATTTCTATTTCTAAAGGTTAATTGAAAGGTGCTCGAAGTGGTGGAAACAAGTTATCCTAATTCTATAGTACTCTGAGATAGAAACTCTTTGTAAGATCTTCCTTGGTAACACGTACCCAAAGTCCTTATGAATTGGATTTTCAAGATACTTCTAGTTGGGACACTTTCTAGACATGTAATCCTAGCTCATTCGTAGGTTGGATTTAAGTAAAAACACTGGGTGGTTCGATCTAGGCAAAAATCACATTTTTGGAACTTTTCTTACATTGCATGACCCAACGTGGCAATCTATGCCTCAATCCTTTTGGAACGTATGCAACTTGGATTTGGTCATTGTATTCTACTTCCACAGGTTATTTGGAAGGTTTTTGAAGTGGTGAAATCAGTTTATCCCACTTCTATAAAAATCCGAGACACAACTCTCTCTATAGGACCTATTATAGTAAAACGTACCCAAAATCTTTACTATTTGGAATTTTGTGACAACTCCAATTGTAACACTCCCTAGACTCCTAAATCTTACTCATAAATGGGCTGGATTCACACAAAATCAATCCTTAGTTCAATCTAGACAAAAATTAGGAAAATTGGGAAAACAGGGCAAGGCACTCGATAGGTCGCTTGAGCCTGCTTCGAGCGGCCAAAGATTTGCTCTCGGGTTCCTCTGTTCAGGTAGGTCGCTAGAGCAGTCGCTCAAGCGGCCATGCCTTAAGGCTCTTCCTAAAAACTGTCACCCGATGCCGCGCTCGAGCAGCTGTTCAGGCGGCTGGGATCTCTCAGCAATTAACGAAATCCGACTTTTGGGGATTTGTGGTTTTTCTCAAATCTCACTCGTTTTTGGTGTTTTTGGGCTCTAAATTGTTCCTAGCATGTGTAGTTATCTACTACTAACAAAACCCCTAAAAGAAATCACACCTATTTGTCCACACGAATCATTTCATACATCAAACCCTAAATTCCACATTTATATACGAAAATGGCTAAAACTTGAAATATGGGAGGGGTGGTGTTACTTACCTCTTGCAAACACTTTAGCAAGTCTTCTTGCTTCCTTTGCAACCCACGAACAGATCCTAAGGCGCCTCTTGATTGGTTTCACCACGAATCTCCAAGCTTCTTCATCAAACGAAAATGGCACTAGGGTTCTCTTCTTTCTTTCCTTGCTGGTAAGGCTCTCTTTTCAAAGGGGAAACGTGATGGGAAGAAAATGAGGAGAGAAAGAGATGAAGAATGGGAGTGGGAAGGAGGAGGAAGATGAAGAATGAAGAAGGGAAGGGGAGGAGATGTCGGGTATGGGGTTTGGGTCGTATGGGATTCTCCTTGGGGTTTTTCCACTTAAGTGACTTCTCCCACTAGACACTAAAATTTACAAGTTTGCCCTTCCACCTCCTATATTGCACAATACCAACCACACTTAGCTAATTTTTCTCACACTAGGAAATGTTATTGAACCAAATAGTGATTACTCACCTTCACAGGTTACTGCCAAGCGGGGCTTAGTCACTTTGATTGGCTTCAGGCTTGGGCTTCTCCAGCTTAACCTACACATCACACTCACTGGTTAGGGTGTGCTAGGGACATTGGAACGAGGTTTCACATTGTATATTTTATTAAAATGGTTAGTGACAAATTGTATTTTATGAAGTTGTTTTCCATCTCACGCAAAATTTGATTTCACCTTATGGGTGTGTTTGATAGAAGAAATTCGGCTGAGAATCCAAGTTTGAAAGGAAAAAGGGCAAGAAATATTGATATGCATCTCTCAAGCTGTTGGAGAGAAACTAAAAGAACATTTTTTTTCTGTTAATGTCTTCAAGCAGTTGGCATTTCACTATTTCAGCTCTACATGTTGGATATGCTCGGTTTCCAAGTTTTTTTTTTTTTTTTATCTTTAGTGCTAATAATAGCTTAGAATGTCATTTTTCAAAGTAATATGTTTGTAAGACAATAAATTGTTTTGGACTAAGTAAAAGCAATACAGGAAATATAGTAGTGGGGCGATGCACCCAATCATTAGTTTTACATACGACTCTTTTTTTTGTGTGCAACTTAAGCCATATGTATCTCAATGCCCAACAGAAGTTAAAACAACAGAGACAAAGGCCACAATAAGCCAAAGAAGTGAATTGAGTATTTCATCCCTCCTTCTGAACCTTCTGTTTGCCTCAAGAGAATATATTTTTATTAGTTCATGAAGAAACAAAACTTTAAGATTGTAGTTCATGGTTTTGTACATTTTGGCTTTTGAATTCCTTTTTATATCAAGTACTTTCATCTTGAACAATCTATTTAGTTTTTGACCTTATAGATTTTATGTTCACCCTTTTATTTTTTGTTTATAATGGATATAAATTCCTTGATGCCAGTATTTAACTACTCAAGCAGGGGGTTAGGTTGTTGGCTTCTATCATCAATAGTCATTCAAAATCATTAATCGCATTGAGAATTATTTGGTGTCTGCATAGTGCGGCTGAAGTAAGGGAGGGAGAAGAGTGATTGCACGTCCGAACCCTGCAAAACTTAGAGATTTTGTTGAGATTCCTTGGTGGTTTTGTTGGTTGTGAGCAATTGAAAGTGTATTTGGGCAACACGTGAGATATTGAAAACTCACAGTTTATCGATTTACGAAACTTAAACCTCATTAAACTCAAAACAATAAACAATAGAAAGGCAAGTGTGGAAAAACAATTTATCATAAATTTGGTGGTATGATTGTAACATGCACACAAATCACAATTGGGTGATGGAATTGAAGCATGGGTGACTTTGATGAACAAAGAATGGCAGTGCTTAGAACTTGATCATGAGTTACCTCCTTTCGTTTGCTTTGTTAAAGCCCAATGCGCTTTAATTTAGGTATCTCCTTGCGTTTGCTTCCTTAAATCCCAATGGAAAAGAGAGAAGTATATCTTTGATTATTAATTTAGTTAAAAATAGTTTTGGGGTTCTAGGACTCTGAAAAGATAACAATTAATTAGATAATTTAGTTAAGGATAATACTGGAGAAAGGGAGCATGTGCACATGTAGGTAAGATAAGTTATTTTGACGTGGGGCCCAAAAGGGCCACTGGAGAAAGGGGGCTTGTCCATGTGGATGAGAGAGAGTATGATAAGTTATTTTGACATGGGGCCCAAAAGGGCAATTGGAGAAAGGGGGCCTGTTGTAACACCCCAGATCTGAGTTACGTAGAAAACCCCATAACTCATTTCCAGAGGTTAATATGTAACACAGGATCGCAATATCAGAGTGAAGGAAAAGCATGAACACAACATTAATTATATAACAGAGTGCGCTAAAAATAATCCCAAACTGAAATAAACTCACATGACCAAGTAACTACCCGCAAGTATCGTTCTCTCCAGGAGCAGCTAAAAACAAAACAAAAACAAACGGGATGAGATACGAATATCCCAGTGAGCAGCACATGCATGCACAAATACATTTAGTTCAGTTCTAAAATATGCCACGGTAACAAAACATACACGGTGACGATAACACATATAATTCGAGTAATCCGTCAAAATTCCAACAATTCAATCGATATAAACGCAGAAATCCACCCTATAACCCAAATTAATAACATCGGCATCAAATCTCGAATATAGCCATGAAATCAAGTATAAACAGGTAACCATACATCGATGAAATCATATTTTCAAATAATTCAGGGTTTTCAAAATACTGGAGTGTTTATCATGGGCCACTCTACACCAATAGAGTATTTTATCATGATCTACTCTGCACCAATAAACCAGCGAATAAAACTGTGAGACATGGGAAAAAATTACCGGAGTGATCATCCCTCCGTCAACACACGGGCTCAACGCAAAAATTGGAGAGTCGCCACCATTCATGATTTTGGGGTGAGAATGGACACCAAAGATTCAAAAGTAGGCAAAAATAGCCAAAAGACAAATTCTAGGATAAAAATAACCCTACTTGAAAATCAAATCCAGAGATGGGTAAGGGAATTAGATTATGAACGGGGGAAGGTGTTAGGCACCCCCATTCATCCACACGAAGTGGTTGCCAAGTGTATGCTCATGCAAAAATAAAGTAAGAAAGCTTGCTAAAAATCATGAGAAACCTTGAAAAAGGTCAAATGTATGATATCTTCACATGAGAATCCAAATGAATTTTGGATTCTCCTCTTATGTCAATATCATTTCTGGAACATTAAAGAGGTGGAAATCAAAGCACAAGTTGCTCAAAACCAAGTCAAGTCAAATCCGGGAAGTTTGGTAAAAAGTATGCCATTTGCCTTGAAATCATTCAAATCCAACTCTAAATTGAATCAAACCAAATCCATTTGAAAGATTAGGGTAAATAAGAGTCTAATACAAAATTTCACTTCATTTCGATGAAAAATCTAGGAGTTATGCTCCTTTGAAGTTGCTGCTGGGGATTTTTAAAAGTGGTAAATGGGCAACTTTGGAAAATTGTCTAGAAAAATCCACCACATAAAAGTCCACAAAATTTGGTGTGATTGAAGTCTGTAGGGCCATCTTTCAAAATAAACTAGCCTCATACAAAAATCCCTTCGGATGTGCCTTGGGTGGTCTCCCGAACAGGCCCCGAAGATCACAGATTTACCCAGAAAAGTGCAAATGAGCAGTTCTGAGTAAATCGGATACCAATAATTCAAATGGAATCCAAAAATTATGAAACCAACTGGATTTGAAAATAGACTCATAAAGGAGTACTCAGAAACAAAAATCACTCGAATCGGACTTAAAACGAACACATGGCGGTCCGTCGAAGTGACAAGTTCTGTATTTGAACCTGAACTGTCCACTTAACTTCGACAGAGAGGTGTCAAAAATCCGCTAGATGGAAACTTATGAAATTTGGTAGACATAAACTAGACAGCCTCACCTTTCCCATGGTTCTGGAATCGCCCCAAAATTCATCCGGATGATGAAGTTATGGGCGTCCAAAGTAAGGGTACAGGTGCTGTCAAGCTAAGCCACTTTTGAAGAAAATCAAATCCGAAAATTGATGATCTGTGTGAGATGAATCCAAAACCTTTGAAAAACATTTAAAAACACTCCAGAATTTGATTGAGGCCATTTATTAGAGATTTATCACAATGAATGTAATAAATCCCCAAATGTGAGCCTATTCCGCCAAAATTGTGATATGTGTGCAAGAGTGAAAAACCAAGCAAGATCAATACCACATGCATATAGATTCAACAAGATAGGTTCTAGCATAGCCTAGGGTTCCGTTCCATTATCGTTTCCCTCTGTTCTCTCTCCCCGATAAACACGGATCTTCGAAATAATCAAGGGTACTTTGAATATGGAACGGTTTACAATCAATCAAAAAGGCCTTTTGCTACATGGGTTCTAGCACTAGGGTCAATCCCCAGTCTCGTTTCTCCTAGATCCGCCTTCACGTTTTACGGCTAGGGGAGTCTTGAAATACTTTGAGCCGGGGAAGGATTTCCACACATACAAACAAGGCTTTACACTACAGAAAGGTAGAAGAAGAGATCTAGATCTAGGAATGTAAAGACAGAAAATAAAAAGAAAAGTTGAGGCTTACCTGAGTTCTGGAGGCGATTCCACAGCGGTTTTCTTCTTCTCTTGGAGTTCTTCTTTGCGAGAATTCAAAACAAGAGTTGTGTGCCCTTTGCTCAAGGAGGAGGCTCCTATTTATAGGCAAAGGCTAAGGTCATTGGTAGACACAAATTAATGTCTAGAACCCCTCCAACCTAAACCCTAAGGTTATTTCCGCGATTTCCCCTCATTTAATGAGGGACATGATGGTAAAAGTGAAAAGCTCTCGGAAAACCCTAATTTTGAGCAAACTTAAGGTATCCGGTATGTCAGACCGGATAACAAAGGGCCTTAAGGTATCCGGTACATGGTATCGGATACACTAAGGCTCACATGTATCCGGTATGAGTATCCGGATACGGGAAAGGGTACTTGTATCCGGATTGAGTATCCGGATACAGGTAAAAGTTTATTTTCTTCAAATTCTGTGCTGGCTTTCCAGGAGATAATGATTTTTGATGATTGTTTGTGCAATTTGGGGTGTCTACAACTGCCCCTCTTTGCGGGAGCTGCGAAGCAGTGAGCTGCAAAGAGTAGACGAGCCCAAATTGCATTCCCTTGAGCATGATTTGCTCGGTTCAATTAAATTTCTGTAGAAAACAATTTTTGAGTGGAGATTTGCCAAAAAGCCCTCACTTTAAGGGGGGCCATCTCTCCAAGAGTTCTTAAATTCCACTGAGCTCTCGTGGCTATGAAGTGGATTTTAAGCCCAAAAATAGGATTTTTTGAAAAACTGATTTTTTATCAAACCAAGTTGAAAATTGAGTGGATATCATCCTTTTGACCAGGCACATTTCCCAAGGTTGTCCCAAATTCCACAGAGCTCTTGTGGCTGTGAGGTGGATTTCAAGACAAAAATAGGATTTTGAGAAAATAGTAAGAATTATAGCACAAGTTTGCTTTTTTTTTTCTTTTCTTCTTTTTTTCTTTTTGCTTTTTGGCTTTCTTTTTGCCTTTTCTGCTTTTTTTTTTTTTTAACACAATGTGCTGACATATCTCCCTTCCTTTGCAGCTTTGGCTACTTGATCATTTGAGCCAGATTGAAGAGATCAATCGACACTTCTTCCCAAGTCTAAAAGTCCCCCTCTTGATGAGCAACAGAGGGTGCCCCGATATTCTAGGGGGCAAACAAGGCTGGTTCACTTTCTTGGGCTCGCTTCAGGATGACCAGGTGAGATGGCCTGGTACTTATCAGCCTAATGCGGAGACAGTGATTAGCTTCCGAGATCGTAACTTTCTGATCCTAGCGGGCCTGAAGCATGCAGTGCTGTATCTTCCTCTGCGGGTCCTTCGTCAGTTCCGTGCGACCCAGGGGATTATCATCCCATGTGGATATGAGGATCGTCTTGGGCCCCTTTCTATGAAGCTGAATGCCTGGTTGATGAAGGAGTGGTCCTATGTCCGCTTCATGCATGGTCCAGTCTTCTTGGAAGCCCATGTGAAGGATTATCTCTTCTGGATCAAGGAACAGATACAGACTCAGGCCCCAGTACCCGAAGATCCTCCTGTAGTCTTGGCTCCCACCTATGAGGACATTCTAGAATCCGAGCGGGCTTCTCATAAGCGGCTTCAACAGATATGGGTGCGGAAGGCCCAGGAGCTCAGGATACAGGGCGCTTATCTGGAAAGGCAGCTTGAGGAGCAGATCTCACGCCATATTGCCGTGGAAGAGAAGCTGGAGGAGCAAAGGCAGGCTCGTTGCTTTGAGGTCCGCATGATCCGGCAGAAGTACCAGGCTACTTTGGCCAGCCTTAGGAGTATGAGGATTAAGCAGGCCCTTTCAGATGAGGTCATTTCCTTCCTGAGTGATCCCGCTGCAGAGGGGGCTTCAGGAGTCATTGCAGCTCAGGCAGCTCGGATTCGGGAGCTTGAGGAGCGGCTAGGAGACTAGCTTATTTCCTGCACATTTTTCATACCTTTGTACAAAAATGAACTCCAATAGTGGAAATACAAAGGATTTAATTCAAAATAAAGTTTTTATATTATTGGCCTAAGAATGCTCAGATGCTTGTAAAACAAAGGTTTTATGAAAAGTATTTGATTTATCATCACTGGCCAAAGTATAATTTTTCTTTTTTAAAATTTTTTTTTTGTATTTTTTTTTTTGAAATTTGGTCCATGCACTTAATCACCTATAATTAAAGGAATTAAAACCAGGTTAAATAATGAAAAGGGTAGTCCACAAAATACTGAGGGATCAGAACCGTCCATCTTAGGATCTTTAGAGTCACTCCCAACTGCCAAAACTGCCTCATTCTGCTCATGCCAACTTTGCTTAAGGCTCAGATCCCCATGATCAACTCAACCTCTGATTTTCTTTTTTTTTTTTTTTTTTTTTTTTTTGTTGCCCCTAGCGCCAGTTACGGTTTTCACTAGGGCCGGCTTCTGAATTCCGTCATCACCCATCTTACTCTGATATTTGAATGAACAAACTAAGATCACCGAGGGCTTAAAAATAGGACGAAACAAAGGCTAGGCTCAGTTTATGAAAGAAAGGGTATTAAAGGCCCAAAAAATTTTCAAGTGTGGAAATAGGTCAACCGGACTTACAGTCATGATGAATTTAACCCTTTTCCCCAAATTGCATTTTTTGCATCTTTTTTCACACTTGGCTTTCATTTGCCATTTCCATTGCTTTTCCTCTCTTTTCTTTTTCTTTCCTTACTTTGCCCCAATTTAAGACTGTAAATCCGGTTTGGGTTTATCAAAGAAACGAACCGGCTCAACTTGGATAGACTAGGGATTAAAAATTTTGAAGGAAATAAAGAAAAATGGCCTCGGATCATTTCCTAGGAATATTCACTCAAGGAAAGTACCTTTTTACCGCATCAGAGTTAATGGGCTCAGGAAAATCTGACCCATCCATTTCTGCTAAGATGAGTGCACCCCCTGACAGGACTTTCTTGATGACATACGGGCCTTCCCAATTGGGCTTGAACTTACCACGAGGATCTTCCAAAAATGGTAAAATTTTCTTTAGCACCAGGTTTCCTTCTTGGAAAGTTCTGGGCCTCACTTTCTTATTGTAAGCCCGGGCCATTCTCTTCTGGTACAATTGTCCATGGCAAAGCGCTTTCAACCGCTTTTCTTCTATCAGGTTAAGTTGATCATGTCTCGACTGGACCCATTCGGCTTCTTCTAGTTCTGCTTCCATGAGCACTCGGAGTGATGGGATCTCTACTTCCACGGGCAAGACTGCTTCCATCCCATAGACTAGGGAGTATGGGGTTGCCCCAGTTGAAGTCCGGATCGAGGTTCTGTAGGCATGTAGAGCAAGTGGTAGCATTTCATGCCAATCTTTGTAACTCACTACCATCTTCTGAATCATTTTCTTTATATTCTTGTTTGCTGCTTCCACTGCCCCATTCATCTTTGGCCTGTACGGCGCTGACTTATGGTGGGTGATCTGAAACTGCTCACACATTTTCTTCATGTCCTTGTTCTTAATATTTGAAGCATTGTCTGATACTATGGCACTTGGCAGTCCATAGCGACAAATGATATTGTGCTTCAAAAATTTAATAACATGGTTGCTAGTGATGTTTGCATATGAGGCTGCTTCCACCCACTTAGTGAAATAGTCAATCGCCACCAGGATGAATCTGTGTCCGTTCGATGCCTTAGGTGAGATCATGCCAATAACATCTATGCCCCACATAGAGAAGGGCCAGGGTGATGTCATGTTGTGCAGCTCACTTGGGGGTGCATGCTTGTTATCTGCATATATCTGGCATTGGTGGCACCTCCTGACATGTATACAGCAATCATGCTCCATGGTTGTCCAGTAGTATCCCAGCCTCAGGATCTTCTTAGCCAACATGTGCCAACTCATATGGGGCCCACAGATTCCTCCATGTACAGTCTCAATCAGCCTTTCCGATTCAGCCTTGGCAACACATCTTAGCAGAATGTCGTTATGTGACATCTTGTACACATGTCCACCACTTAGCAAAAACTGACCCGCCAATCTCTGTATTGTCCTCTTCTCAGTAGCAGTGGCATTTTCTGGCAAACTCCGATTGTTCAAGAAATTTTTGATATCTTGAAACCATGGTATTTCTTCTTCTGGTGCTCCCTCTAGAACGAGACAGTAAGCCGGTTCATCTCGGACCTCAATTTCCAGTGGTCTGATGTCTACTCCTTCTGGTATGCTGACCATTGAAGCCAAGGTTGCTAGAGCATCCGCAAACTGATTCTTGGCCCTTGGCATATAGTTGAAGGAAATTCGAGTGAAATTTGTGCTTATTTCTTCCAAATACTGGTGATAGGGGATCAATTTGTGATCCTTGGTTTTCCACTCACCAGTTGTTTGGAAGATGATAAGACTCGAATCCCCGTATACGTCAAGTTCCTCTACTCCATGATCCATGGCTGCTTGCAATCCAATTATGCATGCTTCATATTCTGCTATGTTATTGGTGCACTGAAATCTCAGCTTTACTGCAATTGGGATGTGTGAACCATCTGATTTAACCAAGACTGCCCCTATTACGTTCCCATTCATGTTGGCGGCCCCATCGAAGAACATCTGCCAAGAACTCTCACTGTCCTCCTCTTCAGTGTACAGAATTGCCTCATCTGGGAAGTTGGTCTTCAAGGGTTGATATTCTGGCAGAGGATGTGCAGCCAGGTGATCAGCTATGGCTTGACCCTTGATCGCCTTCTGGGTGATGTATGTGAGGTCAAACTCGGACAGTAGCAGTTGCCACTTTGCCGTCCTGCCAGTCAGTGCCGGTTTCTCAAATAAATACTTCAACGGGTCCATCCGGGATATCAATAGTGTGGAGTGACTAAGGAAATAATGCCTTAGCCTCTGAGTGGCCCACACTAGAGCACAGCAAGTCTTCTCCAATGGTGAGTATTTGGCTTCAGATTCTGTGAATTTTTTACTCAGATAGTAAATTGCCCTTTCTTTTCTACCAGTCTCATCGTACTGCCCCAAGACGCATCCCATCGATGTTTCCAATACTGACAAGTACAGGATCAGCGGTCTTCCTGGAGTTGGTGGCACTAACACAGGCGGGTTCAGCAAATACCTCTTTATTGTGTCAAATGCCTGCTGGCAGTCCTCATTCCAGACCGTAGGGTTATCTTTCCTCAAAAGTTTGAAAATTGGTTCACAGATAGCAGTGAGCTGTGCTATGAACCGGCTTATGTATTGAATCCTTCCAAGAAACCCCCTGACCTCCTTCTCGGTTCTGGGTGCTGGCATTTCAATTATGGCCTTGGCTTTAGCCGGGTCAATTTCAATTCCTCTTCGGCTCACTATAAACCCCAGTAACTTCCCTGATGTAGCCCCAAAGACGCACTTAGCGGGGTTAAGCCGTAGACTGTACTTCCTGAGCCGATCAAACACTTTCTTCAGGTTGATCAAGTGGTCCTCCTCTTTGCATGATTTGGCAATCATATCATCCACGTAGACCTCCATCTCCTTATGGATCATGTCATGAAATAGTGCAGTCATGGCCCGCTGATATGTTGCCCCGGCATTCTTGAGTCCGAATGGCATGACTGTGTAGTGGAATGTACCCCAAGGTGTGATAAATGCCGTTTTTTCTTGATCCTCCTTAGCCATCTTGATCTGATTATATCCTGAGAAACCATCCATGAAGGAAAACAGGCTATGTACCGCAGTATTATCGACAAGAATGTCGATGTGTGGAAACGGAAAATCGTCCTTTGGGCTTGCCTTGTTCAAATCTCTATAGTTCACGCACATTCGGACCTTCCCGTCCTTCTTTGGTACTAGCACTATATTTGCGAGCCACTCAGGGTACGTAGAGACTGCCAAAAATCCGGCTTGAAACTGTTTGACCACTTCGTCCTTGACCTTCAGAGTCCACTCAGGTTTCAATCTTCTCAGCTTCTGCTTAATCGGCTTAACCCCTGGCAAAATTGGCAACTTATGCACCACCATGTCAGTGTCCAACCCCGGCATTTCCCGATATGACCAAGCGAACACATCTTTGTAGTCTGCCAAGAACTGTGACATTTCATTTTTCTGCACATCAGACAAGCATGACCCGATTTTCATAATTTTTGGGTCATCTTCAGTCCCAAGGTTTATGGATATGGTCTCTTCAATATTAGGTTGGACCCACTTTTCATGACGTTCCAATTGGTATTCAATTTCTTTTGGAACGTCTTCTTCCTCGACCTCAGTCTCTTCTTCGACCCCCATGAGATCAAAGTCGAGCTCAAAGTCGAAGTCATATTCAACCTGGTCCAATTCGGTCTGATTATATGGTTCATAAGTGGTGTGGACCTTTTTGAAAAAAATTAAATTTTCTAGAAAAAATAGAAAAATCTTTTTGGTTTTTTTGTGGGCCTTCTAAACATAATTCCCCTGAAGACGAAGGCCCATTAGAACCTTCAGTGAAATGGCATTCCACTATTGGAGTTTTTTTTTGGAAGCCGCGTCAGTTTTCCGAACTAACGTTGCTTCAAAGGTAAGGGGAGTTTCCTCCCAATTGTTCAGTACAAAATTTTGGGGAGCAGGGGAAATAGGGAAAGCCTGCTCTTCAAACCCAGAATCCGATGCCATCATCACCGGGTGGGTACTGCCCTTTTCTGCTACGGGGCCCAATCCAGAAATGACCTTGTCTGGAACCTTTACTGCGGCCCAGTCAATAAACGGCAGTTCCATGTCTGCCCCTGTCTTTTCGCCTTCAGTCATGGCGAAGAATGCCCCAACATCTTCAGAAAAGTCCACCTGCTGCTCGGGCTGTGGTCCAGGCCCATCAACTGCTCCCAGTATTGGAGATGGGTTAAAGGGTTGGAGGGCCGAAACAAAAGGCTTTTGAAATGGGGTTAATGTTTCGGTATGGAGGCTTGGACTGGTCCATGGGAGGAGTAATTTGGATTATGTAGGAGGGTTTTGGAAAGTTCACCCTCAGATGCGGGAGTTTTCCTTTGCTTCTGCTCTCCCCTTCTTCATGCTTCATTCTTCTCCAGCCTCTGGGCTTGAAGCCCAACCCTACCTTGGGGATCAGTTTCTTAGCCGTGATTGGCTCCACCATCCCTTGCAGATTGATCCCCAAGCCTTTCCCTGGGTGAAAGTGGTATTTCTCCATCACTTTCCTGACCATCTTTTCTGCAGTGGTCCCCTTTTCCTTCTTTTTCTCACACCCCCTAGGTATATAATTGACCGCCTCAAATTGAAATGAGTGGAATGCAATCTTGTCGACAGTTAGGTCCACATTGATCAATGGTACATCAGGTGACACGATGGGCGGCACCAAGTTTTCAGCTAGGACTGTTATCACCATTTGCCCTCTTATGTACTTCACCCTCTGGTGGAGCGTGGATGGTATTGCCCTAGCCGAATGTATCCACAGCCTCCCTAGGAGCAGATTGAAGGCTGCGGGTATATCCATCACCTCAAATGTGATGTTAAAGATATTCGGCCCAATTGTGACCGGCAGTTCAATCTCCCCTAGGGAGTGGGTCTTGGAGCTATCAAAAGCCCTTACTATCCGCCCATTCCGTTTGATCCTTGACTGGTCCAGGCCCAGCTTGGTAAAAGTGATTAACGGGCAAACGTTTAATGCCGACCCGTTGTCAATTAAAACCCGTGCAACCATGCAGCCCTTACAAAGCACAGTGATGTGCAAAGGGTCCACCTGATAACACCCACCTGGGCTGATCTCACCCTCTGAGAAACTTATCACATTATGTGATAAGATTTGACCAACCATTTTACCAAGCTGGTCCGGATCAATGGTCTGGGATACGTGTGCATTCTGTAGCACCCTTAACAATGCATCCCTATGCTTTTCGGAATTCAGCAAAAGGCCCAGTATTGAAATCTGGGCCGGGACCTTGTTTAGCTGATCCACAAGATTGAATTCACTTTTCTTTATGATTTTTATGAGGTCGGCTGCCTCATTTTCTGCACTCTGGGGGGTGTCTTCTCCCACTTTATTTTTTCCCTTCTGTTTTCTTTTTTCTTCATTTTCTTTTTTTTCTTTCTCTACTTTTGTCTCTTTTTCTTTCTCTTCACCCCTGCACATTTCCCCGACCTCGTCATGAGGTTCACCTCCTCCTGGTTCTGGTTCCTGACCATTGGAACCGTAGCCGTGATTCCCTCGCTGTAGTTCCATGGTACAGCGGCCTCTGAATAGGCTAATTTAGGGATGTTAACCACTAGTGGCTGGAGTTTGGACCGGGATGTATGGGCCGGTTTAGGGATAGTCTGGGCTGGTTGCACATTTACAACCAAGGGTTGAAGTTTGGAATTTGTGGGGACAGAAGAAGTGATGGAAGCAGTGGCGGGGTCAAGATTGATGACCAGTGGAGCCTTAGACGGCTTGGATGGGGAATAAGTGGGTGGACTGCAATTGAAGACCAATGGAGGCCTTGCAATATTTATCTGGGCCATCAGAGAAGAGACCCGGTTTAAGGAGGAGCTTATGTCCTCAGCAGCAAGATTATTTTTTTGGGAGACCATGTTGATCTCCTCTTCGTCCTCCTCTTGGAAGAAATGGACCTGGACTGTAGTCCCCACAGGTGCTATAAGTTGAGATGGGTCAAAGGCCCTTCTCGTGGTGGATATGGCAGTGATGGAGTTGGATGGGCCTGCCCCATTGTGGTAAGGCAGAGGGTTCTGCCCAATATCATTCCCCGACGGGGCGGGTGCAGCAGTGTTGAACACCAAGGCCTTCTGGTCCAACAAATCCTGGACTGCATGCTTCAATACCCAGCAGTTCTCTGTAGAGTGTCCTAGTGCACCCATGTGGAAGTCACAGCTGACCGATGTGTCAAAATTTCTCCCCTTCGGGGCATTTGGGTTAGGCTCCTTCAGAGTCAAGTATTCCCCTTTCAGCAGGGTTGGCAGTAGTTGGGACAGCGATATTGGGAGAGGAGTGAAGACTCGGTTCTTCCTTGCTGCGAACCAGGCATCCCGCTCCTCCTTAGTAAAGGTTCTCCTTGTGTTAGCTGGCACAGAGGGAGAGAAGTTGACATTCAGCGGGGGCTGGTACGACTGCTGGGCCTGCTGGGCCTGTTGGGGTGACGAGATGTTCACATGAAATGGCTTCTTGGCTGGAGGAGCCTGGACTAGGTTCACCTCCCCTTCTTTTCGGGCCCCCGTCTTTTTAAATCCGGCCCCTTTCTTTTGGGCCATGGAGGCGGAGGAATCAGACTGCCCAGTTAGAGTAGAGTAGTCTATCAGCCTTCCTGACCTGACCCCTTCCTCAATCCGGTCTGCCACTTGTACCAGGGCTGCAAAGTTGGTGGTGATCTGACCCACCAGATGGTTGTAAAAGGGCTGGCCTAGTGTGCCCATAAATGTGGAGATCATCTCCGGCTCTTGCATAGGTGGCCTGACCTGGGAGGCGGCCTCTCTCCATCTCTTGGCGTACTGCCGTACCGGTTCATCTTTCCCCTTGGTCATCCTCATCATGTCGTACCGGTCTGGCACGATCTCCGAGTTAAATTTGTATTGGTCTAAGAAGGTGTCTGCCAGGTCCTTCCATCCTCTAATCTTCCCATGATCAACTGTGGCAAACCACCTCAAGGCCGATCCTGTCAAACTCCTCTGGAAGAGTTGAATCAGTATGCCATCATCCCGACCAAACTGGCACAAAGCCCCGCAGTATAGTTTCAAATGGCTCATAGGGCAGCCTGAGCCGTCGAACTTGTCGAAGTCCGGGCACTTGAACTTGGCCGGTAGACATACGTCAGGATACATGCACAGATCCTCGAAAGTGGTGCCTCCATAGCTATTTCCCCCTTTCACCTCTTTCAGTTCTTCCTGGATCCTTTCTATCCTGAGCAGCATTTTCCTTTCAGTTTCTTCCCTGGCTTTTTCCTTCTCCAGTTCTTTCTCGGATTCTGCTGTATTTTCCTTGATCAGAATGGGTTCAGGGACTGGTTCAGAAATGGGCTCAGGCATGGGTTGAGCCGGAGGCGGAATGTAGGCTTGAGGTGGTGGTGCTTGATGGGAAGTCGATGCTTGGTTTTGGGCCTGGGCCTGAGCCGCCAGTAGGTCTCCCAGCATCTTGGCTAGACCAGCCACTTGCTCCTGCAGCTGAGCAAAGTCTTGAGCGGGTACGGTGGCTTGGGCTTGATTCTCTTCAGTGTTCATAGCTCTGGCTTTGGATCTGGTCACGGGAGCAATGATTGCAAATAAGTGTACCTGGATAAGGAAAAGCAAAGAAACATGTCAGCTCCCATTTAATCTGAGTCATACACCTATAAATGTAGATAAGTGGGTTGGGTGAACACAAGTCCTGATTTATTTGTTTGTTTTTTTTTATTTATATTTTTCCATTTATTGTTTTTTTGATTGTTGGAATATTTTAGGGCTTCCAAAGGTCCCAAAGAATGAGAAATGTCTAAAATTCAGAGGCTTTTAGACGGCCCAAAGGATACGTGTCTATAATTCAGAGGCTTATAGACGGCCCAAAAAGTTGCGTCTAAAATTCAGAGGCTTTTAGATGGCCCAAAGGATACGTGTCTATAATTCAGAGGCTTATAGACAGCCCAAAAAGTTGTGTCTAAAATTCAGAGGCTTTTAGATGGCCCAAAAAGGTTGTGTCTAAAATTCAGAGGCTTTTAGATGGCCCAAAGGATATATTTCTATAATTCAGAGGCTTATAGACGGCCCAAAGGATATGTGTCTAAAATTCAGAGGCTTTTAGATGGCCCAAAAAGGTTGTGTCTAAATTCAAAGGCTTTTAGATGGCCCAAAGGATATATGTCTATAATTCAGAGGCTTATAGACTGCCCAAAGGATATGTGTCTAAAATTCAGAGGCTTTTAGATGGCCCAAAAAGGTTGTGTCTAAAATTCAGAGGCTTTTAGATGGCCCAAAGGATATATGTCTATAATTCAGAGGTTTATAGACTGCCCAAAGGATATGTGTCTAAAATTCAGAGGCTTTTAGATGGCCCAAAGGATATATGTCTATAATTCAGAGGCTTATAGACGGCCCAAAGGATATGTGTCTAAAATTCAGAGGCTTTTAGATGGCCCAAAAAGGTTGTGTCTAAAATTCAGAGGCTTTTAGACGGCCCAAAATAGGTTGATGTTTGAAATTCAGAGGCTTTCAAATGGCCCACTTTTTTTTTTATTTGATTGATAAAAATAACCAACCAAAGGTTTCTTGGAATATTCTAAGGCTTCCAAGTGTCCCACAAATGTTTTGATTTGATTGGTAAAAATAACCAACCAAAGGTTTCTTGGAATATTCTAGGGCTTCCAAGTGTCCCACAAATGTTTTGATTTGATTGGTAAAAATAACCAATCAAAGGTTTCTTGGAATATTCTAGGGCTTCCAGAGGTCCCACTTTTTTTGGACTTGATTGGTAAAAAGGAGACCAACCAAGGGTTTTAATGGAATATTTTAGGGCTTTCAAGGGTCCCATTATTTTTTTTATTTGATTGGTAAAAAGGAGACCAACCAAGGGTTCATGGAATATTTTAGGGCTTCCAGAGGTCCCGAGATTTTTAATCTTGATTGGTAAAAAGGAGACCAACCAAGGGTTCATGGAATATTCTAGGGCTTCCAGAGGTCCCAAATTTTGATCTTGATTGGTAAAAAGGAGACCAACCAAGGGTTCATGGAATATTTTAGGGCTTCCAGAGGTCCCACTTTTTTTGTACTTGATTGGTAAAAAGGAGACCAACCAAGGGTTTTGATGGAATATTTTAGGGCTTCCAAGGGTCCCATTTTTTTAATTTGATTTGATTGATAAAAATAACCAACCAAAGGTTTCTTGGAATATTCTAGGGCTTCCAAGTGTCCCACAAATGTTTTGATTTGATTGATAAAAATAACCAACCAAAGGTGTCTTGGAATATTCTAGGGCTTCCAAGTATCCCACAAATGCTTTGATTTGATTGATAAAAATAACCAACCAAGGTTTTCATGGAATATTCTAGAGCTTCCAAGGGTCCCAAATTTTTGATTTGATTGATAAAAATAACCAACCAAAGGTGTCTTGGAATATTCTAGGGCTTCCAAGTATCCCACAAATGTTTTGATTTGATTGATAAAAATAACCAACCAAAGGTGTCTTGGAATATTCTAGGGCTTCCAAGTATCCCACAAATGTTTTGATTTGATTGATAAAAATAACCAACCAAAGGTGTCTTGGAATATTCTAGGGCTTCCAAGTATTCCACAAATGTTTTGATTTGATTGATAAAAATAACCAACCAAAGGTTTTTTTTTCTTCAAATTTGCTGAATTTTCTCAGTTTTCAAGTTCAAAAGTTTGACTGACACATGTTTGAATTGAGTTGGTATCAAAAAATATGACACCTTGGTTCCTTCTTTGAGTTTCAAAATTAAGTTAAATCCTGGAAGAATGTTTATTTTATTTTTATTATTTTATTTTTTATTTTTTATTTTTTATTTTTTGATTTTGTATTTTGGAACATTTTTATGTTCTTTTCGGGGTGCCTAAGGATTATCCACAGTGTTTTAGGCATTTTATTCTGAAAATTTGGGCTGAACAGCCCATTTGTGCATTTTTTGAACGTATCCGGTATAATATACCGGATAAGAATATGCCTTATTGTATCCGGTTACCCTAACCGGATACACGCATATGCCTTTGTATCCGGATATACATACCGGATATGAATAGAGTTGTTATTAACCGGCCTGAGTTACCGGTTATTGCCGAAATGGCCCTTTTTGACTCATTTTTTCACCAGATTTGATTTTTTTCATTCCCAATTGATGTTCACCTTAATTTGACCTTCAAAACTTGCCCCAAATTGGGCTTGGACATCATACTTGCAAAATTCCCTAAATTTAGGAAAAGAAAATGGCTTTACCTTGCCACCTTGTATTACCTTCATTCAATATGGTATTCACATTATACCTTGGCCTGTAAAACATGCAAACGGCCTTCCCACATTTACACCCAATTCCCCAAACGCAATTGTGTGCTTTTAGCTGAAAACGTGTTTCTCCACCTTCAAGCGTATGGTTTTTGGGTTTTGGCTTAATTGGCAACTTAGAACTCAAGTCTAGTGATGCCCGGAATCGAATCACAGATCCCATTGTCATCACATCATTGACCCAAATTCTAAGGTAAATGTTTTCACTTTCGCTTTCCGAAGTCACGACCTCGGTGCACCAAGCTACACACATTCATGGTTCGACTTCCTAATAGGTAAAGGGTAGGCTGTGCAAATTGTTTCAAGTGCTCAAGTGCAATTTTAAATTGTGGTAACATTCACAACGTCCCAGCCCCTTGCCACTCTTTTTCGTAGCCATGCATTCATTCCAAGCCAAGGCATATATGACAAAATAATGAAGCTAAATACAAGCAAGCAAGCACCAAATATGCACAAAAATATTACATGCCCAAAAAGTGGTATACAAAACATGTTATTTTTACAAACAACAATTAAACCATGGAAGCATGCTTGAAACCCAAAAGCATTCCCTAAAATCCCAGATTTTCATGCTCAAAGTGTACCATTTACCCCAAATTGAAGCCTAAATTTTTAGCACTTACTTGGCATGGTTCAAAAGTGTTTCAATGAGGTAAAATATGCTTTAAAATCTCCAGAAATATGCACTAAAATTTTCAGATTTCTCATACCCAAAAGTGCATCCTTTATACCCCAAACTAATGCCTAAAAGTTTAGCAACTACTTGGCATGGTATATTGGTGAACATACTAAAAAATCCACAATGTGCACTAAAATTCCAGATTTCATGCTCTTGGTTTTCATGCTCAAATTGAATCCCCCCATACCCCAAATCGAAGGCATAACAAAAAATTTTTAAGCACAAAAAAGCATGCTTTATAGGAATCATGTTTGAATACCCAAAAATTCTGAACTCCTAGATTTCATGCTACTAATTCTCATATTCAAACCATGGTATTCAAAATTCAAATTAGAGCATGTTACCACCAAATACAACCAAATCATGCTTCAAGATAGGCTTTTCCTAAATCAACCTTTAGGCAACATCAAGCAAAACATACATGACTTGATTCATATAAAATTCAAAAGCATCCCAATCTGATTTGAAATACAAGAATATATACAAATGAATTAAACAAAGTAGCAAGCATTCAAAAATAATTAAAAAGCATGAATATACACAAAAAAGGCTTAAATCCACAGGTCCCCAGCAGAGTCGCCAGTTGTGAGACATGGGAACAAATTACCGGAGTGATCATCCCTCCGTCAATACACGGGCTCAACGCAAAAATTGGAGAATCGCCACCATTCATGATTTTGGGGTGAGAATGGACACCAAAGATTCAAAAGTAGGCAAAAATAGCCAAAAGACAAATTCTAGGATAAAAATAACCCTACTTGAAAATCAAATCCAGAGATGGGTAAGGGGATTAGATTATGAACGGGGGAAGGTGTTAGGCACCCCCATTCATCCACACGAAGTGGTTGCCAAGTGTATGCTCATGCAAAAATAAAGTAAGAAAGCTTGCTAAAAATCATGAGAAACCTTGAAAAAGGTCAAATGTATGATATCTTCACATGAGAATCCAAATGAATTTTGGATTCTCCTCTTATGTCAATATCATTTCTGGAACATTAAAGATGTGGAAATCAAAGCACAAGTTGCTCAAAACCAAGTCAAGTCAAATCCAGGAAGTTTGGTAAAAAGTATGCCATTTGCCTTGAAATCATTCAAATCCAACTCTAAATTGAATCAAACCAAATCCATTTGAAATATTAGGGTAAATAAGAGTCTAATACAAAATTTCACTTCATTCCGATGAAAAATCTAGGAGTTATGCTCCTTTGAAGTTGCTGCTGGGGATTTTTAAAAGTGGTAAATGGGCAACTTTGGAAAAGTGTCTAGAAAAATCCACTACATAAAAGTCCACGAAATTTGGTGTGATTGAAGTCTGTAGGGCCATCTTTCAAAAGAAACTAGCCTCATACAAAAATCCCTTCGGATGTGTCTTGGGTGGTCTCCCGAACAGGCCCGGAAGATCACAGATTTACCCAGAAAAGTGCAAATGAGCAGTTCTGAGTAAATCGGATACCAATAATTCAAATGGAATCCAAAAATTATGAAACCAACTGGATTTGAAAATAGACTCATAAAGGAGTACTCAGAAACAAAAATCACTCGAATCGGACTTAAAACGAACACATGGCGGTCCGTCGAAGTGACAAGTTCTGTATTTGAACCTGAACTGTCCACTTAACTTCGACAGAGAGGTGTCAAAAATCCGCTAGATGGAAACTTATGAAATTTGGTAGACATAAACTAGACAGCCTCACCTTTCCCATGGTTCTGGAATCGCCCCAAAATTCATCCGGATGATGAAGTTATGGGCGTCCGAAGTAAGGGTACAGGTGCTGTCAAGCTAAGCCACTTTTGAAGAAAATCAAATCCGAAAATTGATAAACTGTGTGTGATCTGTGTGAGATGAATCCAAAACCTTTGAAAAACATTTAAAAACACTCCAGAATTTGATTGAGGCCATTTATTAGAGATTTATCACAATGAATGTAATAAATCCCCAAATGTGAGCCTATTCCGCCAAAATAGTGATATGTGTGCAAGAGTGAAAAACCAAGCAAGATCAATACCACATGCATATAGATTCAACAAGATAGGTTCTAGCATAACCTAGGGTTCCGTTCCATTATCGTTTCCCTCTGTTCTCTCTCCCCGTTAAACACGGATCTTCGAAATAATCAAGGGTACGTTGAATATGGAACGGTTTACAATCAATCAAAAAGGCCTTATGCTACATGGGTTCTAGCACTAGGGTCAATCCCCAGTCTCGTTTCTCCTAGATCCGCCTTCACGTTTTACGGCTAGGGGAGTCTTGAAATACTTTGAGCCGGGGAAGGATTTCCACACATACAAACAAGGCTTTACACTACAGAAAGGTAGAAGAAGAGATCTAGATCTAGGAATGTAAAGACAGAAAATAAAAAGAAAAGTTGAGGCTTACCTGAGTTCTGGAGGCGATTCCACAGCGGTTTTCTTCTTCTCTTGGAGTTCTTCTTTGCGAGAATTCAAAACAAGAGTTGTGTGCCCTTTGCTCAAGGAGGAGGCTCCTATTTATAGGCAAAGGCTAAGGTCATTGGTAGACACAAATTAATGTCTAGAACCCCTCCAACCTAAACCCTAAGGTTATTTCCGCGATTTCCCCTCATTTAATGAGGGACATGATGGTAAAAGTGAAAAGCTCTCGGAAACCCCTAATTTTGAGCAAACTTAAGGTATCCGGTATGTCAGACCGGATAACAAAGGGCCTTAAAGTATCCGGTACATGGTACCGGATACACTAAGGCTCACATGTATCCGGTATGAGTATCCGGATACGGGAAAGGGTACTTGTATCCGAATTGAGTATCCGGATACAGGTAAAAGTTTATTTTCTTCAAATTCTGTGCTGGCTTTCCAGGAGATAATGATTTTTGATGATTGTTTGTGCAATTTGGGGTGTCTACAAAAACATATCACGTCAAACGAAATCAAAAACCAACATTGGTCAATGTCATGTAGTTGCTTAAATTGGTTAATTGACATGCCAAGGCGACATCCACCCCTCCATATACACAGTTTCGGCCTACTCAGGGTTTCGGAAACTCTGAAATGACGGCCTACTCAGGGTTTCATCATCCAATGCCAACCTATTCCCCGGGTTTCGGCATTGACAACCAGGCCTACTCAGGGTTTCTAGCTGCTCTACACCAATAGTGGCAACACTCAAGGCCATGCAATTACACCAATGAAGCAATAACATTTCATTACTAAGCTTAGACATGGATCCAGGTGAAGCTAAACCAAAATAGAAAACAATCGCATAAACTCACCACTGTCAACATATTAGACCAACCATTACCATCATCATGTATAAAACAATACAGCTCAACACAGGTCACTCCGGACCAGAAACATAACTCATGGAACTTCAGTAAACATTTTAACCCAAAAACACAAATCCATACCAATAGTATAATCATTTACTCACACAAAGACAATTTTTATAATCCGATTCAACACATTGCAATTCGTTAAAACTCAAGTTAAACCAAGTGCACAACCCAGAAAATATTTGTAAAACGTGGATAGAACTATAATACTAACTCAGGTATCAAGAACAGTAATAAGACTACAACAGTCCTTCGAATATCACTTTGGAAACTCATAAAACCCACCACTAATTTACCCAAAGATCTCCGAATGTTTGGGGCAGATTAAAATACTTCTAACATCCTAATCTAGTGTTTGGCTAAGAGGTTTAAGCCTTACAGTACGAAAAATATGTTCAAAATGGTCAGCCGCACTTTACTGGAGAATTTATTGGGTGCGCTGACCTCAACTCAGTTGGCGCCAGGTCGACGGATCCAAAAATTGACTTGCACCAAGCTTCTGCTAAGGAGGAATAGGTTGGCGGCAGCCCAGTAGACACTCCCTGTATTTTGACGACTCACTGTTAACTCAAAATATCTATGACTATCCTAGTTTCAAGCCTCTGTAACAATTTTTTTATGATCCTGCCACCTTCAATAGATGATTCAATACAAAACGAAATTAATCTAACACGATTCATATCACGCCTCAAAATCTCTTTAATAATCCACGTTCAAAACTAACATTCATCCTTAAATATGCAGTTCGGCTAATCCCAGGAAAATAAATCCAAAACACAAAAGAAAACGATGCTACTCACCTGATTCACAACTCCTCTAACTCAGAGATTCCAAATCCTCTTCAGGTCACCAATGACAGCCGATCTGAGATTCTCGCTTGCTAATGCTCACCTTCAACCTCTGGCTCTCCTGATCTTTCTGTTCGAAATGACTGAGATCAGAAACTTGCTGCCACCAAAATCTACGACAGAAGAAACCTACCACTGGTTTCCCTCTCGGCCACTCCAACTCACAGCTCACCTTCACCTTCTTCTTTCTTCTCGATTTGATTGAGCAACAGCCGCAACTCCTCCTCCGACCCTTGCTTTCCTCCACTGTTTCATGAATCTCCCTTCACATTTGATCAGCCAAACCCTAATTCAACCCAACAGGGACCTATTTATAGGCCAATGGTTGTGCTCAAACCACTTAACTTATTCATGATCCCATGTACACTCACCTACACCATTTCTCTACATGATCATCCTCTTAACCATTTGATTAAGAACTTGCCACTCCACCAATAGCCTATACTAGCATCTTACCTAAGAAAAACCAATTTGGACATATTACTTTTATTCAGCTAAATTTATAACCATCACTTGTTTTAAATTAACTCCCTTCTCATTTAATTTCCAGATTGCCAAAATTGCCCTTGCTCGCTACCATACCAAACCACCAACCCCACTAATGAAACTAAATTAACGGATTTGCCCTTTTTAATAATTTCTCCTATTTTTATTTAATTATTTTTCTCTAAATAATTCCCTTTTCTCTATTTATAAGATTTTCCCTTAATTAAACTAATTAACAACAAAATCTAATATTTTTAATGTTATTAAAAATTCGGGATTTTCCACTTGTCCACGTGGATGAAAGAGAGTAAGATAAGTTATTTTGATGTGAGGCCCAAAAGGGCCATTGGAGAAAGAAGGGGATGTCCACATGGATGAGAGAGAGGATGAGGATTGAGGGATCTACTTTTATATATATATATATATATATATATATATATATGATTAGATAAGAGGCACATGCACTATTGCACATAGAAGGTAGTTCATGTTGGATGTCTTTAGGTGGTTTTAGGTTTTTAAGGGATAGACATTGGGTAGTTACATGATAAGACTATAATCATTTGGAGTGGGTAGTTATTGATTGGATACAGATTTTCAAGGGATAATATAAGACCAACAAAAAGGTCCGCGAGAATCCCTGGGAAATATTCCCCAATGTTTGCTTTATAATAGTATAGATTTCTGAAAATAGGGTTAAAAAATGCCACGCCCATCCTTGGTTGAAAATTGCAATATATATGTCACACAACTAGAAATCCTAATTCAAGTATAAAACAAAAAGTACCCAAATTACAAAAGGTACCTCCAAATAAAACCTGTATCCAATTTTTGACTGAATACAAGGCACACACACAACATAACTTCTAGGCTTCAAGTGTTGTGACAAATGTAACATTGACTATCTTTAAGCCATCCTAAAACAATACATATATTTAGAGATCAAATGACAATAAAAGCGAAAGTAATTCCAAATCAGTATAATTTGTTTACAGAAGGCCTCTTTTATTTGATAGTGATATTTTCTTCAAAATAGAATGCAAGATTACAAATTCTCTAATAAAAGTGAATCCAATTATTACACAAATCCTCTTTTATTTGATAGTGATATTTGCGCCTTCACATTTCAGCTAAGTTTTTAGATGCAACAATCATTTAACAAGAATGATGAATTTCTTTTCAGTCTAGTGGAGTCTTAACTTAATCTACGACGTGTCAAAATGATTGGAAAGTGAGAAAAAAGTTAGAAGATAAAAGGTTTCAAAGGCAAGCATCATGAGAATATTAAACACGTCAAGGTATGATTGGAGAAAGATTCCAAAAGAAGTGTAATGAAATATTAAAGACTAAAAAACTTATTTTAATGGCATGGAGCCAATAATTGCATTTGACAAATCTTATTTTTAGGTTTATAAAGAAGAAGTTCCCTACCCAAAAAAAAAAAAAATTTATAAAGAAGAAGGGATTGTGTGTAAGAGACAAGTTGTAAGTTAAAATATTTAATTGTTTATTATGTGAGTCATCTTTTGAGTATCTTGAATAATAAGTTTTGAATATTCCTGTCTTCTTTGTTGTCCAAGAGTATTCCAATGAGAAAAGATTACGCACTCTTAAAGGAACAATGTACTCCCAACTCACCCAATAAAATGATGACAAGTGTCTTACCAATCACATAGCTATCATCCCCACTAAAGAAAAGGAAAAACGTTTGTCACATGCCAAAACTATGAGATTTTAGAACTTTTGTCTTTCCACTGCGTGAGTTGAGCAAATATGAAGAACTTTACTTCCATTGGAATACTAGATTCTCCTCCTTTTTAAGAGCATTTATGTGTTACTGACACATTCAACTCTAATTAAGCTTTAACTAAAACTTTTGCTTCTACCATTGTTTATTTTATACAAAGCTTGCAGACCCCACTACTTAAAAAGGATATTTAGTGGCACTTCTTTTGTAAAGATAATTTGAAAATAAAACCTTTTGAAATTGTTTGTGTGCTTTTGGAAATAAGTGAAGAAGAAAAACGTGATTTTAAAAATCAATAAAAATGTGTTTCGTAAAATTTAATAACCATGCTTTTAAAAATAATTTGTAATTATAACAATGGTGTTACCTAGTTATGGTATCAGTAGTAATGATATTACTGATAGCAGTGGTTGTGGTGGTTGTGAAGGTGGTGGAAGTGGCGGTGGAGGAGGAGGAGAAGATAGTGGTGGTGGTAGAGGTAATGGTAGAGGAGGTGGTCCTGGTGGTAGTGATTGATGAGATGGTAGTTGTGCAATTGATGGTGAAGGTGGTGGCAGTGACGGTAATCATAGTGGTGGTAAATGAAGACATGGTGGAGCTGGTGGCAATAGCGGTAGTTATAGTGGTGGTAAACAAGACATGAGTTATCTGATTAATCAAACAAAAAAGTACAAAATGCCATCACAAAAATTGAAAAAGGATAATCTATTTTTAAAAGCTGAAAATTTTAACTTCTAAAAAGGCAGATCAATTATGGGATTGATTCTTTTAAAAACAATTTGAAAATTTTGTTTACCAAATGTAATTTTTGATTTTGAGGCTGTTTTGTTTTGCTTTTCAAAAACGGAAAAGCTATTTTCAAAAACACGACCAAACAACCTTTAAAAACTTCTTTAAAAAACATTTTTTGTTTCCAAAAACCGAAAAGCTGTTTTCAAAAACATTGTCAAACAGCCTCTTAAAAATTCATTAAAAAAAAAAATACATTGCTTGTCTGTAGATGATAGAACCCCTAGTTTGGAGTTTTTGGAGTCATAGCTTCTCTCTCTAGAGTCTACGAGTCATAAATTTCTCTGTCTGCATATCCGAAAATTTTTCAGGGTTTTGCTTAGCTTCTACGAGCAAAGAGGGTACTCAGCTTCTTCCATTTATCTGTTGAATCTTAAGCTGCCATTACCTACTTCTGTTTCTATATATGCTTTTCTGTTTTCTTTGCATATTGTTCCTTTTTGTTTCTTTATTTTTTATTTTCTGGGGGTGATAGTTTAGGGTTTTTCGTCCTGTTCGGCTTAGGGTTTTCTAGTACGTGTAAGCTGTGCTCTTGTTTGCTTAATCTTTTGATTGCCGGGAAAACTTTTATTATCACTCGAGTTATTCAAATTGTTGATTTCTTCAATGATTATTAAAAGTGCAGGCTTTCCTTTGTGTTATCTGATTCGGGTTTTTCTGTTTATCTGTCACTGATTCTAGGCTTTCTGTTGGTGATTCTGGGGTACTCCAAACGTTGAAGGTCTATTCTGTCGGTACGAAATCTGGTCTTATTTCCTTATCCTTCTTTTAATGATTATTCTGTATAATACTGTTTCTATTTCTCTATTTAAAATTTATGTTGTTTTTCCAATTATTTATACATTAAGATTTGCGTTTATCAATTCTTGTGCCATGGATGTATTCATATGTTGGATATGTTTCGATATCTGAATCTGTGAGGGAAAGTTTCAAATATGAAGCACAGTGGAAATACTAGCATTATTAATCTTAATGGGAACAAATACTTGGCCACATATTGTGCAGTTTGATATAGTTGTTGGTCTTTTTTGGTATGATTTCACATGCAAAATT
Source organism: Buxus sempervirens (assembly GCA_947561395.2). Classification (NCBI taxonomy): domain Eukaryota; kingdom Viridiplantae; phylum Streptophyta; class Magnoliopsida; order Buxales; family Buxaceae; genus Buxus; species Buxus sempervirens. The sequence goes on from OX387193.1 coordinate 29,282,714, forward strand.
TCTGGATAATTCTGTTGCTTCACATTTGGCAACGGTGCTTCTTGTTTTAGTTCTCCCCAGTTTCCTTTTTGCTAGAATGATCGTAAGTCCTAATCCTAGTGAGATCAAGTTGTAGGTTTGGTTAGTCTAGATTTGCCTAGTTAATTTTTGTTGCTTTTGAGATATTTTCTTTTTTCAAGCTTTATATGATTTTTGTTATTTAGTTGAAGGCTCTGATTTCGTTATTTCGTTATCTAGTGGAAAGTCAAGGTGAGTTCAGGTAGGTATGTCCTCTCAGGTTTGAGAATATAAAACTGGAGGGTGAATTGTTTGTTATGAAGGTGAAAAGAGTGGTGGCAAAGCTTTGCTTTTGTAGCCAGCGCTAATTCTGTATTTTGTAAGAAATTGAAAGCATTGAAATGAAAAAAAAAAAGGAATTAGAACAGAAAAATTTTGGAAGACTGCATGAAAGAAAAATGGAGGTATGAGATGAAATAAAATCTCCAGATAAAAAGCACAAAAGCTTCTTCTAAACAGGAATGATCAGATAAAAATTTTCTAAAGACTGCAAACAAAATGTTAGCATAGTGGAGGAAATAATTTTGAGTTAAATATAAAGTGGATTGGAAATGAATTTCTTCCATTAGATGACCAATTCACAAAGTAAGATTAATATCATTGGTGCAGTTCTATGGGTCTAATTTCGAGCCTAATCCTAATATGAAGTTTACCTCTACTAACCATAAAAAATAGTAATTGTTGTTCATTTGAAGGATTTGAGATCTATTAGTTTGGTATCAGCGTCTACAAAATTTTGACCAAGCAGTTAGCAAATAGGTTGAAGAGAGTCTTGCTGGGATAGTCTTCCAATTGGTGTGCTTTTATGGTAGGGAACTGGATTCTAGGTGGGATCCTCATTGATAATGAGTTCATCAATTTCATGATTAAATCAGGAGAGTATGGTTTCATATGCAAGTAAGATTTGGAGAAAGTCTATGACTATGTATATAGGGATTTTTAACTCAATTTGACGAGGTCAGTTGGTTTTGATTTGAAGCACATTGGTTGGATTCAGGCTTCTATTTCAACTTCTTTATTCTTAGTTTATCTAATGTTGTAGCAACTGGTTTCTTTTCCTCTTCTAGGGGTTTGTATTTGTATGATCCTGTTTGTAGTGTTTATGGAGGAATTTAATAGAATTATGCACAAGGCCATTTGTCATAACTTAGACTGATTCCGGGTTGGGAGAAGAGGATATTAGAATCTCACACCTTGGTTTGTAGATCATACTTTGATATTTGTGGGGCTTCTCAGTTGCAATTGAGGATCTTGAGATAAGTTTGATATGTTTTGAAGCAACTTTGAGACTGAAAATTAGTTTGGATGAAGGTGAGATCTTTGAAAGAGAGGAAGTGGTGAATTTTGGAACAGGTTGTGAATTAATTTGGGGTGTAAAGTGGGTGAGTGTCTGACATTGTACTTGGAGATTATTTTAGGGGTTTATTATTTGCATCTTTTTATTCGGGGTGGCACTATTGAGAGGATGGGAAAAACAAAATTGCCTACATACAATTTCAAACGCCATTTTAATGGAGGAAAGTTTTCTCTTATTCAAAGTATGTTGGCTAGTCTGCCTGTTATTGTCCACCAGCTCCATGGATTCCAATATCCATAGCAAAAGAGCATCGAGAAACTTCAAGCAACTGGTACCATGGGCAAAGGTCAGTTCCTTTATTGGAAAATAGCGCATAAAACTGTTGGCCCATTAAGGAGTGGATTGAGGGAGATGAATACATATTACTTGGTCATGTGGCATTTGGTATGTTAAACTTTAAAAGAGGTTAACTTAGGAGTTAGGACTGAGTTTTTTGGACTATTCTAATCTGGCGCACTTAGGGAAACAGTTCTGGCATTTTGGGAAGAAGGGAGAAATTTTTGATTGAGAATTATTACATCTAAATGTGAAAGTTCGTTTGAAGATTGGGAAACCAATGTACTTGTATTTGATGGTGAGTACTCTGCAGCAGAGGTTCCTGACAACTTTGATGGCAAGAAGGTGAGGGGCATGGCTTTGGGTTTACTTGTCTTTAATGAATAGAGTAGTGACTGGAGATTAGATTTTAGATACTGTCTGGTGGGGAAAATTGGATCCTCCTCTGTTGCTTTGAACATGGGGCCAGATTCAAGAATGTGGAGTTGGAGAGGAATCGGATGTTATCATTAGGTCTCTCTTTGGTTCCTTGCCTCAGCGGAAGCATGATTTAATATTTGAAATTAGATTTGGAAAATGATCATTCCTTGTCTCTTCCTTCATGTTGGTTGCTGCCTTGGATAAAATTTTGGACCATAATTCACTGAATACCAAGACGTTGCAGCCACAATAGATTTGTGCTATGTAAGGAGGCAGAATTTGTTTCACATTGACTCATTCATTGTGAGCATGCATATACTGTCTGCCCCTTTTTTCTTAACAAATTTCTATTGGCAGGGCTGGTGATGAGTAAACTTAACGAGAATTTATTAGTTTTGGGTTGGAATAGGGGTTGAAATGAGTTTGTATTTTGGTGGAGCATTTGTCCATTAGGGTTCTATGAACTGTTGTGGATGGGCAAAACAGTAATATTTTTTAAGGCATAGGGTGTGGCTTTGAAGGTGGAAGGAAAGTGGAAGCTCCAATTTTTCATTATAAATCAATTCTACTGGAGGTCAGGGAAATTAATTTTTTCTGACTTTATAGAAGGCTAGAATATTTTGTTTAGAGAATAATGTCGTACGTTGTTATGTTTGTCTATTTATACAGGAGATTGTATATTCTTTGTGTACATGGGATATAGTATTGTATCCTCTCAATGTTCAATACATGGTAAATATATTGTTTGTTGATAGAGAAAAAGGCGAAAAAAGAATCAATAATTTAAGGCTTATTAAATATGATGCATGGAATTACTGTATTGGCTCCATACTGTCAACAATAATCCCTAGGGATATCAATTTAAAATGATTCTTATGGTAAAAATGGCACATTGTTCCATGTAGTTATCATTCCTCTTGTGAAATTTTTATTTGTATTCCAGGAGCTACAGCAGAATGTTCACCTTTTGGAGAGATTCCCTTTTGTTAATTTGCTTCTAATATAATTTCAATGCCAGAGGCATCAACTGCTTTCAAAATATTGATACATTACATCCATAAAATTTAAAGAGAATATATGATCAAAATATCAATGGATTATTGTCAAGACTAGCTTGTGCATGTGTTCACTTATAGGAGATACTATGATAGAGAGGTGACTGACTATCAAAATAATGTGGAGGTCCCTTCTAACACTGTCATTTCCTAATGACCGGCACCAGGATCCATCAAACCTGATTTGAAACAATTATAACCTTGGATTTGGTCTTCGCCACATAGTAATTTGAACCTTTTTATTTTATTTCTTTTTCTACGATTTCCCATTTAGTTGCAGCTGTGCCTTCTGAGGTTTCATTGATGTAGTGTTGTACTATCCTGTGTGCAGTGCAAGTTGCTGCTGTGTGTCAAGCAGCACCTGAAGAAGGTGATGCTATGGTCTGGTGCAAGGTGTTGCTGTGTGTTGTGCTGTGCCTTCCAGTTTTTATACTTATTGACTATGATCTTCTATTCGATCTTGATTTTATTTTTAATTTATTTTTTTCCTTGTTTCTAGTCATCATGATTTTCTCCCCTTTTTGTTTTGTTTTATTTCTTGTTGCTTACTGTTATACTCCTCTCTGTCTTCCTCGCTCCTTCCTCTGGATTCTAATATCTTAGTTACTTCTCGTTTTAGTCATCTATTATGTCCTTTCTTATGGTTGTATCTATCTCTAATCATTTGTGTACCTTGGTTTTTTTTTTTTTTTTTTTGGTTTTTTCATTTCTGTAAGCAGAAATCCGGTTGAAGAACCATTGGCGGATAATTTCTTTTATAATTTTTTGGGAAAAAAGATTGGTGAGCTTCTTTCTTTTTGTTTTGGTTTGTGATATTGAGTTATGAAGAGCAATCTGTAGATGGGTTTTCAAACTTTTTGATTTTCTTCTGCTTTTGGTCTGTTACTTGATATTGCATGGCATTTAATAATATGTTTGTTTTGTGGGCTAGTGTTAAGGTTCTTCTTGTATCTTCAAATCTCTAATGGCGGAATTGGTTGGGCCTCGATTGTACAGCTGCTGTAATTGCCGAAACAATATTTCTCTTCATGATGACATTATTTCTAAAGCTTTTCAGGTGAGCAACTTATTTTGATGTTCACCAAATTATGATATGATTTTGATTTATTTTGAAATTGGGGATTGGTAGTACATTACTTTTTTTCAATTAGCTGCTGCTTTGATTTGAAGTTGTTCCATTTGATTAGTAGATATTAAGTAGAGTATTATTTTGATATTTTCAATTAATCTAGTTTGAATACCTTTTTCCAATTGGTGGCCATAGGAACTGAATGAAAATAGTTACGAGGGGACCCTTATTGAAAATGAATGGGATCCGAATGGATCTAATTCTGGTCCAGAGTTTTGACATTGGATTGTAGAATAATCCATTTTTTAATTTGATCGGAAAGGAATAATTTTCTTGTATACATTTGAGTTCACATCATCTTGGATAGAAGTAATGATATTTCTTGTGCTGCCACAAAAACATGCATGAAACTAGTAATTTGTTTTTAGGTCTCAACCACAATAAGCCTAAACAGGTTTCCCCGTTTGCCGGAACAATAGGTAACCTGTTTATGCGTGTCTTTGTGGCACCATTTGATTGGTGCTGCAGGTAGGATATCAGGCTTTTGTCGTAGACTATTTCTCTCCATTATATTTAGTTGCATCGACTCCTGATGTCTGGTGAACATATTTTTTCCTCCTTGGGGTTGGTTCAAATGTCTGATTCTTTTTTACTGAAACTCTTGGGATTTGTGAGGTCCTTGTTTTGGTTTTGACATTCAATAAGGATTTTTCTTGGTGTTGAACCAAAAATGGTGTATAATTTTGTTTTCAGGGAAGAAACGGTCGAGCATTTCTATTCTCTCATGTGATGAACATTGTGGTAGGACCTAAAGAAGACAGGCAGCTCATGACAGGTCTCCACACTGTTGCAGATATCCAATGCTGCGAGTGCCATGAAGTGTTGGGTTGGAAATACGAACGCGCTTATGAGGAATCCCAGAAGTACAAGGAAGGTAAGTTCATACTTGAGAAGTCAAAGATCGTCAAGGAAAACTGGTAGCTCCTCCGGAGATCCTTGGTTCATTTGTCTAGTTTTTGATGTTATTTATGTCAATCCGTTCCACATGTCCTTGTGTGCAAAAAATCATCATTTGAATAATTGTTCATCGATTGTGCATTCTCTCGCTTACACAGTTCTTGAAGTTGTTTAACCGAGATGATTAAATTTATTTGTGAATAAACTTGTGGGCATTACATCTTGTTTTGACCATGCAGTTACTGAACAGATGACTTTCATGGTTTTCTTCTGTCCTTGATTCATGGTGACAAATTAATGGATATGCAATGCTTCTTAACTTCAACTTCATCCAAAACCAAGATGAAGTTGTCTGTATTTTAACACTTCAGAAGTTCTTCCCTCTCAAAGCATTCATCTGAATCCAAGAAATTCCATTCAGTTGGAGAAGCCAATTTTGGATGAGGAGCAAACACCTCCATTACACTTGTAGGTGGTGTTCACACAATATGTTGGGCAAAATCAGACGCCACCGACAGATTAATACTCTTCAAAAAAATTGTAATCAAGGTGATATTAAGTTGTTTTAACATCTCCCTGGATTTGGGGAAAAAAACAGAAGAAGAAATAATCATAATTGCCATCACCATGTCATCTCCCACCATATTCCAAGCTTTTTTGAAGATTAATGGAGTGTACCCAATTAGGAAACCATCAATCATGCAATTCTCTTCAAGAAAAGAAAAAACCAAGCTGTCTCAAGATATACATGTAAGAATCCTAGTAAAATAGAGTCAACTCTCTAATAAAGGAGAGTTAGTTACAAATAATATCATTTAAGATCTTTCTTTTTGATATCAAAGCTTCTCACTGCTAACGCTTGCAAAACACCATTAATCCGATTCACAAAAATCCACTCTTCTGCCCCATCTTGTGCAATTCTCTTCTATAGCTTCTCCAATAATTGCTGTCAGTAACTTTGTTATTCTCTATATGAGGTCAGACAACCACCCTCTCTAGAGGGAGCAAATTCTGATCCTTGCTGCAAGCCAAGATTTGCTTAGCTATCTCGATTGTGACATACCAGAACCCTCACCAACTACTGGTGGACCCCATCCCCAACCCTGAACGTGCAAAGTGGAAGAAGAATAGGAAAATTAGAGAAGAGACGTCCTTTTTGAAACTTTTTACACGTTAGTGCTTTATAAACTTTGACGGCTCAAGTTGTACTTTTTTAAAAGTTTTATATTTAAGTGTTAGAACACTGTTCCAACACTTGAATGGACCCTTCTACCCCTTAAAGACCTTTTTTTCCAACATCCCGGATAACCATCCTTTCTAAATACCTAGAGTACCCTTTACCAATCCATAACACATTTTCTTTCCTAATGCCTAGAGTATCCTTTACCAACCCATCACACCTTTTGTTAATTATATTTTAGTTGTTAATTGTATTTGAGTTTTGGTACATGAGTAGGTTGTTGGCATTTAGGCTTTTTGGAGAATTTCACCAGCTTTATAATCTCTAAATTTTCTTTTAGAACTTCCATCGTGGCATTTGATAATGGAACGCAATCCGAGCCAGTTCTAGTGGTTGAAGAGGAAACAATTTGAATGATGAAATTGCACAAAAAAGTCTATAGAAAAGAATCAATCATGGACTCAACCAGAACCTTTTCCTTTTCGGTAGATAGAAACAAAACCAAACATTGATTCAACAAGTTACCTTCGTTCAATTCTCATAGCTTGTTTCTCTCTCTACTCTCTCTATTTCTCTCTCAACGATTTGCTCTCTCTACTCTCTCTATTTCTCTCTCAAAGAAAGGTACTCAATGAGTATGCAAAGGGTATTAATGGATTTATGAAGGGCACTCTAGGCATTAGGAAAGAAAAGGTGTTATAGGTTGGTAAAGGGTACTCTAGGTATTTAGAAAGTATGGTTATGCAGGGACGTTGGAAAAAAAGGTCTTTAAGGAGCAGAAGGGTCCATTTAATTGTTGGAACAGTGTTCTAACACTTAAATGTAAAACTTTTAAAAAAGTACAACTTGAGCAGTCAGTTTATAAAGCACTACTGACGCCGTAAAAAGTTTTAAAAAGGAAGCCCGTTCTCTAATTTTCCCTAGAAGAGTTGTAACACCTTAGAAATTTAAAAAGGGGTAAAATAGTAAACATATCCAAACCATGATGTTCTTTCACTCGTCTCCAAACGTTTGAATAAACATAATCTAAGAATACCCTTTATTGTGTGTGTTGCTAGCTTGAATTACACTGTATGTTGCTTCCTAAGAACATAAAACTTGCAAAAATCAAGTTTACACAATTTAACACCCTTTAATAGATTTCCCCTATAAAGCTCCATCATGCCACATTCACTTGTATGATCCAACCTCATATACCACAAGATTGTGTTGTTAGATTAAGGGGGCGTTTGGTAGGGCTTCTAAATTCCGGAGTTCGGATTATAATTTGGATTTTGAGAATCTAGATTCTTATTGCACACTTTTATAATCCAAAATCTTGTTTGGATACCTTAGATTTACAATTTGATTTTGGAAATTAACCAAAACTGAAAATCTTGTTTGGTTACCTTTTGATTAAAATCGATTTTATATTTGTTATATTTATAACATGACAAGAGAATATTACATTGGCAAAGAATAACGTATGCTCCACCTGTGTTTCAGGTCTATAAAATCAATTGAATGAAAGCAAGTAGTCATGAAACACAAACTTCAATAAAAGAATGATCTTAAAAAATCAAACTAATTCAAGCATTTGGGCTGTTTGGGCTAGACAAATTCACAGGTTTGGGTTGTTTTCTTTCACCTGGCCAATCACCAAAAACATCACAATAATGGATACTTGTTGATCCAATCATCCAAATGCCTCAATAATGTCTCTGCCATTTGGCAGCTCAAAGCATACAGATAACAAATAGAAACACAATGTTTTGTAAATATTGTTCACTCACAGAGCATTTTATTGGTATGAATATATACCCGTTTACACAAGGGGAAGAGATCCTATAATATATCATATGGTCTTACAATATCTCTTATAATCTCAACTAACCAAAATAGAAGTTACAAGTAGATATGGACAATAAATAACAGTAAATATACAATCGGTATATTGGATAACAATGATTATGGTAACACCCCCCTCAAGCAAAATTGTGGAACACGGTTGAACATGTAGCTTGCTTCGAAATAAGGAGAAAATGGACTTCGAAACTCCTTTGGTCAATTCAATTGCAAGCTGAAGATTTGCAGGGATAACCTTCAGACATAAAGCACCTTGAGCTGTAAGACTCCGAATTTTCTAGATTATTTAATTAAATATAATCTGGGAGTGATATTGAAAATCCATGACTTGATCTTAACAAGAGATCATGAGGAGGAAGAAATTCCAGATTTTGAGGCAAATCTAACGGTGGGATTTTGAGATAAAAGGTAAGCACTATTTAAAGTATTATCTTAAATCTTATTAGATGAGTATATAGCAAATGGTACACGTGAGAAACATGGAATCAAAAGCAATAAAATAAGGTTTTAAGTTATGGGCATGTGTTTGTTTTTGCGAGTTTCTAAAGTGGTTCCATTGTGTTTGATGGCTGAAGGAGTAAGGAGAAACCCTACTTGTGCAAGCCTTGAGTTTTTCTCTTGGAGTTGGAACAGTTCATGAAGAAGGATCTGATCGTGAGCTTCAGAAAAGAAAAAGAAAAATGAACAGTGTATCTTGGATGAAAAGATGTAAGTAGCACTTTTTAAAACAGAAACTATGCATATTTTGGGTTAATTGTGCGTTTGCGAAGTTTAGAAGCTTGATAATGTGTTTTAAAATGGATTTGTGTTGATCTGATTGTTTTATTGAGGATTGATGTACTGAATACAAGGTTTTGTTCACATTATGTCAAATCTGTGTTTAAAGTGGATTTTTGGATAAAAATCTATTGTTTTGATGAGATACCATGTTTGGTATTGTATGGAATGATTTAACATGTTTATTGAATGATATTAGAGGTTATTAACTTGATTTAGGAAGATGGAATCGAGTTTTTGTAGTTTAAGATTGAAAAATTAGAAAAGTGCAGAAAATTCCCAAAACTACGATTTTGCCTTAACGTACGATGTGCGCTTGAGCGTTATGCTGAGCGCCATGTTCAATCTTTAGACCGCTCGATGTCACTTGAGCGCTGAAGTGAGCAACTGAGCACGATTGAGAAAATTTCCTAGAATAGAGAGCAATTTTCAAATGCACGAAGTATGCTTGAGTGTCACTTCAAGCGTTGAAACCTAGAATAACCAACGTTCAAGTGCTACCTTGAGCGCTGAGCATCAGATGTGAGTTCTTATTGAAGGTCTTTTTGTGTATTTTTCAATTATAAAATGATTTTTATGCAATTTCAACATGTGTACACTTATTTAGGTGTTTTCACTGGCCAAAAAATTAATATAATTTATAAAAGATTTTGGGCACATTTTACTAAAATAAGTCTTGGTTTGATACTAAAGTGTGTTTTGATACTTGAAGATGTTTTTTATGAAAAGTTGGTTACTACACCTGTAAAAGATGGTTTTGAACATGTTTTAAGTCCTGGAATTAGTTAGGAAGGGTTTATACCAGATTTGGGTACATTGTGCATAAGTTTTGGATATGGTTAGCTTTGGAAAAACCTTATATGCTTACTAGTCACTTGTCTTATTTTGCACTGATATTAAGTAAATAAATCCTTTTGTGTGTCTAGTGGGTATAGCTGTATATGGATCCATAGGGTTAAGCTAGAGAGTGAAGATGTCTTTTCTTTGGTTGGTTACTCTTAGTTTGTGTTTATACTTTCATTGCAAGTTAGTTTTCAATGGGAGGTCTTTATGTACAATAGGGTCTCATTTCAAATTTATTGTGGTTGGTGAGGGAGCCCTGTATGTGTTGATTAGTGGCCACCCCGCATGTTCAGATTCAAATGGCTACATAATTGGGTGGTACATGCCGACTCTATACTAAGATTATTGTGGCCAGTATGTGAGTTCTTGTACAATAAATCGATGACCAGGTTGTGCTTATTGGCTTTGCTCATAAGTCGCGAGGTGGCATAGTAAATACAGACTATCTTATCAAAGACTTATATTCCTTCATGAGTCCTAAAATAACTGACATGTTTTGTTTTATGAGACTAAATATGAAGCTGAATTTGTTTATACACATGGAATAAAGTATGTTGACAGTTCACATACAGTGATTATGTGGCCTGTATGTTGAGTGTTCCTTGTTGAGATAGTTGCCGTGATGATGATGGCCGGCAATATCTTAAATGTAGAGATGGTATTTCTATTGAGTTGTGTTACTTGAGTATAGTTTTATTGTTGAGATTGTATCGTGATTATTCGTTCATTTTGACATTTATGAAAATATGCTATTTTCTTATTATGAGAAACTATTTACACATGCATAGTGCTGTTTACTGAGATATTTGTATCTCATCAGCTTTTCGTTTTGTTTTCAGTTGAGCATCGTGAGGACGTTGTTAGGATTGATCCACATGGGGAGATTCCTCATTACAGAGCAGAGGATTTTTATTACCTTGATTAGATCTTGAGGTTATTATAGATGTTACCCTACTGTTTTGAAGCTTGCCTACCAGATCCTTGCACAGACTGCAGCCTCGTCCGCTTGTAAGCAGAAAGTTGCATTGATAAACACCAAGCAAAGGAATCAGCTTGCATATCAGAAGCTGCAAAAGCTCGTGTTTTGCCATTACAACATGAGATTACGAGCGAAGTAGCTAGAGATCGAGACACGTGGTACATTTGTTGAGGACCCCTTGGACATCCTATGCATCACCCAGCTTGATGAGGACAACCCATTCTCAGAATGGGTGAGGACTGCGAAGTTAGACGAGCCTGATGATGGACCTAGTTCAGTGGTTGCTCATACCGCAGTAGAGAAGGGGATTAATGTTGACGCTATTGTGGAGGAGGAGATAGGAGACACTTCTGTTGATTCTTTCGATAGAGATACTATAGTAGTTTCTCCAATTTCTGCAGCAGCAGCGACAACCTTAGTCCCGGTTCAATTAGGTGAGCATAGTGGGAGTGGTGGAGGGTCTGATGATGACGACAATGATAATGGTGATGATCATCAGGGGGTAGATACATAGGCCAGGAGTTAGTCCTTTCATTGGGGAGGCAGCGTACACATGTGACTGGGGGCTCCGACCATGGAGGATGACACGCTTAGGGGAGGGGGGTAAGTTAGAGACAGCGACACATACTTTTCAAAGGCGGGGTAAGGGGAAAGAGAAGATTGGTGCCCAGGAGGAGGAGGAGAGGTCTCGATCTCTTATGACTATGGACATGGGGGGATTTAGCAGCACATCTCCACATAGTTATTGGGATCAGAGCAGACAGTATGGAGGATATACATATCCATATCCAGGGCAGTTGCAGGCATTTGACAGCTACAGACTATTTCCATCTTATCCAGTAGCACCACCTCCATATCGAGCTGCATCCGGATATGGGTATGTCCTAGTGCTAGTCATAGTCCCAGTCTTGGCCATCCCATATCCATATGGTTACTATCCTCCAACTCCACCACCAATAGTAGCAAATCCTAAGGAGGAGGAGGGGGATGAGGACGAGAGTATTCTTATTATTAAGGAGTATTATGACGATTGTCCTCCTGTGGGCTTTGATGTATATTTAGATCAAGATAAGTATGAGGAGGTGGTGTGTCGTTACAGAGGCCAGTATGCAAGGCACATGTCGTGGATGCGATATATTCATATGCTTGAGAGACACCAGCAATGGCAGCAGCATTTCCAACTCCTAGACATTCCGCCTCTTATTGATATTTGATAGTGATACTGTCTAGTGTCTAGTGGCTCTAGTCTATCTTTCACTTTATAGTTTGTTTGTAGTTGCTAGTTTGGAGACTGTCTATTATATTTATACATTGTATTGACTAACATATTGCTACTATTACGTGATGTTCTGGTGGTTTTATTTGACAGACTGGCCAAAGTAATGCACAGATTAACCAAAACTATACTTCAAAGGCAAAAGCAGTATCCCCTTATATTTTATTTTATGAATGGTTTCTGTGCGCGCGTGTGAAACGCGGCACGGGGTAATTCGGAGTCGCCACCGCCTGATGGGGTGCAGGCGGACACCTGGGTGCCTAATCCTGTCTATTAGGGCTTTTGGTCTGCGGCTTGAGATTCTAAGTCTGTTCTCGGTTGTGGTCCGGGGAAGTCCGTAGACACCCCGGTCCACCCCGTCAGATGACGGGTCCCGTGGGTTCCCTGGTTTGAGTCAGCTTCCATTGGTCTCACCTGATTCCTAATCCGATATGCAATTTGGTTAAGTCTTGCGGGACCACCTGAGTGGTGTGGGTCCCTTTAGTTGCTTTTATCTTGATTACTTAGGTGATCTGAGTCTGGTTGGGTGGGCCCCGTTGGAAGGCCCACGGTATCCTTGGTGGGCTTAGTCAAGCCCGTGTACCCTTGTGGACCTCAGTCTAGCCTGAGAGGTCCTTTGGGCTTTGGTTAGTTCAATTGATTTTACTTTAAGTTCAGATTTGAAGATTAAGTGTTTTTCATGCACAAGTGGGCCAGACCGGTTTGTGGGCCCCTAAGGTGGGCCCACATGGTGTCCAAGTATTTTTTTATCGGATTTATCTTTTTAATTTTTCCAAAGTGATTTGGACACTGGGCTTGGGGCCCGCAGTCCAAATCTGGGCTTGTAAGCCCAAGTTACCGAATGTTAGGGTTTGCACCCTTCCTTGATTCGGTTGGTGGGCTTTGGCGAGCCCGGTAGGCCCTTGCCCTTGGTCTCGGCCAAACCACGCAATTCATGCATCAATTTCACATAACAAGGCTCGGGTGGGCCGCATTGGGTTTGGCCCGCCCGGTTCAAATTGTTCATTTTACTTAAGTTATTTTAATGGCATGCTTTGGTGTTTATTGGGCTTGGTGGGCCCCGTTGGAAGGCCCACTGGAAGTCAAGTTGGACCGGGAGTCCAAGTCCCATGTTGGGTTTCCGGGTGACCCAGAAACCCTATTGGTTTATCCGGTTCGGTTCAGAAATAGCATTCACATCTAACAATAATCACACAAAAAGACACTCTGTCAGAAAAAAAACTGGCTCATTGTGCTGGGTCCAAGGGGAGGTACCCGGGGGCCCTGTGGGCGAAGCGAAGCGGAGCCCACGGGGTGGGGTACCTCCCCGTACCAAGGTACGAGTTGGATGCGCAGCGAACCAAGGGGTGGGGGTGCGGGGGGCTTTGCCCCCCGCGGTATGGTAAGGGGTATTTTTGGAATTTTCAAAAAAAAATAACAATTCGGCCTGTTTTGGACCTGGCGCTCACCTCCTGAGGTGAGCGCCAGATGGGCGCTGGAATCCGAGCGAAATTTTGACCTGGCGCTCACTCGATACCAGGTGAGCGCGAGCTGGGCGGGAGGTGAGCGCGAGATGGGCGGGAGGTGAGCGCGAGATGGGCGCGAGAATTTCACCTGGTTTTTAGGTGGGCGCGAGCTGAGCGCCAGGTGGGCGCCAGCTCGGCAGGAAGTGAGGTGAAAGGGGCGCCCACCTCCTAGGTGAGCGCCAGGTGGGCGCCAGATGGGCGGCAGGTCACTGCAATTTTCAACTCTCTGTTTTTTTGAGATCTCCAACTCTGGCCGATTTTTTTAGGTCTGTAACTGTTCCACTAGCCTCCCAACATGCCCAGAACACCTCCCAACTAATTTTGGATTTAATCTAAACACATTTTATTTCAAGTTTTGAAAACCCAGAAAATTCACAGTACAAACATGCATTCAAAATACTTCACGAATAATATGCCCAGGACACTTCCCCGGGCTTCGACCACTCCCCAGAAGCCACTTAAACTTGTATTAAAACTAGTCTAAGCATACTTCATGCTTCATCCTACAACCCAAAATCTCTTAAAAGAAAACAATCCCGATAAAAAACTGGTACAGATGCATTAACAGCTTGAAAAAGGAGGGGGGGTGATGGGAGCATGCTCAAGGGTGCACAAGCAGCATGTTAGCAAACCCAGCAATATAAAAAAACAGAAGGAACCGCACGCAAACATTATATGTACTCCCATCCACGACTAGACATTCAAGCATGCACCCTAACATCCGAAGAAGGGAATGAGGAGGGGGGTTTACAGGGGTACAATGGATGAAGGGAACTTGGGAACATGCTCCCTTTTCGGCGCGAGCAACGCACGCATCTTCCTCTTCCTTACTTCGTGGTCTTCATCAGATGGAAGTGAACAAAAAAACATGGTTTCATGGCTGTGGCCTCATACCACCGAATAAGACCGGCTTACGAAAAAAATCATCTCATACTCATATATGTATAACTCAAAGTAACAGGGATGTTTACCTGGTGGTTCTTGAGTTCTGGAGCTGAGTGGGGGAGCCTCCTCGAAGTCGGACAACGGCCGGAGCCTCCTCTTTACCACACCGACAGTAGCAAGCCTCCACTGGTTTAGGATGAACTGGAGGAGAACCAAAGGAGGGTGAGGAGCTTGGAGTTTTCCGGGAGGCAAGCCGGGGGGGGGGGGGGGGGGGGGGGGGGGGGGGGCTTCGGGTGAAGGAAGAAGAAAGCAAACCAAAACCCTTCGAACCCTCAAAAACTCCGAACACTTAGTTTTTTTTTCGAAAAATCTTCCAACCCCCTGCGCGAAAAGTCGCGCGGGTTATATAGACCAAGAAAAAAAAGGTGCCGCCCACCTTGGCGCCCAGCTCAAGGTGGGCGCAAGCCCGCTCGCCACGTCCGCGCGAGCGGCATAATGATGAGAAATCATTTAATGCCGCCGCTCGCCGGTCGAAAAATCTAAAAAATTCAGATTTAGTCCCTGACAATTTTTGGTAAAATCCGATATTCTCGGATTTTTACAGATTTAGTCCCTGGGATATTTCGAATGTTCGGATATTTACAGATTTGATCCCCGAGATATTTTCCTGCGCAACTCGCCACGTGTGCAGCTTTTTGCCACGTGCGCAGATTGCCGATTTTGCTGCTCGGAAATTTCATCAGCTCATATTTCCTTTATCCGGACTCCGATCTGGGCAAACTTAGTTTCATTAGAATCGTATCGGAGCCCTCCATCCCATGACCTAGGGGTAGGCCTCTGGATCGGATTTTAGCAGAAAGTCAACTTTTGGCTCTGCTCAAGTTTGACCACCCGCAGAACCTTCATCCGGACCCCGATTCCTGCAAACTCAGTTGCATTGGAACCGTGTCGAGATTCTCTATCCAATGACCTAGGGGTATGCCTCTGGATCGGATTTTAGCAGAAAGTCAACTTTTGGCTCTGCTTAAGTTTGACCGCCCGCAGAGCCTTCATCCGGACCCCGATTCCTGCAAACTCAGTTGCGTTGGAACCGTGTCGAGATTCTCTATCCAATGACCTAGGGGTAGGCCTCTGGATCGGATTTTAGCAGAAAGTCAACTTTTGGCTCTGCTTAGGTTTGACCGTCCGCAGAACCTTCATCCGGACCCCGATTCCTGCAAACTCAGTTGCGTTGGGATCGTGTCGAGATTCTTTATCCAATGATATAAAGCAAGGTACTTGGCACGGAATTCGAGGAAAAGTCAACTCTTGGCTTTTCCTTAAGTTTGACCGCCCGCCGAACCTTCATCCGGACCCTGATTCCTGCAAACTTAGTTGCGTTGGAACCGTGTCGAGATTCTCTATCCAATGGTATAAAGCAAGGTGGCCAATTTCATTTGATCAAAAAAGTCAACTTTTCACCCCTTAGGGTTGACTTTCTGTCCAGGGTTTGCATTTTTGGTTTTTTTTTCTGGGAGCGCAAAAATGAGGTGCTTACAGTTTCCATAAACAAACACGTTGAATGGAATCGCAGATTTAGGTATGCCTCTACACTTGTTAAGCATTTGCCCTCTTTTGGTTGAAAGTAACCACACACATCATGAAATGAAATCAATTTGTTCAACATGTTGGTGCAGGGCTACTATAACATGTAAACATTGTGAAAGAAGCTCGTGGAAGGCCACCTTGAAGGTCCAAACACAATGACCTTTTTGATATTAGTGTAGGCATCAAAATTGTGCAAGGCCCAACCCAAGTTTGTAAATGGGCTTATAAAAGAATAGCTCATTAAGCCCAATTGTAAGCCCATATCCCATAAGAGATAAATATGGGATATTTTAATTTAAAATCTCCTTATTTATCCCTTAAAGGGTAAATTTGTCAATTATTTGTAATTTTAACTCTATAAATAGGGGGCTTGGTTACAAGGGAATGACACACAAATCAAATTAAGGAGATCAAAGCTTGAAGCTCTGGAGAAATTCTCTTGAAGAGAAAACCCTTCATTTGAAGAGAAGCAGATCAAATAAGTCCTGTAGAAATTCTCTTAAAAAGAAAACCCTCCACAAAAGGCAGAAACAAATCAAAAGCAAGAGCAAATCCTCCATATCAAAGAAGGCAGGAGCAAATCCTCCTTCCTAAAGAAGAAATGAGCACTTCTCTTAAAGAGAAAATCTCTTTTCAAAAGAAGAAAGGGACACTTCTATACAAAGAGAAACTCCTCTTTCAAGCCAGCAGACAAGTTGAAGCAAACACAAAACCCGGAGTAAAGAACACCTGCAATCACTTTGAAATCCAAGAAAGTCATTTGCATTTGTCTACATCAAATCACTCGTCAATCAAAAGATGCTCACGTAATCGAGCACCACAAGAGAGTAAAATTAAATCTTTGTATCCAAATTTTCATTATTCTTATTATTTGTAATCACCACATTTTGTGTTGAAGTGAAATACACGAAATTTGTGCGCACAATTAATTGATCCGAAAACAATTCTTTCATTGGTTTTTTTTGTGGTTTAATGGAGTTGTTGCTAGGTTTTTATCATTTCTTATATATTTTATCTCTAGTTGTTCTAGCTCTCTCTAATCATACAAGAGGGTTCCTAACCATTCTTAGTCGTATGTGTGTTTTTTTAAATGTTCTCTCACTTCACGGGTTGGTTGTAGGGCAGAGGATGAGAACGAGATAGGTTCATATCTCACTTCATAAGTTGGTTGCTTGGGGAGGAGGAAGTTTGTCATATGAAGTATTTGTAGTTATGATTTTCCGTTTTTTTTTTCTCCATGTAGCATTATGTAACTGATAAGGGGATCAGTATGGCAGGTAATTCATAGGTGGATGAATAAGTGACCATTTAAGTAGAAGGCTGTGGAAGTTTGCAGAATAATTTTTGTCATATCCATTGCTAAGATATCTACAATAGATTCTATGTTAAAACCAGATTTTCTGTTGCTTTCCCATTGAATTGATTTTAGTGATGGGCCAATTGGTGGTGGACACTTTTAGCAGTGGGCATCTAACTTTTAGTGGCGGTCTTTGCCTGCGGTTGAAGGAGTACTTTTTTTAGTGTAATTGAAGGCTATGGTTCATCTTATCAATTTTTTAGTGTAATTGAATGCTATGGTTCATCTTATTGAAAGTTAGAAACAATGCTCTTTTAGCATCAACTACAAAATAAATAAATAAAAAATCAAAATAACTGTTTGGTTTTCTCTGTGATTTTCTTTGTAAATAACTAAACAGTATAAAGGGATTTATTAAAAAAAATTTCTTCTTTGTTTTCTCTAGCAAACCAAACAATAAAAACTACCTTATTTTCTTTTTCTTTTTTTTTTTCCTTCTTTTCTTTTCCTTTTTGGGATTTCTCATTTTCCCCTCAAATTCTCGGCTACAAATACAGCCTAAGGGCAGTCCCCGTCAAGTAGCCCATCTTGCGTTTAGTAATAACTTCCTTTTTCAAATCCTAATAGTTTAGTAATAACTACCTTTTCAGATCCTAATGGTTTCTAATTATTGAATGATTTTATTGAAACTTAGATAATATTTTATTTTAAATTTTATCACAATTAAAAATAAGTAAGTAAATAGATAAATATTAAAATAAATGCATGATCTATTATAATAGATAAAAGATTTTATTTTTAGTAGAATTTTATTATGTAAAGAGATAATTATTATGTAACGATTTCCTCTAAAAAAGGAAAATTAACATTTTTGTTTTCCAATTTCAATACGTGCCTGCTTTTCTGTAGTAAGCATTAGTTCAAGCTATCTAAACCAATTATTTATGTATTTATTTATTTTAGCTTTATAGCTTCGTTGCTGGATTTTCTTACAGGCCATATCTTGTGCTTCGTGAAATTTTGTGAAGAATTTGTTTGTTTATTCATCTGAATCTTGTGTTTATCAAAGTTTAAAATATATCAAAACATTTATGAATGACTTGATAAAGGAAATGTGAATAGTCGACATGAAAAGAGGATATTGAACCATTTAACTATGATTATAAAAAGTACAAATTAGACTGTATCTTTAACTGATTAACTTAACAAATTTTCAAGGCTAAATTTGTCTCAAAATTATTGGACGGCTAGAGATATATATAGTTATAACTGAAACCAGAAAATGTAATTAAGGGTGTCTTTTAAAATTGAATGATAATTAAACTTTTGGAGATGGTTCGAACCGTTAAATTCAAAAGCTTGAAACAAGCTGAAAGCTTTATTTTCGTATAGATAAAGCAATGCCATAGAGAGACACCTTCGCAACTCATTTATTATTGATCCATAGAGGATTAATCAAAATTTTTTAAGAACGCTGGAACCAGCTGAATGATTCATTTATTATTGATGAAACAAGCTATATACATAGATCTTGACTTCATATGACCATTGCAATCATAGTGTATCCTCCTTTCAAGAAGGATGAAAGGTGCATTTATACACAAAGGGAGAACCATCACCCTGCTCTAAACACAGATAATGTGGCTAGGATCATGTATGCTCTGCCTCGGTGTTTGCAACCCTCCGATGTGTCAATGAAGCACTAGAGTATTCAATTTCACTCTCGCAAGAAACGAGGGATGATACTGATGGATCAGGAACCAAATTAGTAATTTGAGTCGAGTTATTCGTTTGGATACTGAAACTCTCAGTGCGCAGGGGCCTGGATGCTCTCGATGATTCAGGAGTTGGATGCCTTTTAGCCTTTTCAGCAAGTCGTCTCAGAAGATTCATGACTGCGGGAAGAAACCTTGACAAAATAGAAAGAAGCCCTAACAACTGCAAATACAACAACGTTGATTAGAACATTTAAAAGCTCCTACAACTCCACATGTGAAGAAGTTAAAAGTGGAAGATAGAGAAGAAGAAGCCTCTAGAAGAGAAGAAGAGAAAGGCTGACCAAACAGATTGACTTCCCTGAGCTGTAAATTAGTTATAACAGTTGAACATTCTTTCTGTTAGAGTTAGTTATAGCAATTCTAGAAAATTCTTTCTGTTAGAACAATTCTTTACAATCTTCTATATATAGGTGAGCTAATGTATAGAACATACAAGGTATTCAATACAATCTTGCTTCATTTTCTCAGAAGTTTTGTTACGGTATCAAAGCACTCTTAGCAGAGACTCTCTTTGTGTTTTTCTCTTACAAAGGTGTTGCATTTTCATTGGATACCCTTTTGGAACTAAAGGCTATAAGCTGTTTGATATTGACTCCAAGACTGTCTTCACCTCTAGAGATGTTGTCTTTCATGAGTCCCTTTTTCCCTACCATGATAAATCTCTTCTCACATCTGCCCCTCATGCCTCCCACATTCCCTCCCCACATCCTCCACCTAATTTGTCTAACACTGTTTTACCTGTTCCTCTCACTGACTCCTACTCATCATACGTGGACCCTCACGCTTCAACTCCACCATATTCACCTCCACATTCTTCAATGTCTTCACCACACGTTCCCTCATCACCTCCTGCTCTTCGCAGATCCTCCAGGATAAGACAACTACCCTCCTACTTGCATGACTACCATTGCAGATTGCTCTCTTCTCAAGATCCTGCTCCTGCCACTTCCTCTCAGGTTGGTCATGGTCATCCAAGTACCTCACATCCTTTAGCTAATCATGTCTCTTACTCTAGACTATCACCCCATCATCGTGCTTTCTCTTTGTGTCTTTCTAAGGTCTATGAACCTCAATTTTCCCATGACACAGTTGTCCACCCTCATTGGAGACAAGCCATGGCAGATGAGATAGCTGCCCTTGAGGCTAATCAAACTTGGGAAATCACTAATTTACCTGCTGGTAAGGTTCCAATTGGATGTAAATGGGTGTATAAAGTCAAGCTAAAGTCTGATGGTTCTCTTGGAAGATACAAGGGATGGTTAGTTACTAAAGGGTACACTCAACGAGAGGGTTTCGATTTCGATGAGAAATTTTCTCCAGTTGCAAAGATGGCAACAGTGCGAACTATCCTTGCTTTCGCTGCTATTTTCAATTGGCAGCTCTCTCAACTCGATGTCAATAATGCTTTCCTTCGTGGGGAATTACATGAGGAAGTCTATATGCATCTACCACCTGGATTTGCTAAACAGGAGGAGGAAAAACATGTTTTCAGACTTCTATAGTCCTTGTATGGCCTTAAGCAGGCCTCAAGGCAATGGTTTAGCAAATTTTCCAGTATTTTAATTGCTCATGGATTCACTCAATATACCTCAGATCATTCACTCTTCACAAAGTTTCAAGGGCAATCCTTTATAGCTTTATTAGTATATGTAGATGAGATACTTATAGCATCTAATAATCCTAGAGAAGTTGCTGATTTAAAGGCCTTCTTGGATAATAAGTTCAAGATGAAAGACTTTGGCCCTCTCAAATATTTTTTGGGAATTGAAGTGGCAAGATCATCTAAGGGAATCACTCTTTGTCAAAAATATGCCCTGGAGATATTAGAGGATAGTGGAATGTTGGGAAGTAAAGTTTCTAAGTTTCCTATGGAGCAGAATGTGAAATTAAGCAACATTGATGGCACTCTAATGACAGATCCTACAGTGTACAGAAGGCTGATTGGAAGACTAAGGCTGTGTTTGGTAACGCTTTTCAGAAGTACTTTTTTGCTTTTGAAAGCAAAAAATTGCTTTTAAAAGCAAAAGCACCGTTTGGTAACGCACACGAGAAGCAATTTACTAAAAGCAAAGAAGCAATTTTATTGCTTTTCACCGGAAGCAACAAAACGTTGCTTCTCAATTTTTTTACAAAATTGCTTTATTGCTTTCAAAACCCCTTGATACCCTATTGCTTTATTCCTATATTAAAGATAATGCCTCCATACTCACTTAAGAAGCAACAACGTATTGTTATTGCTAGAGCCAGCAAAATGCCACCCGACCCGACGGGTCAACCCGATTATAAACGGGTTGGGTTGACCCGTTTATTAATTGCCGCCAGTAATCGGGTCAACTCGATTATGACCCGATAGGTAACCCGATTTAAAAAAAAAGATGGCAAAAGTATCATGTTTCAACCCGATTAACCAAAAAAACCGACCCGAATCCGGTACAACCGGATCCAATTAACCCCCCAACCCTATTTTAATAATATTTTTTGAAAAATAACAGTAATCGGATCAACCCGATTATGACCCGCCAGATAGGTAACCCGATAAAAATAAAAAAAAAGATGGCAAAAGTATCATGTTTCGACCCCGATTAACCCCAAAAACCCGACCCGAACCCAGTACAACCGGATCCAATTAACCCCCAACCCTATTTTAATAATATTTTTTGAAAAATAAAAAATAAAAATAATAATAAACGGGTTGGCGGGTTGAACCCGTTTATTGGCGGGTTGGGTTTGGGTTGGGGGTTTTCCAACCCGCCTTAATTTAGTCCAACTCGATTAACCCCAACCTGATTATTTGAATGTAATTACATGACTATTTTATGAATCTTTTATAATATTGGACTTATATTTTTGAGTATATTTCTAAGTACAATACATAAATTGTGTACAATACTTTTATGAAAGCAAAAAGCAATTTCTATGTTACTGCAATTACCAAACATGCTTTTTTGCTTCTTAGAAGCAAAGCAAAAGTTTACCAAACGCATTTGCTTCAAGAAAAGATCTTTCGAAAAGCATAAAATTGCTTTTTTGCTTTCTTGCTTTTAAAAGCAAAAAAGCAAAAGCGTTATCAAACGCAGCCTAATTTATCTGACAAATACTAGACCTGATATAGCT
Source organism: Buxus sempervirens (assembly GCA_947561395.2). Taxonomy (NCBI): domain Eukaryota; kingdom Viridiplantae; phylum Streptophyta; class Magnoliopsida; order Buxales; family Buxaceae; genus Buxus; species Buxus sempervirens. Next base: position 29,304,971 of record OX387193.1, read on the forward strand.
TAGTCAGTACAACTACTCAGAAAATATATGGACAAGCCCAGGGATACACATTTCAGAGCAGCTATTTGTGTATTATAATACATAAAGGGAACTCCAGGTCAGGGCATTCTTCTGTCTGCAACTTCTGAGGTTCATTTAAAAGCCTTTTCAGATTTGGATTGGGCAGGGTGTGTAGATAGTAGAAGATCAGTAACTGGGTTTTGTGTTTTTCTTGGCAATTCACTGGTTTCATGGAAGTCAAAGAAACAGTCCACCGTGTCTAGATCTTCAGCAGAGGCAGAATACAGATCTATGGCTTCCACTGTGTGTGAGATAGTATGGTTGCAAGGATTACTTAGAGACTTGCACATATCTCATGATAAACCTGCTCTGCTGTTTTGTGACAATCAGGCAACATTGCATATAGCTGCAAATCCAGTCTTTCACGAAAGAACCAAGCATATAGAGACAGATTGCCACTTTGTTAGAGAAAAATTGCCAACCTGCTGGCAAGACAGTTACACCTGTTTCAAGCCGAACCGTCATGGCAAGACGGTTCACCAAGAATGAAATTTTTAAAAGGACAACTCGGCCACCTATTCAAGGTCTTCTTTTGGCTCATTTCCTGCAAACACCAGCCCGAGCTTTTGACCTTCCAATCCTTCCCTCCCTTTCCTAATCCCTGAGATATATTGAGAGAGAGAGAGAGAGAGAGAGAGAGAGAGAGAGAGAGAGAGAGAGAGAGAGAGAGAGAGAGAGAGAGAGAGAGAGAACAGCTGTCCTTGAGTTATGCACCTTGAGTAACAACATATATGACATAGATGGCAAGCAACATTCATATCAACAAACTTTCTTAACCAAGAACGCCACAGTTCTCAATGAGAACAAAATTAATCCTCTCAAACTTTATTTTCCAACCCAAGTCAGTCCATTATTTTTCCCTCAAATTATTTCCTTGACTGCTTCTCCTCATCCGTCCATGATTTCAAATTCCCACAAAGGAAATGCTCAAAATCTAAGAATATAAAGATGGGAAAAACCACACCTGAACATAGTGGCCACAAAACTCCTAAGCCACCTCATTGAATGGTTGCTGCTCCTCAGAATGAAGGGACTCATATGGGGGATGACTATTTAGGTCAAACAAAGAAAAGAAAACCCCTAGCCTTCCAAGTGACTCCTGATATGGAAAAACCTGAATCTGTTTTCAGGGGATCTTCTTCATATCTGTAAGGATTATTTTGTTTTGGCTTTATTCCGTGTCAAAAAGGTCTTAAAAATATGGTCAAAGTATTTGGGATAGGTTATAGGTATTGCGGTTCAAACGGGGTTATGATCAGAGTAAAATTGATAAAGTTACGACCAACGTTCGCCGACCGTTCGACCGTTGATGACACACAGAGAAACCTGAGAGCAGCGTGGGCTGAACGTTCGCTGAACGTTCGACCGTTGGTGACACACAGAGAAACCCGAGAGCAGTGTGGGCTGAACGTTCGACCGTTGGTGACACTTAGAGAAACCAGAGAGCAGCGTTTGCTGAACGTTAGCTGACCGTTCGACCGATGGAGTTCCACAGAAAAACCCGAGAGCAGCATTCGCCTCTCGTTTTTTGACCGTTCGAACGAGAAGAAGAAAAGTGAGTTTTTGTCTTGAACGTTCGAGCCGCGTTCGCTGAGCGTTCGAACGTTCGTTAACAAACTTCAGTTTTAGAAGTCCAATCTTTTCTGATTTGTTTCCTTTTCTTCTTCTACCTTCTCCCAATCTATTTAAGGAGTGTCTAGGTTATTGTGAGGGTTACCCAAGACGTTTTAGAGAACCCTAAAAACGTGTGTGAGAGCAAGAGATCTTCTTCCTCTTCCTTCTGCTTCTTTGAGCCATCAAAACCATTCTTAATCTTTCTTTTCTACCTTGGAGTTCCGGGTTGGAGAGTTTGCTTGTGGGAGTTCCTACGGTTGCTGAGCGAGTTCGTCTGGCGCTTCACTAAGAAGATATTCAGAGTTCTGGATCGTTGCAAGGATGCAAATCTAAAGAGTTCTTCAGATATTTACATTGTTAGTCAGAGTCAGTTTTGGGTCGTTTGAACCACTATTGTAAGTCTTCTTCTTATAGTGATTTTCAGAGGTGGCACCTTATAGCCCGGAGGGTTTTTCTCTTTGAGAGTTCTCTTGGAGTTTTCCCTTCGTCACCAAAATTGCTTGTGTTGTCTCTTTTTTATTTTGCAATTTTGTGTGATGGATTGTTAAGTGCTCAGACTTGTGCATGCCTATTAATTAAGAACTTGTTTTTAATTGATAGAAATTTTATTCCGCAATCGGTTTCACCTATTCACCCCCCTCTAGGTGATTTAGAGTCTAAACTGTGTTTTTCAATATCCACTACCCATTTCATCACAAATATTATAGGATGGAATTGTCAGGGAATCTGTAGCCCCCTGACGGAACAACACCTTAAAACATGGCAACCAAAAGCCTCAGAATAAGCTTCTGTTAAAGGTATAAATAAGTTTCGCTTTCCTAAATTTTTTGTTGTCCTAGATAATGTACATGCAGGTGGTTTCTTGATAAGGTGGACAAATGAAATAGGAATGTTAGATCATAAATAAAACAACTCAGGCAATGCATCTGATAGCCTCCAGTGCCGGTAACAAACCGTGGTCTTTTATCCATGCTCATTCAACATATCATTTAAAAAAAAACGCAATAGGATAAGCTATGTGATATTGATGCAAGCTTTGTGGCTTCTATTTGGTGATTGTAGTGTGGTGCCACATTGAATTGATAAGAAAGGAGTTAGAACCATTAATTACCAATAGGCACATTCCTTTAACCAAATGACCTTTGAAAAACAGGAGTTTAGACTCAAAAACAGGTGTATTCTTGAGGAACTAAAACTTTCTATTAATCCTAGACAAGTCCAAGACAAATAGGCATGCAACAAGTCAGTTATGATCACATAAAAACCACAATCCAAGCCACACAAATTGCAACTAACAAAATAAAACAAATAAATCAAAAATAGTAGACACATGCAATTTGGTGACGAAGGGAAAACTCTATGAGAACAAGGCTTACAAAGAGGTTCAGACGACCTTACAGACACAATAGACTCTGAAACCCAAAACTTTGACAAGCAATTGAATAACTCTTTCAGATTTGCTCCCAGCAGCACTCCAGAACTCTGAAGATCTTCTCTTGTGAATCTCGAAGAAAGAACTCACTCAACAAACACAGGAACTCCCACGTACAATCTTCAAACCAACCAGGAACTCCATGGTTATTTCAGTAGAAGATGTAGAAAAAAGGTCGTGATGACTCAAGGATGAGAGAACTCTTCACGTTAAGAACTAGGGCTACTATCTCTCAAAAATTATGCCTTAGTATGCTTAAATAATCCCCAAAGAGTTTCAATAACAGTCATACTCAGATTAGAAACAGGATCCTAACATTTAGAAACTTCTCTCTTAATGCTCCAACCTTGATGCACGCATCCATCTCGTGTTCTTTAGAAAAACTGATACATCAGTGTGACACACGTACGTTATGCTCTAATGCTCAAACCTTCTCAGAACAAAATCAACTTTTACAGTGTAACGTTCGAACCTTATTCACGAGTTCTTCCATGTGTTAAAGGTTATCAGCTTAACATATGAACCTCTGCAAACATTGAATCAGGCGCTTCGCAATTTCTTCATCCGACAATAGAACCCAGTTCCTGACGTGTGCAGAATGCACGCAAGCGTTGCTTTCTTCTGTGTAATCTGTTACTGAGTGCACCTTGACGCACGAAAGTTGAAACCTAATGTGCAGGCATTAAGTGCAAAGACTAACTTTTTCTGAATTTTTATAATCTTTTCGAATAAAGCATCCTAGACCAATTTAACCACTACTTTGGCACGGAATTAAGCCAAAAAACACACTAGGACATGCTAGACCTAACAATCTTCAACTTAAATATGACGAAGATGGACTTCAAAGCATCTCAATTCATTTGGACAAACTGGCAGACAACGAAAGGTAGACTTTTGGAAAGAAAAGATAAAGCTTTTACAAAAGATAAATCGCATGAAAAATTCCCAAACGGTATTCTCTACCATAATACAAAATTGTAGCAGACCATTGCCCACTTATCGTTGATCCATATCCTCACAAACCTACAAGCAAAAGACCTTTTAGGTTTAAGGCTTACTGGAGAGCTGAGAATTCTTGCAAGGATATAATAAAACATCAATGGAATAACACCAATCCCAAGCGATCAAGAGACCATCTCAGGGTTCTAAACTCTATAATACAAAACCCAAAAATGGAATAAAGAAGTGGTAGGAACTTGAATTTAAAGGTCAAAGCTTTGTTTTACAAATATGACAAATTCAAGGAGGGTTCGCTCAAAGGGAAGACCATGATGTCAACCAAAGAGAAAAAGATGTAAAGGGTCGGTCTTTGGTAAGATATTTACCTCCATAAACCTTTGTCTGTATAACTGAAATTTCAGTTGCTGCCAAAAGAAAAAAAGTTATCAACTACCTTAAGTGTGATCTAACTACAGCTACTTACGCACCATTTGAAGGGTTCTCAAATTGCAATCTATAGACATCCCCAAATTCATATTAGCTATGATTATAATTAAAGCTTAACCGAAATAATATTTAACGATCACACAAGGGAAAAAAAACACTTTCAAATAATTTTAGATTATATTTTCTCCTGAAAAATGTAATGATGAATTTTATTCTTATTTCCAAAATATCCATGGTTGTGTAACATAGTTGCCAGTATCGATTTTTCTGCCATATTCGATACATCTACTCATTTCTTCATAATAGGAATGGTATCATTTAGGTCTGTACTTGGGAAGTCCTCTACTGTGATCCCTACTACTAGTAGTCGGAAAGTGATGAGGGATGTGATGTGCACAATCCACAACTTGTAGCATAGCAGTTTTTATGGTAGATTCGATCACTTTGATTTGTCAGGACTGTCACTGAGATTGTATCTCTTTAAAGATGTTAATATTTTTTACTCCAGTAATAACAAAGAAAATAAGCTCAAGATCATTTTACACTCACAGTGCCTTTACGAAATTCCCCTGAAATGTCAAGCTGAACCCATAAAGCCATGGACACCAGAAAAGTAATAAATATTACTATGAGGTACAGAGGATTCCTGTTTCATTTAAAAAAGGGAGAAAAAAAATAACTGATTAATGAGAGGAAGGATTCAACTATATAAACAGCTAATGTTAAAATTAGAATGCAAATATTCAGCTGAATTAAAAAAAATAGTAAGATGAGGAAATAGTTTTCAGTTATTACTTTATAAGGAGCATGAATTCATTGAAACCAAGCACAACCATAGCGAGAATTGCCCATGGAGGGGGTAACCAATTGTTACTTTGCTTGTTCGCCTCCTGCAGAAAAGCATGTTTTACACAAGATAGCCAATTAAAAGATTTGTGCATTCAATGATAAGAAATCTGCTAGAAGGTTAATATTTTTTTCAAGATTAAATACAAATTAAAATTAAAATTAAAATTAAAAAAAAAAAATACAAGTATTTCATATCCCAACATCCATAAACCAACGCCTTAAGAGAAGTTTTATCCTGGCTGCTAACTTTAAGCAATCCCCTCTAATGGTGTACAAACCAATGGCACAATCCATTAACAGCCATCTGTCACAAATGTTCTAAACTCAGGTCTCAAATCCAAAACCTGAAAGACTTTGTCCCAATTTTTCAATGTTGGGAAACCTGAAATGCTATAAATGGGTCTTAGTTTGATGATATTGAAGAAAGCATTTTTATAAATATCATAGTATCTTGACTTCTTGAATATTCCACTCAATCTGAATCAGATAAAGGGAACCAACTTTTATTGAGAAGGTGACAGTGAAACATCCTCATATTCCTACTGTGGAATGTAGAACTCCTGCACCAAAATTGTGAAATGTAAGAAGCCTCCTCTTGGTCGGTATAAGCTAAACTTGATTAGGATCTAATGAGATAGTGACAACGAAAGGTCTACATGTTCCTCATGTGGAATGCAAAACTCATGAACTTAACCTGTGAAATGTTAGAGGCCTCCTATAGGTTGGTCTAGGTTAAATTTGATTGGGGCTTTAATGAGTAATCCATGCTATGTGGGTGGTGGTGGTGTCATAAGGGTATCAACCTGGTTGCAGCTTTTTCATTGTCTTATGGTCAGTAAGTAAAATATGGCAGCAGAAGTATGCGCTTTGTTGGATGGCAAACAAATCATTTCTAGAAAAAATATTTTCCATTCATGATTGATCTGACTCAAGTGGTGACTGATTGGCTTATTAAAAATAAAGGTTCCAGCTTAACATTCATGAATTTATAAGAATTTGGCTTCTGAGTTAACTATGCATATTATTTTAAATATACAAACAATATTGCAGATGGATTTTCTACTGGGGTGCATGAACTAGAGATTTTTGTGTCCCACAGGTAGCTTACCAACCTCATTCTGTCAAAGGACATGTTTTCCTTGATGAGATAGGTTTTCACAATGTAAGATCTTATGGTTAGATTATATATCAACCCCATCCCCGCAATGTACATCAACAAATCAGGAAGCATTCCTTGTATGGTATGTTTCCTACTGAAAGTTGGGTTTTGATGTTAAAATAAGAATAATAGTAGTAGTAATAATAATAATAATAATAACAACAACAACATAAATTAAAAACTAGATAACAGAAACTCCCAAAATGTTAAATGAAAACTAGTGAGATGCCAAAGCAAATCAGGAAGCTGTCCTTGTATGGTATCTTTCCTACTGAAAGTTGGGTTTTGATGTTAAAATAATAATAATAGTAGTAGTAATAATAATAATAATAACAACAACAACAACAAAAATTAAAAAGTAGATAACAGAAACTCCCTAAACGTTAAATGAAAACTAGTGAGATGCCAAAGCAAATCATAGAAGAGTTAAAGTCCTTGACAAGAATAAAAGAATGTCCAAATGAGAAACACATCAAATACAGGAAAAATTTTACCTGTACAGAAATAGCTTGAGTGACAGTGTACTCAGTTTCTGCTTTGAAGCGTCTCCAGATAGACTTGCATTGCACAGGTGTAATCAGAGTATCCTTTGGTGATATCTGGTTTGTATTCTCATCAATAGGAATAATTTTTAAACAACAATATTAGGTAATAAACACAAATGTTACCTCTACCCATGTGCTTGAGGCAAGTGGATCTGCAGAACCTCCTGTTCTCCTCTCCTGGGAAGCAGGAACAGAAACTTTTCCATCCATAAGAGATGAAAAAAGTAAATTTTCTATGTTATCTGGTTTCTCATCCAAGCGTACTGCAGCCATCACAGATAAAAGCCTTAGAGCCTGCAACATGATAATTGGGTCATGTTAAGATTACATAATAAAGGAAAAGGCAATCAAATAATATCGACCTGTAAGAAAGCCCATAGATTAAACAGCTCAGTCGTCAAAGATCCGAGCATTTACCGCAAAGCGTGCATCCTTAACAATTGCCTTGATGTCTTCCTTCCCAGTCCAGACCCTTGGCAGTGAACCGTCATCATGACTGAAGACGGTAGAGAACCTGAAATATTTGAATAGTGAGGAACTGAAATAAAAGTTAGAACCAACAAAACTAAACCGCTGCTACCTATCCTTCATGAGAATCAAAACTTTTTTAGCGTCTTCTCTTGCTAATCTCTCCACCAAATTTCGTGCATATTCCCTTAAATTCTGTACCATCACATCAAATGTTGCTTGGTCCAACTCAAAACCAGAAACTGCAGTTGAAAAACCTTCTACAGCAGCTTCAGTCTCACGTTTAAGCAGCTTTCTTATCGATGCCCAGGTATCCTTTCCAGCAGCTTCAATTAGTGATTCTACAGGTTCAGTGAGTGCTTCTGCAAGTTGTTTCTGCAAATCAGAAATTATTTCATTTAGTAAAGGATTGAGAAATAATTTGCTGTTATACATACACAAAAAAGTGCATCACATTACAGCTAGATGAAAACAGAGAGGTGAGCCCCAAGCCACAACCACCCTCCCCAATGCAAACCTCAAAACAAACACACAGAGAGAGAGGAAGGTTCTGAGCATTTTCAATGTTTTACTTGTATAGCGGCCTGCTCCATTTCATAGAAACATTACTGGAATCTACCAGGATGCTGCAAAATTTTCTAAAAATTGAAAATTTTTACCTAAACAGGTGGGAAACTACCATAAGGATTTCAATTTGTGGTTGAACGGTAAATTAAAGATTCTTTAAGATTGATTATAAGAGAATAATTATCTGGGAATTGATTATAATTATTGAACTGCCGATTAATTTGTTTATTCATAAATGTTATTTTGCTGTAAAGAGCAAGAAAGTAGGAAATAATGGGATTCTGAATATTTATTAAATCCCCAGAATAACTGCTAGTGCTTGCATTTTATGCTATATCTTTTATGCGCTGACGGTCCAAGCCCAAATAAAGGAGGGTTGCGTCAGTTGGCAGCTGGTGTAAAATTTTTACTAAATCCAAATATGACATGAGTCCTTAATTAGAATCCCGTATACAAGCTAGGGTGTTGCCTGGAAGCGTCGCGCTGTAACAGAGCCCGATTTCAGTGAGAAATGAACAAAGGTTGAGGGCGTCTTCCATAAACGACGTGCTGCAGCGCTGCCTGGTTGCAGTGAAAAGTGAGCAAGGGTTATTGCATCAAGCTGGACGAACGCGAGTAAAGAAACTAGTCCAATAGAGTAGGGTTCACTTGGGTACTTGAAATATAGGAACCTTAATGGGGAAGAAACTAGAGTTAATAATTACTATGAAGAGAAGATGGATAAATGTAATGTGTTTACAAGAAACTAAATTGAAAGGGGACTAGGTGGAGGAGGTCAATGAATATAATATTGGGTATACAGGGAAGTGTAATAATAGACATGGGGTAGGAATAATGGTAGATAAAAATATGAAATCTAATATTGTTAGCGTTAGGAGAATTAGTGAGAATAATGTTGCTTAAGTTAGTCATAGGTCAAGAATTTGTAAACATTCTTGGCGCTATGCACCTCAAATATGTTCAGATGAAAGCATTAAAAGACTTTTCTGGGAAGAAATGAAAGAGTTGATACAAGGCATATCTGAAAGTGAAAGGATATCTATATGAGTTATGAGGTAATTTAAATGGTTATGTAGGAGATGAGAGTGATGGTTATAATAGAATTCTATGGAGGAAGAGGCTTTGGTCAAAAGAATGAGATGGGAAGATCAGTAGTCCAAGAAGCTATGAATTCCAGCTCATAGGGAAACTTGGTGTGGAGTGATGTAGTCCAAGAAGCTATTAAAGAGAGAAGATTTTATTTTATAATAATTTGGCAAAAAAATAAAATCCAAGCGAACTTTGAAAGATATAAAAATGTTAAAAAAGAAACCAAGAAGAAAATTAGTAAGGCAAGAAACCATTCCTATGACAACTTGCATGATAAGTTAGGTACTAAAGAAGGAGAAACTTTATTTATATAGTAGCAAGATTTAGAGAGAGAAAAATGAGGACTTAGATCAGGTTAGAAGTACTAAAATTAAATTGAATATAGTTTTAGTAAAAGATAAGGAGATTAAAGAAAAGTGGAGAGAACAATAACTATGAAATTATTAAATGTGGATGCTACATAGAGATCTAGATTTTGCGTGGATAACAAACTTATATCCGTAGGATTAGAGTTATAGAAGTTAAAGGTGCCCTAGTCAAAATGAAAATAGGAAAAGCCTTGGGCCTCGATGGCATCCCCATAGAGGTATGGAAGTGAATGGGAGAGTATTGGTGTATCTTGGTTGACTAAATTATTTAACAAAATTTTAAGGATAGGGAAAATGATTAGTACAATAATACAAAGACATAAGAATAAGGGAGATGTGCAAGTGTGCACAAATTACCGTGGCATTAAACTTCTGAGTCGCACTATGAAATTGTGGGAAAGAGTGATTGAACATATATTAAGACTAATAACTAGAGTGACAGAAAAATAATTTGGATTTATGCTTGGAAGATCCACTATCGAAGCTATACTTTTACCTAGATAGTTAACAAAAAGCTCTAGAAAAAAGAAAAAGGATCTGTACATGAATTTATTGATTTGGAAAAAGCATATGATAGGGTTCCAAGAGAATTAATTTAGAGAACTTTGTATAAAAAAGTGTACCAATGAAATATATCGATGTAATGAAGGATATGTATAAGGGAGAATTAAATAAAATAAATATTATTTGCAGTGAGACAACCGAGTTTCTGATTAAGATAGATTTATTATAAGCCTTTATCTTTTCAATTTAGTTATGGATGAGCCATATTCAAGATAAGGTACCTTGGTGTATGTTATTTGCAGATGATGTAGTCTTGGTGAGTCACACTAGATAAAAAGTAAATATTAAGCAAGAATTACGAAGAGATACCTTAGAATCAAAGGGTTTTAAAATAAGTCGTGCGAAGACTGAATATATGAAATGCTCTTTTAATACAAATAACAATATAACTAATGAACCATTAGAATTGACATTCAGGATATTCCTTTTAGTAACAAGTTTTATATATATTGGATAAGTTGTACAAAATGTTGGAGAAATTGATGAAGATGTGGCACATAGGATTAGATTTCACACATAGACCCGAATTTATCTTAAAAAAATAAAGTGAAGCCCAAAATATGAACCTTGTGAGCCTAAAGCAAACAACTAAATCTAGACTGTAAGATTTATGACATCATGGTATGCAAAATTTAAAACAATTTATTAAAACATCAATTAAAGTGCAGACATATGACATCAATAAATGAATAAAATCCTTGATTATATAGTCTAGAAACCAGGTCAACTAACTTTAACTCTCAAGACAATAAATAAAATCCATAAGTCAACTTCCCAAACAAAACCACATTTAAAATACTTGAGATAATTTCCACAATTTATTCCGAAAGACCAAAACCAGATATTGAAACAACTTTGCTCTCATGGAAAAAAAGTTACTCCCTCATGGAAAATATGCCATAGATAACCCTCACACCTTCATGGAGGAAAAATAAAGTTTATTTCCTTAAATCCCAATAATTCAATCCTGTCGAAAGATTAGGTGCCAGCCAGGTTTAGGATATTTCTTTCCAATAAAACAGATTCTAAATCCCTTTGATTTAGAATAGTTGTTAGGAAGTTAGAAAGTTTCTTTTTCTGTAGAAGATTTGTTTCTGTATTCCCTGATTTATAGCACCAGTTGGTTATGATTCACTGATCAACTTAGGCTATAAATCTGATGTATCTTTATGTTATTTGTATGAGAATGAAAAATACTTTTTCTCTAAAAACATTCATGGTATCAAAGCCCGGTTCTCTTGACCCTTAATCCCAATGGTGAAGATGGCGATGACCGGAGCCACAAGAAATTCTCCAGCTACTTCAGTAGATTCTTCCAACAGCACGCAATCTGTCCAACCAAGGGCTTCCTCTTCATCAGCCGATGCCTTCTCCCAAAGCTCCAGCCTGCAACTCACGGTCCATAAGCTCAACGGAAAAAGTTATCTTGAATGGGCACAATCCGTGAAACTGGCGATTGATGGCAGGGGAAAGCTAGGATATTTGACAAGGGAAATCACACAACCAGCAGCAAATGATCCATCCCTAAGAAGATGGAGGTCAGAAAATTCCCTTGTAATGGCTTGGCTGATCAATTCAATGGAGCCAGCACTTGGGAAACCTCATCTGTTGCTACCTACAGCCAGGGACGTTTGGGAGGCTGTTCGGGAATGCTATTCAGATCTGGAAAATTCGTCTCAGATTTTCGACTTGAAGACTCGACTATGGCAGTCCAAGCAAGGCGACCAGGATGTCACTACTTATTACAACATAATGGTGACTCTTTGGCAAGAATTGGATCAGTGTTATGAGGATAATTGGGAAAATCCCAATGATTGTGCTTGGAACAAAAAGAGGCAGGAAAACGATCATGTTTATATGTTTCTTGCTGGTCTTAATCGAAGTTTGGATGAAGTGAGGGATCGGATCCTAGGGCGTAGACCACTACCCTCCATCCGGGAAGTTTTTTCTGAGGATAGACGTGAGGAGTCTAGGAGGAAGATCATGCTGCACAGCCTGGAACCCACTGGAATTCAGGAATCTGAGAGTTCAGCACTTGTAACTAGAGGATTTGATTACGAAGGAGACAAACGGAAGAAACCATGGTCCAAGCATTGCAAAAAACCATGGCATACCAAGGAGACTTGCTGGAAATTACATGGAAAACCGCCGAATTGGAAGAAAAAATCCAATGGGGATGGCCGTGGACTCCAAACCACTACCGAGGAGACTCAAGGACCACAAATCAATTCTGAGACAGTTCCATTCACAAAGGAACAATTGGAGAACCTGTACAAACTTTTTTCTCCATCATTGTCTATAAACCCATCTTGTTCTTTGGCTCAAAAAGGTACATACCTAACTGCCATATCTCCCAGTGTCAAACCATATTCACAAACTCCTTGGGTCATCGATTCTGGAGCAACTGATCATATGACAGGTTGTTCAAAGTTATTTTCCTCTTATAGTCCTTGTGCAGGTAATAGAAAAGTCAAAATTGCCGATGGTTCCCTTTCCTCAATAGCTGGAACCGGATCTATTCCTCTCTCACCCTTGTTAAGACTTCATAACGTCCTTCATGTTCCTAATCTGTCATGTAACTTACTGTCCATCAGTAAGATTACTCTTGATCTTAAATGTCGTGCTAATTTTTCATCCTCATGCTGTGAATTTCAGGAATTGAGTACAGGGAGGACAATTGGCAGTGCTAGGGAGATTGAAGGGCTCTATATATTTGAAGATGGATCCAACTCTAGTAAACCTACTCAACGTACCTGTTTCAATTCTATTTCTGTTTCTAAGGATAGTGAAATAATGTTGTGGTATTATAGGTTAGGCCACCCAAGTTTTCATTATTTAAAGTACTTGTTTCCAGATGTTTTCAAAAATCAAAAACCATCTTCATTTACTTGTGAGATTTGTCAACTAGCCAAACATCATCGTACCTCTTTTTCACCTCACCCATACAAAGCATCTAATCCATTTTCCATGATTCATAGTGATGTTTGGGGACCTAGACGGTTTCCCACACCTTCTGGTAAACGGTGCTTTGTCACATTTATTGACGATCATACAAGATTAACTTGGGTCTATTTGATGAGAAAAAAATCTGAAGTTGAAACAATTTTCAAAAATTTTTACAAAATGGTTGAAACCCAGTTTTGGGAGAAAATTCAGATTTTCAAGAGTGAGAATGGGAAAGAATTTTTTAACAGATACTTGAGCCATTTTTTCTTGGAAGTAGGCATTTTTCATCAGAGTTCTTGCATTGATACTCCTCAGCAAAACGGGGTGGCTGAGCAGAAAAATAAACACCTGTTAGAAATAGCTTGAACATTACTATTTCAAAATATGGTACCTAAATATCTTTGGGACGAAGCAATTTTAACAGCAAAATATTTGATTAATCGAATGCCTAGTAAAGTTTTGAACTTTAAAACACCTTATGATGTTTTTCTTTGTTTTTTTCCAACAAACAGGCTTTCCTTTGCTTTGCCTCTAAAAGTATTTGGGTGCACTACGTTTGTTCATATCCATGCACAAAACAGAAGCAAACTTGAACCCCAAGCTCGAAAATGTGTGTTTATTGGATATGCTCCCACTCAAAAGGGATACAAATGTTTTGACCCAGTTTCAAAAAAACTATTCATCACCATGGATGTAACCTTTTTTGAATCATCATCGTTTTTTACCCCTCATCTTCGAGAGGGGGGGGGGGGGGGGGGGGGGGGGGGGGGGGAGAGAGAGAGAGAGAGAGAGAGAGAGAGAATAGAAGATTCAGAACAATATTTTCAACTTGATGAATCATCCACACCTATTGATGAAGCCATTGTTGACCAAACCAAGACCCCAAACATTATTGTACCGAACATAGGTGAATCAAGTCTTTTAAATGATGAAAATGCAGACTTATCCTTAGTGACAGTCTCGACTGGCCTTTACCCCAAACATTATTGTACCAATCTCGACTGGCCTTTACAACAATTAGATATAAAGAATGCTTTTCTTAATGGAGATTTGGAAGAAGTGTACATGGACGCACCCCGGGGATTTGAAAAAGGGTTTGGTTCGAAGATATGCAAACTGAAGAAATCCCTGTACGGACTGAAACAATCACCGAGAGCTTGGTTTGAGAAGTTTACTCAGATTGCGAAAAGCCAGGGATATACACCAGGACAAGCAGATCATACTATGTTTGTAAAGCACTCGTCTAAGGGGAAGATTGCTATGCTAATTGTGTATGTAGATGACATAATCCTTACCGGGGATGACTTGTCAGAGATGGATCACTTGAAGAAATCTCTATCAGCAGAATTTGAGATAAAGGACTTGGGACCCTTAAGATATTTTCTCGGAATGGAGATTGCAATGTCAAGGAAACGAATTGTTGTCTCCCAAAGAAAGTATGTTCTTGATCTTCTTAAAGAGACTGGAATGAGTGGCTGTAGACCGGCAGACACTCCAATAGATTCTAATTAGAAGCTTGGAGAAGAGAAAGAAGGTGAACCTGTGAACACGTACCGCTACCAAAGATTGGTAGGGAAGCTGATATATTTATCACACACACGGCCTGATATTGCGTTTGCTGTAAGTCTGGTAAGCCAGTTTATGCATTCACCCTATGAAAAACATCTTGAGGCGGTATACAGAATCTTGAGATACTTGAAGAGCACACCAGGCAAAGGCCTTCTCTTCCAAAAGACTACATAATAGAATATTGAGGCCTACACAGATGCTGATTGGGCTAGATCCATTACTGATCGAAATTCAACATCAGGATATTGCACTTTCATATTTGGCAACCTGGTCACATGGCGAAGTAAAAAGCAGAGCGTGGTTGCAAGAAGTAGTGTTGAAACTGAGTATAGAGCTATGGCTCATGGAGTCTGTGAAATGTTATGGCTGAAGAGAGTTCTTGAAGAATTGAAGATAACTATCAACCTACCAATGAAGTTGTACTGTGACAACAAGGCAACAATCAGTATTGCTCAGAATCCTATGCAACATGATCGAACCAAGCATGTGGAGGTCGACAGACACTTTATAAAGGAGAAGATTGATAATGGAGCTGTTTGTATGCCATTTGTTCCAACAACGCAACAAATAGCTGATATACTCACAAAAGGATTATTTCGACCTAACTTCGAACTTCTTGTCAACAAGTTGGGCATGATTGACATCTATGCACCATCTTGAGGGGGGGGGGGGGGGTGTCAAAAGATTAGGTGCCAGCTAGGTTTAGGATATTTCTTTCCAATAAAACAGATTCTAAATCCCTTTGATTGAGAATAGTTGTTAGGAAGTTAGAAAGTTTCTTTTTCTGTAGAAGATTTGTTTCTGTATTCCCTGATTTGTAGCACCAATTGGTTATGATTCACTGATCAACTTAGACTATAAATCTGATGTATCTTTATGTTATTTGTATGAGAATGAAAAATACTTTTTCTCTAAAAACCTTCAAATCCAAAACCATTTTAAAGTTACCAACTATAGTATAAAAACCACCCAAGATGCCTGGGGGAAACCAAATCCACATTGTTCATTCTTGTGCCAAAATCACCAATTCTCAAATTAAAACATGTCCAAAATCCTTTCTAAATTTTCTAGAATTGATTTGTAACTCAAATCCATCTCAAAACATGTTATACAATCATAAAAATGCTTTTGAAGTACTTTAAAAATGATATTTGGGTGAAAAATACTCAAAATCGGGAAAATATAAGTTGGCGCTCGAACCTAGGTCGGGCAAAGGTCAAGCGCGAGAAATAAACACACTTGCTTGCTCGAGTCTAGGTCGAACAAGGGTCGAGTGTGAGAAATAGATTTCGAATTTGCTAGTTTTTATGAAATTCACAAAACAACGCTTGTTCTGCGCTCGAGCTCAAGATAGGAGCGAAAATTAATTGGTCGTCGCGCTTGACTACTACTTGAGCACGGGTCAATCACGAAGGCTAAAAACAGTCTTTCTAGGGTTTTAAAGTTCTTTCTGAGTTCTGGGTCTCAGAATCTATAAAAATCAATTCGGGAACACAAAACCATGATCCAAATCCTTTCTAAAACATCAATATCCAATAGACCTTTTCCCCATTACATACAGCGATCATATACAAGTTTTTCGGAAGATTAATTCATGAAGTAACAGTCCAATCCTAAACAATTGATGCATTTCCCCATTACATACAGTGATCATATACAAGTTTTTTGGAAGATTAATTCATGAAGTAACAATCCAATCCTATACAATTTGCATCAATAACTCATTCTCCATCAATTTCAACCGAATACAACCTTAGGTATTCTTTCCACAATCATAAAACTGATTTCCAGATTTCAAAACCAATCTCAAACAATTAAAACTTATGATGAGTTCCAAGAAAATAATCAAATCAATCCAATACTATAAGTTTGCACCATTAAACTTCTTGTAACCAAGGTTTACCGTTTCGGTGCCGATGGGCATGCCGCCCATCACACGAAATGAAATTTCACCGGCACACCGCCGGCGTGCCGCCGAAACGGTGGAAAAATCAAAGAGGGCAAAAAATAGACAAAAACTGGAGTTTTTAGATTTTGGGGAAATTTCGCCAACACGCTGTCACAAATTGCCAATGGTAATTAAAAAGATTTCCGTTTCCCTCCCTCTTTTGCCCGTTTCGCCCCGTTTCGCTCGGCACGCCGCCCCGTTTTGCCGGCACGCCGCAAGAAATGCAAATCATCTATTTTCAACCTCTGAAACGCATCATTAACCTCAAAAAAACGAAATTTACTGTAAACACTGCTTGTAACATGGTCAGATTCTAAAAATATCTCGAGATCATTAAAACCAACAGCAAGTCATCAAACCAAATCAAAGATATCCACAAATTCAGAATTTATTGACTAATTATCAAAGCTATGAAATTTTCAAGATTTTTGAAGGATTGCTACTTAACTATGATCGCACAAACCAAGCCAAATCTTCAACAACAACCAACTTCGATCCCTTTTCCAAACCCAATGAGATCGGCAAGGAAAATCTCCAAAGACTCTTCAAAGACCTAGGCGTAGGATTGCCTTTCTCTTCCATTTTTTTCTTAGCGCAATTGCCAAAACCCAAAAAATAGCATCTCCTAAAAACATGCATGCCCAAGTCCTAATAAAACTCTATTTAGTTAGCAACTTGACCCCAAGCTGCACTTCTCCGCCATGCATCCTCAACTTAACAATAGAATTTAAAGCAAGCGATAAAGATTCATTTACCTTAACCAAGCAACATCAAGCCGATTCGATTCCATGAATATTTCAATATTACCCTTTCTAATAAATTCCTAAATAAAGGAAATCTTAGATTAAAAAATAAACCCCTAAAATTTTCTGATTTATATTAAGTTCCAAATTTTCAGATTAACCTATTTATAATATTTAATAAATATTCAGGATCTCACATTTTACCTCTAACAAATAAATTTCGCCCTCAAAACTTCCAATATCCTTCATTCTTTATAACCACCATGCTTCTATTGTGGAGTCATTACTTCTTCAATGACCCATTTGTTCTCTTCAATCATCACCACAATCCTCAAATAACACTTTAACTCTTACGATTTTCTGCTATTCAAACAAGAAGACCCATATACGCTAGTCAAGAAAATAAATTGCAAATAATAACTCAGAACAGGGTATCATAAACTTTACTACCACCAATCCTTCCAATATATCTGTAGCTATATAAAGGTTGGGGAAAAAATCATGGAGACTCTTCTAGTTAGACATAGCATGCATTAGGGAAATGGCTTGTGGCAAAACATGTTCATAAGATGAGTATTATCAAGATGAGGATGCTAAGATGGACTTGTGGCAAAACTAAGAAAGAAAAGGTAAGAGATGAAAACATTCAAAAGTGGTTAGGCATCTCATGCATTAGGGATAAAATGGAGGACAGTAAGCCAAGGTGGTTTGGAGTTTTGGACATGTAAAGTGGAGACCAAGTGATGCACCTATAAAAAGGTGTAAGAGGCTTCATATTGAAGGGCCTAAGAGATCAAGAAAAAGACCTAAAAAGGCACGGATGAAGTCAATAAAACAAGACTTACAAAAATGTAAATTGACAGAAGATATGATTTTTAACAGAGCGGGATAGAGAAACAGGATTTGTGTCACCGACCACACCTTGGTGGGAACTGGCTTTTGATGATGACGATTAAATCTTGGAATGCCTGGAATACTAGACGAACATTTATTAGATTCCTAAAATGCCACAAAAGCATTCATTAAACTTTTGGTGCCAAATAGGCAAGTATTAAATTATGGATGCTAGTTGGGCATATGTATGTGATCTGAAAAACCTTACAATTGTAAAGGTAGTTACGCATATATCATGAGCATATAGCACGTGCATTGCTGGCATGTTATTGCAAACGGGTTGTATTGATTTTGAATATTATTGCACATATGTCCTTATATGTCATGTAGTGGGTTGTGTGCCATGGCAAACCTAAAGTGACAGAAGGAGCATGCTTGTGTGGCATGGGGTGGCCTGTATGGCATGGCAGGCCAAATCTGGCCAAAGGAAAGCCTACATGGCATGATAAGCCTGTACGAAGTGCCTATATGGTGGCTTGTTTGGCCTAATCAATTAGCTTAGCCTCGTTGTATTGTGATGACCATACATTACTTTTGTGTAAGTACAAGCATAATTTCAATCAATATCATTGCATTGCATAGCATCGTATTGATATTGATTGCAAGATATGAGATTTCAATATTATGCATATTTAATTCATTGTGAACTCTTGTATTACCTTTATAGTAATTGTGTGATTTCGTAGTAAAACTTTGAAAATAATATAAGACTACAAATTATGAGTATTAAAACAAAATATGTTGTGAAACGAGAGGTTCAGTCACATTTTGGGGCTTGACCATTAGTTTCCTCTGAGCATGTGGCATAGGACTCTAGTGGAGCTAGTTGAGGAGCATCTTTGGCTACCACTTAGCCTCTTATTTTTAAGTTCGAGGTAGTTTTATATGAGTTATAATAAAACTTTTGATGTATATGATGTCTATATATACTAACTTTAGATCCTGGACAATGTTTTATGATGATACTGTATATTTATTAGTGTTTAATAACTATTATGAAAAGGAATTAATGTTGAAATATCATAAATATAATAAGATATAGCTTTCAAAATGCTTGTGATACAAACAATGATTTGCCATGGGACCAATGGTCATCTCGAAATGCGTGCCACCGAAGTGTTCTCAAGTTCATGGATTTGAAGGCATGATATTAAGAAATCAGTTTATGTACATATCCATCCAATAATTATCAATGGGTTTAATTACAGATCAATACCTACTCAAACTGATTCTAATTGTCAAGAATCTCATACAATGGGTCTACAAATTAATTCAAGCCCTAATATTGACCTTATGAAGCTCTAAGGGGCTCTTTAACAAAAATTAGTAGATGCAACAATTAAGACCATTGACCAATTTCTTATTACTTCAAACTTCAAAAAGGGGAAAAGTAGCTAGCCCGTTTGTCCCCTTTTCTTTCGAGTCATAGAAAATTCTATGCAACATAAGCAAAGGGGAAAAACATATGGAGCATACCATAAACCTCCTCTATTTCATTTTCTTCTGTTTTTATTTTGCCTTCTTCGGATCTCTCTCTCATCCAACCAATTGATCCCACTCTTTTCCTTTTTATCTTCACCCTAGTTTGTTTTTTTCCATTTTTTTAATCTCTTCCAATTGCTCCTTAGTTGCAATGACCTAGAACTTCAACAGGGATAAAACAACAATTTTACTAACTAGTCTAAATAAAACTCTAATGTTTAATGGGCTTGAAACATTTAAAATCCAATTTATATTGAAACTGAATCTTAAGCAGGTCATTCACCAAGTCGCAAAGCCCATTATTAAGCTACAAGGCGTATTAGTAAAACCCCATTATAAAGAAAACCCCATTTGATTGCTAATGAGCGTGTGGAGAGCAAGCAAAGGTCGGGGGAATCAGGAAATTATGCAAGTTGGATATTGAAAAAGCATATGATCGGATTGAGTGGAATTTTAATGATTCAGCTTTGCATTGGAAAGGATTTGGTGTTCGATGGAGACGATGGATTCGTGGGTGTCTGGAGAAAGTTCATTTTTCCATTCTTGTTAATGGGACAGTGGAAGGCTTCTTCCCTTCTTCGAAAGGTATCCACCAAGGGGATCCTTTATCCCCTTTTCTGTTCACCTTAGTAGCTGAGGTTTTACATAGTTTCTTCTCTAGTGGGGTGGAAGGTAGCTTGATTCAAGGGTTCCAAGTAGGGAGAAGAGGTCCTAGAATTTCCAATCTTCAATTTGCGAATGATAAGCTAATTTTCTTGGAGGATTCTAGAGATCAGGTTGTGTGGCTAAAGAGCATTTTGCATACCTTCCATATGGTTTCAGGATTAAGAGTTAATTGGGGGAAGAGTTCGATTGTCGGGCTAAACATGAGAGAGGGTGATATCTAGGAGGTTAGTCGAATTTTAAGTTGCCAGGTTGCTTCTTGGCCTATGCCATATTTGGGATTGCCCTTGGGCGTCTACCCTCGCAATATTTGCTTTTGGGAGCCAGTTATTGAAAGGGTTGAGAAAAGGCTTGCAATATGGAAAAGGAATTATTTGTCTTTGGGGGGTCGCATCACTTTAATCAAAGCGGTTCTTTCTAATTTACCGGTTTACTTCATGTCTTTGTTCCGTATGTCTAGGCGGGTTGTGGCTATCATTGAGAAAGCTCAAAGAGATTTTTTATGGGAGGGTGGAGGTACAAAAAAGATGCATTTAGTGAGATGGGCAAATGTGTGCATGGAAAAGGAAAAAGGAGGGCTAGGGTTGGGCATGGTAGCTTCCTGGAACTCATCCTTGTTAGCCAAGTGGTTGTGGCGCTTCAGCACTGAACAAGAAAGTCTTTGGCACAAAGTGATTGTCAGCAAATACGGTATTGATGATAATGGACGTTCTATTAATGAGAGGGCACGTCCCTCAAGAAATAGTCCGTGGAAAGCTACCATGGGAATGGCTCCTCTATTTTACCCTCACACTAGAATGTCAATCGGTTCTAGTTGTTCGGTTCTTTTCTGGCATGATCGGTGGTGGGGCAATATTGCTTTATTGAGTCTATTTCCTCGTTTGCTTCTCTTAGCTACCCATCCTCGAGCCTTTGTGGCTGACATACTGTCCATGTCTGGGCCAAGTCTTTCATGGAACCTGGCTTTTAGGAGAGATCTTCGGGACGCTGAATTGGAGGATTTGGCTTCTCTCCTTGATAAGTTGAAGTATGTAATCATCGATTCTTCTTCTGATGATAAGGTCATTTGGTCTCACTCTTCTTCTAGCTCCTATACCTGTAAATCTTTATTTAACTTGCTCAATCGAAGTGTCCATTCTTCTATTGCTCCCTTTTCTGTTTCTCGGTTATGGAAACCCAAGGTTCCCCCTAAGATTAAGGCATTTTTATGGACAGCCATCCTATCCTATACAGGATTAATACGGCTGATCGTCTCCAAAGAAGATGGAAGACGAATGCTTTATCCCCTCACGTGTGTAGTATGTGTATGGAGGCCGGAGAGAGTATTGATCATCTTTTTGTACAATGTCGTTTTGTTAGTTCTATTTGGATGCGCTTGTTTCAGGTGATTAGAGTATCGTGGGTTCCCAAACACTTTCTCAGCTTTGTTCGCTCAATGGAGAATTTGATGGTTGGGGAGCAGGGGTAACATTTTGTACAGGTCCATGCTCCATGCAATTATATGGCATACCTGGTTAGAGCGAAATAACAAGATTTTCCACGACTCTCAGGGGTCTGTGGATCAAGTTTTTGATTCTATTGTAGTGGCAGCAGCTTCATGGTTGGTGGTTCTTCCAGAATTTCGGGGTACTCATGTTGTTGATATAGTGAGAGATTGGCATAGGTGGTGCTTCTCTTCTTCATTGCTAGGGGATGGAAGTGAGTGAATGTGGTTTTAGTTGAGTCTTTGGTGGAAGGTATCCTCTTAGAGGCATATCTTCGTCATTGCCTTTGGAGTTGAATGCCTTATTCAGCTACGTCTCTATTTTTTTGGTTGCTATAGTTGGTCCTTGGATTCATTTTGATGGGGGTGGATCATTTAGTGTTGTATCTCATTGAGGGGAGTTTGTTTTTTGGTGGTGTTATGTCATTGGTTTGGGTTGTCCGTGTAGAAATGTGATGTACATCCTATCTTTTTATATCTATATGATATATACTATCATTACTCATCAAAAAAAAATAAAACCCCATTATAAATGTCTTATATCTATTATTAAGACATTATTTTATTTAATTGGACTGCTGAACATGTTGGCGTTTCTAGACGTGAGAGGAGTTCTAGACAAGTGAGATTGCGGGAGATTGTTTTGGATTTAGGGAGAAGAATATGTTCTACAAAACTTCGGAAAAAGCACACAAGGGGATTAGTTTCAAGAAGAATCCACAATTCAGGTAGGTGGGCCTATAGTCTTTCTTTCAATTGGAGGCTTAATCTTGTAGGATTTCATGTTTTAACCATGATATTGTGAACATACGGTGGATTATAGCTTGTGTTTATGATGATATAGGCAAGTGTTGTAAATCCTCTGTTTTACAAGCATGTTATTGATGGGTGCATATTTCTAAATTCACGTTTTGATGTTCTGAATCTCTGAAAGCACACAAACGTTGTTGGTAGTTGGGAGATGAATGTTTTGGACGTGCAATAATGGGATATTTCAAAAATCTGTATTTATAATTTTATATATAACAATCCTAGGAAAATTTTATATGAGTGTGTTTGATCTTGTGGGACAATATTTCTATGAATTTTGATGTTTGTTTTGGAAATGTCAAGGTCTTAGATTAATCCAAAATAAATTTATGAATGAATAATTAGTTTAAAATTTTCAGAAAGTCAAACTAAATACACAGAAATTTCTGATAGTGCAGTCGATTAATCAATTAGGTTAATTGGTGGATGTTGATTAATCGGAAGACTTATTCGATGGAAACACCTACAGAAGCTTACTCTTGGGTTTATTAATCAAGGATTGAAGATTAACTGGTATAATTAATCGACATACCTTTGGATTAACAGGTGAACTTTGTGATTTATTGACAGAGTTAATTGACGAACTGTGATTAATCAAAGATGTAAGTTCGATTAATCGACCAACCCAGAATTTTGAAATTTGCAGTTTTGATGATTTTTACTAGTCTGAACATTCATATTACATATATATGTCTTAAGTTTTTAGTTTTTGGATTATTATTGACTGCTTAGCATGTTAAGTTTATTTTATTCATGAATTTTTTTTTACGATTATTTTTAGTTTTTGGTTTATTTTATTCATGAATTCATTGATCATTGTTACACATTATATCACATTGCATATTCCGCAATGCGCTCATTCTTGTTTTGCATTCATAGCAAATAATGAGTATTAATATTGCATTATACACGTGAAAGAGTGATGTGTGAGGATTAGTATCCAACAGTCGTCAAAAACTCCATATACATCAACTGAGGTGAAACCAACCAGTGTTTACAATTTCTTCTTTTTTTTTTCTTAGTTGGCGATGCGTTTCAAAGCTAGAAAATTTTCCAATTTACATTTCAGGCAATTTTTTGCGGCGTGCTGGCAAAACAAGGTGGCGTGCCAAGCGAAACAGGTGAAATTGGCGAAACAGGGGAGGGAAACAAAAAAGTTCTTGAAATTTCATTGCCGATTTTTGGCGGCATGCCGGCAAAATTTCTCCAAAATAAAAAATAAAAAAAAATCCCAATTTTTTCCTTTTTTGACTTTTCCAGTGTGCCGGTGAAATTTTGTTTCGTACAATGGGCTGCCACCCATTGGCACCGAAATCGTAAACCTTGAATCCAACAAACCTGTCTAAAATTTTTAACCCCACATTTCATGGTGAGGGTTTCTACAGCACACAAGGTCCAACTTATTGGATGTAGATACTTGTGAACCATGACTAAGGATAGTCTGGTATGTGACTGTAGATGTGACCGAAATCTTGTTTTGGAGTCAAACTGTCATAGTGATGTTGTGAACATCTACAAGGGTATTCCCCTTTCAAAAAATAGTGTCTCGACATTATTCTCAGATCAGCTAAATTCTGTAGAACTGAGATGTAAACATAGAATACGGTAAAGAGATTCTATATTTCCAGTATGGGAGGAACATACAGTCAAAAGTGCTTGGTGCCTGGGGATCTCTAGAATAGGATTCACATTGACTTAGCAGCTGTAAGTGGTTGGAGGGAAGGACTAACAAAACTCTGTAATTGTTCCAATGGCATAGGAATCAAACCAGCTATAATAGGAATAAATGCATGTCATCTGGTTACACACGAGTTTACATGTTTTGCAGTTTCTATTTCACATAGATATTATGATTAGGGTATTAATGGATCCTAGGATCATGTAGTTGTTTTAGATTCATTATCATCATCATTGTGCATATGTCTATTCATGTTAATTATATTCATTAAATGTTGTTTTATTGTTGTCTGGGTGTATATTCTACAAGTTAAAATTCTTATTGAGACTGTGATTGTAGGATGAAGACTACTAAGCATTGGTAACTCCTATATTTTGCAAGTACCTAAGTATATGGGGTTCAAGAGCATGACATGGCTTAGGAGTAGACTCGTATTTATTCGTCATTACTTGATGCCAGGTTCATCCACTTAAAGTAGAATAGTAGATAGGATGCTGATTTATTTGATAATTGGATGATTAGATTATTATGTCAGATTAAATAGGTATATTTGTCACTGAAATTCGATAGGTTATAACTTATATTTTACGCTTTCGATTATAATATAATTTCCATTGTAGACTCTAATATAACATTATTTTATTTGGTTTTGGTTTAAAGTGCAAGATCTCAGTATTTTTCTTATTTATGATGGTGATTTTTACATCTGTGCACATGATATAGGGAAAATCTGCTTTGATTTCCAAACGCACCTTGAAATCACCAATTAATATGGTTTCAATGATTTCATTTCATTGGCACTTTTTACTAGTAGTGATGACCCTTCCACCCAATGTTTACAATTTCGCCGGCATGCGTGCCTATGGCAGCATGAAATCGAGCACGTATCGTGCCGAGTCTCACTTATGCAGTCGAAATGGTCCTTTTTAGGGCCATTTCAAGGGAAATGTCGCTGGCAGTGACATTGCCCACCCATTTCCCCCTATATTTTTGTGATTTCTTCCCAATTTCTTCCCCTAAGTAGTTGGATCTTGCGGATTGAAGAGCTTTTTGGAGTTTGGAGGCATCCTACACTACACCAAGTCTACATGAAAATCTGAACATTTGGCTTTACTAATTGAGGTAAAACTTGATTTTTTCATTCATTTAACTCAAATCTTATCCAATGTCCATGATTTTTTAGTATGTTGGTTAACAACACCCAATCTATTGATAGGTGTTGTTATTTTTTTTTCTATAGAAAATATTTTTTTAATTATTGAGTACGAAAATTACTAAAAAATTAATTTTTAATTATGGAAAAGTATGTTTTTTTAGAAATTAAGATTATAATTGTGTTATAAAGTGTATATAAAAAATATAGAAGCTAAAAAAACAGAATGTAAGGATGCATAATTTAATAGAATAATTTAATATTATATTTTAATTAATAATTAGATAAAAAATAGCAAAAATTAGTAGAAAAATAGGAGAATCTATACGATTCTATCATAGTGTAATTGTATATGTTCTAAGTTCAAACTTCTAACAAATGTCTTTTTTTTCTGATTTCCAATTTTTAAAGGTGAGTTGGAAGTCAAACTTGGAACGATGGCAGGCGAAAGGGATCGGAAGGAGGATATTGGGTGGAGTCACGGTGAGCAATACATGGGGCCACGAACAAAATCAAAGTGCAATTATTGTGGGCAAATTATTAGGGGTGGGGGAGTAACAGGATTAAAACAACACTTGACACATGGATATAAAAATGTGGCAAATTGTAGTAATGTGCCACCTGAGGTGAAGAAGCATATGAAAGAGCATCTATAGGCCTTTACTTCAGGGAGAGCAGATAAACGAGCCCGGGATGAGGATTTGAGGATGAGGCTAGGAGGGTCGTGCTATGGACCTTGTTGATGATGAGGATGGTTATACACCCTACCCTCCTGAAATTGAGACGCCAGAAGAGAGGAGACACTTTCGTGATTAGTGGCAGGCTCATATGGCAGTAGAGAGAGAGAGATTGGACTCAGAGAGACGTGGATTTACTAGAGGAGCTGGGACATCTGGTGATCAGCCTTCAGGATCAGGCAGTGCATCACTGAGGAGGACACATAGTACAAGATTGCCAAATCCTCCTGTAGAGTCGTCACTATTCAAGGGCAAAGATTCAAAGCAGAGGCGCATTCAGGATATGTTTAGTGGAGGCAATGTGAGAGAGAAGATGGGAAATTTTATTTCCAACTTCTTTGTATTCAATCACATCCATGCAAATGCGGCCTCCTCGCCACACTTTAAGAATATGGTGGATGCAATTCAGCAAGCAGGTAGAGGAGTTTTACCCCCCACCCCTCGTGAAATAATGGGGAAGCACCTTGATGAGGAGGAGGAGTTACGAAACTATATAGAATAGCTTAAGCTATTTTGGGAGGAGTTTGGATGCACTATAATGTGCGATGGCTGGATAGGTCTGACCAAGTTCTCTATCATAAATTTCATGGTTTATTGTAAGGGTCAGGTAGTGTTCTTGAGGTCGGTGGATGCATCTGATAAGATTAAAGATGCAGATTGCATTGCTTCCTTGTTGAGAGAGGTTATTAAAGAAGTTGGGAAAAAGAATGATACGCAAATTGTTACTGATAATGGGGAGAATTATAAGAAAGCTAGCTTGATGATACAAGAGCGGTATCGGCTCTATTGGACTCCTTGTGTAGCCCATCGCATAGAACTTATGTTAGAGGCTATTGCAAAGAGAAAGACTGTACAGCGTACACTTGTTGATGCTAGGATTATGACGACATTTATCTATAATCATTCCATAGTCCTTGCCATGATGAAAAATGCATGTAATGGCAACATAGTCAAGCTTGGGATTACACGTTTCGCCACTGATTGATTACATTGCCTTAGATAGTATACAGTGACACAAGAATGGGCTAAGAGCCATGTTCACATCCACCACCTGGACTAGCTGCCACTTGAGTCGTACATCCATGGGTAGGAAAGAAGAGGATCTTGTCCTCTCTGCTAGTTTTTGAGAGAGTTTTGAGGGCAGTGGATAGTGATGCATACCCTACTCTAGGGAGCATATATGAATCCATGAGATTAATGAAAGACGCCATACAAGAAGCATCTCCCAGCTCTTACAAATGGGTCCATAAAATCATCGATAAGCTGAGGTTCGACACATTAGAAAATTCTCTCCACCGTGCAGGTAAGTTTCTACTTTCTAGTATTTGATAATTTCATACTTTTATTTCATGTTTTATATTATTTTTAACCCTTGTAACATATGTTGCTTATGGAATGGCAGCCCATTATCTTAATCCGAAGTAATTTCGCTCTCAATGGCTATGGACACGTAGTGAGTTGCGTGGAGCTGTTGACGATGTTTATGCCAAATCATTCCCCAAGTCAAAGTCAAAGGAGACGTTTGGAAATGAGGTAATTAGTTACACATTATTTTAGTTTTAGATTCATATTACAATACAAGTTTCTTTAATATATTTGTATTCATATTTTGTATTTTGTAAAGCTTCTTATGTACTGAGATATATTGGGCTCTTTCGGTTGGCAAACAACTATTGAGTTGAGGTCGAGGATGATGCCATGTAAGTAGTTAAAATATAAAATAAGCATTCACTATATTGTAAACTTGTAAGTTTGTTTTTACTTTTTAATAAATATTTTGATTCGTGCCATTAAATGGTTCTACAAGTGAGTGGTGGGCTATGTATGCCACAGATGCTCTAGCACTCTACAAGGTGGCATGTTGAGTGCTAGCGCAGACTGAATCCTCATTGGCATGCGAGAGGAATTGGAAAACTTTTACCCTCGTCCACACGAAGCAAAGAAAACGACTTACATATGAGAAGTTACAGAAGCGTGTGTTCTGCCACTACAACATAAGGTTGAAGCAGAATCAGATAGAGATTGAGATGAATAACATCACTTCAAAGGACCCCTTAGATGCCATATATAGTGCTATGGATGAGGATGATCCATTTACAAAGTGGGTCAAGGATTCCGAGTTGGATTTGCCAGACGGTCGACCAAATGCAAAGATTGCTATGGCAGCAGCTGATCTAGGCATTGATGTTGATGCAGTGATGGATGAGGAGGTTGGACCTGAGGGCAGTTTAAATTCTTTCGATAGATTGATTAGCGTTGTTCCTAGAGTAGCTAGGGCGAGAGGGAGTGGGACAGAGCCAGAGCCACAGCACGATTCAGATGATAGTATTCGCTATGGTGGTGGTGGTGATGAGTTTGAGGAGAGCAGTAATGATGATGGACATGGTGACGAGGAGGAGGGTGATGATGATGACAATGGTGATGGTGGTGATGAGGAAGATGATAGTGGCGATGATGCTCCAAGAGGAGGAGGGGGGAGGAGGGTCTTCGTACACGCCTCACTTAGGATTTACTAGGGAGATCTAGTTTGATCATACCACCCAGGATGGAGACCATGGTCGTTGGCAGCAAGGGATGGGCCTTTAACCATTTCATTATCAACAGAAGGGCAAAGGGAAGAAGACCATGGGTACTGAGGATGAGAGTTCATTATCTTATCAGTTTGGGTCATTAGACGTAAGTTATAGAAAGGAAGGGGGATATGGTGTGGGTAGTAGTGGTAATATTGTAGAGGATCTTTTTTCTTATATAGTTATACCCTCATATCCACCACCTATGCCCTCATATCAGCTAGACTCATATGGATATGAGTCATATCTACCAGTGGTACCACCAGGTCCACCACCACCACCATGCATGTCATATTACCCTTGGTATCCACGTTTTGGGATGCTTACTTCTATTAGTATTGAGGAGTATGAGAGGTATATTCGAGATTTTCAATCTTTTTACCAGTACACTATGACATGGGAGCAATATTTCCAGTATATTGAGCGATCGTTGTACCATCGGCAAAGAGGAAGCGGCGACAACGATGATATTCAGCCAGGCAAACACTCGATGTGGATGTGATGTGTGGTTGATTTGATACTTGACTTGACACTTGATTTGTTTATTTAGTATTTTATATGTACATGTCACAATGTGAATTGTGAACATTGGAATTTGATTTTCTAGTTCATTTATGCCAATTTTCTTCTTCTTATGTTTTTTTAGGGTTTTCATTCATAATTGTACATTAATAATGCTTCAAGATATAAAAAATAAAAAATAAACCTCAAATTGAATAATTTGAGGTTTCTAGCGAAATCTAAGAAAATTTCCCAGATTTTGCGGCATGCCCAGCAAAATTTCTCCGGCATAAGAAATTCAAAACCTTGCTTCCACCTATGAGGATGCACTTAACAGTCATGAGAAAAGTAAGTGAATGCAGGCTATGTTGGAGGAAATAGGGTCGTTGGAAAATAATGATACTTGGAAACTAATGGAGCTTCCTAAAGGACAGAAAGCAGTTGGATGCAAGTGGGGTGTATAGGAAGAAGGAAGCAGTATCAGAAAATAAAGAACAAAGATTTAAAGGCTCAACTAGTGGCAAAGGGCTATTCACAAAAGAAACGGATAGACTAGAATAAATTATTCTCTTGGGTTGCAAGGCATACTTTTACCAAGGCAATGCTCGCTTTAGTAGCTAATTATAATATGAAATTGGAACATCTTGATGTAAAGACCACCTTTCTTCATGGTCATATGGAGGAAGATATTTACATGGAGCAACCAGAATGGTTTATCCAACCCAAAAAAGAGCACCTTGTCTATAGATTGAAAAAGTCATTTTACGGGCTAAAGCAGTCTCCATAGCAATGGTACAAGAAGTTCAATTCCTACATATAGCTGTATTTACTTTAGAGTTCTTGAGGATGGTTCATATGTTTTCTTGATGTTCTACATTGATGATCTGTTGAATATTGCTAAGAACATGGAAGATATTCAGAAACTAAAGTCCTACTTGAGCAAGGCAGTTGACATGAAGGATTTGGAAGCTACCAAGAAGATACTTGAAGATTTGAAAGGACAAGAGGGCTGGAAAGTTATGGGTCACCACAGAAATATGTTGAGAAAGTCTTGGAAAGGTTCAGCATGGCTGCATGCGTAGTGCTAAACTAGTGAATACTCCGTTGGCAAATAACTTTAGGTTGTCAACTGACCTATGCCCAATGATAGAAGAGGAACTTAAAGACATGTCAGGAGTGCCATATACTACTAGTCTGGTGGGTGTCTAACATATGCAATTGTTTGCACCATACCAAATTTGGCACGTACAGTGAACATGGTTAGCAATTACATAGAAAATCTAGGTAGAAAGCATTGCCAAGTAGCAGTATTTACAGTCCAAAATTTCATTTTTTTGGAGTTGGTGATGCATTTCCCAGGTGTAAAATCACTAATTTGTGTTTCTATCAATTTTTTGTGTCGTGCAAGCAAAATGGGGCGGCGTGCCAAACGAAACGAGCAAAATGGGCAAAACAGGTGAGGGAAATGAAAATTTCTTGAAATTTCCATTGGCGATTTGTGGCGGTGTGCCGGTGAAACGAAGCAGCGTGCTGGCAAAATTTCACCAAAATAAATAAAAAAAAATCTCAGTTTTTGTCTTTTTTGACCTTTCCAACATTTCAGCAAAATGCTAGTAGCGTGCCAGCGAAATTTCGTTTCGTGCAATGGGTGGTACACCCATCAACACAACAGTAAGCCTTGCCAAGTGGTCAAGTAGATCTTGAGGTTCTTGAAGGGCACAACAAGTTATGGCATATTGTTTAAGAAGCACCATGCATCTCTTTCGGTCATGGGATATGTGGATTCAAACTATGCAAGAGATATGGATGACAAGAGGTCTACTATAGGATAATGTGTTTACACTAGCAGATGGGCCAAAGTAGAAGCAGAATATATGGTAGTGACCGAGGTTGCAAAGGAAGCATTATGTTTGAAGGAACTGATCCAAGAACTTGGGGTGTTGCAAGTTGCAACATGTAGTTCAGCTATATTGTGACATTCATAGTGCAATTTATTTGGCAAACCATTAGGTATATCATGCGAGAACATAGATGTGAGGTTTCACAAGATAGGGGCTGATTTCTAGAGGTGAATTGGTGTATTTGAGGAGATTCATACTTTAGAAAATGTCTTCGATATATTGACAAAGATTGTTCCCTCAAACAAGTTAAAGCATTGCTTAGACTTGGTTAATGTTTCTAGATGCTGAAGAGAGAGATGCCCCAAGCCTTATTTGTTCGAGGTGGAGGCATTTTCAAGGTGGCTGAGTATTCACCAGGGTGGAGATTATTCGACTGCAGCTCATACTTACAGCTGAGTCCAACAAGGGAGGGGCCTCTCTCCACAGGAGAGGCCCCTTCCCTATATAGTTAAACATGTTTGTGGGGGGTTTGAACCAATGTGCGAATGGGTGTAGTGTGGAGACCTCCCTTTCTCCCCCCCCCCCCCCCCCCCCCCCCCCCCCCCCCCCCCCCCCCGGCACTCTGTCCCTCTCCCTCTCTCAATCTCGGACACAGGCATATTGCTGAACCAAATAAATTGTTTGTGCAGTTTTCTTTTGATCTTTCTTTGCTATCACAAAGTTAATCTCACAACACCTACAATATGCTACTGCAACTATTCTTTAGGTGCAACAGTTTGATTTACTCTTTTTATCCTGTTACACTAACCTCTAGCCATCATGTTAGTCTTAAAAAACTTTTCTTTGGGAAATTCACCTCCCCAACAAAGTCGCCACAGAAAATGTGGGTGATTTCTTGTTAAGTCACGTGCACATGTGTGTAGTTTCTATTTAGCTAGCTATCTTGCCGTTGATGTGGCTTCTATCTCATAATTGGGGTCAAAGAGGCAAACTCGCTCATTGGCCTAAACTGCTATGCTGCAGCCGTTGCCAATCAAAAAAAGTGTTGAACCTCTTCTTCGGTCGTCTGTCATCACCTCTTGTCTATCAAGAGATTCTGTCGCATATTATAAAAGAACAGCTCGTGCCCTTCTTCCATAATATAAAATATGATACACACACACACACATAAGTGTGTAAAAAAAAGAATATAATTATTTATATATACATATACATATATTTGTACTTAACAATATATGTTTATAACTATTATCAATAATAATATATCATTATCATTACTTTAATATTATTTTTTTAATTATTATATTATTTAATATATTTTTATAATTTGTATGGATTTTTTGAATTTTTGAGGGATTTTTTGGCACAGCAACATGAAAAATGCAACACGAGTGGCGTGTAGGCGAAATTTCAGTGAAACCGCACCTGAGACACTGAAATAGCATTGAAACCAGCATGGCAAACCTTGAATAGGATTTATGTTGTTGACCAATTAAGACAATTCATTTGGTTATGGACTAATTGTTTGAACATATTATATTCTATTAAAACAGTTAGAACAACGCAACATTGCATGATTGGGTCTACTGAAAGACTCCTTAAATCAAAAGCTTTCCGCTAGGTAATAAGATGTGATAATAGATACGAATAAATGACTATGAACTATCAGTATAAGGTTGTCTAGAGTCTTTAAAGACCACATGCAATTTGAAGACCTATAAGGCAATTGTGAGAAAATATATGTACCCATTGAAGGATCTAAAAGGACAAGAGGAAGACCATGAACCTAGATAATGCTATTTAGAATGGATTTAAGACCACATGCAATTAGAATGATTGAAGATATGGCTTTTGAATTTGGAATGAAGCATGTCGATATTCTTATTATAGTGGTTCGACACAGCCCGTGGATATCTATGAAGTCTTTAAAACCCTAAAGTAAAGAAAGTCATAGCTCACAAGGTTGAAGAAGACTTCAATAAACTAACTTGAAAGAACTAACTCCTAAATTATCCTCATCATATAGTTGTTGTATATAAATATATGATAAGCCTTTGAATTAGATATGGCACTAATCCCATAAGTTCTGAAGTCACAGCATTCCCAAGAATCAAATATCCACATTAAAGACTTTATTAGGCTACCAATTTAGCTAAGATAATCACTAGACATCTTGGATGTAAATGTCTGTGTGTGGATGAGCTTTCAGGTGAAACCCTGAAAAGTCAATTTTCCATAAATTAAGTTCTAAAAAGGAGCTTATGCATATAAGAGTTTTGTACCACTTATTATAGTAAACAATACAAACTGTAGATAAATCTTTTTATTACGCAAGAATTAATACAAATGTTACACAGTAAAAAAATGTGGGACTGAATTTGGACTCTCTTTAGCCATTTTCTTTCAACAGTCTCTTAAATTTTAGTAATCTTTATACTCAAATAATCTAAACTTTAATTCTTGAGCAAAATAAACTAATACAATAGAGCCATGTTAACTCACTTGTCCATTCAATTCAAGAGCTATGTTGGGACAATATAAAAAGAGGTAATAACCTCTCCGCAAAGCTAGGTACTTGAAATCCTTGTGGAGTATCTTTGGGAATGCCTCTAACAACTCTATTGCACCTTCTTCTCTGAAACATTGTAATTGGTTTAACATTAAACCAAAAAGGAATTTGATTCTCATATGTTAATTTATGGAATCATCCCCAGCCTCTTATCTTGAACCTTGGTCCTAGCTTTCGCATTAAAAAATCAATCCCTAAACCTTGGTCCAAAGTTCATTCTCATTATCTCTTAAAAATCCTCTATAAAACCTCATGTTGTACACAATTTTGTCCAATTTTGCCAACACCAACAACACACACGCACCAATCCTCTCTCTCTCTCTCTCTCTCTCTCTCTCTCTCTCTCTCTCTCTCTCTCTCTCTCTCTCTCTCTCTCTCTCTCTCTCTTCTGTAACAAGTGAAGTTACATTTTGCACATGGAAGAAGACATTCATCAAATGAAATTGTTTAAATTAAAGAAACAACAATGGCAATACCTCATAGCTGGCAATAATTTTTGATATTTTTGTACGACGAATGGATGATACATATTCTTCAATATCACGACAAAGCTTCTCCCGAATTTTTGAAGCATCCCAATCAGATTCTTTCACAATAGCATCTAGAAAATGCAAGTATGTCATGAGTGAAGAACTGAAAGTTAACAACTAATGACCTTTTGCTACAATAATCAGACAGACCTAATTCTTCTTCATGAAAACCTTCACTTCATAAAGTTATCACAAGGTGAAGACAGTATATATATATATATGAAACCATTAAATATATGCACATTTGCTTAGATCCCTTGTGCAATGAACAGGCAGCAATAGATAGGAACTTCAATTTCCTAATTCAAGGCTCTCATGTATTGAGAACTGCAACATCCATGAATTATTATTATTATTTTTTATGATAGAAGATTTCATTAAAACAGAAAAAAAAAAAAAAAAAAGGGATACGGGAATACAAACAGTCAATAAAAAAATGGACTGAAAAGAACATGCAACATCCATGACATTTGAATATCACAATTAAATAACACTGGGATGAAATAATAGAACCCAAGCCAATATAAGATACTAAGCAGCATATCATTTGACAAGTAAATATTAATTATGATGTGGATATCAAACAAAGATATAATAGGTGCATGTATTTACGTATGTATATACACAAGCATGAGTACAAACACACACACATGCACACGTGCTTTGATAGAAAGTGTGATAATCTTTTGGTTTTCTTCGTCCTTATTGTTTGGGGGAGGTGAGCTAGAGAGAGAACCCACACTTGAGATGTCATGACCTAGAACCAATCTATAATTAAGTCTTTTTGCCACTTAATTTAATTAAATAATAAATAACAAAGTCTATTGGACCTAAGTTAGCGTATCAAAATTTGCCCATTGGATTGGGTTCAGCCCATTGGGACACTAAGGGTGTTTCAGCAGAAGCACCTATTTAAAGAAACACTAATTCAAACCTAACTATAAGTATTATTATTAATGGTTTTATTATATTATCTAACAATATTTAGAAGTGGACATTTGATAGAGTAGAGGGTATTTTAGAAAACTCAATCAATTAATGAAACCCTAAACCCAGTGGTATATAAAGGCGTAATGTTTTATTTTAATTATTGATTGGGAGAGAAATAAGAGAGAATTCCACACGTGTAACTCTGGAAGTTGAATGTGCAGATCCTGATTTACTGAAAAGCAATTGAAGAAAAAAAATTCTTCACACGAGAGGTAGGTCAATATTCTAGGGAAAGGCCTTGGTTTGCCATGGTTGAGGTTGTAATGTCCTAAGGTGGGTGAAGAATAGTACCAAAAGCCCTTGATTTGCCATGCATCAGTTGCGGCTGGCTCAGTTGCTGGTGTGTGACAGTGTGAGATGAACATTTTTGTGGCACCCTGTAGTGCTTTCTTAGTCAAGTTCTCTGTTTCCTGCTGGCCCTCATGTAAGCCCTATCTATTTATATGGTGACTTTCATCAAAAATAAATAAAAAGGTAGGTTGATTTTACATACTTCTTTTTGGTGATTTTAGATTTGTGGAAGAACCAAGAATGGATCTCTAGATGATATTTGTTGAGTTCTTGATATTATTTTCACTGAGATATATGATTTACATGTTTTTGCATGCAGTAATTGAGTTCTTTTTTATATGAATCATGAAAGATATATTAAAACTTAGAAGGAGAAAAAAGTACAGAACCCATGAGATATGGGAGAAAAGGAAAGAAAAGATAGAACAAAAAACAGACAAAAACCAGCCAGTAGGGACACTCCCCGGGGAGAAACAAAACAATAGAAATCTGAAAACTGATATAGGTTACTCCAAAAAAGAAACAGTAGCCCAATCCCACACAATGTCAGATGATGGGACCGATCTAAACTCCTTTCTGGTACTAACCCAAGCCGCTGCCAAAATAAAGATTTCTTCATGAATCATTTGCCTTACCGCAGTACCTCCATCGAAAATGCACCTATTCCGGGCTCTCCAAACCAGCCACATGGTAGCACACCAAACAGCTTGATACATCAGCTTTCCCTTTCTCTTGAGAAAGGGGAACCGCCACTGATAAGAAAAATCAGAGATTATTTTAGGCTGAACCCAGCTCACTTCTAGCAGCCCCAGTAAATAAGACCAAATAGCTGAAACCAATTCACAATGTAAAAAGATGTGATCCACCGACTCCTCCCCTTTGAGGCTAAGTATGCAAACATTAGGCAAAATAGCAAAGCCCTTCATTCTTCTTTGAAGATTATCAAGAGTATTAGTACCATTATGAAGAGCAATCCAAAGGAAAATAAGGACTTTGAGTGGGGCAGGAATGTGCCAGATAAAGGATGGAGAGAAAGACAGGGGGCCAACATTACTCCTCGAGCACAAATGGGTAAAAAAGGAGCATGTAGAAAAAAACCCACAGGATGACAAAGACAAGGAGCGTGAGTCTAACACAGTTGAATCCAAAGAGACATGATTCAACTAATCTAATAGGGAGCCTAGCTCCTCCATTTCTAGAGGACTTAGCTCACGACGAAATTGTTGATTCCAAGACAAACCCGTAGAATCGCAAGAGAGAATATCTGAAACAAGAGGGTGGGGCAATGAACGAGTACAAAACAACCTGGGATAGGTAATGGAGAGGCTTGACGAGCCCCACCACCAATCCTCCCAAAAACTCAAAGAGGAGCCGAAGTGAAGAATATACTTGACCAAAAGATAAAATTGAGGCACAAGAGTGGAAATCGCTTTCCAAGGACTACCACACCGGTTGCTAACCTTCGGATTGATATCACCACCAATGCTTCCCTTTTTCCCCTCCAAATCTCTTAAGCCACTTTGCCAGAATGGCAAAGTTCCTAAGATATAGATTACCCAAGCCTAAACCCCCCTGATGTTTGAGTAGGTAAACTTTACTCCATCTAACTAAGTGATCCTTTTTTTATTCATTTCCCTCCCAAAGAAAATCCCTTCGCAGTTTCTCTACCACACTTATCACCTTTTTTGGGGCTCGAAAAAGAGACAAATAGTACACAAGCAGATTCATAAGGGCTGCCTTGATAAGAGTTGCCCTTCCCCCTAAGGAAATGTAATTCCTTTTCCAAGTGGCTAATCTCTTTTTCATTTTCTCCACAATAAGATCCCAAAACCTAACCACATTCGGCTTAGCTCCAAGAGGGAGGCCAAGATAGGTAATCAGCCATTCTTGTGATTGACAACCCAACATAGAAGAGCATTCTAAAAGGGTTTCTGAATCTACCAAGATTCCTAACATTTTACTCTTAACCAGGTTCACTTTAAGCCCAGACAGGAACTCAAAACAATGTAGCAAGCACTTAGTCCAAAACACCTGTTTTTAAGAGGGCTCTAGAAACACTATGGTATCATCTGCAAATTGCAAATTGGAGACAGGCACTTTTCAAACTTCAACTTTTAAACCACTAATAATTCCAGCACTTTCCCCCAAAGAGAACAATCGACCAAGGACATCACTAACCAAGATAAATAAAAATGGGGATAACGGATCCCCTTGTCTTAGTCCACAAGATGCTGGAAAGAACCCCTCCACTGACCCATTAATAATGAAGGAGAAGGATACATTCTGAAGACACTCCCTTATCCATTTGCACCATCTATGTCCAAACCCTTTCCATCTAAGCACTGAGTCCAAAAAACCCCACTCCACCCGATCATAGGCCTTCTCCAAATCTAATTTGCAACAAATACCTGAAATACCTGACCTAAAACACTCCTCAATGCACTCATTTGCCACTAGGACGCTATATAAATTTTGATTACCCTTGGCAAATGCACTTTGATTTTCTAAAATGAGCAAACCCACCACCTCTTTCAATATCAAGGACAAAATCTTTGCAATGATTTTGTAAAAGCTAGTTGTCAAACTAATTGGACGAAAATCCTTGACATCAACAGCACCATGGCACTTAGGGATAAGGCAAAGGAATGAGGCGGTTGTCACCTTATTGATGATACCAAATTCATGGAATTCCTTAAGCACTTTTACAAGGTCCACACTTACGACATCCCAACACTCTTGAAAAAAGGCCATGGTAAAACCATCCGGCCCAGACGATTTATCTTTCCCTAACAAGAATACCGCCTTTTTTACTTCCTCCGCATCAAAACCTCTTTCCATCCAACATCTTTTTTCCTCATTCAATTTAGGACATTCCAAATGGTCCAAGTTAAAATTGAACATTTCATCGGAGGAAAACAAGGCTGAATAGAATGACTTAAACCCCTCTACAATCTGATTTTGATTTTTCACTAATCTTCCATCCACCCTCACCTGGTTTAATGCATTTTTCTTTTTTCTTCCATTCATTATTCGATGAAAGAACTTAGTATTCCCGTCACCCTCTTTAAGCCATTGGATTCGAGATTTTTGTCTCCAATTAATTTCCTCCAATCTAATTGTCTCCTCCAGCTTCCTTTTAAGATCCTTCCTACAATTCAACTCATCACACCTCAAATTTCTAACTTCCTCCTCTCTATCTAACTTATCAATCGATTCCATCAGCATTTTCTTCTTTTTAGTGACACAACCAAAGACATCCCGATTCCATATCTTTATTTCATGCCTCAAAAACCTAAGTTTGCTCATAAAATTGAAGCCTTCCCATCCCTCTCTTCTATGGGAAGCTTTCGACCACCATTTCATAACTAACTCTTTAAAAGACTTAGCTTCCAACCACATATTTGCAAATCTAAATGGGGGATTACCTTTTCAAGAAGAAGGAGAAGTAGACATCACTATAGGGGTATGGTCCAAAACCATTCTTGAAAATGAGGACAACTTAGCATGTGGAAACTGATCCTCCCAATCAGTAGAAACCAAAGCTCTATCCAACCGACTACAAATTGACCTTTCTTGCATATTAGACCAAGTATATTTGGCTCCCAACAGATATAAGTCTACTAGCTCATGTCTATTCATGAAGCCAAGGAACTCTCTCATACTTCTAGAGATCCTATTACAACCTTTCTTCTCCTTTACTTCTTTTATGACAATAAAATCCCCCATGATGCACCAAGGAAGCCTCCACTAGTTCCTCACCATATCCAGCTCCCTCCAGAAATTACCTCGATTGAAAGCCCTTGGAGGACCATACACACCTGAAAGCAACCATTCGAACCTAGACTCGACACACCTAAAGAGAATGGATAATGAAAACTGTCCAATTTTGCTATCGACCAACTCAACAACATCCAAATCCCAAACAATGATGAGACCTCCTGAACTGCCAAGAGAGGGGTTAAATAACCAACCCCTTTTGTTACTTCCCCAAAGGTAAGTAACCAATCTTTCTGAAAAGGATTCCTTCTTTGTTTCCTGAACAATGAGAATGGTTGGAGCAACCACTCTACGAGCCTCCCTAACCGCCCTTTTTTTCTCAAGGCCCCCCAAACCTCTAACATTCCAACTTAAGATCTTAATCATGGAATAACAGAATCAGCACTCCTCCCTCCAGCTCTCTGCCCACTAGATTTGTACTGGACTGAGCATTCTCGCTTTTTTAATTCCCTAGACAGATTCTTACTTCCCTTGTTCTGCCCTTCCTTCTTCCTTCTAAACCTATCCACTGCCTCTCTAACCGACACTAACTGGCCAGTTTTTTCCCTAACCTCCAGCTGAAACATCTACTGTATCTGTTCCATTCCCTCCCACTAAGAGTTTTCACCCTCACTTCCCAATCTTAAATCAAGTCTAGCACTCCCACTCGCAGGGCCACTAGGCAGGTGCACGGTATCTTCTAAACCCTGACCAATCTCAGCACAAGAAATACTAGGAGATCTAGGTATGGGAACTAGGGACTCTGTGGCATTCACAACACAAGCATCGGCACAATGTAAATTTGGACAATAAACAATCCGACGAAGAGCTCTTCGGGGCATACCTAGATACTGCAATGAATCCGAGAGGGAAAAAGGAAGAGGCGCAAGGTCATAAAGGGGACTAGATTCACTCCTGCCTTCTTGCATCCCAATACTCCTGATAATCTAGAAATTAGTTGGAAAATGACCAGCAACCGTGCCCTCTGTTGATACTGCTCTCGATTGAGAATACTTGTCGAAATTTAAGGATCCATTCTCTTCACATCCTTCCTCGTATAGGGAGTGGTCTGAAATCGCGACTTGAAGACTCTCATCTGTCAACAGATGGTGAGACCCAACCAACGCGAGCTCGTCATCTTCGTATGAGGAGAAAATCCTGCAAAGACCATCCATTTCATTCTCCCAACTTGACGCATCTCCTTGAATCGAAGAACAAAAGTCTTCGTCGACAGATTTTTGACGTACGTGAATCGGAAAGTCTCCATCCTCTATAGTTTCTCCAGACACCACTGTCAAAGAAATCAATGATTCCACTGGATCTTCTCCTCGACCAACGGCGTTAGATTGTAACAACTCAGGGGAAACATGGGTTGTCATAAGACTAGAAGAGACATCTGAATGGAGAAGAAGACATTGAAGCTCTTGTGAAATCAACTCCCGCAACACTTGTACTTGTTTCTCCGGCATCTTTGGGGGAGAAAGACTATTCCAGATAGAGACGACGTCTTTCGCATTTGAACTTAACGGAGACTTGAGCTTCAACTCAATTTCCAGCGGTCACCCCTTCTCAGACTCCATTCTTGTCACAATCGGAACAGTTGGGAGAAGCCCCTAGCGAAAGCTATGATGTCAAGTAACCCCAAGTCTCTATTCTCCACTAAAGTGATGGTTGGAGGCCTCCAGGCCCATATGATCTTCAGTGGATAGACACTCGTGGCCCAGCCCAGAAGCTTTAAAATTTGAAGGCGATGGATTCAAATACGACTTGAGCTGTATAACATTTGTCAATGTTGTTTCCTGTACACCTGCCGCCCTGCAGATCACAGGTGATGTAACGGCCCCTTTTCCTTTCTCCGCACATGTAGGGGAACTTGCCATGTCATTGTCTTCTCCAACCACCTGATTTGAACCCAGAGTTCTCCCAAAAGAAAATTTAGCACCAGTGTGAATGTTCAGATATAACTCAAAAGCACAACTCCCATCCCAAAGACAGATCATCCGAGGTATTCGTCTTGCATAACTCTCTCTAACTCTAAGGTCACCTCTAATCGACCCATTCCCCATCGTCTCTGGGACTGTATTCCCCCCATCACGTCTCCTATCATAACAAAGGTTGTTTCTGCAGCTAGATGCAGGGGGATTCCTTCAACAGTAATACAGCAACCCTCACTTTGGACAGGGCCAATAACTGAAGTACCATCGAAATCGACACGGTGAAATACCACAGTGTTTTTGCCACGATTGAAAGATCCCATTGATAAAATTTGACGAGCTTCGAACTCAGAACCTACCACACAAATAGCTTTTTGCTTACTGAGTATAAAGATCTCAGCTCCAAGAGCAACTCCTTTTTCCATATCTTGTTGAATCTCCTTCCAACACCAGGAATGAAATAGTTGATAGCAGGCATAGTATCAAATATCGTTTCGTATTGCGCGATATGCGCGATACGTATCGTGTATCGTACCTAACGGCACGATACACACTCCCGTTTCGCGAAACAAGTCGTATCAACCCTGTATCGACCCGTATCGACCTGTATCGACCTTGTATCAACTGTATCAAGTCGATACAGCGATAAAAAGGGTAAAAAAAACGCTAAAAAAGTAATTTAGAAGATGGAAGATAACTCTTTACTAAAAACCCCATTCCAAAATCCATGAAACCCCATTATTATCTACCTATTTTCGACCTAATTAGTACTACAATTTCTGCAAAACAATGTAAAAGAACGAATCAAGCAACAGAAATCAAAATCGTCCACAGTTTTGAAGGTATTTTAGATTTTTAATTTTTTTTCAATTTAAATCATTATTTTTTCATATTTAAGCATGGTTTGACAATGTTTTGTATGAATCTATCAATTTCAAGTGAAATTCATAGATCGAAATTGCGTTTTTGAGTAAAAAATCAAATCTTTTTACAATATGAAAATAAGTTACGAAAATCCCTAGTTTTTTTGAAAAAAATTATATAAAACTTAACCGTTTGTCTTCAATTTTTTATATAAGATGCACATGGGGTTGATCTATCACCCCCATGATTCTTGCAATTTTTTCATCAATAAAATTATTTTTAATAATTGTTTTTGCAGTTTATTAATTAAAAATATGGGAAAAAATATTTTACTTTTATTAAATTTGATGTTTGGGTTCTACTTCTTTTCCTAAGAGAGGTTGGAATGTTAGGTGATGCCATTTGCATGGTTTGACCATAGGATAGCTTTGCATGTTTAGATTTTGGAACCAAATATTTGTATGCAATCAGTTATAGAGAATGTTATGCTATGACAGTTTCATATTGTTGATTTTGATGTTTTAAGTGTTATTGACTTAGTGTGTTGCTTACATTATATGAATGAATTTTCTCACTTCATTTATTGGTTTATCTAGCCTTTTTTATAGCTCTAATTATAATTATCATTCGTTTTCACGTATGCCTATATGTTTCTATAATACATAAATACTCTTTGTATAGCCCTATAATGCTAGAAACATGTTTATTTGACATATTTTTAACTTATCTTTCTATATAGATAGGTTTTGTTCTATGTATCCACCATTTTAGTGCGTATCCTCGATACGTTTCCATTTTTGGATAGTCCGATACGGCACGTCGATACGATACTTTGAACCATAATAGCAGGTGATTGCAGTACTCCAAACAGTTAATCTGGGACAGGCTGCTATTACTGGAGCCCAACCAAGGTCTTGAACAGAACCTACTGTTTCAATAGTACTCACTAAATCCTTTAATCCAGGGAGATTAACCTTCTTCGTCACTAATGGTTCCATAGATAACACATATTTTATGGAATTGATAATATATAGCCCACCACCCTTAGAATCAAACATGGGTAATATGATCGAGAAGACTCTCTGATTTCTTCTTGAAACTGAAAGCTTTAGGAATCGACCCCACATATTACGACAAGAATCCACTATCGCTAATCTGTCGCTCCCTTTGAAAGAACCCATACGACCAAGTTTCTCGTATTTCTCTTCCCCACT
This sequence comes from Buxus sempervirens, assembly GCA_947561395.2. NCBI lineage: Eukaryota > Viridiplantae > Streptophyta > Magnoliopsida > Buxales > Buxaceae > Buxus > Buxus sempervirens. The sequence goes on from OX387193.1 coordinate 29,348,238, forward strand.
ATCCAGGATTTTAACCAACCAGTCGATTTCATTCTTCTCATACAATAACCACCTTGATCTTTTACCTGAATTTTCAATAATTCAAAGCTTCTTTCCTTTTCCTTCACTGCATCCCTCAAAGGTTATCACCTTACGTTGAATTGTCAAAGTTTGCAGCAGAACTTTACCTGTGAGAAAATCCACTTGATTTGGTGGCTTTCTCAGGTTATGACGTGGCACTACCGTCCAACCTTCTTTGCCAGTAGCATCCTGTTTTCTCTAGGACCATATCCCTGCCCCTATTACTCCCCACTTGCGTCGAGGTACTTTTTTCCTTTCTCAGATCAAAGGATGGCATCCTTTTCACCACGTCCACGAAACGGTTGCCCTCTTGTAAAGGAGCTCTAACTGGTTGCTCGTTAATACCAAATGACTCCCCATAAGGACCTCCGTCCAGAAACAGAGCCTCCTGAATCGTTGAGACAATCTCATCTACGTTGTATCCTGCACCTTGTAAATCGTAACACATAGTAACCAACTCTAGTAACAGAGCTTTGGTACGATTTAACTGCGTTTCTCCACCATTAGTAACACCATCACCCATCGGACCATTATTACCACCAAAACAAACTATTGTCAAAAAACCATTCACCCTCGTCGAATGATGTTCGCCGTTATGGTTCAGTTCAGTAGTTGTCATTGAGTCGCATAACAGTGACTCTAGTAGTTGCCGTTCAATTCAGCATTCGCCGTTCGTTTGGCCTTCAGTCGCCGTTCGATTGGCCTTCAGTCGCCGTTCATTTCACCTTCAGACGCCATTCGTTTCGCCTTCAGTCACAATAAGAGCTATTGCAGTAATTGAGTTCTTGATGATATTTAATGAGTTCTTGATATTCTTTATCATATAGGGGTATGATTTATAAGTGTTTTCATTCAAGAATTGAGTTCTTGACACTCTTTATTGAGCTCTTGATCATAATTTTTGAGTTCTTGATATTCTTTATTATAGAGGTATGTGATCTACCTATAACTGCATGACATGAAGAAGTTCTTGATCATACAATCGTGATGCTTCATGATTATTTATGGAATAATACATGTTACATTGACCTTGATGATTTGAAGAAAAGTTTTTCAACATTAGACCTTCTCTACTAAAATATAGAGAAAAAAATAATTTCAATCTCTACACTCATACCATCAAACAAACTTCTCCAACTGACCTTTCTATTTAAAGGAAAAAAAAAATTAGAAGAGTTACATCTAATGTACCCCTCATTTCTTCTTCTCACCAACTCTTGCAGACCTCATTTTGCGAAGAACATTTGACATCTCCTCACACTTCTTTTTTGCCCTCTTGTGAGTTCCCAGCTTTCTCTTTGCTACCTTCAGAGCACGCTTGTCTTTTCCAACTGTAAGAAGTTCAGTAATTCTCTTCTCATATGGTGCAAAACCTGCAAATTCCTTTATCAAGTTCTTCACAAAGTGGACTCGCTTGCTTGTTTTTCCTATCCTATTCCTATCAGATGGCCGTGAAGCTAATTCCTTCTTAGTTACTACGTGAACTTCGTGTAAACCCACAAAAAGGCCAATATTTGGCTGTTGTGGAGACATGACCTGCTCCTCTTGATCTGATCAGATGGAGAACTTTCAGAAACCACCTCAAATGAAACTTGAAGAAGATGAAAAGGCCACATATTAGACCTTCTCAACTCATATTATTGAATTAATAAAATTTCTATAAACTAGAATATACAATTCCAATAAATCAGTCCCTAATTATTTGTGGTAGTCTAATAATAGGTTTACCAAATAACAAACTAAAAAATTGAAAATAAATCATCAGGCCCTATTCATATTTTTTTTATCAGTAATAGATATTATATTAATTAAAAGCATAAATAATGTCAGGTACATAGCTGTACACCAAGAGTGTACCAATCACACCATGTAAACCTAAACTACTAGAGGACATTAAAGTTTTCACAGTTCTGAATGTTTTCTATATTTAGACCCTTGCACGACTCCATAGCTGATGCCCAATGGAGGAGTAGGCTAAGCGAATATTTGAACACAGCTGTTGGAGATATTTCTTTATCCTCAAAGATTCTGTTGTTCTTTTTCTTCCAAACAGCCCATAGAACAGGCCCCAGAGTCAATCTCCATAATACCTGTACACAAGACTTCCCCTTATTGCTTTTCCATGAAAGGAGGAGTTGTCTTAGATCTTCAGGCCCTATTCATTTGAGAGTTAGTTATATTAAATCATTTAAATATTATAGTAATACTGTTGAAATATCATGCATGGGCCCTTGATATACATTGTTGCGCCTTCACCTATCAGCTTAAGCTTTTTTTAGATGCAACGGTTATTTAACATGGCATCTAAGCCTTGAGTTATTTGGGAATTATAATTTTTCAGCTTGCTTGGCCTTAACTACTGAGTATTTTTTTTCCTCTGTTTCCAGCCATAATTGTTGTTTTCCTCTTTCTCTTTGACCACTCTGATTTTTTTATCTAAACAGATCTCTTTATTGATATAATTGTTGTATTCCTCTTTCTCATCATCTTTAATGGATCAGCCACAGCAAAAAATAGTAGACAGCACCAACACCTCTGAAACGCAGGTGGTTGAATCAAATTCTGCTCAATCTTTCTTTACGAGATTTACAGAACCTACAGGCGGCATATCAATTGAATGGAAAGAATTACCTAAAATGGTCATAGGTAGTCCGAACATTCTTGAAAGGGAAAGGCAAGTTGAGTCACTTGCTTGTTGCAGGACCTAAAGCAGGCGATCCCAAATTTGATGCTTGGGATGAGGACTCTATAGTGATGTCCTGTATATGGAACTCAATGCTACCTGAGATCAGCAACACATACATGTTCCTAACCACAGCAAAGGAGATATGGGATGCTGTTGGACAAACTTATTCCAAGGTTCGTGACGCTGCTCAGATTTATGAAATCAAAATCAAGATTCATCCACCAAGCAGGGAGAATGTACTGTCACAGAATATGCCAATCTCTTGAAGAATCTGTGGCAAGAAAAGGATCATTATCAATGCATTAAACTGAAATGTTGTGATGATGCAGACATGTTAAAAAGACTCATAGAGAAAGATAGGATTTATGATTTTCTTGCATGTCTGAATATGGAGTTTGATCCGGTCAGAGTACAAGTTCTTGGGAAAGACGATTTACCCTAAGTAAATGACACTATTGTGATAATCTGAGCAGAAGAAGGATGGAGAGGAGCAATGATGGAACCATAGGCTGTTGAGGCATCGGCTATGATCTCGAAAGGGGAAAGGGTGAAAAATCACGGCCCTAACCAACCGAATATGAGAATGAATGAGGAACTGAACCTGTCTAAGACTACAAGCAGGGATGCCTTATGGTGTAAATTCTGTAAAAAGCCTTGTCACACAAGAGAGCGCTACTGGAAGCTTCATAGAAAGCCGCAACTGTCCAAAAAAAAAAATTTGGACCATGAAGAATGGAGAGAAAAGAGGGCAGGCTCATATGGCTTGCACGCAACCCAAAGAGGACATGCCACAAGAGCAAAGTGAATTCTCAGGTAAGTATCCTTCCCCTTGTGTCCTTGGAAAAGCCTACTACTACAGGAGCTTGTAGTAGTAGGCATTGAAGAAGACTACTACAGGAATTTGTTGGGGTCCTTGGAAAAGCCTACTACTACAAGTGCTTGTTCCTTACCACCCTTAGGTAAGAATTCTTCCCCTTGTGTCCTTAGTGTCTCGAGCATAACCGCTTTTTCGGGGTCCTCAGTCATTGATTTAGTGGCCACTGATCATATGAACCATTCATCACACAAATTCACCTCTTATAATCCATGTCCTAGAAATAAGAAAATAGCCACAGCCGATGGTACTTTAATAACAGTGGCTGGCCAAGAAAGTGCTCTAATAAACCAGACTTTGAAACTTGACAATGTTCTTCATGTCCCAAAATTGTCCACTAACCTCTTGTCCATACATAGGCTCACAAAAGATTTGAATTGTAGTGTGACTTTCTTTCCCCTCACATTGTGTATTTCAGGACCAGGGAACGGGGAAGATGATTGGACATGCTAGGGAGGAGGATGGACTTTACTATTTCGAAGAATCAAGTGATCAAAATAGAAATGAGAATAATTTATCCCTGACATTTCTTTCCGAGTCTTCACTTTCAAAAAAAGACAATATTTGGCTTTATCTTGGTTTAGAACATCCTTCATTTGGCACCCTTAAAGTTATGTTTCCAGTGCTATATAAAGGGATTGATGTCTTTATTGTAATATTTGTGAATTTGCAAAGCTCAAACGTGCTTCTTTTCTTACACGCAATAAAATCCCATATGTTTCTTTTTCACTCATCCATAGTGATATTTGGGGGCCTTCTATTGTTCCTAATACATCTGGGGCTCATTGGTTTGTTTCATTCATTGATGATTGTATCCGTGTGTCATGGATATTTCTTCTGAAGAATAAATCTGATGTGAGTTTAGTGTTTCCTACTTTCCACAATATGGTAAAAAATCAATTTGGGGTTGGGATAAAAAAAGTTCAGATCTGACAATGCTAAGGATTTCTTCAATCATACTCCATCATCATTTTTCCAGAAAGAGGGACTAATCCATGAGTCATCTTGTGTCAACACACCCCAACAAAATGGGTTGGCAGAAAGGAAAATGGCCACTTGTTAATCACCACTCGAGCCCTCTTATTTCAAAAACACGTTCCTAAAAATTACTGGATGGAAGGTGTTCTAATTGCTACTCATCTCATAAATATGTTGCCTTCTCGAGTCCTTGGTTTCAAAAGTCCTATGCAAGTTCTATCTGAACATTTTCTCAACTTCAACACTACCAATAATCTTGTTCCAAAAATTTTTGGTTGTTTGTCCATTGTCCATATCCACTCCCATAACAGGGAAAGTTAGATCCATGAGCACCTAAGTGTATTTTTGTAGGATATTCATTCACTAGAAAAGGATACAAGTGTTATGATGTGTCATCAGATGTCACATTTGTTGAAAAGGAAAGCTATTTTACACAACCTTATCTTCAAGGGGAGAGAACATGTATGGAAGATAAAGACAGGGACTTGTCTCCACTGGAACTTGATTCTCACTCTTTTTCTCCTACTCCATTTTCTCCGACTCCTCAAAATTCTAGTACTCCAAACTCCATTTCCACCCCCGTTTCTATTGAACCCGGGCCACCATGTACTCCTAAATCACAAACTCTGCAAAAGATAATCAGGTTCAAAGTTCTACTTGCCTATTGCTGATTTATTCAAGGAAGAAGGTACCCATCATTCAACTTATGCAAATCCAAGATTCTGTACAAGCCCCGGTAATGAGGTAACTAGTCTATCTGCACGTCCTCAAGAAACTATTTCTAACTCTCATGATGCCAGTGACAATATTCTTCCTATTGCACTTAGGAAAGGCACAAGAAAATGCATCCAATATCCATTATATCCATTGTCCGACTTTGTGTCATATGAGAACCTATCACATAGTCACAAAAACCTCTCTTACACACCTAAACACCATAACCATCTTCAAAACCATGCTTGTCGCCTTAGGTCATACGGAATGGAGGGATGCTATGAGGCTTGAAATGGAAGCTCTTGAGAAAAATAAACCTGGGAATTAGTGCAACCACCCAAGGGAAAGGGTCCAGTGGTGTATAAATGGGTGTTCAATATTAAGTATAAAGTGGATGGGTCTCTTGAGATAAAAGTCTAGGTTGGTAGCCAAGGGTTATATTCAAACTTATGGAGTTGATTATATAGAAACTTTTGCCCTAGTTGCAAAAATGAACAATGTGAGAATATTGTTATCTTTGGCTGCTAATCTTGAGTGGAGTTTACAGCAATTTGATGTTAAGAACGCCTTCCTACATGGCGTTCTTGATGAACAAATCGACATGGAGATTCCTTCTGGCTTTGGTTCATATCTAGAAGGAAAAAAGGTGTGCAGACTAAAGAAGGCTCTATATGGTCTTAAACAGCCACCTCAGGCTTGGTTTGGGCAATTTGCTAAAGTTATGTTAGCAATGGGATATAAACAAAGTCAATGAGACCATACTCTGTTTGTTAAGCACTCGGTGTCAGGGGGAGTAACTACCTTGTTGTATGTGGACGATATTGTAGTAATTAGAAATGATATGGAAGGAAGAGAAGCCTTAAGGAGGTGTTTGATCAAAGAGTTTGAAATAAAAGTTTCTTGGTAGGCTGAAATACTTTCTTGGTATAGAAGTTGCTCACTCACGGCATGGAATCTTTATTTCACAGCAAAAAAAATATATCACGGATTTGCTGAAGGAAACGGAAAAACTAGGGCGTAAACCTGCTCAAGACTCCTACAGAATTTAACCACAAACTAGAAGAAGCTCCTGATGATGCCACAGTTGATAAAAGTGCTTATCAAAGACTGGTAAGAAGACTAATCTACTTGTCACATACCAAACCTGACATTGCCTATGCAATTCGTGTTGTAAGCCAATTTATGCACAACCCCGAGGAGGTGCATCTTCAAGCTGTAAGTAGGATCTCGCAGTGCCTGAAAGGAGCTTCACGGAAAGGAATTCTATTCAAGAAAGGAGAGAAAATAACTCTTGAAGCTTATACAGATGCTGACTATGCAGGCTCTCCAGTTGACCGAAGACCAACATCAGGTTATTGTACCTTTCTTTGTGGCAGCCTTGTGACTTGGAAAAGTAAGAAACAGAGTGTTGTGGCAAGGTCTAGTGCAAAGGCACAATTTAGAGCAATGGATTTAGGGATTTGCGAACTATTGTGGTTCAAGATTATCCTAGAAGATTTAAAGATAGAATGGGAGATGCCAATGAGACTCTATTGCTATAACAAGTCAACCATCAACATAGCACACAATCCTGTACAACATGACCGGACCAAACACGTGAAAGTTGACAGGCACTTCATAAAGGAAAAACTAAAGAGCGGTCTGATTTGTATTCCTTTCGGCTCTACTGAAGGACAACTCGTGGATGCGCTAACCAAGGGACAAACCAATGTGATATTTCAAAGGATGAGTAGCAAGCTTGGAATGGATAACATCCATTCAACAGCTTGAGAGGGAGTGTGGGAAAACATGCTTTTCTTCTTAATAAGGAAACCATGTGTGTGAATAGGAATTCAGAGAATCAAGTAATCTTTATATTTATGGTGCAAATTGTTCTGCTTTAATTAGGGGATTTTGTAGTTATAACAATCCCTTAATTGTGAGGATTTAAGTTAGAATAATTTCCTATTTTAGTTTCTCCCAAGAAAGTGTTTAAACTCATACCAATCTGTAAGAGCCGTATATAAAGATATACAGACACTTAAGGAATATAAATGTAGGGCAAAGGATAACAAAGAACTTCGAAAAGAAGAGCAAGCCCTAAGTGTATAAAGTCAGAAACTGTACATCATATTTTGATGTAGAGAAAAGAACAAATTTTCTCCAATTCTTCACATGGTATCAAAGCAGGAGGTCTTATGTTCAACTCCCGTGGGGAGTTTGCCTTGGCATTTATTGTATCTAGGATGTTCATTTCCTGTCTTTGTCCTCCCCACATATATTCCTGTGCAAAGTCGCACATGCGGGCGAGTGTTGAAATATCATGTATGGGCTAGCTTCGAGTGGCAATGTCACATCCCCTTTAATTAATTAAAATTAATCAAGGATATAATAGTCACCACACCATCTCGATAGATAATGACTTTCCCACATCGAGACAGCTAGCCATTGGAGTATAATAAACAATATAACAACGGAACATAGGAACAAGTTGTGCACCAAAGACAAGTAACATCCAATATTTTCACAACATTTACAAAACAGAAATTTAAAAGACTACTATACATAAATTTACAAGTTTCTTTCTCACTCTCTCTCTCTCTCAGCTTCACCGGTGAGGCTTTCAGTCAACCTTTAACCTGAAATGTTAAATGGGATCCTGAGTATCAGAACCCCAATTTTGGGTGTTTAAAAAGACTAAATTGCAAAAGCATGAAAAGGCAATTTTTGAAATAAAAGTTGAAAAATAGGAGAAAAGTGAAATTCTTAAAATTAATTTTTTATCATAAAGTTTTCAAAATATCAAAAATGGAATAAAACTTTTTAAATTTACATAAAACCTACCCCTGGGTCATACGAACAGATTTTTTGCCTTGTTTGTTCATGGGTTGCAATTTTGGCAACCAAAATCAAAGGGAATCATCAAGAAATGAATCCCACGATTTTAAAATGAGATTGAGAGAGAAATTAGAGAGTTTCCTTGATTGTTTTGGCAATTTTTTCCATTTGGAACCTCTCAATCAAACCAGCCGCTCTCTCCCTCTGACAGCTGATCTCACTCTCACGAATCCTTCTTTCTCAGCCTCCCTCTCCTTCAATTTCGGCTCTCTCTTGATCTGGAAACTTCCAGTGAAATGGTGGAGATCTCTCTTTCCATCGTTGAAGCTGTCTTCTCTCTCTTCTGATTCCTATAAAGCAGCAGCTTCTTTCACTCTAGGAGGCAAATTCTTCTCTCTAGTATTCCCCTATCTCTCTCATGAAATCTCTCGCAGCAGCACCCTCTTTATCTCAACCGCACTTTTTTCTCAACTCTCAAACTCTTCTTCTAGCAGAGACAGACCCTTCTGACGCACCTCTCTCTCTGTCTCACAAGCCCTCTCACTAACACTCTCTCTCGCACCCTCTCTTGCTCTCTCCCTGTCGTACCTCTCTCTCGCCATCTCTCACCTCTGTTGCAGACCTTCTCAACCACACCTTCACCCTCTCTCACTGTTAACCTCTGTCGCAATCAAGGTTTGCCGAAATTTCGTATTTCGGTGCCTCAGCGGCACGAAATACAACATCGAAACCCTCTCCCCTGCATTTCACTGGGGTGTCAGCGAAACTCAGTGAAATTTCGCTGAGTTTTGCAAAATCCCAGCGAAACTCAGGGAGAGGGAAAAAAATTTTGGCCCTTCAGCAATTCGCTAAGGTGCCAGCGAAACGCAGCGAAATTTCGCTGCGTTTCACGTAACCCCAGCGAAACGCTAGGGTTACAAATGAGCGCACGCGCGCTCGGCACCTCACCTCAAAAAGGTGAGGTGCCGTCGAGATTTCGCCAGAATTGGCGAAATCTCGACGAACAGAAAGAAGAAGGGGGTTTCGAAAAACCCCCAAATTTCAATTTTTTTTTTTAATTTCTTCAAATTAGCTGTTCCATTCTCTTCCAAATCGAAGACAGAGAAGGATTGAAGCTTGGGATTGCAATCTCCATCAGTTTTTGTGTGATTTGAAGCTTTGAAGAGTGTAAAATTGAGGTAATCATGTTTTTTCCCTTTTTTATGCTTGTAATTAACTTAGATTGTACTGATTTTTTTATATGTTATGTAACAACACCCGATCTATCAATGGGTGTTGTTACTTTTTTTTTTCTCCAAAAATTAGTATTTTTTAATTTATTTGAGACGAAAAATCATTTAAAAATAATATTTATTTATTTATTTAATACGAAAATCATTAATTATTTATTTAAAAATAACATACTAATAATATAATGAGAATGTTTTATAGTATTACAATAACAATAATAATTATTTATTTATTTAATACGAAAATCATTAAAAATTTTGAAAAAATTATTAAAAATGAAAAAAATTAGTAAAAATATGGATGAAAATATGAAATATTATATGAAGCATGGATACCCAATTTATAGATGGGGGTGCACAATTTTATTTTTTGTAAAAAAGGAATAATTAATATTTATTTAATCCGAAAATCATTTAAAAATTAAAAAAAATATGAAAAAAAATAGTAAAAATATGGATTATAATCATTATATTTATGTGAAGCGTGGACACCCAATTTATAGATGGGCGTGCAAACTTTTATTTTTTTGTAAAAAATGAATAAATAATTGTTTATTTAATCCAAAAATCATTAAAAAATTAAAAAAAATTTAAGAAAATATGAAAAAAATTAGTAAAAATATGGATTATATTTATGTGAAGCATGGACACCCAATTTATAGATGGGCGTGCAAACGTTTTTTTTTTGTTGTAAAAAATGAATAAATAATTGTTTATTTAATCCGAAAATCATTAAAAAATTAAAAAAAATTTAAGAAAATATGAAAAAAATTAGTAAAAATATAGATTATATTTATGTGAAGCGTGGACACCTAATTTATAGATGGGCATGCAAACTTTTTTTTTTTTTGTAAGAAATGAATAAATAATTGTTTATTTAATCCGAAAATCATTAAAAAATTAAAAAAATTTAAGAAAATATGAAAAAAATTAGTAAAAATATGGATTATATTTATGTGAAGCGTGGACACCCAATTTATAGATGGGCGTGCAAACTTTTTTTTTTGTAAAAAATGAATAAATAATTGTTTATTTAATCCGAAAATCATTAAAAAATTAAAAAAAATTTAAGAAAATATGAAAAAAATTAGTAAAAATATGGATTATATTTATGTGAAGCGTGGACACCCAATTTATAAATGGGCGTGCAAACTTTTATTTATTTAGTTGATTATTTTCTAGATGGGTATGCTAAAGTGATACTTTGTTTAATTGTTTGTAAATTGGAATTGACACTTCGACAGGTAACCTACTGTTTTCAGGTGATTAGGTAGCGGGTGATGGCATCAGGATCTGGTGGTGGTGATAGTGCCGAGACGGGCGGACGTAGAGTAGATATTGGATGGCAGCATGGTACCCGCTATCAGGGAGACAGAAATAAGACAGTATGTAATTACTGTGGTCATGTATTCAAGGGGGGAGGTGTATCCAGACTGAAGATGCATCTGGCAGGTGGTGCCAAGGACGTTGTGGATTGTAATAAAGTGCCACCTGCAGTTAAAAAGCAGATGCTTGAGCACCTACAGGTTGGTGTGAAAAGCAGAAAAACGAAGCATATTATAGAGGACGAGATCAGACGGAGACTAGCAGAGCCTCCACGGGTAGCTGAGGATGATGATGATTTTGTCTACCCTAGCGGGATCGACACAGAGGCTGAGAGGGCCCAGTATAGAGCAGCACACCATGCATCCCTGGAGTCAGAGTTTGAGCGGAGAGAGATGCAGAGACATGGAATTGAGAAAGGCGGTCATTCTGGGGCTGGTGGTTCGGCTTCTTTGAGGCGTTCTCATTCTACGAGAATGCCTGATTATCCTATGGACCCTGATACACATAGATCATCAGATGCAAAGCAAAAGAGGCTGAAAGATTCTTGGAGTGGAGGATTAGTTAGAAAGAAGATGGGTAAGTTCATATCTCGGTTCTTCATATTCAACCATATTCCTGCACATGCAGCTGCCTCTCTGCATTTTAAGAGTATGGTTGACGTTATTCAGGAGTCTGGGGTTGGAGTCCTACCTCCTACACCGAAGGAGATCATGGGGGTTTATTTGGATGATGAAGAGAAAGAGATGCTGACATTTATTAAATCTTTGCGTCCATACTGGGAGAGATTCGGGGTTACAATTATGTGTGATGGTTGGACAGGCCCTACGAAGCTGTCAATCATCAACTTTATGGTCTATTGTAGAGGCAAGGCCGTCTTTTTGAAGTCTGTAGATGCCTTAGATAAAATCAAGGATTCAGATTACATCTTTGGTTTACTAGAGGAGGTGATCAGAGAGGTTGGGATACATCTCGTTGTACAGATTGTTACAAACAATGGGAGTGCCTTTAAGAAGGCTAGTCAAATGATACAGGCGAAGTACCCCATATACTGGACCCCTTGTGCTGTACATTGTATAGACCTGATGTTAGAAGCCATTGGGAAGAGGAAGAGGGTGAAGAAGACATTACGAGATGCTCGGGCGTTGACTACATTTATTTATAATCATAATTATGTGTTAGCGAAGATGAGAGCAGTATGTCATGGAGATATAATCAGGCCAAGGATTACTAGATTTGGTACAAATTATATTGCCTTGGATAGCATGCTCCGACACAAGCAAGGATTGAGAACCTTATTTACAAGTGAGGATTGGGGTGCTTGCTCTCATAGTCGCACTGAGAAGGGGAGGGCAGTAGAGGATATCGTTCTTCGTGGCAGCTTTTGGGATGGTGTGAAGGAAGTTGTCGATATATTGGAGCCCATTTATAGGGTGCTACGGATCGTTGATACAGATTCATACCCGACCCTCGGTTCCATCTATGAGAGCATGAAGGTGATGAAAGAACAAGTTCAAATTGCCGCAGAGTCATCCTACCAGTGGGTCCACAAGATCATTGATGATCGTTGGATTAAATCGATGGAGCATTCCATACTTTTGGCAGGTAATTAATTTATAATATTAATTAAGGTTTGTTATTTTTTTTATACTTATACTTCTTTGGTAATGCTAAATTGTTTATTAATTCTCATTTTCTTTTCAAACACAATAACAGCACATTACTTTAACCCAAAATATCACTACAAGGACAACCTTGGGATGCGCTCAGATATGTGGACAGCTGTGCACATGGTTTATTCCCACCTTGATCCCAATTCTACCGGGCAGGCAGATTTCGGCAATGAGGTAAATTCTATATAAATAATAAATAAGTGCTCTATCAATTGTAATTTGGAATCTTTTCCTCAATTTTTACTAAATTCTGAACATGCTCTTGCAGTTGCTCAAGTTTAGAGATGCAATGGAATCATTTGGAATGACGACTGCCATTGCCTCGCGGAGTACGATGATGCCATGTATGTAATTTACTACATTTTGGTAAATCATTTAGAATTTCTAAATTTATTTTATGCTTATTGAAAATCATTACACGTTTCAGGCGAGTGGTGGGCCATGTACGGAATTTCTGCTCCCACTTTGTCGAAGCTTGCGTGTCGGATTCTCGCTCAAACTGCATCCTCGTCTGCTTGCGAGCGTAACTGGAGCACCTTTGCGTTGATTCATACAAAGCAAAGAACCGGCTGGCCTATCAGAAGCTGCAAAAGCTCGTGTTTTGTCACTACAACATGAGATTACGAGCGAAACAGTTGGAGATCGAGACACAGCGTAGTAGTGCATATGTTGACGACCCTCTGGACATCCTATGCAGCACCCGGATTGATGAAGACAACCCATTCTCAGAATGGGTGAGGACTACAAAGTTAGACGAGCCTAATGGTGGGCCAAGTTCAATCGTTGCTCGCGCCGCAGCAAAGATGGGGATTGATGTTGATGCTGTTATGGAGGAAGAGAGGGGATTTCCTTCTGTTGACTGTTTTGATAGAGATACCAGCGTAGTGCCCCCTTCAGTTTCTACAGCAGCAGCGACGCCCTCAGTCCCAGTTCAGTCAGTTGAGGGTAGAGAGTCTGACTCCGAGGATGGAGATAGTGGGGATGGTGGAGGGTCTGATGATAATGACGACGATGATGGTGGAGATGATCATCAGGGAGGTGGAGGACAATCGCATAGGCCAGGGGTTAGTCCTTTCACTAGGGAGGCAGCGTACACACACGCCACCCAGGACACCCACCATGGAGGGCGATACAGTCAGGGTGATCAGTTAGATCCAGAGCCACGTACTTTTCAGAGGCGGGGTAAGGGGAAGGAGAGGATTGGTGCCCAGGACGAGGATGAGATGTCTCGATTGTTTATGAGTATGGACATGGAGAGATCTAGCAGTACATCTTCACGTAGTTATGGGGATCAGAGTGGGCAGTATGGAGGATATGCATATCCATATCCTGGGCAGTTTCAGACATCTGACAGCTATGGGTTATTTGATTTTCCCTCATATCCAGTTGCACTAGCTCCATATCCAGCTGCATACGGATATGGGTATGTCCCAGTACGAGTGCCAGTGCCAGTCCCAGCTATCCTATATCCGTATGGTTATTATCCTCCACCAGTCGTAGCAGAGGAGGAGGAGGAAGAGGAAGAAGATGAGGATGAGGATGAGGATGAGGATGCGGGTGTTATTATTATGAGGGAGTATTATGATGATTGTCCTCCTGTGGGCTTTATTGTGGATTTAGATCAGGATGAGTATGAGGAGGTTGTGCGTCGTTACAGAGGTCAGTACGCAGGGCGCACGTCATGGAGGCGATATGTTCACATGCTTGAGAGACGACGACAACAACAACATCAGCATTTCCAGCCTTCTAGACACTCTACTTCTTATTGATCTTTGTACTTTGTAGTTTGTACTTTGTAATCTTGTGACTCTTGTCTCTTATCTCTTGACTCTCTTGTAGACTTCTACTTTGTATTTTGAATTTTTTGCAATTTGTCTTTTTAATTTTTATGATTATTAATCTGTGCCTATGACTTTGTTTTACACATGTAACACATCATACTTTGTAGTGTGATGTAATGTGCTTGCAGTTGTATCCTTGTAATTGTTTATGTTCATGTGTTTGTATTTGTTCATAAATTAATCAAATATTTACTTATTCTATCTATTTTTGCATATAAATTGTATAAAATCATGTCTATTATGTTATTTTTAGCTTAATTATGTTTTTTATTTCTAAAACAGGCATTTCGTCGGAAATGGCCCTTCTGACAGTTTAATTTCATGTTTTTTAACCAAAAAAGGTGTTTCGGCGGCGTGCCGCCAATTTCGCCAAAAAAGGTGTTTCGAGCCATTTCGTCGGAATTCCAGCGAAATTTCGTTTCGGCCGCCTAGCGGCGCACCACGTATCACCGAAAAGTCGATCCTTGGTCGCAATCTCTCTCACATCATTTCCAACTGTGTCATAGCCACTCTCGCCAAAGGCTAAACTAATTCTCGGTTTCTCTCCTTTTTCAATTTCTTTGTTTCTATCAAAAGTCAACAGTCCCTCTCATAATCCTTTGGTCTCACTATTTGTCCTCTCTTCCAAACGATAGAAATGTGAAGTGGGTCTCTATTTTTGCTACACAAGTCGTCTTCCAGATCAATCGTAGGCTTGCTTTCACTTTTTGGAGTCAGAGCTACTAAGACTAATTCTTTAGGCCTTCATAATCGTCTGAATCAGGTAATCCTCTGATTAATATTCTCTCTATGATGTCTTGGGTGATTGGTTCTTTCTTGCTTTCTAGATTGGTTTAGTCGAAATGTACAAGCTTTTCATGAAAGTTGTTGCTGTTATGGTTTAATTATTGTGCTGTATGCTTTAGTTGTAATAAGGCCTATTTCAATTCAATAATACCATTATGGACGGTTCTTTCAAAAGCTCTCTATTTCATGCTTCAATTTTTAGCATGTGGTAGGATCTGTGTTCAGTTTTATAGGATGTGCTCGGTAATTTGGCCATTTGTTTTTTTAACATTTCTGGTATTTACTTAAAAAGGATTGTAGTCTAATCACATTTGGTTTGTGTGTTTATAATCCTATTATTGTGAAATAGAGTTGTCAATGGGTTCGTTCATATATGTCTATACGTGGTTCTATTAGTTTCATATTTGTTAGTTAGAATTTGTAGTTTAATAATTCCATTATTGTTATAGATGATTTGTTTCCCATATTATTTGATCCATCATTGTAATATATCTCCATCACATTAATGTTTAGATACTTTTTTTTTAGAAATCCCATAAAATATCAAAATTTGTATTCCAGAAAATTTGAGTTTAATATTTTATTATTTTAGGAATTTTGCATATATAGAATTTTAGAAATCTTGCCATTTTAGGATTTTAGAAATAGCATATTTGAAAAAAAAAACAAATTAGTTAGCTTAGAAACTTCCCTTTTTTTAGGATCTATAAATATTATGATTTTTTAGGAAATTGTTAATAAATAATTTTATTAAATGATAAAAAAAGAAGAAAAGGAAAAAGAAAATTTTAGATGCTTTAGGAACTATAAATTTTTTTGTTTGCATCTTTAAACTTCTAGAAATCTGAAAAGATTAGGATTTTAGAAATATCCCACGTATATAAAATTTAGCAAACTTAAAAACTTCCCCTCTTTAGGATATGTAAATATTTAAGATTTTTCTTATAATTTTAGAGAATTGTAAATAAATAAATTTTTAGGATGAAATTCTGAAAAGGTAATTGGTTCATTGAACCAGGGGTGGTTGGGTACCTAACACCTTCCCAACCACTTAAATGAACCCCCTAACCCAGAAATCTGGTTGGACCAATTTTAAATCTTAATTAATTTTTATGGTGTCCATCCACACCCAATTTGAAGCACAGGTTAATACTTGTTTGTGTTCTAACTTCAAACCATTTCAATGCCTAGGAAGTATTGTAACTTCCCTAGATCCTTAGCGTGAAAATTCTGATGTAAGAATTGTTTTAAGTTTCTCAATTCCTTTTGAATCATCTCCAGTAGCCACGATATCATCGATATAGACCACCAAGAGAACATGTCCAGCATCAGAATGTTGATAAAACACCGAGTGATTTGTCACACATCTCCTAAGGCCAAATCTCATAACAACTTCTAAGAACTTACCAAACCATGCACGGGGTGATTGCTTGAGGCCATACAAAGCTTTTAGTTTGCAAACACAACCCGAATACTCTCCCTGAGAAATAAACCCAGCTGGTTGCTCCAAATACACCTCCTCAGAGAGATCCCAATGCAAAAAGGCATTCTTCACATCTAGCTGAAAAAGCGGCCAATCAAGATTAGTAGCCAGAGAAATCAAGACACGAATGGAGGTAATCTTGGCAACAGGAGAAAATGTTTCATCATAGTCAACACCATACATCTGAGTATACCCCTTAGCCACTAATCGAGCCTTCTGCCAAGCTTGAGTACCATCAGGGTAATACTTAATAGTATAGGCCCATCTACATCCAACAACTTGCTTCGTAGGAGGAAGCAGAATCAATTCCCATGTTCCATTCTGATGAAGAGCCTCCATTTCTACTTCCATAGCTGTCCTCCAACTCAAATCAAATAACACATCTCTCACTATCTTTGGAATTGAAACACAGGAATGATGAGACGCAAAAGTGGAGAAGGAAGGTGATAGAGACTCATAGGATACAAAGTGACTAAGAGGATAACGAGTAACACAAGAGTGAGTACCTTTCCGAAGGGCAATTGGAAGTGACATCGGATCAACGGCAAGTGCAAGTTCCAAAGGCACCCAGGCGGCTGGTGGTGACACGAGGTCGATGGGACGAGAGCGACGTGTATAAACCTGGAAGGAAGGTGACAGAGCGGAAGCAGGCACAACAGAAGAAACAGAAGACTCATGAGACTCAACACGAGGAGAGACAGGTAACGCCTCGGACGAGTCCGGAATAACAGGAACAAGAGACTCAACCAATATCGTAACAAACTCGTTAGGAGGTGATGGAGCAGAAGCGGGGTGGTTTGGGAATAAAACTGCTGAGACTCAAAGAAAGTGACATCAGCACTCACAAAATAATGCTAAAGTTCAAGGCTATAACCCCGATATCCCTTTTGAGTGCGAGAGTAGACAAGGAAGATGCATTTAGTGGAACGAGCAGTTAATTTCCCAATATGTGGACCATGAAGATGAACAAAACGCGTACACCCAAACACACGAGGAGTAAGGGAAAAAGTTGAAGAGTTAGGAAACGAGAGAGTAGGGGGAAACTACCCTTAAGATAGATGATGGCATGCGGTTAATAAGATAACAGGCAGTAAGAATAGCATCACTCCAAAAAATGGGTAGGAACATGCGCGTGTAACAAAAGAGCACGCATGACATCTAAAAGATGGCAATTCTTGCGTTCAGCCACTCCATTTTGTTGTAGAGTATAGGCACAAGATGTCTAATTAATAATGCCCTTGCGAGAAAGAAAATTGGAGAATAAGTGAGATTGGTATTCCTTGGCATTATCTGATCTAATCATTTTAATTGTGGTGGAAAACTGAGTTTTGATTTCTTTACAAAAAAGGTTGAAGAATGTCAAACAACTCAGAAAGATGTGCCATTAAAAAGAGCCAAGTCATACGAGAATAATCATCCACAAAAGTCACAAAATAGTGGAATTTATTAGCTGAAATATGGACAAAACCCCATGTATCAAAATGCACAAGTTCAAAAGGACTCAAGAAACGTTTGTCAACATGAACACGGTAAGGAAAAGAAACACGACTATTCTTGCTATACTAACAGGCATCACACTGAAAAGGTGAACATGACACATCTGTGAGATTGGACAATTGACGCTTAAGAACAAGTAGAGATGGATGTCCCAAGCGACAATGCCAATCGCACGAAGAAAGGGAAGTCTTAAAAGCTTTGACTAGAGCCGGAGAGAAGTGCAGATAATAAAGACCACCGACCTCATGCCCCATACCAATCATCCTCCGTGTCTTCAAATCCTAAAAAATATAAAGAGAAGGATAAAAGGTTACAAAGCATCCCATGGTTTTGGTAATTTTACTGATAGACAATAAACTAAAGGGAAACTAGGAATATGTAACACAGAATGAAGATCAATATCAGGAGTAAGATGAGTAGAGCCAGTACCACAAACACTAGCTAAGGACCCATTAGCAAGAGTAACACTCATAGGGGTATGAACAAGGGTATAGTCAGAAAGACGAGTGGACTCACCAGTCATGTGCACATTTGCACCAAAATCGATGATCCAGGGATTGGACTTGGATGTGGAGGACCAAAGACAATGAGAAGCGTTACCTAATTGGGCTAAGTAGCAGTAGAAGCAAATGCAATAGCTTGCGTTACCTGATTGGGCTAAGTAGCAGTAAAAGTAGATGTAGTGGCTTGCTTATGAGATAGAAACTAAGCATACTAATCTCGAGAAATGGAAATAAACTTTGACTCAAAGTCCCGATGAGTGCTTTGATTGGGAGTCGTAGTATCCTCAAAAGTAGTAACCTGATAAGCAGCACCAGAAGGACGACCACGAAAATCCCAACAAAAATCAACAGTATGATTGGTGCGACCACAATGAGTGCACCTACGACCATCGCGGCCTCCAAATCAACCACCAACATGAGCCTCTCGACCAGCCCGAAAGCCACGACCACCCCTACTACTACGACCTCCACGTTGTCCTCCAGAGTCAAGATGAGATACAATAAGTGCCGAACGATCTCCAAGAATCCCATTTTGGGCAGTCGTAATGGCACCAAACCGAGTACGTCGAATAATGCGAGAATATACCACATGGAGAGACAGAAGACTAGTACTGCATAGAAACTGGTCCTTGATAGCCTCATACTCCAGGCCAAGTAAGGTAAGGAATCGGAGAACATCAAGATCACTCCGCTGCTTAGCTATTTTATCGACATCAGTAGTAATTGGTTGATACAAGTTAAGTTCCTCAATCAATCCCATCAACTAAGTATACAGATCTGTCACAAACTGAGTCCCTCGCTCAAGCGTGTTAATCTGATGACATACATCATAGAGCCGAGTCACATTGACCTTGTTACCATAAATCTCTACCAGCCGATACCAAGTAGCCTTAGCATTCGTCAAATGAAGAAGTGTTTCATGGGTTCAATAGAATCAAGCAGAAGGGCCTGGATTTGACAATCCTCATTGATCCATTGAACAAGATTGCTCTTATCTGGAACACCATTCGTAATGTGACTGTCAAACATGCCTCGTCCACGAAGTTGTATTTCAACTGTGCGAGACCAATAGGAATAATTCTTGCCATTAAACAAAAATCTAGTAAGTGGGGGTATCACAGTCGTGATAGAAGTCACCAAACCCGATGGTTGAGAAGTTACTCCAAAAGGAGAAGATAGTTCAGACACTGACGACATAAGTACAGAGCTACGAGATCACCAACACCTGCTGAAATCAACGACACAAGTCTCTACTGCACACTCACGAAGCCAACAAAAGAGAACTGTGACTAAGTTGGAGAGCTGCGACTAATAAACGAGAAGAGCCATGGCGAACAGAAGAAACAGCAACGATCAAACATACATCAACAAATAGATTACCCATCAACAATAATCAAGCAATTTCAAAAACAAAAACCCAAATTTCATCAATCAACATCCATACGATCTGAACAATAAATCTTCTAATCGTAGCACTCGACCAACATCAAAAAGGAACAAACTCTTTCACATATTAACGATGAGGCACAGCCTCTAATCAACGAGAGAGAGAAAAAATAATAGCTGATTTGTTAACCAAAAAGAAAGAAGATGGCGTCAGAAGGAAGAAGAAAATGGTTGCTTTCTCAAGAAGGGATGACGAGACAGCAAAAGGAAGGATATGGCGTCATTAGGCAGAGGATGGTGTCGCTAATCAACCAGCGTCGTCACGCATAGAAAATACTTCGTCAACCAGCGTCGCTAATCAACAAAAGGGAATATGCAGACAACGTCGCCGTAAACCACCCAAAGAGGAGACGACGTCAATTTTTTTTTTTTAAAGGATCCTTCAATCGCCTGCTCTGATACCATGATGAAAAGTGAGAATCATGAGAGAATACATAAATCGCACCTATTCCCATAGTGCTTTTCATTTATATACACATATATGTGGTAACATTCAACAGTGGTAACTTTCCATCACTCGCACTCTTTCCAAATACACAATGCCTTCTAATTTTAAAACAATAGACTTGGTAGTTGAATCAGACTCTAAAAATCTGATCAACTGGCTCATAAATAAATCTGTACCACCCTGGCATCTTTGTTACTGGATTAATAAATTGAAAATCCTGCTATCATCTTTTTGTCATCAATTATCATGATTATCATGAAGCAAATTTTATCGCAGATTATCTAGCTAGAGTTGGAGTTTCAGGTCTTAACCGAGTATATTACTCTATTAGTGACATCCCTAAGCAGGCTCTGGGATATTACAAGCTTGATAAAGCAGGTTTTTATCTCTTCGGTCTCATAAAAGTTAATGGTTTCTTTGTATGACTTTTTTCATGTATCTTTAGGGGTCAGGATTGGACCACCACACCAACACACACCCCCCCCCCCCCCCCCCCCCCCCCCCCACACACACACACACACACACACACACACAAAACAATATTTCTTTATCTCATTAATCCACAAGTCAGGTTCTATGCCTCAACCCCCTCCCTCTGATGGAGTGCCCTAATTGGTCGCTTTTGACCTAAGGGGGCTCTAAAAACAAAACAAAAAAAAAGTTGGTATAATGAACAAACATGTGTACAGACAAACATGAATGTGCATTCATATTGCATGTTTATAATTTAACTCACAAAATGCTTTGCCAAAAAAAAAAAACTACCCTCATAAAATCTCAACAAAGTTTCCAATTAGTACATGAAGATTTTCCTTACAATAAGGTCTCCCCTGTTGCAAAATTTTTCTTCATAATTTTCCATAAATATTTTGAATATGAGAATTTTATAAAACTTTTTCTATTTTCAGTGATATTTCTTGTGAAATTGACATTTAACCCTTGGAAGCCTACAAACACAGAGAAGTACAGGAAAATATACAAGCACAAATGCTCTCTCTTACCACAAATTGCAGTCAATTTATAAGAAAACCAACACTTAAAAAGCGTATAGTATACAATAGAATCTAATCTACAGACATATATCCAATGCAGATCAAGTAATTGATAGATGGAACTCCAGAAAACCAACACTTAGCAAGTGTATAGTATACAATAGAATCTAATCCACAGACATATATCCAATGCAGATGAAGTAATTGATAGATGGAACTCCAGAAAACCAACACTTAGAAAGTGTATAGTATACAACAGAATCTAATCCACAGACATATATCCAATGCCTTGTACGTATAAGTATTCCATATCCATGTTCCAACATGCACAAACACACAAACATTCATATATAGAGAGGCAATACTCATAAGGGATAATAAAATATATGCACCGTGCATGTAAAAGGCAATCAATAAGGACAATCCATATAAATCTACCTGCACATCCTTGATCGAACTCTAGCATACATGACTGAGAACAGATGCGAACAGATGCAGCAAAACCTTCTCCCATTTTCAATGACTGATCCAATCCTTTCTTAAAATTCTCAAGTGTTCTAGAGCACAGATGTTCCAACAAGTTTTGGTATGTTGAATGCATGAACTGCAGAATATGGGAAAGCAAATAAGTATGGAGTAAATTCACTAAGTATACCAGAATTACATTTACTTGTCATTTTTTATTAAGCAAATTGCTCTAACAGCATCTGTCTTCCATATAATTGCAAATGACATATTTCAACATTCTTACATAAAACCTAAAAAGGCAATGGTGCTCCCCTTAAAGGCAGAATGTTTCTACAATTTTCAATCTTTATTCAACACACATGAAGCTGAAGAGGAGTACCTTAAATGAATTTCTTGCACACTGTGGGAGGCAATTGGATTGAGGAGATTAGCTAATACTATCCATCCAATTTTGATCTTACTTACAACCAAAATTTTGAAAAGCCGTGATATGCAGATAAACAAAAACTCTAATCAACTAGCGTACTTCTAATAAGCCATCATTGTGTATAGGCAATGCTATTACATAGAATTTCTGCTCTGGCATAATTTCTCGCTCAACTAGCCAGAGAATCTTTTATCGTAGTGAAATGGTGAAGGGAACTATCACAGAATTACTTTTGTGGTACTCTAGTGTCCCAAGGTTCAAAGTTTCTTCTCATTTCAACAACTTCAAACAAAAGGCATCAATCTTCAATATGTTCAGAATTAATGGTTATGGTATTGATAAATTAAATTGCTTCAGTTGAAGCATTTTGAGTTTGTAACGTTTCAATAAAAACATTCAAGACGTTCAAAAATTACAACTGAAAATCTTGAAGCTATTCAAGATGAGGGATGATTATGAGTGTTGAGAGGTGCTATTTATAGCGATCCAACTTGCTTATCTGGTTAGTATTACATATTACAGTGTTCTTATACTCATTATTCATGCATATGTAAATAATTAATGTCATAAGATCCAGTAGCATGTTTAGCTTATTCAATTCTAGTACACATTAGATTAGCAGATTATTAGAAGTTTAATTGTTTAAAATTATTAGTTGATATAGTGGGTTACAATAATTTTTACATTACAAGTTATTTAATTAATTGAGATGCAACAGAATATGTTAGAACCTGTATGTAGGATCATTTTCACTAACTCACCATTAGTAAAAACTAAATTTTTAAACATTTACCATAAAACATTTGAGCGACATTTGGTGCTCACAATGATTTACATACACAATAAGTAGATATTTAAGTTTAACCAACTGACTCTTGTCAACCACTAATTAAATCTATAAGAATTTAATTAATCTAATCAGATTCTAATTCTCATTAGTTTTAAACACTTAAAGCTGTAGAATTTGACAGGAAAAGAAAAAAGGCTGAAACTGCAGAAGCAAGAAAAAGAGATCCCTTGTTCTTTTAAAAGAAGAACTGAATTCAGAAGGAGACCTTGAAGAATAAAGTTGAAACTCATGATGATAAGAAGTTTAAGAGAATGAAATTAACTGCTGCTTTGCTCCTTTTGTGGAAAAAAAAAAGAAAAAGTGAGTATAAACCAGTAAAAAGTTGAGATTCTCATAAAACTTCCCATCGTCTTTTCCAAAAAATGAAGGTAATACAAACCAGTAAAAAGTTACTTATCAGAAAAAAATATAAAGCAGTAAAATGTTGATAGGAAAAGAGTTGATATGAGATGAGGATTATGCCTACCTCACTTAGAAAGAGGAGAGTGTATTTTTGTTATTTGGTGATGTAAATATTTGTAAATGATTGCAAATGTGACTTGGTTTTAGATGTTCAGTTGATAAATATTTCAATTACCATGGGTTAATATAGAAATTTCCTTATAGCCATGCATTTTACTTTTACCTTATGATATATTCTAGTGTTGTCATGACCCAGAACCAATGCTATGGATATTGGATCCTATTTGTGACACCATTGAAAGCTTCAAAGTGAATTTCAAAGTCAGAGATTCAAGCCAAAGAGGGAGATCATTAGAGAGCAGAAACCGTGGAAAGGAACAGAGAGTAGAATCAAGATTTTTTGGTGTTTAGTTTATGCTAGTTCTTATTCCAGTTCCAGTTTGTGTAGGTTTCTGTATACTAAATACTTTTATATTTATCTTGTGTTTGCTAATATATAGGCATATTTCTAGCTACTTTAATTTTATTGTGTGGTGCTTCCTTGGACCTTCTACTACATTTTATTATATTAAGGACTCTATTTTTGGGAAATCTAGATCCCATTTAGTTGTTATGTGTGTTTATCTTGTAAGTATGATCAGACATTCCTAACAGGAACAAGGATGACAGTCACATATTAAGCAATATGATGGGAAATGGAAATGAGTTTAAAAAAAAATAAGATTACAAAAGAAGAATGAAGTGATATATTGATGAGATAAAGATATTATGGTGCAAATAAATCTGTCATGACAATTATAAATAATATGAATGCTTATGCCTAGTAGGGATTAAGATTAGGGCTTTAGTACATATGAAAGATGTTATGAAAGTATATTTCATAGGATTACTATTATGAGCATTAATTGAAGTGATAATTATCATTTTCATGCTGATATGAGGTAATTTTCCATCTACAAAGCTACTTAGATCACCCCCACATTAGTTATCTATTCACGTCTTTAGTCGAATTTTCTATTAGAGTTCGCCTACAATATAGTCTACCATAAGTAGTAGAGCAAGATAAAATGGCTAGATGAAACAAGTCAAATTGTGAACTACAAGTTGAGTATGAATTTTATGGACTCCCTTTTTGTAATCGAACACTTCATTGCATCTACTAGCATGAGTTTTGATACTATCCTTGTTGATGCCTCTAGGGGGCCAATTTATAGGATGAGATGTATTCTCCACTCTTTTGATATTGTGTCAGGATTTAGGATTAATTGATCTAAGAGTGTGTTATCTGGAATCAATATCTTTGAGGAGTTAGTTGTAGAACTTGCCAATTCCCTAGGGTGTTTGGTGGGTGAGTGGCCTTTGTCTTAGCTTGGATTGCCGCTAGGTGGTAAGCCTAGAAGTGTTGGTTTTTGGGACCCAATCATAGAGAAAATAGAGAGGTGGTTGGCGGGGTAGAAGAGGAACTATCTCTCTCTTGGGGGTAGAATCATGCTTATTAAAGTCGTGTTGTCCGATCATTCCATTTACTACATGTCTTTGTTTAGGATGCCATCTAAAGTGGCTAAGGCTATAGAAAAAATCCAAAGAGATTTCTTGTGGGAGGTGGGAGGGGGGAGGCTATAAGAAGGACCACTTGATTAAACGGGAGTTGGTGTGTATGAGTAGAGAGATGTAAGACTTATATGTTGGACACCTCTTGGCTAAATGGTTGTGGCATTTTGGTAGTGAACAGACAAATCTCTGGCACCAGATCATTAGATGCAAATATGGGGTAGCTGGCAATGGGTGGGAAGTGGGTATGAGGCCTAGGCTTTAGGCTTCCAGTCCATGGCAGGAAGTAACTTTGTTAGCACCTTTCTTTTATTCCTACGTGCGTTTTTGTGTTGACTTGAGAAATTCCATCCGTTTCTAGCTAGACTTGTGGTGGGGTCAAGAAACCCTTTCATTCTTTTATCCTCATTTATTCCGTTTAGTTTTGTTTTCCCGAGGCACTTGTGAGTGATATCCTTATTCCTAGTTCTGTCAAATTATCTTGGAATCATCCTTTAAGGAGATACCCTCAAGAAGCCGATCAAAGGGAGTTGAGCTCCTTGTTGCTTCAGTTGTAGAGTGTAACCATTGATCCAACCATTCCTGATCTCCATTTATGGCACCCAGTCCCCTTTGGTAAATTTCTTTTAAGACTTTTCTTCAAGTTCGTAGATCATATGCTTCTTTCCCTCCTCCACCCTTCAACCCCAAATTTCTTTACCACCCACCTATTCCCACAAAATCCAAGCTTTTATTTGGACTTCTCTTTGGTCCAAGATCAACACAGCTGATGTACTTCAAAAGAAAAGGTGGATGGCTTTGTCCCCTAGTATTTGTCGTTTAGGTAGAAGGAGCAACGAATACCTTTAGCAATTATTCTTGCACTGTGCATTTTCAAGGCAGATTTGGATATACTTCTTGTGGTTGAGTCATTCATGGACAATGCCATCTTCGATAGTGGACCTCTTCAATCAATGGCATTTTCTAAGAATGAGTAAGTGGAGAAAAATACTATATACTAAGTATTATTCCAACGACCTTATGGTTCATATGACGTGAGCATAATACGAGGACTTTTATGATACTTCACCGGCTGAGGCAGTCTTGGAGCCTATCAAGGCGGCCTCAGTATCTTGGATTATTGGATTAGAGAGTTTCCGTGGATTCACAAATTTGGATATCATATGAGAGTGGAAGTTCATTGCTTGCTCCTCATCTCCAATCTCCAAGAGGAGCACATATTACCCTAAATATGGGGGTTCTTGACGATAAATGTCAATGTTAGCACATTGGGTAACCTAGGATTGTCAGAGTATTATTGAGATCATTAGGAATCATTTGGGTCAGATTATTTTCTTATCCAGCCACTCAATAGGTACGGGGGACTCGCTCAAAGCTGAGATATTAGTTGTTATCATAGGTCTATCCCAAGCAAAAAGTATGTCGTTTAGTCACTTTACCATTGAGGAAGACTCATATTCAGATGGATGACTTAGGAGCTTCAGGGTTTTTGGAGTCTCAAATATTTGATACAGCAAGCTCATTTCTTACATATCTCCTTGAAAACCTCATTCAAGCACGTGTTAAGATCGAGCAATGAAGTAGATTCTTTGGCCAAATCTAGAGTTCGTCGTTTGATCTTTTTGTGGGCACACATATTGATGACACAGTCAGTATAGGGTAGTCAAATGTTCTATGGTCTTGGGGTTGTTTGTGGGGTCAGAGACTTAGAGGATCTTCGTCGCAGGAAGCTTATAGTCTTATTGTTTTTTCTTTTATTCGTTCAGCTCGGTTGAGTGGACTTTGTATATTTTTTTCTCCTCTTATATATATTTCTTCAGTACTCTTAAAAAATAAAAAAATTTAATTCCAAAATTATTTCATTCCGTAAATGAAAAGGGGTGACATAAGGATGAATGAGACAAGGATGTTAAGACAACTTTCAAACCCAAAAAAGAAAAAAAAATTGAAATATTGTCCATTAAGACCTTAAATTTACTATGTCCGTAAGCAATTTAAATAATAAATTAAAGTTGGAATAACTAAGAGAGTTCATCTCTCAATAGAAATGATGAAGATCTCACTTATATTCATCGATATATCACTTAAAGTAATCAAGAAACGCTATATTGGAGGATATATTCTGCTATATTGCATGCAACACCATATATCATTGCATATAGTGATAAATCAGGAGATATTTTCTGAAATCAGATTTACTTCTTATATACTTGGAGAAAGGGATATATCATGATTGTAATATTCCGAACCATGATTTTCTAACATGAGGGGATTAAACAAGAAGGTAGTCCCTATAGTATAAAACACTAACAATGAAAGACGATTCTTCTTGCAATGCAAGAAAAAAAATTGTCCTCATCAGAAGGTACAACTCACATGCAATGCCCTTGACTCCAACTGTCGACGTTTAGCATTTCTCACACCTTCATCAAAGTATATTGCTTCGGAGTCATATCTACGTAGAAAAGACAACAGAATATAAGCAAGAAAATAGCTTCAAAGCCATTTGATCAAAGAATATAAAGATAATGATAATAATATCAAGGAAGCACTAAGTAAAATACTCATTATAAACTACAAATTTAGAAAATGGATGAAATGATCATGGACATAGATGTTGTCATGAGAGAAAATGTGATGGAAGTGTCAAATAGCGATTAAGTCATTCATAAACTGAGGCATGAACATGCAAAACTCAGTGTCATATTTCACCAGTCATGTCAGTGTCTATATAAACAACAACTTCCTATTGCTTTATGGCTCTACCAATAAGTTGATGGCATTGGAATTGGGATGATATAACCTGCAATGCTTGCCCAAATTGATTACTGCTGTGACCATGAGATGCTCGACCATGAGATGCTTCCATGTGGAGCATCTCACGGTCAATGCTTCTTCATGTGGATCCCACACGAAACATTTACAACCATGAAAAAATACTGAATGTGAGATGCTGCCATGTAGCAGAATATCACGGCCAGAGCAGAAATTAATGCAGTAAAGCATTGCAGAAGACTTCATCCCATTGGAATCCTACTCAAAATAATGAAATTTCAGTACGTAAAAATTGTTCTCTTACTGTACCATGTTTTTGACAGTATATAAGAATAGAAAACAAACAAATTTCTATAAATACTTCATGTTGTGCCACCCAAGATCTGCAGATTTTAAGCTTTTCATCTCATTTTGTCTCTTAGAGTAGTAATCAGATTTCTAGGGTTGTTTCATTCCTGCTTTGGTAATGTTTGGTAGCATAAAATAAATAATCAATCAAAGATGCTACTCCACATTCTATTATCTCTCACGAAGTTCGGTTACTGTTAGGTTATTTACAGAATTTTTTATCATATAAAAATATTTGTCACACAATGTTTCATGTGGACTTAAATATAAAACCAGAAAGCAAATTATTGTTCCTTTGGATTCTTTCAACCTTTTATATCCATAATTTGTAATTATAGCAAAACGAAAATAATTTACTCTATCCTAATCTACGTGAGACAGATTAAATATAACCTTTTCAGTCTGAATCATATGACTAACAGAACACACATACAAGACCTTGTTAACCCAAAAAAAAAAACTAGATCAGAAGACTCTCTGACTATCAAATAACTTAACCCTTTTATAACGACTATCTCTCTTGTATTTTGACAATCGAAAAGAAATTCAATTGTTTAGGTCAAGGTTTCAGGTATTGACGAAGGTTCATCAGGGCCAAGTCAGAGCGAGATGAACCAATACAACCGTATCAAAGTTTTAAAATCCAAAACAAAAACAAAAAAAAAAGTATCAAGTAAAACCTGAAAATATACATTTTTTTTTCCATCAAAAAAAAATATATGTAAAAAAAAATTAAGCATTAAACATAATAAAGCCCAAGAAAATTGCAAACTAACGCAACACAAAAAAAACAAAAAAGCACAGAAATTAAAGCAACAAAATATAATAATATAAGTAAATCATTCAGGAACCAAAACGAACTAGATTGCTATAACTTCCAGTGCTAGTAATGTTCCAAGAAAAGGTACAAGAAGTTGGCATAA
Organism: Buxus sempervirens; assembly: GCA_947561395.2. Taxonomy (NCBI): domain Eukaryota; kingdom Viridiplantae; phylum Streptophyta; class Magnoliopsida; order Buxales; family Buxaceae; genus Buxus; species Buxus sempervirens. Next base: position 29,377,332 of record OX387193.1, read on the forward strand.
TCCTATTCAGTTATCTACTTTATTTTATCATAGCTCCCGCTAGCCTAGGATGACTAGTTATAACTTTGACTGCTAGTGCACTGTCCACGGAAAGTACCAATAAATTCAACTGGTTATGAGATAACAAATAAACTCTTACTCACTAGTCTGAGATTGCTGGTCATAGCGCAAACTACCAGTCTATTGGTCATGACAAGTACCAAAAAATTGATCATAACAATGATGATCAGTAATTGCCCTGCCAACAAAATTTTGCTCACATTGGTGGGTTCTAGAACAAAACCACGTAATTTTGTTGAGGATCTGCAAACCCCCAAAAATTTCTACCTACACAGGCAAAATTTGACCCGTGCTAGTAAACTTTACCACAATTAGTAGGATCCATCAATCCTCCTAATTTGGGTTTTGCAGTCATGCAGAGAGAGAAACAAGAGAGAGAGAAAGAGAGAGCACAAACCTACTGGCATCCATTGTCATCTCAACCATCTGTCCTTTTTCTATGAAGAAAAAAAAAAGTAAATGACACAAATTGACAATTAAGCTTGATAACTTCCCATACATTTTCTGAAACAACAGTGGCCTCCCTCTATATCTGGTTGGTTATTACATTTACTCCCATCTAGGAAGTGACAATTACAATGTGCTAAATTTCATTAATTTTAGATCATTTTACCCCTTGTAAAGTTAGTCATCTAGTTAAATGGCACTTTATCCTTATTAAAAATCTTAGACAATACCTATCTTACCCTTTTATAAGTTGAATTATTATTCCCATTTCACACTTGTCTCTTTCTTCATATTAAAAATATATATATTTTCATAGTAGAAAATGATATTTAAAATATACTTCATTGGGGTAAAACAGTTTTAACTAGTGAAAATTCAACAAAGTTGATTAAATTCTTTAGCTATGACTTGATAGAAGGGTTGTAAATGTAATAAATTATAATATCCAAAGGGATTCAGATTTTCCTAATTTTTAAAAAATATTGAATTTTTATGAATTTCTTTGTATAACAACACAAGTGGCGTGTCAACGAAATGGCACAACCAACATCATAAATATTAATAATACAATAAATATGATAGGAGTCCTAACACTATCATCAGATTTTGAAAAATTAAGACCGATTGTCTCTATCTGTGGCTCCAACTAAAGGAGGTTGAGCATCATAAATGTCCTGTAGCTGTTGTCATTGCATGCAATGTGCACTTCCCTTTCCCTACCATCCTATCTCAACATCCCTTATAGTGACATTGTGCACCATGAATCCTACAAAGCAATGTAATCAGGCAATGGTGCATGCTCTTATTGACCACAATCATCACCTTCACTACCACCATCACCATCATTACAATTTCACCACCATCATTGTTGTCTAAAGTATCAATGGCACTATCATCACCACCGCCACCATCCCCATCACCACCGTTCTCATTATAACTCAAAATATTCTCATCATCTTTGCCTCTGTATATTCATTCTCGTCATGAAAATCCTTAAACCAACTCAAACTTCCGTCTGGCAATAGCAGTTCTCTCTCATATACAAGGATTAAAATGTCGCCAAATACAAAATGTGATTATTATCAACAGGATTAAAGTATCTTTCTTCATGTGAGCAATCCATAAAGTTCCATGCCCTCAAATACATGTTATAATGCATGAAAACAAGCCAATGGAGCTTCTTTGTTCCAAATCAGCCATGGATTTGGCAGAAATCAATCCAAACATGCTCCTATTATGTTTACTTTTGCAAGGAGCATATCCAAATTAGGACTCTTATAGAGACGGTCTTAAGATGAGTTGCACAATCTCTATAGTTATACCACTAAAGAGTGTAAGTCAAGATATAGATGAACACATTCTAATATTCCACAATATATATGGGGCCAAGAAAGGCTTGAATAATGCTACCATAAGCATCAGTAAATACTCCTCCTAAGTCCTATACCAAATAGATTTGGATTCCCCACGTAACACCCATAAAAATTCAGTTTCATGGTTCCAATGGGTGGTCGACATCATACAATTGAAATTGTAGGGGTGGGTGGATGGGAAAGGCAAATATGTTTCTATTGGCTCAAGATATCTGACTGATATGGATAGTCCCCTAAAACAGATGAACCAACCCCCATAAATCGTACAAAAACCTGATGTAATCCATTACCGCTACCATGGGAGCTACTATCATCAAAGATCCTCATGTTCATTTCATTCCAAATATATCATACAATGGAGTAAATGTAGTGACCCAGATTTCACCTAGGGGCTTTTTAATCTTTTAATAATATTGAACATCTCATAATGGACTTAAGATCTCTAACTAGGTCAATGATCCAATTAAAGTAGGTGTTCAACCATTAACTAAGCCCAACTAAGGAACTTTACTTTAAGTAATCCATCAAAAAAAAAACTAAGCTACTTTAAGTCAAAGAGGAGCTAGAGTTAATAGGGGGATTTTACTCAAAAGTTAAAATTTTTATACAATTAAAAGTATAAGAATTTTTATACAATAATAAGTTTATTATTGATATTTCTCGGTCCAAATAATTTTTTAAACATCCCTGGATGAGTGGGAATTGGAGGCAGTTGTGGACATGAGCTTGGGGATATTTCAGTAAAAAAACTTTAAATAAGGGAAACACTAATCATAATTCAACGACAAGTCTTCTCATTATTACTTAATATTACTATTGTTGTTAATGGGAAGCTTTGGACATTGGAGAGTTGAGAGTGGTGAATAGATTATTAAATTATTTAATTGCAGGGTTACATCCCTACGAGAGTGGTAAATAAATTATTAAATTACTTAACTACGGGGTTAATTATGTCTTTTGCCAATTTTAACTGATTAATTAATTAATTAATCAACCTTATTGGATTTAACAAAACAGTTGGACTTCATTTAGGCATAGGTTGTATCCAAATAGCCAGGTATGCAACCCATCAAGGGAATAGAGTTTGTTTTGATAATAGCAATTTATTAATGAGTCCTAATTCAAGTAGTGTGTTAAGAACTAACGCAATTAGGCATCAATTCATTACAAATTCTAAGATGGACGAAAATTGGAGAGAAAAAGGGAGAAGAACCACACACCAATTCTATGAGAAATTTCGAGGAGAAAAATTCCAGTTTTTAAGAAGAATCAACTGTAGAAAAATTTTCCCAGCAGCTGAGGAGGTAGGAGGATTCTACGTAATTTGATACTTTTAAATGTTTTAGATTATTGGATAAATCCAAGACTGATTTTGATGAGGTTTTAGGATTTCTTGATGATCATCACTGTGGCAATTACTGCTAAAAAATTCTATAAATTATTATTTTTTAAAATCATGATTTAGTGAAAGAAACCTTAAATCTTTATGTATTTTAACATTCTATAAAATATAAAGTTAATTTTAGGATATTTAAAATGACATTGAAATTTTGGTTTTTAATGTAAGAATATAAATCTTGAAATAAAATTGGAAACTTTTGAAAATTTTGAAATGATAAAAATTTTCTCAAGACATTCTTGGTTGATTTATTATAGATCTCGAATTTTTAGTAATTAAAGATTGATTTTATAATTCTCAGATGATCTTGGATCATCTTTTATTTAACCCTAGATGACCTTGGATGATTCTTGAATCCTTATTGAATCTTCTTCAATCATTAATAATTAAAAATTCTTTCTTTTACGTTCTTAGATAATTTTTGAATAATCTTGGATCACCAATTAATCAATCTTGGAGGTTCTTTGGAAAAGATTAAAAATCTAGACTTAGATTTATGATGAATCTAATTAAAAACAATATTAACAAGTCTTAACAAGATTTTTGGAAGCCAAATTAATAATAGGAATTAAATGGAAGATTTGGACTTCGATTCCTATTCTATTATTTCCCTAAAATTTTTTAAGGTATTAAAAGTTGGATAGTGATAAATAATAAATTACTACTAACCCTAACTATTATTGCACCTACAATAAATATGAAAGTATCAAACGCTTAAATATAATATTTAGTCCCTAATTGAGACAGGGCTATTTGTTTTTCCTCATGAAAATAATATAAAATAAAATAAAATTGCTAGTCGAGAGATCTTAAATAATTGTTGCGAGTAGTTAATTAAAACATGTATTATTAGTCTAGAGTTAATGTCTCAAACCACAAGCCTAACCATATGAAAGTTAATTAATTTAATTAGTTAGTTATTTAATTATTAATTAGTTAGTTAGTTATTAAAAAAAATTTCTTCATGTGATTGTTAATTGGTTAGTTATTAAAAGATTCTCTTTATGTGATTGTTAGTTAGTTGTTAAAAGCCTTTTTTCTTTTCATTTGATAGTTAGTTGATTGGTTAGTTGAATTATAAGTTAAATAGTTGGGTAAAAAGCTTTATTATTAATTACTAATGATATTGTCCCAATTGACTAACCCTAAGTTAAATGAGAGTTACATATTTGAAAACTGCCACAATTAAAATAAAAGTTGGTGATTGCAGGCATTGAAAAAGAAATAATTACATATAAACAAATAGGAGTTACTAATTAAAGGCTTTAATAGAAATAAGCCCAAAATAAGTGAGAAATGATTTATTTTAAATTAATTCAATTATTATGGGGAACATTGTCTTACTCTACAGGCCCTACACAAGTATTATTGATTAGTTATAAATTCAGGCCCTACACAAGTATTATTAATTAGTTCTAAATTCAAACTATTGCTAAGTTGAGATATTAATGATTAAATTAATTAAATAGGAAATAAATTCAAGAAAGTATATAAGTATTAGTATGATAAATCTCTATTTATTATAATTAAATAAGTAATTGAAATAAATTGAATTTACTTATTATTTGATATGGTAAACACACACACACACACAAACACACGTGCATGTGTTCTAATCAACAAGACCAAGATTAATCAAAATTACCTTGTCAATTATAGTGGTTAAACTGATATTTGTTATAGAATGAGCTTTGGTTGTATATTATGAAAGCATGTTGCGAATCTCTAATATTGATCCGAATACTTTAAATTGAACAAATTCAGTAATGTCATGAATTTATTATTGGCTTGATTACTGATGACTAATGTTCTGAACTCCTTTTATTTATTTATTCATGAAAGCAGGTGAAACATTTATGTCATTATGAATTGCATATATAAGAGCTTAATATCTTGCATGATTATGAATGACGAATGATAGCATGATAATTAAATTAAGTGAAAATTTTATGATTTGCACACATTGTAAGAGAGTGAGGTGTAAGGGATCGGAACCCAAAAACGACTAACCACTCTATTAAGGGTGAGGTGTGAGAGTCTGCGATTAAAAGCCACTAACAACTCTTTGGGGAGGGTAAGGTGTAAGGATATGTGTAATCCCCCGAATTTCCCTTAATTATGTTAACTAATTTATTAAGGGAAATCTCGGGAAGTGTACCTAATGTATTTTATTGATTTGGTTAGGTGGTGAAGAGGAAGAACAAATCTGAAATTTTGCTTAAGATCCAACGGTTGGATAGATCTTGATCAAGTAAGGTTTAAGGCATTATTTAAATTTTTATTGGTAAAGGTGCATGTGCATGATAGAGGTGAGATGTATGGGATCATGTTTTAAATAAAAACTAGAAATTGATATATGGGAATGAGTTGGGCGTGTAGACTTCTAATAAGATTTGTGCATGTTTGGGAAACTATGCACTAGGGTTGATTTGGATGCATGAGTATAAATAAAAAGTTTCTAAAACTTGGAAGAATTTTTACTGCTCTTGAGAATATTGGCTGAAGCTTGCTTTGGTGTGGACGTGTGGAACAGTAAGCAAGAGAGTTTTGCCACACCTAAATTGAGAAGATTGCTGTTGGTGCTCATTTTCTTCATAGTTGCTAATTTACTTGGTTTGTGCGATGGAGGCAAGTAACACCCCTTCTAAGAAAATATGCATTGTTTTATGTTCGGTGGATGGATTGAAAGGTTTGATTTTTGTTTTGTTCCAATCCATGTGAAAGGTTTACAGAAATATGTTTCATACGGGAATTTTTTAATTGTGATAAACTGCCGAACATGACTTTATTGAGAGTTTTCCATGATTTCGAAGATAAATCCTATGTTCCTTATGTTTTATTTATTTTAAATTAATTCGACATGTTTTAGGGAGGATATTGAATGATCTTGAAGTGATTTAGAGTGATGGAATCATGTTTAGTTGTTTTAGAATTGAAAGTCATATGTTTCAAAAAAAATTACAGGTTTTGCGAATTGGCATTGACACCCAAACTTCGCTTGAGCGTGATACCAAGCGCCATGCCTTATTTTGTGCAAGCACGACCCAACTCGAGCACTAGATCGAGCGATTGTATTCAATTTACAAAATAGAGAGCTAAATATGATGCCCGACCTCCACACGAGCAATGCTCGAGCGGCTTCCTTCTGTTCATGGACACTCAATGTTTAGCTCAAAGTTTAAGCCAACGTACGATGGATACTACCTTAAAATTTACTCCGCGCGACATATTGCTCGAACGCGATATTGAGCACTTAGTTCCCAAATTATGTTTACTCTGTACGCACGATTTGCCGCCCGACCTAGGCTCGAGCGTTACTTCCTAGATTTTCATTTTTTTTTTACCAAATTGACCTAGTTTTTTATTCTAAAATTATTTTTATGGAATTTTAACTCAAAGATCAACTAAATTAGGGTATTTTAGAAGGTTTTGCACTGGTAAATGTATTTTTAGAATTTTTATAAATAATTTTGGTACGTTTTGTTAAAAAGAATCTAGTTTTAGGGTTTTAATGTACTAAATGAATTTCTCTACAAACTGATTGAATTTAAATGTTTTCTTTACTTGTATTGGAACTATTTGATTGGTTTTAAAGGTATTGAGGCAAAATTATTGGTTTTTCCTCCGTGTATCTTGGAGTGTGTTGTTTTCTCACTCATGTATTTTGGGTTGAAACTTGGTTTTTTCTCCATGTATCTTGGAGTTGACTCAAGAAACTATTGGATATTATTTGGTATCAGAGATGGATATTTTCAGTATTTATTTTCAGTGTCTAGCAGGCATAGCTTGTTATCGATCCATAGTTTAGCTAGATAGTGAAGTGGTATACACTTTCTTAAGTTAACATTGTTTCCATCTATGCTTCCACTGTGTATCTCGATGAGGTCTTCCTGTATCTAGTTGTGTTGCAGTAATCCAACCCATCATATATTTTGGACTACCCACCATGTATCTCAGTCTGGTATTCCCTTTTCATTTGGTTATTGTTGCAGTTTGACTTGATTGTACTTACCAACCCAATACTGTATCTGGTTGGGTGATCCGCAATAAAACGATGAACGTGTATCTCGGCTTTGCACATAAGACGTGAGGTGGCAAAATTTGAACATGTCTTTAGCTTTGCAAAGATATCTCGATCCATGAGTCCTGTGATGTCACAACATCGCGTGGATTTTATTTGAAGTAAAGAAACTTGGGTTTTGGATTATACTTGAACCTTGTTCTGAACATGAACTTATTTATGCTGAAATTGTTTATACTTGGATTACTCATCAAGGTTATATTGTTTTCAACATCATGCTATGTTTTGACATTGTTATAAAAATTGTTTTATTCGTGCATGATGTACTTGCTGAGATATTATGTCTCATATTTGATTTTACGTTTTGTTTCATATACTCCAGGAGATGATGCGAATACTGGAGTAGAGCTTCATAGTGGAATAGAGAATTATCCAAACAATAACATTGAGGACGATTATTATTGTTTAATGTAGGATAGATGATTTTCTTTGTTAGAGGACTTTTATTTTCAATTTTATGGTTATTATGAGTTAAGAAGTGAATTGAGAGATGTAGTTGAACATTATTTCCAGAATTTTTATTTAGTGATTTATGTGGATATTGATGTCATCAACAGTTTTATTTTAATGGAACGAACTATTATTGGTGTTTTAATTCCCATTCTTTCATATTCTAATGATTTAAGGCTATTTAATTCTAGAATTTACTGCTTTGGGTGAGTGAAAGCTTATCGGTGCTGAGAGAGCGTAAGTTCATCAAAATTGTGTGTGGAAGATCATCGGAGCTATGCTTGTGCTGTCGGAGTGCGAGCACATTCGCCAGAGCTGAGTGGAGGAAGGCAAGAACCATGCGATGGTGGGTGGTGTGCGAAAGCGGTGTTGTGCATTAGGAGGTGGTGAGCATCAGAGTTGGTTTCGAACGCTATTGTGCAACGGAATCGGCGCAGAGTGGGTGCTCGGAGGCGAGGAGAGTTTCCGAACATCAGCAAAGCTTGCACGTCGTGCATACGTTTGGCGACGTCAACGGTCGGCATTAGCCTAATCCGTTCAGGGTCTTCGAAACTAAACAGCTATCTGCTCTCTCAAAGTAGCGGAGGAGGCAGCGTTAGATGAAGGAAGATGGCACCCTCAGCAAGAGGATTAATGAAGTATATTAACAAGATTCAGAGGAAGACAATATTATTGGAAGGAGTCATCAGTCATTGCTGAAGGAGGTTCGGATAAAAGAAAATTCAGGTGGGCACGCCAGGTGGTTGATACTGCAAGTTGAAGATTGCAAATGGATGGTGGATGTAGAGCAAAGGAATTCTAGAGGGAGCTTGTGTTACAAGGTGCTTCGTAGTAAACGATTCAATGGCAGGAAGCTGGTTTTGGAAAGGAAATCTAACAGATGGGGATGGTTCCTGCAATATCATCATTTGAGAATGGGAGAAATAGGAGTCTGATATTTCCCATGGACCAAATATCAGGTGATTGGTACTATTTGTGGAAGGACTAGAGGAGGATTCTGAGAGAGGAGGATCACTCAAGTAGGCAAAATCTGCTAGAGGATGGAGGTCGATACAGGGTAGCAAGAGAACCTCTGGTGGTGGAACACATGAGGTCCAAGGGGTATTTGGCGAAATCCATAACTTGGGGTGGTCACCAGTCATTGGTGTTTGCCCTGTGAATAACAATTAGAGTATGGCGATGATTTGCCATCAACAATCAGGTAGGATGACGTGGGAGGAGGTGCAATCCGAATTTCAGAAAGTCTATGGAATATCTTGCTCGTCATCAAGACTATCACCGAAGAAAGCAATCTTGTTCCCCAACTCAGATTATGATTTCAGGAAATTGACTCCTATGAAGGAAGCTTGTTTTGGGAGAAAAGGAAGATTAAGTCTCCACCGGCTGCATTTTGAAGGTGGGAGAAATGTAGAGAATTATTTCACAGGAGGCATATGGATTAAAGTTGAAGGAATCCCATTGCACCTAATGGGTCCATCGACGCTTCTTCTCATAGGTAATGTGGGAGGTGGGCTTCTAAAAGTGGGTGAAATCGACGTAACGTAAAGTGAGCTCTGCCAGGTTTCCATGCTGGGTTAGGGAGCAATTTCTTTGGAGGATACCCAGGTCTGTATGTCTTTGGGATAGTTCAGCATCCTTTGAAACTTTTATCTCGCCGATGCCGGAGGTCCAGCAGCACTTGATCAATAATTGGAGCAGCCTTTTCGGTGGAGAAGAAGAAGATGATGACGTGGCGAAAAGAACTAAGAGAGGTAGTGCAGGTGGGTCAGCGAAATATTAGGCAGGTTGCTGGCGGCCAGAGTAGACAAAATAGGCCTGCCTCATCAAGGGTAGATGCTGCAGCTCCAGGTTCTAGAGCAAGGTCTACCACAGCAGCAATTCAAATTTATGGGCCAACTAGACCTTAGACCTGGGCCCATGATACAAGCCACTTGGGTCGCCTCCTGGAATCAAATAGTAGGAGGGTCATGGGCCCAAACCTTGACCTTCCTGGTGTAAGTCATGGGCCGGCTTCATTGCCTACGTCGCCCAACTCTATCTTAAGGGTGGCAGACATTGGCGGCAATCGTATCTCGCCGAAATCTAGCAACGATCACAAATCCTCCAGGATGGGCAGTGATCTCGCGCATATCTATATCAATCGGTCGACGACCTCTGCTGGTAGTGAGGATATCCCAAAGGCTCCTGAAGAAGAAGGGGAAAGGGGCTCGAGGATGGAGGAAGTCGGCAGGGGATCAAAGATCAGTTGCACCGTCTCTAAGGGGTCAACGCATGAAGATGGAGACTTTCCGATTCATGTGCGTTTGGAGTCCGACGTGGAGGAAGAATACCCTGTGGTCGATTTTTTAGAGCAGGTGTCGAACCAAGCTCTACATCAAGAGATGGAGGCTCTGAGGGAGATAACCGGAATTGGAGTTTGTGGTTCGAACGAAAGCCCTAAAAAGTCGTCGTCAACTTGGGGTCGGGCAAGTCTCATTTGTTGAAGATATGGAGGCCAAGGAGTGGTCGGAGGTAGGGAGTGAGTCAGCTGATGTTGCACAAGGGCAAGCCGCGTCGCCATCACCTGGCCTTCGAGAGCTTGAGCAAAATAGCAAGTTGTATTCTAAACAACAAGCACTTCCTTCGCAGGAGGGAGACAATGTGCTGGAGGAACAAGCGGAGAAGAATGTGCAGATTAATAGTGCCATTAATGAGGATGAACCAGATCAAATCGGAGCAAGTTCGCAGTTGGATCTCCACTACGAAATCGTCACTCCTATTCAGGCGGTGTTACTAGCGAATGCAAATGCTATCACATGCATCGAATCTTCTTCAACGGATCAGCAGATGGTTAATCAGTTTGATAAGGAGGTAGGGGAGCCGGTAGAGCTATTGAACAAAATCTTACTGATGAGAAAAAACCTGGGAGTGTCCTTCAAAGGATTTGAAGAGGGTGTCATGGCTCTTTTAACAGCCATTGAAGCCCAGAATACAAAAGCCAAGGAGATTAACAAGAAAACGGCAAGGGAGCTCCAAAAACTGGCATGGTTAGTGAAGGATACGCCCAAATCAGTAGGAACCCAAAATAGCTGCAAAAAGAAAGGTAAGAAGGGGGCAACTTGCTTTGACGAAGATTAAGGTCTTAACTTGGAAGTTGGAACACAAGAGGGCTAAATGTAGTCGACAAGAGGGACACAGTGAGAGCACTGCTAAGAGCATGGAACCCGAACATTTTCATGCTTCAAGAGTCTAAAATGGAGGCAGTAGATAGCAGGATCATTAAGAGTATTTGGGATCAGGAAAGAGTTAGTTGGCTATATCTGCCATCGAGAGGTAACTCTGGTGGAATAATTATGGCTTGGAAGAGTGATGATATCCAATTGTGCCAAGCATGGATTAAAACCTACTCTATTTCAGCTTCCTCAAGCATCTTGAAGTTGGTGGTGTCAGTGCTCATAAGTGGTGTGTATGATCCCAACTCAGATTCACTCCTTCCAAGCCTATGGGAGGAATTGATCCATGTTAGGAATGGGTGTGATTTGCCGTGGTGTATAGGTGGGGATTTTAATGTAATTAGATATCAATCGAAAAGGAAAGGGTGCAAGGAATATATCTATGGCTATGAGGGGCTTCTCAGACTTCATTAACAATTTGATTTTGGTAGACATCTCATTGAAAGGAGCTAAGTTTACTTGGTCAAATAACCAGTCACCGTCGTTGCTATCTAAGATAGATAGATTCCTAGTTTTCATTGAATGGGAGAGACTATTTTCAGGCCTGTGAGTAGATGTAATACCAAGGTCGACATCTGACCACACTCCATTGATCTTAAGGTGCGATATCGAGGTCAAAAGGGCTGCTTCATTCAGGTTCAAGAACATGTGGTTGGAGGATGAGGGGTTCACTAAAAGAGTGGAGGGATGGTGGGCTGAAATGGAGGTGGAAGGTGATCCTAGCTATATTGTGAGTAGGAAGTTGAAATTATTGAAGGATAAGATTAAGAGGTGGAATAAGGAAGAATGTGGATGATCAAATGGAAGAATTATTAAAGCATACCAAAGAGCTGGATAAAGCCAAAGAGGAAGAGTCGCTAAGTCCAATGGAGTGGGTGAAGAGAGAAAGTATTAAAGTGAAGTTTAAAGCATGGGCCAAAAGAAAGAAGATTTGTTGGCGCCAAAAATCAAGAGTGTTATGGTTGAAAGAAGGTGATAAGAATACCAAATTCTTCCATCAAATGGCAAATGCAAGGTTAAGGACAAACTCTATTAACAAGATAGAGATTGAAGGGAATATCTATGAGGAGGATGAGGCCATTAGGAAGAGGATTCCAAAATTCTTCTCATATTTGTACAAAGTGGAGGCCAGCTTTAGACTCAAAGTAGATGGTTTGGAGTTCAATAAATTGACGGAGGAAGATTAAGAAGGCTTGGAAAGACCATTCTCGAAGGAGGAAGTCAAAGAAGTAGTATTGCAACTTAATGGTGACAAGGCGCCAAGGCCGGATGGGTATTCCATAGCATTCTTCAAGGAGTGCTGGAGCATTATTAAGGATGATTTAATGGCAACAATTGAGGAGTTTCACAAAAGGGGCAGATTTGTGAGAAGCATGAATGCTACATTCATTGTGTTAATCCCAAAGAAGGAAGGTGCATGTAAAATTCATGAGTTTAGACCAATAAGTTTGGTGGGTAGTGTTTACAAGATCATTGCAAAATTGTTAGCCAATAGTTTGAAACCAATTCTGCAGTATTTAATTTCTAAATCTCAAGGGACTTTTGTTAGGGGAAGGCAATTACAAGATGGTGTGTTGGTGGCAAGTGAGTACATAGATACATGCATAAAGAGAAAAGAGGACATGGTCATGTGCAAGTTGGATCTTCAGAAGGCTTACGATCATGCTAACTGGGAGTTCTTGATATATATGCTAGGTCGTATGGGCTTTGGCAAGAATTGGAGGAACTGGGTTACAACTTGTATTTCAACAACCACTAGCTCAGTTCTTGTCAATGGTGTGGCAGTGGAATTTTTTAAAAGTTCAAGAGGTTTGCATCGAGGAGATCCACTATCTCCTCTCCTTTTCACCATAATCATGGAAGGGAAGGAAGCATGCTAGAAGGAGTGTAATTTGGGGGATCCATTTCAATCAATCACCTTTTATTTGTTGATGATATCTTGACTTTCTATAAGCCAACCCACCACCAGATCATGTGGCTTATAGGCATTCTCATGTATTTTGAAGCATGCACTGGCCTAAGGATAAATCTGTCCAAGAGTGAGATGTTTCAGATTGGGAAGGAGGTGAATTTACCTAATTTAATCCGAGTTCTGGGTTGCAAAATAAGGAAATTTCCGACTTCATAACTTGAGATCCCATCGGGAGCTACTTGTAGAAATTCTACTATTTGGAATCCAGTGATAGAAAGAATGGAAAGAAGACTTGCAACATGGAAGAGCTGAAGTCTATCGAAAGGAGGTAAGTTGACATTAATCAAGAGTGTGTTAGCGAGTATTCCAGCTTTCTACATGTCTATTTTAAAATTTCCCAAATTAATGGGAAAGAAGTTGGAACAAATCCAAAGGAACTTCTTGTGGGAGGGCATGGATGGACAAACCAAATACCATTTAGTGGCCTGGAACCAGATTTGTAAGCCAAAAAAAGAAGGGGGTCTTGGGGTAAGGCCTATGTCGGTATTTAATAAAGTCCTTCAAAAGTGGATCTGGAGGTTTGGATGTGAGAGAGGGAACAAGTGGAGAGAGCTACTGAGTTAGAAATATGGCTCTTCCCCCAATGCGTGGTTCCCAAATCCTTCAAACCAACCATGTGGGATGAGCCTATGGAGGCCCATTGCCAAATTGTCAAGATCAGTGGAGAAGGATTGCAAATATAAGTTGGGGAACGGCTTGAGAATCAGATTTTGGGAAGATATTTGGTGTGGTGAGAATAGACTGAAGGAGACTTACCCCTTGGGTTCATGGCAAATCTGGTTCCTTCTCAGTTAAGGAGGCTTTTGATCATCTACACTGTTCAGGTTTGGAGCAAATGGTGTTTAAACATATTTGGTCAACCATGATTCCAAGCAAAGTGGCCTTTTTCATGTGGACAGCAGCCCTAGATAAGATATTGACAGTGGACAACTTGAAGAGTAGGGGGTGGCAACTTCCTAACAGGTGCAGCATATGTAAAGTGGAGGAAGAAAATGTAGCCCACCTGTTACTACATTGCAGAGGTACTACAAGGTTATGGGGGGCGATTCTCCAAAGGCTGAAAGTAGCATGGGTACATCCTAAGGAGTTTAGACTTGCTCTAGAAGCATGGGGATGGAGAAAAGGAAAAACATGTGGAAACATCACCTGGAACTTGGCTCCTACAGCAATTGCTTAGGTAATATGGGGGGAAAGGAATAGAAGGATTTTTAAGAACTCGGAAAGCAAAGAGGCAATGCTGGAGCGAGCTGTTCTGAGGTTGATGCATAGTTGGCTACTAGGCCAACCAGCAGGAGTTAACATCCCCATTGAGGATTTTTTGTTATGCAATAATTTTTATGATCTGGATGGAGGGGTGTGAAGGGTGTTGCTAGAGTCCCTCCTTATTCTAGTTGTTATCTCTATGTTTAGTTAGAAGTAATCTTTGTACTGGTACACAGTTCGTGTACCTATATATCTTATTACTAATTTATAAAATATACATTACTTACTGATCAAAAAAAAAAAAATTAATGCTTTAGGACCATGAATAGTGCTAGGATTTGGGTTTATATCTTTAATGAACAAATCCAGATCCGGAGCACTACAACATGAGATCCAAAAGTCACCAATACCATTTTGGAATATTCACACACATCGTGGTGAGGGCAGTCGTGATGTCCAACAACCTAGTTTGTAGGAAGTTATAAGTCTTATGACATAAGCGCCTAGAATTTGGATTAGTCAAGTAAAGATCTTAGATTGGAACATGCTTGGTAATAGAGGTAGGTTGTTACAGGGATGTTTGAGACTTATATGGGTGCATTATTGTAATAATATTTCTGTTGTATTTTAAATTAAATTATTTATGCTTATGAGTGTTTTGTGATGGTAATTATTATTTTACAGCTAAATTAGGGATTTCTTTAGTATATATATTGCTTTATATTATATGAATTCCATTTATTGAGTAAATGGATTATTTATTTGGAAATTAATGCTTGTGTGGTGATCATGAGGTGATTAGGCAATTTTGAGTATTTGGTGAACATTCAGGGTGTTTGGTAAACGTAATCCTTATTTGAATTAATTTGTAAATATTGATTGGTTAGTAGGCTTTGAAGGTTGATGGGTTGTGCTTGTATGTTGAACTATAGCGAGAAGGGTTTTTAAAATCTAAAACCCGAGGTCGGTTCAATTCATCTTGGTGAACTATGCTAGTTCAAGAACACTTGGACAACTTGTTTGAGAAGGGTAGCGAGAGCAAAGGGGGAAGACCATTTGGATCTAGGATATAACTATGTTGGAGTTCAGAGATTTCGTTTGAGTTGGTAAATAACAAAAGGTCTTTATTCTTTTATATGCTCCCATATCAGGAACCAAGATACGATGTTATTCACCCAAGCATGAGGAGAAGTAGTAAGCTGAAAGAGTCGAGGAAAACAGGCGGATAATGTGGTTTAACCCCTCACAAGTCACATCAAAACGAACATGTGCACCAAATACAAGGTTGGAGACTATTTGTTCTTGTGTTTGATTAATCTTATCCCTAAGCATACCCAAGACTAAGCCAATGATCAGAGGAAAACATCCTCCTCAACACTCCTTCATAACTCATTATACGCTTAAACTTAATCTCTATGGTACTTCGTGAAGAATCTAGTAATGCCCAACCTCGAAATATCCTATTCTTAAACAAAACTCCTAGCCACTCCCAGCCAAAGACACCAAGCATGGGGCCATTATAAAGGACTATAACCCAGTGCAGATCTCCTTGATACAAAAATATTATTGCGCCTCTTCTCTTAATAATGTTTATTCTTTCCATTCCAATGTTTATTCTTTCCATTCCATACCATTATTATTCATATATCCATTTATTTTGTGCATTCTCCAAAGGATCGATAATATTAATCAGTACAGATACATCTTCATCATCATCATGCCACCGTGTACCTGGAACACAAGTGTTCTTTTCTTCTCAATCATCTTTACTCTGCCATTGGCCTTTAAATATTTATTCACTGTAACTAGAACCTCTAACGAGCATTCTTGTCATATAACATGGATTTCATATAGAAGAGAATATAGTAAGAAAAAATGGAGAAGACGGGAGAAGCAGATTAACCAATTTAGTATACTTCCACTTTATTTATGTTATTCTGTAAAAAAATAAAACACAAAAATCTAAACGCCCATCACCACTACTTATATGTATATAGAACTCCCTCTCAAGCAGGATCAAGTACATTGTCTAATTTCAGCTTGTGTCTAACATACCAGATGCTTTTATATATTCCCAAAACCTGTCTCCATTTTCGTAGTGAGGAGTTCAAATTTCGCAATAAATCAAGGTGGTACCAATACTGCAAGTGATCCAATACCCTATACAAAGAATTGTGCAGTGGATTGTTACTTTGTCCATGACAGGTGGCAAGCAAAGTTCTCACTTCCTTTAATGTTAATTAACTTTTATCTTCACCCAGGCCAGTCATCATTCAATTTACTTTATTCCTTTCTTTCTTTTTAGGGATGTTAAACAGTCCATGTGCTAATATGTATATGATATTCATCAGGTAATGGAATCTCCACAGTGAAATCCATTTTCCATGCTAAGTGGGAGAATAGACGTGGTGATCCTCTACACAAAGGTGATATGAACCTTGCATCCCTATTTGCTATAAAGATGGTTTTCTCCAGGTGGGTCGCAGCACATGAAACAATACCAAACATTTCTATCCTGCTAAGAGAAAATGACCAATCACAGCTGATGCATGGTGCTACAACAGCAGCTAATTAGTGGAATGACTACTGATGCATTCTCCCTTCACCATGAGATTGGAACTAAGTTGGAGCATGCCATGAAAGTCTATTTATGATCTGTGATGATAGCTGGTGACTAGTTAAGGGTATTTACAAAAGAAGTCATACTATATGAAGTACATTCTTTTTATTATGATTTGTTCCCCACATTAGAGAAAATATAACCGAATTGTTTATATTACAACTTCAGGGGATTAGAATATAGACATATGACTTTTTCCTTATTCCTTTCCATTTAGTGTCAAGTACCAAACATTATATGTGCTCCAGCTATTAGTCTTAGGAATCTTAACTGGGCCTGGCATCTTTGTAATTATTTCCGTTTTCCCTGGTTTTTTAACAGTTCCAGCCAGCAAAACTTTCCTTAGCCATACATACACATGATGTAAATTGGCCCACTGCTTCACTTTTTCCTTCTTTTGTGTGTGTGTGTGTGTGTGTGTGTGTGTGTTTTATTAAGGATAAGCTCAAGCCAGTCAACTATACATGAAGTTTATATAAAGAAGCCAGAAAGATAATGTTACTTGCATTGCATCTACATACCACCCCACCCTAGATGGGGAAAAAAAAGTAATGAATCAAGTAAAGACATTTAAAAAATAAAGAGCCCCAATAAGAAGACAAAGAAGAAAAATAACTAGAAAATCATCACACACACATAAGAATAAGAAAGCAAAAAAAACTAAGAACGTGTGCTTATCCTGTCGACACAGAGTATTATATTATTAATATAATATAACATCATAAGAACAAAAAAACAACATAAGATATAAAAGAAAACATAAATAAACCTTCCTTGGCTGGGAATGACTGGCATATGTATGTATCTTGTGGAGATGTCAAAGTACAGGTTTTTTTTTTATCAGTAATAGAAATATATTAATAATGGAGAAAAAGAGAACAAAGTTATGGTACACAAGCAGTGTACCAAACAGCTACAACCTAGATATCAAGCCCACCCATAGTCAAACACTCTAGGAAACCTTCCCTTCTATTCTTGGAAGGACAATTTGCCCGAAAATTCTTCATGGTTGATGATGTCCATTGAAATATAATCTGCCAACCAACTTTGGATAAGGCTCAAGACCCTCTTCCCCAAAAATTCAACCTTTGTCTCTATATTTCTGAAAATTCTTCTATTTCTTTCTCCCCAAATCACCCACGCTATAGCTGCTGGCGTAACATTCCAAGCCATGATCCTAATTGATTTCCCTTTCATCAGTCCCCATGCCTCCAAAACTGATCCAAAGCTCCTTGGTTGCACCCAAGGGATCCCAAACTTTGCTATAATCACATCCCATAGCTTCCATACCTCTTTGCAATGGACAAGAAGGTGGTCGACATTTTCTTCATCCCTCTTACACATAATGCACCTATTTGGTAGATGCCAACCTCTACTCTTAAGATGGTTAACCGTTAATATCTTGTCAAGAGCTGCTACCCAAATGAAAAAAGCCACCTTGCTTGGTAGGAGTTTGAACCAAATCACTTCATACCCTCTGAGTTTACTACCTGTAAGAGTCATGGACTGAAATGCTGATTTGACTGTAAAGGTTCCTACTTTCCCTTTAATCCACTTTCTAGTAACTTCCTCCTGGCCCACTTTAATACCATAAATGTCCTTCAAAAGGTCTTCAAACTTGTCTACTTCCCAATCAAGGAGGTTTCTTCTTAAAACAATATTCCATGAATTTCTAGCTTCAGTTGTGTCAATTAAATCACTAATGAAAGCGTGTTTATCCCTGCAAATGTTGTAAATACCCAAATACTTATCTTTTAACCTCTCATTTCCACACCATACATCTTCCCAGAATCGAATCCTCCTTCCATTACCTACCGAGAATCTGCACTCTCTTTCAACTGAGTCAGCTAGACTTGCAATTGGTTTCCATAGACTTGTACGGATGGGCGAATTTGATTGACACGGATACCAGCCCCCATTGGAAGAACCGTACTTTAAGTGTATGACCTTCCTCCATAAGTTGTCCTGTTCAATCCCATATCTCCACACCCACTTCTGTAAGAGAGCTTTATTAAAAGTGACTATGGGTCTCAACCCAAGACCCCCTCCCTTTTTTGGCTTGCATACAGATTTCCAATTTACCAAATGGTATTTGACCTCACCTCCCGGTCCCTCCCACAAAAACCTCCTTTGGATTTGCTCTAGCCGCTTTGCTACTGATATAGGTATCTTTAGGATAGACATATGAAAAGCAGGGATGCTTGCCAACACACTCTTCATCAATGTTAACTTACCACCCTTGGATAGAACATTGCTCTTCCATGAAGATAGACGCCTCTCCATTCTTTCCACTACAGGGTTCCATACCGTAGACTTCTTGTATCTTGCCCCTAAAGGGATGCCGAGGTAAGACGTTGGGAACTTGCCAATCGAGCAACCCAAGGAAATGCCAAGGTTAGATAAGAAGTCCACCTCACCAATAGCAAATAACTCGCTCTTTGCCAAATTAACCTTCAAACCAGAGCATGCTTGGAAACTCATAAGAACTCCATTTAACCACAAAACACTATGAAGGGAGGGATCACAAAAAGTTAAGATGTCATCCGCAAAGAGTAGGTGATTTATAGATAGAGTTTCACCAAAAGATACTCCATTCAGCACTCCAATATCTGAGGCTCTAACCATCAATCTACTAAAAGCTTCCATAACCACCGTGAAGAGAAGAGGGGAAAGAGGGTCACCTTGGCGAAGGCCTTTGTGGCTTCTAAAGAAACCTGCTGCTGCACCATTTACCATCACCGAGGTCCGAACAGTTGAGATCCAGGTGTCCTAATACAGGTTTTTGGTACACAGACATATGTCACACCACATTATTCTATTCATTAAAAGGGAGATTTTGTGCATTTGTTTCTCAAAAATAGGAGGAGATCCAGGTGTCCTAAATATCTAACTTAGTAAGTTTACACATTCAGAATTTTTCACACCATGAAACATAAGTTTAGCCAAACACAAAAGATCAGACATCTGTTCAATCAACAATGAAGAGAAAATTTGTTCAACAACGAGTTGTTGAAGTATGGATGTATACTGATCATCAAGGTTTTCAATGTCATGTCGATCAAAATTTCGCTGGCTACTGCCGGAAAAATTTCAGCAACATGTCGGCAAAATTTCACAGACTTGCCGGAAAAATCTAGAAGTTAAATTTTGAGGAAAAATAAGAAGAAAAAAAAACTAGGTTTAAATGAGTATTTCCTATATTAAAGTATTCTAGGTTTAAATAAGTATTTCTAAATGAGTAGTAAAGTATTTCATATGTTATTTCTAGGTTTAAATGAGTATTCCAAGGTTTAAATGAGTATTGTAGAAAAGACCAGTAAAATAATAAACTAATCTAGATTAACATGTGGTGTGCCTTCGACAAAATGTCATTGACATTTCGCCAACTTCCAGGAATGGTTGACTTTACATTTTCTCCCTACATTTCATGTCGACACTTCTGGAAATGGCGACATTTCAAAATGGAAAACACAGCTGGTCATCCATGTAAGTTTTTCTTCTTCCTTTTCTAATGTGCGTGCTCGTGCACACACATTTGAAGAAACGGTTTTCTTTATCCTGAGTGAAATGACAAAGATAGTGGAGGAATATGTTGTAAATAGTTCAAAACGGGAATTCATTGAAATGCCAAAGTGTGGAAACAAATCTATTATATGATCCTGAATAGTTCGGGATCATTTTGTCTTTAGAGGAAACTAGGTACTGAATAGTAAGAGTCTTACTCTGAAAGATATGCTTCCAAAATTGAGCCAAGCTTTTTCCCAAAGCCTGAAATAGGGCCTGTTTGAATAGCTTCCTCTAGCTCCAACAAATGCTAAAGCACATAAAAAACAATTGATCAACAGGACAATTTACACAAGCAGACCATAAGTAAATTCAGTAAAGCAGATATTAGTACCTCATCAAACACCAATTTACTGAGCTTCTCGTTGGCAATTTCTTCACACCTAACAGTAGCAACCATTACCTAGACAACAGAAATATAAAAAATATAGTTGTGAAAAAAACTTGGCAGTTTCACCCCATCAAAAAAAACGTAGACAACAATTACCTTGTGAGCAGGAAGGTCAAGGTCCTTGTTCTCTCTTATAAGCCTCCATATCTGCTGTGCACTGAAAGAAAATCCTGAAGCAGGGACAACGGTTCGTCTATCACCAGCAAGCCTCCCTGGAGCAATACAATGGAAAAATCGCCGCCGCAGTTGTGAAACCTGATGAAGACAACATTCAAGGCAGTAAATGCCAACTGTTTATTTATCGAAGAAACATATAAAGATGCCCATATATAAATAATGTCTGACACCCATATGGATCAGTAAAGGGACAACCTTGGATGAAATGGCATTACCAGAAGAAAATTCTTGTAACCAACTCCAAACAGTTGACACAACAATAGGATGAAAACATCCATATTTGGGACAGAGTCCAACATCAAGATGAAATGATGATCATATCTATAAGCACCCCAATTTTTCACAACAAAACTCATTAAGCTGAAAATCCTAATCTTGCATAAATAAAGAGCCAAAAAGAGATTTTCAAAATAAGTTGAGTTGGCATAAATTTTGACAGTATTGAAAAGAAGTATCAAGAGGATTCCAACGGCACTGATTGTGCGTAAATCGGAGTCCGGACAAAAAAGTTATAGCCAAAACTATCTCAATAGCATTTTTGTAAATTTGTGCAGATCATGGCGGCCACGTGGTGTGAGCCGTTTCGTGTGTACACTACGTGGCAACAAAAAAGGTTATTGATAAAAGAGAAAACAAGAAATAATAATGATAATGATAATAATAATAAATAATTAATAATAATAAAATATAAAAATAATAAAAGTTAATTAAAAAATAAATAATAAATTTAATGAGGGGCGTGCGTGCGCCGAATTTGGCTACACACCCAACAACAAATTTATGGGACCGAAAGGTGTCATGACTTCTAAGCAACTCTCCTCCATAAATAAAGGAGAGTTTCTCAAGAAAGGGGATCAGGGCTCACAAAAATCACAGAGGAGTACAGAGAGAGTTGAGAGGACAGAAAGGGAGAGAGAGTTTGAAATGCTTTTAGAGCTTTGGAGAGAGGAACCTGTTGTTCACAGGCATGGTTTTAAGGACCAGGACCGGAGACTAGACTGGGCTTGGCCGATTCCAGTACAAATTGTCCCGGACCGGCTGGATCGGCCAGTCCTAGACGATCCCAAAGGAAAGGAGAAAAACTATAGTCTCGGCCTTGGACCGTCCGGTATTATTTTAGATCTGAAGGTCCATACCGGTACCGGAAGATCCCGACTAATACCGGACGATCTAATGCCAGGAAAATTCTTACTTCTGCTTTTATCATATTTCTTGCTTGTTTAGCTTCAAGGATTGGAGAGATGTTCTGCTTCACATCCAGCAAGCTCTTTCGCTATAACACAATAACAGAATTTTTTAAGGCAGGTGTTGATCAAAGACTCAAGTATTGGCAACGATTCCTTGATAGATACTAAAAAAATGAAAAGTCAAATCTTTGGCAGAGAAGAGGGATGCTATGAAAGAATGAGGAAAAAACTGATCTTGAAGAAGAGCTCAACTTGTCGAGAAGAGTACTTGCAGCCTCCCTCCCTCCCTCCCTCCCTCCATCCCTTGGCAGAGAGGAGGGATGCTATGAAAGAATAAGGAAAAAACTGATCTTGAAGAAGAGCTCAACTTGTCGAGAAGAGTACTTGCAGCCTCCCTCCCTCCCTCCCTCCCTCCATCCCTTGGCAGAGAGGAGGGATGCTATGAAAGAATAAGGAAAAAACTGATCTTGAAGAAGAGCTCAACTTGTCGAGAAGAGTACTTGCAGCCTCCCTCCCTCCCTCTCTCTCTCTCCCTCTCTCTCTCTCTCTCTCTCTCTCTCTCTCTCTCTCTCTCTCTCTCTCTCTCTCTCTCTCTATGGCGCAGGTCATAGCCTCCCCCTTGCTCTCTCTCTCTCTCTCTCTCCTCTTTCTGCAATAGCTTTGGACTTGGAGAATGGAGACTCTTCAGTGAATACACATTTCTTCTTCATTTTTTTCTTAATTCATAGTCACCATCACATTAGTGATTAGTCACACTCACTTTGCAAGATCCTGCAAAATGACATTCAAAGGCCTGAACTCATCACATCACTTTTCTTTATTATTTTTTTAATTTAAAAGCAAAGTGTCGTTAGCCACCAACTCAGGCTGTCTCGAGTTGGACCGCCGGAGTTACATCTGTACCGGCCGGTACCATTGTAACTCGGGTGGTCCAACTCAGGACTGCCCAAGTTTGGGATGGCTGGTCCAGTAAACCATGTTCACAGGAGCACCAAGTTAAGCCCAGCAACAAATTTTTTTATACCAAGTATCTCTTTTTTTTTTTTTTCATGATGCAAATTGAGTGACTTCAAACTTGTCATGTGCAATGGCATGATCCTTTTCAAGTAAACGCATAAAAAAATGAAGAAGAAAAGAGACCGACCGGTTTCGGTTATCCATGACCCAACCTAGTCTGCATTTTAATTGTGAAACTTTCTTTGGGACTTTTCATTTGAATTTCTGTTTGGTGGTTATGTCCTGGTCGTAGCAGTTTATGAATATGAGATTGTAGAGTGCTATTTAGATAAATAAGGGCTGTTTATTGATAGTAAACGTGTCCAGATTTTTTATTTAATTTTTTTGGAAAGCATGAAACAAAGTTCTTAAATCTGCATAAGGCTCCATCATTTCATCACCCAACCTCATGTTTGAATACATGGTGTTGATTTCCTAGATTGTTCTCCTAGATTTCAAATGGGAATTGAACTATAAAGATTTTATCTCATGTTTTTTTTAAGAAGAGCAACACATGGTCTGTCTTATTCTTGTTTAAACATGCATGAAACAAACTCAAAGTTCTCCAATCATGTTTAGAGTAAACCAAACCCATTCCAAGCAATCAAAGCCTAGTCAATCACCTGCACAATGAACCAAAAATGGAAGGAAATAAATGACTAATGATAGAGTGCGGAAATGGCAGTCGAGCAGCTACTGTTTCCAATTCATTTTCTGCATATGACAGCAAATTTTTCAACAGTCATTTCTTCAAAACTCTTTGAAATGGCTTGCTTTCTGAAAGTGACGGTTTAGACTCCAATACACATGGAACTTTTTACTATTCAAAAACAAGTCTTTGAATAATAGGCATACACAAGTCCTCAAATTATACCAAATTAGATAATCAATCACAATCAAGTAACATGCCATACAAATTGCAAGTAATTAAGTAAAGCAATAAAGGAGACACAAGCAATTTGGTGACAAAGGGAAAACTCTATGAGACCGCTCACTAGAGACAAATCCTCCAAGCTATGCAAGATCCACCTGCAAATCCAATATGAGAAGAAAGCTTACAAAGTAGTTAAGAAGACTCAACAAACATTTAACTTACTAACTTGTCAAGCAACTGAAGAACTCTTCATATCTGCTACCCGCAGAACTTCGGAACTCTGAAGATCTTTTCACATGATCACGCCAAAAGAACTCCTCTGGTACTGTGAGAACTCTCACATGCAATTCTTCCGAACCTAGAACTACAAGGCTTTGAACAAGAATAGAAGGAAAGATGGCTCAAAGAGAGAAATTAAGAAAGGAGATTTCTCTTAGTTGAATAGGACGTCTAGGGTCTCAAAAGTATCTCCAATATCTTTTAAAAACATTCCCTAGTCCTATTTATAAGTTTCCAAAGAGTTATAGAAAAGGTAGGAATCAAATAGGAAATAAATATTATATTATCAAAAAAATAGGAAAAAAAAATCTGTATTTTAAAATTTTCAGAAGCTTCATGCTCGAGCACCAGGTCAGGCATAAGACTGGTGTGAAGGCTTATTTCATATTTTCCTCTTCGCGCTAAAGCCAGGCTCAATCTCAATGTTAAGCGCGAACCTTTCATTGATCCTTGTTGCTCGAGCTGTGAATCGAGTGGTCTCTCGCGCAACTCTCGGGTTCTTTCTTCTAATTTTTATTTTGTCCTCACACTAGTGCCACGCTTGAGCTAGGGTCAGGTGCAATGCTCGAAATCACTTTGTTCTTCACGCTAGATGCTGGCTCAAGCAGCTATAAGGCGCCAAACACAAACTTGCTTATTTTAACACCTTTTTCAACCCTGTTTGAACCACAACTCCTATAACTCAAACCTAAACTCTATAAACCATCTTTTGGCATAGAATTAGGCCAACTTAAAACTCTAAACCTAACACTTTCTCCCTAGCCCAACTTTAAGGATCAAAACCACATTGTCAAAGAGTTTAACAAGCAAGAAATGAGTGAAAATGGATACGATTGGAGAGATGAAACAGCAGCCGGATGACTGCTATCTTCTCCACAATTTCTGAGACTAAATAAAAACAGCAGCTTCAATAAGTCTCCCCATCTTATCCTAAATCTTTCTTCAGAGTCTTTAGATGTGCCTTATGCCTTTTTCGGGGTTTTTAGATGCTTAAATGATAACATTTTCAGTTCTGAAATGCAAGCGCAGTGGATCATTGCCTATAGTAGATTATATAAATTTGATGAACAGTTGTGGTATTGTTGATATTTTAAAAAGCAAGGGTGTAATAGAAATTTTTTATTTTCTTTCTTGCTCATAGTGGAACACATGGCAACAAACAAAGATTTCATGATAAAAAAAAAAAGTAATAAAAAGCAAAAGGCATCAAAAAAGAGGTTTTGTTTTGCTTCTTTGTTTTTTTTAAAGGCTTAATTTCTTTTCTTATTTAAGCCTCTTTATTTTGGGACTTTTGTAATATATTTTATAGGTGCAACTCATTTAGAATTTTCCCTTCACTTAGTTTCCCTTCAGAAGATTGTAGCATATCAATTCCCTAACCCTTTGAAACCCATGTACATATGAGTTGATAATAAAAAATAAAAATAAAAAAGAAAATTAGTGGATGCATGTAGTTACCATTAGGCCCAAAATATTGCTCGGGTTGACCATTGGACCAGGTTTGGCCCATTGACCAATGGTCAGTCAAGCCCAAAAGCCTTTGTACTTAACCAAAACTGTGCCGGTCCGATTCAGCCCGTGTTTCAAAAGTTCAAGTATGCCTCAAAATTATAACTATATATATATTGGAAAAAAAAAGTATCATAAAATAATTGAGTTCATTAAATATTCGACCAAATTCATAGATGAAAACATGCAATGCAGGGTGACCTGGGGCGTTCACGAACATCCTCAGATTATAACTGGGTCACTTAGCCGGAATCGGGTTCAAAACAAACCAACCCAGGTGACTGCCTACACCTTTAAATCAATAGGTAGTGGCAACCGCAAACCAAAAATAAACGGCTAAGACATCAAACCAAAAAAAAAAAAAAAAGATAAGCAAGGCGAGTCAGCCCAGGCAAATACTCATCCATGCGACCCGACCAATGAGGGTGGTGTGCGTAGTATCAACAACTAACTTAATTTTCTCAATATCTAATATGCTAAACCCACGCCAATATGACTAAAACTGAATAGTGTAAGATATTTTGTGTCGTAGAATGACTGCTCAGGTCTGATGAATCAATGTTATAGTTGAGGAGCTACCTGCTCTTTGAACTGCTCTTCCTTCTCCTCGTAACTGGATAAAGCCGTTACCTCCACCTTTAAACGAAGAATGTCCAAATAATAAAATCAAACCAGCGTCTTTTTTGTAAGTAACAAACAACGTACCCCACCTCCACGAGCACATAGAAACAAATAGATAGACAAAGACATAGATAAAAGATAGATATCAAGTAATGGGGTTTTTGGTGGTGTTGTGTGTTTGGGGGGGGGGGGGGGGGGGGGGGGCTTGCTTTAGTACAAAGAAGAGCTCACATTGAAAAATTCACTGAAAGGGGTGTCCTTGTGGGCCTGGGGCTTATAAACAGTATCCCATATCTGTAGAAATGTTACAATTACAATACCAAGGTAAATAATAAAAGACAAAGTAAATGTTACAAAATTAGCAGAATTGTGGGTAAAAGTACCTTCTGAACATCTTCCCTAAGAACTGATTCCAAATATTCAAATGGGGTCTACAAGGACAATAAAGAAAATGATAAATATTAAAAACAGCAAAAGAATTTCACAGTTTTTAAGCAGTCCAAAACATTTCTAACAAAATTTTAATGTTAAATTACAAACCTTAGTTTTATCACGGATAACAAATAAAAGTGTCGTTTTCCGAGGACTAAACATACGCATCATCGCCTACAACATAAATAGGCAAGACTGTGATAAATAATCAGCCAATTGTTAACTGTTAGCGATGCTGAAAAAGATGCAAAGGTATTACTTGGAAAACTGTTTTAAGGAGAGGTTTGTTGGCAGCATGTTCCCGACCAATATCATGGCACCACCTGGATGAGTTATAATGAGCAATCATCAATTTTTAATAGAAAATATTGACCAGAGGTAAGCAACTCATATGGCCCATCTTCCAGAACAATCAGGGAAACTTTTCAGAACAAGCAACAAAACACTGAAAAGTATATTTTCAACAACTCACATGTTTATCAACACAATGTCTGCAATTGCCAAAGCAAAAAGCGCACTCTGTTTCTCAAATGCATTGTCATCCTAAAATTGGAAATCACAAGATATTGCAATAATGAAGATTCAAAACATAAATTATTAAGAAATTTGGACTTCCAAACTTAAATTTTTTCAATAATAAAGATAAAAGCTCATTAAGCACAGATTTCAAATGATTTTGCACCTAAATTATAGCCAATATGTAACTACTTCGATTAAAGGAGTTAATAGATACAAAAATATAAAATTTTTGCACTTAACTTTTAAGGCCATCTATATACCTCTCAGAGATCATTAGGAATTTCAATCCACAACAGAAGGATAAATCAGATGGACCCTTTGATTAAGGTCTCATATAATCTCCTTACAGCATTTGTAGTGACCTACATCTCACCTGTGGGTATTATGGGGATTTTAATAAAAATCTTAATTATTAAGAAGTTTGGACGTCCAAACTCAAATTTGTTCAATAATGCAGAGAAAAGCTCATTAAGCACAGATTTCAAATGCTTTTGCACCTAAATTATAGCCAGAAAATGTAACTACTTCATTTAGAGGAGTTAATAGATACAAAAAGATAAAGCCAAATATACCTCTCAGAGATCATTAGGAAATTTCAATCCACAACAGAAGTCTAAATCAGATGGAACCTTTGATTAAGGTCACATGTAATCCCCTTACAGCATTTGTAGTGACCTAGATCTCACCTGTGGGTATTATGGGGATTTTAATCAGAATCTTAATCTAACTACAAGTTTATTACTAAAATTTGTCTAAATAATTTTTTTAAGATGCAAACCTAGACATATGGAAAATTGGAGAGAGTTAAGGACATGTGAGGGTAAGGGACATTTTAGTAAAAAGACATTAAATAAGAAACTCTAATCCTAATTCAACTATATGCATTATTATTAATTATATTATTGTTATCATTAGGAACCCTTGTATGTTGGAGACTTGAAAGTGGTAAAAGATTTTTTTTTTTTTTTTGATGAATAATGGAGTATATATTATAAAGAAAATACAATCAAAGGTAGTGATCCCATGAGAAATGGGAGCACTAATGATCCTACAAACTACTCAATAGATGAGAAACAACATCTATGCCAATCCCTAACAATATTTGAAATGCCCAAACCACTGAACTCGGGTCAGACAGACACCCATGCGACAATTGCCGCTGAGATATCGTCCACAACATGCTCAACAGTCCCCCTCCGATCCTGCGATTCCTCTCTGTCGAAAATAGTGGTTCATGGGGGAAAGGGACTTGAGGGGAGAGGTCCCTCCCCCATGCTAAGAAATGAGTTGGACGCATGGAGAATAATAGGGTTGGGGTGCAGGGGGCTTTACAGTAAAGGGTATTTTTGGGATCTCAGAAATATCAGGTTTAGGGTTGGTATATGTACATTGATGTAATCCTAATTGACGTTTTTTTATAGTGGAAATTTTGCCATACACAATGGACGTAGGCACATTGCCGAACCACTTAAATCTGGCATGTTCTTGTTCTTCTGTTTCTTTATTTTCTTTGTTATTCATGTCGCAAGATTTTCAATAACCGGTATCGGAGCATCCACGTTTCACGATGTCTAGGATTGGTTCGTCTGCAAAGTTCGAAATTATGAGGTTCCATGGAACAGGAAATTTCGGATTGTGGCAGAGAAGAGTGAAGGATCTAATAGTGCAGCAGGGAATGGTAAAGGTGTTGATTGGGAAGAAGCCAGTGGAGATGTCAAACGCAGATTGGGAAGAACTTGAGGCGAAGGCTGTATCCACAATTCGATCTGTCTTGCTGATGAGGTGATGTATCATGTCATGGACGAGGATTCACCAGTAGCAGTTTGATTAAAACTGGAAAGTTGGTATATGTCAAAATCATTAACAAACAAGTTCTATCTTAAGCAGCGGCTGTACAAGCTTAAGATGGTAGAGTGTTCGGATTTGCAACAGCATATCAATGCATTCAATCAGGTCATCAATGATTTGCAACATATTGATGTGAAATTTGAAGAGAAGACAAGGCGTTAATGATGTTGAATTCCCTACCTGCTTCATACGAGAATTTGGCTACAACTCTGACATGGAGGAAGGAGTTCCTAGATTTAGAAGATATCAAAGGAGCCCTATTGGCTTTTGATCAAAGAAAGAAGGCCAATGATGAGAGTTCTCATAGCGAAAGGCTAATGGTGAAAGGTAACCAAGAGCGTGGTAAAAGCAGAACAAGGAATGGTACAAACAACAGGAAGCCTTGATCTAAGTCTATAAAGACTATAAAGTGCTATAAATGTGGGAAGAAAGGTCACATCAAGAGGGAATGTCCGGAATGGCAGAAGTCGAAAGATGATGAGATGAAATTTGGTTGTTCAAGTTCGGAATGTAGTTGATAAAGGTTCAGATTCTGCAAATGGCAACATGCTATCAGTTCCATCAAGCATGGATAGGCTTACATATTCTTGGATACTAAATTCTGGGTGTTCATTTCACATGTGTCCACACAAGGACTGGTTCGATAGTTACAAATCAGTAAACTGTGGCAGTGCTTTGATGGGGAATGATGCTCTTGTAAAGCAGTCAGTTTGGGCACAATCAAAATCAAAATGTTTGATGGTGTAGTCAGAACATTAGGAGATGTGAGACATGTACCAAATTTGAAGAAGAATCTAATTTCATTAGGAACTCTAGACTCTAATGGGTGCAGATACAAATCTGAAGGTGGAGTCTTGAAGGTGACAAAGGGAGCCATGATCTTGATAAAAGGACAGATGGTTACAGGAAATATCTAAAAGCTTGTCGAAAGTACATTTGTAGGTGGAGCTGCAACCAGAACTTCGGAAGAATCCAGTAATGATGATAAACTTTTGTGGCATATGCGATTGAGGCATATGGGTGAGACAGGTATGATGGAACTACATAAGAGCAATCTTTTGGTGTTAAATTATGCAAATTAGAATTCTACAAATACTGTGTCCTTGGGAAGCAACGCAAAGTTCCATTCAAACCTATTGTACACAAGAGTGAAGGTATTCTAGATTACATACATTCGGACGTTTGGGGGCCAGTGTCAGTCTCATCAAAGGGTGGAGCTCAGTATTTTGTAAGCTTCATAGATGACTTCTGCAAGAAGATCTGGGTTTACCTCATGAAACACAAATCTAAGACTTTTACTAAGTTCATTTTGATTAAGGCAGAAGTGGAAAATTAGACAGGAAGGCAAATTAAGTGTCTTAGGACAGACAATGGGACTGAATATAAGGATGCAAAAATTCTAAAATTCTGTGAAAAGCATGGCATCATGAGATACTTTACAGTGTGAAGAACACCACAATAGAATGGCGTAGCAGAAAGGATGAACAGAAGCATTATAGAGAGAGCAAGGTGCTTACGGTTGAATGCTGATCTACCAAATAATATCTGAACTGAGGCAGTGAACATAGTGTGCTATGTCATTAACAAGTCACCAAAGGGCAACACTTGATGGCAAGTTTGCAGAAGAAGTACGGATGGGAAAGGAGGTGGATTACTCGGGGTTTGAGAATATTCAAGTGCCCTGCTTATGTCCATATTCCTAGTGAGGAAAGGCCAAAGCTTGATGCAAAATCTAAAAGATATATTTTCATCGAGTATGAGAAAGGTGTCAATACAAGCTTTGGGATCCAAAAAAATATAAGTTGGTGATCAGTAAAGATATGGTATTTGATGAAAATCATATGCTAAAAACTCTTAAGGAGAGTAAAGAACAACAGGCACCAGGTGAGAGCAGCAAGAAACAAATGGTGCAGGTAGAGCTAAAAGATTTAGAAAACAAGAAGAATGATTCTCAATTTGAAGAGAGCTCTAGTGTAGATCAAGAGCCTTGCAGCATAGCTTTGGGTAGATCCAAACGCACCACAAGACCACCAGTTAAGTATGGTCTTGATGATTTTGTTTCATTTGCACTTGTTACCAATAGCGGTGATCTTTCTACCTATGAGGATGCACTTAACAGTCATGAAAAAAGTAGATGGATGAAGGCTATGGTGGAAGAAATAGAATCATTGAGAAAGAATAGTACTTGGGAACTGGTAGAGCTTCCTAAAGGGAAGAAAGCAGTTGGGTGTAAGTGGGTTTACAGAAAAAAAGAGGCAATATCAGAAAAGGAAGGGGAAAGATTCAAGGCTCATTAGTGGCAAAGGGATACTCATAGAAGAAGGGGATAGATTACAATGAAGTATTTTCCCCGGTTGTCAGACACACATCCATCAGAACAATGTTGGCTTTAGTAGCAAATCATGATATGGAATTAGAATATCTTGATGTAAAGACTACATTCCTTCATGGGGATTTAGAGGAAAACATTTACATGGAGCAACCAAAAGGGTTTATGCAACCTAGAGAAAAGCATCTTGTTTGCAGATTGAAGAAGTCTCTTTATGAGCTGAAGCAATCTCCACGACAATGATACAAGTTCGATTCTTCCATGGTGCAGAACAACTACACAACGTGTGAGTATGATTGTTGAGTTTACTTTAGAGCTCTTGAAAATGATTCCCATATTTTCTTGATGCTATACGTTGATGATATGTTGATTGCTGCCAAGAAAAATGAAGATGTTCAGGAACTGAAGGTCTTGTTGAATAAGGCATTTGACATGAAGGATTTGGGTGCTGCCAAGAAAATACTTGGCATGGAGATTCACAGGGATAGGAGGGTTGGAAAGTTATGGGTATCTCAACAGAGATACATCAATGAAATGTTAGAGAGATTCAGCATGATTGATTGTAAACCAGTGAGCACTCCTTTGGCGAATCATTTTAGGTTGACAGCTGACCTAAGCCCAAAGACAAAGGAGGAACTCAAGGACATGTTGGGGGTGCCATATGCAAGCGTTGTGGGCTGTCTAATGTACGCAATGGTTTGCACTAGACTTGATTTAGCACATGCAGTGAGCATTGTTAGCAAGTACATGGCAAATCCAGGTAGAGAACATTGGAAAGCTGTTAATTGGATTTTGAGGTACTTAAAGGGCACAGTAGATTACGGTATAGTATTTGAGAAGCAACTGGCTTCTCTATCAGTCATGGGGTATGTGGATTCAGATTATGCAGGAAATATGGATGGCAGGAGGTCTACTACAGAATAGGTGTTTACACTTGCAGGAGGACCTATATGTTGGAGATCCATGGTGCAATTTGTGATTGTATTATCCACAACAGAAGGCGAGTACATGGCAGTGACTGAGGCAGCAAAAGAAGCATTATGGTTGAAGGGGTTGGTCCAGGAACTTGGAGTGCTACGACAGGGAATTCAGCTACACTGTGGTAGTCAAAGTGCCATTTATTTGGCAAAGAATCAGATTTATCATGCAAGAACCAAACACATAGATGTGATGTTCCACAAGATAAGGGATCTGATTGCTACAAGTGAAGTAAAGCTTGAAAAGGTTCACACTTTAGAAAATGCAGCAGATATGTTGACAAAGACTATTCCCATAGATAAGTTCAAGCATTGCTTGGACTTGATTAATGTCTCCAAGTGTTATAGACAAGGTGCCCCAAAACCCATTGGTTCCAGGTGGAGTTTTGAAGTTGTTATTCTTTCTTCAAAGGAGTGAATATTCACCAAGGTAGAGATTGTTGTAAAAAGTGGTTCATATTCTGGGTCTAGGGGGGAGGGACCTAAGGGACCCTGTGGGCAAAGCGTAATGGAGCCCATGGGGAGAGGTCCCTCCCCCGTGTTGAGAAACAAGTTGGATGAGTAGAGAATAATGGGGTGGAGGGTGCGTGGTACAGTAAAGGGTATTTTTGGGATTTCAGAAATATCGGGTTTAAGGTTAGTATATATACATTGATGTAACCCCAATTGACGTTTTTTTTATAGTGGAAATTTTGCCATACACAGTGGACGTAGGCACATTGCCTAACCACTTAAATCTTGCATGTTCTTGTTCTTGTGTTTCTTTATTTTCTTTGCTATTCACATTGCAAGATTATTTACACTTTCTAACCAAATGTGCCACACCACTGAATGGAAGGCAACACTGTACATGATGTGCCCTCTCATCTCAAGTCCTCTAAAACACCATTAATCAAGCAGCTGAATGATAGGTTTCGGCATAGCCCATGAAATCCCAATGATGCTAAATAGTCTCGGCCATATGGCCCATGCAAAGCGGCACTCCAAGAATATGTGATCAATGCTTTCACCATCCATCATGCATAGAACACAGACGTGAGGGGAACGAGCCATCTTCCTCCACCTCCTCTGAATCCGGTCAGCTATATTAATCCTATAAAGGAGTATTGTCCATAAGAATGTCTTGATCCTAGGAGGAATTTTGGGTTTTCATAACCGAGAAACAGAGAAAGGAGGTGGGGGATTCGACCCCTAGGGTGAAGGATGCTAAAAAATGACTTGGAAGAGAAAGACCCAGACGAGGAGGCCGACCACAACTTTATCCGGACTAGAATCAATAACAACCTCCTTGAGGAGATCAAGAAGGGAGGCAAGCTCCTCAACCTCACCCGATCTAAGATCCCTACGAAGCTAAAGATTTCAAGAGAGCCCAGACGAAGACCAAGAAAGGACGCGAGACACAAAGACATTGGGACAACGAGCAAGGGAGAAAATGTGAGGGAAAGCGAGTGATAAGACCACGCTCCCCTGCCAGGGGTCATTCCAAAAACGAATAGAAGACCTAAAACCCATTAGCAAGCGATAATGAGGATAAAAAAAAGGTGCCAAAGCAACAACGGCTTTCCAAGGACTACATCTCGACGGATGAGCCCTCACACTAATGTACCATCCATTATTACCCGACCCATACTTACTAACAATTACCTGACACCAAGGACTAGCTTGCTCTGTGTTGAATCTCCAAAGCCACTTTGCCAAAAGTGATGAGTTGCACAAAGCTAAATTGACAATATCTAGGCCCCCTTTCTCCTTTGCCTTGCAAACTTGTTTCCACCCTACATGATGTGTTTTCTTAACCCCCCTCGCTCCCACAAAAAGTCCCGCTGTGCCTTTTCAATGATATCAACCACTCTCTTAGGCATACAAAAAAGAGACATGAAATATACTGGAAGATTGGCAAGGACAGACTTTATTAAGGTAATCCTTCCCCCAAAGGACAAGCAATTTTTCTTCCATAAGGCCAACCTTCTTTCAACTCTTTCAATCACAGGATCACTTTTTTGGGATGGACCTAGGAGATGCACCCATGGGAAGACCTAAATAGGAAAATGGGCAATGGCCAACTTGACAACCTAATAAACAACTAAGATTTTGAGACTCCTCCTCAGTCCTCCCCAACATTCATTCCCACAAGAGTGCTCTTACTCCAATTCACTTTTAGACCTGAGACCATATGAAATGTCTGAAGAATTCTCTTAAGCCAAAGAATTTGATCTCTAACCGCTTTCAAAAACACCAAAGTGTGTCATCTGCAAACTGGAGGTGTGATACCCTAAGGGATCCTCTCCCCACTGCAATCCCCTGCAACAAACTCATCTCTACTGCACACTCTATGAACTCATGCAATGCCTCGGCCACTAGTGTAAACAAAAAGGAGGATAGAGGATCTCCCTGACGAAGACCTTTGGACGATGGGAAAAAACTAACCACCAACCCATTTCGAATGAAAGAGAAATTGACCTTATCCACACATTCCATAATCCGTCTCCTCCATTTGATTCCAAATCCCTTCCATTCAAGGACAGAGTCTAAGAATTTCCACTCAACTCTATCAAAAGCTTTTTCTATGTCTAACTTACAGATGACTCCAGAATCATTCGACCGGCTCAGGGTTTCAACACATTCATTAGCAATTAGAGCGCAGTCTAATATTTGTCTTCCTTTCACAAATGCACTCTAACTCAATGAAATGATCTTTGGAAAGACTCTTTTGATCCTAAGAGATAGTATTTTAGCTATGATCTTATACAAGCTGGATGCTAAACTGATGGGTTGAAAATCCTTGATACCTACCGCCCTTGCCTTTTTTGGGATGAGAACGAGGAAAGTGGCATTGGTAATCTTATTAATTGTCATTCATGTAGAATTCCTCAAAACACCTTTAATAGCTCCATCTTGACAGTTTCCCAGTTCTTTTTGTAAAATGCAATTGCAAATCCATTAGGTCCTAAAGCCTTATCACCATCTAGTTCCATCATAGCTTCTTCGATTTCCTCTTCCTCAAACTTTCTTTCGATCCACTCTCTCATGGGTTCATCTAGCATCATCCGTCCCCTGTCTTTCAATTGGAATTGGGTCTCTTGTTCAGATTTATACAACTTAGAATAGAATTGAATCAAGCTTATTCCTATTTCCTCCATGTCCTCAATATCCCTTCCATCAACAACTAATTTTAAGATCTTGTTCTTACACCTCCACCCATTTGCTATCTTATGGAAGAAGGCAGTGTTACCATCTCCTTCTTTAAGCTATGACACTCTTGCCTTCTGTTTACAATGAATTTCCTCAAGCTTTAACACCCTTCCAAGATTGATTTAATCTCATCTCTTCTAATCCTGTGATCAATAGTCCGTCCCTCACCCCCCTTCTAAATTATCTAACAAGGCTAATTCCTCCATGGCATCCTAGACTTCCAAAACTTTCTTTGTTCCATTTTCCCACATTTCTCTTGACTCCCCTCAATCCCTTCATAAAAACAAAATCCGCCCATCCAAATATATGCTCTAATTCTTCTCTCCCCCATTCCTTAACCAATTCGGGAAATGTAGGATGCTCTAACCACATGTTTTCAAACCTAAAACATGTTAGTTTATTATCGTGAGAGTGATAAATATATAATTAAATTACTTAATTATGAGGTTAATTCTATCTTTTGATAATTTTAATTGATTAACCTTCTTGGGCTCAAGAACCTAATTGGACTTAATTGGGGCCTAGGTTGGATCTTAATTTTGGCAATAATACTT
This sequence comes from Buxus sempervirens, assembly GCA_947561395.2. Classification (NCBI taxonomy): domain Eukaryota; kingdom Viridiplantae; phylum Streptophyta; class Magnoliopsida; order Buxales; family Buxaceae; genus Buxus; species Buxus sempervirens. Next base: position 29,413,598 of record OX387193.1, read on the forward strand.
GATTAAGGAGTCCTAATTAAAGAAATGCCATTAAGTGTTGTTTTATTATCAAATTCTAATACGGATGAAAATTGGAGACAAAAAGGGAGAAGAACCACATGCCAACTCTAGGAGTAATTTCATGGAGAAATTCTGGTTTTTAGAGAAGAATCAGCTGTAGAAAAATTTTCCAACAGCCAAGGTAGGTGGATTCTACATACTTTGATTCTTTTTGGTGCTTAAAGCTAATGGATGATCCAAGACTAATTCTTAGCAAGGTTTTATGGCTTCTTAATTATAATGGAAATTTTTGCATAAAATTTTATAAATTTTTACTGTCTCTAGAATCATTATTTAGTGAAAGGAACCTTAAATCTCTAGATTATAAAGTTATAGTTTTTAGAATCATGATTTGACTATAAATTTTGGTTTTTCATATTAGAAAATAATTTTAAAACAAAATAAGTAATTCTTGAAAAATCTTGAAATCATAAAATTTTTCTTATAACTTTCTCGGTTGATGCATGATGGATCTGGAACCTTACTTGAATCTTTAATAACTAAAGATTGATTTAAACATTCTTGTATGATCTTCGATCCTTTATTAATCAATCTTTGATGATCTTGGATGATCCTTGAATCTTCTTGAATCATGAATAAACAAAGATTACTTTTAATTCTTAGATAGCTTTAGATGATCATGGATCATTTATTAATCAATCTTAAAGGCTCTTAAGAAAGATTAAAGATATGAACTTAGATTTACAACGTATCTAATTAAAAAAAAATATTAGTAAGTGCTATTAAGCTTTTTGGGAAATCAAAATTAATCTAAAAATAGAATAGTTGACGGACCTTGATTCCCATTCCATTATTTTCCTAAAATTTATGGTATTAACTGATATAGTGATAAATTATAAATCGCTACCAACTTTAATATGTTATTGTTCCCATAATAAATATCAAAGTATCACCAGAACTTATTCATAATTATTAGTTGATAATTGGTTATTTAATCAATTATATAATTAACTAAGAGTTAGTAATTTAAAATAAATAATTTACTGTAGGACTAATATTCCATCAGATGGGTCCTAAATAATTGGGACTTATTAAATTTTAAAATATCAATTTAATATAGGGCATTCTGTCCTAATTGACAGATCATGTTCAATGGTAGTTGGTTAGTTATAAGCATTGAAACAATTATAAAGCCTGAACAGATTAAATTTATTACTTTAAAAGTTCCAAGTCATGGTTATTAATTAAAAGGTTTAATAATTATCAAACTATTCATTGGACATTAAGCTGGTTAGTTATTAGTTAGTTAATTTGTTAATGAGTTCATCAGCTAGCTAGATAAACGCTAGTTAATAATTAATTATTTAGTTGATTAGACATTTAAAGGTTCAATTCATGAGATCAGGTAGTTAAATTAGTTATTTAATAATTAGTTAGCTAGTCGGTTAATTAATTAGATAGTTAATTTGTAGTTAGCTATAAAAGATCTATTATTAGTAGGAGTTAATTAAGCTGAATAACAATAAATTCTTTAATTAGCATAAGGCTATGTTTTAAACGAAAGTCCTTATGTATACTGATAGAGTCTTTTCTATCAAGCTCTCTATAGCACTATCTATGAGAAATAAATGGCTAGAAGATAAACCAGCAAGAAGGAGAAAATAGTAGAGAGTTTGCTTTATTCAGTAATTCTCTGAATTACATGGTTATAAGGGAATACAAAACTGGAGGATCTTCGAGAGTCCTCCCCTCTCCAAATCAACTCATACAAAATTCCCCTCTCCCCCTTTCCCTCTCTTCTATATATATATACCCATTAGTTACCTAACTAACTCTGCTGTGTAACCACTTTGTCCACCTCACCTTGTCCACCTCACCTTTATCATCATTCTCCTTGACTACTCTGTTACTCCATGTGGTTGAGCTCCCTGCTGCTTGTGGTTGCTTTCCCCCTTCTTGCATACGTGAGTCTAATTGGAGGCTTGAACGTTGGGGGCCCATCATATACATGGGATTGGTTAAATTAAATTTTTATTTGATTAGGAAACTCTCGTAGTTGACAAACCTAATTAAAGTGATAGTTGATTTATTTAATTAATTTAATTATTTTTTGGGTACATAAGCCTTACAATAATATTGTTAATAAGTACACCTATGTTAAGTTAAAATGTGATTGATCAAAATTCAGTAAATAAAGAATGAATTCAAGAGAGTGTATAAATATTAGAATGATAAATTCCTATTGATTATAGTTAAAGTAACTGAAATTGAATGAATTTAACTATTACTTGATAAAGTACAAAGAAAATTAAAGAGTGCGTGTGTGTGTGTGTGCGCGTGTGTGTGTGTGCGCGCATGTGTGTGCATGCACGCTTGATTGCTTTGTCAATTATAGTGATTGAAGTGATATTTGTTGTTAGATGATTAATGTGGTTGATCTAATCTTTATTATCATTGAATAAATGTAATAGAATCTTGACAAGTTTGTTATTGCTTTCATTATCTTCTTTTGATATATTAAGAATATGAGGAAATCTTATTGATTAAGAGTTACACATGTGATTATATAGAAAATCTTGCATGAAGAATGAAGTGAATTACCTGAATTTATTATTGGCTTGATTATTGATGATTAATGTTCTAAATTCCTTTTATCTATTTATTCATGAAAATACATGAGATATCTAAGTTATTATGAACTGCATACATGAAGGTTTAGTAGAGATGCATAATTATGAATAATGAATGATAACATGGTAATTAAACTGAATGGGAATTTCTTGTTTTGCATACACAATAAGAGAGTGAGGTGTGAGGATTTGAAACCCAAAAGCCACCAACAACTTGATTAGTATGGGTGAGGTGTGGACTCGGTACTCTAGTGGAAAGGATTTGGGAGTAGGTGACGTAAATGGATTAGTGGTTGCCTCCATAATGTGCAGTTTTCCTTCATCTTCAGCGGGTCTGTGGTCGATTTTTTCCCATCCTCTAGGATCTTAGGCAGGGGGATCCCCTCTCTCCTTTTCTGTTTACATTGGTCAGTGATGTTCTGAGTTGGTTTCTTCAGCAAGGGCAAGCATTAAGCCTTTTCCAGGGATTGTCTATTGGGAATGATCGAGTCCTTATGACCCACCTTCTTTTTGCAGATGATACTTTGCCTTTTGTGCAACCTAGAAGTGAGAATGTTTTTGGGGTCAAATGTATTTTGAAAGCCTTTGAGATTGTGTCTAGTAGTCTGAAAATTAACTTGGCTAAGAGCAATGTCTTGGGTGTCAATATCCACGGGTTGTCCACCTTTGCATATGTTCTAGGGTGCAAGGTTGATCATTTCCCCATTTCTTATTTGGGGTTACCCCTGGGAGGGGCTCCGAACATACTATCTTTCTGGGAACCAGTTATTGAAAGGATAGAACAAATATAAGCATCATGGAAGCGGAACTTCCTATCTCTAGGGGGCCGTATCACTCTTATCAAGTCTTCGTTGTGTAGTCTTCCCATCTATCTCATGTCATTATTTAGGATGCCTAGTCGGGTTATAAAATTAGTGGAAAAAGCTCAGCATGATTTTTTATGGAACAAGAGGGAGAGGAAGAAGGATCATCTCTTTCAATTGGATGTCATATGTCATGAGAAAGAAAAAGGGGGATTGATCTTAAGAATGTTTATGCAAGGAACTCAGCTCTTTTGGCCAAATGGCTTTGGCGATTCAGCAAGGAACAGGACAGTATGTGGCGTAAAATCATCATTAGTAGATATGGGATCTCGGATAAGGGGTGGATATTCGGAACAGATCTAGGTATCCTGGTGGCAGTCCTTGGAAGGCAATTGCATCCTTAATTAGCTCCTATTTTTTATCAGAATGTTTGCTTTTGTGTTGGTTCTGGTAACCAAGTTCGATTTTGGGGTGATCATTGGTAGGGGGACTCTTCACTATCTTCTCAATTCCCTAGGCTATTTCGTGTTGTCTCCTTCCCAAAGGCAAAGGTTAGTGAAGTCATTGTTTGCTCTTCTAATGACATTAATTGGAATCTTCCATTTCAACGGAATTTGAGACCACTTGAGTTTGATCAATTATCAGTTTTACTCCTCCACCTTCAAAATTTTTCTCCTCATCCATCCCAACTTGATAGGCGTTTGTGGGTGCCTGATTCGTCAGGGATATTCTCTTGTAAATCCTTTGTAGCACTAGTCAGACCCTCCTATCACCTTCCATCCTAGCTCCTTGTGGAAACCATCTATCCCATTGAGAATTAAAGGTTTCTTGTGGACTACCTTATGGAATAAGATTAACACTGCAAATGCTATTCAGAGAAAAAGGCCATACATGGCTTTATCTCCGCATATGTGTTCCCTATGTCATTCAGATGGCGAGTCGGCAAATCACATATTTATTCAATGTAGCTTCTCACGGCAAATATGGCAGCATTTTTTTGGGCTTGATTGGGAGAGACTGGGCATTTCCTTCACACACTGTTTGATCTTTTTTCTCTGTGGAGATTCTCTGGATTGGGAGGGCATGGACATTGTGTTTACCGGTTTCCGTACAATTATTGCAAGGTTTGTAAATTCATATATGAAGAGCTGAAAGCTCATCCAAAACTACTATAACATGCATACACAAGAGTTCAAAATCTATAGGATACACCTAGAAAGAACCCCATTTGGGTCTCCTAACTTATCCCCATCAAATGAACACAAACATACACAAATGGATCATATTATCACCCAAACCACTATATCAGTACAAAGAATTTGAAAATTCATTTTAAAATCAAGAAAACTAAAACAAAAGTTTAATCAGAATGGTGTTGCCTACATTGAAGCTGTAATTCCACTCTTCTTGGCTTCAGCAACCCAAAATTGCAGTTTAAACACTGAATTCTTCTCTTTTCCAGCTTGGTTCTTCTCTTCATGCTTGAAATCAGTGACAAACCCCGATTCAAGCTTCTAGTACAACTTCCCAATTGAAGGCAACCCTTTCTTCTCTCAATTCCAGCAAATCCCCCATCAATTCCCTAGAGTTAGGGTTCAGCTCATGAGAATGAAAAAAAAAAAGAGAAAAACCCCAATGCCTTATACAAAGTAGGCTAAGGATTTAAGTTAGCTTTTATATCAATTTTCCTCATTCCCAATTTACCCTTATAATTTAAAGCTAATTACCTCCATATCCTTCTCCCTTAGTTCATCATATTTACTCATATGCCATTACATTTTCAACAGCATATATTTACAATTATGCCGTTATACTTATAATTTCTCCTCATTAAAACTCACCTCATTTATATAATTTTACATGGTTTTAATTGTTTATTAACACTCTAATTAATCTCCAAATTACAATTAAAACTCACCTTATGATCCCTTCTTAATTTGAAGACTCTTTGCTTCATAATTCCAAATTTAGACCTCTAAAAGCTCACCTTCATAACACAAACCCTATGTCAATTATAATATCACAATTATAACTTAAACATTGATTAGGGAGTTGGGATCTTACAGTTAGAGTATAGTATGTGATTATATTATGGCAGGTGGTTATGCTAAAGGCATTATTCTAATCTTCATTATTAGTGATTGATACAAATAGATGTATGGGGTGAGGGGTGCTAACAAGCCCTAAACTTATTTTCTACATCTCCTTCTTCCAATTCTTCTTCTTCTCTTCTCTTTCTTCCTTTTCAAGCCCTATTATTTCACTTCAACTACAATAATTTAAGCTAACATGCTTACTTAATTCTCACGCAAGGTAGGAATTGCAGTCACCCTCCCATCCGAGGAATTTACATCAGTATTGTCACGTGGGATTTGGAGCGTGATGGCTTTAATCTAATCCCAAGATAAGGATCATTGGCACCACCCCATGGTTTCCAAAAAGGAGAACTGCAGGATTTTCATTTCAAGTCCTAAATTCTTATATGAAAATTTCAATACAGCATAAAACCTACATGAAAGCTTCCCAAGCTACAGGGGACATACATGAAATCAATGGGCTCAAGAATCTTGCTATTGTACCTTAGATGCCTCAAACAAAGTGTTATAGCAGTTGACCTTTGTTTGTTTTAAGTTCCTAAGTTCAATGATACCTTTGGGTCTCTTGTTCATCAAGTAATTTGATTTCTTACCTTTCAAGTCTGTACAAGGAGTTTATTCTCTCCTTCAAAAACAATAGAGATTAAAATATTTCATCTATGCAGCATTTGTTTAGGGGTGTTATCACCTTCTCTGCTAAGTGTTAGCGCTTCAAAAACCCTAGATGTGTGGCATTACATTTCTTCTCTTTCATTCTACTTTATCTTATGCTTCTGTCTAAACCCATATTTTTTTGTTGTCTGGGTATGGAACATCCAATCTCTCCTTTCAACCTCCTCGATCTACCCAACAATGAGACCTGACATTAACCAGCAACACAACCATAAATATGGTTCAATTAGATAGCCTTACTAACAGACCATAAACCCCTCCCTATCACTCCATATTTATTCCTATACAATTAGCAATAAACACTAAGCCATATTACTGTCTATTGCTACTAGAGTAATGAATCCCAATGGTATTACAACATCCTCATTTTCAAATCTCTCTAGATTTTTTTTTTTTTTTTTTTTTTTTTTTTTGGCAGTATGAGTCAAATCATCAACCAAGAGGATACCTGGTTCCTCCATCTGGTCAAGTTTCTTAATAACCCTTTTGGGAGTGTTTCTATTTGACCATATATTCGGCCATCAAGTCAGGATACCATACTCACCAAGGCTCTTTCTGAAGGGTCCTTTTCTACTATGTGTTTCAAGATAAGCATAAGAAATACATATGCTCAAACCTAGTGGCCTTTGAAATGGACACTTATGCTGCAAGAGAAAATTAGATGGTAGAAGTGGTTGAATAATGAGTCACAAGCCTTTGGAATGAATTGGTGTAATGACATAGAACTAAAATTAGAGTTATTTTGTCTTTTGCCAATTTTAGTTGATTAATTAAATCATTATCCTTCTTGGGCTTAAGAACCCAATTGGACTTACGTTGAGCCTAGGTTGAATCCAAATAACTAGGTGTGTTGCCGATTAAGGGAATAAAGGGTGTTTTGGTAATAGAACTTGATTAATGAGTCCTAATTCAAATAGTATTTAAAGAACTAATGCAATTAGGTATTATTTCATTACCAAGTTCTAAGATAGATGAAAATTGGAGAGAAAAGGGACAAGAATCACACACCGACTGCAAGAGAAATTTCATGGAGAAGAATCAGCTCTTTAGAGAAGAATCAACTTCAGAAAAAAAATTCCAGCAGCTGAGTTAGGTGGATTCTTCATACTTTGTTTCTTTTGGAGGCTTTAGATTAGCAGATTTAACCATGAATAAACGTCTAGATGATCTTTAATTAGTTCTTGATGATAATTATCTAGTTATAAAAGATCTTTATGAGTTCTTGTTGATCTTAATTGGTTCTTAACAATCTTTGGAAGGTTATTGATTACCTTTATTGGCTTTTATCATCTTTGGTGGTTTCTTGATTATCTTTATTTGTTCTTGAAAAAAGCAATAACAGATCAGGTTTTGTCACCTCGCCTCTTTCTCTTCCATCAGTACCTTCCATATCCATTGCAACTGTAAAAGGCTCAATGCCTGGGCATTTTGCTAACCAAATGCCCTTGGTTGTTTCACTCCTGCAACAAGAAGGAAATTTATAACAAACAATCAAACAAACTAACTAACCAAAAAATAAAATAAAATAGAATTGAAGTTTAATCTCAGATAATTAAACACATGATGAGAACACAATAAATATACCTTCCCTTTAAAGCATCCATTTCCGTGAAATTGGTATGAAAAAGATGGTTTAATAGGGTACTCTTCCCTGATCAAAATACAAGATAAGGACCGCAATCTTAGTGAAAAATAAAACGGGGTGAAGAAAAAGAAAATACCATTGAAAGCCAGAATCAAAACTAAAAAATAGAAAATGTTCTCAAATCAAGTCATAAACATAATACAGACAAATAAGTAAAGGATGACTAGTCTGTTATCACATCAACATTAAGGATTAATATAGCAACTAGTCTGTTATCACATCAACATTAAGGATTAATATAGCAACTGGTACCATCCAGTCCAAAAAAGATACAACAATGAAAATAATAAGTGGATCCAATTAATTATAAGTAAGCCATGAGATCTGCCTCTGTCGGAATTTTCAAAACTGCAACACAGCTCAAGTTTGATGGTATACCAATACATAATCAAGTAAGTGCACCACACCACATCTTCTGTTTCCACAAGAACACACACACTTTGAAGAGTCAAAAATACAAATTGGGATCTAGCAAATACACTGGCAGTTCTGAACAAGCATGCAAAGAAAGATACTGATTTGGATATTTTGACAAAGTGAAGTAAAACTACTTGATTCGAAATTACAAAGTTTATTTTCTACCAAGATGTTCAAAATATTCACAAAATTTCAATTGATTGGCGATTTAAGTAACTGAACCTTCAAACTCCAGAATAATTACAGTTTAAACAGTTGAAAAATCAACTTGGGAAAAATTTTAACAAGCAGTTTTGTATCAGAATGGATTAATCAAGACGTTAAGATTTATACAAGCTCAAATCAACTAATTAAAATGAACATGAATCAGCAAACGAATGAAAGAGCAAACGAATGCCCTAATCAATCACATACCACTGCCTTGGGGACCCATGATTGCAACCACTGCATAAGAAAGACCACATTTAGAGAACTTTGTAACTTTCATGAAATTCTCAAGGCCAGCGACATTAAATACGCCGTTGGCATCAACCATTTGAATCGAGCAGCAGTCTTCTTCCATTACCGGTTTAGATTAAGCTGCAAAGATAAACGAAAGACAACTCAAAAACAACGAAACCAGAGTTTCGATCAATGCTTCGAATCGCCAGCAAAGATTACTCTATCAAGCTATTTCGTCTGCTTTCACGAAGTGGAATGAGAAAGATAGCTGTGTTTGCTATTGCCGGGGTTTTTCAGAAGAACAGATTTATACGTGACAGCTTGTGTGGCAAATCTATTTCCTCTTTCTTGAAGTTTTCATGGAATCCCCACTTTAGAAGATACAGATTTATTCTCAAATGTAAATTTAACTGTAAAACAAGAAAGGCATCATCTTCTTCTTCTTCTTTGTTTTTTTCTAACCTAATAAATAGAAAACTTTTTAAGAAAGAAAGGTTTTACGTTTTTTCTTTTTTACACAATAGCATGAATTATTGACAAAGTACTTTTTAGAAAGGTTTTACGGTTTCTTTTTTTTTTTTTTTTTTTTTTTTACACAATAGCATGAATTATTGACAAAGGACTTTTTATATTAGCTGCACGCATACAATATCTTAGAGGGTGTTTGGTAACGTTTCCAAACACTATATTTTGACAAAGTGAAGTAAAACTACTTGATTCAAAATTACAAAGTTGATTTTTCTACCAAGATGTTCAAAGTATTCACACAATTTCAAATGATTGGCGATTCAAGTAACTGAACATTCAAACTCCAGAATAATTACAGTTTAAACAGTTGAAAAACAACTTGGGAAAAATTTTAACAAGCAATTTTATATCAGAATTCATTAATCAAGACGTTAAGGTTTATACAAGCTCAAATCAACTAATTAAAATGAACACGAATCAGAAACAATCAATCCGAATCGAACCAAACATTGAAAGAGCAAACCAATGCCCCATTCAATACATACCACTGCCTTGGGGACCCATGATTGCAACCACCGTATAAGAAAGACCGCACTCAGAGAACTTTGTAACTTCATGAAATTCTCAAGGCCAGCGACATTAAATACGCCGTTGGCATCAATCATTTGAATCGAGCAGCAATCTTCTTCCATTACCGGTTTCGATTAAGCTGCAAAGATAAAAGAAAGACAACTCGAAAACAACGAAACCAGAGTTTCGATCAATGTTTCGAACCGCCAGCCAAGATTACTCTATCAAGCTATTTCGTCTGCTTTCACGAAGTGGAATGAGAAAGATATCTGCGTTTGCTATTGCCGCTCGTTCTTTTTGTTTAGGGTTTTTCAGAAGAACAGACGAGAGAAGAGGGGGAGTACAAGGGAGACAGAGAGAGAGAGAAAGAGAGGGACTGCCTAAGCTGCTTAGGTGATGATCAGTCATAAACAGCAAGTGAAGCGACGTTTCTGTGCATGAGGCGTTTTAAGTTATGGTTACAAAAAAACAAAAAAGTGCATGAGGCGGGCTTTGGTGTGTGATACGCTACAAATTTAAAAGTGGTGGGGACATGGATTTTACACGTGGCAGCTTGTGTAGCAAATCTATTTCCTCTTTCTTAAAGTTTTCATGGTATACCCACTTGAGAAGATAGTGATTTATTCTAGAATGTAAATTTAACTCCAAAACAAGAAAGGCATCTTCTTCTTCTTCTTCTTTTTTAACACACAAATTCCGTGTATTTTCCTTTATGGGCTCAAAATTTGAGCTGAATAAACTGTTCTTTTACAAGCTCATTTACGAACATGGGTTTTACACCTTGCAAAAATTTTATTGCCTACCTAAACCTAATATATAAAAAACCATTTAAGAAAGAAAGGTTTTACGTTGTTTTTTTTTTTTTTAACCCAATAGCATGAACTATTGACTAAGGACTTTTTAGATTTGCTGCGCGCGTAAACAATATCTTAATTAACTTATATAGGCTCAATAATTTACATCTATAGTATGCAACAGAAGAGGGCTTCTAGGAGAACATGCTAAGAATAAAGTTTCTTTTTTTCTCAAAACAACCTTATAATGCATTATTATACTACTGAGTAGATTATAGAAAAGTCCCTTGAGGTATACACTAATCACAAATACTACAATATCCTAAAATTTTGAATATAATAATATAATTAAATAAATCTGAAAACATTGAGAAATGAAAGATTTATTCTAAATATTTGGATGATTGATATTACAGTCCAAAAAAATTTTATAGATAATTAAATAAATAAATAATAGTGATTTCAAATAATTGGAAATTAAAATAATAACTTCAATTAATTGGAAGAATAACTATACTTTTGGAATTTAGGAAAGTAAACAATAATCCAAATTCATACTATAAAGAGATATAATTAGAAGATTAAATTTGAATTTCGAAGAAATCACATGATAAAATAGGGTTTAAATAAAGAAAGGGGTATTTTGGTAAATTCCTAATGAGTTAATTAATAAATTGAATAATAAAATAATTATTAGACTTAAAAACTTAATTAGACATGACTTGAGTTTAATTTGAATTTAAATAACCTGATTTATGGCCTAATAGGTGAGAACAGGACCTATGTGTAATTATAATTAATTAGGGGTCTTAAATTTTGGAATAAGAAATATTTTAGGGTGATTTAGTGATATTTAAAAATATGGATTTAAATTAGCACGAAAATTGATTAAAATAAAGTTAAATTACAAGGGATTTAGGAGAAAGAAATTAGAAGGAGAGTTGAGGTAAAATAGCAAAGTAGGATTAATAGGAAGGTTTCTAATTAAACAAAGAGTCTTATTTGGGAGTAAATATAAAAGAGAAAGATAAAAATACTTTAGAGTTTTTGGTTGATCTCTATAACTAGAAGAAAAAGAGAGAGAAAATATAGTCTAGAGGGGGAGAGAACATGATAAACTTTAAGGAAGAAGAAGTTGTTGCAGAAATCCTCCGACCAGCTCCGATCAAAACATGATCTAGAGACGATGGACCGTTGGATCGAACTCAAATTTGGTGAAGATGTTTCTGACACGTAGATCTTTAATCTGAATGGTGAAGATGGGTATTGGAGATCCCTAGAGTAGTGCAAAATTAACAAAACGTAACTACATTAGTTATTCTAGGAAAGATGGAATTTTACGTTCTAAAGGTAAATAGCAACCCTTCCTTCGCAAAAGCTTGCATGGTTTTATGTTTAGTCGATAAATAATGATGTTTGTGGCTTTATCGGATTGTCTTGAGTGTTGGTTTATGATCTTGTTGATTCAATAATGGTTTTAAAAGCATCAAAAGTCTATGGTTCTATGTTCTTGATTTAATTCATGTTAAAGAAGTATTTTGATCAATTTTGTTGTGTTAAGAATGGTGAATTTCAAGTTACAAGTGTTTTGATTGATTTAGCATGCCTAGAAAATGATTTTAGATGTATTAGAACTGATTTTAAATGATAGAAACAAGTTATGGAAGATTAAGTTGAAAATTCGGAATTCTAACTAAATTCCAGATTTTTACGAAATTACACGAGCGCTAGACACATCGCTCGAGCGCTCATGTTGAGTGCCTATTTTGTTTTGTTTTGTATTAAAGACTGCTGGACAGACCACTTGAGCGATCTGTTAAACGCCCATTGAACAAGTTAATTTTTGTGACTGCTTGACACCAAGGGTTGAGCGATCTGTTAAACGTCCAACCCAGATTTCTGATTTTTGATGAATTAACCTAGATTTTGATTATAAAATGATTTATGGACGAATCCAACACATGTACAAATAAGATTTGAGTGTTTAGAAATTGTTTTCTAAGGTTAAATAATTTTATAAAAATTATAGAAGATTTTGTGTACATTCTACTGAAATAGCTCATGTTTAAGTTCCAAAAGAAAATATGACTTTAGAATGGAATTGTTTTATAATTGGTTTGTTTCTACACTTGTAAAAAAATGTTTTAAAGATGTTTTAAGTTCTGGAACAATAAGAAAGTATTTTTTTTTTACAAATATAGGAAAATTTAGCCTATTTCCAAGATTTTGACAGTTTTTGAGTGAACATTAGCTTTCTCCATGAGGGAGATATTTTCTACATATTAATCTTCTCCACGATGGCGTGTATCTTTGCCATGAGGGTAGTAACATGAAATTATCTCCATGAAGGAGTGATTTGCCAAGAGGGCATTTATTGATATTGATAATTGGCCATGAGGACTGTGAATTCTCTGCCATGAGGGCAATACACTTATATTTTGGTCATGAGGACCCATGTTTTGATTTGAATTGTGTCTTAGCAGGCTTAGCTTGTTATGGATCCTTAGTTTAGCTAGTAGTAAAGTGTCTTTATCTTTGTTAGGATTTAGTCTAGTTCCTTAATGCATTTCCTCCATGATGGAGAGGCCTTCCATAAGGGATGAGCTACAACAATTTCCACTTCCACCACATGACGATGAGGTTTGCCATATTTCTACCATGAGGGTGATGATACAGTCGGATATGTTACAGTTTGTTCTTAGACTGGATTTGGTGGGACTAGGTCTTGACCTTTCAAAGTGATCATATTTCACGAGTCCTGTGATTTCACAAATATTTGGTTTGGATTGATGCTCATGACGAGATTGACTGTATGGTTTGGATTTGACTTGTTTTGGAAAAAAAAAATCGTTAAATGATTATTGTTTATGGATTGTGATTAGCCAGATTTATTGTTGAATTCTTATACTCATAAACTGTATTTATGATAGCAACATGGGACTGTTTTATTCATGCATGTTGCTACTTATTGGGATTTTATATCTCATCCCGTGTTTTTAATGTTTTGTTTTCAGATATGCTAAGAAAAGGCAAACAGTGGGGATTCTTGAGGGTATAGTTGTTGGTTTAAAATAATGCCCTGTAGCTTGTAGAATTATTATTATTTTTGTATAATTGTCGGTTAATTGTTTAGGTTGGCTTTTAGTTAAAATTTGAAATTGTCATTATGAGAGTGATTTGAGAGTTGTTAGTTGCCTTTTTCACATTCAAATCTGATGTATATACAATTGAGAGTTATTTTGAAGTCTTTCGCTATTATTATTTAAATATTAAAAAGTTGTTTAAAATTTGGCGTACTCCGATATTCAAGCATTGATTAATTTATGGATTTTTTTATTTTTATTTCGAGCCATACAAATAGCACTTCGGGTTTGAATTATTCATGAGGAATATATCCGGATCCGGGGCGCTACAAATACCTCTCTTCAAGTTTTGGAAATAACACTTCCCCTTATCAAAATAAGTATGTTATTATACTTAAAAATTTTACTTGTGTTTTTTTTACTTAAATGCCCTCTTCTTTAATGGAAAATTGCCTTCCTTTCTTTCATTACTTTTCCCTTTTTCTATCAAATAATTACTTCTCTATCTTTTCTCCTTTTTTTACTAGTATCCAAACAATTAATTTAAAGGATAAATTCATCTTTTTATACTTGAAGATTGCTAACTGTAGCCATCTCCATCAAAAACTCATATCTATGTCTATACTATATATAACAGGAGGTGCCCCTTGGGAAGTGTGCCAAACTAATGTATGTTTTTCCCAAAATAACCCTTTAATGTCATTTTGTCTTATATACTTAGATAATTTTGTCTTTTTCTTTTTACAATTTCCCAAAGAGACCCTTTAACAATTCCTTATCCCTTACATGTCCTAAAATTTTAATCTACATACATGCAGTGCTACACGTGCACCCGCTAGTGGCAACTTAACAAAGGCAGAGAGACGATGAGTGTGACCTTCTACAAACTTTGAGGTAGAAATGTTATTTTAGAAACATGGAGGTATGTGTAATTATTGTAAACCTCAAGGGAGGTTTTTGTAATTTATCCTATAATATATTTCCATGAAGGCAAAGGTCTCTTGTCTTTTTATTTTGTAGATAAGATCCTTTAGCATTTTCAAAATCCTTGGATATCCCAAAAGAATAACAACATCTCATTTTTCATTTGACTACCGAAGGGTTGGTTTATTTGCAATAGATTTTTGTAAAGTATAAAATTTTTGTATAATTTTTTAATGTTTCTTAACTTTATAAAGGGGATAAATTATTTCAAATTAATTCTTTATGCCACGTGGGAAGAAGTTCTTTTGTTTATTTTTAAAATCTTAATAGACATAACAAGCAAGATTAGCCAAATCATTTCTATGAAACTTAGGTGTGTCTAGGGCTAATCATTGGGCAATGGGCAAGCTTGGGCGGGTTCGGGCCAGGCCAGAGGTCACGCATAAGTGATAAGGTCTTTGTCCAAGCCCAACCAAGCTCGTCCAACAATAATCACTTAGATATCCAATTTTATACTTTAGAAGAAGGCAAAAACATTATTTTTTTTTATAATAATTCAAAAAATATTGGGAAGAAATTTCACATGCCAATAAAAAGTATCACCCTTTTTAAGAAGAGATGGATGAGTAAAGACTTGTGGAGTAGTTATAAGTAGTTTAGGGTTAGAAAACAAAGTATTAATTAAATATAATAAGTGAAAAAAAACCAATCAAATACTTAAACTTCGGGCCGGGCTGGCCCAACATTTCTTATTTTTGACCAAGCTCGTCCAAACTTTTTCGAGCTTTTAAAACTCATTCCCAGCTCGGCCTATGGTCAACCATTGGATGATCAAGCCCATCTAAAAGCGGGCTAGTCACCACAAACCGAGCTGGGTGGGTCGCCCTGACACCTATAGGCGTGTTAGACAGTTAAGGGCATCATTCGCAATAACTGTCCTCAAATTTTAAGATAGAAGAAATAATAAACCTATTTGGATAAGTAAATACTAACAGGGTGCATTTGCAACACTACGTGTAATAAATAAAATGTTTGGACATGTAAGGAATACCAAAATCATTGAAAGGGTATTTTTTGAAAAGGAAAATGGGAAAATGGTTTAGGGCATGTGAGGGATAAGAAATTATTAAAGGGTATCTTTTGAAAAGTGAAAAAATAACTTTAATTAGGACATATAAGGGATAACAAATTGTTGATGGTTATCTTTGGGAAAGTGAAAAAAGAAAAAGAGAAAGTTGCAAACCTAAATATAAAAGATAAAATGACATTAGAAGGTTATTGTCGGCAAAAAAAAAGGCATATTGTTTGGCACATTTCCAAAGCATGTGTTCTCTTTATATATAGTATAGATTATTCATATTGTCTTGTTATCAAGACTATATCAAATTTCTAGAATGGCCACGAAATAAGGCTTAAACCATCAGTATTGGTGGTCAGGATCAGGTGTGCAACTTGGGACCGAAAACCACTTGGTTTGGGTTGGGTTTTAATAGGTATTGGTTCTAAAAGTACTAAATTAAATTAGTTCGATTAGGTTTTGGGTTAAAGGTTCTATTGAACCAAACCAACCCGAAATCCAAGTTACGTGCATTTCATTCTGAATTGAACCAAATATATAGGTTATATATGTATTTATGTGTTAGTAATATAGTACATAATATAAACAAAATACATTTTTTGACATTATATTATAATTATGATGCAGCGTATTATATTTTGAAAGAATTAGGAAGCAATTCAAATACATTGATGTTCAGTTTTGCAATTTTGGCCAGTACAATTGTAGCACCCCAGATCTGGGTCTACCCTATCATGGCACCAACCCGTCCCCGAGACTTACTTATGGGCCCAAAAGAACCTGATAAACACAATTAACATGGGCAATTACAATGTAATCATCAGAGTGCATAAGCCAAAGAAGCATGGAATTAAAATTTTCTATATAAAAAAAGGACACCTGTGTAATAACTCCAAAAGATAATATCTGAGGGACAAAAAGGCAACTAAGACCTCCCCAGTACTATCTCTCACATGAGCATTCATTTACAAAGTGATAATCTAAAGATAACTCTCCCGTCTATAGATCCAACAAGAATATTTACATCCCATTTATAGTTTTTAAAAACTAAATACAATAACACAAAGAGAATCCTACTATGGATAGTAGAAGTCCTCGAGCCTGTGCTCAAGCTCATCCTCAATATCTGCCCCAGTACGTGGCTCACCAAGGGGATCTGAAAACAAATCCGGTAAAACAAAACGCGTGAGACTTAAAGTCCCAGTAAGCAGTAAACATGCATGAATGGAAGCAGTGATGCAATTCATATAACATCATGAATAAAAGCAGTTTATGCAATTCATATACATCATGAACAAAAACAATTTATGCAATTCATATAACGTCATGAATAGAGGCAGTTTAGGCAATTCATATAACATCATGAATAAAAGCAGTTTAGGCAATTCATATAACATCATGAATAAAAGTAGTTTATGCAATTCATATAATATCATGAATAGTAACAGTTCATTCAATTAATATTCTCAAGTCAAATCATTTAAATAGTATAACACATAAAACTAGCTCGATAGACCTAATCATTTACTGCAAGTATATCTTGGTAGGACTCATAATGTAAAACAAACCTTTCGCATCGGTTACTAGAACCAATGCCTCCTTCCACTAACCAAGAGAGTGTACTCAATGCACAAACCCAGTGGAATTCCCCATCCACTGCCATTCAACCAAGGCCAAGTGAGATCTATACCGTCACTGCCATTCACCCAAGGCCAAGTGAGATCTACATCGTCACTGCCAGTCAACCACGGCCAAGTGAGATCTACACCGTCACTACCAAGTGGGACTACTCAATCACTTCCAATCAACTCTAGGCTAGTTGCTTGGTCAAACCACATAAGTGAGCTCATCATAACTTTACCAAATTAAATCAATATTAACAAAGTGTAAGAAATAATCAATAATCACTTCACATCCAAATCTAAATCAAAGTAAAATACATACACCATAAAGTTCACAAAATACATCCAAATCCGAATCAAAGTAAAATACATATACCATCAGGTTCACAAAATACCTCTAAATCCAAATCAAAGTAAAATACATCCAAATCCATTGGCATTCAACCAAAGGGCAAGTGAGTTTCTACACCTTCACTGCAAAGTAAACCCGGAGCTAAGCATCTTGTCAAATTCATAAGAGATCTCAACCTTATCTTTAATAAACCCACATCAAGCAAAACAATAGCTATAAATTCCACAATTCGCATATTCGATGAGAGGGATAGCCTTAGGATTCTCAATAAGGCCACCATACCAAAAATCAAAGGATTCCGAGACAGAAAGTTTCGGACATAAAAAATATTCCAAGTCTGGTTAAAAACGTTGACTTTTGGGGTATATGATTTTTCTAGACAAATCTACAAGGAGTTTTGGGCTCAATTTCTGGTTGTAGTCTAATGAAGGGTTGAAAATTTTTCTTTAATTTTATGGGCTTCTGAATCCTTCATCTGGGTATCAAACTCAAAAAGTGGTTTTTGGTGAAAAACGGGGTAAAATTGGAAATTTAGGCATGAACTGGAAAGTTGACTTTTTATTGGTTGGGAATTGAGTCTTGGGAGTATTTTTACTGGTTCCAAATGGAGGGAAAAACCTTATTTATATGTAAAGACTTAAGTAAATGGAGCAATAAATACACAGGACATTTACTTAAATATCTTTCCTTAGGTTGTTTGGGAAAGGGTTGGGGAAGAAAAGGATGAAGAACTATCAAAAACAGCACCCACGATTGGTTTTTGGATTAATCGCCAGTTCCTGTCCTTAACAGAAACTGATTTTTGGGGGTTTTGGCTCAGGATTAATCACCAGGTTGGGTTTTGAAATATTTTTGGCTATTTTCAACCCAAAACTCATACAAATCATTCCTAACCTTTCCAACACCAAATGGGATGATCATAACCTCCCATCATGCCCAAATACACCTTTCAATACAGGGATCCACCAAAAATACATATGACCTTAAATCCAACCACATGAAACCCCATTCAACCCATCAAACTCAAACAAAAAACTGAAAGGTGACCAATATAGGTTAGAAATCCGTAGCAAATCAATAGAAAGCTAAACAAGAATAGTTATACAACCAAACCTTGCAATTTTAGAAGCAAAACCCCACGTGCAAGTGATTTTCCAGTTAATCCAAACCCTAGGAGAGAGAAGTACGAAAATCCATGGCAAATCAATAGAAAACTAAACAAGATAGTAATACAACCAAACCTTACAGATTTTAGAGGCAAAACCCAACATGCAAATAGTTTCTTCAAATAAATCAAACCCTAGAGAGAGAATACGAATTTTGTAATACATTTTGTTTTGAAGGGTTTGCTACTTACTTGTTTAGTAGAGAAGCACAACTCCTCTCCTAG
This sequence comes from Buxus sempervirens, assembly GCA_947561395.2. Classification (NCBI taxonomy): domain Eukaryota; kingdom Viridiplantae; phylum Streptophyta; class Magnoliopsida; order Buxales; family Buxaceae; genus Buxus; species Buxus sempervirens. Next base: position 29,432,583 of record OX387193.1, read on the forward strand.
CTCTCCTCTTCTTCTCCTTCTTCTTGAAGCTCTCAAGCAAGCTCTCACAACTTCTTCTCTTGTTTTATATGTCCTAGACAAGGAAATGGGTTCTTCAAACACCAGATATTTTAGTTAGGGCATCCTTTTATATGCCCAACTCTTGAACTTTCAAATCTGGGTTGGGGTTTTACAACAACCACTCTTAAAATACCCTAATCTAGTTGGTACATGAGTTGGAATCTCTCAAAAATCATTTTAGAATAAAAAACTAAGTCAAAACCCCAAATTATGAAAATCTATGCGTGGGCGCTTGAGCTACTATCGAGTGTTGGCTTTTTGGGTTAATTACGTAGAGCGCTCAATGTAGCGCTCGAGCGGCCTATCAAGCAGCAGTTTTCTGGGTTTAACACATTGGGTGCTCGAGCCACATCCTAGGCATTGAACTCTCGAGTTTCACCTAAAATAAAAACACAGGTGGAGCGTTCGAGTGGACAATATAAGTATTCTACGTGTACATTGTAATTCTACGGCTTTTCAACCGATTGGAGCACTATGCCGAGCCACTATTTGTGGAGATGGAGACATAATCCCATGATGCCCACAACATCTTTGTGACATCTAGCTCTAAACAATAACACGGTTTCAACCTATTAAAGCCTCTCAAAGATATACCCTTCAAGGTCTTACATCACTCGATAGCCACATCTTACACGCTAGGTATTGGACTCCGTGGAAAAGTCCTCATTGAGACATCTAAGGATATAACAACACATGAACAAGGACTATTGCTGACAGTTGGTAGACCCTTACACCTCACCCATTCCAATTACAGTATCAATAGCATGCTAGATTTATGTACGAAATACAACAAATCCTATCTAATGCACAATGCAATCCATACATGGTCTTCTTCAACAACATGGCAATAATTCCAACAAGCATGTCAAATTCTAATTTAATAGGTATCAATGATAAAAAAAATCAATCTAGAAGTTCATAATCATGTATTCAGATATGTTACTAAACGTAAATATCATTAATATTACATAAATCATTCAAAACTACACAAAATCACAAACATAGGTTGGTTCGCTCGACCCACCACTTGAGCTCACCACAAGCGCCCTACTCAATTTATAATTTAAAGCCTAGCATTTGCTTTGACGTTCGAGCGTCAATTTGGGTGTCCAACAATGTTCAAACCCAAAAATCCAATGCTTGCTTGCGCTGGAGTTGGATATTGGGCGTACAAGCAAAACATAACCAACTTTCGAGCGTTCTCCCTATTTGCACTACCACGCTCAAGTCGACTAAAATCCTCCCAAACTCGTCATTCTTAGTTTTTAAACTTAAGAAAATGCTCAGGCGGAGCGCCTAATGTAGCGCTCGAGCGACATTGAGAGCCCATTTGAGAAATTCCAGATTTTGAGAATTTTGGCTATCCAACTTGATTTTCTCTACATCGATTGATTCTAACATGTTTCTAAGCATCAAATAATGATTTCATAACTATCCAAATACATCAAATTCACCCGGATTAAAGTTTGACTACCTCACCATTGAAATCCTAAAGATTCTAATTTTCGGTTTCATACCCAAATCTCAAGATACCAATCAAATACACAATAAATCATGCAAATCAACCTAGCAATATGTTTCTAGGCAAGTTTGAAGTAAAACCCATGAATAAAAACAATGTTTAGATTATAGGATTATGATTTCACTCCATCATGCAAATATTTCGAGAACTTTTCAGAAGTATGCTATCAATCAATAAAACATAAAATAAATCATGGATTCCTCATGTATTCTTCACAAACTTATTATTTTACATCATCTCACACACCAAAAAATTTACGAAAATAGATTTAGGCATGACTTCCTTAGCTAAGGTTCTACAAACGACTTGAAATATGAAGATCAACCTACCTTAATGCCTTATGTGCTTTTGCTACTAATTTCTCTTGAGTTGATCACCAAAACCTTTCTTGTCTTCCTCTTAATCACACGTCCAGCAACTAGGGTTCCTCCACAAAAATCACCACATGCCTAAATCACTGGAGAGAATAACAAAAAATCCTAATTCTGCTTTTTAAACTTATACTTATACTAGGGTTCTACTATGTCTAATTACCATCCTATCCCAAATCCGTAGAGAACTTGGGATAGGTGCACCACTTTTATTTTAATAAAGAGGCTAACCATCTTAACCTCGATTAATTGTTTTAATTATAATTACAAATTTACTATTTTACCCTTTTTTATTTTTTAGGCATTACAGATTTTGTGGCATCTCCCTTGCCCTGTGATTGTTACAAGGCTTTGTCTGGGTTAGTTTTGGTTTGCCACTAACTACCCTTTCTCCTATCGCGTCTTTGACGTCGATATTGATATTCCCTTCATTGGGACTTTGAATCTGCTTCTGAGCCAACCCTATTCCATACTCCGTCAATGGTTTTCCGTTGGATGTTGTGGCTGTGGCCACTTGACTGGGTTTCCTCTCCAGCATTGTAATAAGTTCTATGGGGTATCACGATGCTCAATTTTCTTGTCTCATTTGTGTTATATCAACGGTTCATGGATGTAGATATGTTATATTCCAGTCTTTGGCCGATGATGCTGTAAGTTTGTTTTGTATCAATGAAAGTGCATATACCTGGCCTTTTACCAAAAAATAAATAAATATCTAGACATGACATAAATTAGTCAAAGACTGAACTCATCATTGGTCCATGTGTTAAATGCAAACCAAGGGCTAACCTTAGTATAATATTTGGCGCGAAGAGCATAAATAGCCTAACCAACTACCTAGGCACCCTTTTCATTGAAGGAAGAATTTCCAGCACACATTTTAATGACTTGATCTCAAGGATTAATCGAAGACTTGCAAATTGGAAAGCCCAACTCCTTTCATAGGCTACTCATACCACCCTTATAACTTAGTTGTCACAAACTCACAGGTATGCCTTTCCATTGTATGTCCTGTATTAAAGTCCCTTGTAACATTATTGATCAAATATAAAGACCTTTTTTTGGGCCAAACCAACTAAAGGTAGAACACTTCACACAATATATTGGGCTAATATGTGCAAGCGCATAAATACTTGCAGCTAAATATCAAAAGCATGAGATGTTTCAATTTGGCTTTCCTTGTAAAAGGACTTGGAGCTTATTTGGGAACAATAACCCATTTTGGACTAAATTCTTTAAGGCCAAATATCTAAGAAGACACACAATAAAAAATTATGAGAATATGGTGGCGTTTGATGGGCATTATGAATTATGGATTGTGGATTATAATCTGGATTTTGATAATCTATATTATAATCATTGATTTTCAAAATCCCTAATCATATTTGGATATCATGATCTAATTATACGATTACAATCCATAATCTTGTTTGGTCAACACTGATTATTGAGATTCAATTTGGAATTTTATATTAAAAATTGCTCACAAAATAATATAACTGTTTACACTCGCCATAGCCCCGCAAATAAGAAAGAGCCATGTGGTGCCCACATGGGCTAATCTCACAAACAAAGACATGTAAGCATATGTACATGACAAAGCAAAAAAAACCATTTCCATACGTGTGAGGAGTGATGTCATAGTCAACACAGGGTTTACAATTCAACCATCTTGACAAGCAACGGAAATCAGGAAGTCAATTGTTGGGATCGTGGCAAGCGGTTGCTCAACCGGAATGAAGTGCGAAAGTCGATAACTCTAGGAACCGTCATGAAGATCATGCAAACATGGACAGTAAACAACCGTCAAAGCTTGGCTATAAAAGGCATAGTTGCGAAATGCTCGGGGACAATATCCATTCAACCGCAACCGGTTACTATGATTATAATCCGATCATCCGTGATCACTAATTAGTCTCCTACACTAATATTGTAGCAAGAAGGGATAATTTAGGACTCCTCTTACTGCTTTTTGTCACAGTGACATTCCAAGCTACTATCTACTCCGATGGAAGTGAAGATCTTGACACCGGCAAAGAAGTCTAGGCCATCCCTATTTCCTAATCCTGTACTCCGATTACAGCTACAGGGTTACGAGTAGCCGGTACCGAAACTATCTTTGGTCAAGCCAGGTGAGTAGCCGAGCGTTGGCTAAATAGTACTCTTAGGTGAATCCCTGAATCAGCTATGTCGATATCGATCCATTGAGCCATATAGAAAGGACGTAATCTTGCAACCCACTGGTTCCACTCCCTACACTCTCTAGGCCAAGCTCTAGGAAGATCTGGGTAAGCAAAACTACCCCAAGACAATGGTCTTTCGTCTGTAATCAAATGAAGCAATGGGGACAATCTGGCCGGTACTGAGGTATCAACAAGAGAAGAATATGGACCAAGAACGATGCCTTGGGTCCCTTAAACAAAGATTTCCATGTCTTCAAGATTTTCTTCAGCCATGGTTGATGCTAGGAAATAGAAGCAAGCAGTTTCATAAGATAAAAGGACAAGGGAAGAAGACGAAGGCAAAGAAAGAGAGAGTAGGGCTTGAGAGGGGAAACAAAATTTGAAATCATTACCGCATCGGGAAGGTTTTGACCTAATCGATACGACGGTTATTTGCCCAAGGCAATTGATACGATGGCTTGATGCTATGCCGTTGATGTGTTTCTGATCGGCATCTGATGGACAGAAGGAAAAGCTTATTTGAAAGAAATAAATCGGGATAAATATTTCCGCCATAAAAACTGGCTAAGGTTATTGGCCATTGCGGTTATCTCGGTGGACGTCAAAGATTACAAAATTTACCGAATCGATCAATTTATTCAAATGAAATATTTATGAAGTCCAAATAAAAACGGTCAAATGACTCCTGAACGGGCCTTCTCGTATCCGATAACCTGACTTGACGCGACACCAAGCCGCGGCAAGACTTCATTTCATCCTCTAAGTCATGAGCTACCTCCTCATATTGGCGCCTTTTTTCTGCCACAGTCGCCTCATCAATGGGATTATTGCAAACTACTTCTTCACACTGACGCAACAAATCCAACTTTTCATTCTTTAGCACCTCAATCTGATGGTCAATATCTGCAATATGATTATCGAATGCTGCCAGCCGTTGGATATTTTCAGCGTACTACTGCCCACAAGTATCCCGGTCAGTCTTCATATCCTTTATAAATTGATACTGAGCAGGTAGAGATTTAATCTTATCTGTTATCTCCTCTATCCCGGTTGTGCAACGGTCAAAGAACACTTTCAAAGTATAAAAGTGGGAAGCTTGTGAAAGCACCGTCTTTACCAAGGAAGAAACTGCAGAGTTACTCTGGAGTTCCATTGCCAATTCTATGACACGATCAAGAGTAGCATCTGAAACTCCAACAATTCCCGGACTCAGCAAATTGATAATTTTGGATTGAATAAAGTTGAGAGTAGATAAGGATGCCGGGACAACAGAAGTGACAGACGGATATTCGAACCTAATAGTATTCAATAAGTTCTCCAGATATCTGAATGAATCACCGTTAAGAGCAGGAGAGGAAGAGGAAGGCACATTGCTCAATATAGACACCGGAGGAAGAAGAGAGTTAGCATCTTCATTTTTATCTTTATCAGTCAACGCCCTTACTTGTTCTGTGCCTTCTTGGATTCCAGCCATGGAATATTTCGGTAAGATATTTGTTTCAGCTGAAGCAATAAAAGTTGCCGTTTTATCAACCGGAGAAGCAGGCAGAGAATCCTTCATCCCTTGTTCCAATTCAACTTCTGTAGTTCCAAATCTTGGAGGTACAATAGGAGAAGAAGCTTCTTCAATATACAAAGATTCCCCAGGAGGAGGAATTATTTGAATATCATCCGAAGATTGTGCTGAAGTATCACCAGTAGAGCTACCAGGTGCATCCTCAACCGGTCCAGAGAATTTTGGGTGAATGATAGGTCTAGCCATGCTTGAGGAAGGAAAAGAGGTCGAAGGAACAGTACTAATAGGAAGAAAATCCAAGATAGCCAGAGCAAATCGTATTGTAGTTGGCTCTATAATTTCGGTAGGAGATTTAGACAAATTTGAAGAACCTTCTCTCTAATAAGAAATAAAATTTAGAATACAGATAACAAAGAGAAGAAAAGGAGAAATTAAAATTCATCTCCTCTAATCTGGGTCATTTCGAAGAAGGAAGATTATGGAGTCGACGACGGAGTAAGGTCAATGGTACGTCATCTTCAGTGTCTTCCACTTTATATTTATCCATTAATGATGAAGCAATAATGAGAGTTGCCAATAAAGAAGCTGCGGAAGTAGAAGCCTTTGATTTCTCTGCTTGCAGAAATGAAAATTAAGCGATAAAATTAAAAACAAGGAAAAAGTATAGAAACGAAGCGTACTTTTCAAGCATGGTGCAAGAAGAGGTCTCAACAGATTCAATTGCTGAAGATATTCTTCCTCAGTTTGATCACAATCATTTCAAGTTAAACTCCACCAAACTGAGAAATTGGACCGAGAACATGCTTGGGAAGGAAGAAAAGGTAGACGAAATATGGCGACTGTTTCAAGATATCGGGCCTCAATCTCATCGGCATCTTCAGCATTGGTGATGTCCTAATCAACGGTAGATTTGACCAAAAATAAATGGTCAAGTTCGAGGTTAGGTATGCCCTGAACACAATGAAACTGCCTACTAACACAATTTGGCAAGTAAACTTCATATCCCGATTTCTTATTTCCTGTAATCACCAGTCCAAAATTTAAATTCTGGACCAATAGGAAGCTGGCCTAGATTTGATGCTGCTCATCGGTGATAGGATCAGCCAAGAAAATAAAACCAGGCGATGATGAGGACACTTTGAAAACACAATCAGAATAGTATTTGTGGCAAAAGAAGTGGTGAAAACACTCTGGGACATAATGATCAATGATGGAACCTACCAGACATGAATAACCAGCGAATTCAGAGGGCGATGGAGGATGAGAAGGAGCAAAAAATTGATTCGAGAAGTAATGGTAAAGCCAGAACTGAAGGAACCACATGGGGCCTCCAGAATTTTTTAACTCATTCTTGACAAGTTCATACAAAGATCGGAACAGAACAACAAGAAAGTAAGGAGCAAGGGCAACCATAACATCGGCTATTATAAGCTTAGCCAATGTGGCATATTCCTAGGTAACTCCTTCGGCCTTGGCACAAAAGACAAAATTGGAAAAGAAATAGAGAAGAAAATAAAAATGATCCTTATTAGGGTTAGAAGAAAATTTCTCGCAATCTTTAAGATAAGAACAGTAGGGAGAACGGATTTTGTCAAAGGTCAAGAAGTTATAAAGGCCATCATCAGACATATCGTACTTGACTTCCCGTCCAATAGGAAGGAGATCGGTGATGAAACAAACGTCCATAACAGTGCGAGTCATCGGTCCACAAGGAAAATTGAAGGTATTGGTCTTGGTATTCTGAAATAAACAAGTTGCATATAGCAGGTTTGAATGAACAGGGATCTTATTGCAGGAGAAACGGATCATGTTATAAATACCTGCTGCCCGCTAGGTATTTGCGAAACGTTCTTCTAGACGATTGACCCATTGCACCCATGCTGGTTGAACAGTGGGCCAGTTCCTAGTAGGAAAACGTGTTCTAATCGATTGGTCATTGTGGAAAAGTAAAGGACCCTTCGATCTTGCGTTCGAAACATCAGAAGGGGCATCCCGGGCATCATAGAAAGGGCCAACGACAATTTGGCTGCCAAATGTTTCAACTGAGTGTTGTAAGGAAGAATATTGCCCGCCATGGTAAAGGAAAAGGGAAGGTAAAAAGGAATGACGAAAAGAAAACAAATGCAAGATGCAGAATGGAAAATGGATTGCTGAAGTTGACATTAAATAGGCATTCCAGAAATCGAATCCGAAAAGACGGCAAGGATCCCGATTGTGAATCGGTGAAACCAAGAGGTCAAAATTGAAAAGTGACCATTTACTAATGGATAACTAATTTGAAAAAAACTAATACTTACTCATCACGCTAATAGATGACGACGTAATAAGTAGGGGCAATGTTTACACTCGCCATAGCCCGGCAAATAAGAAAGAGCCACGTTGTAAAACCCCGACCCGGATTATATCTTAATCATTAAGCTTAATTATCTAAAGTGGGATTATTAGACTAATTAAGTACTTGTATTATGAAGATGAGGTAGATGTAGATTATACTTGAGGATTTAGGGAAATCAATTTGAACTTTAGTGAAGTTATTAAGGTAAGCTTAGTTAATGTTATGCCTTAATTTCAATTTGTTGAGATACCCTCTAAGTAGTTTTAGTGAATTGGAAATCAAATTCTGAAAAATTAGAATTAAGTGTACCTAAAGTACGCCATAAGAATACCGGAAGTAACCACCTAAATGTACCAAAGGTACGTCTCAAGTGTACCTAAAGTATTTCCTAAGTGTACCCAAAGTACACACAAGTATTATCCAAGGTACCACCAAAGTATACCCAGGTATTACCGAAGGTACCACCAAAGTATACCTAAAGTATACCCATGTATTATCCAAGGTACCATCCAAGTGTTACTTAAAGTACCCCCCAATTATACCTAAGGTACCCCTTTGTATTGCCTAAAGTACCTCACTTGTTTTGCCTAAGATACCCCTTTGATTTACCTATGGTACCCCCATGTGTTTGCCTAAGGTACCCCTTTGTTTTACCTAAGGTACCCCACTGTTTTACTTAAAGTACCCCCTTGATTTATTTAAGGAACCCCTATGTGTTTGGCTAAGGTACCTCTTTGTTTTACCAAAGGTACCCCATTGTTTTACTTAAATTACCCCTTGTTTTACCTAAGGTACATTCCCTTATATAGCTAAGGTACCCCCTTTGTATAACTAAAGTACCCCTCAATATACCTAAGGTACACCCCTTATATTACCTAGGGTACACCCTCCTTGTATTACTTAAAGGTATCTCTTCATATAACTAAAGTACACCCCTTCTATAGCTAAGGTACCCCTCTTCAATATAACTAAGGTACACCCCCTCCCTTCAAGGACACCTAAAGTATACCCCTTGAAATAGATAAGGAAAATCCCTTGAAACACCAAGGTACCCCTAATTAACACTAAAGTACCCCTGGTATACCTTAGGTACATCTTAGGGTTTTAGTTGAATAAAAGCTTTGTTTAGGGGCAGATTTGAAAAACCAAAAGTTGGGTATATAAAAGGACGCCCTAACTAAAATATCTAGTGTTTTGAGAACCCCTTTCCTTGTCTTGGACGTATAGAACAAGGAGAAGAGTAGGAGCTTGCTTGAAAGCTTCAAAAAGAAGGAGAGGAAGGAGAAGAAGAGGAGAGTTTGAAGAGAAGTTGTGCTTCTCCATTAAACAGGTAAGAAGCAAACCCTTCTGTCAGCACCTCATTTTTGCGCATTGAAAATGCCGAAAATGAGAACCCTAATTGAAAAAGTCAAAACCAGAAGGGTCAAAAAGTTGATTTTTTGATTTGGCATGAATTGACCACCAAACTTCATACCATTGGATAGAGGATTCCGATACTGTTCCAACGACACCAAGATTGTCCAAATCGGAGTCCAGATAAAGAAGTTATGAGCTGGTCAAAACTGGGAATAGCAGAAATCAATTTTCTGCTAAAACCCAGATCAATTGTCTGATCTGGCCCCAATAGAGAGAGCACTTCTACACGATTCCAACGCAACCAAGTTTGCTGGAATCGGGGTCTCGGATAAGAAATTATGAGCAAAATCGGTTCCCAGAGGGCAGTTTTGAATTTTTGCTAAAAGCTGAATCAACAGTTCAATTTTATACCGGTGGATAGAGATTTTTAACACGATCCTAACGCAACTGAATTTGCTAGAATCGGAGTTCGGATAAGGAATTTATGGGCCGGTCAAACCTGGAAATAGCAGAAATTGGCTTTCTGCTAAACTCCTAATTAGCTGCTCAATTTCATACCAGCAGAAAGAGTGCCTCGACACGATTCCAACGCAACAGAGTTTGCTGGAATCGGAGTCTCGAATAGAGAGATATGAGCAAAATTGGCTCCGGGATGCGACTTTGCACTTCTGCTAAAAAATCCAAGTTTGCTGCTAAATTCTAGCTCAGTGGATAGAGCATCACGAGTTGATTCCAATGACACTAATTTTGTTGAAATCGAATATCAGATGGCAAAGATATGAGCAGTCAAAATTTCGGAAAAATCTGCCCACGTGGCAAGGCTGAAGAAAGAACATCAAATTAAAAAAATCTAACAATAAAATAATATTATATGATAAATATCTATTGACTAAATTAAATAAAATAAATAAATAAATAATTTGAAGACACGTGCGTCTTCAAAAAAAATAAGGGAATAAAATATTATAAAATCAAGAAATTTAAATAAATGTAAAATAAAATAAAATAATAATAATAATAATAAAAATTTTTTGGCTCATGGGGGAATACGTGTCCTGTGAGCTATATGTTATCTGTAGGATGCAAATGATGGACGAGAATAATAATCATGACTTTCTTTAAAAAAAGAACATGGAATCATAGCAATTTTAGGTTCTAGTTATAAGATAAAGAATATTTGTAGTTTTGGTAATTGGCTATAAAAGGGGCTCGACCTGTTCTTCCGGGGAGACCTGATCTGAAAAATTCCCTTCAATTCGTCCCCACCCATCCATCTTGAACCAGTAATATTTCTAATTCTCATTCTCACCTTCAAACCTTGTCCAATTCCTATCCTACCCTTGTAATCACTTCTTTCCCACTTCCTTTCTTTCCCATCCCTTTCAAGAAGTCAAGAGAAGGATTTTCCTTTAGTAAAAGAACGCTCTCAAGCTATTGTCAGTATGAACTTGGGGATCATAACACTCCCATACGTGAAGGTAAAAGCAAGGTAAAATTATTATTATTATTATTATTATTTTTGTTTTCTCTCCAATAAATATTAATATGAAGTTTTCTTGAGTTCATTTCCTTTTGAATCACTTGTTCCTCACCATTTGTATTTTTTGTGCATGGCATGGGGGCTCCCATGGTAAAGGGGGACTCTCCATACGTCAAGAAGGGAGAAGAGAGCTTCTATAAAGTAAAAATAAAAAGAGAGGGGGGGGGGGGTCTTAAGTGATTATTCTTCTTGATTTATTCTCTATTTGAGGAAGGGTTTGTTCTCATAGAAGATAATTTGTACCCCTAATCATTCTTTTTCCCTCTCTCCTTTCACTTAACAAAGGATTGTGGTTATCTTTTAGCATACTTGTTAGATTTATTTTCATGTATGTGTAATAGAAAATTTCTTGTACACACACACATATTTATCACTAGATCTATTATTTTTATGTTTGTTTCTAATAAAGGATGCACATCTTAACACACCATCACATAGTATGTATAAAGCATGTCCTAGGCTCATTTATACTCTCTTGTTTCACAAGCACATACTTATTCGGTTATTTTAGGATGTTTTATTCTCTTTCAAAGTTTTCATTTAAATCCTTAGGTGATCTTGGTTACGTTTTGTTCTTGCGTGTATGGTAATACTTCTCCATGCATAGTAGCTACTATTCTGTTGGATTTTTGTATATGTTTTGTTGATCAAGTGCATGTATGGGAGTTACATGGTTGTTTGGGGTATGGTTTGAGCTTCTAGAGGTTTCCAACCTTCTTCTCTCATAAAGAAAGAGGATAGATTGTTTTGGACACTAAATAGGGATCCCCATCTTGCAACTTAAGTGACTATTTAATCAGAGATCCTTCCCTTTTTAAAATATCATACAAAAAAGTCATTGAAGTCAAATGGGAGGATTTGCACCACTGTGAATTATCTACAGAATTCATAGCAATTTTCGGATCTCCTTAAGAGGCTGACAAACCAATCCTTAATGAGATTTTAACCATTTTTTTGGGATCTGGGCTGAACTGCACCGAGTGTGCAGTTATGTTTGAACCAAGATATGTGCCATTAATATCAGTCAATTTCTAAAAATCAGTTTAGGTGGGTCCGATCCGGTTTGACTCAACCCAATACTAATTAAATTAGACCAGATGGGCTCTTGGGTCAACCCATGCCCTGATCTTAAGACCTGGGTCCACTTAGACCCACCAAGGCATTGTGGGCCTTCCAACGAGGCCCACTATTAGCCTGGCCCACACCAAAGCCCATTTCTCATACATGGGTCATGGGTCATTTGGATAATCATCCATGGGTTACTCCAAACCCATTGGGCCTTAAAAATCTTAAACTCGTCTAATTTGCATGATTAAATTAATTCAAAATCAAATCAAGCAAATCCAACTAGGGTTACCCAATAACCCTAATGGACCATGGGCTTGACTTAAAGCCCTGCTTGTCTACCCATGGGCCTTACAAAAGGGCCCATATCCGACCCACTTCACATAAATAACTAAAAAGATAAAAATAAGTAAAAGGACTTAAACCTGAAGAAAGTCCCAACAGACTTAATCTGATACATGCTGGAATAGGACAAGGGTGAATATAGTTGACTCAAATTAAGGTGACCCAAGGGACCCGCTGAACTGGTGGGGTGGACCGGGGTGTCTTCGGACTTCCCCAGACCGTAACTGAGCACTTAGCCAGAATCTCAAGCCGCAGACCAAAATAGACCCGGTTAGGTTATCTTGTGTCTGCCTGCACCTCGTTAGGCGGTGGCGACTCCAGTATTCAATCTTTTAGGAGGCACGCACACGACACGTGCGCCCCACCGTGCGATTTCACCACGCACTCCTTCAAAACAAAATGTATTACAAAATTCGTATTCTCTCTCTAGGGTTTGATTTATTTTGAAGAAATGATCTTGCATGTTGGTATTTGCTTCTAAAACTCGTATGTTTTGGTTGTATAACACTCTTGTTTAGTTTTCTATTGATTTGCTATGGGTTTGTAACCTAGATTGATCACATTCTAGATTTGGGTTTGAGTTTTGTGTTTTGAATGAGGTTTTATGTGTTAGATTTGTGTTCTTGTGAATTTTGGATGATTATCTGTTTTGGAAGGTATTTTTAAGTGTGTTGGGATGATTTATGATTATCCCATTTGGTGTTGGAAAGGTTATGAATGATTTGTATGAGTTTTGTGTTGAAAATAGCCAAAAATATTTGAAAACCCGACTTGGCGATTAATCCTGGAAATTGGTGATTAATCCTGAGCCAAAACCCCCAAAGATAAGTTTTTGTTAAGGACAGGATTAGTCTTGCGATTAATCGTGAGCCTCAACGCGCGAACATTGGCTTTGTTTTGACCTGGACGCGCGAACATCCATCCTCAACGCCCGAACGTTAGGGCTAATTGCCCATGGGCGATTAATCCAAGAGCTAATCGTGGACCTTGATTTTGATAGTTCTTCACCCTTTTCTTCCCCAACCCTTTCCCAAACAACCTAAGCCTCCTCCACAGTACCCTTATTACATGAAAGACATTCAAGTAAATGTCCTGTGTATTTATTGCTCAATTTACTTAAGTCTTTTAATGTAAATAAGGTTTTACCCCCCTTTTGGAACCAACAAAAATACTCCTAAGACCCAATTCCCAACCAATAAAAAGTCAACTTTCCAGTTCATGCCTAAATTTCAAGTTTTTTCGATTTCATTATAGACCACTTTTTGAGTTCGATACCCAAATAAGTGATTTAAAAGCCCATAAAATTCCAGAAGATTTGTTTATCCTTCATTAAACTACAACCAGTATTTGAGCCCGAAACTCCTTGTGGATTTGTCTAGAAAAATTATATACTCAAAAGTCAATGTTTTTAACTAGACTTAGAATATTTTGAGGTCCAAAACTTTTGTCTCGGAATCCATTGATTTTTGGTATGATGACTATTTTGGGAATCCTAAGACTATCCCACTCATCCAAAATGTATTTTGAGGATTTTATGATATTCGCTTTGATCGATTTGGATTTATGAAAGCAAGGTTGAAAAACTCTTATATGATTTGACAAGGCTTTTGGCTTATTTTTTTTGTTGGCGGTGGATGGGGAATTCCACTTGGCCTCGATTGATTTGATAGTGGATGGGGAATTCCACTTGGCTTATGATGTGATTTGGCGGTGGATAGGGAATTCCACTTGGCCTTGGTTTATGCACTGGTTTTACTCATTGATTTGATTGGTTTGGTTTTGAATTGTGAGTCGTCTAATTGGACGTTGTTCTTAGTGTGGATCCAGAGTAAGTCTAGTCTATGTGTTGGTGTTGGCTTGTTAGCTTTAATTTCCTTATCTATATATCATTCCATTGTGGGGAATCAGTGAGGCCTTCTCGGGGAACAGAGGGCTGTGGCAACCCCCTGTCGCAGGGAACCGGCGGGAGTCCTTGTGATTCATCGAGCAGTGGGTGGGAATCCCACTTTGCCTTGATCCTTGGTTAGGTTGTCACTTGCTAGCCCATACGTGGGTGCTCCGCTTGTTGAGATGTCCCTATCGAGGCTTCTCTCTATAAGTCGTGTAGGTGGCAAATGGATAGTGGTCATTAATCTAATTTAGAGACACGCCAACCCACGAGTCCTAACAAGATATGCTTGCAGTATTTGATTGTATTTGTCGATTTGATTTCATGTGTTTCCCGATTGAGATATTTGACTTGGAATTACACTTTATATCTTATTGAGATGTTTTGGTTTACATTTGGTACTTTATATTGTGAATATTATCATGATGTTATAAAACTGCATAAACTTTTTCTATACATGCATGTTTGCTGCTTACTGGGATTTTAAGTCTCACACGTGTTTTGTTTTACCTGATTTGTTTTCAAATCCTCCTGGCGAGCTACGCATTGGAGGAGATATTGAGGGAGATCTAGACTACAGACCCGAGGACTACTACTACCACCGATAGTAGGACTCCCTTTATGATGTTGTATTTTGTTTAGGGAGTTGTAAATGGGATGTAAATAATACTTTTAGAAAATATCTTCTGTATTTCAGCACCTCATTTTTGCACCCTCGGAGGTGCCGGAAATGCAAACCCTAGACAGAAAGTCAAACCCTAAGGGGTGAAAAGTTGACTTTTTGATCAAGTGATAATTGGCCACCTCGCTTCATCTCAATGGATAGGGAATCCCGACACTGTTCCAACGCAACTAAGTTTGCTGGAATCGAGGTCCGAATGAAGGATCTGCAGGTCGGTCAAACTTGAGGGGGAGCCAAGAGTTGACTTTCTGCTAAACCCCGAACCAGGTTCTTAGCCCTATGCCAATGGATAGAGGGCTCCGATATGGTTCTAACGCAATTGAGTTTGCCCAAATCGAAGTTTGGATGAAGAAGATATGAGCAGTTGAAGTTTCTGAGCAGCAAAACCGGAAACTGCACATGTGGCAACAAACGCAGCAAAATATCTCGGGGGGCAATCTTTAAAAATAAAAAAAACTTGCTAAATATCTCAGGGACTAAACCAAAATTCGCAGGGGGCAATCTACGGATATCCAAAAGTGTCAAATCGGTCAAGTTGAGGGGCAAATCTGTAAATATCTTGCTTGTATCCGACCATATATGTCGGATACACATGCTTTTCTTCATATCCGACATACATTGCCGGATACAAGAGATTTGCCCGCGAGATTCACGCGGATTCGCTGACAGATACGCGCAGAAAATTAAAATTTTGAAATAATTGTGTTTGTATCCGACATTTTATGTCGGATACAAAGGAAGTGCAGTGTATCCGACATAAAATGCCGGATACAAAGGAAGTGTAGTGTATCCGACATTAAATGCCGGATACAAAAATTTTTCTATAAAAAGGCAACAGCAGCCCCATTTCGAGGGTTGGCTTTTCTTTTGCTGTTTTCCCCTTTCTTCCCCCTCTGTTCCAGCTCCGAAACCCCCTCTTCTTACCCCTCTTTGGCTCCCCAAACCCTCCAAGCTCAACCTTAAGACTCTCCCACTCTCTCCTTCCTTCTACTTCTCCATTTTTCACCCAAGCCAAGGAAGGCCTGCTGGTGTTGGTGCAAGAAGGAAGGTGCTCCAGCTGCTTCCTTCACTCCAAGGAAGCTCCACACACCTCAAAAAGGGTCTTAAAATCCAAGGGTAAGGTTTCTTACCATGTTTCATTGAACATATTTGAGTATGAAGTTTTTCTTAAGTATTGGTTTCTTCTTAGTATGAAGTTTGTCCTCATGCCTATTCTACAAGTGTTTGCTTCTTATTTTTGGAAACATGAAAATCTCCCAAGGTAAGGGAGTACACGTATAATCTCAAGGGAGGATGAGAGACCTCCTCACATAGTTTTTTTTGGTTGGTATTTGTGGCTTTCGTATGGTATGTTTGATTCCAGTTTGAAGGGAGAGCATGTTCCCTTTGTGTGCTTTTCCAATGTATCCCTCCAAGTAACCCCCTTTCTCTTCCCTTCTCTTAGATGCACTTTTCTTTGGGTTGAATGAGTCATATAAGTCAATCTTAGCATGCTGAGAATCCTATTTGACATGTGGTTAGTATCCCCTTCGTGCATGCCTATAGTTTTCATGTTATTCCACAACATGTAAAGCATGTATGCTTTAGCTTTTTTTATCACCTTGTGAACCTTTGTTATCATGTTTTGATCACTTTTGTTGGCTGTTTGGACCTCCTAAGGTCACCCTTGCTTGGCATGGAAAGGGTCTCACTTGCATGCTGGTTTCTTTGTTTGCTAGAAACATGTCTAGGTAGCTGTATATATCATTATCCAGCATGAATTTACATGCATGAAAATCAGATTTGATGTGCTAAGTTGTCCATCTTGTTCATATTAGCTCAATCTTAGATTTAAAGTGTGCTCTTGGCTTGTTACTATCTCATACATGTGAAGCTCTGTTTCTTTTGAGAGCATAAACTAAAGTAGGGATACACAGATCCCTACTCCTTTTTTTTTATCTTGGTTGGGAAGGGGGAGATACACCCTTGGTCCCCCTGTTTGCCTTTGTGTTCGCAATCTCCTTTGAGAGAAGCCAAGTGGCTTTGGTCTGAACCACTGTGGGCCCACACAGGGGCCCACACCATTTCTGGAACATCCCAAGAGGCCCTAAAACCCAAGCCCCCTTGAGAAACTCGAAAAAGTCACTTTCTGTGCTGATCCGACAACTCAGGTCGGATCAGCTGTTTCTTATGTTTAGCTGACCCCAGATGTCGGATACGAAGGAGTGTGTGTGTAGCCGACATCTCAGGTCAGCTACACTGTTTGAATGCCCATTTTGTTACTTTTGTGACCTTGTGCTGTTTCTTGTTTTGTTTGATCAATCCAAATGAACCAGAAGGGTTTCTGGGTCAACCGGAGACCCAAGACGGGTCATGGACCAACCCGGTCCAATTTGATTCCAGTGGGCCTTCCAACGGGGCCCACCAAGCCCGACAAACTACTTTTGCTAAATAGAGATAAACAAACCAATTGAGCAGGCCGAGCCCATTTGAGGCCCACCAAGGCCCATTTTGAAGTATGTTGCCTAGATTTAGGCATGGTTTGGCCGAGACCACGGGTAAGGCCTATCGGGCCCGCTAAAGCCCATTGAACCAAGCTAACAGAGGGTTCTCAAACCCTAATTCAGGAAGCCTTGGGCTTTCAAGCCCAAGCCCAGGCAAAGGGCCCCCAGCCCAAAGCCTGGCTCATTTTTTGGTGAAGTTAAGTAAAAGATGAATTAAATCATTTGGCAACCAATTGTGGGGCCCGCTCAAAGGCCCACAAAGCAATCCCGGCCCACTTGGCAGGAAAATCACCTAAAGTTCAAACTTGAATTTCAAATAAAAATCAATTCACTGAACCAAAGCCTAGAGGGCCTCTCAGGCTTAGACTGAGGCCCACCAAGGGAACTTGTGGACCGCACTTGGCCCACCAAGGGATCTGTGGGCCTTCCAACGGGGCCCACTCAATCAGACCCATCTCATTAAGTAATAAAAGATAAAATCAGTTAAAGGGGCCCACACCACTTTGGCGGTCCCGCCAGACTTAAATAGAATTGAATGGTGGATTAGGAATCGGGTGAGTAAGAAACCAAAGTTAACTCAAACCAGGGAAACCTATGGGACCTATCACCCGACAAGGTGGACTGGGGTGTCTACGGACTTCCCCAGACTGCAACCGAAAACTTGCTTAGAATCTCAAGCCGCAGACCAGCTTAATAGACAAACATAGGCACTCAGGTGTTTGCCTGCACCCCATCAAGCAGTGGCGACTACAACTTCTCAAATTACCCATCCGGAGGCACACGCACGAATCGCGTGCGCCCTGCGTGCCATTTTCACATGCGCACACTGTATATATCTGTATATATTGGGAGAGAACTTGTAAGCATTTAGTTGCCTTAGTTGGATTTTGTATACATAGATATCAGGTTTTGGAGATTATAATACAGGTGATCTTTGGTTGTATGGAAAATTTTTATTCCATGCTTCTTTAGTTTATGCACTCTGATGATTACTTTGTGATTGCCCAGGTTAATTGTGTTAATCAGGTTCTATTGGGCCCCTAAGTAGGTCTCAGGGACGGGTTGGTGCCGTGATAGGGCAAACTCGGATATGGGGCGCTACATACGTGGTGCCTACATGGGCTAATCTCACAAGCAAAGACACGTAAGCATATGTACATGCCAAAGCAAAAAAAAAAAAAAAAACCCATTTCCATACGTGTGAGGAGTGATGTCATAGTCAACATAGGGTTTACAATCCAACAATCTTGACAAGCAATGAAAATCAGGAAGTCAGTTGTTGGGATTGTGGCAATCGGTTCCTCAACCAGAATGAAGTGGGAAAGTCGATAACTCTAGGAATCGTTGTGAAGATCGTGCAAACATGGGACGGTAAACAACCGTCAAAGCTTGGCTATAAAAGGCATAGTTGCGAAGTGTTCGGGGACAATATCCATTCAAGCGCAACCGGTTACTATGATTATAATCCGATCATCTGTGATCACTATCTAGTCTCCTACACTCACATTGTAGCAAGAAGGGATAATTTAGGACTCCTCTCACTGCTTCCTGTCACAGTGACATTCCAAGCTACTATTTACTCCGATCGAAGTGAAGATCCTGCCACCGGCAAGGAAGTCTAGGCCGCTCTTGTTTCCTGATCCTGTACTCCGATTACGGCTACGGGGTTACAAGTAGCTGGTACCGAAGCTATCTTTGGTCAAGCCAGATGAGTAGCCGAGCGTCGGCTAAATAATACTCCTGGGTGAATCCCCGAATCGGCTTTACTAACAAACGCCGCATGTATCCCTACCTTATACTACGATCATAGCTATAAGGCCAAGGGAGGCCGGTTGTAAAATCTTGAATTTTAACAATATTAAAATTGGATTTTTACGATTAATAATTGAATTAATTGGTGGAAAATTTTAGGGAAAAGGGGGAAGGAAGTTATTTAGAGGGAATTTCAAGAGTTAAGTGATGAGAAACTAGTTGAGTGGTAAGTTAGTTATTTAAAATTTTATTGGCTGAGTTTATATGATTTAGGTGGTGTTGCTATACATGTGATCATGATAATCTAACTCTATTGTTTATGTAGGTAGTATTGGGTGGAGTGGCATATCACCAAATCATTTTCAATTTGAGAGAAGTGGCGGTAGATATAAATAGCATCTGTTTCTGTTAGATTAGTTGATTTGGAAATATCTGGAGAAGAGACTCTAGAAGATTCTAAGCTTGGAGCAAGGGTTTGGTGGAGACGATCTGCAGATTTTTTTCAGGCAAAGGTGAAGGAGAAGGTCTCGGTGATTGCTGAATTTAATTGAGAGGAGAGAAATTGGAAAACAGTGATTGCACGGCTGAGTTTGGAGAGACTTCAAGGGGATTATTCATCACAGATCTGAATAAGGTAAGTGTTGATTTAGAGTTGTAAATGTTCAGATAATTTGGTAGGATATATCAGATCTGAGTAGATCTATAATTTCTCATATAGAACTCGTGGTTATTTCAGCTACCAAGTAGGAATTTATCCACAGAAGAGTGGATCTGAGAATTTAGGGCTTGTGGAAGTTGAATTGAAGCTCAAAGAGGTAAGTAGCACCCTTCAAACCTTAATTTACAACTTTAAATTCGTTTGAATGAGACTTTGATCATGCTTTAAAGAGAACTTCTGTTTCATACGTATAATCGGATAAACTAGTGAAATCGTTGTAGTTTTTGTTTACTTAAATCTATGAGCATGTATTTGTGTTTTTAAGATGTTATGGAAGGTAGTTGAGGTGTTTTGAATGATCGAATTTGAGACATGGATGATGATCTTTGAGTTATAGAATCCAATGAAATTAGTGATTTGAGTTTTTCCAAGGATCGCTCAACCCTACGCTCAAGCGTAGTGGTCAAGTGCCCATCGAAGTTATAATTTATTAGGGGTCCCAACACCATTGCTTGAGCAATGGGTCAAGCGCCCTTGTTAGAATCAAATTAAAAGGGGCGCTCAACCCTTGTGCTCAAGCACAGGGTCAATCGCCCATTATAGAAAAAGGGGTGTTGATATATTTTGAGTAGATTTTAATTCTAAAATTACTTTTAACAAAATCCAAGGAATGTACAAGTAAGATTGAGAAGTTTAAGAGGTTTTCCATTGGAATTTTTAAAATTCACTTTAATATAGAATTTGTGCATATTCTACTAAAATGGGTTTATGAAAGACTTTTGGGTTCCAAATTATTATATAATGATTTTATTTTGATTCTGTCACTTGTAGCCCTTCATGGAGATCAATGTTAAGGTGTTTCCAAAGGTAATTTACATAAGAGGATTTTTATTAAATACTTGGCCACTTATTTCTCCAATATGGTCTATTTGATGGCTTTAAAAAGGTGTTTGAGGTTTTAATTTGCATTAGAGAAATTATAAATGTTTTCTTATATGAAATTCTTGTGTTTTAGTTAGGTTGTGGATAAATAATTTTCTGAAATTACTTTTCTGGCCAAATTTGGGAAAATTAGCATTTTAAATTCCACTTTGGATTGTTTTGGATTAACTTGACCTTATGGAAGAACTTGTATTTGTTCAACCATTAATTATGATATGTTTCCAGATAACTGAGATATATATTCAACCTGAGATTGAGATTTGGTTTCTGATTTTGTTTTCCTCCGTGTACTCGGGGATGCCCCATGTTCTTGGGATGACGATGCCTCTGTGTACATAGGGATTCCCCGTGTACTCAGGATGAGATGATTATGATTGAGACGAGTTGTGCTTGCTAGACATAGTACTTGGTTTTGTGTTTTAGAGTCTAGTGGACATAGCTCGATATGGATCCATTTAGGAGGTAGATTGTAAGAATGATTGTTCTTTGCTAGTTGTAATTCTTTGTTCGCGTACGCGTTCCATCGTGTACTCGATAAGGCCTTCTCTGTACTGGTGGGCAGCAGCTTTCCCTCATTTTTGTGTATTCGGACTATGACTGGTTAGTATATGCCAACCCTTTATTGTATTGGTTGGGTTTTCTCGCAATAAGACGATGATCGTGTACTCAGCTTCGCACATAAGTCGAGAGGTGGCATAGTGGACATTGATATTACTTTAGTTAAAGGCAGTCTTATTTCATGAGTCCTATTGTGACTTAATGATTTGAATTGATTATTGTGGATGGGTTTTACATGTTGGATTATTGATTATATTCATATTTGAATTGGGACTGTGAATGGATTATATCAAATTAAATGTATTATCGTCACAGTTATATGTCTTATAAATTATTCATTGTTTTAGAAATGTATAACTGTATTTGCGCATGCATTTGCTTCTTGCTGGGATATTCGTATCTCATTTGGATTTATTTTGTTTTCAGATCCTGGTGAGGACGACGCTTCACGGGTAGATAGTGCTGAGGATTACTTAGAGTATAGGGAGGAGGACTACTACATGGAGTAGTAGTAGATTTTGATTGTAGACTTTACTTGCTGGATTTTATTTGGATATTGTGATTAGTTGTATTGATACTTGATATAGTTTCATTTGGATTGATTGGGCTTAGTAGACTCTGATATTGATGGTTTTATGTTTGATCATGTTATATTCATGTTTTTCTTTTACTCTGATATAGATCCTGTGAATTAAATTAACACTCCGAAATCGGATTACGGCTTCATTTCGTAACCGGATTCAGAACATTACACACTGTTAGCATTGTTGATTTTCTTTTATTTTGTTTCTTTTGAGTTATTTGGAGGCTTATTGTAATCAATGGTTGTGTTTTTAGCGACGGATATTATAATATAGTACTTCGTTGTTGCTATTTGTCATTTTCAAACACGAATAAAAACCCAAACGAAGACCAAATCCCTAGTTTTCATTCTTTCGTTTGACCAGTTTTATTAGAGGTGACTTGTAGTATAGGTAGACCGACTTTGGTTTAAACCCGGAATAGGTGCCTGGGGTCAGGACCCAATCCGAATTTTGTATCGATAGATACTGGCATGCCCGCACATAGACACATCATCCCTACCAAAACGTGTTGAGCCAAGTCCAATATATATATATGTTCTATATAATATTTTATATACACGATTTGTAGAATCACTGATTTTGTTTTTTAAGCACCAACGCCTATAATCCTTATAATCACCTTTAAGGTAGATTGTGATTTATGGCCTGGATTATAACATTAGATTGTAGAATCCGGCCCCAAAATCCCAACCAAAAACACTTTCTAGATTATAGAACTACTAGAACAGAACCTGAAAATAAACATGAGGACGATCTAGACCTGCATCATAAGGCATAATTTGTAGAAACAATTTTAGAAGCTTTTGTTGCTGCTCGTTTTCTTGGACTTTCTTGGTCGCTGATTGCAGAAGCTACAAGTATATTAAAAGGACTAGAGGATGGCAAGGACTCTTGGACCGTAAAACGTGGAAATTGAAAGCAAGTCAACCATCATTTGTACTCTCATGCAAAACAGAAATGTGAAGCCTCCATGGAAAATTACTCCTTTAATTCAGAAGTATTTGAACTCTTTAGCCATTTTGAATTTATTTCCGTTTCTCATATATTTAGAGAGAGAGAGAGAGAGAGAGAGAGAGAGAGAGAGAGAGAGAGAGAGAGAGAGAGGGGCCAAAAGGGCCGTTGATAGGCATGCGATAACTTTGCTTTGGAAATCAGAGAGAGAGAGAGAGGCCAAAAGGGCCGTTGATAGGCATGCGATAACTTTGCTTTGGATGATTTCTCTGCTTCTTGGATGTCTAAACCCCCTATGTTTTTTGCTCAAATCCTCCGGGAGGATTACATAGGTCGTTATCCAACATCATGCCTATTTTATAGGAATTAGAAAGTAAATTGAAGTTTAGATCTCTAGAAATGAATAAATATAGTACCACCCATTTCTTTAGGACTAACAAACACATACAGGACCCTGGAACAATATTTGCTATAAGAAAGCACTGGGCCAATATTTGGAAGGAGTGGCTCGAATGGATTGCACCATATTGTTTGGAAGGAAGCCATGATCACTCCACAAGTCACCACGGAATACCAGAAGGTTAGCATTTCGGCAGACTCATCAGCAGATCTTTGATATTCACTCCCTGGAAATAAACACTACCCTGAAAACTTGACTTTCAGTTTACTCAAAACAAAGAATATTCTTTATTCCCTCAAAATTGTGAATTTGATCAAATATGGACTCCTAATATACATCTAATCTTAAGAAAGAAACTGAATGAGATCATTACAATTGCAGAGCACAAAAGCTAAGACCAATTGGATGAACTGGAAAAATTTTGATTATCAAAGCCCCATATCTTTTTCTTCGCCGCTTGTCTCTTTTTCTTGCTCATTTCTGGGGTTTTTCAGCAATCAAAGAATCCAGGACCAGCCCGTGAAAGCAGTTCTTTACCCGCATCTCTGCCCATTTCAATCATCTCTTCGACTGCATATGGTCCTTCTCTTGAAGTTTCAAGTACTGAAATAAGGATCGGAGAGAGAAAAGAAAGCATTAAAAATGAACTGATTGCTACTGCTAACAAAAAAAAAAAAAAAAAACAGAAGGAAAGCAACATTTGGTAATGTAGATATTGCTCCACCTCGGGTTCCATCAGGGGACGCCACCAATCCTCTAAAGATACAATATCCATCCTGGCTTCTGTATGCATAGCCTGCAATTGGAGTGCGACACGAACCATCCAAGGTCTCAAGGAAAGCCCTTTCACATACAACTGCTAATCTGGTGTCCTCATGATTCAGTGAAGCTATATAATTAGCCTGATAAGAAACAAATATGAGCAAAAAGTGTTAGCACTTAAGCACACAAGACTCAAAACAATATTTAAGTAGTGATCTAAGTATCATCCAAGGTTCTCAACAATATAGCACCCAAGATGACAAATTACCATACATGACAGGGGATAGACATGCTAACAGTACAATCTAATGGCTGGCATTTTAAGATAAAAGATAAATGATTTCACTCCTCAAATATGATACAATTTTTTACACCAGATGCAATCATGCATGTACAAGGGTTCAAATATGCCAGTAGGACCATATTCTACTTATATTCATTCTGATCATTTATGATGAACATTTAGCTCTGTGCATGTTGTCAATATTTAACATTTATATAAACCCAACAAAACCCAGTCATCAAATCATATTCATGTCAATGATTCACGAAGAGCCAGGAATCTCTTCAAATGTTACATAGATTGTTATAAACAAATGACATCTGATCTTGTTAATTAAAACTGAATTATAGAACATCAAATTCAGAAAAGTGAAGTTCATGTTTAATTCGGACTTTCCACACATCTTGGTTTGGAATAGAATAGAGCTTGCTGCATTTATTTGTCCCGTACTGGTCATTTTAATAAATTAATGAAATAAAAAGTCTAACACAGTATTCATGGATAGTGTTACAAAGTCGATGATCCTTTAAAAAGATTCAGAAACATGAATTTCAAGATGCACATTTTGTAAATTACAAAACCATTTCATGGAAGCTTGGAAGATGTAGAACATTTTCATCGAGGTTATACCCACCATCTTTCCATCATTGCTTCGACAGGCAATTCCAATTGCTCCTTGAGCAACAGCTGGAAGCATTTCATCAACCGATAAAATGGTAGTAACATTGTCTGTCATACTCAGGCGTTTAAGCCCAGCCAATGCCAATAAAGTTGCCTGAACCACTCCCTCACGGAGTTTTCTCAATCTTGTCTGAACATTGCCTCTGAAGTTCTCCAGCACCTTCAAAGAAAGAACAAACTGAATGCATAAATAAAAAGAACAAAATGATTTATGAATATTATAATCAATGTAACAACTAAAAGTGATACTCTTCATATCATAGGTAAAAGCAATATATCAATCTACAGAAATTATGAACAAGTTGTGGAGCAATTGGAAGCAACAAACTAAAAAAAATGTCTTACAATTAGGTGTCAATTCGTTTAGTTTTGACAAAGAATTCGATTCAATTAAAAGATATATCAAAAGCGTTTATGGTATGCTACCATTTCAAAACCCTGCAGTAATATGCGACATCCAAACCCCAAGAATATAATTAGAATATTAAGTCAAACCTGAGGTTGACTTTGAAGATAAAATACCAGGAAGAAGGGGGTTCTCATGTTAACTATACCAGTTCCATCATAAAAAAAAAAGCTCATAACACCCTCGGTTTGAGCCATGCTTGATGTATCTAGAGAACTACGACTAAAAGTTAGAGGTAAACTCCACATGTACATCATTTTGATTGCTTTCGAAATTTACAACTGTTTTTTTCCTATGAAAGAAAGATTGCATTGATGAAAGTTAAGATGGATAAACAATGCATCTCTGAGAAGGTACTCTGCAAAGCAAAAAAAAAAAAGATTTATAGAAGGAAGAGAAATTATAGTTTTGAACATTTTAGGAAGCATGATACCAAATGCCTTCACAGTCAAAAACAAGATAAATGCACATAGAACAGGTTAAGATGTTGTTTAGCATTCACTCTACGAATGAATTTGGTTAGCAAAGGGACTGAACTCAATTAGGGATGGGTCTCGCCTTGATCTTGATAGGTATATTGACCAGAAGGCCCAGACCTCATCTTTGTTTGTGAAAGAAGAATCCTCTCATGGCAAAGCTCAATCCCCGAGGCAAATGACTTCACTTCATACATGTCCTGAAATTGTGTGTCATATTTGTTGTGAAGTGGTTTACCTAAAATTTGAATGTAATGCTGAAATCAAGAAAACTGATAAAATGTTGTTACCAATTAAATGTAAAACAAAAAAAGAAATATAACAATAAAAAGGAGAACTCAGCACAAGCTAAACAAGAAAATCCCCCTAAGAAAGAGTCTCCTAAGAAAATGGAAAATTGACACTTTTAATCTACCTCTGCTAAGCAATGAAACGAAAGAGCTACTTCTACAAATTGCTAAATTAACATAATAAATAAAGGGATAAAGAAGGTATAGAAAGACAAAAGAATTCATGCACCTAAGAAATTCTTTATGCATTATAGTTAAATCTAAGGATCTAAGCCTCATTTATATTTGTGCCCTTATAGTAAAATTTGAGGGTTTGGTCTCACTCCATTGTTCTATTATCTTTGGATAACCGAAGATGAGCTTTGGGTAACCAAAGGGACCACCTGTGCCAACCAATCAGTCGAAGTCACTTTGTAGCAACTTTCAACTCATTAGTGGTGCGCAATCCCATCTATGTCACCTTGTCTAGATTCCTGTTAAGAGTATCTTATAGGCTTGGCATTGCTTAGATGCTTTTTGATGGTTAAATCTTATTAATTCTTGCTAAATTCATTCTACTGCTGGTCACTTCTCTGTTCATGTGTTTTTTATTCTCTTACCATATCATGTTTAATTTGTGGTTAATTATTATGTCTCTTTTTGGTGACTTTGCATGTGTGAGCATTCACAATTAAATCCTATATCACACAAATGGAGTTATCCCTACCTTGACTCATGATCTGTAGATTGGATTGTCATATCATTACTCTTGTGATATTTGAAGTACTGCTTTTCTCCTTCTCGTGTTTCTACAGTTAACCTTTGTCTATTTCTGACAAAAGGGGGAAAGAAATCCCACCAGTTGTGCAATTTTGTAGATGCACAACTCAGGGTGGAATAGAAGTCATTTAGATAAAGGGGATTTCGTGTCATGAGTCCATGTACTATCCTGAAAATTTCCTAGCATGTAAAATAAATAGTATTGTTGGGATATTTTGGAACAATGATTTTAATATAATTTGGGTGTTTTTTAGATGATTTTGAAGAATAAATCTGCAAAGTTCTGCAGAAATTCAATGTTTGGATGAAGACCTGTTGAGGTAAGATGATATATGAGATTAATATTGATTTTGATTGGTGTATAAAACAATGGATTTACAGGAGGGAGATGTATAGGATTATTATTATTATTAGGTTAAATATAAATACGGTTTTGTGTTGGGCATGTGAAGCTAAACTTTATTACTTGGTGGAATTTTGGAGATCACGCAACCGAGGAAGAGAGAGAGAGGACGGCTGGGTTTTCAAGGGATTCCATTGATTTTGCTAAAACTTGGGTGATTGAACAAGAGAGGGAGAAGAAAGAAAGGATTAGATTATTGGGAATTGCATTTTCAAGTAAGTAAAAACCTTTCAAACAAAAATAATGCATGGTTTTCCTTGTTTAGATGATAATCCTATGATTTCAGATGGCTTTGATGGTTGTTTTTGTGATGATATGATTTCTGTAGCAATATGCAAGTTGTTTGTTTGTTTTACATGGATCTATCATGTCTTATATCAATATTGTTTACACAAAAAAAAAAAAAAAATGGAAATACCCAAAATTTTTGGAGTGAAATCAATTATGCATGATTTGGATTTTTGATTCGAATGATTTAGACGAAATTTTGGGCATAAGGTTTTCCTCATTTCATGTCTACAAATTGGTTTTTGGTAGTTGATTTCGTATGAATAGAGGAAAATATGTTTAAAACCTGGAAAACAGTGTTTTTAGGCAGAGCGCTCAGACTTACACTCGAGCAGCACTCAGTCCAACTTACCAAGAGTAATATGATCCCTCCATGGATGACTCAACAGAATCAATGAAAAGCATTCTAAATTTAATTCAACGATCCACTAGTCTGTTGATGAAGTGATAAAAGTGCACAATTAAGCACTCTTAATGAAGAGAAAAACAGAGAAAATTCCCTTAAAAGTACTTAATTATGCAATGGACTGCACATGAGAGCCTAAGCATTAAAGTGAAATTATCTTGGGATTAATAGGCTAAATTATGCATTGGTTGGTGCTTACTGTTGCATTAGCAATGCATCTAATTCCTTTGGTTAAAATGTCGCAATTTACTTTCTTACCCCTCAACAATTAACTGGTTTTGTTTTATTAACAGGGGTAAATTGGGGAGCTCAACAAATGATGGAGAAGCCGTTGAGCTCAACCGATGGCGGAGAGGTCGTTGGTGACTGACGAATGAGGGAGCTGGGGAAGAGGAAGCTTCTAGCGAAAATGAAGAGGGGAGGTTGTGGAACCAGGGAGAGCATTCGGATAGGTTTTATGCTTAGATTTCAGTCTTCTTATTCAATTTTTCTCTGCTGTATTTTTTTTTCATTTTTCTGGAGTTTGGATTGGATGAACAGATCAGAACTTCCTCCATGGGTGAGTGAATCCATTCCTAAGCTCAGGTGGAGTCCTAATGTGGTTTGTAATCTCTGTTTTCATCAAACTCAGATTGGTTTGTATGTTTAAACCTTCTGGAGTTCAAATCATTTCTCATTAATATGATTGGTTGATTCACTGTTGACATTCATAGGAGAGAGTTTGAGAGTGAAGAGAGGTTCAATCCATGTAAGACAAGACCCGAGGCTTAGGTGTTTGATATTTTAATCCTTACAACAATTTACTCTCAATTTTAAATTGCTTTTGAATTTAGCATTTTATTTCCTTTAATTTTTGTTAAGTGATCTCAATTTCCTTTTGCAAGTTTAAGAATCTAATCTGCAATTTTTCCTATCATACTTATCTTTTATCCAAATCTTCCCTAGTGTATAAAGAATTAGGTTAGTTTAATTTGATTAATTTTGTTCTTAAAATTAGGAGATAGTTTAGTTTAATTTTGAAGTATATGTAGAATCTTGTTAACAAGTTCATGTAGGTCCAATATGATTTTCTTTCTTTGATTTACTTAGAATCTTTAATCTTTCAATACTCATGGTTTACTTCTAATTATCGTGTTCCTGTGGACATTGACCTCGGGGCTCACCCAAGTAATTCAACTTGACACTCCTGCGCTTGGGAGCAGCACTTTTGCAATCACATCAAGTTTTTGACGCCGTTGCCGGGGACATCAGTGGTATTTGGAGTAATTCCATCAGCTGAGAGGATACTTTTGGTGTTGTGAATCTCTTCACAACTTTGGTGATATCTGAACCCCTTTTTTAGTTGCTGTTTTTCTGTGTGTTTAAATTATTTCATTTTTTATATAGTTTTTGCATGCCTAATTGGATTAGAGATCACACTAATAGGTTGGTTAGGTCTAATTCTAATATTTGTTCTGAATTTGCATCTATTTGTCTTGAATCCTCATCTGACATTCAAAGCACCATGGCCGAGAATGATCAAAATGAACGGTTGGTCCAAGATCAGGTTAGAACTCTTAGAAAATACCTTCAACCTATTAGGACCAGCTCACCTTTTGTATAATTTTGCCTATGAATGCTCATGCCTTCAACCTTAAACCTGGTATGGTTCCCTTGATTCCACATTTTCATGAAATGGAATCAATGAATCCATACTTGCATATTAAAGAGTTTGAGGAGGTGTGTTCAACTTTCATAGACCAAACTTGTACAGAGGAGATCATTAGGCTGAAATTGTTTCCTTTCTCATTGAAAGATAAGGCAAAGACTTGGTTGAACTCTTTAAGGCCTAGGTCCATAGGCATATGGCAAGAAATGCAAATTGAATTTCTTAAGAAATTCTTTTCAATGCAAAGGACCAATGCTTTGAAGAGGCAAATTATGAATTTTGCCCAAAAAGAAGGGGAAACTTTCTATCAATGTTGGGAAAGGTTTAAGAACCTTCTAAATGCTTGCCCACACCATGATTATGAAAATTGGAGGGTTATAAGCATTTTCTATGAAGACTTGCAACCCAAGATGAAACAATTTGTGGAGACCGGTAATGGGGAGTTCTTTGACAAAGAACCCAAAGAGGCCTTTGAATACTTTGATTACTTAGCTAAAAATGCCCAATCATGGGACATTTCAGGATGTTCATGATAGAGTAGAGCCTCTAAAAACCATGGCTGGTGGTGGAAGATACCATTTGAAGGAGATGTATGATTTGTGCAAGGTTAGCATTGATTTCTAGGAAGTTGGGGACCTTAGACATGAAAACAGTTAATGAGATCCAAGCTGTAGAAAAATCTCATGATAAATGTATCATTTGTGAAGATCAAGGACATTCAACTAATGATTGTCCTATGATCCCAGCTTTTAAATAAGTAATTTTGGGTCAATCTAATGCTGTAAATTTTGTGTCCAAACCTTTTTCAGGTGCAAATACCAACACCTACAATCCAAATTGGAGGTCTCACCCCAACTTCAATTGGACGAATGAACAAGGTACTCATTCAACACCCCATGCACCTGGACCTTCAAGCTTTGCACCTAACATGCAACCAGCCATGCCAGGACCAGCTCAATATC
The DNA here is from genome assembly GCA_947561395.2 of Buxus sempervirens. Taxonomy (NCBI): domain Eukaryota; kingdom Viridiplantae; phylum Streptophyta; class Magnoliopsida; order Buxales; family Buxaceae; genus Buxus; species Buxus sempervirens. The sequence goes on from OX387193.1 coordinate 29,463,138, forward strand.
ATTCTCAAGCACCTATGGCTAGGGGTGTCAATTGGTTCGGAGTAAGCCGAAATCTGATCGAACCAAACCGAAAAATTTTGGTTCAGTTTGGTTCGGTTTACGGTTTAGGTGGTTGAGAAACTGAACCAAACCAAAAACCGAACTATGTTATTATATATTTATAATTTTATTCTATATATAATATATATACAAAAATTTCAAAACCTCTTACCACACTTTTTATGTATGTGACTTAATTTTTTTAATTAATGTAATATTATAGAAATAATATTTCTATTTTCTAGTAAACAATATTATTCACATTTATATTCTATTAAACAATATGGTTTAAACTATAAAGATATTATAATTTCGATTTTTTGGTTTGGTTTATTCATTTTATTTCGGTTTGGTTTTAGGTTTATAACTTTTAGTTAAAATTCGGTTCGGTTCGGTTTGGATCAACATAATTCAGTTTGGTTTAGGTTTGGCACAAAAACCAAACCAAACCGACCGAATTACACCCTTACTTGTGGCACCAAAGAAGAGCCTTGAAGACACAGTACAACAGCTGGCAGCAAATTTGCAACAGTTCATGCAAGCTCAAACTACCATCAACAACTAAACTTCTCAAGCCATTGATCAAATAAGGGGATCAATCTCAAGGTTGACCACAACGTGGAGTGTCAAGAGAAGGGAAAGTTTCCAGCTCAGCCACAACCCAACCCACAAGGTCAAAGTAATTGAAGAGGTGTCCTAACCATTGAAGAACCAACTATGGAAGCATGCAAAGCTATCTCTAGTCCACTTTAAGGAATGGGGGAGGGGCTGATATAACTCCAAATGGTTCAGGTAAGGCAGGTAAGGCCTCTAACCTGTTTCAAATTGATGTTAAGCTGAATTCTAAACATGAAAATCAATATCTTAGGCCAACAACACCTTACCACCATCCTTTTGTAATACCACCTCCCTTACCAGACCCATGTTGAGAATAATCTTAGTTTTTCTTTTTTCTTTTTCTTTCTTTCTTTTTTTTTTTTGCTTATTTTCTTTTGCTATTTCTTGTTTGTAGCTAGATTCCCACGCAGTTAATTTTCTTAGTTTTTAGATTACTTTCTTTGCCAAGTTTAACTCATTTTTTAGATAATTCTTTAGTTGGTGTTTTTAATTTGTGCTTAAAGTGGTGCTTCAGTTTAGTTAAAATTTGTTTTTCATCGAATTTCCCCAATGCTCCAAAGTGTGTTTGATTTGCTTCTTTCATGATCAACCTTAGTAACACAGATGCGGCCAAGGAATTGCATATGCTAAACTCATGAAAGGGGTTGGTCATGAAAGAAATGGAAAGGAGTGAGACTTGTTGATCCCAAGAAGTGGAAAGGAAGACTTGGGGTGATTCTTTAAAAAAAAAAAAAGTGGGTTTTTGAAAGTTATGAAATGGATTTCGGAAGATAATTTATTGAAGGGGACAGTCAAGATGAGCTAAAGGACTTGGGTTCTAAAGTGCATAACTGATCTGTCAGGTGCTATGCCAGGCCAATGGAGGTCCTTGAACTCAGGTTAGACAAAGAGCATATCAATTCAAGCGTGACTGTGTTCAAGCTTCAAGTATGGAGATATGTTCTGAAATGTTCCAACACCTGACAGCAGTTTTATTAAGTGCAAGCTTACATTCTCTAAATGATGGCTGATTTGTTCAGAAATGGTGCAAATTCTTCTCAAACTCCCTTTCTTTTTAAGCTTCCTTCAAGCTCCACACACTTGAGTTGAATGCTTCATGACATTGAATGACAAGATAAATCTCAGAGGCATGAGAGAGTTTTATGTGTTGGTAGGCCAATTGAGATGTAAGATTTCAGTTGAGCATTCAACTAAAAAAACAACAGGGAAGCCACCTCATATGGCATCCCAAGTGCAATCAGATTATTGTCACTCTTCTTACCAATGAACACCAAGGATTCAGAACCTCCCACAGTCAAGATTGAAGATGCAAACCAAGTCAAATCTCAGGCCATGAGTCAAAACTCAGTGTCTTCTTGGATCTAATGAACACTAATGGGCAGCAGGATCAATGGGATGTTCAGGTCAGTGGTTATGAGCAGAAGCAAGAGGGAAATCAGGCGGAGGCAACGTTTTAAAACTCGTCCAATACCGAGTAGTATCGGCCGAGTCAACTCGATATCGGCTCATGGTGAGTCGATACAGAGTGCCGAGACGAGAGGTTATTGGAAAAACCCTCGTCTCGGCTTTAACTCGGCTTAAAAAGCCTCTGTCGAACTTGGGACGCCATTTTTGGCATTCCTGAGCTCATTTCTCCCACCAGAAAGGGCGAAACGCAAAACCCTTGCACCCCTCCCCCTATTTTACCCTCCTTTACCTTCCTACAATAATCAAAACGCAAATCAAGCCTTTGTTGTTGCAGATCTGAGGTTTCGGAGGAAATTTAACAGATTTTTGGAGATTTGTGAGAAAGGTGATTTCTTCTTCTACGATTCATTTTAACTCCTTTTTGTCTTAAAATCTTCTTAGAACCTAGTAGAGATTATTCGATTCAAAGTTTTTGTGAAAAACACTTGTATTTGTAACAAATCAGACTTTGAAAATTGGGGGTTTTTACTATTCTGAAAATTTTTTAAAATGTCTTTTTTTTTCCTCATGTATTCACTTCATAGACACATAAATCACTTCATATCAAGTTGTATGTCCTTTCGTTAATTTTGCAAAAATAAAATTATATTATTTAATGTATTAATTGACTTAATAACAATAAATTATACTTATATTTAAGATATTTGTGTAATTATATTCTTGAATTTTCACAAATAACTATACTTTGTTTCTTAAGTATACATTTATATTTTTTAGCTATTTCGGTTTTTAAAAAACTATACTTTGTTTGATAAAGTATATTCTATACTATATTTTTAAGTTAATTGTTAGCTATTGTATTATTTTATTTAATAATTAATATCTATAAACTATACATTGTCTGTATGATTGATTTTATATTCTAATTTGTTTCATTTTTATTAGGCTTAATCATGCCACGTGAACGTGATGTTGGGTGGCAGCATTGCTTTGTTATTCGAGGTAATGCCAGACATGTCATGTGCAATTACTGTGGACGAGATATGTGGGGAGGTGTAATTAGACTTGAGGAGCACCTAGCACATAAGAAGGGTGATGTAGCTGGGTGTACAAAAGTCTTAAATGAGATAATGCGGGCGATGCAACAACATTTGATGACTGGGAAAAGTGCAAAGGAGAAGACATTGAGGGATAAAGGGCATTTGTTAGATACTTTAAACGAGGAAGCCATATTCGGCCGTGGGTCTGGTACTGGTAGGAGTGGTGACACTGACAGTGATGATGACATAGAGAAGTGGGAGAGAGAGCAGATAGAGTTTGGTCGACGTCAAAGTATGGAGACTATGCGAATGGATGACTTGAGGCGCTGTTCTGTGTTAGTACGGCCTTCTGATTTTGATGTAGGGGGTACATCTGGGACTGGACGTAAAAGAGCAGGAATTGAGTTCAATCGTGCATGTAGCAGTAGCATGAGGGAGGGAGAGGAGCTCCCAGAGACAGAGAGAGAGTACCATGCCATCTATGCCTGCATGTAGAGGAGATCAGTTGAGGACCATGGATCCTTATTTGTATCCATCACTTCAAAGCAAAAAAGATTAAATGACATATTTAGCACAAAATGGATTCACAGGGTTGGGAGAGCATATACAAAGTTTTTTGCATATAATGCCATTCCTTTCAATGCCGCTAACACTCCATGTTTCCAGAGTATGCTTGCTGTGATTGCACAGGCAGGGCCTGGTGTTAGGGGGCTGACACTAGCACAGATGAGTGGAAAGTATCTGAGAGAGGAGGTTGCTGAAATCAAAGGATATATACATGAACAAAGAAGAAAGTGGAAGACTTGGGGAGTTACGATCATGTGTGATGGTTGATCATTGTGAAACCCCGTTCCAATATCCTTAGCACACCCTAATCAGTGAGCTTGATGTGTAGGTGAAGCTGGAGAAGCCCAAGCATAAAGCCAGTCAAAGTGGCTAAGCTCCGGGCTGTCAGCAGCCTGTGAAGGTGAGCATCTTTCATTTGGTTAAATAAGATTTCCTGTTGTAAGACAAATGGCTAAGTGTGGTTGGTATTGTGCAATGTAGGAGGAGAGAGTGGCAAAACTGTAAAAATTAATGTCTTGTGGAGAAGATTTGTTTAAGTGAAGAAAAACAAAGGGGTAAAGGCCATTCACGACCAAACCTTTCCCCAAAACCCTTTACTCTCTTCTCTTGCTCTCCCACTCTCCCATTTCTTCTTCATCTTCTCCCCATTTTGTCCCCCATCCATTTCAAACCCATTGGAGGTGTTAGTTTGCAAGAGAGGAAAGAAGAGAACCCAAAAGGAGCATTTTCGTGTGGGTGTTCTTGGTGGAGATTGCGGTGGAAATCATCCAAGAGGCATTCAAGGTGCTGTTCATGAGTTGCAATAGGAGCTAAACAACTTGCTTAAGAGATTGCAAGAGGTAAGCAATACCACCCCAACCCTTATTTCACAATTTTGGCCATTTTCGTATGTTTAAATGAATGAATGTTAAGGTTGAGATGTGAAAATGAGTATTAGGCCAAATGGGAGGGATTTCTTTGAGGGGTTTTGAAATTTAAGAAAAACCAAAATCCCCAAAAGTTCGGATTTTGTGAATTGTCAAAAACCCAGTCGCCCGCGATGCTGCTCGAGCGCGGTATCGGGCGCCCCTTTTTGAACTAGTTTTAAGGCATGGCCGCTCGAGCGTTGCTCAAGCGACTATTTTAGCAACTTGCTTGAACATAAGAACCCGAAAGCTAATCTTTGGCCGCTCGAAGCAAGCTCGAGTGCCCTTACCAGATTTTCCCAAATTTGAGTTTTTAGGCCAAATTGAACTACTCTTTGTTTTTATTCAAATCCAACCTATGTATAAATGAGAGTTAGGTGTCTATGAGGTGTTCCAACGGGAAATATCTCAAAATTCCAAATAACAAGGATTTTGGGTACATTGTGCCAAGAAAGGTCTTAGAAAGAGTTTCTATCCCAGATTACTATAGAAATAGGATAACTTGATTCCACCATTTCAAACACTTCTCAAATAACCCTTAAAAGTAGAAATCAAGAACCAAAACCAAGTTGTTTAAGTATCAAAAGAGTTGGGGTATAGGTTGCCCAAATTGAGTCATGAAAGGTAAATGTTCCTGGAAAACCAAACCTTTACCATTGACTATCAATGTGAGTACACCATACATGATATGAGGGGCTTCGGCCTGGTATTTAGCCCATGATATGAAGGGCATTGGCCCGTTATTGGAAATGTAAGATGAAAGGGCATTGGCCTGCATTACATTTGAATGACTATCAAGGGCTTCAGCCCCACATTTGACATAAGTTGCATGATAATAAGGGCGTTGGCCCCCTACTTGTACCACGAGACAAAAAGGACAGTGGCCCAGAATCCATGATTACGGTTGTTGAATAGAGGGCTTGGCCCAAGATTGACTCGGGTAAGGCCATGGGTTACCCTTGAGCATTCTCCATGCAAGTATGCATGAGGTATTGATCTGGATAACTGACCAGTAAGTCTTGGTGGGTTATGAGCGGTTTATCTCAGTTGGGGTAGTGGACCGTTGTTCCTCCCAAGTTGGAGATAAAGAACTAGCATCCTCCACGCAAGTTTGGATATTTGATGTGTTATTGTTTCGTTCCTTGTTGTTATACTTGTTATGAAATTGTTAAATGAACACATCAGCATAATGAACCTTTAAGGTATGGATCCATATACTTAAAAGGGATTGTTTGTATATATATGCCATGGCCAGTTATTATTATTATTGTTACTGTTACTATTCTCTATTGTGATATCATCCCGGCACCAGCAACATCGGTGGCCGATGCCCATTTGCTACGGGGAATCGGCAATGGATGCCTGTACATCAAGGAGAATCGGCGTCTGGATGCTTATGTCAAGGGGAATCGGCGTAGATGTCTAGCCACCACGTGGAATCAGTGAAGCTAGATAAGGCCATGGGTAGTATATATAAACATCCTAGATAACAAGTGATAATATTGAATACATGATTGCTATTAAATAGATTATCTGTACACTGAGGCACATGCATGCACTATTGTATGACACCAAGATGCCGTGGATTTTGTAGTATTAGAACTACCTGCATGCCATGGTATTATCAAGAGATATTTGCATCAACTGTGTTTTCACCGATTCATACATGTGTTGCTTACTGAGACATTCGTCTCACAGTTGCTTCTTACCTTATTTTTTAGATCCATCAACGTCCGGTGTGAAGGACCAAGCTGTGAATAGAGGCAAGGAAAAGACCATCGGGTACAGAGAGGAAGACTACTATAGGCCTTAGGATTTTTATTTTGTCATACCTGTATAGTTTTGGATTGTAAAACCTATACATTGAGAGGAGTGACTAGTCACCCAATATTTTGTAATCAACTCTCATGTCTTATTTCATTTCAAATATATATATATATATATATAAACACACTTTTGATATGCACATGTATAAACTGTTTGCAGTTTGCAGTTGCACTTGTATAGAAAAAGTTTTAATTCCTTCGTGTTTTATCAAATATCATGACCTACCTGCCATGGTCTGGGACAGGTTGTGCCTTGGAGGGGCAAACCTGGTTCCGAGTCGTGACAGTCATCATGTACTCGAGCGAACATAATCAATTTCCTCGTGTATTGTGATCGGCACATGATGTTTATAAAGAGTATAGACGTGTCGAACCAAAGTAAGACAAAAGAATTTATATTTCAATTAATGGATGACATGGTTGAAGAAGTAGGGGAGGAGAACGTTGTTCAGGTATATTTCAGTTAATTTTGTGTTTACTATTTATCACTTCATTGCAAATTTCTAAATTGATATTTTGATTACATAATAATTGTGTATTTCTCTCCTGATTTCTAATAGGTCATCAGTGATAATGAAGCATCCTATAAAGCAGCTGGACAATTATTGATGGAGAAGAGGAAGCATTTGTATTGGACTCCATGTGCTGCCCACACTATTGATTTGATGTTGAAGGACATTGCAAAAGTGGACAAGGTTAAGGAGGGACTTGTGCTAGGGAAGAAGATAACCTCCTTCATCTACAATAGTGCAAGGTTGGTCAATTTAACGAGAGTTGTTGAGACCTTGGATTACGAGATTTTGTATGGAGTTCATAGCTATGGAGGCTCTTTATCGATATTGAAAGAATTTGAAGCAGTTATTTGTATCAGATGAATGGCATGAAGTTGAGAATTCTGTGTGCGCAACAAAGACAAAAAAGGCTGAGGCAAGGGAAGTTGTAGAGATTGTGCTACATAAGGACACTCGGAAGAAGATTGAATTTGCAGTTCAAGTCATGGAGCCACTAGCAAAAGTTTTGAAACTAATGAATAAGGACAAAAAACCAATCATGCCCATCTTATTTGAAGCGATCGATAGAGCTAAATTGGCATTGCAAAGTTCAGTGAAGCAGTACAAAACATTTTGGGTGATCATTGACAAGAGATGGAACAAGCAGTTGCATCAGGATATCCACGCTGCAGGTATTATTGATTGTTAACTTTGTTCCAATATTTCATAAGAAATTATATTACTATAGTGTTTAATACTGTATTCTTATGAAATATGAATTTTTTATATACGCAGCGTACTTCCTTAATCCTGCTTTTCAGTATAAATACGACATGTCTGCACACAGAGAGATTAGGGAAGGCATAATGCGCGTGATTGAGAGATTGGAGCCAGACATGAATCTAGCAGCAAAAGCCAAGAATGAGATAAAGTTGAAACATCTCATCAAAAGATTAGTATATATAGTATGTACTTTGATTACTAATTTGCATGATGGTCACAACCTTCAATTAAATAAATGGTTCTTTCTTGATTAATAGATTTGAGATTATGAAGATGCAATCGGGCGCTTTGGGAATGCAATAGTTATCAACCAACAAGAAAGAGACCTTCCATGTAAGTGCAGGGACTCCAATGACTCTTATTATCTAATTACATTTACATAACTTTAAATTATTTTATTGTACTTTTTATCACTTATATTTGTATGTGTATTTTGTAATTTGTAGGTTCTTGGTGGAATAACTACGGCTCACAGGCACTCCACTTGAGAACAATTGCATTAAAAATATTAAGTGTGGTGTGCTCTTCATCTGGATGTGAGCGTAATTGGAAGACGTTTCAAGCACTTCACACGAAAGCTCGAAACCTGTTGAAGGCGAAGAAATTGCATGAACTAGTGTTTGTACACAACAATTTGAGGTTGAAAGTGCGAAATCTACAGATGAGAGATCATGATGATGCATACTACAATCCAGTAGACCTGAACGTGATTTTTGAGGAGGATGATGTGCTTGATGAGTGGATAAGGGAAAAAGAAGCTACTCTTCTGGATAGTGTGCAGAATGATTGGATGCAGTTAGATGATGAGGGAGATAGAGATCAGCGTCGTTCTGATGCCGTTTCAGTTAATAGCGATGATGAGGAGCATAAGGATGCAGCACGTACTAGACGGATAGATGAGGATGAGGATGATGACGAGCATGACTCAAGATCTGGTATTGGTAGTATTGCTAGTGCAGGAGGAGGATCCACATCTTCATCTGGTGGTGGCAAAGGAGGTGGTGCTGATGATAGTGAACGTGTACCTTTGACTGTGGAGGAGGTAGATGCATATCGAGCGGCACAACACCATGTGCCATATCAGCGACGTGAACGTGGTTCTAGTTCACATAGTCAGAGTCAAAGGGACAAAGGGAAGTCTGTATGGCGTGATAGTGATGAGACCTTGCCACCTGACAGTTATCCTCATGATGAGTTGCAGCATAGGTTTGGTAGTTTGGGCTTTGGAGATTATCCAGGCTATCCAGCCCCAACCTATCCAGGGTCGGCACATCATCTTCCATGTGCACATGACTATCCACAGATTCCACAGTTTTATCCATATGGACTAGGACCGTATCCTCCATTGCAGTCGTAACCATCGTTAGACTCCAGTGGTAGTGCAGTTGAATATCATAATCATCAGGGAGGAGATTATCCATATGGATCAGGACCACATCATCCTCATTCTAGTAGTAGTTCTGGGGTCCGAACTTCAGGATATTATGATTATACAGAGTTAGTTGAGTCTGGGCATCCAGTGGGAGAGGAGTTTGTGACATTTTTTCCCCAGAAAGTGGGTCATATCCAGTTCATTACACATATCAACAAAGGGATGCCGAAGGAAATGAGGAAGGGGGTGGTGACTCAGCCAGTAGTTGGTGGAGATGGTGATGAGGTTTGTCATTACTTTTTTTTGGACATGTTGTTTACTTGTTTATTGCAACATTATCATATTATGTTCAATTTCAACAACTTAAAAATATGTCTTATATTTTTAGATGACATTAAATATCCCATTAGTGATTCGTTTTGTATTCTAAATGTCATTTTTTAAGCCTATATTGATAATTGTAACTCCTATTATCCATGCATAGTTTTAGATTAATTTTCAGCATTTTTCTGTATTTTTTTCAGATTTTTTGTTAATTTTTTTGAATTTTTTGGGCAACTCGCCCTAACTCAGTATCGAGTTAGGGTGAGTTAACTCAGTATCGGCCTCGGGCGATACCGAGTCCGATATTGAGTTTTTCATCCTTGGGTGGAGGAACTTACAGGTAAATCAGAGGAAACTTTTGGAGAGAAACTCAAACTTGTATTTTGCTACAGTTCACTTTGGTGACTGGTATCTACTAGAAGGAAGTTAAAAAAAAATAGCTGAAAGGATCTTCTCAAGGATGGTGCACTTGGTGAACATGAGATTCAGAAATGTTATGAGTTTAGAGATTGCATTCACAGGTGGTTAGACCAGAAAAGGGAAAAGGAAGACTTGAAGTTGCTGAATACAATAACTGTCAAATCTGGTTGCGCAGGCAGAACCATATTGGATTTGGTATTGTTGTATCCAAACTCCAACCAATGGAACCTCAGGTCAGCTCAATGATGTCTTGAACTCCAAGTTAGTCAGTTCAGTGCTCAAATTAGCTCAATATACAGGCAAAACCACCCTCTTGATCATCCCCATCTAGGAGTGACAAAAACCCCTGCAAATCAGATTTTTACCCTCTAAAGAGAGTCAAACCTGATCTAATCTGTGAGGATTTGGCATGTGCGCCACACATCGTTGGAATGCCCTACGAGTCTAGTTTCCAATGCATCAAATAGTGTGCAATTAGAAGTTTTCTGGGGGAACTTATGGCTATTTTACTAAAGTGGGTTTTGAGCAACTGTTATGGTAAAAACAGCCTTTTATCATTTGAAACTTGGGAAGCTCAACCCAGGGTTGGTTTCAAAAAAATCAAGGAAACAAAGAGGGTTTCAAGGCCTTAAAAATTGATGAGATGAAGGAGGATTAGTTCCTTAAAAACCAAGGGAAGTTGAAGGAAACCATGGAGAACTTCAAGTAAGGTCTGAATGATCAGGTTGGGTCTTAAGCAATTCTCTGAGCTGGAAAATCATTTTCTGTGGTTTGGAAAGGAGCTAAGGTTGTCCCCCCATCTATACTGAATTGGAGTGCAACATTCCAGTCAAAGCCCATCACCTCTTGAAAAGTTTGGTACAATCAAATGCATAAGGATGGGGTATCAATTCTCTTTTCACTTTTGTTTTGTTTGTAAATAGATGCATTATTTTACCTTTATTTGTTTTGCTTTGCTGTCCTAACCTCTGTTTTTCAGTTTCAGCTACCTACCACGGTGGATAAGCCCCCCCTTAAGGTTTGATTTATCACATTTTCATTCCCTTTCAGCTCAATCATTAACCCATCTTATTTGAAGTTGCTGTTTGCTTGCGTACCTATGCAATTCTCACGGTAGTGATGCATTTTTTTCATTCATTCATGCAAGTTTCAGCTCAATAGGTAACATACATCCCCTTTTCACTCAAGCATTGCTTATTTTTGTCTTTACCTTCCAATTATTGAGGACAATGATCATTTTAAGTTGGGGGGTGGGAGATTTAAATTTTTGCATGCTGTTTCACTGATTTTGAGATTTTTTGAGTAATTTTTAAGCAATATGGAGAAAATTTTGAACTTTTATGTCAATTAAAACACTTAGCTGAGTTGCATGACTAATTTCAAAACTTCTAGGCTAGATAGGGAGTTGTTGGATTTAGGGGTTACATCAAGTTCAAGTAGCTTAGGTTTTAGCTTGAAATTGAAGCTTATTCGTACTCAGCTACTCAAATAATAGAATTGATGGCTTAAAGTTGCTATTTATTAGATTTTGATCTACGCAAGCAAATTGCCTTTGTTGTTTTTCTATTTCATCTAAGTTAGCTCTAATATGGCAGCTAGCAAGAAATCTAATGAGCCATGTCCTGTGTACCTGAAGAACTACTTTCTAGCCCAGCACTACAGAAAACAACCCAATAAGATCATCAGCCAGAACTCTAACCGCTCCAATCTCAAAAAACCTGTTGCACATCAGAAATTCTTCGATGGGAATGTTAGCACCCATCAGCTGGCTTGACACCCAGCTATGTATTAGGCTCAGGAAAGCTCGTTCCAATGTTATCCCTTTCCTTTCCATATTCTGAAAAATTATCCTATTTCTTTCTCTCCAGATCACCCAAGCAACAGCTGAAGGGATTGAGTTCCATATTAAGTCTCCAACAGATTTCCCTTTCCTCCTCCCCCACGCTTCAAGAACTTATCTTACCTCTTTAGGTTGAACCCATGATATTCTTAGCTTTTGGTAGATCAAGCCCCATAACCTTGTAGCACCTTTACAATGGACTAATAAGTGAGCAACATTTTCTTCTTCTTCTTCTTTGTACTTCTTTACAAAGAAGAGGAAGAAAATAAGGCACTCCATGGAATGTTGTTCTGGAAGTTTGGGGGCAATAGGCAGGCCATGGAGGACAACAATAGCTAATAAGTATCACACTGACAACCAGACTGTGCTTCAGCACAGCATAATGGCACTCATGGATAGAGATCTGTAATGCTATCTCTCTAGTGCTTCCAATATGTTAGTCAAAGGTACCTATTTTGATGTGGTCATGGGGATAACAGTGGGATTTTTGAGTAAAATATTTAGTGCAGAGACTCACCCATGTATCTTCACTTCCCTAATAGCTACTAGTACCAAGGCATGAGTCATGGGTCAAAGATCTCTAAGAAGAGGGGGGGGGGGGGGGGGGGGGGGGGGGGGGGGGGGGGGGGGGGGGGGGGGTGGGGGTACCGGTGGTGTCTTGCAATCGTGACTTTTGCACGACCTTATAAAAACAGGGTTGTTTAATGCAAAATTTTTTTCCTAGTGGAGATTGCCACATCATTTTCTACAATTCAGAGTGACTTTTCACATTGGAACTTTTTTCTTTTGAAGATTCGGACTCAGTTGTATTATGTCTGGCATTCTTAATTATACTCTCTGCAGTTTGGATAGGAAATAGAGTAGGTGGAAGAGGCTATTACTAGGGAATTATACCCGATATCCACCCAAAGGTGATGAGGGAAAACAAAAACACAGGAGAGTTTTCGAAAGTCAGGAATCCACAGGCATGGTTGTTCTAGAGGACTTTTACTTTGGTTCTTCTAGGCCTCTAATCTGCTTGAATTTAGGAACACGTCTCTCATTGCCATTGATCAGGATTGAATCTGTGAAGGGTGGGACTTTTGGCATTCAAATATAAATTTGAACCTTTAAACCATTAGCTTTTGTATGTTTTGCCTTCCTTTTTTCCCCCCTTTACTTCTCACTCCTTTTACATTATTTTAATACAATACACAACATCACTATCAATCAAGAGGGAGGGAGATAGATGAATAAGGGGAAGGCTTGAACCAAGAAAAAAAACACTGATAAAAAGAAAAACGTCTAACAGATTATAGGTGTTTGAAGTTATTGAGAACCGTTCACAAAGTGAAAGATTTCAACTAAATAAAATTACAAAAACAACTCAAGGAAAGAAAGGAACAAGAAAGATGCACAAAAGTGATTGAATTTCCTTTCCAAAGCCAGTATATGGACACAATGAAATTAATATGATCCTGAAAGTTAATCACATGTAGGAAACAACAGTATTTGTCTACTATAGAATTTTTATTTTTTTTCCTCATCACCACGCTTCAGCATTTTGATTTTATCTGGACCAAAATTTCCTGATCACCTATTGTAACTGATTGCCCAAAAATAAAACTAAGCTCTCACAAGCCATTCAGGAAAAGGAAATCTTAAGGGCCAAAAAAATGCATGCTTTAATGTTAAAAAGACAACCAACTGGAAGTTCAAATACATTTGGGTTAATCAATGCACTTATTATCAATAAACATCATAGAGTGGTTAAACAAGTAAATAAAAACATATCTAACTCATATGTGAGAATCCAATTGGAACAGGGTAAATTGTACCAAATTCTATCATCCACATCAAGAAAAACTTTCCTCCAGAAAAATGATACAACTGCATATATTTGCTTCAAAGAAGGAAATCTCCATTTGTGAAAAGAAATACCACTGAATTTGTTGATCATAATCAGAAAAAAACATTATTTATACTAAAGTAATGACATCACTTACATTGAGTGATGGATATCTATACAGAATTTGGGACTTTCTTCTGAGTGAAGCAGTACCAACCACACTTCGAGCTGGAAGCTCTGCAAGAGAAGATGCACTCAAAGAAATAAATGCATCTCTGACATCCTCGCGCGGAAGGTTGCACGGTAAAATAGTCCCTTTTGGTAGATAAGTAGGAACATCTTTCATTGAGTGTACGGCAACATCAATGTCACTGTTCAAGAGTGCTTCATCTATCTCTTTCGTGAACAAACCCTTGCCACCGATATCCGCAAGTGGTTGACTTAGTATTTTATCACCTGTGGTTTTTATAATCACAATTTCTATTGCCCCTTCCTCAGCCAACTCTGAATGTGAAGCCATGAGTTTATCCCGTGTCTCATAAGCCTGAGCAAGTGCCAGGGGGCTGTTCTACATAAAAAGAAAGTAAAAAAATAAAAGCATACGATGGGTGATAAAGATCACATGCCCAAGCAATATGTTGCCTAGGTATAGGTTATCCAGCATGGAAATTTGTGTGCATGTGTACAAATAGGTGTCCATTTATAACTTACACAACAGTGAAATGGGTCCACCTGTACCTGTACTTTTTACTGTATATGGCAAACAGCCAAGTCTTCATGAGTCTATGGCATATTACTGTTGGAATCCATGTTCACACATTTTGACAAGTTACATGCAAATGTGAACTCATTATCCTGTGCTTTATTTTCTAGTGTTATATAAAATCAACATTTCACCTATGGCATTGCAATGTCAAGTGTCTGTACTACAATTCTACAAAGAGTATGTACAAGAGTTTTCAATTTATAAAAAAAAAAATTCTTATGGTGACTGTATTTTAACCTTGTTTTGGACAGATGTCCATCCACAATATTCTCATGGATTAGGGGAGATCACTACACTTTACTTCTTTATATTTGCAGGGTACTTCATCTATGACCATCTCCTGGAGGGAAGGAGATCGGTATTGATCCAGAGAGCTTGCCCATGTCACTAGTTCAGCTAGATTTCTGGCAAGAGATATGGACATCCCATTCTATTATGTGTCCAAATCATCAGTCCTCTTGGCAGCTTGTCAACAGGTGCACAGGGAGGCCTGAGATGTTTTGAACTCCCAGTCATAAGATGCTTAATTGCAACGGATGATTCGTATTGGCCAGCGGCCAGTTACACTTGACCATAATCTGCTCCTCATTTTCTACTTTTTAGCTTCCATATCTTTCTGTATGTTATCTTTATTAATTTATTTTAGTTTTCTTGGTACAAACAACCTAACTTCTGTATTTCATTTTTAATGAATATTCCCTATTCACCAAGATAAAAAATAAAAAAAAAAGTATTCCAACATCTATCCTTCTCAAATCTGCACCACTAAATTAGTAGGCAGCCAAATGAACCACAAAATTCAGACCATCAAACTGAAGGTCATTCTAGTTCAGCCTAATAATTCAAATACAGGTAAACCAACTCAATGGCTTATCTCTTCTATTTTGGTGCATTTCATTTCTAAAGGATCAAGAAATTCCAGTAATGATTTCTATAAAATGTTCCAAAACAAGACTTAGAATCCAAGCCCCCAAAGAATCATTAGATAGAGATCAACACCACTTAGAGATAGATGAAAAGCAAGAAATTATTAGGCATTGAAAGATCCATATTGTGGAACAACATTCTTAGTGCCAAAACCCTCAATATAAACAGAACAATGGGCTCTTAAAGCAAGCAAATGAAGAACCTTTCACATCTAAGTGCCCAAAACATGAGATATTACCGACACCCAAGTCCTCAAAAGGAACGTCGACATGAGGGATGTTTGCAGCAAATGACCAAAAACATGAGAATTAAAACCCAGACAAGCAAACAAGGTACCCAATGTCTTATTTCAAACATGAAAACCAAGCCAAAAAATTGGAACAGGTGAGAGCATAATACCTGCCTCTCGTGCCTATTTTCAGAAGGGAGACTTTCGTTTGTGCTTGCTGCTCTACAGCAATAGCTGCCTTCGTCACCATGAGCTTTCTGCCATGGTTGGAAGGTGACGTCTTCAGACACGGGAGAGGGAACCCAATGCCTGAGAGAGAGTGATTCACGGTGAGGTACTCCATTGCCGACGGATTAGGGAGGAGGAAAGGAGCAAGCGAAGGTATTTCGGGTGTTGATTTGATGCATCTCAGAATGTGGGTTTTGAAGAGGTTTGGATTCAGATAATGTCATGTCAGTGAATCCACCAATCACAGGCCGATAACATCTTTCGCTTTTTAATTTTACCCGTTTCATTGCACTTTTTTTATTTTTTTTTGTAATGCTCCGTTTGTTTTGATGTGATATTGGAAAATGAAAAAATCAAAGTTTTTTAAGTGTTTGGATGGACATAGGAAAATAAAGTTGAAAATGAAAATTTCTCATTTTCTTATATTTAGAACAAATGAAAATAATCAAGGAAAATGACCAGAAACTTGCTACAACCTATTGGCTCAAAAATTTGGACAAAATAAAGAATTATTAAAAATTCTATATTTTTTTTATGGAACATGACATTCTTGCTTTATATAGTTTACACTATGATAATCATACTTGACAAGTCACACCAGACAACGTTTATTATCTTTTTTTTTTCTAACTGTATAAAGTATTTAAAAGATGCAAATACCTGTTCTTTCCAACTCGGCATAAAAGATATTTTCAGCACATAAGAACCATGTTGATTGGCTGAAAACGTACCATGCCATTGTACCAAGACATCCTCTAGGCCATATAGATTATGCATTTACTCTCCCAACAACCAATCGTAAGACATCCTCTAGGCCATAATCTAAGAATTCCCACTAAGGATCACTAGAGCATTCCCTACGCCTCTGCAGGCGTCTTCTATATTCAGAATGAGCAAAGTGACCTGGCAAAAGATCAAATTTGTTCCCAATGCATAATAATATGTCGAACTTCTGAATGTCTATATGAGAAACCCAATCCTGAAGAGTAGCAAATGATGATAGATCAGTGATGTCAAAAACAATCACCAAGGCAACCAATTGAGAAATTGGTGAAGATCCAATTGAAAATCCATTATCAAGTGAGCCATCCACATAGACACATTAGCTGAATAATACTTTGTATTAGCCAAGTAATCCAAATGATGATTCAGATGCATCTTCAAAATCCACACAGAGTAACCTGGAGAGAAAATTTTGTTTGTCAACGTTGAGAGATCTGATCATCAAGATTTCAGGCTTTTGCTCCAAAGGAACCTTATCAACTTGTTGATCCATTTCTCTCCCAATCTCTTGTGCAAAGTTTCAAAACGCTAAAAAATTCTACAAAAACAGAATAATTCTCATAACATTATAAATTCTAAATCATAATTAACAACATTCATAGTCAAGTAATATTTTAACTAAGAAAAAAACAATTTCAAATGTCTACACCAATTGTTATAATCTTAGGTATTAAATAATTCTTATAAGTACTAAAGAAAAGCTAACAACTAGTACTTCATTTTTATCACTTTATTTGGGTCAAATTTCAGCAGCCAATATTTGCAAAGCTTATCATTCTTAGCTAGGAATGCTTGTACAATGTCTTTGTGTTGTACGAGATAATAAAAAGCTGATGAAAGAAATTTATCCTCAAAGCCTTCAATCTTCATTATTTCTTCATATAACACATTTGTAATGTAACTGCCAGATAACTCAGCAATTGCTGTTGCAATTTTTCTGATTTGCATTGTCATTCCTTCAACTTTTTCTTCCATGCCTTCAGAAGAATGTCTTCGCTTTCCATTTTTCTAATTTCCATTTCTGTAGACTTTTTGGAATGTTGCTACTTGTCAATCTGTGTGTCAAATATGATATCTTCAATGCTATTGATGTCATCAACAAGCTTCTTTACATCTTCATCACACAATTCAATTGGGGATTTTGTGCCATAAAAGCTCTTGGTAAAATCTCCTATTTCATTATCATCCCTTGTAAAATCCTGAATTTTAAATTTTCAAATTTTGATTTTTATTAGTAAAGTCTTATGATTATGTGTGTGTTATTGTAGGAAAGTGAGGGAGAATTTAAAATTGGAAGGTTTTGATGAAATCAAATGGTGGAAATGAGTCAAAGGTAAGTTAAATATTTTTAAATTTTATTGGTTGAGTATATATGTATATAATCTAGGAGGAGTGGCAAAGTATGTGATCATGTTAGAATAAATTAATGGTTGTGCATGAAAGATAGGTAGAGTGGCATGACATAAAAACTAACTTATGTTAAAGTGATTATGAAGAGTGGTTGGATGATGGAGCAAGTAGCTTATCATAAGATAAATCAAGAAGGAATTGGGTGGCAGGTATAAATGGGACCTCTTAGTTGTTAGTTAATTGGTTTGGTTGGTTGGAATAACCTAGAATTCTCTAGGAGAAACTGAGAATGAGTTTGGATCTAGGGTTTGAAGAGAAGGGGAGAAGGAGGAATCGACCAAAGCTGAATTCAAAGGACTTTACATCAAATTCTTAAGAATAAGTGTTGAAATCAGCTGGGAATAAGTGCTGAAGTCGGCTGGGAATTGTGGAGAATTGGGGAATTATTCATCTTAGATTTGAAACAAGTATGTAGAATTATTTAGATTCTGTTTTATTGGATCAAACAATATAATAAGGATAAATAGATCAGATCTGTGTCGAATTGATTAGTTAAGAAAATATTTCTGTTAATTTTCAGTCGTGGAGATTTTCTGTCGAAGAACTTAGATCTGAGAATTCAGAGGAGTATTAGGGTTCGAATTTGGTGATTACAAGTAAGTAGCACCTTTTTAAAGTGAATTTGTAGCATTAGATTTGTTTTTAGAACTTAAATTTGTGTTTGAAAGAAAAAGCATGCGTTCGATAGTTATATTTGATGAAAAATTCCAATTATAATGTAGATTGCTTAGATTAAAGTTACGATAGTTATATTTGATGAAAAATTCCAATTATAATGTAGATTGCTTAGATTAAAGTTAGGAGCAAGAATTTATCTATTAAAGTTGTTTTGGAATATAGTGGAAGTGCATAGAATGATTAAAATTCGGATAGAGATGAAGATTTGCAAATTAGAGAACCTTGAATCAGCCTCAGTTTCAAATCTCTAGGGCCGCTTGACCTAAGTGCTTAAGCGCCTAGGTCTAGTGGCCTTGTTAATTGAAGAATCAGGCTTAGGATTACTTAAGCGACCTTGAGCAATCTGTTAAGAAATAATATATAAATAGTAAATATATATTATAATATAGAGAAAAGTGGAAAATGGACGAGTGCCTAACATAAGCACTCGAGCACTCTGTTGAGCGCCCAGCCCAGAAAAGCTCATATTTTGGTATTTTGAGAGCTTTTAAACACGAAATGATTTCTAGAAAAATTCAATGAATGTACAAATAAGATTGATGAGTTTAGAAGGTGTTTCCATTGGAATAATCTTATAATTCAAAATATTGAAGAGTTTGGGCGCATTCTACTAAAATAAGTTTTTGATAGACTTTTGGTTCCAAATTTCAATACGATGAGTTTTTTATAATTCCGCCTCTTGTAACATCACTTTAAGATCATTTCTAAAGTTATTTTAAGGCCCAATTGTAACATTGAATTCAGAATTAAAATTTGGCCTTCTATTTCTATATTTAGCCTATTTTGAGTTGGAATTTGGGTTGTAAGTTACAATGTAGTTGCTAAGATTTCGAAAGAATTATTTACTCTTGTTACAGATGTATTTAAACATGTTATTTATAATTTAATCTCTGGAATTATATTTCTGGACAGATTTGAGAATTAGGTGAAGTTGACCTCTAATTGTTATTGTTTTGGACTAGCTTGATCTTGTTTTGGAAACTTGCCTTGATTCCGAATATCATGAACTATTTCCATCGATTTGAGATTGTTATGATTCCTGAGATTGAGATTTGATTTATGGATTGGTTTTCTTTCATGTATTTGGAGAGATGGATTGTGATGCCCATGTATTTGGGTAGTATTATACCTCCGTGTACTTAGGGATGCCCCATATACTTGGGATGATGATACTTCTGTATACTTAGAGATGCCCCATGTACTCGGGATGAGATGATTATGTTTGAGACGAGTTGTACTTGTTGGAAATCGTGATGGGTTTTGTTTTAGAGTCTAATGGACATAGCTCGATATGGATCCATTTAGGAACCAAATAGTGAGAAGGATTGTTTTTTGCTAAATGTAATTCTTTGTTTGTGCACACGTTCCATCGTGTGCTTGTTGATGCCTTCTCTGTACAGGTGGGCTGTGGCTTTCCCTCATTTTATTATATACTTGGACTATGATTGGATTGTACATGCCAACCCAACATTACACTGGTTGGGTTGTCGCGCAATAAGTTGATGATCGTGTACTCAGCTTTGCACATAAGCCGGGAGGTTGCATAGTGGACACTGATAATACTCTGGTTAAAAGCAGTCTTATTTCATGAGTCCTTGTTGTGACTTAATGATTTGAGATCGACACTACTGTTTTGATTTACATGTTGGATTATCTGGGATTATTACTTTTCTGTTTTGATTTATTGATGGATTACCCAGATTATCTGTGTTAACGTCACTGTTAAATGTTTTGTAACTGATTTATATTTTAGAAGTGTATAAATTGTATTTGAGTATGCATGTGCTATTTGCTGAGATATTCGTATCTTATTTAGTTTTGTTTTGTTTTCAGCTCTTGAAGAGGATGATACTCAGAGGGTAGATATTGCTGGTGATTACCCGGAAAATAGAGCAGAGGACTACTATGTGGAGTAATAGTGTTATTGATTGTTTAGACTTGTATTTTGGATTTGTACTTTACATTGTGAGTTGGTATTCAGATTTGATATTGTTTCATGTGTTGTTGGGTCGACCTTGGCAGTATGACCACAGTGTTGTTCATGATGGATGGAAGAATACATACTCCTTTCACATCAAGGGGAAAAAGGTTGTGTTGGCACCTCGGCGAGAAGGACCCAGTCCTACACCGCTAACCAATAATACGAACCTGCTTTCTATGTCTAGGTTTTTAGATAAGATTGAGCATGGAGATGTAGTATATGCTCTACTGCCTTGTGGGAGCAGTACAGTGGCCATGGACTCTGACTTACCAACAGAAGTTCGGCAACTGCTATTAGAATTCGCTGACTTGATGCCAGAGGATCTTCCTCCAAGGCTACCGCCTATGAGAGATATCCAACATCAGATTGATCTTGTTCCAGGATCGAGTTTGCCTAATCAACCTACATACCGCCTCAGTCACAAGGAGGCTGAAGAGTTGTAGCGACAGGTGGCAGAGTTATTAGAGAGGGGTTATATTCGTGAGAGTATGAGCCCATGTGCAGTCCCTGCCCTACTCGTACCAAAGAAGGATGGTTCTCGGCATATGTGTGTTGATAGCCGAGCAATCAACATAATTACTGTGAAGTATAGGTTTCCAATTCCCCGCCTAGATGATATGTTGGATCAGCTGTCCAGTTCTAAGGTTTTCTCAAAAATTGACCTTAAAAGCGGATACCACCAGATTAGAATAAGGCCTGGAGATGAGTGGAAGATAGCGTTTAAAACGCAACATGGGTTATATGAGTGGATGGTCATGCCTTTTGGGCTATCCAATGCGCCCAGTACCTTCATGAGGTTTATGCATCAGATTTTACGGCCTTTTATGGGGGAATTCGTTGTGGTTTACTTTGACGATATTCTCATTTATAGTCCGACGTGAGCTTCACACTTTGATCACCTCCGTGCTGTTTTTGAGATGCTGAAGGCAGAGTGCCTATTTGTCAATCAGAAGAAGTGTTCTTTTTTCATTACTTTTGTAACTTTTCTTGGCTTCGTTGTGTCTACTGATGGTGTTCATGCAGATCAGTCAAAAATAGACGCAGTCTAGGAGTGGCCCAAACCAAAGACCTTGCATGATATCAGAAGTTTCCATGGGTTGGCATCCTTCTACTGATGATTCATAAGAAATTTCAGCACTTTGATTGCTCCTATCACAGAGTGCCTCAAGGGACAAGATTTCAAGTGGTCTGAGGAGGCCGAGGCTAGTTTTCAACCGGTCAAGCAGAAGATGACCGAAGCACCAGTTTTGGCACTCCCTGATTTTGACAAAGTGTTCGAGGTAAATTGTGATGCGTCTGGCATTGGCATTGGTGGTGTTCTGAGTCAGTCAGGGTGTCCAGTTGCTTTTTTCATTGAGAAGCTATCGGGATCAAAGAAAAATTATTCCACCTATGACCTAGAGTTCTACGCCATAGTTCAGTCCTTGAAACATTGGCGTCACTGCCTAGTACAGAGGGAGTTCATTCTATTTATCGATCATGAGGCCCTGAAGTACATTAATGGCCAACACAAGCTGAGTAGACGACATGCCAAGTGGGTGGTGTACTTGCAGGAGTTCACATTTATGCTAAGACACCAAGCAGGGAGCTTGAATCGTGTCGCAAATGCCTTGAGTCGCCGTACTTTATTTCTCACCACCATGCGTAACAGAGTTGCAGGCTTTGAGGCTTTCACCGATATGTATGCAGCTGATCCTTCCTTCGGAAGGATATTTTAGGAGGTAACTGATGGTCACCGTCATGATTTTGTTTTGCACAATGGTTATCTGTTTCGTGGATTACAGTTGTGCATTCCAGATTGTTCATTGAGGCAGCAGATTATAAATGAACTTCATAATGAGGGACACTTTGGCCGTGATAAGACATTGGCCCTTATCTCTTCAGACTTTTACTGGCCCAAGTTGACCAATGATGTGGCTCTTTATGTAGACCGCTGTTATGTTTGCCAACGGTCTAAGGGAGTTCTCACCAATGCAAGCCTGTACACTCCCTTACCTGTTCCTGAAACTCCTTGGTTCGATGTCAGCATGGACTTTGTGTTAGGCTTACCCCGCACCCAACGAGCCTCGAATTCTATCTTTGTGGTGGTTGACAGGTTTTCCAAGATGGCCCATTTTATAGCCTGTAGGAAGACTATGGATGCTGCCCGGATTGCCCATTTATACTTCAAGGAGATTGTGCGTTTGCATGGTGTTCCTCGATCTATCACGTTAGATTGTGATACCAAGTTCATCAGTCATTTCTGGCAGAGCTTGTGGGGGAAACTGGGGACACAATTGAATTTTAGCAGCGCCTACCACCCCCAGATAGATGGCCAGACCGAGGTGGTGAATCGAAGTTTGGGCAACCTTTTGAGGTGTTTGGCAGGAACTAAGCTGAAGTAGTGGGATTTGGCATTACCTCAGGCAGAATTTGCCTATAACAGATCGAAAAACAGAATCACAGGCTTAAGCCCATTTGAGATTGTCTATGGTCAAAACCTGTTCGGGGTGCTGGACTTAGCCCCTATTCCATGTATAGGACGTTTCAGTCCTAAAGCAGATGAGATGGTGGCGCATCTTCGGGGTATCCATGAGCAGGTAAAACTGGCCATTCAGGAGAGCAATACCAAGTACAAGACTCAGGTTGATAGTCATCGTCGTCAGGTACTTTTTGATGTTGGTGATTTTGTTTGGGCAGTATTAACTCGTGATCGTTTTCCTGCTGGCGAGTATAATAAGCTTAAGGATCGGAAGATTGGACATTGTGAGGTATTGCAGAAGATCAATGATAATGCTTACAGGTTGCGCCTTCCCAGTCACTTGAAGACTTCTGATGTCTTTAATGTGAAGCATGTAAGTCCTTGTTTTGGGGATTCGGATGACACTAATCTGAACTCGAGGACGAGTTCTTTCCAACCTAGGGCGACTGATGCAGGGGGATCCGAGACAGATGATGCTGAGCTGTCAGATTGCACATTGATGGCGTTGGAATACCATGAGTTGGCAGATTATCGCAAAGGCAGGAAGTGATTGCGATATCTTTCTAATTGGGGCAGTTTTGAGCTCGTTTTAGTATTTTGGCCATAACTTTTGGCTACGGTTATCGGAATCGCACATATGACCCCAATTCGGAAAGATATTTCTGGCGCGCACGCCGTGGTACATGACTGAAGTCGATGTGCATCTTTTTCGACCTCAAATTCCGCTGTTTTTCCCTCCGAATCACTATTATTAGTTATTTGTTGCTATTTCTGGTAATACTTCGTTTGTCAATTAGGAAGTAATTTTAAACTCGATTTGGGCTAGATTTTTCACAAGTTGCTTATTTTATTCTATATTTCATTTAGGCATTCTTTAGGGGATTTTGCCGTTTTTAGTAACTTTCCAGTATAGACGATTTTTGGCTATAAAGTCCGGCTTGTGGACTGATTTTAGTATCACTTGATTAATTAATATTCAGTTGAATCTCAGAGACGTTTTCTCTATGTTTTTGGGCAAACTATTTGTGTTCTTCCCTGTTCATCATCTGTTCAAACTAGCCGACAAAATAATAGCTATTCTGTTCGACGTGAAGTAAGATGAGCCTAAGTTCAAAACAACAAATGATTGCAGAATCTTAATAAATAAGTTAATAAAGGAAAATAAATAAATATAAAATTATATCCTGTCATACCTTAAACATATTTAGAATATTCCTTTTGTACTGCTTTGATAACTTTAGCATCTTTATCCTATCCGTCAATACACGGGCTCAACAAAAATGGAAGAGTCGCCACCATCCAATTTTGGGTGTGAATGGACACCAAAAGATTCAAAAATAAGAAAAAAGAGCTAAAAGGTAAATACTAGAGTAAAAATAACTCTACTTGAAAATCAAATCCAGAGATGGGTAAGGGTATTAGATTATGAATGGGGGAAGGTGTTAGGCACCCCCATTCACCCACACAAGGTGGTTGCCAAGTGTTGTTCATGCTAAAAAAAATGAGAAAGCTTGCTAAAATAATCAAAAACCTTGAGAAAAGATTAAACAAATGTGTGATAACTTTATATGAGAAATCCAAATGAATTTCAGATCCTCTTTTATGTCAATATCACTTCTGGAATATCACCAATAGATGGAAATAAAAGCAAAAATTTCACAAAACCAAGTTGAATCAAATCCGGAAAATTCGGTAAAAGATGGAGCCATTTGTCTTGAAATCATTCAAATCTAGTTTAAATTGAATCAAACCAAATCCATTTGAAAGATTATGACAAATAGAAGACTCATGCAAATTTTCAATCAATTCCGGTTAAAATCCTAGGAGTTACTCTCCTTTGAAATCTGCTGTTGGAGATAGTTAAAAGTGACAAGTGAGCAAGTTTGGAAAATCATTTAGAAAAATTGGCTTCATATAAATCCATGAAATTCGGTGTGAATGAAGTATGTATGGCCATATTTCAAATGAAACTAGCTTCATACAAAAATTCATTCGGATGTGCTTTGGGTGACCTCTCGAACAGGCCCCAAGGATCACAGATTAACCCAGAAAAGTGCTTTTGGGCAGTTATGAGTAAATCTGTTATCCACGACACAAATGGAGTCAAAAAATTATAAAACCAACTGGATTTGAAACTATACTTCCAAAGGAAAATACAAAAACAAAAATCACTTGAATCGGACTTAAAACGAACACATGGTACTCAGTCGAAGTGATAGGCTCCGCAATCTGGCCTGAAATGACCTATCAACTTCGACAGAAAAGTGTCAAAAATCCGCTTGATAAAAATTAATGAAATTTTTTAGGCATAAACTAGACAGCCTTACCTTTCCCATGGCTCTGGAATCACTCCAAAATTAATCCGGATGATGAAGTTACGAGTGTTCGAAGTTGGGGTATAGCTGCTGTCAAGTTAAGCCCTTTTTAAAGAAAATCAACTCAAAGCAGTGATAAGGTGTGTGGAATTCATGCAAGATAAATCAAAATCATTTGAAAAAGATATTGAGGAACCTCCAGGAAGAAATGGGGCACGAGTTTGGCTCACCATTTTCTCCGATTGGAAAGAATATGTCAAAAACCCCAAAATTGAGCAAAAGTGCCCAAAACCGAGAGGTTAGACCTAGAGGTCATCAATACTTGCTTGAAATCATGTTGAAAACTAATAAGAAATATCCCAGAATTGTTTGGGGCTATTTATTCCAGATCTATCACAATGAATGCAATAAATCTGAAATATAAGCCGAATCCGACAAAACAAGTGCTGTGTGTGTGTGTGTAAAAATCCATTCTTCAATAATATAACAACATATAGCGTGCATTCATATCAATCAAATGGGGTTCTAGAACAACCTAGGGTTCCGTTCCATTCTCGTTTCCCTTATTTCTCTATCCCTGTTTAACAGTTCTTCGAGATAATCTTGGGGTACTTTGAATATGAAACGGTTTTCATAGAATCAAAAGGCTTATTCAACAAGGTTCTAACACTAGGATCAATCCTCAGTCTCGTTTCCCCTAGATCCCGCCTTCACGTTTTACGGCTAGGGGGAGTCTCGAGGTACTTTGAGTAGAGGAAGGGTTTTCATACACATAGATTAGGCCTTATTCTACAGAAAGGTAGAAGAAAAGAACTAGACCTAAAATGTAAGAACAGAAAAATAAAGAGAGGTCTGAGGCTTACTTGGGCTTCTGGAAGCAATACGGCAGCGGTTCCCTTCTTCACTCGGAGCTCTTCAATCTCCAACTTATTGGCCATTTGCTTAAGGAGGAGCCTCCTATTTATAGGCAAAGGCTAGGGTTAGGGTTTGCATCATACTAAACACAAAATGATGTCTAGAGTCCACCAACCTTAACCCTAAGGCTATTTCCGAGATTTCCACTCTTTTATTGAAGGATATGATGGTAAAAAGTGAAAACTCTCGGAAAACCCGAATTTTGAGGAAAAAGCTTGTATCCGACATGTCAGGTCAGATACAAGCAATTCTCTTTGTATCCGACATTATCTGTCGGATACAATAAAGATCCTTTGTATCCGACATTATCTGTCAGATACAAAAAAAGAAGCTTTTATCAGAATTTTAACACAGGCAATACTTATTTACATGTAATATCATTTAAGTAAATGTCCTCGTATTTTTTAATCTCCATTTACTTAAGATATTACATGTAAATAAGTAAACACCCCCCCCCCCCCACATTTGAATCCATTAAAAATAGTTCCAAACCCAAATTCCAAGTGGATAAAAAATCAACTTTCCAGTTCTAGGCAAAATTCCGATTTTTCAGGTCCGATAAAAAGATTCAACATGTTAAAACCAAGGTATTCGTCAAGATTTAAAATCTCAAAAAATTCTTTTATGCAATAACATGGCTAAAAACCTGATTACCGGGAAAAATTATCTTGAAATCTGGCTTTAAAAAATATTTCATTTTCTGGGGTCAAAAGTCAACAAAATTCAACCGGAAAAAGTTTGACTTTGCACAAAAGATTGAATTCGGGCGTTTTCCTTTACGGTTTTGGATTTAAATGGGTAAAGTATCTCAAACCCAATGCATAGAATTGAAAATTCCAATAAAATATTTCTCTCCTTCAAGATTTATCAAAAATAGTGCAATTTTTGGGGTGTCTACACAAACCCAGAATTATTACAAACTTCCTATATTTTACTCCATAATGCTTTGGTAGTTCTGTAATGGTCGATCACATGGCTAGTAAGGTATTCAACTTCAAATGTCTCAGTTATGGCTTTAGCAACACGTCTGTGGGATTCACTTTTGAATTTCTTGTCAATTTTGTTTCTTACACTCGCTTCTTTAGCAAGTATACGAAGAAAAAGATCATCCATTAATTTTGTCCATTTAAATTGCTTGGTCTTGAGCTTTTTTTGGTAGCAGAACATTATTCTTTTTCCTTATCATTTAATTTGACTCTTTTGTTGGAAGGATTTTCATCTTTAAACAAATCCATTCTATTGCATTGAAAGAAAAAAAAAACCACATGTACATACAAATGATCATAATCAGTTCACATAAAAATATGCATTATTTTATTAATATCATGTAAACAAGATATTGTAGATACCCCAAATTGCACTTCAATGTAAGAGAACAGTCAAAATGAGTTTTAAATGTTTTATTTGAGCTTTGGCATGTGTCAAACACTCAAAAATACTCAAAAAGGGTGCTAACCGCACTGAATATACGGTTTTGGAGAATTTGGTATCAACCGCCCTGTGTATGTGGTTACGACCACACACATAGCACGGTTGAGGTTCATGCTTCTTGCGTGAGCTGCCACGTGGCTTCTAGAAGCTTTGGCTGTTGGGCCACGTCGACAGCAATCATGAGCACCGTAACTGAATTGGAACCACCCTGTATGTGCGGTTAAGGTGAGTTTGCATGGAAACCGTATATAGAGTGACAGTTCTGTGGAAACCGCACTGTGTATGCGGTTTTTCTTGTTTCGAGCATTTGCGAAAAAGTCTCGATCTCTGAGCCTTATTTACGCATATTACCTCTCTCTTAGGGACTTGAACTCCCTAGTTAACCCTCCGAAACTCCTAGATTTACAACAATTCAAGGCTTTAACTTGAATTGGAACAATCTAGAGGGATTTTTGGGCATACCCTTGGGACTTTTATTCCCTTAGTTGTGCCTATAAATAGAGGGGTCCTCCTCTTGCAAATGGCTGATAATTTGAAGCTTGGAAGCTCTGCAAGAAGAGGGAAAACTCTGCTGGATTGCTGCCTCAAGTGTTCAAGCTACCAAAGGTAAAGCTCTAGTTCAGTTTTCAGCTTCTTCTTTACATTTCAACTCCCAACTTCTACCTTTCTGTAGTGTAAAGCCTATTTGTGATTGTTTTGTAGCCCCAAACCTCTTCCAAAATACTTGAGAATCCTCTCTAGCCGTAAAACGTAAAGAGAGAGCCTGGGGAAACGAATGTTGGAATGGATCCTTTAGGCTTAGAACCTACGTATGATGAAGAGCATGCTGGTTATTTTGAACCTATGATTGCTTCTCTGATCTGTTTTGTGTTTGTCTTTGGAGAAGATACGAATCCATGCTCTCAATAGCAATGGATTCCAACCTTCTCCCAGAAAAATGATTTCCATCACCATCAAACACACTTTTCACTATTTTTGCAAGGATAAGTTAGATCTTGGATTTCCATGTTTAATATAGGAAATCTGAGAACATTAGCTTTAGAATGAATTTTAGAACTTCATCAGGCTGTTTTTCATGGTTTCCAAGTATTTTGGTCGAATTCACTTGCACTGGTTTTGGCTCTTTATTCAAAAATCTTCAAAACAGGGCAACATCTGTGGCCTGTCTTGGAATTCTTATAACTTCATCCTCCGGATGAATTTTTGAGTGATTCCAAAGACATGTGATATATGGGATAACCTACTTTGTATCTGGAAATTTTCATTCATTTTTATGAAGCCAATTTTTGACACCATCTGTTCAAAGTCGGCAAGTCAGTTCAGTCCAGATTGCTGAACTTGCCGCTTTGATTGTGCACCATTTGCTCAATTTTAATCCGTTTTGAGTGATTTCAGTTTCTGTGTTTTCCTTGAGGAGTTTATTTTCCATTCCAACTAGTTTCAATAGATTTTGATCTGATTTGTGGCTTGTGTGCTTGATTGACCCAGAGTGGCTCTGTAACAGAGTTCTAGGTTAATCTGTGATCCTCTAGGCATGTTCAAGAGGACACACAAGTCACAAATGGATAGAGTTTGGTGTAAGGCCTATTTTGTTTGAAATATGGCACCATATACTTCATCCATGCAAGTTTTTACGAATTTATATGGAGCCAAACTCCACAAATAGAGTTTCAAAAATGCTTACTCGCTGCTTTTCTCTGAATAACAGTAGCAGATTTTCGTAGAGTATTACTTCCTTGTTTTAAATAGGAATGAGATGATTTTCTTACTAAATACTCTATTTCATACCAGTTATCAAACGGCCTTGGTTTCATTTGATTCGGATTTAAATCAAGTGATTTATGGTTGATCGAAGTCTTCAAGTTCTTATAGCCTGATTTTTCTAGATTTACCTTAGCTTGATTTTTATTCATTTTTACTTTGATTTTCATTCACTCATGAAGTTATAGAAGTGGTATATCCATGATGAGAGTCCAAATTCATTGGACTACTCATATGGAATAATCACACACATTTTGCTTACTTTTAAACATCCTTTGTTTTTTATTAGCAAGCAATCCTTAGCATGAGCAAGCATGTGGTAACCGTCTTAGACGGATGAGTGAGGGTGCCTAACACCTTCCTCCGCTCATAAATAATTCCCCTTACCTGATCTCTGGATTTTTCCTCGTATTAGAGCTACTTTGGCTCTATTTGACATTTATGAACCCTTTGGTGTCCATCCACACCTTAACTTGGATGGTGGCGACTCTTTATTTTTATCGATCCCCGTGTGACAATATCGGAAGTCATCTTAGGTGACATTTCCATGTCTCACAGATATGCCATACAAAGTATGAAGGTATAACTAAGAAAACATCAATATATTTTTGCCTAAACCTATAAACAAATAAAAATTTCATCCTCTAGCTTTATACTCATCATACATCATATTGGCTATTATATCTCTTCTCATAGTCCATTCTCTATTCTCTTCCCTCTTTTCTCTCTGTGTCCTTCCAAATCTTTGTGATCTAGCTGAAATCTCTTGATTTGTCTCATGCATAAACCTATCATCAAGATCAACTCCCATTATATGGTTGTGAAAAACATAGCATGCAAGTACAAAATTTACTTGGATTGCATATTTCCAGTATGGCTCTACATCTAATACACGAAACGTTTTTTAACACTCCAAAAGCTCGTTCAACAGCATTTCTTAAAGGTGAATGTTGTAAGTTGGACAATTCTCTTTTATTTTCAGGTGAATGGTTAGAGTACTCTTTTAAATGGCATCGAACACCACGATATGGTGGAATAAATCCATTTTGAAGACTGTATCTGGCATCCACAAGAAAATATTTCCTACAAGATTAATGAACTATTATTTGTAATATATAATTCTTTTAAAAAAATATTTTCAAGCTACCTTCAAGCACTTGAAGTCCATTAGGTCTTGATAAGGCATCTTCCAAAATTTTAGAATCATGTGCTGATCCTTCCCACCCAGCAAGCACATACATAAATTTAAGATAAAAAAAAAAATAGCTGCCAAAACACTTTGTGTTAATCCATGTTTTCGTCCATAAAATCTTTTCAGAATTGTGCTAGGAACTGAAAGACGAACAATTGTTCCATCTATTGCCCCAATACAGTCCTATTGGTTGTTTATAATGTAGCGAAAGAGTTATAAACTTTAAAAATAAAATCCTATATAAGAAAAATAGCATTATTAGTCACCAAATTCTTACCTTGAACCAGGGTCAGTATCTTTGATTATTTTGAATATCTAATGGAGTGGAAGATTGTGGTGGTCCAACAAGATCTTTATGCAATTTGATGACTGCTTTTAGTGTTTTTCTAAAATATCGATGTATAGTTTCTATAGATCTAAAGAATCAAGAACCAATAACCCGTAATCTCACATTGTGACCAATGATGTGGAGGAATATTTATAGTTGTTATTCCACAGTTATATTCAATGTCAATCAAAGTAGATCCTTCTCTTTCATAATATCACAAAGCTTGAAGAAAGCTTTTGGAATCATGCGTATAATATCTGTACAATGTGATTCACTTCCATATATTTTACTACTTATGTAAATTCCTCTAAGTTTATCTCTATTAGTATGAGGACTTCTCAGTATAATAGTGGAGTTGATGGCTATAAGTGTTGTTACACATGCAGACATAAGTGAGCTAGTAGAGTCCACCACAACTTGGAAGATGACATTTTTGTTATTATAACTACCACAATTCATCTACAATCATTTACAAAAAATAATAAACATAAGATGGCCAAAATATCCTAACATACCCTTATTCTCAGCTAGCAGAAACATGTTGACAATGTCAAACAAGCTCAAGAGCCAACAGGAAGTCACGCGTGTCGGTCCACTTGACAAGCATTATAGGAGAAAGATTAATGAATACTAATTCTCACCAAGCATAATACATTTTATTGAAAGCTAAAATTGGAAGTATATGATTGTCCCCAAACATGAATATTTTAGCTAAATCTCTTAAACCACATCAGAACAAAATCACTCCATTAGATGTAATGTGGCTGAACCCTATCCAAGTCTTTGATTAAATTCACGTTCCCCCAAGCCTTACATTTTTTAATTTGTTTCCAACTTTTAAAGATAGAATTTTTTATTTTTGGGTTTCGTCCAAATTTGTTGTAGATTAATTATTGGATTGGATTTCTTACAGCTCATTATGACCCCTTGTGTGTCTCAAGGAGGTTGCAAAATTTTAATCATTTGCAAGATATGATATTTCAAGAAAAACTTATTAACAAAATAAGGGCAATAATATATAAAATACAATATATTTTATATAGAACTGGACAAGTATGAACTTGTAGAAGACCATTGATTTTAAAGAATGAGATGGAATGAAGTTAGTATTTTAAAACACAAGGAGTGGACAAACTTGTTAATAAAATAGTGGTATTAAATGGGTCAGGAATAATACAATATGAATTACAATCATGTTACGAGTATAAATTATTCCAACCAATGATTCAATAATCAAAAGACTTGAACCAAACCAGTAAACTGTTAGGCATCTTCAACCAAACCATAAAAAAAGCAACAGAAAAAAAAACATTTAAAAAAGGAAAAAAACGAGAAACAAGAGCATAAACATTTAGTAGGCCCTTCAAGCATAAATCAACACAAATAAATCAAGAGCATAAAAAAACGTTTAGCATAAAAAAACAATAGCATAAATCAACACGCATAAAACAAGAGCATAAACGTTTAGCAAGCTCTTCAAGCTAGCAACAAAATAAAAATAAAAAAATAAAAACGTTTAGCAGGCTTGTAAGCACCCTAATTTTGCACCATAAAATTGCCCAAGATGCGTAACCTAAATCGGCACATGTGGGCACGCAAATCAAGGGTTTATGGCGGACTCTGTCTTTTTTTAATAACAAACCCATAATAAGGAGAATTCTGAACCGATTCTAATGCATCAAACCATGCTTAAATCGGACATCAAATGGGTGAGTTATGAATAAAAGAATCTGAAATGGCAGTTTAGGAAATTTTGCAAGAATTGAAGGTCAAACTACTAGGGGCCACATGGCATCCACGTATGCACCATGGATTGGTTTTCCAATATGGTTGCTAGACAATTTTCAAAATAACAAAACAAGATAAATAAATAAAACAAATCAAGGGAAATGTCAAGACGCAGGTTAAGTTGGACGTATGGTCCAACTCATTGCCTCTTGGGACTCTCTTGGAAGTGTTGGAAAGAGATGTCTCTTGGGACTCTTTTGGGGACTTGGTGAAGAGTAATCTAGTCTAAAATTAGGTTGGGACGGTGCTTAAATCTAAGAAAGTAAGAAGTGAACAACTAGAGAAGAGAGGGAAAAAACCCGAGATAAACAGAAAGGGAGCAAGAGACAAGGGGGACGTCCATTTGAAAGGGGGTCTTGGAGTGCTTTGGAGGAGAAAAAGAGGGAGCTTGGAGAAGAAGTAGAACAAACCCCAAGAGTGGTTCTACGTACGGCATATCAAGCACCGAATCCTGTTCATAGCAGCAAGTATCGTTTCATATTTCATCACTGTATACAGTCGTTATTTCTTCATATAAAATTCTGAGATATTCTTTACATGGTTGCTTGAAGATATTGGTTTGGTTTTAAGGAAAACTTCAAGATTAGTCTAGGCATAAGGCATGGAAGTGATATGCTGTTTTGCTTTGAACGACAACATAAAATGATGATGTATCGTGTCTAGTCGTATAGTTCATTGCTCATCCTTAATCCATGAGCATTCTAGTATGTAGGAATCATGATTGGGTGAGCAAAAGGGTATTTAACCAAAGTCATGCATTAGATAAAGTGCTAAAGAAGCACAAGTGGCTCATCTATTTCCTCTGGGTTTTTCTGGTAAACTGCAGCACAATATCATCTCTTTCTCTTTAAAGCCTTGTTTTGTTCTGTGAAAGCTTGCAAAAATGAGAAAAGGAAGGACAGGAACCCAAGGAGGAAATTGAATAAAGAAAAGAAAAGGTTAAAACGATGGGTTCGACTGTACACAACCAAACCATGCACAGTCGGACCATCAGATGATTCTCTTTACAATCTTTCTGTTGGTAAATAAATAGATACTTCATACTTGAGAAATGGGTGAACAGTGGGTAAAGGAGAAAATTGTAGAAGGAAAATTAATAAACAAAAAGAGTAATGATTGCATGTAGCTTGGTTTTGTTTGCTTTGATTTCTTTTTTTTAAATTTGGGTCTTATTACTTTTTTTTGAAATCATTGTGTCACCGTATGTACAACAACTTGGTTTGTTTGAATTTGCCTTCTCTTTAATTCATAAAAATAAAAATATTAAAAAAAGAAAAAAAATAAAACTATTTTGAGGTGACTGAATGTGGTTGGAGTTTTGTTTCCTTCGTTTGATATTATTTTTGTATCCTATCGTTTTATGTGCAGTTTTTATTAGATTGTTTTCTACCATATCGATTCCCGATTCCCCATCAAACCCTTATATATATACTGGTCAGGGTCTATCTCAACCCTCCTCCCACCGATGGAGTGCCACTAAGGTTATTCTTACCTTAGTGGGTTTTCCCTAAATATATATATATGAGAAAAAGAGAAAAGAATAAAGTGAAAAGAAGAGAAGAAAGAAAAAAGGAAAAGGAAGAAAAAAAAGATAGTAGATATTATTTGGCTTAAATTTAACTCGGGCCAAGATTTGTAATGAACCCCGGTTTTGATTCATCTGTCAATAAACAGTGGGCCTTCCTACGGGGCCCGCCCATCAGCCCCACTTACATGGATTGGATTTCGTACTCTGAAGCACTTGGGCTAAACTTGAATGGTGTCGGTTTGAGCTGGCCCATGCCTTGAAAGCCCAACACACAAGCCCAATAATAGGTCCGACTAATTTAAGGAAACCCACTTCAGTGGGGCAACCTAGGGTGTTCACGGACTTCCCTAGGTTACAACTGATCATTTATCTGAATCACTGGTGTAGACCAAAAATCAAATGGGTGACTACCTGTAACGCCTCGGATCCATATTTATTTAACTACTTATAAGCCAAGACCCTGAACGTTAACCTGTGGCCCAAAACATCACTAAACCAGACAATAATTAAATTTCATTGCATTTATAATCAGAGATCAGAAATAAAGAATGAAAGTCCTCAACAAAAGCATGGTTTAAAATAACCAAAATATCCATTCATAACCATTGTCCAATAACAATTCTCCAAATTATATATGTCTGGTAGGGCTGCAACTCGGTGCGGTTTGGTTCGGGTTGGCCTCAACCCAGAACCAAACCAAAGTTATTGATGATCGGTTCGGAACTGAACCGAACCGACCATAGAACCGAACTACCCAAAACGAAACCAAACCGATTTTTTATATAAAACCCGAAACCCAACCCAAACCGAACCGATTTTTGCAAATAAAACAGTAAATGGATGAACAAGGACCGAACGCACTGGGAATTCCCGATCTTTAGCTCCTCGATGATGTCTCCGGTCTGAATCATATCGCAGTTCCATTCGTCGGCCTTCGAGCTCCCTCTCAAGCGCTCGATCGCTAAAACCGAAGTTCCCTTTGTTGATTCAAGAATCACTGACGACAGAGTCCGATCTACGGGCATTTTTTATGGTTATTGAAGGACGTTAGAGAGAATCCAAACATCGGAGCATGAAAACCTCTCCATAATTTGAATATCCGAACGAGATCATTCGAACTGAGAGCATCGAATTCCCAAATTGGGGATTTTACGGAGAAAAAACAAAAGAAAACAGAGTAATTAACGAATTAACATGGATATATTACTAGTTTACCCATTACCAGTCTATCACATAATCATAAAATGAAGAGCAAGTAGAAATGATCATACGAACCGATTAATTACCTTCTTCCCTCTCTCGTTGTACTTAACCGCAAGAAGCTCCTTCGTCTTCTTATCTCTCACAAGCCTAGCCACTCCAAAGTTCCCCGACCCAATATCCTTCAATGGCTCATAACGCTCCTCCATTTCCCACCAACTCAAAACCCCATAAAACAGTTACGAACAAAAACCAAAAATAAAACACGCCCAAGAAAGATCGAAAGGAAGAATAAGGAACCCAAGATGAGAAACTCAATGTAGAAATACAAAGAGTTAAGAGATAAAGAGCACCCCACCCACTCGCCCCAAAATAGAATCAACAGATGTTATTCCAATCAAATATTCAATCGAGTCAAAGCCCAAGTCGTTGTTGAAAGCAAACTCAAAAATCTTTTCTCTGATGTTCAGTTACACTGTGGATTAACGGCCACGTATGAGGAAGAAGCCATCGCTTCAAAGCGTCGCCCACCCTCGACCCTCCCAAGCTAACAAGGCCAAGAAATGCACATTCACAGATCCCAAACGAGAGAGAGGGAGAGAGCAAGATGAGAGTGAGGGAAGGAGGGAGAGACAAGGAGGGAAGGAGGGAAAGAGGCAAGAGAGAGAGAGGGGGAAAAGAGGGGGGTTACCTGATGTAGACGAAGTGGTCGGCGGTCGGCACTCAGCAGCTGATGGGGTTTTAGGGTTTGAAGATGGAATGAATGTCGAATGGTGTGAAATGTGAATGAGATCGACTTAAAGGGAGGGGTGAGTTTGTAATTCTATTAATTTTCAAATGTAAACTTATAAATTTTAATATTATATATAATAAATTGGTTCGGTTCGGTTCGGTTTGGTCTAGGTAAACAGTCTAATTCGGTTCGGTTTAACCGAACACCTAACCCAAAACCAAACCGATTTAATTCGGGTTAGTATTTTATGGACCAAAACCGAACCGAACCGAACCAAAGTCGGTTTGGTTCGGGTTGGGTTCGGGTTTACCCGGACCGAGTTGCAGCCCTAATGTCTGGTATGGGTTCAACTATAATATCCTAAAACAACCCATAATCAAAACTACAAGTCTCTAATCAAATAAGAACATCAAATAATAGTATCACGCCTAATCTTACACAGTAAAGTAATCCTCCTCTCTGTAGTTAGAATAATCCCCTTGCGAGTAAAGTCTCGCAACGTCCTCTCCAAGAGTATCTGAAAACAAAACCAATAAAACAATGTGAGATAATAAAATTTCAACAAGTAGCCATACATAAAGTAAAGTTTTATACAGTTCTAAATATGCAATCGAGTAATCAGATTAATCAAAGTTGATAAAGCATAAATCAAGCATTACGATAAGTCTCCTAGGACTCATGAAATAGAGAATAGAGGTAATCGTTAGACTATTCCAATATGCTAATTAACCGAATTACAGGCAGACCAGGTGATATCGGTCAAGCTATTTGACACCCAACGGAAGTATTCAACGGATATTAGAGTGAGTTAGCATGTACAGTCCAACTGATACCAGAGTGGATAACGTAGCAATCGACCGATATCAGAGCAGTACCATCATAAACATGATGGAGTGCCTATGACATAGAATTCGAGCTCTACAAACCATTTCACTTACTAGCTACTCTATAGATACATTTAAGAGTTAAGCCCACTTGATAATAAAAAACCAAAACTAGGTAGGATACATACGTTACAATAATCGCATACGCGAAATCAATAGGCAAACACCAAATCACATATGTGATAACAAACCCACAAACGTGGAGACAAATACTTGTCAAATCAAACCCCCATACGATGAGACTTATATATGTTAAGAACTTGGTCTAAATAGTCAAATCTGGTTCAAGTGCGAATTAAATCATTCTGATGCTCAAAACATGTTTAAATAGTCCAAATACAAATGTAAGAACCTTTGAAATCTAGTTTTATTGAAAAGAAAAGAATTTGGAACGATAACCCTCAAATAAGAGTCATTTAGTAGAACGTACCCAAAATCTTTATAAAAATCCAATTAATTCTTCGGCTAATGTAGACACTCTCAAAATACCCTAATCTAATTGGTACATAAGTTGGAATCACTCAAAAATAAGTTTAAAATAAAAAATTAAACAATTTCCATAAAATATGAAAACAAGGTACAAGCGCTCGAGCAGTGTCTAGGGCGTTCTATTAAACTAGAATTTCCATCTAATCACTCAATACAGCGCTCGGGCATCCTATTGGGCTTTGAAGCTTTTGAATCTTAGGCTTGGATGCTCACTATAGTGTTTAGGTGGTAACTTGGGTGCTAGTTCAAATCCAAAAATCAACTCTCAGGTTCCGAAAAAAAAAGAAAAAACACAGGCAAGGCACTTCCTTGGGTGTTCAAACGATGAGTCAGATGTCCTAAGCAAAAAGGCACGAATAAAAGGGCGCTCGATACGGCGTTTGAACCATAATTTGTGCGACAGTGTAATTCGATAAATTCTCCAGATTTTCTATATTTTCCAAAAATCACAACTAAAATTAGAGATCATGTTTTAATCACTTTGAATCAATTCTAATACATTCAATAACATCTCCTAAGCATGTTCAATCAATCCTAAATTATCCAAACAACAAACCACAATATTCTCGATTCAAAAATCAACAAACCAAATGAATAATCATGTTCTTCGATAAAATACAAAACTTGAGTTTTATGCATGTTGTGAGGGGCTACTTACCTCGTTTCTTAGATCAAATCCTCTCCAATCAATCCAGAAATCACCCTCTCTTGGAATCCCAATGAACACAACAATTACTTCTCGTCTATATCAAAATAAACATATTATTTATTTTTTTCAGAACTTTTACCCAATCCAGAACCATGTGTATATGATATAAACCATGAGTTTACATGTATTACTTACCTCAGATTCGAACGAAACACTTCCTTCTTATTTCTCTGATCTGACCAACACTGAAATCAGTAGAATCTTTCTCTAAAAAAAATATCGTATAGGAGAGAATAGTGCAGCCGTTCTCCTCTTTTTTTTTTCCTCCTATCGACAATCAAGTTTCTAATTTTTTTTCCTTCATAGATTTTTGTCCAAAGCAAAGGATTCACCCTAACTTCTCCTTCCTTTTATAATATTATCTCCAAACTAAAGAATTTAATTCCAATTAATATGCGTAATCAAACTATTCCTAACTAGTCTAGCCGTCCAATGCATAGGGTGGGTCTTGGCCAACACAAAAATATTTTTTCCTTTCTTTCATTTC
This sequence comes from Buxus sempervirens, assembly GCA_947561395.2. Taxonomy (NCBI): domain Eukaryota; kingdom Viridiplantae; phylum Streptophyta; class Magnoliopsida; order Buxales; family Buxaceae; genus Buxus; species Buxus sempervirens. The sequence goes on from OX387193.1 coordinate 29,501,821, forward strand.
TTTCTTTTTATTCTAAATTGACCATATCACTCTTCCATATAACAAAAATCATAGGGGCACAACAAACTATTAAAGTTGTTCTAACAAACTATAAACCAAAAGAAAAATAATAATAAAGATTCAAGTCGTAGGATTTAACACCATTATCATTTAGGAATGTGGCTGCCCTAACATACAGTAGTGATTTGGATAGATACTACTTACACAAAACCAAGAAGCATATAATGCCCCAAATGTTTAGGGTTTTCTTTAAACCCTAAACAAAATTAAGTAAACATACCTTCTTTGAAAATGTCAAAGACGATGGAGCTGAAGGTCTTTTCCGGCACAAGAATATGTTTCTTTTGCAAGATTCAAATTGCATGAGACGCAGGTGTGAGACATGGAAAATCACCTCAATGACTTCCTAATCATCACACGGGATTTACAAAAGGGTTGGAGTCACCACCATTCAATTTAAGGTGTGAATGGACACCACAGTGATCATAAAAAGAACAAAATAGAGCTAAGTAGCTCTAATTTATGGTCTTGTCCAAAGATTGGGTAAGGGGATTAATTTATGAATAGAGGAAGGTATTAGGCACCCCTACTCATCCACACAAGGTGGTTGCCAAATACCATTCATGCTTTAAAGAATTGCTTGCAAGCAAAAATCAATTAAAAGTACTTATAAAAAGACAAACATATGTATGGTTTTTCCATATGAGTGGTCCAATTGATTTTGGACTCTCTATATGGATATACCATTTCTAGGGCTTCATGATCGAATAAGAAAATTAAAATAAACTCAAAGAAAAATAAGCTTAAAGTCAATCTTAGAAAATCAACTTAAGGTTAAATCATTAAAGCTTTGAAAACTCAACCAATCATAAGTCTTCCAATCCAAACTTAAATCGACTAAAACCACAGCCATTTAAAGGCTTATGTAAAGTTAAGACGCAGTAGAAATTTCACTTGGATCCGATAAAAATCAAAGAAGGTTGTAGACACCTGATTTTTGCACCCTCAAAAGTGCAGAAAATAAAAGTTCAAATTGAAAAGTCAAACCTGAAGGGTAAAAAATTTGAATTTTTGATCTAATGAAAATTGACCAACTTCTTCCCATTGAAAGGGAAATTCCGACACAATTCCAACGCAACTGAGTTTGCGCAAATCGGGGTCCGAATGAAGAAGTTATGAGCTGGTCAAACTTGTGGGGAGCAAAAAGTGCCTTTCTGCTCAAGCCTAATTCAGCTGCCCAACTTGATCCCATTGGATAGGGGATATAAAACCCCAGAATTTTAGGAAATTAAATAAAATAATTGGAGGAGTTGTTAATTTATTCAGAGAATGGGAACCAGAGTCAAACTGGAGAATTTCGCGGTGTCCTGGAGATCAGGGAGTTAATTCAAGGTGAGTTTATAATTCAATGTTAACTTAGAATTTAATATTATTAAATTGTTGCTATCTAATTAATTAAATAAAATAAAAGAGCTGGTTGGCCGAACCCAACTTGATTTGGGCGGCTAGAATTGGTTGGGTTTTGATGTTTGGGTTAAACCATTGGGATAAAAGGGAGTTTTGATCTTGGGTTTAATGAAGGAGGGTTAATTAGTAATTAAGGCTTTAGGGTTAAGTGTATTTGCTAAGAGGGAAAAGAAAAAAAAAGAGAAGAAAATCAGCCGCACAAGAAAAGAAAAGAAGGAGAAACGGCTGCCCACTTCTTCCTCTCCCATACCTGAATTGTAAAACCCCGAATTTTCACATAATAAATATATGAATAAAAGAAAATATGAGTTAAGTTAAAAAGTGAAGATTTAGAGAATAAGTAATTCAAATAGGTAAGAAGTTGTAAATAAAGAAATAATTTTAAGGAAATTAGCCTAAAAGGGTAAAAAGGGTATTTTGGTAATTTTCAGAAAAGGGTAATTAATAAATAGATCATTAAATAATAACTAGGATTAGAAAAATAGAAGAAAATAATTTATTTAGACAAGTTAGAAATTAAAAGGAATTAATAAAAGCCCAAATGTGGAAAAAGGGTAATTAGGAGATTTCAAGCCTTAACTGGGAGAAAAAGTAATTAGTTTGGGTTTTAGGTGATATTTAGTGTTTAAGTAATTATCAAGCACGAAAATAGGTTGTAAAAAGTGTTTAGATAATAAGAGAATTGATTAATATTGTTTTAGTAGAAAAATAGAAGGTGGAGAAAAGTAGGAATAAATTAGAAGGAGTTAGACTTTAATTAGACCTTGGTTGGGTTAGCCTAAATTAAAGGAACCTATTAGGGTTGGTTTAGGACTTCTAAAGCCTAATATAAATAGGGGACTAAGGTTAGACAAGAGGAAATTTTCGTGGGTTTATTATAGAGGAAAAAAAGGGAGAGAAAGGAAGAAGGCTGCTCATGAACATGTCTGACCAGCCATCATCAAATCATGATTGGGGAAAAATCCGTGTGGTGGATCACCGTCAAATTTGGGGGTTTTGTTCATCACTGATGGAACGACATTGTGTATGGTGGAGATTTGAATTGGGAGACTCTAGCTTGGTGCGTTTGGGAGCAAAAGTAAGGTCCAGAACTAGAAGCTTCAATGGAAAAAGGATTTTAGTGTAAAAGGCAAGTAGTAACCATTGGAAAACGTGAGGAATTACATGATTTCGTTTTCTGTGATTTAATATTGATTGAACGGATTAATCGGAACAGTATTTACATGGAATCAAATTGGTTATATGTTATTGATTGGTATTCTTGAAGGATTTGTTGAAATAAAGAAGAAAACTTGGTTTAATCATGAAATTAATTATAGGACGGTATTTAATTAACAAGAATTAATCTAGAAGGCTTTAGGAATGCTTTAGAATGTTATTAGATTAATTTAGACCAAAAAAACATATAGCAAAAGCATAAAAATCCGAACTTTAAAAATCTGGAAATTTTCTGTTTAATTTTGCACGAGCGCCTAGGATCGCCTAGCCCTGTAGAGGTCGGCGCTCTATGTAAAATTTGCAGATTTTGGGGATTTTGTAATTTGAATAAATATCCAACAATTTTTTTGATTAGTTAAGCATGTTAGCATCCTTATAGGGACCTAATTAAGGTATAAAAATTATAAAATCAAATTGGAAATATTAACCAATAAATTGAAGGTTTCAATGAAAGGTTTGTCTATAAAAGGGTCAAAGGGTATGGATATTGCTAGAAATAATACTACTGGTACTTATAGTTTATAAACATCTTCTAAACTTCATTCTATGTCTGTAGGACATGCTGGAGAATAAAAATACAGAAAAGTTAAATAGAAACTACTTTAGGTGTTAAGATAGGAAATTGGATTCTAATAAAGGAATTAATAAGGAAAACTCTAACTAGGATTTGATTTCCTTTATTTTGAGCTTTAATCAAAATATTGATTTATGGAATTGGAGAAACATTGATTTCTATCAAATTTATGATACATGAGCTTTACTTTGAATATATTTGAGAAATTGCATATGAAATTTTGGAAAAAGGCTTCATTTGGATTATTAAGGATTGAATCATGGTTTTCACTTAGAATTGAATATTCTGGTATGGATTGGTATGTGGTATGAAGTTATTAGCTTTTCTTTTACGGTTGAGTGGTACGGCTTCTATGGTAGAGTTTGATACTAACTTTTACGGCAGAGATGGGTAATCCTCTGTGTAGAGATGTGTAATCCTTTACGGGTAAAAGTGTGTATGCCTCCTACATTAGCGTGTCCTCCCGTATGTGGTTTTTATCGTGTTTTGTGTCAGTGGGCTTAGCTGTATATGGATCCATAGTTTTGGCTGGTTAGCTAAGTGGTATTTAGTTTGGGTTGAGTTACTCCTATATGCGAGCGCCCTTCCTTTGCAAGTTAGTTTGCTCTGGGAAGGTCTTATGTCTGGAAGGACACCCTAGTGCGCTGCTGGTGATTCCCTGTACATGTGGATAAGCGACCATCTCCATGTATTGATTCAAGTGATGCATGCTGGTGGTACATGCCAAATCTGTTGAGTTCGTGAGCAATAAGTCGGTGACTACGGCTCTTGTCTATACCTGCACTGCATGGGGCTTGAGTATCATTAAGTAACACTGCCCCTAAGCCGCACGGTGGTATAGCAATTAGTTGAGTGTCATCTCAAATACTTATCATCTTTGTGAGTCTTGCAATGGCACGTGTTTTATCATTTTTGTCGGTTTTACCCCGTTAACATCAAGTTACTGGTATTTATACATGATCATCGGTTTTATCGCTTTATTTGGAATTACCATGGATAACTTGGATTTCTCGTCTTATCGTTGATTAATCGAATACCTCATGACTATTTGCTTACATTAGACTGTTTCTTATTGCATGCACCTGCTACTTGCTGAGATGTAAATCTCACTTTGTTTTCCCCTATTTTTCAGGTTGCTTGGAGAGATCGCGAAGATGGGGTTTTAATTTGATGGGTAGAATTGTAGTTAGTATTATTGGCACATATTGATTAAATAAACTTTATTGTAAAACTGAATTGATATTATAGAATAAAGAATTGTGTTATTGGCCACCATAACTCTGATGTAATTAATTAGTAAAGTTTAAAATTATTGTGAATCTTGGTCTGTATCTGGCCCTAGCTTCGTGGTAACACCTCGAGTTTGGTTGTTGAACCGGACTTGGGTTGTTACAGTAGCGAATCGGGTTCGGGTTGGGTGCCGGTTTGCACTGACCCGGGTTCAGGGCGTTACATGAACCTTCCAAGATCTTGATTTCGTGCTCTTGTCGCTCAGATCAGAAGGAGGAGAAGAAGAGAAGATTTTCGTGTGGATTAAGGTAAGGGAATGGGTTTAGAAATTTCGTTTTTGTGTTCTCTGTGTGTAGTTTAAATCTGAGAAGTGTTTGATTTGATCTAGACAAGAAAAGGGGATTGCTGAGTTCATTTAGATCTTCTTGGGGGTGATTTACAGTGCTATTAGAGAAGGATTTAATCTGAAAAAGAGGTAAGTAGTCCCTTTAAAGTTTGCACAAAACAGATTTCGTGTTTATTTGATATTCATGTTTATTGGGTGATTTGAGGAGTTGTTTGCATGATTTATGATGTTTTAATTGTTGGGAATTTTCTAACATGTTTATAAAGTATTTTAGAATGATTTAAAATAGATTTGATGCATTGGTTGATGAGTTTTCGAATTGTTTCTATTTACGCAACTTTTTGGAAATTTCATTCGCGACAGGCCGCCCAAACAGTCGCTTGAGCGCCCCTGTCTGTTTGTTCAAACCTGAGAGTAATTAATACTCAGAAGCATTGTCGCCCGAACAATCGCTCGAACGAGCTATCGAGCGACCAACCTCTAAAACTACCTGTTAGCTTAGACGCTCGAGCACCCCATTGGTCGCTCGAGCGCCCTTCTATCAAAATTTTGAAATTTGCCAAATGGCCTAGTTTTTTACTACAGAATTGTTTTATTCATTTTTAACCTATGTACCATCAAGTTTAGGGTATTTAGAGATAGTTTGCACTGGCGGATGTTTAAAATTCATTTTTATAATAAATTTGGGTAGATTTTATCAAAGAGGCTTTTCAACTTAATACCTTTGTTCCAAACAATTCTATTCTTAACCAAACTTGATTTTAAGAGTTCTTGTACCAGTATTTGGTCTATATGGACATGTTTTGGGTCCCGAATGATTTTACATACACCCGGATTATTTTGCCTATTGAAACTATGATTTTGAGATATGTATTTGTCTCTACTTATGTGGGTTTTTGGGTCACAGATGTGGCAAGGCTATTGCCTAGCATGTTTATTCCGCTATTGCGGTTGGCTTATTTTATCCTCAGTCCGTGTACTCGGCGGAATACTTCCTCAATTCGTGTACTCGGTGGGAAGCTGGTTATTTGTTCATATCCTTAGTCCGTGTACTCGACAGGATACTTCCTCAATCGTGTACTCGGTGGGAAGCTGGTTATTTGTTTATATCCTCAGTCCGTGTACTGGGCGGGATACTTCCTCAATCCGTGTATTTGGTGGGAAGCTGGTTATTTGTTTATCCTCTGTCTGTGTACTCGGCAGGATACTTCCTCAATCCGTGTACTCGGTGGGAAGCTGGTTATTTGTTTATATCCTCTGTCCGTGTACCCGATGGGAAGCTAGTTATTTGTTTATCCTCTGTCCGTATACTTGGCGGGATACTTCCTCAATCCGTGTACTCGGTGGGAAGCTGGTTGTTTGTATTTATCTTCAGTCCGTGTACTCGGTGGGATACTTCCTCAATCCGTGTACTCGGTGGGAAGAATGTTATTTGGTGGCTGTTACCTTTTATCCTCAGTCCGTGTACTCGACGGGATACTTTACTGTGGTTGTATTTTTATTCCACCATGCTTGGATTTATATTTCATTGTATTTGAATTTTTGTGATTAGTTGGATTAAGCGTTGCATATATTCTAATATGTTACTAACAATTTGCATGACTATTTACTGAGATGTTGTTTCTCACATTATCGTTTTATCGGTTTTGTTTTCAAATATTCCTGGTGAGGACGATGCAGGGTTCGACACTCCTGGGGATTATACTGAGTACCAGGAAGAAGATTACTTTATTCCTGTGTAGGTTTAGGGATTTATATTATTAAATTTGACTTGGTATTGGAAGAATTGTTTTAGATCACTTTTATTTAGATGACATTGGTGATGTACATTTTATTTTAGTTAACCCTTTCCAAACTTAGTTGAGGAATTGGTATTGGATGTTTCATTTTTGGTATCCCTCGCTTCTTGAAAAAAAAATATCTGTTATTTCCGCACTCTGGTTATATTAATTGAAATTGTTTAAGTCTGGATTAGTTGTTTTGGGCCATTATCCTAACGTTCTAGGTTCGGGTTTTGTGAGACATGGGAAAAATCACCGGAGTGATCATCCCTCCGTCAACACACGGGCTCAACGCAAAAATGGGAGAGTCGCCACCATTCATGATTTTGGGGTGAGAATGGACACCAAAGAGTTCAAAAGTAGGCAAAAATAGCCAAAAGAAACATTCTAGGATAAAAATAACCCTACTTGAAAATCAAATCCAGAGATGGGTAAGGGGATTAGATTATGAACGGGGGAAGGTGTTAGGCACCCCCATTCATCCACGCAAAGTGGTTGCCAAGTGTATGTTCATGCTAAAAAGAAAATAAGAAGCTTGCTAAAAATCATGAAAAAGCCTTAAAAAAGGAACAAGTGTATGATATATTCACATGAAGATCCAAATGGATTTAGATCTTCTCTTATGTCAATATCACTTCTGGAATATCTCAAAAAATGGAAATCAAAGCACAAGTTGCTCAAAAAACAAAGTTGAATCAAATCCGGAAAATTCAGTAAACAGTATGCCACTTGCCTTGAAATCATTCAAATATCATTTTAAATTGAACCAAACCAAATCCATTTGAAAGATTAGGGTAAATGAGAGTCTCATGCAAAATTTCACTTCATTCTGATAAAAAACCTAGGAGTTATGCTCCTTTGAAGTTGCTGCTGGGGATTTTTAAAAGTGGTAAGTGGGCAACTTTGGAAAATTGTCTAGAAAACTCCACTACATAAAAGTCCACGAAATTTGGTGTGATTGAAGGTTGTATGGCCATATTTCCATAGAAACTAGCCTCAAACAAAAATCCCTTCGGATGTGCCTTGGGTGGTCACCCGAACAGGCCCCGAAGATCACAGATTTACCCAGAAAAGTACAAATGAACAGTTCTGAGTAAATCGGCTACCAATAATTCAAATGGAATCCAAAAATTATGAAACTAACTGGATTTGAAAATAGACTCATAAAGAAGTACTCAGAAATAAAAATCACTCGAATCGGACTTAAAACGAACACATGGCGGTCCGTCGAAGTGACAAGTTCTGTACTTGAACCTGAACTGTCCACTTAACTTCGACAGAGCGGTGTCAAATATCCGTTTGATGGAAATTCATGAAATTTGGTGGACATAAACTAGACAGCCTCACATTTCCCATGGTTCTAGAATCGCTTCAAAATTCATCCAGACGATGAAGTTATGAGCGTCCGAAGTCAGGGTACAGGTGCTGTCCAGTTAGGCCATTTTTGAAGAAAATCCAATCCGAAAATTTATAAAGTGTGTGAGATTCGTGTGAGATGAATCCAAAACCTTCGAAAAACATTTAAAAATACTCCAGAATTTGATTGAGGCCATTTATTGGAGATTTATCACAATGAATGTAATAAATCCCCAAATGTGAGCCTATTCACCAAAAAGTGTAATATGTATGCAAGAGTGAAAAACCAGACAACATATCATGCATATAGATTCAACAAGATAGGTTCTAGCATAGCCTAGGGTTCCGTTCCATTATCGTTTCCCTCTGTTCTCTCTCCCTGTTAAACACGGTTCTTCAAGATAATCAAGGGTACTTTGAATATGGAATGGTTTACAATCAATCAAAAAGGCCTTATGCTACATGGGTTCTAGCACTAGGGTCAATCCCCAGTCTCGTTTCTCCTAGATCCCGCCTCCACGTTTTACAGCTAGGGGGAGTCTCGAGATACTTTGAGCCGGGGAAGGGTTTTCACACACAAAGAAGGCTTTACACTACAGAAAGGTAGAAGAAGAGATCTAGATCTAGGAATGTAAAGACAGAAAATAAAAAGAAAAGTTGAGGCTTCCCTGAGTTCTGGAGGCGATTCCGCAGCGGTTTTCTTCTTCTCCTGGAGTTCTTCTTTGCGAGAATTCAAAACAAGAGTTGAGTCCCTTTTGCTCAAGGAGGAGTCTCCTATTTATAGGCAAAGGCTAAGGTCATTGGTAGACACAACTTAATGTCTAGAACCCCCCAACCTTAACCCTAAGGTTATTTCCGAGATTTCCCCTCATTTAATGAGGGACATGATGGTAACAAGTGATTTCTCTCGGAAAACCCTAATTTTGAGCAAACTTAACGTATCCGGTATATCAGACCGGATAAAAAAGGGCCTTAAGGTATCCGGTACATGGTACCGGATACACTAAGGCTCACATGTATCCGGTATGAGTATCCGGATACAGGATGGAGTACTTGTATCCGGCCTGAGTATCCGGATACAGGTAAAAGTTTATTTTCTTCAATTTCTGTGCTGGCTTTCAAGGAGATAATGATTTTTGATGATTGTTTGTGCAATTTGGGGTGTCTACAGGTTTATATTTTTAAATAAACCTGGATCCAGGGTGTTACAAGATGGTATCAGAGAAAATAGGATCCTAACCCTAGGTAGTAAGCCTTTGGTGTTGATTCGGGGATGTGTGTTGCGCTAGATAGCACCCTTAAATAGGTAATCTAGGTTGAGAGAGTTTTTTCTAAGAATTGGCTGCAGTTATTACTACTACATGTATGCTTCTTCTTCCTCTATTTTATAATTAGTTGTTAAGATATGGTTTGCTAATTGTGATGTAGAGCTTTCTTGTTAATATTGCATAATTAGAGTAAAGTTATTAAATCTTGATTGAGAAGGAAACTGAGAAATTGGAGAAACAGTGATTCTAAGATAAATGGCAAGATGAATGTTGAGGTTGGTAATATGATTTTGATTGTTTATCTAAAGTGGGTAATTGGAGATGATTGATTAAACACGCATGCTATTGTGTGCTTAATTAGATGATGAGCCAGATGTGTATAGCCATACTTTGGTAGTCTACGGCATCGGCCAATGCTGAACACATACTTGAGTATTAAGCTTTATACAAATGGGGTATGTAATGTAATACTTATATATATTTATACAAATGGGGTATGTAATGTAATACTTATATATATATATATATATATATATATATATATATATATTTGTGGTATATTTGTTTAATTTGAGCCAGAAAAGAATCTGCATGATTTCTCCCCATCCTTCATATAGGTGCACATATATTGAGAGGATTGGTGGTAGTAAGCCATGAGTCCTTTCCTGAGTTATTTTTGTACTTTATTAGTGAGTATGGATACCAAGAATGAGATATAATAAGTGATTAAATTTATTAAAGATGAATTGGAGATTTGGATATTAATGAATGCGTAATGGAAGCGTAGTGGACTTAGAAGATAAAGGATGAGAGATTTGTTCGTTTTGATTAATTTTGTCTTCCATGCAGTTGATCATCATGGATGCAATGGCAAGGGATAGAGGTAGACCACGCAATGATCCTAGAGAGGTGCCACAGGTTACTCCACAGGCTGAGACCCAAATAGACCCACCCGAGGAGGGAGCAGTTGAGTAGCCTATACCTATACCTCCGCCTGTAGCATCTTTAGTACCATAGGATGATGTTTGGAGAACCATAGGGGTAGTGACTAAGTTGGTTGGGGAGATTTATTCAAAAGGAAGAAGAGAGGATGATAGAGACCATGATGAGGATCAAGCTGCACGAGACTTAAAGCGGTTCCGTAAGATGGGACCCCCAACTTTTGGAGATTTACCGGATCCTATGGAGGCTGAGCGATGGATTTTGAGGATTGAATGGATATTTGAGGGCATGGATTGTCCTCAGGATCGGAAAGTACGACTAGCCACCTTTATGTTTGAGGGAGAGGCAGTTCATTGGTGGCAGTCTATGAAAAGGAAGACTGATCTAGGAGTGCAGATGACCTGGGAGAGGTTTAGAGAGCTCTTTTATGAGCGATATTTTATTGCCGATTTTCGCCTACAAAAGGTGAGAGAGTTTATGCACATCTCCCAAGGAGAGCAGAGAATCCTACAATATGAGGCTTGTTTTGACGAGTTGTCCCGATTTGCGCCTCACATGGTGGTAGATAATGAGGAAAGGATTCAACACTTTGAACAAGGGCTGAGGCCAGAAATCAGGGAAAGGGTGTTTGTTGTGGAGTGCACTCAATACTCCGAGCTGATACGTAGGGCCAAAAGAGCGGAAAGGCTGATTAAGGAGAGTCGACCAAAGCAGAGTAGATTTGGGGTCTCCTCGCAGCAGTGTCCGGAACCGAATAATATATCCAATAGAAATAAAAGGCATAAAAATTCTAATGGAAACCAAAATGATGAGGCCGGATAGTAGCTGTGTTCATTGTAGAAGATTTCATGTTCCAAAGGTGCCATGTGTTGCACCTAAGGGGACTTGTTTCGGTTGTGGGGAACTTGACCGTCATATTAAAAAGTGTCCACATCCATCCCACTATCAGGCACTCATGCATCCTCTAAGAAATTACAGTGGCCCACAAGCAATGGATTCCTATCAATCCCACAAACATGAGGCCCTGATTAGGCAAGGCCACAGGGGAAAGACATGAATATTGAAATGAATGTAAATGAAGGAAAAAGGACAACAGGCAGTACTACCTAATCCAAGAAGATTGAATGCTTTGGTGATAGAAAGAGAGTAGTTTGATCCAGAAATTCCCCAAGGTGTGTTTTTCTCTAGTTTTCTCTTTTATCATAGTGTTACTATTTATGAACTTTATAGTAATCATGACACATAGATTTAAAAAATTCATTTGGCTTTATAATATTTAGGTGATCCCATGTTAAGTTGCTAACTTGTGGTTTGTTTGACTCTGATTTGGGGTTTGGAATGTTGGGAAAATATAGGTTTAATCTTGTTTGTATATTTTTTTTTAGAAACTTGGAAAAGTGTTGATTTTAGAGATTCAATTAAATAGAAAATTCTAGATCAACCTATAATTAAAGGAAGTAGTTTAGGTTGGGTTACAGAAGTGGTTATATGCGATTTAAAACCTTGGAGATATGTAAAGTCTTGGAAATTAAGAAAAACCCAGAAAACAAAAGAACTGGCCGAGCGCTTAAGTCACCGCTCGAGCGACCACTGTCAGAATTTCCAGAATTTTGAGATTTGAGCCCAAATCAATTTTTAATTATTTTCTGGAAATTTTAAATTTGCAACACCTGTAATTAGGTTATTTTGAGATGTAGGAAGTGGTGGAATTAGATTTGGATTAATTGATAGAAATTTGGAATGATGAATGTAAATTTTATGGAGATGTTTTGAGGAAATAGAGGACCAAACTTACTTAGATCTTATTTTGAACAACATGACCTATTCTTAAACTTCAACACGTACCCAAGAAACCCTTTTGGATGTATTAAATAACAGAATTAATAAGTGTTGACACCCTAGGTTCTAAAAGAGGAAAATTTTGGGATCTACTAGCACCCAGTCTTAATACTTGATAGATGTGAGTAGGTCTTTAATACGAAGGAGATTCAACTTGATAGAGTGTTATGGTCGAATCATATTGTAGAAAAACCAGATGGGAGTTAAAATCTTAAATGAAAGAGAAGTACCAATATTTGCTCAAGGAATCGCCAAGCAAATTTCAAGGAAGAAATTTTTTGTTAGGAGGAAATATGTAAAACCCCAGAATTTGAGGAAATTAAATAAAATAATTGGAGGAACCGGCTAGCTTATCAAAGGTTACAAAAGTTGGTCTTCTGCCATTACAACATGAGGCTGAGGACGAGGTAGTTAGAGATAGAGCAGCGCACCACCGCTACGACTGTGAAGGATCCTTTGGATGCATTATTTAGTAATGGAGTCGATGAGGAGGATCCATTCGCAGAGTGGGTTAGATGTGATGAGATGGATGAGCCTAATGGTAATCCTAGCCCAGTCATTGCACGCACTGCAGCAGAGATGGGCATCGATGTGGATGCAGCTATGGAGGAGGGGGGGAAGTCAGCGGAGACTCACTAGATAGATACGTTAGAGTTGTTCCTTCCTCCGCTACTGCGACGACATCAACCCCAGTCCCAACCCATAGACATGTTGAGTCATCATCATCAGATGAGGAGGATGAGTCCGGATCATAAGATGATGATGATGGAGATGGTGGTACTAGTGGTACTCATGGTGGTGTTGGCACCAGTGGCCTGGGGTTAAGCCCTTTTACTGGAGAGGTGGCTTTCCATCATGCCACACAGAATACTGACCATGGGCTTAGAGGTTATGATGTGAGTGAGGCATATTCCTTTCAGAGGAGGAAAGGCAAGGAGAGACAGCATATAGGGATGCACGATGACTCGTCCTCCATAGCACAGAGTTTCGGATCTTTAGATGTTGGAGGATCATCGAATTCTTATGGAGAGCAGTATCCACCACAGCTGAGCCAGGGACACTATCCATTCTACTATCCTCAGTAGCTTGGGCCAGCAGATTCATCAGATAGTAGTAGTTACGGTACATCATACGGATATCCTGAAGCATACATGCAGACATCTGATCCATTTGGGATCTTTCCAGTGAACACATATCCATACGATTATTATGCTATGTCTGTACCTATTGCTACTGGAGCTGTAACAGTAGCCCTTCCATACAAGCATCCTGGTTATCCTATGCCGTCTCCTCCATCACCACCATAGCCAAAGTCAGATTGCTGCTACTATTATGATGATTTCCCTCCTTTTAGTATCATGGCTCACATGACATAGGAGGAGTATGAGCAGCATGTCCGTTCATATCAGAAAGAGTACAGATGTCAGATGGGATGGAAGCATTACTGTCACTTTATTGGCAAAAGAGCAGGGTTTAAGCCGCGTCATTCATTTCATTACTAATGTGACGATATGATTGTATGTTTTTTACTCTATATATTGTTGTTTCAGTTTAATATAAAATTTGGATCCTATTTGTCATTTTTGATTTAAACACAAAACACAGCATCACCCCGATGGGCCCGATCATTACATTTACATGTTACATTGTGTTTGCATGAGTTTTTGAAGTATATAACTGCTACTTGTAGACTTGTAGTAATTTAAGTATAATTGTACATGCAAATGCAATTATTTCACATATTATTGTTGCAAATCTTTCATTTTCGACCAAAAGATAGGGAAAAAAATTTTTGGAGAAATTTCGGCTTCTGAATTGGCGACATTTCGGCGGCACAGTAAACCTTGTATATAACTAAGATACCCCTTTTGTATAACTAAAGTACCCCCTTTGTATAACTAAAATAACCCCCTTATATAACTAAGGTACACCCCTTATACAACTAAGGTACCCCCTTGTGTTAACTAAAGTACACCCCCCAAGCATGCCCAAAGTATAACCCCTTGAATAGCTAAGATAAACCCCTTGAAACACCAAGATACCCCTCAAATAACACTAAGGCACCCCCCCCCCCAATTTAACACTAAGATACCCCCTAGTATGCCTTAGGTACACCCTAAGGATTTAGTGGAATAAAGGCTTTGTTGAAGGGCAAATTTGAAAGACCAAAAGTTGGGCATATAAAAGGATGCCCTAACTAAAATATTAAGTGTTTTGAACCCCCATTCTCTTGTATTTAATGTATAGAACAAGGAGAAGAATGGGGATTTGTTTGAAAGCTTGAAGAAGAAGGAGAAGAAAATGGGAGATTGAAGAGAAGTAAGCTTCTCCATTAAACAAGTAAGTAGCAAACCCTTCAAACCAAAATGTATTGTAAAAATTCGTATTTTCTCTCTAGGGTTTGATTTATTTGAGGAAATGATCTTGCATGTTGGTCTTTGCTTCTAAAATTCATAGGGTTTTGGTTGTATAACGATTTTGTTTCATTTTCTATTGATTTGCTATGGATTTCCAACTTACGTTGATCATATTTCAGATTAGGGTTTGAGTTTGGTATTTTGAATGAAGTTTCAAGTGTTGGATTTGTGTTCATGTGGATTTGGAGTGAATATCTGTTTTGGAAGGTGTTTTTAAGTATGTTGGGATGTTTCATGATCATCCCATTTAGTGTTAAAAAGATTAAAAATGGTTTGTATGAGTTTGGTGTTGAAAAATAGCCAAAAATATTTCAAAACCTGAGGTGGCGATTAATCCTGAGCCAAAACCCCCAAAAATCAGTTTCTGTTAGCACAGGATTAGTCTCGGAGATTAATCTCAAGGATAATCGCAAATCAGGATTAGTTTAGCAACTAATCGCGGACCTAATCACCCCTGGTCAATTAATCGTGAAAGCTAATCATGAGCCCTGTTTTGACATATCATTCACCCTTTTCTTCCGCTACAGTTTCCTAAACAACCTAAACCTCCTACACAACACCCTTATTACATGAAAGACATTTAAGTAAATGTCATGTGTATTTTATGTTTCCATTTACTTAAGTCTTTACATGTAAATAAGGTTTTACCCCCCATTTGGAACCATTAAAAATACTCCCAAGACCTAATTCCTTACCAATAGAAAGTCAATTTTCCAGTTTTGCACGATTTTCATCAAAAACCACTTTTTGAGTTTGATACCCAAATGAGTGATTCATAAGCACATATAATTTCAAAAAAATTGTCTACCCTTCATTAGACCACAACAAGAATTTGAGCCTAAAACTCCTTGTAAACATAGTTTTCAATTTCAGCGGGACCGCCGAAAAATCAATTTTTTTGAAGTGTCGATGCGTTTCGACACAAAAAATCGGCTTTTTAAAATCAACCAATTTTTTCGGTGTGCCGACAAAAAATGGGCGGCATGCCGAAACGAGCAAAAAATTGATTTTTTTTTTAAATTTTCATCAGTGATTTTTTGTTTTCCAATGAGCGACACACCCATCGGCACCGAAATTGCAAACCTTGCTTGTAGATTTGTCTAGAAAAATCATATACCCAAAAAGTCAACGTTTTAAACCAGAATTAGAATATTTTCCAAGGTCGAAAACCTTTTGTTTCGGAATCCTTTGATTTTTGGTATGGTGACTTTATATGGAATACTAAGACTATCCCACTCATCAAATATATATTTTGAGGATTTTATAACATTCTTTTTGATTGATTTAGATTTATGTAAACGAGGTTGAAAAACTCTTATGTGATTTGACAAGGCTTTTGGCCTATCGTTTTATTGGCGGTCGATAGGAAATGCCTCTAGGCCTCGGTTGATTTGGTAGTGGATGGGGAATTCCACTTGATATGTGTTATGGTTTGGCAGTGGATGGGGAATTCTACTTGGCCCTGGTTTAAGCACTAGTTTTACTCATGGATTTGAATGGTTTGATTTTGAATTGTGAGTTATCTAATTGGACGTTGTTCTTAGTGTGGATCCACAGTGAGTCTAGTCAATGTGTTGCTGTTGGCTTGTTAGCATTAATGTCCTTGTCCATATAGCTTTCCATTGTGGGGTATCAGTGAGGCCCTCTTGGGGCATAGAGGTGTTGCGGCAACCACCCGCTGTGGGGTATCGGCAGGAGTTCTTGTGATTCATATGGTTTGGTTCGGCAGTGGATGAAGTATTCCACTTGGCCTTGATTATTGGTTTGGTTGTCACTTGCCTGCCCATACGTGGGTGCTCTGCTTGTTGAGATGTCCCTAGCTAGGCTTCTCTCTGTAAGTCGTGTAGGTGGCAAATGGACAATGATCATTAATCTAATTTAGAGACACGCTAACCCACGAGTCCTAACAAGACATGCTTGCAGTATTTATTTGCTTTTATGGAACTGATTTCATGTGTTATCCGACTGAGATACTTTGACTTGAGATTTACACTTTATATTTGTGAATATTATCATGATGTTATAAAACTGCATAAACGGTTTCTATATATGCATGTTTGCTGCTTATTGGGACTCTTGTCTCGCGCGTGTTTTGTTTTACCGGATTTTTTTTTCAGATCCTCTTGGTGAGCCATGTACTGGGGCAGAGGTTGAGGTCGAGCTTGAGAGCAGGCCAGAGGATTACTACCACCCATAGTAGGATTCCCTTTGTGATATTGTATTAAATTTTAGGGAATTGTAAATGGGATGTAAATATTCTTTTGGGACTTATACTCTTGGGAGATATTTTGTGTATATGTCTATATATTTTGGGAGAGAACTTATGAGCATTTAGTTGCCTTTTTGTATACACAGATATCATCTTTTTGAGGTTATTATTTTGATGGCATTTTGTTAGATGGAAAATTTGTATTCCATGCTTCTTTTGTTATGCACTCTGATAATTACTTTGTAATTGCCCAGGTTGATTATATTAATAAGGTTCTTTTGGGCCCATAAGTAGGGCTCGGGGACGGGTTGGTGCCGGGATAGGCAGACCCGGTTCCGGGTGTAATACATGGAAAATCACCTAAATGACTTCCTAATCATCACACGGGGTTAATAAAATGAAGGAGTCGCCACCATTCAATTTTAGGTGTGAATGGACACCAAAGTGATCAAATAAAATCAAAAAGGCAAAATTAGAGTTAAAAGTAAATCTGTTTTAAGATTAAATCCAGAGATGGGTGTGCGCATGGTCGCACGGGTGGGCGTGCCTCCTAAAGGGTAATTCGGGAAGGTTGGAGTCACCACTGCCTGATGGGGTGCAAGCAGACACTTGGGTGCCTAGGTTTATCTAGTAGGCTAGTCTGCGGCTTGAGATTTTAAGCAAGGTCTCGGTTACAGTCCGGGGAGGTCCGTGGACACCCCGATCCGCCCCGTCGGATGACGGGTCCCATAGGCTTCCTGGTTTGAGTCAACTCATTTTGGTTCTCACCCGATTCCTAAAAGCATGCACATCTGATTAAGTCTGGTGGGACCACCTGAGTGGTGTGGGTCCCTTTAATTGATTTTATCTTGGTTAATTAAGGTGAACTCGGTCTGATTGGGTGGGCCCCATTGGAAGGCTCACGGTCTCTTTGGTGGGCTCGGTTAAGCCCACATGTCCCCTGGTGGGCCTCCGTCTAAGCCTGGGAGGCCCTTTGGGCTTTGGTTAAGTGTATTGATTTTACTTGAGGGTTCAGATTGACAAATTAAATTACATTTTATTCCTGGTGGGCTGGATTGGTTTGTGGGCCCATTGGGTGGGCCACATAAGGGTTGCCAAGTGTTTTAGCTTATCTTTGATTTAATTCTCAAAATTGGGATGGACACTGGGCTTGGGGCCTGTAGTCCAGATTTGGGCTTGAAAGCCCAAGTTTCTTGAAGCTAGGGTTTGAACCCTTGCTTGCTTGGTTAGGGGGCTTGGCGGGCCCGATAGGCCCTGGCCCGTGGTCTCGGCCAAACCACGACCTAAACTAAGCCTTCATGCCATGAATTGGGCTTTTAGTGGGCCTCAAGCGGTGCGGCCCACTCAATTAGCTCATTTCTCTTGTTTACATTTAAGTGGATTTGTCAGGCTTGGTGGGCCCCGTTGGAAGGCCCACTGGAAGTCAAATTGAACCAAGTTGGTCCATGGCCCATCTTGGGTTTCTGGTTGACCCGGGAACCCTTCTGGTTCGGTCAAACAAAGAACAAAAATTGCACAATATCATACAATATGGAAACTAGCATTTTAACAGTGTATCTGACCTTAGTTGTCGGCTACAAGCAAAGCTACTTGTATCCGACCATGTCTGTCGGATACAAAGGGTACTCTGCTGATCCGACCTGAGTTGTCGGATCAGCTCAAAAGGTGGTATTTTCGGATTTTTGCTATGGGCTTGGGTTGCTGGGCTTCATGTGATGTTCCAGCCAGGTGACAGGGACCTAAGTGTCCCTACCTTGGTTCTTCATACCCCGCACATCAATAAACAAGCAAGACAAATATGAATAAATCAGCAAACCCTAATAATCATGCTTTTAAACTAAGACAAATACGTATGCCTCATTACAAGCTATGTGCATGAAAAGTGAAGTGTGTGTGTGTGAGCATACTCAAAGGGAAAACATGCATGCTACTTACAAGCAAATAGATGGCATTACCATGAGGATCTTAGGAAACATACATACCCAACAAAAATACACATACAATCTAAAACAACCGAACAAACCTATCCCCACCTTCACCCCCAAAACAACATACGATCACATAGGTAAGGCTGTTTAAAGAAGGGAATGAGAGGGGGGTTTAAGTAGGGTACAAAAGACACATTCAAAGAGGGAACAATCCTCCCTCTTGAATGAACAATCCATGGCAAAATAATGACTTAAAGACCATTAGAAACATGCATTAATGGAAACTCATCCTCCCTTGGAGCCGTTCATGCAATCTCCCTTTACCATGGGAGTTTCCCATGCTCAATATAAAGATGGAAAACAAAGAGAAAAAGCACTAATCATGCTTGAAATAAAGATAATGCCAAATTGAAGAAGAAGAACATACCACATGCTCATAAAGAGCTCATTTTTATATATGTGCAATAGATGGTAATGAGGAACATTACCTTAGGTTCTAAACCCTTGTATGGAGTGTGAGGACCCCCTTTGAAACACAAACAAGAGCTGGAGCAACTCCTTGCCAAGCACAACCAGCAAGCTCTCTTCCTTCTTCAAGTTTCCAGGTGATGGAGATGGAGGAGGGAAGGAGAGTGAAGGTTTAGAATGGTGTTTGAATGGCTTTGGAGACCATGGAGGAAGGAGGAAGGAGGGTTTTTTCTCTTGAGAAGAAGGGTGAGAGCTTGAGAGAGATGGGAGAGATCTTGGAGAAGAAAAATGGGTGAGCCAAAAAATGAGCTTCCTTTTCTACATATGGCTCCATGGGGGGTGTTATAGTGGGGTGTATGTGATGGGTAAATGCATATGATGCATGCATGGGGAAAAGGTGTTTGGAGGAAAGAGAGAGAGAGAGAGAGAGAGAGAGAGAGAGAGAGAGAGAGAGAGAAGGATGCATGAGGTGGTGCATGCATGATGCATGCATGGGTGATCATGGGGAAGAGAGAGAAAGGTGTATGCATGATGCATGCATGGATACTCATGAAGGGAAGAGAGAGAGAGAGGTGTTTGCATGCATGATATATGGGATGCACATGGGGAACAAGAATTTATGAAGGAGAGAGAGAGATGGGGAAAAGATGTGGTGGGGAATTAGGCATGTGGAGGATGAGTTATGGAGGAGAGAGAGGGAGAGAAAGATGTGGTGGGGAATTAAGCATGTGGGGGTGATTTTCTTGGTAATTGCAGATTAGTCCCTGAGCTATTTTAACATCAATTTGATATTCACAGATTCGTCCCCAAATAATTGCAGATATGCCATCAGATATTTTTGAACGTCCTGATTATTACGGATTTGCCCCTAGACACCTTTTTCTGCTGTTTTCACTGCTGTTTTTGCCACGTGGGCAGTTTTTAGGGTTTCTTGTTTTGCTCGTAACTTATTATCCGGGACTCCGATTTGAGCAAACTCAGTTGCATTGGAATCGTGCCAGGATGACCTGTCCACTGGGACAAGTTTGGGCAGCTGTTCTGGGGTTTAACAGAAAGTCAATTTCTGCTCCCCCTCAAGTTTGACCGGCTCATATCTTCTTCATCCGGACCTCGATCTGAGCAAACTCAGTTGCGTTAGGATCGTGTCAGAATTTCCTAATCATAGGGAAGAAGTATGGTGGCAGATTTGAACATGATCAAAAGGTCAACTTTTGCCCCCTTAGGATTTGACTTTTCAGCTAGGGTTTTCATTTTAGCATATTTTGGTTTGATCAAAATTTGGGTACTTACAGCTGCCCCCCTTTGTCGGTAGAGCTGTAAGTTTGGCCCGGACCGCCCGAAGCCCGCCCAACCCAACCCGAATAATAGCCCGATTTAAGAAATAAGTTTGGGTTTGGGTTTGGGTTTGGGTCGGGCTTAATCTTGAGCCCGAAGTTGAGTTCGGGCTGGGCTCGGGCTCACAAGGTACAGCCCGAAAAAACCCGAATAACCCGAAATATATATACCACTAAAACCCCCTCCTGCAAACCTCCATACGATTGTCTCCTGCAAACCTAAAAGTTTCTTGTCTTCTCCCATATCTCTACCATGGAAGTTGGAATTGCTTGCTCCTCTCACTGACTCACTGTCCTTCTCTTCTATTATCAATACCTCACATCTCAAAGACAACCTAGCTAAAGGAGCCCGATCAACAGGAGCTAGCAATATAGTTGCCGTCGGCGTTGCTATCAATACAGAGGGATACAGTTCCGGCAGTAGGGGATTTGCGATACAGTTCCATCACTCACAAGTCACAAAGGATTTGCGATTGCTATTTTTGTGTAATCGGGCATCTAATCTTTCCCCATTTGTTCACTGCTTTCAGGTACTGTTTAATTCCTCTCTTTTCTAGTACTCGATCTAGATGAGATCCATTAATGTGTGCTTGGGAGGGTTTGTTTCTCTTCCTCGGCTATGCACCATTTAATCTAAAACTATATACCTACCTTTGACTACAAAGTTAGTTCAGATATTTCAATCCCCAGTCTTCTACTGCTGGATGCAAAATTTCATTAAAATTTGATTTCCGATAAGGTAGCAAAATAGAAAATCTTGTTACTTTAGTAGTATTTTATTTTATGTTATTTTTAACATCAATATATATCCCCTAAAATCTTGATTTATTGTTCTTGTTTGGTCATATGCAAATGAGTTATGTGTTTCTTACGTAATTTCATGGTTCTAATATTTGAAACGTAGATTCTAACTCAGAAAAAAAAACACGTAGATTCTAAAGTAATTGGAAGAGATAGGAAACATGAATATTAAGTCTATTTAAAATTACAAAAGTTGATTGATTTTGTAAAAGGTATTATTTTTAGATTAAGGTTTGAATACTTAAACAATGTGAAAATGTAATGAAACTAATTCTGGAATTTCAAAGGTATTCTTTTAAACTTGTGAAACTTCATTGTAGCCATGCTCTTTGCAGTTACAAAGACTTAACTATAGCCATGCTGTTTGATACTGAAGATCTGTGTTCATTAGAGGATGCTGTAACTGTAAGGCTTTGCTTTCAAATGCATTGGTTTGGGCTTGTAACCAGGTATGTAATATATTTAAATTTTGCCTCCTTAATACCAAGAAATGAACTTGAAGTTTGAGTTGAATTACCTTGCTTTAATATGTTCTAAAATTTCTGTTTGTTTGAAAGTAGTTATTATGTCTAAATATCCTTGCTTTATTGTGCTACTTAGTTTTATAAGCTTGTTTACCTGATACCACAGGTTAACAACAAGCTCAAAAGTTTGGTGGACTTATAGAGATCATTTTTTAACCTAATACACAAACAAATCAATGTATGCAAATAAACTTTATTATATATATATATTGTAGTCTTATATATGTGAATGTATCATTGTATCAAGTAGAAAAAAAAGTTTGGGCTGGCCCGAACCCAACCCGAACTCAAGAAATAATTTTAGGGTTGGGTTTGGCTCAAAGAGTTTGGGTTAAGGTGGGCCGAGGAGAGTTTGGGT
The DNA here is from genome assembly GCA_947561395.2 of Buxus sempervirens. NCBI lineage: Eukaryota > Viridiplantae > Streptophyta > Magnoliopsida > Buxales > Buxaceae > Buxus > Buxus sempervirens. The sequence continues at coordinate 29,523,881 of OX387193.1, forward strand.
TCACCAATTTTAGTTAGGGTTGAGCCTGAACTCATTGAAACCCAGCCCAGCCCGCCCTACTTACAGCTCTATTTGTCGGAGTCACTTGTTGATGAACTACAAAGGTTGAAATAAACCCAAATTTTGCATTCCTTACATCTTTATGAGAGAGCCTGGGAGTTGATTTTTGGTTTGTGAGATCAAGCACATTAACGCGAGCTTGTTACGCGTGTGATACTTTTCCCATTTCTGGTTCTTAGAAATAAGTGGTGATTAGCACCTTTTCTAGATTCTGGTTCTTGGGAATAAGTGACGTTTTGCACTTTTCCGGTTTTTGAGAAAGAAGTGACACTATACACATCTTTCAGGTTCTGGGGTGCCCGTGCATTGCTTTAATGTCGATGCACTGGTTTTGAGTTTTCTGGATGATTCAGCTTCTTAGATTTCAATGAGGTTGCAATTTTCAGACTTCAGTGAGGGTGCAAACATTTTTAGGTTTTTTTTTTTTACGTGGCTGAAGGTGGGCCAAGGAAAGGAAGGAGAGAGGAAGGAGGAGGTGCTCCTGGCGCTGTCCGGTGCCTCAAGGGAACTCACACACCTGTCCTACTCTACTTACAAAAGTGGGAAATCAAAAATTACATGGAGGGCCACTTTGCCCTTTTGTCTTCGAAACACGCCTTCTCTTTTTTTCTTGAGCTTGCTTAAGCTTTGTTCTGGATGGTTCTCCGCTGGGGATGTGGGGATTCTTTATTTGGGAAAGAACCCGCAGGGGACAGGTGAGCTCTCTGCAACCTCCCTCTTGGTGTGCTTTGGATTACCGCATGGCTTTCCTCCGCTTTGCTTTTCTTTTCTTTTTTTTTTCTTCTTTGATGATGCTTCTTGATATCTGAAAAACAGGGTTTTGACTCTAACAACACCTAGAGGGGGGTGAATAGGTGTAGCACAGCGGAATAAAATTTTTCTATCAATTAAAGACAAGTCCTTAATTAATAGGCATGAACAAATCCTCAAGGTAATTCCAGAAAATCAAATAATTAATCAAAAGCAATTAACAAGCCACCCAAATTGCAAGCAAATAATTAAAGCATGTAAAGTAAGACAAAACAAGCAATTTGGTGACGAAGGGAAAACTCTATGAGAACTCTCACTAGAGAAAAACCCTCCGGGCTATACAGGAGCCACCTAAAAGATCCAATATGAAAAGAAGACTTACAACCTGTAGTTCAGACGACTCAACATCCCTATGCTAGACTCTGCAACTCACAGACTTGAAAGTATCTGAGGAACTCCTCAGATTTGCTCCACAGCAACACTTCAGAACTCTGAAGATCTTCTCACACGATCACCCAAACGAACTCGCCTGGTATCCATAGGAACTCCCACGATCAATCTCCCAAACCCGGAACTCCAAGGTAGAGGAAGGAAGAAGAAAAGAAAGGTTTTATGGCTCAAAAGATGAAAACCTAGAAGAAGGGTTTTCAGAAGAGAAAAGGATATTTAGGGCTTCTAAAACGTGGCTCTCTTAGGTTTATAAGGTCCCTAATCCTATTTAAAGGTTCCCCAAAAAGTTTGAAGTCAATCCGAATTGAAACGAGTAAGTTATGTAATTTTTCGTAACTTTTCGGAAATTTTGCTGTTTGAACGTTCGAACGCTCAGCAAACGTTCAGCAAACGTTGGCCTTTAAAACTTGAACGTTCGAACGGACAGAGAACGTTGGTCGAACGCTAGTCTCGGGTTTGTCTGCAGAACATGAACGTTCGAACGCTCAGCAAACGTTCAGCAAACGTTGCTCTCCAGAAATTGAACGTTCGAACGGACAGAGAACGTTGATCAAACGTTGGGCATAACTTCTTCAATTTGACTCCGATTTTGACGCCGTTTGAACCATGTCTTCTTGGACTCAACCTAAACATTCTAAACACACTTAAACACATTCTTTTTGACATTGAATAAGCCAAACTAAAATATTAAACCTTACAATATCCTCTGACTTTTCTGCCTCGCACGGGCCTGCAAAGTTCTCACAGCATGGTGAGGTATCTGAAATTTACCTTGTAAGCACTTGTGGCTTAGTTGGTTTTATTGTGTGTACGAGTGCACATGACTGAAATGAAATATTTTCTCAAAAGCTTTCGAGAAACTTTGTACAAGTGATTAAAAGGAATAGAAGGACCAGTGACCATGGTGATTTGCCTTGTTAGCTTGAAGTGTTCTGGACGGTGTGTTCAACACGTATTCCCATGAAATTCTTGACTTGTGCCGTCATTGGCTTTCAGAGGTTCTGCAAAGGTTCAGAAGATGAGGAATGTCCTAAGGAATGTTTTTCCCTTCCCCAGTTTTGGTCTCTCTCACCTTTACCCGACATTTGGGGTGGTCTTAGGATTTTGCAATTGAGGATTTTCCCTTTGTCTCTTTCCTTTTGGGGTTAATGCTTGCCCCAGTTTGAGGGTCTTTGGTCGACTTGTATGCATCTTGTCCCATAGATCAGAGAGGTCTTCATATTAGGACGAAACATTGGCTTAGTTTTAAGCCTGAGAAATGATGGGATATAAGGCTCAAATTCTTATCTCTTCATTTTTAGGTTTTACCTTGTGTCTTGCCAAAGCTCATTCTTCTTTTTAGATTCATTCCTCATAGATCTGCATGAATTCGATTGTCACATGCAATCAGAAAGGACTTTCTGATGGGATGAAACGTAGGCTGAGGTTTTTGGTTTATGAAAGAAAGGGAAAATGGCTCAAAGTCTTTTTGTAAATGGGTTGAGTCATGTTCTACCCTTTTCTTAACTGCTTGGGTTTTGCCAATGCCTTTTCACTTTTTTTCATTTTTTTCTTTTCAAGGCCTTTTGTGACCTTCACTTTTTCCTCTAGCATTTTTGCTTTTCATTTTCTTTGCTTTGGGGTCATCTTAGCTTTTTGCTTTGATTAGCATGCCCCTGTTTATTTTCTGCTTTCTTTTCTTTTTGCTTTGTTCTTGCTCATCCATGTCTCTTTTATTTTTTACCAAGCACCCCCATTTGGGGCTCATGACTCAGTGGGTTAGAAGAAAGAAAATTAGGCTCAAATGGTTTGACTAGAGATATGACTTTGAAAACTGGGAAAATAAAGCAAGGATGGTCTTTCATCCTTTTGCAGAAGTTGTGATAACTTTGTCGAAATGTTCATGCAAATTTAATCAGGAATCTATTCATCCGTTTTATATTTCATTTTCAGCTTTGCCCCGGTGTGGGGTGGCTAGACACAACACGAGTATTTGAATGATACGATCAAGCCCAAAGTGTTTTGACTAGCGATTCTCAAAATTCAGAATGCATGAAGGATGGCCTCTCATCCTTTCTTAGAGACATGATGTTAAAGCCGGCCTCGGCCCTTAGCTGGTTTAGGCTCTTTGTCTCTTTTTTCTTCTTCTCTTTTCTTTCAAGGATCATTCTGCCCTGGTGTAAAGATATGTTCGGAAAGAAAATCAAGGCATGGATCAGGAAAGATTGCCTTTGGCTCAGTTAAGGTGCTCATGGGAGCAGTATGTTGCACCCGGCTGAAGACACCTTGAGCAACCCAGCATTTTTCCATGATCATGGTCGTGCCAAAAAATGCGGTCTCAGAATGATGTCATCATCGACCCGAGCACTTGCCATTTTTTTTCAAAAAGTTTTTTTTCTTCTGTTTTTTTTTTCGAAAGGTTTTTTTTTTACAAAAGCTTGCATGTAAAAATATTTACAGGATAAATACTACCAGGAGAAATGGATGCAAAAGTAAAGTTTGAGCTTATCCTGGTTATGGCAGACTCGGCGTGGGACCGCGTCCGATGCAGATTTTGGATTCTTGGGAGTTGGTTGCTCCTTGCAACTCACTTCTCAGCTGTGCCACTGGAGGATGCCCCCTTGCTGTGATCCGAGAGAGGGTTCACATATACGGCGCTGGTGGTGTTTTGGCATGAGCAGGAGGGTCCACTGTGATTCTCCTGGCATCAATCAGATCTTGGATTACATGCTGAAGGGCCCAACACTGATTGGTGGCATGCCCTGGCGACCCCATGTGATATTCACAAATTGCTTTTGGGTCATAGTTCCTATTCAACGCCGCATTCGGGTTGGGAGTTATCAACCTTAAATAGCCTCCCTTCAGTAATGTAGGAAGGAGCTCCGCCATTGTATAAGGAAGAGGCATGAATACCCTCTGTCTTCTATCTTCCCTTTGTGCCCCCTGTAGTGGTGCCGATCCTGTAGGCCCCATGCCACCCGGATGAGTCCTTCTTTGCAGGTGGAGTGACTGTTGCCCCTGTGCAACATCAACACTTGCCACGTCCTTTTAGCCTTCAGGCCTCTTGCCTCCATTCACGGGTCTTCTTGCCATTGCTCCAGGTGGGCCTGCCTCTATTAATCCTGCCTTGATGCCGCTCTCAACCCTGTCGGCTATCTGGACCAGGGCACTAAAGCTCATAGCTTACTGGCCGATCATGTGGGAGTAGTATGGTTGCCCCAGGGTTGGGATGAATAGGCTGGCCATCTCTTCCTCCATCAGTGGTGAGCGTACCATCATTGCATGTTCGCGCCATCTCCTAGCAAAATCCCGGATCATCTCGCCTACTTTCTTGCTCATCCTCATTAATTCCATCCTTGTTGGCACAACCTCGGAGTTAAACCTAAACTGTTCAATGAAGAGGTGTGCCAAGTCTGACCAAGTCCGGATCTGTGCGGGGTTTAAAGTGGAAAACCAACGATGTGCTTGCCCAGTCAAGGATCTTTGGAATAGCTGTATCATCAACTGCTCATCCCTATTGTATCCCATCATGGCTCTATAGTATGATCTCAGATGTGCATTTGGGCAGCTAGTCCCGTCGAATTTCTCAAAGTCAGGACACCTAAACTTTTCCGGGAGGCGTATGTCGGGGAAGAAACAAAAATTGTCCCTTCATATGAATACACCCTCTCTAGGGTTTCATGATTGAGTAACAATAAAGATAAACATCAAAGAAAACAAACCTAAAGTAAAACTTGGAAAATTAGCTTTTGGTTAAATCATTGAAATCTTGAAACTGCATGATACAAGTTAAAATCATTTGAAAAATACCTTGAAGGAAAAGACTTATAACCGTTTAGGGTACTGATCTGGGTTAGATCTTTCATTAATTGGGAGAACTAAACCAAATACACCCATGTTGATGAAAAAAAACATCAAAACAAGAGAGTTTAGACCATATGGTCCTCTCTAAAGAGCAAAACAATTTAAAATCACTTCATGAAACCCTAGAGGTTACTTCAAGGCTTTTGATCTCAAATCTACCATATTGATTATGGTAGATCCAGAATCCTAGCCTATAATAACCAAAAGAAAGAAGTTGGTGAAGTGAGTGTCATTGTGTGAAAAATCAGCACTTTTAGGAGGAAAAGAGGATCTAATGCTATGAACAGCATAGATCCATGGGATTCCTCCAGATTCAAAATAAAATCAATAACACAACACAAACTGAATATTAAAAGACATATAAGAGATCATAACACAATAGGGTTCTAACCAAAGGATCCATTCCTATTCTCCTTTCCCCTAGCTCTCTCTTCACGTTTTACTGCTAGAGAGGATGCTTGAGGTACTCGGAGGTAGGTTTGGGGTTACAAACACATTCAGGCCTCTATTCTAAAGAAAGGAAGATTAGACTAACCCTAGAATTTAAAAAGAAAAAGAAGAGGAAAGGGAAGAGTCTTACCTTGCCTTGAGAAAGCAGAGAGGCAGGGGTTCCCTTCTTCTCTTGGAGCTCTTCAAGCTTCAATTGCCAGCCATTTGCTTAAGGAGAGACCCTTTATTTATAGGCAAACTCAAGGGCATGAGAGGTCACAAGGGTATGCCAAATTAGGGCTCTAGATTCTTCCAACCCAGTTTTAAAACATGAGTTGGGAGTAAATATGAAAGCCACCGAGGGTAAATGGGGGAGAATGAATCTCCTAGAGAGAGGTATGAGTGGTAAATATGGCTCAGAACTCGAGTATTTGCAAATTTACGCAAATTACGCATGTCTGCATTTGCTATACGGTTCTTCTATGTCCGCATATGATATGCGGACGAGACCAAACCTCAAAGTGTATGTGGACAAAGAAGATCCGCATACTATATGCGGCCAGCACATGTTTGTACAGCCTTGACCCCTACCTGCACAGGCAATAATTATTTACATGTAAATAAGCAAACACCCCCCCCCCATTTGAATCCATTAAAAATAGTTCCAGACCCAAATTCCAAGTGAATAAAAAGTCAACTTTCCAGTTCAAAGCTAAATTTCGGTTTTTCAGGTCTGGTAAAAAGATTCAACATGTTAATACCAAGGTATTTGTCAAGATTTAAAGGCTCAAAAAATCATTTATGGAATAACATTGCTAAAAACCTAATTACCGAGAAAAATTATCTTGAAATCTTGCCTTAAAAAATATTTCATTTTTTGGGGTCAAAAGTCAACAAAATTCAACCGGATAAGTTTGAGTTTGCGCAAAAGATTGAATTTGGGCCTTTTCCTTTGTGGGTCTGGATTCAAATGGATTAAGGATCTCAAACCCAATGCTAAAAATTGAAAATTCCAATAAGATATTTCTCTCCTTAAAGATTTATCAAAAATCGTGCAATTTTGGGGTGTCTACACCGAGGCACTACATTAAGTCTCACACGTGTTTTGTTTTACCGAATTTGTTTTCAGATCCTCTGTGTGAGCACGATATTGGGGCAGAGTCAGAGGGAGAGCTTGAGTATAGGCATGAGGACTACTACCACCCATAGTAGGGTTCTCCATGTGCTATTGGTTTTAGTTTTTGGAAATTGTAAATGGAAATGTAATAACTGTCTTTTGGATTATGACTTTAGTATGTGATTGTACATATTAGAGAGATATTGTGAGCATTTAGTTACCCTTGTTTGTTATACACAGGTATCACATCATATATGTGACTTTTGTTATATGGAAATTTTTATTCCATGCTTCTTATGCTTATTTGCACTATGGTGATTACCATGTAATTGCCCTTGATTATGTCAATTAGGTTCTTTTGGGCCCATAAGTAGGGCTCGGTGACGGGTCAGTACCCTGTATGGGAAGACCCAGTCCCAGGGTGCTACATAGAAACCAATGCGAGTCATGGCGGTCATTTGTTATATAATCAACAAAATTCCTTCCATGTACTACAACACTTATAACTTCATTCAACATGGTCCTTAATATGGATTATTCTAAGGCCATAAAACTTTAATTCCTTGGGTTCACATTCATATCTATTTCAGACATTTTCTTATTAACATTCATCCCTACCATTCAATGTACATATAAATGGAAAACAAGAAAATAGAAACAACCATAATGATATATCCATGTATGTCCAAAAGAAAACAATCAATACATCAATTAGCTCATCAACATGTTCACATCATGAGTAAAGACATAAGACCCATATTTTCAACATGTTCTTTAAATTGCTTTGCTACTAACCCCTTTGTTAATGGATCAGCAATCATAAGAAAAGTCTTGATAAGTTCTATGGACACTATTTGTTTCTATACTTCCTCTTTCACACTTAGGTATTTAAGCTCTATATGCTTTGCACCATTAGAATACCTGTCATTCTTGGAGAAAAAGACTGTAGAGAAATTATCACCATGAATTCTCAGTGGCTTGGTTATAGAGTCAAACAATCCAAACCCTGAAATAAAGTTCCTTAGCCATAAAGCATGTACTATGGCTTCAAAGCATGCCACAAATTCAGCCTCCATTGTAGATGAAGCAATAATGGTTTGTGTCATGCTTCTTTGCTCCACCAGCTAGCAAAAATACATATCCATAAGTGGAGTTCCTGCTATCTGTGCAACCAGGAAAATTGGAGTAAGAATATCCAATCACCTCAAAATTGGCAGTTCTTCTAAAGATGAGTGGATAATCCTTAGTTCCTTGCAAATAACTCAACACCCTCTTTGCAGCTTTCGAATAAGACATTCTTGGGTTACTTTGGTAATGACCAAACATGCCAACTGCAAAGCTAATATAAGGTCTTGTACAAATCTGTGCATATATTAAACTTCCTACAACTGATGCATACGGAATCTTTTCCATCTCTTTATGCTCCCACTCATTTTTAGGACATTGAGATATGCTGAACTTATCACCTTTCATTAATTGGGTATATATAGATGCACAATTCTTCATGCCAAATCTCTCAAGAATTCTTTCAATATAACTTTTATGAGGCAATCTTAACAATCCTCACTTTCGATCTCGAAAGATTTCAATTCTGATTACAAAGGATGCCTCACCCATATCTTTCATTTCAAAATTCTTTGAGAGGAAACTCTTAGTCTCATACAGTAGATCTAGATCATTACTGGCCAATAATATATCATCTACATATAGGATCAGGAAAATAAACTTGCTCCCACTGACCTTTAGGTATATACATCGATCAACTATGTTTTCCTTAAATCCAAAGCCAACAATGGTATTATTGAACTTGAGATACCATTGACAGGAAGCTTGTTTAAGTCCATAATTAGACTTTTTTAGCTTATAGACCAAATGATCTTTTCCCTTTTCAGAGTAGCCTTTTAGCTGCTCCATGCAGACCTCTTCATCCAAACTTCTATTCAAAAAAGTCGTTTTCACATCCATTTGGTGTAATTCTAAATCATAATGAGCCATCAATGCCATAATGATTCTAAAAGAGTCTTTTTTAGAAACAGGAGAAAAGGTCTCTTTATAATCAATGCCCTCATTTTAAGTAAAACCCTTGGCCACAAGTCTAGCTTTTATATCGTTCAATATTGCCTTTAGAGTCACGTTTTATCTTAAAGACCCACTTACACCCTACTGTTGTGCATCCTTTAGGCAATTCAACAAGATCCCAGTCATTGTTTTGATCCATGGATTCCAACTCTTCTTTGATGGCATCAATCCATTTAGCAGAATCACTTCTTTCTTTAATTTGTGAAAACATTACTGGATCATTACTTGTTCCAATGTCAAATTCATGTTCCTGGAGATACACTACATAGTTAGATAAAATTGCAAGTCTCAATTCGCGCTGAGATCTACATAAGACTACTTGTTCTTGTGTCTCCACAGCTTGTTCATCAGTGTTCACATTATGAGATGGATTCTCATTCATTTGTTTCACAATATCATTAGAATGATCAATAAGTGAAACTAAGATCCTTTCTAAAGTTACAGGAATGGGAACATCCACCTGTACTTCTTCAATGATCACATATCTCAGTTCTTAACTGCCACTGACTTTTCAAGAAATTTGGCATTTCCAGTCACTACAATTCTTGGACTATAGTTGGGACAATAAAACCTATACCCTTTGGATCTCTCTGGGTAACGAATAAAATACCCACTTGTCGTTCTAGGATCCAATTTCTTTTCTTGTGGATTGTAAAGCCTTGCTTCAGTTGGGCAACCCCAGACATGCATATGTCTTAAACTGGGTACCCTTCCAATCCACAACTAAAAAGGAGTTTTTGGAATTTACTTACTAGGTACACGGTCCAAGATATACACTATTGTTTTAAGTGCTTCACTCCACAATGAGTAAGTTCTCTAAAAGATAAGCCGATTTGGATGGGTTCCTCTACTGGTAAGTTCTCTACCTCTACTGCTTGGGAACTAATCAGAATTAGAGGTAATCATTTCGCTTGGGGGAAAAATTTGTGGGCTAGTTTTATACCTTCTAAAATCAGTGTTTTTATCTGGAAACTTATGAAGGGTGCAGTTGCCACAGATGAACGAATTCAGGGATGTGGTATTAGTATTTGTTCCCAATGTAATTGCTGTTTGGGAAAAAGAAGGGAAAACATAAATCATCTTTTTGCATTTGGAGACATAGCAAGATCGGTTTGGTCCCATTTCTCAGATCTGTTTAGCTGCCGATATCACCCCCTACATGATCTTGTTACAAGATTTTCCTTCTGGTTTTCTCGTCCTACTGCTCAAGACCAGCTGGGTATTCTTTGGAAATCTACTCCTTTATTTCTCTGCTGGGAAATCTGGAAATCAAGATGCAAAAGCCGATTTGAAGGTGATCGAATGGTTGCTACTAATATTATTTCTAATGTTCAAAAATGGCTCCAGGAGGTGTCGTATTACACTAAACCAGCTATTGAATGTGGCCCGAGTAGAACTTCAATCATTGAGAGGTTAAATATATTTATTCCTACTATTCGTTCTCCTGCTTCTAAATTTGTTAGATGGAAAGGGATAAGATCTCATTCATGTATCCTGAATGTGGATGGTGCTTCCAAGGGTAATCCAGGTATGAGTGGAGGAGGTGGGGTTATTCGTACTGCTGCTGGTCATTTCATTGTTGCTTTCTCCAACTGTTATGGTCATATCACTAATACTATGGCCGAAATCTTGGCTCTGAGAGATGGTCTTCGTCTTGCCGATAACTATGGAATTCAGAATTTGCATGTTGAGTCGGACTCTAAAATTGTTGTCGACTCTCTTGTGGGAAATGCTTCCATCCCATGGAAGTTTCTTCTTTATTGGAGGGAAATAAAAGACCGATTACAAATTGCTATCAGGGATGTGCGTCATGTTTACAGAGAGGCTAATACAATTGCTAATGGTTTGGCTAATGAAGGTTGTTTTCATTTTTCCAAAGTTGTATTTGAGTCTTTTGATGATTTGCCTCAAAATGTCAAAAATTGCTTGTTTCAGGATAGATCAGGTTTATTTTCTATTAGATATTAGATGTATTTTGGTTTCTCGAAATGGGTAAGGTTGCATGTCCCCCCTTTTCGGTTGTGTTTCTTTAATTCCTCTAGCGGGTTTATCTTGTTCTTTCAGGGGTTAGGTTTTATGTCCCCCCCCCCCCATCAGATGTATTTTGTTTGTTGGAATTAATATACAGGTCGAGGTCTGCCTCAACCCTCCTCCCTCCGATGGAGTGCCACTAAGGTTCTTCCTGCCTTAGTGGGTTTTTTCCAAAAAAAAAAAACAATGATTTGGGTAAGGTAGAATTACTTACCATGCTTCTAACCATGTCCAATAAAGTCCTATTACGTCTCTCAGCAACACCATTCTGTTGAGGTGTTCCAGGCATTGTATATTGTGCAACAATACCATGTTGTTCAAGAAGTTTGGCAAATGGGCCAGGATTACGGCCTGATTCATTGTATTTACCATAGTACTCACCATCTCTAACTGACCTACTGATTTTCACCTTTCTATCTAACTGCCTTTCAACTTCATTGAGAAATATCTCAAGGACTGTAACAGCCTAAGACTTCTCATGTAGCAGATAAATGTATCCATATCGTGAAATATCATCAATGAAGGTGATAAAATACTTTTCTCCACCAAAACGTTCTGTGGAGAAAGGTCCATATATATTTGTATGAATTGTTTCAAGAAGCTCATTACTCCTTGTGGCACCCTTCTTGGTATGTTTGGTTTGCTTTCCTTTAATGCAATCCACACTGTGCGCACCTAAAAAAATCTAGATCGCACGCGGGCGCACGTGGGTTCGTGCGTGCCTCGGGACTTTCAGAGTCGCTACTACCTGAGAGGTGCAGGCAGACACGGGAATTGCTTATCCGGGTCTAAGTCTGGTCTGTGGCTTATTAGAGATCTAGCTAAGTCCTCGATTACGTCTGGGGAAGTCCGAAAACACCTCGGCCCGCCCCGTCGGTTTGACGGGTCCCTCGGGTCTCCCTGGTTTTGAGTCAAATTCACCCTTCCTAGACTAGCATGCTTCTTTTTTTTGGGTCTGGCGGGGTCCTCTGATGGTGTGGGCCCCTTTTGTTCATTTCATTTATTTTTTTATTTAAGTGAGGTGGGTCGGATACGGGCCCCGTTGGTGGGATGCCAAGTTTGGGCCTTAGCCCAGTAGGGTCATTGGGTAACCCTATTTTGGTTAGTTTGGGTTATTTAAGCAATTATACATTTTAATGGCTTAGTGGGCTTGGATTTGGCCCATTAGTAATTATTTAAGTGGCCTTGGACCCGTTTGTTGAAAACGGGCTTGGTTTTGGGCCGGTCAGAGGTGGGCCCATGAGGTCTTGTTGGGCCCATTTAGGCCCACAGTCCACAATGGGCTAAGAATATCCCAAACAGCTTTGCAAGGTCGGGTCAAGCCGGTTTGGGTCGGATCAAGTCTAACCGAGCTAGAAAAAATAGATTTTTTAAGTTATTTTAAAGCTGCCCGTATTTGCTATACGGCTGGCCTTGCCCGTAAATATAATACGGTTCAGGCATGCCCGTATAGTAAATATGGGCACACCCAGACCGTACTGTATCTGCGGGCATGCCTGATTTTACATTTTCATGTCAATTCCAGCCGGGATCAATTTGAATGTCTTCTTGGGGAGTCCGGTGACTTCTGTTGAGAGTTCAGCCGTCTTCAAAGTATCACATTTGCTTCACTTGGCCTATAAAGTCTTCTTTTCCTTGTTTTCGCGTTCTTCAAAGGAGCGAATTTTCTTTTAAATGCTCAAGGCTATCATCAAGAAGGGAAGAGAGGGAAAAAGCATTGGGTACATGAGATTTTCGAGGACAAATCCCCCATAATCAGTAAACAAAATAAACCAATCAAAGCAACTTTAAGTTAGTTTAAAAGTCCGTTTTAACTTAAAATTGTTCTCCTCCCTTTTTGTATTTGGATTCCCACTTTACGTGGGACTTCTTATGATATTTCAAACATAGCAAACGGGTTAGAGATAATACAAGAGACTGAAAAATAGTAAAGAAATGAAGAGACTTGAAAAAGATGTCAAAATTAGCTTATTTAAAGTAATGGGAATGCTTACAATATTACTACTTGCTTGTTTTGGCGTGTTGTGGTTCTCCAAGAATTTTGGCAGCGCTTCCGCACTCCCGTTGATTCTCCAAAATGACTTTGAAAAGGGTTTCTCCTACTTCGGGTTAAAAAGGGGTAGAGGGTAGAGACAAAAGGGTATGGTATAGGGGCAAAATGGTAAAAGTTTTGGGCTAGCTGAGTTTGGGCAGAGTAGGGTCATGGAAAAACACCATAGAGGAGAGGGGGAGAGCTTATGGGGGCTGGCTTGTTGAAATGGGGGGCTGGCCCCCTATTTATAGAAAAAATTTCGTGCGCGTATTTGAAGTGCGGGCATGCCTTGCCCGTAATTCAAATGCGGGCGAAAATGCATGTTTTCAAATCTCGCCGAATCGGCCAGCTGTCGCTGTACGGGACGCGTGTCCCGCTTCTAGAAGGCTTGCCCGTATTTGAAGTGCGGGCATGCTTCGCCCGCACTTCAAATACGAGCGAGCACGTTTTTTAAATGTTGGATTTGAAATGTTTTATCCAATTTGATTTTTTTGCAAGATTTGCATACAATTTTATTGATTATTATATTAAAAAATCTTAGATTCTTTTATTATTATATTAAAATATTAAGATATTTTTAATAAACATTTATTTTATTCATTTTTTCTGCTTTTTTGCTGCGTTTTGCCACATGGGCAGCTTTCTTGAAACTTCAACTGCCCATAACTTTTCCATCCAACGTCTGATTTCAGCAAACTTAGTGTCGTTGGAATCAGCTCGGAACCACCTATCCATTGGAATTAATTTGGGCAGCTGAATTGGGTCGAGCAAAAAGTCAACTTTTCACTCCCTAAAAGTTTGACCGGCTCATAACTTCCTCATCCGGACTCTGATTCCAGCAAACTCAGTTGCGTTAGAACCATGTCAAAAAGCTCTTTTTAATGAGATGAAGTTTGATGGCCAACTTTCCTTAGATTAAAAAGTCAATTTTTGACCCCCTCAGGGTTTGAATTTTCATTTTTCTTCATTTTCGGGGTGCAAAAATCAAGTGCTAACACACACACATACTGAAATCAGTAAAATCTAAAGTTAAAAGTATTACTTCTTTTACTAATCTCTGTAACCTTTCTTTGGAGATAAGCCCCAATCTTTTGTACCACAAGTCATAAGACTTTTCATTCATCATGTTCCTTTTAGTTCCAATGCATCTTTCATGGTGTTTGGTATAAACATTGTAAATTAAGGTGTTATCAAGAGAAAGCTGATAAAGGCCATCAGAACGAAAACCAGAACCAATAGAAATGACATTATTAAATATATTGAAACAACCATTCTCAAATGAAAAAGAGTAACCATTCATATCAAGTTTTGACAAAGATATCAAATTTTGTCTCACAAAAGGAACAAAAGCAGTGTCATGAAGGTCTAAACAATGACCAGAACTTAAAATCGAACGAAAGGTTCCAGTGGCTAAAACTTCAGCCTTATTCTCATTTCCCATAAAGGTGAAACACACACTTGGATTTGGTGTACGGCTTGAAAGGAATCCCTGCATTGTTATGGAAACATGAACATTAGCACTAGAGTCCAACCACCAAGTATTTGTAGGAACATTTATAAGATTTGATTTGAAACATACAAAAGCATAAAACTTACCCTTCTTTTCAAACCAAGCCTTTCATTTTAGACACTCAGCTTTCATGTGTCCAGTCTTCCTATAGAAAAAGCAAGTCACTCCAACCTGATTGCTCTTAGCAGGTTCTTTTCCTTTTGGTGTTGTTCGTTTCTTTCCCTTGGTATAGTGGTTCTTTTTCTTTCCAGCTTCTTGAGTCATAAAGTTAGCAGAGAAGTACCCTTGTTGTTTCAGTCTAGCCTCCTCCTAAACTACCATACTATCTAACTCATTCACATTCCATTTATCTTTAACAGGAATATAATGTATCTGGAATGGACCATATTGAGGTGGCAAAGAGTTCGGGGTGAACTATACAATAAAGGACTCCTCTACTTTCATTCCTAGAGTTTCAAGTTTGGCAACTATGTTCATAATTTCAAGAATGTGTTCTCACATTCCCTTAGCCCTGTGATATCCCAATCCAAAATCGGAAACGGATGAATGCTCGATAAGGTTTAAGAGTCAGGGAGAACACCCTAACTAGCAAGGCGCCTTTTGAGGACAAAACCATGCGGCGTTAGGCCTAAAGTGGACAATACGTCGCTGGGTTGGGTCGTCAAAAATGGTATTAGAACTGATTCCGGGTCCAGTAGTCCATGGCTGGTGTGAGTCCTAGCGTTGCACAGGGAAAGTGGTTGGACCGACGAAGGCAGACCCATGAGGGGCTGGCAGGCTTCTAGGTGACAACTGCACGAGGATGTGCAGCCCTGAAGGGGGGAGATTGTGATATACGAATCCCACATCGTAAACGGGTGAATGCTCAGTAAGGTTTAAGAGTCAGGGAGAACACCTTAACTAGCGAGGCGCCTTTTGAGGGCAAAACCATGCGAGCTTAGGCTCAAAGTGGACAATACCTCGCTGGATTGGGTCGTTACAAGCCCCATCATATTTCATAGTAGTAATTTTAGCCAATTTTTCTGCCATTCAGAAAAATTGGTCCCATTCAGCGTAGGAACAGAAGAAGCTTGAGAATGCAATGAAACATGTACAGCTACTGCAAGGAATTACAATTTCTTAACTTTAATGCTTTGAATTAGAAACATATAAAACAATAATCAGAATTTAATCATCATGGATAAACTATCGTATCATTACGATCCAACCTTTGGGAGGATTATAACATACAAGTGTTCTTTCCAATATTAAATTATGTGGATAAACATGTAGTGTCATAAAAAATATTCCTCTAGGAATAAAATTTTGACACACAAATTGTTCTCTCCAACTCTAATTTTTATTGATGGACTAGTAGTGTCATTAAAAATTATTCCTTTGGGAATAAAATTTTAATGCACAAATTGTTCCCTCCAGAATAATACAATTATGCAGTTAATTATTTGCCATCTAAAATCCAAGCAAGATTTTGTACCTTTGGGCAAACAATTTCTCACTTGATTCTATTACAAATAATTCACTTCATATAATATATACTCATGTCATAAACAATTATATCAACAATAAATAATTTCATGTTTGATATATATAAATGAAATTAATTAATATAATGTTTACTCTTCCAAATATTAACATTTCGACCTAATAAATGTTAAGGGACAAACAAATCATACATACGACATGCAGAGTCTCATATTCATAAAGATGCATGTCTCATAACAGAATCCATATTATTTAAAAGGAATAAGCAGTGCATAATTTTTCTCAAATAAATGGAAACCATCATGTTCTATTCTTCTGTTACTTGTATGAAAAAAAGACTTTAAAATTCTGTAAGTGATTCTTTTGAATCATAAGAAATCATATAAGACAAAAGGCAATTAATACCAACACAAATATATATAGGATCAAAAATATTAATGGTCAACAAGTCATATCACTTTTGAGTAAAATGTTTATTTTATTCAATAGACATTTAAACGTATGCTCCATAGCATATTTCTATGATCAATATAAACCTATTGATCTCTTTACTAGCCAACAAAAGGTATTAACTGTTAAAACAATTTTGACAAATTATTTGGAGAATAATAACAACACGGTACTTTGTCTTTTATGTAACAATTCTTTAATAGCTTGATGGGGTTTCTTTCATCAACCCAACAGGTTACTAGAATCCCCAAAAAGCAACTCAAATGTGATTGACAGGTTGTCACATGCGTTCATGCACATTTTCTTTGCTAAATAACACAAAACACGCGCAAATTTGTGAAGATCAAACGTGGGTGGCAATCATTTAGTACCATCCATAAATAATTAAAATAAATGTGATAATTTGCTGTGACGCCACGTCCTCGTGGGTCCTAAGAGGAGGAGACAACACCTAGCTTTGCACCTCTGTAGTATAATGAATGACGGATAAGTTTATCAACCCCTGTCTCGCACTCAATGCAGTCATCCTCCCATACATCTTCCTCATCGTCTTCCCGTCCTCCTCAAGACCACTAATTATCCCTTATGAAATTCATTTTTTGGAATTGCCACGGACTTGGTCAATCCGTGACACAACAGCACTTAAAGGACCAAGTTTTGGCTCACACCCCTGATCTTGTTATGTTACCTGAGACTTTTGCCAAGAATGCTCTAGCTGATAAAGTTGCGAAGAACTTAAATTTTGTTAACAAGTTTGTGGTTCAATCGGAATTCCGTAGGGAAGGCATTATCCTACTGTGGAATTCTAACTTTTGTATTTCCATCTTTTGTTCTAATGAATGGATGGTTCTTTTTCAGGTTAGTCGTAAGGGTCAATCTTAGTTCATTATGTTCATTCATGAAAGCTCTAACATCATTACCCAAGAATTGCAATGGGGGAAATTAGTCGGATGGCTTCGCATTTTGATGCGTCGGGGTTGCTGGTGGGCAACTTCAACGCCATGCTACATCAGGCTGAAAAGCGAGGTGGATCGCCGCTCATCCTTCGTCAAGTACACAATTTCAGACAACTAATCAACGGCTGCTATCTGACTGAGATTCCCATGCACGGACCCCAGTTTACATGGACCAACAGGCAACAGGGATTTTGACGAATATCGGAAAAGTTAGATAGGGTGTTCGCATCCACAGATCTCTTTGAATTCTTTCCTCACCCGATTGCTTTCTCTCAGCTGATAATCACATCGGATCACTATCCTATTGTCATCAACATGCTTTCCGATAAAAAAAGGGATCAAGTCCGTTTAGGTTCGAAGCCTTCTGGATCCAAGAAGACTCGTGTGCACAGGTAATTGCTGATTCATGGAAACATAGTTCTACTCAAGGCAGTGACATTCCCATTCAGCAAAGGCTCTCGTCTTTGCAAGGAGCGTTGAAACGTTGGAACAAGGACATGGTGGGGAACATTCATACCAAGAAAGATCAGATCCGGGCAAGAATTGCAAAATAACAAGAAGAATTGGCTCTATCCAATTCCACTATACTCTGCATGGAAGAGCGGGAACTTCAAAGAGAATATGCTAAGCTCGTAAGACAGCAGGAAAGTTTTTGGGCACAAAAGTCACAGATCCAATGGTTAAAGGAAGGCGACATAAATACAATCTTCTTTCACCGAACCACCATGATCCGACGTCAGAGGAACTTCATCCGTTCTTTAAAGGATGAGGACGGGAAGGAGATAGAAGGCAGGCTGCAGTTGGAGCAACTGGTCAAGTCTTATTTTCAAAAAATCTGTCAATACCAGCCCCAATGGAGCAGGATGGAACTCAATGGTTTAATACCGCAGAAAATTACTGCAGCTCAAAACGAGTTGATAGCCCATATTCCTCCCCCATCTGAAATATGGAAGGCTATCCAAATGTTTGGTCCTCTCAAATCTCCTGGCCCTGATGGGTACCAGGGGATATTCTACAAAACTTATTGGGAGATCGTTAATGTTGAGGTTATTCAAGCTATTCAAGAATTTTTCAGGTCTGCCACTCTTCCTCATATGGTGAATCATACATACATCTCTCTTATTCCAAAAACCCCTCATCCTCGTACATTAAAAGACTATAGGCCTATCAGTTTATGCAATTTCTTGTACAAAATTATCCCAAAAATTCTGGTCAACAGAATTAGGCCCCTCCTGTCTGATGTTATATCTCCTCACCAATCTGCTTTTGTTCCAAACCAATCCATCCGAGACAACATCCTCATTAATCATGAGGTGTTTCATCGGTTCAAGAAGAAGCGGAAAAGAAAAACAAAACCAAAAGGTAAGACGGCTTCAAGTGCAGATAAAGGTATGTTCGTGCTTAAATTAGATTTCTCTCAAGCATATGATAGATTAAGCTGGTCTTTCCTTCAGTCTACTTTGTATGCTCATGGTTTTAATTCGGCTGTGGTTGCCTTGATAATGGAATGTGTTACATCTGTGACATGTAGTGTCTTACTGAATGGTAAGCCTGTGGGGAATTTCCCTGCTTCGTGTGGCGTCAGGAAAGGTGACCCCCTCTCCCCCTATTTATTTATTTTATGCCAATATGTCTTATCTCTTGCTATTGTCATGCTCAATCTGATGGGAGATTTAAGGGTATTACTCTGAGAAAGGGTGGGATTTCTTTGAATCATCTAATGTATGCCGATTATGTCTTTATCTATGGCCACACTTTTGAGCGCGAGGCACACACTTTGAGTAGATTGTTACACCAATATTGCATAGAATCTAGTCAGGTCATTAACAAAAACAAATCGGCTTTATTTTTCAGCAGCAATACAAGCACTCAAAGAAGAGCGAAGATCTGTTCACTATTGGGGATTCAAGGCAAAAAACGATTGGATAAATACCTCAGCCTACCGATCTTGGCAAGAAGACCTAAGGCTAAAGACTATGAGGAGTTTCTTAACAAGATATCGGCTCGATTGGCTGGGTGGAAATCTCTACTACTGAACCAAATGGGTAAAATTGTTTTGATTAATTCTGTAATTTCTTCCCAACCACTGCATTACATGAACTGCTTCTTACTCCCTCAGGACACTGTAAGTAAGATTGATGGTATGACTCAAGGATTTTTCTGGAAAAAAAATAAGGATGACAGTCGGGCAATGCACACAGTATGCTGGAGTAGGATTACCTCCCCTTGGAGAAGTGGAGGTTTGAATGTCAAGAGAATGGACATCATGAATAAAGCCATGATTCTGAAAGTCGCATGGCAGTTAGCAAAATATGCTAGAGGCTACTGGGATACCTTAATCGAGGATACTTACTTTCCTCACACGACCTTCCTTCACGCCACCTTCAGCCGCAATCACTCATTCGGTTGGTGTCAATTGCGTCACATGGCAGATTGGATAAGGAAAGGCAGTATATGGACCTTGGCAAACAGTAGTGATGTTAGCATCTTGCAGGACAACTGGGTCCAAGGCATTACACATCCACTTAATGTTCATAGGAATCAGAACTCCTTCACCCTTGCAACCTTTGATCAATTGCTGCAGCCATCTAGCCAATCTTGGAATCTGAACATTTTGAATAAATTCTGGCATGAAGAGACTGTGAGCAAGATTATAGCAACTTAGGTTTGTCCATCCTTATTGAGAGACACCCGGCAGTGGAAAGGTACTTCAATCGGTAAGTTCTCTGTAGCTTCAGCCTACAGAATGATGATTGCAAATACTTTGCCTCCATCCAATCCTTTATGGCTAAAGCTCTAGCATCTCAAATGCCCTGGTCAAATAAAAATCTTCCTATGGAAGTGCCTAAACGATGGTCTCCCCACCAGCGCATTGCTAAATTCAAGAGTTGGACAGATGGATACTAACTGTTATCTCTGCAGGGAACACCCGGAAACCTTGCAACATCTGTGGTTACAATGCCCCTTTTCCAAAGCGGTCTGGTTCAGATCTGTTGGTGGCTATGCACAAAGTAGGGGCCCTCAAAAATCTTTCTTTGAATGGTTAAATCACTTTGATACCATGCAAACATTCCCCTTTGACTTGAACTTTTCTGATTTTCTTGTAGGGGTGGCAGCTGTAGGATGGACAATATGGAAAACTCGGAACGAGGTTATGTTTGAGGGGATGGTTCCTAATGTGGATCAAGCGTGCAGTGAAATTAGACGTTGCCATGAGGAGATAGAGCTGCTCAAAAATACATCGACTACGACTGAAAATCCTAGAACCCCACGTCTGATTCAATGGCAAGCGCCGACTTATCCTTTTGTAAAAATCAACTTCGATGGTGCCTGGAGAAGGTTTGAATGCAAAGCGGCTATTCAGAGGCGTTGAGCGCACTTGAAACTATTAAGTTGGGCAAGGCTCTTGGTGCTACTCATGTGATCCTGGAAGGAGATTCCCTCACCATTATCCAACTGTTGTCCAGACGTAATGTTACATTTCCGTGGCATATATTGGCTAACCTTATAGAGATACAGACGATCTGCAAAGAATTTTAAGCTGTCGAATTCACTCATAGATGTCGGGAAGGCAATCAAGTTGCCGATCTCTTGGCCAACTTCGCCATTGATAACTTTTCGTGTCCTTGGATTAGATCTCCCCCTGCTTTTATTTCCTTGTTACTTCGGGCTGATGCCCAGAACATCCCCTTTCTCAGGTCTTAATATATGCTTCTTTTTCCACCAAAAAAAAAAGAAGAAAATTGACTGTGACACTTTAAGACGGCAATTGAAATGGTTCAATTTTGGTCTGGCTTTAAAACCAAAATCAAACTAATTGCATATTCTACAAACCAAAATTGAAGCAAAACAGATTGGGCTTTTCAATAGAAAACCAAAATCGAACAAAAAGTTACAACCCCAAAAAAAAATTTAATAGCTTCGGTTTTGTTTGCTTTATTAGTTTTGACCATTAAATTAAACCATCCAAAGTTGGTGATCTAACATAAAATTTCTATGCATATAATGGATCGGTTAGATTTATTTTAATATTAAACTTTTAGGGTTTTAGATACATACCTAATAATAAATCCAAACCCAAAATACACAATGAAGTCAACGGATCACGAACTGGATTCTCTAGAGAACCTGATAACCCCTGATCTTCATGGAGATGATCTTTCTATCCAGGAAAGAACTCTTGTTCTCTTGGCTCTGGCTTCTTCTAGTTTCATTCTCAAGAATGACAACAACCACACCAAATAGGGAGCCTAGGGCTGGTATTTATAGAGAGAGCAAGAAATAGTCTTACATCTGTTGGGATTCTTATCTACACTCGATCTCTATCTCTAACCACCTTGCACACTCTTACTTGGCATCTTAAAGTGGGTTAGATCAACCACACATGGGACCCATTCCACCCACGGGTAGGGCCCATGAAGTATAACATCTCCTACTTGCCCATATATGAGGATTGTGAGCTTCAACAAGTGTTCTAAGACGATCTTCTAGGTCATACTAGGAAATACGTCGAGCAACCAACAAGAGTGCTTTAGGGCGAGTGACTTTATACCAAGCTCCATCCAACCAACATAGAGATACACTGAAAAATCTCACGTCTGCCCTAGACACATGTGACTACATCAGATTGATCTCTCCTAATCCCTCTTGAGCACTAAATTCAAGCCCAAAGCTCAACCCCACTAAAATTATGCTCATAAAAAATATGAATATATAAATTCGTTATATATTTCATATATATATATAAATAAAAATTGACATTTTTTATTGAGCATAATTCCATCGTTATCTCACAAATGTAATGTCACATAGTCTTTCAAACACCACATGCCATTCCACGTTGATCCGAATGCTTTCCTAGATATTGCTCGTTAAGTCGAATCAATCATGACCATAGGGAGAATGCTAAAGTAGCGATCTTCAAATCTCTGCTTTATGACATTGTCATCAGTACAAAAAAGGCATAAGTTGGTTTCTTAACAGGAATCCAATTTGGGCTCACACGGCAAATAATTAGGGATTCATTCACTTACCCTCCAAATGAAGGTCATCAAAGCAAATGTAGTATGAAAACATGCTAAGATGGAGCTCACTTAAGTGAGTATGTCAACTCCTCCACATCATACGAGCCGTCTAGTCACAACATATGCAGCTAACCTGAGTGCTTCGCCCAAGTTGCATCCCTACTGCATTAAGGCTAAAGTGTTCACGCTCGGCTATCAGGCTATGCAAATTCTATGAGTTTCCCACTCAAACGGAAATTCTCAATTTATTTAAGAATCTCATCTTGGAACTAATCCAAGGTGACATTTGGACAATGTCCCAATATATGACGTTTAGAGTCCTCTAAATGCCTTCCTAATAAGCATAAGTCCTATATAGGTCTCATCCTACTCTCAAACTATGCGCTAGGGTGGATCACAATGTGAGTGGCCAATCCATTAGCCTGGTGACATATCCAATAAATGTCTATATGCATGTTATTCATCATAGCAACACAAGTAGATGAATTAAAATGTATTTTCATAGCATAATGAACATATCTCAAGTACACTTAAGGAAACTAATAAATTACAACCGTGTTAATCCTATGACATGTGACTTGAAAGTCTCTATATGAATTGGCTTAGTCAATAGATCAGCAATCATGCGATTTGTAGGGATATAAGTCAGTATCACGACTGCATGCGCCACTTTTTCTCTAATATAGTGATATCTAATGTCAATGTGTTTTGTCCTTCCATGATATTTGGGACCTTTTGCATAAGCCAATATTGACATACTATCACAATTAATGGTAATTGGTCTTTCTGGATTGGCTATCACTGCAAGATCTCTCAAGAACCATTTCAACGATGCTGCTTCTTGGACAGCAACACTACATGCGATATAATCCAATTCCGTAGTTGATAACGCCACACATGATTGTTTCTTGCTACACCATGAGATGGCCCCGCCACCCAGTAAGAAAACATATCCAGACGTTGACACACGATCATCTGTGCTACTAGCCCAGTTAGCATCACTATATCCAACTAGCAACAAGTTTGCTCCTCTATAGCATAACATATAATCAGCTATAGCTCTCAGGTACCAGAATATCCTCTTAATGGCCTTCCAATACTTGAGTAGGGTACTCAAGCCGTCGGTGTCCTTTCTGCTTCATTTTGTGGACAAAGACCTAAACGTAGTATAAGCCCTTTCTCAATAGGTTCATCAATAGGTTTCGCATTCTGCATGTTAAAGCACTCAAGAGTTTTCTTCATATAAGTTTCTTGAGAGAAACCAATAAAACTTTTGGCGCGATCCCTATGGATCTTAACTCCAAGTGTAGCGACATGGGGGAAATGGAAAAAATAGAGTCACGACTACCTATCGGGTTTATGGGGTGTAAGTAGTCACCCATAAAAAATGGTCTGCACAGAGTCTAGTTAGGTGACCCAATTGTAGTCGAGGGAAGTCCGTTGATACCATAAATTATCCCACTAAGGTGAGTTCCCTTTGATCATTTGGACCATGATTAGGCATGTGAGAAGGACTTATGGATTTAATCTAACATGGGTCCTACAAATGTGGCTTTGGGCCCACAAGACCATTTACATTCTATATTTCCATGCTAGTAATCACTAGCTAAGAACAAGTCTGCCTTGTCTATTCTAAACATCCAAGACATTCCTTTGATAGAGTATTATTATTTTTCTGGGCAAAAATTCATGAACTTGCAATGCTTGCCTTCTGTTCAGCAACTATAGGGGCTGATTTCGTCTTCTCAGTCACATGAATCTCAAATTCATCTCCCTCACCTTCTCATTTATCACAACAATTCCTATGTTCTTCATTTCACTGAGACTCTTCATCCAAGCATGATTGAACAGCTTCAGGAAACAATAAGTAATTCTCAACAGGGTTATAGACATAGAGCAATTAGCTATGGTAGCACCCGATAGAAAAAAATTCAGCTGTGTCTGTTCCCCTGTGGACTCTTAGAAGTAAAATATGCAAGCTGAATGCCTTCAGGTCCACTTTGCTTTACAATAAATTGAATCTACCAGAGAAAGAAAAGATTTCTTTAAATTCCTGCTAAGTTGCATCAAGTGATCTGTTGCTCACTTCCACTGTTCTTACTCGTGTCTTTCAATAGAAAGATCGCCTTAGTTGCAATCTTAATTTATAGATGCCACATTTGTCTAATCTGAAACATCCAAAGCATTCTCTGGGAAGTAAAGAGACATCTTGGAAGCTTTGGTTAAAGCGAGAGGATATGGCATTCCTAGCAAGGGAACCTGCAAGGGAATTTCCTTCTCTCAAAGTGTGTCTAAATACAACTCCAGCAGACAGGTCACAAACACGGAGAATGAGGTGCTCAATTTTCCAAGGGCATTATAGAATGAGGTGCTCAATTGAATCACTTTCAATGATAAGCCTTGGGCAAGAAATGTGCTGCAAAATCCTCATTCCATCAAGCATTGCCCTTGCTTCAGCCACCAAGGAATCAGATCCTCGATAGAAATGGCTAAAAGCCACAACTAAGTTACCTCAACAGTCCCTTATTGCTCCTCCCCCTGCACTCGAGTTATCATTTCCACGGCAGCTTACATCAATGTTTAATTTAAGGAATCCATCAGGTGGTTTAATCCACCAAACAAAACTACTCTGTTTACAGGGACGATTTATCGAGTTAATATGAAGTGTTTGAAGGAAAAGAGAAGCCACCCAGTCCCATGTGTCCCGTTGGCCATGAGCAACCACTTCCTTATCTTCCAATTAATTTTGTGAATCAGACCCGCCACTGAAATTGGTTTGTTTTCATACACATAGCAGTATCTCGCTGGCCATAACTCCCAACATATGAAACAAGGTAGAACACCAACAATGTATTTGAGAAGATTTGAGAGTTTGGCAGCAAGGAACCATTGGGAAAGCCTACCAAGAATGGATTGGGATTCGGTGAAATCCACACCTAGAATTTGGGAGTATAGAGACACCAAGCTGCTGAATTGCAAAGTCTACAGGCAGCCCATTGAAAATCAATTTTCACATGAATACTGTCCTTACTCCAAATCCACCTAAAGAGGTTTAATTTCTGAGCAATTCATAGGCTGAGTTTGAATAAAAACATCCTGAAGGAACAAGAGACTATACTAGTCTGTCCGGTTTCCCTGAGATGTAGTACGGTTCCTTCATAAGATAATTAGCTACTTCCAAAGGCAATATATCTCTCATCACACTGCTGTTCCAATTGCCTTGGTAGCCCAACAAGTCCTTCACTTGTAAGTTCCGCCATATTGTTATTGAATCAACAAGTATGGCTAACAAGCCAAATCCATTCCAGTTTTGAAACCAAAAATGAGATCTCACCTTTACCAAGTAGTCAAATGGAATTCTCAGCCACCTTGGGCATAACCTGTACAATACTATGCCAAGGGGAGGTGCCTAAATAGGCATCGAAGGGAAGGGGATCATGTCAATCGAGCAATTCTTGCTTTTGAAGTATCTAAACCATAAAGAGGTGCCTAGAAGGTAATTCCAGGCCAACTTAGCTCTTAAACTGCTCATGGTAACATGTAGGTATCTAATACCCAAACCCCCTTCCAAAATAGGACGGCATGCTCTCTCCCAACTTGGCTAACCATTTCTTGGGCTATAGAAATACAGTCAGTGATGCATCTACCCTTTACAAAGGCATGCTACTCCTGAGATATAATACGAGGGAGAATAGTAGAAATTATGTTTGATATTATAGTGGCCATTACATTGTAAATGAAGTTACACATACTAATGGGTCAGAGATCATTAAGAGATTCTGTATTTGGTTTTTTTGGAATTAATGCCATATGAGCCACCGTAAAAGCTCTAGGAAGTGTACACCTATGGACGAAGAATATTGAATGGCAGCAATTACTTCTACCTTCATGATGTGCCAACAGGTTCTATAAAAATTACCACCAAACCCATTTGGGCCCAGGCTACTATCCGGATCCATAGAAAAGATAGTCCGGAAAATTTCTTCCTCTTGTGGAACTGCAGCAATCATTGCATTCTCGAGTTCGGAAATGCTGTTGGGAATCACCTCAAAAAGTATTCATGATTAGTCCACCCTTGACTGGTTAAGAGCTCTGAAAAGATACGTTCAGCAGTAGTGGTTAAGAGCGCTGATGGTACCATGGAACCCATTAGATGAGTCCATTTCCATAATAACGGTGGTGGTTGTGGTGATTGTGGCATGTAGGTGAAGATAGTCAATGAAACATTTAAGTGACTTGATTAATCAAACAAGGAATTGCAAAAATGCCACAAAAATTCAGAGCCAAAATTTTTATCTTCTTGAGTCTGTTTATAAATAAATAAATAAAAACAAATTAATAATTAAAAAAAAAAAGCTTCTAAAACTAGGTTGTTTCTAAATTTTTTTCTTTTTTCAATCATTTTGAAAATGATCCTTACGAAAATAATTTTTGGGCTTCTGTTAAAAAACAGAAAAGAAAACTGTTTGAAAGCATTACCACACAGATAAGAGTTATTAGAACTAAAAATACTGGGAGAGTAAAAGGGCCATGCAAGGAAGCTCCACCAGCCCAAACAATTTAGTTTGGTTCAAGTAAAGCTACCAGTTATAGTGCAGGACATCACAAAAAAAAACACATAAGAATTCAAACACAATAAAAATAAAACGCCACCAACTAATCGAAAAACATAAACCAATAATGAATGACAGTAATACTTCTATGTTCTAAGGATTAAAACAAAAAAAAGTGAGGAGTTTACAATAAGAACTTACAGAAGATTTTGAATCCAAAAATATCAAAATACTAATCAACCTTAAAACCTCATTGGATCAAAATATTATTTTGGGAGTATTAATTTCATAAATGTCTTTCATTTGATTTCATTAACCAGAGAATTCAGGATGATGACCCATTATCTGATCTTTGATTTCTTTGGGATCAATCTATCAATCAATGCAAGATGCCCTATTGTGGGGGATTTTTCAGTTAATTTTTTTCAATGTCAATCCCATTAGAGGCTGGTTTCATAAATGCAATAGCTGTGGAACTTGTGGTCATAGTGGCTGAGATCAGAATAAAACATGTCCTCAAAGAAGCTAACAATGACAGATTTCTTGACAAATTCTGCCATTGGTCGTGAATTTTATATGCAGATTAACAATCCCCTTAACAACATTGTATTAGATTAAGATGAATTAATGAATACATCTCAAGAAACAAAAAAGAATTGAGCTGTGGGGAAAACCAGGTAGGATCAAACCAGCTCCAATGGTTTATTGTTGAAGAAGAGTTTTCATATATAGCAACCTTTAATACCTTGACAATACCCAGTGGTAAACATGTTGATTTTGCAGGCATAATAGCTTTCATCAGACATGTTAATTTTGCAGGTATAATAGCATACCTTGGACAAGGTAAAGTTTATAAAACAAGGGAACTAAGAAAAAGTAAAAAATAAAAAAAGAAGTTTGCAGCTTCAGAACATGAAACAGCAAGTCTTTGAATATCCTTTGTATTAAGATCAGAACATTAAATAACAAGTTCGAGTATTTTTTTGTATTAGGAAATTTAGGGAGCCCAAGATGCCACCTAAAAACACAAGCGCAACCCCGGATGGTAATAAACAGTTGCAACACATCTACTCCATTTACAGTTTCAAGAACACCCAATCAGAAAAAAAAATTTTAATTCTGCTTCTGGGTTCAATTTATCCACAATTAATTAAACAGGAGAGTGGTTCTTGCCTCGTGATAAACAACAAACGCGATTGACATTGTTGTCAACTGATCATTGTTCTCTCCATATACGTCCAGTCACCCGGAGCTTCAGCTCCTGCTTGTTACCACCAGAGAAGAAGAGCGCCATGTTGCGATAAATGACTAACCCATCGTAGCTGTCTCTAACTTTTCTGTGGCTGTCTCTAATACTTCTCGGTACTCCCTGCCATGTTAGCTTCCGACCATTGCCGCCAACTTCCAGACTGTAGCTGAAGTTCTTTGCCTCACTATCCTCTCCCATGAATCTTAAAAAAGCCATATAAACTGGAGCTGTTCCCAGTAGAAAAGCCTCAAAGTGCAGGCAGAAGTACTGACCAAAGCAGTTAAAAACCTGGGCAAGAGAAGAGAAAGTTGGATATACAATCATTACCAAAACTAAAACTCTTATACATACCACTCCATTACTGACCTAGCATGTTTCTATTGCAAACTCCATTACATACCTTTCAAAAAATGGGAAAAAAATAAAAAAGGTGGTAACTACCTTACAAGCCAAATTTTGAGCAGTTGCACTAAATCATTTTCCCTTTTTTTTTGGTTTATTTGAGTCATTTGCACTCTACTTGGTTACAAACTGCCATATTTATTCTATTATTGCAGTCAATGCTTTATATCAAAATTTTATTAATACTGATTGTACAAAATGGGTCTAAGATGTTGAATTCAATATTTTGATATCTTCAGTAAATTTTGGTTCAAAATGATGATTTCTCCTGATAGATTATAGTCCAATGTATATATTTTCTGACCACAAGATTCCATAACTTGTAAAGAGATTGAAGAGAGGAGGTCTATGTGTTGGGTTATCCCACATCGGTTGTAGAAGGGGCTGGGGGTCACTTTATAGGTGTGAGGGAAACCCTCATCCCATTAGCTAGCTTTTGGGGGTTGAGAGAGGCCCAAGACTACCCAACAATGGTTTCATTCTGGGCTACCAAAACATTTTTGGGCAGATGTAGCAAACACAGCGGCTTACCTGATCAATAGAGGTCCTTCTGTTCCCTTGAATTGCTAAATCCCAAGGAAGCATGGACTAGAAAAGAGGTAAACTTATCGCATTTAAGAATATTTGGTTGCATTTCTAATGTTCACATTGAACCCGAGAATAGGAATAAGCTTCATCCTACGTCTCGAAAATGTGTCTTTATTGGTTATGGCTCTGATGATTATGATTAGCGATTTTGGGATTATGAAAATCGGAAAATAATTAGGAGCATGGATGTGGTGTTAAATGAGCCTGTCATGTACAAGGATAGACCTGATGATAAGGCTAAGGAGCCTGAAATGGTGGAGCTTGAGGAGATATCTAGTGATGGTATGTTAAGAGACAAATGCTAAGTCAACACCACCTGCGGAAATGCAAAACCCTGTGAGAAAGTCTACAAGAACAATTAAGACCACTGTTCGTTACTCACCCTCCTTGCATTATTTATTGTTAACTGACAATAACGAACCTGAATCCTATGAAGAAGCATTACAGGTTAAGACCAAGGAAAAGTGGGAGCAGGCGATGGATGATGAGATGGACTCTCTCCTGACGAACCAGACATGGGAATTGGTTCAATTGCCCAAAGGAAAATCTGCCTTACGCAACCAATGGGTTTATCGTGAGAAAGAACCCGATGGCACGAAGCATTTTAAGGCCAGGTTGGTTGTAAAAGGTTTCCAACAGAAGGCAGATATTTATTACACTGAAATTTTTTCTCCTGTTGTTAAAATTTCTACCATTAGAACTGTACTTAGCATTGTGGCAGTTGAGGATTTGTATTTAGAACAGTTAGATGTTAAAACTGCTTTCCTAAACGATGATTTAGAAGATGATATTTATATACATCAACCACAGGGGTATGTGGTAACAGGAAAGGAGAACTTGGTGTGTAAACTCAAGAAGAGTTTATATGGGTTGAAAAAGGTGCCAAGGCACTGATATAAGAAGTTTGATAGTTTCAACTTTCAAGATGAGTGCAGGCTTCCATATGCGCCATGGTGATCATTGCCATTATTTCAAAAAGATTCACACTTCTTGACCTCAAGCTTATTTTTCAACATCATCGTTTCAGAATTTCTCATATCTTCAAGGAAGCAAATCAGCAGCAGATGCTTTAGCTAAATTGGGAGCTTCTGGCAAGACTCAAAATTTCACATTGCTTTCTCAGTCACCCAAAGACTTCATTGGTTTATTAAATTTAAATATAGATAGATATATTAGGAAAACTAAATGATTCTTTCTTTTCTTCTTCTGTATTATTCTCTAATTTTTTTTCTCCAGGGGTAAGGTTTTACATTCCCCCCTCTTGTAATCACTTTTCCAATTAATATACAAGTTGGGGCCTACCTCAACCCTCCTCCCTTCATTGGAGTGCCTCTAATTCTGTTTTGGAATTAGAGGGTTTTTTTGCCCCAACCATCTCCCCCCCCCCCCCCCCCCCCCCCCCCCCCCCCCCCCCCCCACACACACACACACACACACAAAAAAAGGGGGTTTAAGCATGGATGAAATCATAAAGCTCAAAGAGCAGTTGTTCAAAGAATTCGCAATGAAAGATTTGGGCTCGGCAAATCAAATCCTTGGAATGCAAATTAGCATAGACAAGAAGAACAAGAGACTGAAACTATCACAAGCTGAATATGTTGGTAAAGTCTTCAGAAAATTCAACATGGAGGATGCTAAGCCTATTAGCACACCGTTAGAAAGCTATTTTAGATTGACAAAAGAACATGGAGCAACTACATACAAGGATCAAGAGTACATGGCTAAGGTCCCATATGCCTCTACAGTTGACAGTTTGATGTATGCTATGGTCTATACAAGGCCAGACATTGCTCATGCAGTGGGACTTGCTAGCATATTCATGAACAATCTAGGCAAGGAGCATTGGGAAGATGTCAAATGGATATTAAAATACTTGAAAGGTACTCCAGATATGACTTTGTGTTATGGCAGCTCAAAAATAAGCTTGCATGGGTATGTTGATTTTGATTTTGCAGCTGATATCAGTAGCATAAAAAGCAAAGCTGGATATGTGTTTACTCTTGGAAGTGCTGCAATCAATTCGGTCTCTCAATTACGGAAGATTGTAATAATTTCTACCACAAAAGTGGAGTCTGTTGCAATGACAGAAGCTTGCAAGGAAATGATAGTGTCAGAGTTTCTTGAGTGAATTGGGTAAGAATCTTGAAGATTGCAAAATTTTATAATGACAGTCAAAGTGCAATACATCTTGCGAAGAATTCAGCATTTCATTCAAGAATAAAGCACATTTATATTAAGTACCATTTTGTCCATTCGCTCTTGGAAGGTGGAAAAATCCATTTGAAGAAGATCCACACTACAAAAAATCCAGCAGAAATGTTGACCAAGGATGTTACCATTGAGAAGCTGAAGTTATATTCAACTTCAATTGGTCTTGGCACTGGAAGATTGAAATCGAGTCACTGCAGCATGGTATTTGTCTCCAAGTGAGAGATTGTTGAAAGGGGAAACAAAATGGTCATCATACCAGGAATGCATTATTGATATCCACCTATTCTTCACCCACAACTGTTGACTTGTAAGAAATAAAACGGCTGCAATTGTTGACTAAGAGAAGGTGATAGTTGGTAGTTGTATTAAAGGCGATCCCCGCTTTTTCGCCTATAAAAAGGCTCAGGTGCCCTAGCTAAAAACATCGAGTCGCAGAGAAGTAAGTTACAGAGAGCTGCAAGCAAGCAGCAGAAGAAAGAAATAGTGAGGTTATGTGAAGAAAGAGTTTATCTAATTCTTATAACTTCTCTTGTATCCTCTATTCTATTTTTATGATGGTGAAGCAGTAGTGACTCCCCATGGACGTAGCCCAAAATTGGATGAACCATGTAAATCTTTGTGTTTGGTGTAGAGTTTATTTTAGTGGTCGGTTTCTACCACCCGGTTACATAATTTAAGTGACTGGTTCAACCGCCTAATTATTTTATTTGAATGGTTAGATATCCGCCTATATTGATCATTGTTTGCATATATTCTAAACAATTGTTAAGATCAAGCACTTACAACTAGACCAATAACTTAAGTTGTTGGTTAGAGCAACTTTATTTCCTTATACCTTTAGCAGGATGCTGGACTTTAACCCAACACCCCCAACAATCCCTCCTTCCAACACCTATGACCGCAAGACAACACTTGCCAACCTGGGACTTAGCCAATGCTTGCCACAGCAATATGCCTTCTTAGGACCCCTTGGTGGGAGTCAAACCCACAGCCTTTCCAGTTCCTTGCACCTATGAACTGTAGGCAGACATCCGACACTTACCACATCTACAGCATGCATTCTGGGGATTGAACCCCCTAACACCTGTGCACCATAGGCTGCACACACACCTACACAAACTGCATGGCATGTTCTTGTGGGGACATGAACCCAAGACCTGGGCTCCAATACCAATTGTTTAGAATAGCTACAAACAATGACCAACATGGGCGGATAACCATCCACTCAAACAAAATAATCAGGTAGTTGAACCAGCCAGTTAAATTATGCAATCAGACGGTAGAAACCGGCCACTAAAATAAAATCTACACAGAACACAGAGATTTACGTGGTTCACCCAATTTCAGGCTACATCCATGAGGAGTCACTACTACGTCAGTATCAGAAAAATATAACAAAGGATACAAAAGGAGTTACAAGAATTAGACAAACTCTCTCTTCACACAACCTCATTATTTCTCTCTTTTGCTGCTTGTCTGCAGCTCTTTGCAACTCACTACTCTACAACTCAATGATTTTAGCTAGGGTACCTCAAGCCCTTTTCATAAGCGAAGAAGGGGATTGCATTGAATGCAACTGCCAACTCTCACCTTTCATTCTTTAATGCAGTGCCATTTCAATTAACAATTGCAGCTGTTTTATTTCTTTACAAGTCAACTGTTGTGAGTGAAGAAGAGATGAATGTCAACAATGCATTTTGGTGTGGGAACCACTTTGTCTCCACTTTCAATACTATGCTCCCTGGAGAATCAAGAAAATAGCAAACCATACACTTCCCTCCCTGCTCAAGAATAAAAAATTAAATGTTACTCTTAACCAACCTAAGAATAATCTATCCACTTCAAAACCATTCCTGGAAAGCCTTTTCACGTCCTTCAGAATTGAAGCCTATTAAATCTTCATATGATGAATATGGGATGCTCTATGTTACCATTGAACTTATTCAAACATTCCAAAATTTGTAAATTTCTTCTTTCTTCACACACACCCCAAGAATATCAGATGGCCCAAGAATATTAGATGGTATTGTGATTGAACCAGGAAAGGTAAAAGCCAACACATATTTAACAATGGAACACAGTGAGTGAATTGGTTGATGCTCCAAACCCATGTCTTTTCATACAGAAAACACCCTTCAGGGGACTAGGATCCCTGAATCTCCATGGTTCAGGTTCTCCACTCAATATTTTATTAAAAGCTAATATCTAATAAATGCATCGACTTTAGGAGACACCAGATTCCCTCATACAGCAGCTAAAGAAGAGCTTTCGCCTCATACTTTGTCCCCTACCCACACTCACATTTATGAAGGGCAGAGTGTCAAACATACCTTTACTCAAGCTTCCAAATTCTATTATCATAACTTCATGAAAAAGAATGACCATTTGCAGCCTCTACTACCAAAGTATAATACATTCATCCATTCCCCATGAAGAAGTGACCTAAAAATGTGGATTGCACATTCCTTGTTCATTACAAAATCAAAAGTAAAGCATTCATAGTCCTTTTGTTGGTACCAATCTATAAAGAAGAGGTAAAACTCTCATAGCTTCTCCATTCCAGTATGCGCAATAGGGCCGATCCCTTAAAAAAGCTTAACTACCTCTTTATTAATGATAGACTTATGAGGTTATTTAGTGCTAAAAGTGTTATTTCACATTTTCCAAATTATCAGTGATTCTTCTCTTGAGACTTGAGTGATTAATTAAAGGATCATATGGGTGAGAGATAAAAGGTAATATTTTATAAGGCAGTACAATGTAGAAGGTTGAATGAAATTAAGAGCTAAAAGACTATATCATAATAACATATAATACCTTTACAACAACTCATATCAAAGGCTGGAAGGAAGAGGACAGGGGTCATACTCAAGTATCCACATCCACATTAAAAAAATAATAATAATAAAATAACTAATAAAAGGTGGAATTAAGCCTTCGATTGTCATTCACTACTAAATTGGTTCAGCCTGTGTCTCCTTTTTCTTCACCATTACAACATCTTGATAACTTTAACATATGAAAAATATTATAGAAAAATATTATAGAGCTCATACTAGGATAATATTGATGTATTTAATGGAAAACCTGACAACACATTAGATCTAAGAAGCTTAGTAGACTGGTAAAAGGTGCACCCGAATTTGTAACCCAATGTGACAATGTTTTTCACAAGCGGAAGCTCATTCGTTTAACCTTACTCGTCAACATGAACTTCCATGGCACCCAGGTATGCCGCATTACAAAAATCATCCCTTTAAATTCAATATGTTTCCTGGAGAGGACTCAAGAGAGACTAAAAGGCTGATCGCAGCTCCTAGCCACGACCATGTGACCAAATCTGACAGACATGTTAATGGACGTTATATGAATTGGAAGTTGAAACTATTATTCCAATTGGCCTATACAAAGGATATCCTACTGGGTGGATGGTTTTAATTGGCCATGCGATTGCTCCAAATGGTTAAAAACCCATTTCATTTCTCAACGAGTTTAGTTACCTGGTGGGGCAGACCAGAAATCTCTCCATCTGTATTTTTTTTTCTTTAGTCACTAAAAGGTGTGGAAAATATACTAATATCCAAGGAAGGGACAACCTAGTATAAGTCAAGGCTAGAAAAGGACAGCAAACCAAAGCAATCTGTATAAAAATTACAATCAAAGATGACTCCAAGTACCAAGAAGGAAGAGGAGCAAACAACATTGTTAGGTTCTAGATCAGAAGTTTTATCACAGGTCCAAAATAGGACAAGAGCCATTATAATGGTAGAAAAGTAATATTTGTAAACCTTTTCTATTTTTAAATTTTTTTCCTACATATGGAACCAGTGGCATAGCTAGGATTTTCATTTAGGGTGGGCAAAGTAAATTTTTAAACTAAAACAATCATGATCCAAATAAGTTTAGTTTTCCTCTTCATCAAAGTAAATATTTGATACAACAAAAAGCATAAAAAAAATTTAAAAAAAAACTACAAGTACACCCAAGTATTCTTCATAGTCGACCCAGAGCTTTTATCTATTTTTCTAATTTCTTTTGTATAACTATTGGATAGATGTGAAGAAACAGAAAGTGCTTGGACTAGGATCGGATGGTAGACAACACCCCATCAAACTCCTATAAGCTAGTCGTTTGATGAGTAGACCAGAAATGGCTTAGAGAAACCAATTGTGAGAATTGTGATGGTGGATGAGCAATTTAAAAATTTTAGAGGGGACAAAATTTGTTTACATAAGCAGACTTGAGAAATTTTTGTAATTTTAGGGTGGGCACCCGCCCAATCTAAGCTCTACGTAGCTCCGTCCTTGTATGGAACATAAAATAAATGAGAGAAAATGATTTACGCATTATATTTTTCATCTCAATTAAGAATGCAATAAATAAGGACATTTGAATTTGCAGATTTTGAGTGGCCAAATTGGATCAAACTTGCACAAGTTTCACAAATTTTCATGGGGACTGCCATAGGTATTCTTTAATATCAACAAACAAATTCAATTTACTCATCATTTATCCCCAGACAAAACTGTTTCAGATACAAGTCTTTCCTGGTCATTGCACTCATCTTCATTTCAAGCGAACTCGTCTTTAGAATACTAATATACCATTTTCAACTAACATCTCCATTTTATGCACCAAACATTAATAAAATCTATCATCTAGTTCCCACCAAAGTGGGGTTGGCGATCATCACATTAATGAAATGAACAAGGAAAAATAAATATAGTTGTTAAATTTTACACACTAGTGGCACTTGTGACAATGATCTCACCAGCACTTGTTCCCATAATAGGTTTCATATAAACATTCTTGACAATATCAATACATCGAATTGAACTCCTTTATCCCTTATCATCAAAAAGATTATTGGTTCCAAACTATCAAACAATACTGGTCAAAAAAAGCCAATAGGTATGTCAATGGAGGATACAGGTCTAATCCGAGGTGTATGGTTGAAAAGAAAAAGAAAAGAAAAAGCAGTGTCTCAGCTGATATGTATTTATATTGGATGGGGCTGGCCGTTACGCAATGTCCAAGTTCTCCTACAAGCCAAAATTGTTTAGGAAAAACAAAAACAGGATACATCCAGACAGAAACCTAACTCATATTGAGATAAAGAGAGAGGCCTAAATCAGATTAATATAAATTGATAGGTCCTCAAACATCACGGCAGTCCTTCCCCCTGGAATATGTGCCATGAATTATCACCTCCTTACTAACAGATGGATTCTATAAAAAATGCCAAATATGCTATTTGCAAGTTTCAAAAACCACGTCTTGCCAAGGCAGAATGATTTTTCTGACTTCCTCTATTTGGATTGGTTGATCGTGTCTGACCCACTCCATACTCTCATAGACTAGCCCATACATGTTGATCCTTAGCATTGGCTCTTTCATCCATGAACAGATTAACGAGCCTTCCAATGTAGATGCAGCCACATAGTCCTTTCGAGACTAATAATAATTTGGGCCTTAAATAAGAGAAAGAAAATCTTCTTTCTGAAGAAAGATTTTATCCATTCCATGTTCTTATTTTCCCTCTTATATTTTTTGCATTATTTTTAACTCTAGTATATATAAGATTCCAGAGTTTGGTATTGAGTGGATATATTTTCAATGTCAGTCTGAAATGATATTTCAGAATGCTTGAAGCACAAAGCTATATTTGGAATACTCATTTGTTGAATAATTTTTAAATTTATATGAAATAGATTTAAGAATCACTGTCATCGCGGTTTATTCTCACTTTTCATAGTGATTTTGATTAAGGACTAGCATTTATGTCTTTTCAAAACAATTTTGATTGTTAATAACTGTGTTTTCCTTTTAAGATTAGTTCCATATACATAAAATTGTATTCTCATATTAATGAAGAACAAAATCTAGAGAAGAGGCAAGCTTTCTATTCCTTTTTCCTTTCTTCCTTACTTTTTTTCTTTTAATGAATAACACAAGGATTCAATTAAAGAGAAGATGGAAGAAAAGATACAAAGCACATGGGGCCCATGAGAGGTGGGCAACCGTACATGCTGAGAAGGAATAAGTTAAAACAGAGAAGGAAACCACCTATCCAACAGCAAAAGAAAAAGGAACAGAATCATTCAAGAGCCGTGACAGAATTTACGTCTCGGAGGATGTCATCAACTGAAGCCCCAAAAAACTCCTTCCTTAGGCATATCCAATACGATGATAGAGCCATAACCATGTCCAGAATCTTTTGTAACTGGATTCCTTCTCCATCAAAGATGTCCTGTTTCTAGCCAGCCCCACCACCCACACCGTCACAAAGAACATAGCTTGAACCAACAGTCTGCCTTTGCTTTTAAGGAAGGGGAATTTCCACTGCTTCACAACTTCAGTCAAAGTTCTAGGCCATACCCAACTTATTCTTATTGCACTTATAACATATGACCAGAGAAACCTAACAACCTTGCAGTGTATGAAAATGCGGTCCACTGTTTCTGCACTATTGAAACAAAGGATGCCGACATTGGGGGAAATAGAAAGGGATTTTCTCCTCCTTCGATAATTATCAAGGGTGTTAATCCCATAGCACAAAGCAGTCCAAACAAAAGCCACCACTTTAGGAGGGGCAGGGGCACACCAAATAAAACTTGGAGGAAAAGGAAAGACTGACTGAATAAGATGGACTTAGAACACAAGAACTCAAAAAAGGAGCAGGTGGAAAAGGTACCATGGGTGGATAGGGTCGATCTATGGTGGTCAGCCTTTGTAGGGTCAATAGTTACTTGGCTAGGATCCTCTAACATGAGATCAAGTTCATCCATTTCTGAGGACCTAAGACTACGACAGTGTTGTAGATTCCACACTAATCCTGAAGATTCCATTGAAATAATATCTGAAATGTATGGATCTAACACGAGTCACAACCAGAAAGGTTTTGGATATTTGTGGGAGGGCAAGGAGTTTCCCCAACACAAGTCATTCCAAAACAGCAACGAGGACCTGGAACAAATGGTGCTCTTACCAAAGGGTGGAAAAGAGGAGCTAAAGTAGAAATAGCTTTCCAAGGACTAGAGTGTGGAATGTTTGTGTTAAAAATTATATCCTGTCCATCTCTATGAACTATGTATTTACTCATGATGACTTCATGCCACAAGACTCTTTCCTCGCCAAATCCTCATAGTCATTTCGCTAACAGGGCTGAATTTTTGAAGTGGAGATTTTCCAATCCCAAACCACCCCTGCTTTTACTAAGACATACCTTCCTCCACCTTACTAGATGATCCTTCTTTCCCTCTCTTCCATCTTTATATGTTGTTCAAGTTCATCTTTGCCGCATGAAAAATCATCTAAAATGAACACCTCCTCCCTTGATTCTGTTACTCAGTGTGCCCATGTCTTTACTTATCAACACTGCATAATTATATATTTGCTCATCATGGTTCATTGACCCGGAAGCCTCAACAAAAACATGGTGGGTATATCCTCACTAGCCTCTACACATTCTATTTGTTTTGATAGAGAAGACGTTCACATAAATCATGTATTCACTCTCTTCTTTTCGTTATAAAGGAGATTTATTGTTCTTCAGCATGTCTCTTTTTTGAAAATTTTATATACCTATTTTAACTACCCATTAGTAGCATCCCTATACAATTGTATTGTAGCACTAACTATTTTATTTTATTTTTTGAATATTTTAAGGACACATATTCAAGAAGGATTGAAGTAATCATGAGGCAATGGTCTTATACTTAACTTTTGAAGCTCACTAGTCCACTAACTTCCTTCACTCTTATAGTTACGAGGATTATGTTATCACTCAAGACATTTTTGTTTCTAAAACTTGAAAAAATTGCTTCTACAAATAAATTTAATCAGTGTTCCTTGTTAAACCAAGTTTCTACTACAGTTAGAAAAGGTTAGTCTAAATTGGTTTATAATTATTTCTAATTTTCTGTTGATAGTAGCATCTCTTTGATTATTTGAAATTCACTTTTAGTATATATAGATTGGCCTGGACATTTGAGGCAGTTGGGGCTATTATTGAGATAATTGCACTAAAAATAACAATTATTCTCTCCCTGGTACTTTTACTCTTTCAGAGCTTCAATCTCATTAATGACACCAGAAGTGTGGGCTGCAGCTTTTTGTTAACAATTCTGAAGTACCACTATTATATAAGGGTTAGTAAAAAAGGAAACAACCAACAAGAAAATCTTTAACTGGGCTATTAGAAGTCCAATGTTCTTGTTGGCAGTTTGGAGCATGGCAATTCAATGAAACTAAGGCATTGTAGCTAGATTGATCCTAGGGAAAGAAGCAACCTAAAAAATTGATTTATGTTTTAATGAATATAATACAATAATATCCATAAAATATATATTATATCATTGTAAAAGATGGTGTGTAATTGTTCATTTTTGTATCTAGAGACACGTGATCTATGAGATATGATTGTTGAAGGACCAAAAATAATAATGTCAAAAGCAATTCTAGATAATAGAAAGGAGAAAGAGTTATTAAAAGTTTACAGACAGTGGTAAATCAAAAGATATTTAAGCTACATAAGTGATTTCGTATGGTTAAAGCTTCAAAATATCTGTTCTAATCATAAAAGTGAACCATCCAAGCCCATAAGAGTACAAGATTGATGATTTTGAACATGATGAACTCCAGAAGAATGAACATCATCATCATCGTGATCATGAGTAAATTCCCACCAAAATGGAGTCCGCGAAACGAATCTTGTCTTTATTAATTCCATATGCATCCTCTCACACCTTCTAGGTGCATCTCTATGTCTTCTCTTTATATGTACAACCCACATTAACCTATTCTCCTTAATTTTATCCCTAATACATTATATGCCTAACTACTTTGGAATATCCTCATTCTTCACTGTCTTTTCTAGTTTTGTCACACATCCATCTTAGCATCCTCATGTTCAAAACACTCATCTTCTAAACATGTTGTGTCTTTGCCGTCCAACATTCTATACCATACGACATATGCTATCTTATAAAATTTATCCTTTGACTTAAGTGGCACATGATCATCACACAGTACTCAAGATGCACCCCTCTACTTAAGCCAACTAGCTCTACTCGTATGCGCTACATATTCATCAATTTCTCCATCTTTTTGTACTAATGATCTAAGATACTGAATTTATTACTTAAAGAGATATCTTGATTGTAGATTCTAATAGTTTTGGTATAGGTATTAAAAGGACATTTTATATATTCAGTCTTCACACTACTAATTTTAAAACCTTTTGATTCCAAGGCATTTTTCTATAATTCAAACTTAAAATTTACTATATCAAGACTGCATAATCTGCAAATCAAATATATAGGGATGCAAAAGAGAGATAGGGGATGGGGTTTGGCAAACCCAAAGCCACCCCAATAAGGCTTTAGCCCATACCAAACCCTAACCCACCCCTATAGCGTTTATAACAAGGTAGGAAGAGAGTTAAACCGACTCTAATGCAAAATGCAAAAAGTTCATCATCATCATCCTAAGCCAATTCCCACCAAAGAGGGGTCATCAATACAAATCTTGACTCTCCATCCCGCTCTATCAAAAATAATATTTTCAGTTAATTTATGTTTTTGTAAATCTTGTTTTATAGACTCGATCAATGTCTTTTTAGGTCATCCTCTTGCTAGCTTTGGCCCTTCAATCTGCATACTCTCACTCCTTCAAATAGGTGGATCTTTAGGTCTCCACTTTATATGACCAAACCACCTTATCCCACTTTCCTCCATTTTATCTCTAATGCATGTTATGCCTAACCACTTTCAAATGTCTCCATTTCTTATTTTGCTTTTCTTAGTTTTGCCACAAGTAAGGGTGTCAATTGGTTTGGTGTAAACCAAAAACCAAATTAACCAAATCAAAAAAAATCGGTTTGGTTCAATTTTATTTTTAATTTGGTTCGGTTTCGGTTTGAAATACTTAAAACTGAATTAGTTTGGTTTGGTTTACGGTTTAAGTGTTCATAAACCAAACCAAACCGAAAAACTGACATGTAAATTCAAATATTATATTGCTATATTAAATACCCCACTTCCCCTATTTTAAATC
This sequence comes from Buxus sempervirens, assembly GCA_947561395.2. Taxonomy (NCBI): domain Eukaryota; kingdom Viridiplantae; phylum Streptophyta; class Magnoliopsida; order Buxales; family Buxaceae; genus Buxus; species Buxus sempervirens. The sequence continues at coordinate 29,565,153 of OX387193.1, forward strand.
TAAGGAAGGTAACTTCCCCCAAAAAAAAAAAAAAATCTAAGGAAGCTGGCGTTTTTATTCCTTGTTCATTACTCCATCTCAATCTTGACAACCACACACGTTTCATCTTCCTTCTTCAAGTCATCTTCTTGACAACCAGTCACCACGTTTCATCTCCCTTCCCACGCTGTTTGACATCTGCATCTGCAACTATCTCTACAGCAACTCGTCGCCATTACAACAACACAACTACAAGGTTCTCTCTCTCTCTCTGCTACTGCAACTCTCTAGCTTCAGTCCCCATTGCTTTTCCTAGTATCATTCTATCTTGATTTATTCTTTGATTGTCAATTTTTTGCCAAGTCCAAAGGTTTTCCCTCCCTCCCTCCCTCCTCCCTCCCTCCCTCCCTCCCTCCCTCCCTCCCTCTCCCTCCCTCTCTCTCTCTCTCTCTCTCTCTCTCTCTCTCTCTCTCTCTCTCTCTCTCTCTCTCTGCTACAGCAACTCTCTAGCTTCAGTCCCTATTGCTTTGCTTTTCCTAGCATCATCGTATCCTTGATTTATTCTTTGATTTGTCAATTTTTTCCCAAGTCAACAAAATTTATTGTTCTCATGTTGAATCTTATAGATAACAAAATCATCATCAACCTGAGAGCATAAAGACAAATAACAATTATTTAAGTTGATGAAAAAGACAAAACAGAGCATCTTTTACCTTGAGGACGTCATTGAACACATTCCTCCATATATCTTCCAATTCACTCTACTTTCATTAAGATCCAATCTTAATATTTCATCGCCTTTAATGTTCCATTTACATTCTTTTCTGGATTTTTCTTTTCGTCACCTATAATTGTAAGCCAAAAACATAAATTGGACTCATAAGTGTAGCCACTTTGTTTACAATGTAAACTTGACAAGAACTTTTGTTAGTACACACCTGAAACACTGCTTTGACAAAACCTAAATTAAGTTTTGATCCCTTTGTTACAAACAGGAAAATATGATCATCGTATGGCCGCCATAGGCCCCATGTTACATAAGTAAACTGGCACAATGAATAATGATCTTATGCTTAGGTTTCCCTTTCATCTGTCCTACATCTAAGTTCTACAGTTAAACACACCCATCATGCCCAAAGTAGAAGTCAGGCTATACCCAAAGCCAAAACAAGCACCCTAGATTTTAATGGTTGTATAAGATCTGTGGTTCAACTTGTATAACCCCCATCTGTTTTAATAGAGCTGCTTTAGTTTTTTTTTTTTTTACCTAAAGAGTCTTAAATTTTTTTCTTTACTTAGTAAACTAAATTCTCAATTGTTTAATCCAATTTAGAAAGAACTCTTTTTTTATTCCTTTTCTTCTTTCCATTCTCTTTATACTAATGAACCATTTCTTACTTCATTGTAGAGTTCCCTTTTGGCTTCTATATTACAAGGAAAAGGGACTTTTTAATCTATATGTCTAACATGGGAGATGCTGATAGTAACATCAATGCAAAAGAGAAAGGACATGAAGTTCTTAATGAAACCTCCAAGGTATGTCTTCCCAATCCGAAAAAGTTTAAATTGAGGTTTGTCATACAAGACCATTTTACAAAAATTGAAAAGGATGATGGAGGAAAACTAGAGAGAGCAAAATGCAAATATTGTTCTAGGGAATATGGATGTGCCAGTATTAATGGGACTAGTACACTCAAGAATCACTTAGATAAATGTCCCAAATATCCATTTAATTTGAAAGATAGGAAACAGAAACTTTTATCATTCAATTCATCGCAAGATGATGGCAATGGAGGAGGTATTATTAGTTCTTGGAAATTTGACCAAGATTTGTGTCGACAAGCACTAGCTAGGATGATAATTGTGGATGAGTTGCCATTCATGTTTTGTTGAACGTGAAGGTTTTAGGAGTTTTTGTAACATGATGCAACCAAGGTTCAATTTGGTGCCACGTAATACAATAAGGAAAGATTGTTTAGAGATTTACAAAAGGGAGAAAAACAAGTTGAAAGGAATACTTGAGAAATCAGCTCTGAGAGTTTCCTTTACCACTGATATATAGACTTCTATACAAAACTTAAGTTACATGGTTCTCACAGTACATTTCATTGATAATAATTGGAACGTACAAAAAAAGTAATTAACTTTACAATGGTTCCAAACAAGGTTTGACATTTCCTTTTCATGCCCTTAGTGGCACGAAAAATGACTCCAAAATGGTATCCCCAGTGTTTCGCTGGGGTGCCGCCAATTTTGCCAACATTTCGCCAGAATTTCGCTAATTTCGCAAAATTGGTCTAATGTGCTTGTAGTTGTAGCCTTGTAATTGTTTATGTTCATGTGCTTGTATTTGTTCATAAATTAGATAAAATACTTCCTTATTCTATCTATTTTTAGCATATAAATTGTATAGAATCATGTCTATTATATATTTTTTAATTATGTTTTTTTCTGCAAAAAATGGCATTTCGCGGGTCGATTTCGCTAAAAAAACCTTTTCAGCCCTTTTCGCCAATATTTCGCTGGCATCTCGCCGGCAAACCGTTTCGGCCGCTTGGCGGCGCGCCAGGCGGCACCGAAAAGTCGATCCTTGGTTCCAAATCACAATGGTGATGATGTTGGTAGGGCTGTTGAGTTATGCTTGATAGGGTGGGGCATAGAAAAGATATGCACACTAACTATGGATAATGCTAGTTCAAATGATGTTGCTATTCAATATTTGAAAAGAAAGTTTTTCAAAAAGAATGGTTTAATTCTAGAATATCAGTTTTGTCATGTGCGTTGTGTTGCACATATATTAAATCTTATTGTGAGAGATGGATTGAATGAAGTGAGAGATGCAATATCTCAAATTTGTGGAGCTGTTAGGTATGCAAGAAGTTCACCAAGAAGGCAGCAATAGTTTAAATCGTGTATTGAGAAAGAAAGAAACATTTCAAGGTGTCTTGTGTTTAGATGTTCAAACTAGGTGGAATTCAACATATCTTATGTCGGAGTCCGCATTAAGATTTCAAAAAGCCTTTGAACGTTAGGAGGACGAGACACCATATGTGAATGAGTTAAAAGAGGGTCCTCCAACTGAATTAGATTGAGATCAGGCGAAGATTTTGTGTAAATTCTTGGAAACTTTTTATGATATTACAAAACTCTTATCTGGATCTCTTTATGTAACTTCAAATGCTTACTTTCATGATGTTTGTGTGATTGAGAGTCTCTTGTTTGAATGGTCCAATAGTCATGATGAATTGTTGTCTCATGTGACTAAAAATATGAAGGAGAAATTTGACAAATACTGGAGAAATATTGATAAGGTTAATATGTTGTTATTGATTGTTGTGATTTTGGATCCCCAATATAAGTTGAAATATGAAAAATTCTGTTATCAAGGGTGTATCCCACAATGAAGAAGAAGGTTTTTGAATTAAATAAGAAAGTTAAAGATGAATTAGAGTGCATTTTTAAGCATTACCAAGCACTAGATTCTACAACGAATGCAACAAAAGGTACAAGTCAAAACCTTAATGATAATGAAGTTGATCAAGCTCCTCAAGCATGTGTGAAAGCAAAGTCTTTGCAAAGTGATTTATTGAAGCACTTCGAAGAAGAAGAATTGGAAGAGAGTAAATTAGAATTGGATCGATATCTAAAGGAGAGTGTTGAGAAGTATGACTCTCGGTTCAATACCTTAGGGTGGTGGAAAGTTAACAGCTCTAGATTTCATACACTTTCTCATGTGGCAAGAGATTTCTTGGCTATTCCTGTGTCGACCGTCGCCTCAGAGTCAGCTTTTAGTATGGGTGGTCGTGTACTTAACAAGATTCATAGTTCCTTGACACCCAAACTGATAAAGTGCTTGATTTGTACTCAAGATTGGTTGCGACTAGCCTTGGCTCCACTTGAAGTTGAGGAGAATTTGCAAGAACTTGAGGAAGATGAGTCAAGTAATTGAAATTTATGGTTATTTTCTATTACAAATAATACTTTTTGATAGAGTTTCCAAAAATATCTTATATCTTTTATAGTAAAAAAAATATAATTTATCTTGCTGTATTTTTCAGTCATAGCAAGATGAAATTGGCATTCAACGAGAATCTTTTTAAGTTGCTATATGATTCACATCTTTCAGGTAAGTAAGAACTAGCATTTTATAATATTCTTTTGCATATTTCTTTATATATTTTATCTTATCACTTTATTTTTCTGTATTATTTCACATGGAGCATGACTTTTGGGAATGAAGAAATGATTTTAGAACTTAGAATAATTGTATAAGTTGCACATATTTCAATGTTATTTTTATGTTATGTTATTGCTTATTTCAGGTGCTTTTTTTTCCCTTTTGTTTTTGGACACTTGTGCACACTGCATAGGTTGGACTTGTTTTGTAATAATTGCAAAGAGCAGAATTTATCTTGCTTTATTTTTTAGTCATGGCAAATGAAATTGGCATTCATGAATCTTTTAAGTGCTATTAATATATGATTCACTTCATTCATGTAAATAATAACTACCATTTTAAGATATTCTTTTGCATATTTCTCTATATATTTTACCTTTTTACTTTGTTTTTTTATATTATTTCAGGTGGAGCATGTCTTTTTGAGAATGAAGAGTTGATGTTAAAACTTAGAAGAATTGTATAAGTTGGATTTATTTCAGTTTTATTTTTGTGCTAACTTTTTCCTTATTTCAGGTGCTTTTTTCCTTTCTGTTTTTGGGCACTTGTGCACAAGTTGGATTTGATTTGTAATACTTGCAAGGAGCAGAATTTATCATGCTGTATTTTCAGTCATAGCAGATGAAATTGGCATTCATAAATCATTTTAAGCGCTAATACATGATTCACTTCTTTCAGGTAAATAATAACTAGAATTTTATGGTATTCTTTTGCATATTTCTCTATATATTTTATCTTTTTACTTTGTTTTTCTATATTATTTCAGGTTGAGCATGTCTTCTTGGGAATGAAGAATTGATGTTAGAAATTAGAAGAATTGTAAAATTTGGATTTATTTCTATTTATCCTATTGCTTATTTTAGGTGATTCCTTTTGTTTTTGGGCACTTGTGCACAAGTTTGATTTGGTTTGTAATACTTGCACGGAGCATAATTTAGTTGTTTTTTTTAGCACTTGTTGGAATTGATTTCTAACACTAGCAAGGGGCATAATATAGAATTTATTTTTGGGCACTTGTGTACAATTTAACTTGTAACTTCAGTTTTCGGTTCAGTTTAGGGTTAACCACTTAATTTCGGTTCGGTTTTCAGTTTGAAATCTTAAGTTAAAATTCGGCTTGGTTCAGTTTTCGGTTTTAAACAATATAACAAGGTTTGGTTTAGGGTTGACATGAAAACCGGACTGAACCGAACAAATTACACCCCTAGCCACAAGTCCATATTAGGATTCTCATCTCGGTAACACTCATCTTCTGAACATGTTGATTCTTTGTCGTCCAACATTCTGCACCATACAACATAGTTGGTCTAATTGCTATCTTATAAAATTTACCCTTTAATTTAACTAAAACACGCTCATCACAAATAACCCTAGAAGCACCCCCTCCACTTAAGCCAACCAACTCTAATCGTATGTGCCGCATCTTCATCAATTTCTCCATCTTTTTGTATAATTGATCCAAGATATTTGAACTTATTACTTAAAGGGATATCCTGATTGTCAATTCTAATAGTTTCATTAGTTATATTGTTGTTTGTATTAAAAGGGCATTTTATATATTCAGTCTTCGCACGGCTTATTTTAAAACCCTTTGATTCTAAGGTATCTTTGCACAATTCTAGTTCAATATTTACTTCTTCTCCAGTGATATCTACAATGAAGAGGATGAAATTTGCTTGAAATTTCTCCTGCTAATCCTCTGATGAAGAAGACAATGCAAGCTAGGGTTTTTGAAAATTTTCTTTTGTTTTGGAAGGGGTTAGAGGAGGTCGAAATCGAATGGCTTTCTTTTTCTATTTCTTCCAAAATATAATACAATGCATTAAGCAAGACCTGATGCCAACAAATGCACATAGTACATATTATATATTACAATACTAATACATAAATACACATATAATATACATATTTAGTTTGGTTCAATTCAAAATGAAATACGCATGGGTAGGGTCAAGGTTTTAGAAATTTCAGATTTCAACAAAATTTTGCTGGGCATTCCCAGCAAAATTTCGCAGGCATGCTGACGAATCTAGGGAAAATAAATTCCCCACAAGTTCCCCATCCAAAGAAAATCTGGGGAAATTTCACCAGATTTCACTGGCATGCCGCCAAATTTTGCTAGATTTTCCTAATCCAGGAAAATCTACGGAAATAATTCCCAGATTTCATCAGCATGCAGCTAGATTTCACTGGCATGACACCAATTTTTCTGGCATGGTTCCAATTTCATGCCACTTCCCCCTGAAAATCGAAATTTTGTCGGCAAAATTATAAACACTATGTAGGGTTTCGATTTGATTCAGTTTAACTGAGCCTTCAACTAAAAACCAAACCAAAATAATTTAGTTTAGTACTTTTGGAACCAAAACCAAACCAAAAATATTAAAACCCAACCCAAACCGACCCAAAGTTGATTTGGGTCGAGCAATTTTTGGGTTTACCCAACCCAAGTTGCATCCCTATGAGCTACACACAAAAATTTAGATGGAATTGGAGATTTTTGCTATTAATGGAATTGGAACACTTGTTTCAAGAAGAATGTTGGAAACTAACTTAATTTAAGGTTCCTTCTTAAGCAGCGTTTCTTACTAAAGTGTGAAGGTACAATTCAAGTTTTCTTTATTAGTTGTTACTAGTCTTCTATTAGTATTAATTCTTTGATAATTTAAGTTTTGTTTTGTTTATTTATTCTCCGGTCTTGTGATCTAAGAGGTAACTATTTTATTATGTTAATTCTATGAATAAAATTACGTTAATTCTATGAATAAAATAATTACCATTCTCTCCTCATTACTCACTCTTCAAGGGTGTCAATCTCATCCATGATAACAGAGCAATAAGTGGTGAATAAGCTACAACCAGAGATTTCTATATCAGAGCTTCTCTTAGTGTTTCCTCACTTATCTCTCCAATAATTTATATAAACATGTCCATTGTAAGATTTAAAGTTTACAAAGCACTTTAGATCTTATCAATCAGTTCTAGCAAGACTCGTATGCTTTTTTGTTCCATAGTTAATTCTACTATTTAGAGCTTTCTCTCACCACTTCATCATTTGCATCCACTACTTTTTTTCTTTTATGAATGACTATACTTGATTTACATGGGCTCATCTTATGATGTATAAAGATGAGATGTTTACTATCTTTATGAACTTCTAAGATGATTAGTACTTGATACCTTGACTTGAGATTCATCCAATTTTTCCACAACCATAAGGCTCAATTTAATTATTTGAAAAAAAAAAAGAGCATTAAGAAACTTGGTTAGAGATGAAGGAAACAACTCATAATTGATCTCTTCATCCTTTATTATTGGATAAGACTATCAAAAGGATCCTTACGGCTTGATTTGGCCAGTCTAGTGACTCAGAAGGTAAGGCCTCAGTTGGAAGCCATCAAACCAATTTGGAAAATTGTATCAATTGCAGTTTTAAAGTGTTGTGTAGTTGTTTTATAGCTTTCAACTGAACTGAAGACAAAAATTAAATCCAACAAAATCCCTAGTTTTGATAATTTGGCAAATCACTCATGCATTTTGGGCTTCAGTCTCTACTCAATGATGATAGAGATTTTACATTAAAATGTTTATGTTGATATATCTCACCAAAATGGTGCAGCTAAAAGGAAGAATAGGCATCTTATTTAAGTTTCTCATGCTCTTTGTTTTAAGAATGGTTACGTTAATTGAAGATAATGTAGCATTTCTTGAACAATCTAGACAAAGAGTAAGCAAAACTAGAGCACGGAAAGAGAATTCACTCAAAATAGTTCAAATTAATACTGCATATATCAATGTGACTTTATTGCAACCAGGAATTGTAGTGAAACAAGAATTATAGGAACTCCAAAAGTCAAAATTTCCTTCATCTTGGATCAAATATCAAGGACAGAGACAGAGAAAAGATCTTGGTCAATGAGATAATAGTCGATGGTTTAAGCAGTGACTTACCTCTATAAGATTACATGATTGACGTACTCTTTCAAAATAAAAGCCAAATTATAAAAGACTGCCATTAGACCTCACATGATATATGAAACAGAATGTTGGAAATCAGAATGCAATACATAAATAGAATGACTATATCTAAGATCAGGGTGTTGAGATGGATAGATAAAAAAAAATAGAAAGATATTTGGAAGATCTAAACCCCAATCTTTGGTGGCAAAATCTAACCCAACCCACCCAAACAAGCACAGTATTAGAGCAGGTTAGGTCATGCTTTCAATCCATTGAGCAAGAGGGGTGACATGTTTCAACTTGCCAATAAACAAGTACGGTTCAAGTTCAACAAAAATATATTAACTTATACATAATAACGACAATATCATAACACAGTGTAATTTATGTGTACCGATATTGAATAATTTTTTAACACTTAAATAATATAAAAATATGTTAACTCGCCTTTTTTAAATTATATCTGGTTAAGTGTGGCCTAAGGTTTTGGTTCTTTTATCTGGGTCTGTGTTGGCCTGGAACTGTTCAACTTATTTAATGCATGAGCCGCTTTGGGTTGAGATCCACTAATAAATGTCTTCAACCCAACTCATTTCCACCCCTAGCCTTGATAGGGGAAAAAATGAAGTAAAATCAGATAGCTACAACATAGAGAGAGATCTATGGCAGCACATATGAGAGATGACAAAATGTTTTAAGTAAAAGAACATAAAGGGGACTCAGGAAGTACTTTGGTGACTAAATGGTTAATAGATTAGTTTATTTTTTTTTTTTGATAAGTGATGAAATTTCATTAATAAGAGGGAAAAGAAAGTACATAGATAAAGAAAATAAGCCAAAAAGCCTAACTGAGGACAAAAATGCCCCAATCCAAAAGCCACCTCAAACACAAAAACACTCTAAACATCCATACAAGAAGAGAGATCACCAAAAACTAGAGAGGTGCTAGATGCCCCAATCTTAGCTACACTATCTGCGACGTCATTAGCTAATCATTTGTATATAAAAGCATTTGTATATACAACCACTCCCAACAAATATCCATCAACAACATACTTTTCAGTTTTTAAACATGACCCAAACCATAACCCACATGACATGTATTGTCCCAAACCGCTTCATCACATAAAGCTAATCATTTATCATTCTTGTAAAAAATTCAAAGTGGATGTAGACTAGCATCACACAATTTAAATCCATAACACAAAATAAAAGAAAGGAGAAGAAAAATTTAAGCTTTAAGAACTCCTCATCTTAGTTTGGCAGCTATTATTGCAAATGTGATATAAACATCAAAAAGTTAAGACAGGGGAAAAGCGATGGTGCAATAGTGGTTACTTGTATCTGTGACCAACACTGCAGCATAGTTAACCATATAAGGAAGCAAAAACAATGGCAGACAAACAATTTCTTACAGTGAGCATCCAGGTAGCATTCTCCACCTCTTCTGGGTTGGACTTGACATAACGATGGTTGAATGTGCACCCATCATGCATGTCCACCTTATGATCATTTTTCAGATGAGTCACAAGCACTGGGATATCACCAGTAACCAGGCATTCTGAACCAGCATACGGACAATTATATGGCCTGAATCTGCAAAGCTGCTCATGCTTTAGCTTGGTATAGTAAGGGAAAATATCAGGGCACCCAAGATTCTGATATCGACAAGGAAGTTCAAGGGACTCTGCCACTTTCTCAAGTGCTAGGCATCTTATATTTCCAAGTTCAAATCGGCATGTCGGGCAGCGGTTGTGTACTCTGACTTTGCAATTTGAACAAAGGGTGTGGCCATTTGGACACTGCAAATGTCAGCAATGGGAATGAAAATTTTAATAAAAACCTAATGCAGCTTTTATGGATTTCATAATCATGCAACTCTTCAGAGTTGGGAAATTATACTAGCTGCTAAAGATTAAAAAAAAACAGTATTCTTAAGACAAAACAAAATAATAAAAAAACATTTCAAGAATATTAGTACCTTAACATTCAAAATTTCCAAGATAAACATAGAAGGAATATTTCAAGTAACCAACAATGACCACGCGAAAGTATGCTAATATTTAGAAAAAAACACCAAAAAAAATACCACCATGCACATGGATTATCTAGAATTTTTTCTACCAACTTACGGTCTTTGAAAATTTTGTCGACATAAAAAGGCACAAATCTTCAGTCAAGCATCCCTCATGGAGAAGATATTCAAAATTTCAAAAGAGAAACACGACCTTACCCAATTTACACAGAGAGAAGATAAAGACCTGGTGGATAGGCGGGTACATGGACTTGGTGCAAACTGGACACTCAAGAAGCTCATGCACACTGTTAGGAGAAGATATCCCTGCTTTAACAACAGTAGCATTAGAAGTCTCACTGACTTGTAAACTCTCTATGTTGTCGTTCGTCGTAAACAACTCCAGGTCTGTGCCCTGAGATTCAGGAACCTCTTTGCAGATGCTACTTCCTGGATTCATGCTAATTTGCTATCTACTTCAGTTTGTCAAAAAAACTAATCTGCAATACATTATTAAGAGAATCTCACTCCATGCAGTGCTTCAGGTTCAACAATCCAATTTAAGGCTGATCACCTAAGGAAGAAGCCTCAAATTAGGATCTCGAGGAGACAAATTTATAATAATTTACTGCATTAAGTATTCAATCGTGTATGCTTAAACCACTGGCGGTGTTAATCACAAACAGTTCAAGAAAAACGACATCAGAGAGATGGAGAGAGAGAGATCAATGCAGCTCATTTATCACACCACCTGTGTACAGTGAAAGAACTACCAGAAATGCACTCATACAACTCATTGAAGTTTATTTAAATCAAACACTCGTTCATTGGCTCATGCCTTTATCCAAACAAAAGTCAAAATCATAAGCAACTTAACACTGGCAACAGATCCGAGCTACCCAGTTCATTGAAATAAAAGGTTTCCTAAATGCTCTCTAGAAAACCAGTTCTCAAGTGACAAACTTCAGCTTCTTTGAACTATTAACATCTTTCCTTTATATATATATATATATCTTTTTAATTTTGTAAGTTATTCAGTAGATGTTATTCACTAGTATCATTCAAACTTTTGCAGGATTCTTTAAAGGTTTAAGTTTAAACATTGAACATTGTAGGAAACTAGAAGAAGACAAATCTCACAATTGTCCAGTCAGAATTTTTGCCTCTTTTTCTTTTTGTAAGTGATTATGACTAGTACCACAATAGAGATATTAGGAAAACCAAACAACAAAGCAGAGGCACAAATTATCTAACCCTACTACAAATAAGCAGGGTTCCTCTGTACACAATGACTTATGAATCATGAAGTAGAACCTGAATTGAGCAAACCCCAAGGAGGCCATCATGAGCATCTCTGTACTAGGAATCCTACATTGTCACCACAGCTGCCTGCATAACATTCAAGCACAGACACTTGCATTCTCATGTATCAATTTGCACATGCATAACATATAAGTAATGTAGCTGTTCAACTGATTGATGCATTAAGAGAATCTGGAGAACACAAACAAAGAAAAATGAATGGAAAAAAAAAATCTAACAATCAAACAGGGAATTTACCAAACTATGAAAGCAGTAATTGGATAAAATTCGGAGTTTTCGAAAGGATGTGTCTCTACCACACAAAGAATGAGAAGTAATTTTGATAGTGGTTGAAATGGATTCCTATAAACCAATGTTGTTAATTAAAAAGAATAAAAATTTTTCCTTCTAAAAACCTTTGGATGACTAAGAAATATCAGCTCACTCTATCCAAAAAAGTCAAATATGTGCACACATAAAAACAACATTCATAAGGCGGAAACAGAGCAAAGGAACTGTGAGAATCATACCCATAAAGCTATTTTACCAGGATTAAAAAAAAAATCCATAAAAGCTATCAAACAATGCTCACACGCCTAAAATCAACAAATAGAAAACCCCTAATGCCACAACTCAGCCCTATAGTCCAGCACATTCTATCTACCAAACAATGTGCAAAGTCCACGAACGTTCAAAAGAGGAAACGTGAGAAACTTATCTGTAAATCCATCCAGTGAAGCCCCAAAAACTTGAAATCAACAAAAAATAAAACAAATATGAATCGTAGCTAACACTCTAAAGCCACCAATGTTTATCCCCAGGCAAACCACATACATTCAATCCATTCAGAACCCAAATTCCAAAAGCGCTCAAAGCCCCATAATCCTCACTGAAGAGATGAAGATAATTCCAATGAAATTAATCACCTCACTTAACAGCGTGAAGAAAAACCCGAACAGCTGCAAAAATCACTGATCCGGCAATAATCTCCAGGCATTGGTAACTTCCTGGAAGAGGGGATGCTTTCAACGGTAAGGATCTCTCTCTCTCTCTCTCTCTCGCTCAGAGCGACCGATTATTTCACGCTTGCTAACAACTGGCCCTTTGTAAGCAAGTAAGCACTGAACCGTCGTCACACCGTTTCCATGCCTTTTCGCTGTTGCGTCGTTGTTTGACCATGTCTACGATACGTAAGAAACTCATTATTGTGCGGGGCTCCTACGCTATTGAAAGGTCCATAACTACTATAATGTGACACATGGCAAGTGGACGAAAGATTAGACCAACCACTGAAACGACTTAACAAAAATTTGATGTGATGACATGTGGCACGAAATCCTCCTTGATTTTTTTTTTTTTAACCAGAAAAATATCTATTAAGAGATTCTTAACTGATTTTTTTTTGGATTGGATGCAAAAATTAATGATAACTTCCTAACCATAAAAATGAGTATTGCTCCAAAGCAAAATTTGCCAGCATGGCTACAAGAGTATTGGCTTCCCTGTAAATGGAGCGGATTTTTGTTTACTCAAAAGTCTTCATGATCTTTGTAGCTTTTCCAGTCATGCTTTGATTTTGATGCGTTATGGAATGGTGTTCTTTGGTTTATTCATAACAATAACGATTGCTTCCGATTCACATTCTACTTCAATTTTTGTTTATCCAAGTTGTTGTGCCCATATGACTCCTCCTAACAAAGCTTTTGCTTCCGCTACTATTGCGGTCCAACAAGCTATAGCTTCTATTGTCCTTCTATTGTTGTCTCTACAAGTGACACCTTTGGCCGCTTCCCCCTGGGCATCTTTGGCTGCTCCATCAGTGTAGCTTTCACCCATCCTTCCTTACGTTTTGTCCATCCTATGTAAACTATCTCCTTGGTTGTATTCTTCCCTTTGTCTTCTTCTTTCAATTTTTTGGACTCCTACAAATCAAGAAATTTTGATAATGCTAGTTCCAACGAATGCTTTAAGCCTTCAAAAATGGCCTTATTATGTGTGTTCCATGTTGCCCAACACATGTTTATCCAACTTGTTGTAATCTGGTTTGGCTCCATTCCTTCATCAATGTGTTTCCATGATAGGTATTGAAGCAACCAATTTTTGCAAGAAGTGGTTGTTTCCAATTGATCAAGTCGGCCTCCAGTACCTGCAAACCAAATAGCTATTCGCCTGACTTTTTGTTTAGCAATTTATATGCATAGGCAACTGTGTATGTGCCCTTAATATTGCCTTTCCATATGATTTTGTCCTTGCCCATGGAAAGGACAATGTAAATTGGCACTATTCTATCAACCACATATAGACACTCCAAAATTGCACGATTTTGGATAAATCATAAAGGAAATAAATATTTTATTGAAATTTTATGTTCTTAGCATTGGGCTTGAGATGGATAACCCATTTGAATCCAAAATCACAAAGGAAAATGCCTGAAATCAACATTTTGCACAAAGTCAAACTTTCCCAATTAAAACTTTGTTGACTTTTGATCACAAAATGAAATATTTTTTAAGACAAGAGTTTAAGATAATTTTTCACTGGAAATCAAGGTTTTAGCAATGTTTTGATATAATTGAATTTTTGAACCTTTAAAATTTAACAAATACCACAGCATTGAGATGGTGAAATTTTCCACTAGACTTAAAAATCGGATTTTGACCTTGAACTGAAAAGTTGATTCTTTATTCCTTTGGAATTTGTATCTATAACTATTTTTAAAGGATTCAAATAAGGAAGTGTTTGCATATTTACATGTAATGTCTTAAGTAAATAGAAATTAAAAAATAAGAGGACATTTACTTTAATGATATTCATGTAAATAAGTAATGTTAGTGGAAATAAGGGTCAAGGCTATGCAGAAGCTATGTAGACAGCTTTTTTTTCTTTTTTACACTGAACCGTTATTCAAGAATGGTTCTTCATGTTTTTATATTGTACCGTTATTAAATTCAAGTTTTAAACCTAAATGCTATCTTAGAACATCTAAACAAATATTATAATCTTGCTGAAGTATTAGTTAGTTAAGGAGGTAAAGTAAACTTAAGTGTATAAAATTTAGGGAGTTTGGTGTAGGAAATTTCTACTGATTACTTATAAGAATAAAACCTGATTTTTATTATCAAGCTAATACTTCCTAAAGCTTAACTAAGGGTTAGTTACTTTCTGAAATGGGTTAAAGCTTAGAAACTCTACAGCAACTTCAATTAGGTGAACAATGAAGCTTTAGCAATGAATACTAAGGAAAGAACATAGAAAAATTTATCTGAACTAATAGAAATAATTGAACAGAACCTTTACTGATTTAAAGTACTTTTGTGATCCATGTTTTATTACTGAATTTTAGATAGTTGTTGAACTGAGTTTTATCAAAGGTTAGTTTGCTAAACAGAATTTATAAAAGAGTTTCCTTGAGTTTTTTGTTTACACAGATTGGTTTGAATATGTACTTTGGTTTTGAAAATACTTTTGGAGTTCCATAGAGTATTGTTCTAGTCCTATGTGACCCATGATAAATACACACTTGAGGAGTCCATGATGGAACGAGTTGGTCCTGTGTGACCCATGATAAATACACACTTGAGGAGTCCATGATGGAGTGATTTGGTCCTGAGTGAACCATGATAAATATTGTTTGCGTTTAGCCGTGGTTACATGAAATGTTGTTTTTACATGGTGGGTTATACACTGAGTTGAGTTGCTGAGTTTATTTTGTTTAAAGTCTAGCTTGTCCTGGATCCAGAGTCTAAGCTTAATAATGTGATGTGTTAACTTTATTGGTGTAATTGCATGGCCATGAGTGTTGCCATGACCAGGGTAGAGCAGCCCGTGATCCTTGGTAGGTCGGGTTGTTGTTGGAAAATATATTTTCCCATGTGACAAAATGCATGACAAAGAATATTGAAATTCATTAAAACATTCAGTTTGTTGATGAAGTGAAGTATGGTTGAATGTGTGACTTGAGATATCTACTAGCAAGGTTAAGTGTAACCTGCTTTAGCTACTCAACCAACTGAAATCTCAGGCAGTTACGAGATTCAGTTGGGTTGTTTTAAAGATAGTTACAAGTTGTTGAGGCAGTTATGAAAGTGGTTAAGAACCTCTGATTTAAAGGGTCTTGGAGGTTCTTGGAAGCTGGATTTTCGAGCTGGAAAACTTGGTGAAGAGTTGAACCAGAGAAGATCAAGAAGGAGAGGTTGCTGGAGTGTTCTGGAGGGCTGTGAAAGACCTGAGAACAGAAACATTCCAGATCTGGTGAAAGATTGGAATGGGCTACCTCATCCATTGCAAAGTGTACGTGTGAAGTCTTGATGCTGTTTTAAAGCGTGAAGATCAAATTGAAGAAAAAGGTTGAGGATTCAATCTTTGTGAGTGACTTTTTGGTTTGTTGAAATTTTTTGTAAATCTGAACATAGTTGAATTGTTCTTTTCATCTTAATACAAATGTTTCAGGCCTGGTCTTCCTCAAAGAGACTCGAGGTTTTACCTTGACAATTGTCTTGGGTTTCCTCGTTAAATTGTGTGCCCTCTTGTCACTATTTTGTTATTTGGTATTGTAATCTCTTCTTGTTGTTTAGAATCCTAGAGAATAGGGACCTGAGATTAGAAATCTCAGTTGTCAATGCCGAAACCCGAA
This sequence comes from Buxus sempervirens, assembly GCA_947561395.2. Classification (NCBI taxonomy): domain Eukaryota; kingdom Viridiplantae; phylum Streptophyta; class Magnoliopsida; order Buxales; family Buxaceae; genus Buxus; species Buxus sempervirens. The sequence goes on from OX387193.1 coordinate 29,581,218, forward strand.
GTAGGCCGACATTGGATGACAAAGTCCCTAGGTAAGTAATCATTTCAGAGTTCTGAGTCTATGTTGATCAGACCGTGTATCAGAAGGCTTGGATGTCGCTCTGGCATGCAAATTACCCAATATAAGTGAACTTCATGACATTGGCCTCGATGTTTTTGTTTTATCGGTAATTGCATTTCCAATTTGTCCTGAGTGACCCATGATAAACACTCCAATTGGTCCTGAGTGGCCCATGATAAACACTCAGCTTTCCAAAGATTATGATTTCATCGAAGTGTTGTTATCTAGTTATAAGTGATTTTACGGTTATATTCATGATTTGATACCGACGTTAATTGCTTGGTTTACATGATAGATTTCCACATTTATATCACATGGATTTTAGAATTCCGCTGTGTTATTGTGGGATTAGTGGGATTAATCGTGTTATCACCATTGTTATCTGCGTATTATTCGATCCATGTTTTATAACTATGAAAAATGTATTTGTGCATGCATGTGCTTCTTATTGGGATATTCGTATCTTATTCCGTATTATTTTGTTTTGTTTTCAGCTGCTATTGGAAAAGACGATATTGCGGGTAGTTGCTCAATAATATGAGATTAAAGTTGTATTGCTGTATTTTTTTTATATTTAGTTGGGTTTGTAGCGCACTCTGATTATCTAGTTATTGTTTCATTCATGTTTTTCCTTCACTCTGATATATCGATCTTGTGTGGAAATTTAACCTTCAGAGACGAGTTACGGTTTTTATTACGTAACCCGGATCTGGGGCGTTACAGTATCTTAGGCAATACAAGGGGGGTACTTTAGGTATAATATATAGGTGTACCTTAGATATACTTGGTTGATATCTTGGGTAATACATGGGTGTACTTTAGGTAATACATGGGTGTATTTTCGGTATACTTGGGTGGTACCTTGGGTAATACATGGGTGTACCTTAGGTAATATGTGGGTGTACCTTAAGTATACTTAGGTGGTACATTGGGTAATATGTAAATGTACTTTTGGTAATACATAGGTGTACTTTAGATATATTTGGGCAGTACCTTAGGTAATACAAGAGTGTACCTTAGGTATACAATGGGGGTACCTTAAGTATACTTAGGTGGTACCTTGGGTAATACATGGATGTATCTTAGGTATACAATGGGGGTACCTTAAGTATATTTGGGTGCTACCTTGGGTAATACATGGATAGTATCTTGGGTAATACATGAGTGTACCTTAGGTATACTTGGGTGGTACCTTGGGAAATACATGGGTATACCTAAAGTATACAATGGGGGTACCTTAGGTAATACAATGGGTGTACCTTAGTGTTATTTAGGAGGGTACATTGGGCATACTTGGGAGGTTCTTTAGGTATAATTGGGGGGTACTTTGGATATAATTTGAAGGTACTTTAGGTACTTTTAGGAGGTACTTTAGGTACACTTGAGAGGTACCTTGGGTATACTTTGGTGGTATGCTTGGGAGGGTGTACATTTGGTTTACTTGGGGGTGTGCTTTGCCCAAATTGTTGCAAATAAGGGTTTAAGAAAGATCTAGGAGTGTTGCAATTCAAATCTGGGCACAAAATAATAAATCTGGAAGTTTTATACTGGACGCTCGAACGTTAAAGTTGAACGTTCGGGCGTTAAACCTTTATCAAATGGTTTTTGTAGAATTTAGCTCAACGCGTGATTCAAGGTCCGCACGTCAAGGCTAATTTTCACATTTAACTTCAATTTTTTAGAAATTGATTTCCAATTCACTAAAACTACTTGGAGGGTATCTTAGTCAATTGAATTTAAACATAACCTTAATTAAGCTTACCTTAATAACCTTCAATATAGTTCAATTTGCTTCCCCAAATTCTCAAGCATGATCCATATCCACCCCACCTTCATAGAACAAGTACTTAATTAGTCTAATAATCCTACTTTAAACAATTAAACTTAATAATTAAGATATAATCAGGGTCAGGGTTTTACATAGATAGTGAAGTGGTATTTCCATTGGGTTGATAACTCCAAATTTGCAATCGCGTTTCCTTTGCGAATTAGTTCGCATTGGGAGGTCTTAATGTATAATAGAATTTCATTTTAGATACCAGTTGCTGGTGAGGTGCCCTGTATGTGTTGATTAGTGGCCATCCCCATGTTAAGATATGAGTGGCTGCATGCTTAGATGGTACATGCCAAACTCCGTATTTCAGATACCAGTTGCTGGTACGTGAGTTCGTGCGCAATAAGTCAATGTCTAGGCCCATATTTCAGATCCCAGTTGCTTGTATGAAGGTTGTGATTACTAGCTTCGCTCATAAGTCGTATGGTGGTGTAGTGAATAAAAAATATCTTTTCAAAGACTTATCTTTCTTCATAAGTTCTGTGATGTCACAAACTGTGTATTTGTGTATGTTTTATAGTTTGTTTTGGAATTGAACTTATTTATTGTTGATTTGATTTATCGTTATACTTTATGACTATTTCATAAAATGGACTATTTTCTTGCATGCACTTTGCTACCTGTTGAGATTTATATCTCACTCCTGTTTTCCCCCATTTTTCAGATATGCTAGGAGATATCGTCAAGATTGGGGTAGTGTGCACATGGGTAGAATTATGATCATGACTCTAGAATTAATTCAGATTAGAGAACTTTTTATTGTAAATTAATTTGTTTAAATTGAAATAATTATACTATGCTTCCAGCTGTACTTTGATATAAATAAAAAATTTAAATTCCCTCATAAGTTTTAGTTTATTTTGCCCCATTTTCACTAACACTTTGGGTTTGATTATTTGGACCGGTTTCATGGCGTTACAATTTAATTTATATATATTAAGTGATAAATTAAATCTCTTATAAACTTGTAATCCATGATCTTAGCACAAACTTGTAAAGCTTTTCATAAAGATTGTATAATGTTTTTCTGCTTCGTTTTCTTTATGAGAAAGAATAACCTTTTTTTCTGCTACTTTTTTTTGTTATTCTTTGAATGATATGTTGACTATCAAATTCATTTCTCTAGCTTCATATCCATGACTTGCTTTAATTTTTCAATTATTAACTTTGAAAATTATATCCAAAGAAAATTCATTTTGACATTTCAATGACCCTTTACTCTTTGACATATATTTCAAATACCAACTGCCTTATAGGGGAAAAAAGTGATGCTTAACCTAGCTTCTCATCTTTAATAGTATGCTTTCAATTATGCATGTATATTTGTTTAGCTATGAATAGGCTCGTGCATGCATTTATATTATACATTTAGTTGAAAATTTTATATGTGAAATTCTTTTCAAGACCCTCTTCTAAATATAACTTACTTTCCACACGTAATTTGTATTATATTGTATTATTTTCATAATAGAAAATTTTAATTATTTAAACCAATTACATTCTTTGTTTGATTTTTATTTCAGCCAAATTTGTCCTAAGCACTTCTTCACAAAAATAAAGCATGCTCTTATTAGGTGAATCACCAAGAACAAAATGCATGGCAAATGAGTAATGTCAACTTCATTCCAATAACAAACTAGGAATTGGTGTCCCTTTGATCTTTTTTTGAGTTGTTTCAACCACTTTCAGGAGATCCATGCACATTGAAAACCAAGTGTTTTACTTATTATGCCAATGTTGTTTCCATTAGGCAAAATTTGATCAAGTTTTGTTATTCATCGCGCCCTAGTTGTCAATTCACTAGAATATAAACATTCACAATAACAGGCAAAATGGTGAATAAGAAAGTGAAGGCCCTGGTAGTAACACATCACTAGAATTTCACAACTTTTTTCTAGTTGGAATATGAAAATTTTCATGATAATGCCAATCATTGCCTCAGCAATTCAATCTTAAGGAAAGTTTGAAAATGCAAGTTGGCTTGGTTGGTAAATATTTGAGTGCTTATATTAACGTTCTATGTTTAAGTCCTCAAATTGATAAATCTTGATTTTAGCCATTATTCTATAAAATTTCAAGTATTTGGGTGCACCTGTCACTATCAATACAACTTTTAATTTTTGTAGTGGAATATTTGCTATATCATAGTTCTATAAATCACATTACCAAAAAAAATAATAAAAATAAAAATAGTTCTATAAATCAATTTTCCTTTTCAGACAAAATCAATTTTCCATTATTTTACAAAATTGAAAAATGTACAATCTACTACTCTAGTAGACAGAATTGTACTCTTACGAATACCTCTTTCAGTTTTTCTCAAGTTCCTTAAAAAGAGCAATCCGTGAATTTTGGAATCATTTGCCAAAAGATAAAATGTGAGCCGAATCTGGCATGCATGGAAAGTGTCAATAAATAGCAATCACCAAACCTATGACTTGTATTATATATGGTCTGAATATAAAAATACATTTATTCTAATTACACTATTAAGAAATGATCTATTTAAAAATTATAATCATGGGAATATACATTGCGGCATGTGCCTTCCACTAGTTGTACTAGCAAAGTGCACATGCAATACTGCACGTATGTAAAAAAACAAGGGAGGGAATAGTTGTACAACCGCTCAAGTTTTAAAAGAATTAGACAGTTATGACTTTTATACCCTTTATTAAAGAATCTTAACAATGATTTGTAAGGGTTTTTTTTAGAAAAGGGCACATTAAGATTGGCACGTTTCCCAAGGCACCTCTTCTCAGTATACTATAGAGTATAGGTATAGATAAATCTACTATATATAAAGCGAGGTGCCCTTTTTGGGAATCGTGCCAAACAACAAGTTACAACTTTCACAAAATGCCCATCTCCTGTATAGTTTAGTTTCAATAATATAGGGATATACTGTCTCAACTCACTATTTTCGTTCAAAAACAATTAGTTTGTAATTACCCCACTTCTCCTCTCTTCATTTCCTTTCTCCCCACTTATTGCACGTGGCCCTCCTAGTATATATGATGAGAGGAGTATTGTACGTGGCCCTGCTAGTATATATGATGAGAGGAGTATTTTTGGAAAAAAATTTACGGTACGGTAACTTCCCTAAGGTTTAATTAGTTTAACACAAGATCCCAAATCCATATCCTTGTAAGTTCTCTGTGGTGTGATTCTTGTTTGAGAAAGCTGTTGGAAACGAAGCCGGAGAAAATGGGCAATCCCCGGAAATTTTCTAGCCACGGTGAAGATCTTCACACAGCAGCAAGATCAGGCGACTTAAACGCCGTTGAATCCATCTGCAGCTCAAACCCTTTGGCGATCAATTCAAGAGATAAGCACTCAAGAACCCCGTATCCTCTTCTATTTCGCCATTTTGTTTGCTTTTCATCTCTGATAGTAATCTGCGTTATGATATGATGATGGAAATTCATGGAAATACCCGAACTGGGTTTTTTTTTTAATATTCATATCCGGGGTGAAAGGATTAGGGTTGTTTCAGCTGATAATTGAGTCATTCTGAGGAAACTTCGAAGTGGGCCTTAGTCGGTTGAAGGAACTGTGGTTATTTTGTCCTATAATGAAGTCACTTCGAAGAAAATTTGAACTGTTTTTTCTATGATCATACTTGAACTTGATCTAAATTCGCTAATTAGCTGTATTATGGGGGAAAAAAAAGAAAAAGAAAAAAACTTCGTTTTTCTGGATTCTTATCAGATTTGATGTATTCGGTTAACTTCAACTAGAAACTAAGTTATTTCAAGAATTGGTCTACCTAGTAATGTACGTGAACTGGGTCCTCAACTTATGTAACAATCTTCTCCCTTTTTTGTAAAAGACATCCATGTTCTGGGTGCCAGGATTGAAGCACACCCTGTTCCATTTATTTGAATATAACTATCCATGTGGACTTATTGTACCTTAATCAACTGAGATACTATCTGGACAAGTGGAAAGAATGCATGCCAGTTGAATTTGAGACACGATAAACCATTGCTATCTAATCTCAGAAAACCAAATAACTGCTTTGTGAACTGGTTTATGCTTGAAAAATAAGTTTAGATCTACTATGAAACCCCATGGATGGCAAGAGAATCTGATACAAATTTGCTTCCTAGGAGGGCTGTGAGCTAAATGCAGAAACCATTATTCAACTTGAAGATCTCTCCTTGCTAACTATGAATTTACGAATGAACTTGTGATGTGTTGTCAAATGTACCATTGAACTAACCTCGAATCTGATTAGATAATAATGTCATGGATCTTTAAAGAGATATGAAATTTTAGATTGTAAAAAGAGCTTTTGATCTGGCGACAACATTTTAAGCTTGTCCAAGCCATGAAGAAAATCCAACCATATGATCACAAATTACTCTTCATCCAGTGAGTCTGAAATTTAGATGAGAGGCACCATTGAAGCTAAGTAGTCTCAATGGAGGTTTTATCAAATGGACTAGGATGGGAACCCTAGAATGAATCACTTTATCAACATTGTTGAGTTTGCTCAAAATTGCCGAGTTTCTGATCAAACCTGGTTTATAAGCTTCAGAATTGCATTAGCAATATTATGATTCTAAAAGGAAAGGCTCACAGATAGCAATGTTGTGATTTCTGATATAGACCATTGAATCCATGGCAGCCTTATGGATAGCAATGTTTTTTGTTTTTTTGGGATTGGTAATAAAAATATTTATTAAAAAGAAAAGAAGGTGGTAATCAGCAATACAGCAGTACATGAAACATGTACCAAAGCTGAAATAAAAACCAACCTACGCCTACTCATAAAATATGAAAGTTGCTGAACTTTAGAACGTAATTAAACTCCAACTCATCAGCAGAACTATTTTTAGAAATCCAGAGAACCAGAAGTTGCAAAGCAGAATTAGAAACTGAACCGTCCTTTCTTTGCCTTCAAAAATCCTTATTCCTTTCTTTCCATATTACCCACGCAACCGCAGCAAGTGTCAAATTACAAAGAGACCTGACCTTTGATGTACTTCTCATAAGTCTCCATGCCAACAAGAGCTGTTGTATATCCTCCTATTCCATAGATAGCAATGTTATGAATTATGATATTATCTCATTATTAGCCAGTTTTTGAATCAAATGCTCTATTAATCTGGGTTCATGGGGAAGAAAAAAAAATTTAACTGGGTTTTTTAGTATTTTCAATGTGTATCCGTTGATAATTTGAACTGGATCTTTCAGTATTCTTGTTTGGTTGAAGTGATTAGGTTTACTTCAACTGATAATTAAGTTCTGTAAGGTACATTTGAACCAGGTTATTCTAGGATTCCACTTGAATGGGGCCCTTAGATTTTTAATTGGACTTTATGAATGTAAAATTAAGACTTTTTTTTGTGTGTGTGGATTCTTATTTGTTTGAAGGAATTAGGGATTTTTGAACTCCATCATCCTAGAATTCTACTTGATCTGGGTCCTTAAGGTGGGAAGACTGGAGATCCATGTCATTGTTTCGCCAAGTATCCTCTACATTTCTGCATGTTTTAGGGTTGCTTCTGTTGTTTCATGCATTGATCCTAGTCAACATTTATAGGTTTTTTTTTTTCAATTTTTATTATCATTAATTTTTTTCCTTTTTACCTTTTTTGGCTGCTGATATTGAAATGAAACTTTTTGATAACCCTTTCCTCCCAATTATCATAAAGTCATTTCTCAATATCAGAACCCTTTCTTTGCCTTTAAGTATGATTTCCTTGGTAGGTGTACTCCTTAGGAATCTTCTTATAAGAATGGTGTTTTCCACTATCATGCCTGTAAAATTACTAGGAATTTGTGTATTTGTGCAGACTTATAATACAGTATATCTAGATCAAGCATTTTTATACAATATATATTATTTTATAAGACAATACATGCAATTTAAAGCCTATTCCATTAAAATAGATTTTTTTCAATGGCACAGGCGGAATTTTGGCCCATGCCATTAGAAAAACTAATTAAAATTGGAGGAAATTTGAAATTTCTTCCATGGCATAAGTGGGACATTCCACCATTGAGCCCATTTTTTTCTCTGAAATTGGCAGTTCATGGAAACCACTTGGTTTTGGTGCCGCTTTCTACTAGCACTGGCAAAATTTCGCCAAAATTGCATTCCTTGGTGATAAGGAATTTTTTTTGTATTGGATGTGGATTTAATGCCCCAAATAATATAGTTTTCTGAACATAAAGCAACTGGAATTTAATTAAAGCCAGACTATTGCCTTTTGATAAGCATCAAACTCAAATTGCCACTGTGTGTCAACTCTTGACCTGTACTCTTCTTGTTGTCTATAGTCATTAAATATTTCTGGATTTAGAGGTTCTTTTATTTTCCTTTTTCTTTTAAAATTTTCATCTATTTTGTCAGATTCTGACTCAGAAGATTCAGACTTAGTTTGAGACTTTTTGTGGTTTTGGTGAGGTATTCACCATGCTTATGTTTTCATTTTCAGAGTTATTGGATGGTTTGTCCGATTCGTCATCTGAAAATGTCATTAACTCATAATTAAAATGAGTTAACAATGCTTCGTTCTTCAAAATCAGGTTAGTATTTGCAACAACAAATGGCTTCTGGCAGAAACTTCTAGAGAAAGATCTTGATACAACTGTTTCTAGTACTCAAGAATTTCAAATTCTTATTTGTTGTATTCAACATGTGTTGATTCTATGGTACAGATATCTTCTGTCCCATAGTAGAGTCTTCGAACTGAATGATCACCAGGATAATTCATTCAATTTTCTAATATTTTTAGTTTTTTAAAATTTTCTATTTTCTTAGAAAGATTGTCAATTTGATTTTTGTTTCATTTTTTAGATCAATATTTTTTATTTTTGAAATATTTTTTACATTATAATCTATATTATCTATTTTTAGCTTTATATGATCTAACCTAGTCTCTATATAATTTTGATTTTTCAACTTTTTTAAACTAATAATATACCATATCAGATATACTACTTAGACCAGCACTAATACTACTAATTATTGAGTCAGATTTACGATCTATATGCATATTATGTAAATATTTATTTTTATTTTTACCAATAATTTCCCCTATACAATCTACTTCATTTGTGTGATTATTTTGCCATTTAAGACTATTTATGGTACCTAAGATCTCTTATCTATTATTTCCAGGTGCCTAAAACTAGAAGTTCCCTAACGCCTAACTTTGGCAACAATGGCTAAGAGGAGATATGGGCTTCGGAAATAGACAAGTGTATGGGTTTTAAAATAGCTTAAATTGAAGTAGTAATTATACAAATAGAGTAACTATATAGAGTGAAATTATGAAAGAATAAAGATGAACATGAACATAGTTATAATGAAATTTATGACATAAAAACTTACAGAGATCAGAAGCTTGATAACAACTCGACGTTACACTTACTCTGTTACAGAAAGTAGACACTCTTATAACACTCAGACTAACAGTAACTTAGTAATGGTTTTTGCCGAGCTCCGCAACCATTTACAACAAAAGAAAGAGACCGAACTGAGACTGAAAAGAGAGAAGTATCACAAGGAAGAAGAATGAAAAAAGAACTTGTAAGACACTCAAAGAAGACTTAAACAATGCTTCTGATTTTTCCTTCATCCTCCTCTCTCTTCCTTTTATAGTAGTTAGAAGTGATGAGGTGTCCAGGGCAATATGTCTTCTTAACTAGAAAGAGAGGCTCTTTATTGTGCCTTCTTTCTAGTTGTCCACCTTCTTTTTGTAGGCTAGCAATTATGAACCTTTTTTTGGTAGCACTTTTACACATGTCTAATGTAAAAGGCCTTTTAGCTTTTTAATTTTTCTAAGAGAATCTTTAGTGATATTATGGTTTGTGTCATCTTTTAAGTAGGGTCTACTATGATTCTTGCTTAATCTTCCATTTGATTAATGAGATTAGCTAGCTCAACTCCATCATAATCAAGGGATGCTGGATTGGCTAAAGTTGCTTCCATTCTTGCATGTTCCATCTCATCTGCAAAATCTGATAGCTCGATTGGTAATCTTAGCCCATTTCTGTTTTTCATTTTTCTTCAGTAGTTAGATGGCTTCTTGTGTTTGTTTTTCTGTTTTAGGGTAATCAATGCTTTCTTTTGTGACAAATACTTGACGTTCATTTGTCATGACAAAGGGCAACTTTACTGTTTCGAATATCATTTTTGCTGTTTCTGATAAATGAAATAGACTTTCGTAGAAGTATTCTGTCAAGTCTAGATTATTTATCGCTGAAACGACCTTTGTGTTTGATTCTTCAAGAAATTCCTATTCTCGAGTTTTTCTCAGATACCAAATTTTGTAACAATAATAAAAATTTTCTTTTTCTTTTTTGCTCTCCAACCAACTTAATTGGCTATCCAGAAGGTATATTACTGATTATGATTTGTTTTTTTCATAACCGAAATCCTCATTGTCTTAATAAATGGTGAAAATTGTCTTAATTTTTCGAAATTCCACAATTCAAAGACAATTTGGTTCACCAATCCCCAATCCCAATCTTCTGCAAAATAAGATTCATAATTTACAAAACTTAATAATTTTTGACTGGTTTATTCATGTTTCTATCTTGTGATAATTTCTTTTAACTGTAAGGGACCTCCCTCCATCCAGTCTCGGTACACTTATTGTGTGCTTGTTGGACTGGTTTATTCATTTCTAATATATTCCTCTATTATTACCAATAAAAAAAACTCAATAATTTTGGGATTTTGTGGAAAATGCTTATGCTATGAAAACTTTGTAGTAAAGCATTTTTTATTTGGAATTTGTGATTTTCTAATTTTGAAAGGATTTTTCTTCAAAAATTTCTCGAGGAAGCAATGTTTTTGATTTCTCATAAATAAAAATTCTTTTGATTTTCTCAAATTTCGGTTCGAAATCATTTGTTTTCAAAATATCAGTGAGCTGTAGAAAATTGTTTATTTGACCAAAAGGGTAATCATAATCCCAATTCATTTTATTAATGATATTGAGACATAATTCTTTCGTTGTGTCAAACTTTTCTGTTTGTTCAAAGATTTGAATAGCTAATTTTCCCATATGCTTCCTAAACTTTGCTCGATGGTTTTCACCAAGCAAATGTGATTTCCAAACCCCGTTTAATTCATTGTAAATTTCTTTTGAAAGACCAAGGTTATAAAAATCTTTGATTTCAAATTCAGATTTTTTAGGATTTTCGAAACCATTTTCTTCTTTTATTGAAATAGCTGACAAAGGTGGTTTAAAACTGAAGATAGCTTTTCTAGCTTCTTCCAAAGTATTGCAGCTTTTGTAACAGCTACCAGAATACCCATTGACTTGGACATGACAGTATTGCCATGCTGTGTATATGCTAGGTTTTCTCCAACAAATACCACATAGTATCTGATTCCTATTCCCTTTTTGGTACTCTGAATTGAGAATTTTTCACTTATAGACTATTTTCCTTTATCCATTTTTGCCACTGGTTTAGTGGTCCTCCAAATTAAATTGAATAGCTGATTAGTACTTCTCCCAAGCTTCCTTGCTTAGATAATCTGCAAGAAAATTGTTAGTTTTACTTCAAAGGAATATTGAGCAATAAAATTATATCATTTTAATCTTCTACCATGAAGAGGGTTTCTCTTGTTAGTTAAAAAATATTTTACAGCCTGATTATCTGTTCTCAACAAGAAATTTTCAGGAGCAATATAAATATGAAACCTTTTAATTGATAACTTGATTGCAAGCAATTTTTTTTCAAAGATAATATAATTCAATTCATTTGCTTTAAACTTTCCTGAATTATATCCACATATTAATTCTTCTTTTTGAAGGCTTTTTGGTAATGAGCTTTTTCTAGCTCCGATACCAATAACATGAGCAAAACCTTTTTGTTCATATTGTTGTCAAATTTCTTTAGGGATAGCTTTTAAAACGCATCCCCAACATTCATCGAAGGCATCTGTTTCTAAAATTAATTTATCTCCTTGCTTAGGAAAATAAACTTCTGGAATTTTTAGGATATTTCGTTTAATTTGTTTAAGTACTTGCTTATCTTTTTCTGTTCAGACAAATTTTTTATCTTTCTTTAATTTTTCTATTGAAGGTTTCTCTATTTGAGAAAGATGTTTTACAATTTTTTTTACAATAATTTAATAATCCTAATAACTGTAGAAGTTATTTCTTCTCAGTTAATTCTTTTGTATATTTTTTAATTTTTACTATGATATGTTCTTGAAGTTTTATTCCTTTTTGGTTTAAAAATATTCCAGGAAATTTAATAGAATCTTTTTCTATTTCTATTTTCTAGGGTGACAATATAGTTCCATGTTTTTGGAAATTTTCACATAATAATTTTAAATGTTTCTTATGTGTTTCTAGGTTCTTAGAGAACACAAGAATATCATTTATATACACAACAAAAATTTCTTTAAGGTCTTTAAAGATTTTATCCATCCATCTTTGAAAGATTTGAGGCGCTGTATTTAAACCAAAGGGCATTACTTGCCATTGATAATGTCCTCCAAGTTTAATAAAAGCGATCAATTTTGACTCTTTTTTTAACTTCAATTGCCAATGCCCAGATTTACAATCAAATTTACTGAATATTTTAGATCCCTTAGTTTGATTAATTGAGACATCTTTTCTAGGGATAAAATACCCATCAAACTCTAATTGTTCGTTTAGGCGTTTATAGTAGATTACCATTCTTGCTTTTCCTTTTTTTATTTTATTTCTGAATGGTTTCTTACCATAAAAGCTGGTCTAGAATGAGGACTTGTAGTTTCTTCAATTAATTGTTTTTCTAACAATTCCTTTAGTTGAATATCAAATTCATCTATATCTTGTTTGGTATTGTTGGGAAATTTTTTTTACCATATGACAATTGGATGACAAAATATCATTTGTAGTTTTGTACTAATGAATATCTTTTAAGTATTGTGTAACAAGCAAGTGAAGAAAATTTCATGATTTGAATCAGAGAAAAATCTGGATATGATGTTTTCTTAAGGATGCTACAGACAGGTTTAGTGGTAACCTGTTGTAGCTACACCTGTAACAGAAAAATCTGGGTTTAAAACCCCTGTAACAGAAAAATCTGGGTTTAAAACCCCTGTAACTATATATAAATTATCTTTTACCTATCAAAAAAAAAAAAAAAACCCTGTTACTTAGCTGTTAGAATTAGTCAGACTTTCTGTTTTGAGAGAAAAACAGATCTGGAGAATTCTCAAGAAAAGCAGGAGAGGAGTGTCTTTCTTGAGAGGAGAGGAGATTGATTGATCGAGAAGTGAAGGAAAGCTGGTTGATGCTGGGAGAACTGATTGAATCATTGGAAGAAAGGGAATTAAGATCTGGAGTTGATCTGAAAACACACTTGGAAGCATTTCAAGGTGTGGTCATGGGTTCTTGAAGAATTCAAGAAGCTGGAGAAGTCAAGATCGATGAAATTGATGGGTCAATTCCACGACATGGAGTAAGGTTTAAATTAGAAGTGAATTCTTGTGAGATCTAAATTCTTGTAAACATCTTTTTCTTAAGTGATATGATTTCTCAGGCTTGGTCTCCCTAAAAGACCCAAGGCTTTACCTAGATGGAAGTCTAGGGTTTCCTCGTATAATTCTTGTGTTGCCTTACTGTTTTGTTAATTGATTGTGCTCAAGATTCATAGAGAAAGGGCCTAGGATTAAGAAATCTCAAGTATAAATCATGAGTTTGACTCTAATAATAACATTAGAATCTTTCAATTTCAAATTACAGTATCAAGGCCTTTGATTCCATAATTTTAATAGATCATCACAAAAAGTTTTCTTCTAAAACTTTATAAATCCAATGTGTCGAATCACTATAAGAATTGGTGTCATCTCACTACGCTTTATTGGCGCAAAATTCTCATCACATTTAGAAAATTGTTGTTACAATTGCATATGAATTAACTCATTGTTTAGAGTTAAAGCTATTGACTCAGAATATAAATGCAAAGGAAGATATTTATCAAGAAAGCTGTTTCTTAATAAAAAATCACAATGCATTCTTTGAAAACATAAATTTTTTGGTATAACAAATTTTTTATTGTTTAACCAAATAGCCACATTTTTAGTTTTGAACTTGATAACTATTCCATTATTGTCAATTCCTTTGACCATAATGGGGTGTTTCATTAGTATCCATTTTTCTGCTGGAATTGCATTCCATCTATAGGAACAAATTGTTGTATCTATATTTGTTAGGACACCTAGACTATAGGGTTTATAGCCTGAAAAGTTAAATGTACTTAAGACATAGGTATATTTTTTCTTTCCTTGTCTAGGGGCAAAAATGATATCTTCATTTTTTGCTTTAAAATGATAGATATGAACAAATTATTTTCTTTTTGCTGCATATTTTCTTTTAAGAAGTTTGTTCTTGGCCTGATTGGTATATTAACATTTTTATAGCAATTTCTGGTTTAAAATTATTACTTTCTCTTTTTTCAAGATTAGGTTTAGGATTACCAAAACTTTTTCTTGCAAGATTTTTCTATCCATCATTTTGACTGGAAAATCTTTTTGCCTAACTGTTCTTGGCTGTCTTTTATATACATTTTTTCCTGATGCTTGGATTTCTACCACATCAGTTTTATCCTTTATAGGGTCTTCTGTAAATTCTGATAATAACCATTGTTTTGGTATTTCTAGATCAGTCCATTTAATCAATCGTGGTTGAATTTTTGTATCAAATGGTCTGGGTTCAAATATTTCTACAAAGGTTTTGTCTAAACTTTTTGTAGAGGTTTCTATGAACCTGGTTAATTCATGGATTGATTTCCATTGAATTGCTAAATCGCGTGAATCCAATTTCATATCAACTCTATATGTCTTGATTTTAGTCCTAACTGTATCTTCCAAATTAGGATCATTTATTGAAATGAAATAATTTGGTTTAACATTGAACCAAATAATTTCAGTTACTAAATTTGATTGAACTCCTCCAAGTAAAGCTTTTATTGGGACTTTAAATCTTTTGTCTAAGATCATAACTAGTATTGGAGTATCAATTCCTTGTCTAAAGAAGGCATTAATTCTAATTTGAACTAATCCTATATGAATGTATGTAATATCTGGATATTTCTTTTTCTATCGGACAACTTTCTGTATGTCAAACAAAGGAATATCCACCTTTCCTTTAGAGGATAATGATTTTCAGTAAAAAACCTGAATTTGAAATTAAAGATTTTTATAACCCTGGTCTTCCAAAAGAAATTCACAATGAATTAAACGGGATTTGGAAATCACATTTGCTTGGTGAAACCATCAAGCAACGTTTAGGTAGCATATGGAAAAATTAACCATTCAGATCTTTGAATAAACAGAAAAGTTTGACACAATGAAAGAATTATATCTCAATATCATTAATCAAATGAATTAGGATGATGATTGCTCTTTCGGTCAAATAAACAATTTTTTGTAGCTCACCGATATTTTGAAGATAAATAATTTCGAACCGAAATTTGAGAAAATCAAAAGAATTTGGCTTTATGAGGAAGCAAAAACATTACTTTCTAAGGAAATTTTTGAAGAAAAAATCCTTTCAAAAATAGAAAATCACAAATTCCGACTCAAGAGTGCTTTACTACAAAGTTTTCATAAGATAAACTTTTTTGACAACATCCCAAAATTATCAAGTTTTGTAAATTATGAATCTTATTTTGCAAAAGATTGGGATTGGGGATTAGTGAACCAAATTGTCCTTGAATTGTGGAATTTCAAAAAATTAAGAGAATTTTCACAATTTATGAGGACAATGCTGATTTCAGTTATGAATAAAACAAATCATAACTAGCACTATACCTTCTTGATATGTAGTTCAGTTGGTTGGAGAGGGAGAAATTTTTTATTATCCTTACGAAATTTGGTATCTGAGAAAAACTCGAGAATAGGAATTTCTTAAAGAATTAGACACAAAGACCGTTTCAACGATAAACAATTTAGATTTGACGGAATACTTCTGCGAAAGTCTGTTGCATTTATCAGAAACAGCTGCAATGATATTGGGAACATCAAAGTTGCCCTTTGTCATTACAAATGGATGCCAAGTGTTTGTCACAAAAGAAAGCATTGATTACCCTAGAACAGAAGAACAAACACAAGATGCCGTCATTGCTGAAGAAAATGAAAATAGAAATGGGTTAAGATTACCAATCGAACTATGAGATTTTGTAAATGAGATGGAACATGCAAGAATGGAAGCAACTCCAGTTAGTCCAGCATCCCTTAATTATGATAGAGTTGAGCTGGTTAATCTCATTAATCAAATGGAAGATTAAGCAAGAAGCATAGTGAATCCTACTCAAAAGATGACACAAGCCATGCTGTTTTTAAAGATTCTTTTTGAAAAAGTAAAAAATTAAAATGCCTTTTATATTAGACATGTGTAAAGGTGCTACCAAAAAAGAAGGTGCATAACTGCTAGCCTACAAAAGAAGGTGGACAATTAGAAATGATGTGCAATAAAGAGCCTCTTTTTTTAGTTAAGAAGACACATCATCCTGGATACCTCATCACTTCCAACAACTATAAAAGGAAGAGGAGGGTGGAGGGTAGAGCGTAGAGCATAGTTCAAGTCTTCTTTGAGTGTCTTACAAGTTCTTTTTCTTGTTCTTTCTTTTTTCTTGTAATGCTTCTTCTTTCTTTCCAATCTCAGTTCGGTCTTTTTCTTTTGTTGTAAATGGTATCAAAGCTCAGTAAAAACCATTACTGAGTTATTGTTAGTTTGAGTGTGTTAAGAGTTTCTATTTCTTGTAACGGAGCAAGGGTAACACCGAGTTGTTATTAAGCTTTTGATCTCTGTAAGTTTTTATGTTTTCATAAATTTCATTATAACTATGTTCATGTTTATCTTTATTCTTCCATGATTCCACTCTATATAGTTACTCTGTTTGTTTAATTACTGCTTCATTTAAAAAAAAATTATGTCAATTTGAAGATTATGTCAAGCTATTTAAAAAATATTATTTCAGGTTAAATCGACTTGCAAATACATATTGGATTGAACAATTCTTTCACAAACTCCCAAGTCCATGGGATGAGTTAAGCATTAACAAATATCCAAAATGTCTACAAAAAATAGGTGAATTGGATATTTTAGGTTTTAGAATAAATTTGTTCTAAGATTGAATTCTAATAGATGTATTGAAGTCAAGGCTAAAGAGCAGGTAAAAAACCAAATTAGCCAAACAAGATATGGTCAACAATGTTGTGATAAGATTCTAAAAGAGAATTGGAAAATAGGTTGTAATCTTCCTGGAACAAGGAAATTACATAAGAAGAAAAAATTGAAATGGAAACCTTGGAAAAAGAGAACAATTTTCTAAGAAAAGAAAATATTTTAGGAAAGGAAAATTTTCTAACAATCAGAAAACTCATTGTAGATGTTATATTTGCAATGAATTAGGTTATATTGCACCTCAATGCCCTAAAAAAGGAAAAAGTGCACAAAAAATAATTAAGATGCTTGAGGAACAAGATCTTGAAATACTATATGGTGAAGAAATCACAGATATAGAAGATATTATCTATGAATTGCCTTCCGATGATGAATCAACAGAATCGGAACAAGATTATATTTTTATGAATGACGTACAAGAAATTAAATCAGAATAAATGAGTACTTTAAGATTAGGAGATGTAATAGGAGAAGAAATTTCCTTTACAGATCAACAATTAGAAGATTTGTCAAAAAGACAAGAAATAAAGAAAAATGAAATTTATAAAGTGGTATTACAATTGCTAATTATCCTCTGAAGGAATGGTGGATATTCCACTGTTTAACGAACAGAAAGCTGGCAGATGGAAAAAGAAATATCCATAAATTAGATACATTCATATATGATTAATTCAACTTAGAATTGATGCCTTATTTAGACAAGGAATTGATAATCCAATATTGGTCATAATCTTAGACAAAAGATTTAAAAACCCAATAAAAAACTTTAATTGGAGGAGTTCAATTGAATTTAGTAACTTAAACTATTTGGTTCAATGTTAAACCAAATTATTTGATGTTAATAAATGATCCTAATTTGGAAGATACAGTTAGGTTTAAAATCAAGACATATGGAGTTGATATGAAACTGGATTCACATGATTTAGCAATTCAATGGAAATCAATCCATGAATTAACCAGGTTCACAGTAACCCAATAAAAAACTTTAATTGGAGGAGTTCAATTGAATTTCATAACCGAAATTATTTGGTTCAATGTTAAACCAAATTATTTGATTTCAATAAATGATCCTAATTTGGAAGATACAGTTAGGATTAAAATCAAGACACATGGAGTTGATATGAAATTGGATTCACATGATTTAGCAATTCAATGGAAATCAATCCATGAATTAACCAGGTTTACAGTAACCTCTACAAAAAGTTTGGACAAGACCTTTGTAGAAATATTTGAACTCAGACCATTTGATACATAAATTCAACCAAGATTTATTAAATAGACTGATCTAGAAATGCCAAAATAATGTTATTATCTGAATTTATAGAACACCTTGTAAAGGATAAAATTGATGTGATAGAAATCCAAGCATCAGGAAAAAGTTTTTCTTTAAAAGACAAGACGGCCAAAAACAGTTTGGCAAAATGATTTTTCCAGTCAAAATCATGATGGAAAAATTTTGCAAGAAAAAAGTTTTGGTAATCCTAAAACTAATCTTGAAAAAAGAGAGGGTAGTAATTCTAAACCAGAAATTGCTATTGAAAATTTTCAAATACCAGTCAGGTCAGGAGCGAACTTCTTAAAAGAAAATATGCAGCAAGAAGAAAATAATTCTGCTCATATCTATCATTTTCAAACAAAAAATGAAGATATCATTTTTGCTCCTAACCAAGGAAAGAAAAAATATACCTATGTCTTAGGTACATTCAATTTTTTTAGGCTATAAACCTTATAGTTTAGGTGTCCTAATAGATACGGGTGCAACAATTTATTCCTATGGATGGATATCTGTTGAGAATTGTGCAACATGAATAGTAAAAACAGAGAAGAAAAAGAACAAGAACACAGAAAATTTAAGTGGTTCGGCAATGTGCCTACGTTCACTGTGTACGGCAAAATTTCCACTATGAAGAAATCAATTAGGTTTACATCAATGTATATATACCAACCCTGAACCCGGTAATTTTTGAAATCCCAAAATTACCCTGTACCCTACACAATGGACTCAGAATATGAACCACTGTTTCCAACAATATCTGACATGCCAAGAAAATGATCTAGTTGCTTTTCTTGAGTGTGGATCAATGGACAAATGAACCAAATCCCTAAGGTGATGCAGCTTGATTAGTAGAACAATCTTGAATTATGTTCTATCAGCTGATCCATTTATTTGAGTTGTTACAAAACTCAGCTGTCAGGAAAATATAAATCCAAGCCATGATATTCATCCAAACAACCAGCTTAGCATATTTTCTTAACTCCCATTAGCTACATTAATGTAAAAGCAAGTTGTAGGATGATAAATACTGGAAACCCTAAGCTGAATCTTTATACAAAACTGGCTCATAACATTGTAATAACCCAAAAAAGAAAAGAAAATAGCTCATGAACATTACTTCATGAGTTGAATTATGGATTTTGTTGCACTATGTAATTGAAGCATTTTTTCTTGAAAACAGGGTAGCAATATTCAAATTGTTTTGGCAGGGGATAAGATTTGTCATCTTAAAAAATCCGATCTTAACCGCTAATGAAATCAAAGCAGCTAATGATACTAAGAAGTCCCTAAAGAGAGTGCATACTAAGATCTTGTCTAGGTTCTTATGGGCTGTGACACAGGTAACAAGTACGAAATTCCTGCAAAAGAAAGTGCAACTGAGATTTGCTAAGTCCCAAAAGAAAGTGCATACTGAGATCTTGCCTAAGTCCCAAAGGAAAGTACATACTAGTAGGGTCATTTTGGCAGCTAACAAGTATGGTGTTGGTGCAAATCTTTTAGTGCATCCTAATATGGTCATTTTGGCATCTAACAAGTACGACATTGCTGAAGATCTCTTAGTGCATCCTAATATGGTCATTTTCACAGCTAACAAGTATGACATTACTGAAAATCTCTTCGTGCATCCTTATATGGTAATTTTGGCAGCTAAAAAGTACGACATTGCTGAAAATCTCTGTCCACATCTTGCTTTAGGACTAGCCACTAAATTTAATCTTAAATCATCAGAATGTTTTTCTGACAAAAATGCTTTTCGCAGGATGATGAAGAGAGTTTAGAAGTGAGGCCTTTTAGAAGGTTTTTCTGTGGGTGATTGTGTCCTTTCAGTATCTTGTGGTTTGATGAGGATACCATGATATAGCGTGAACCAACAAAGGCTTAGTTATGTATTATCCAATAATTCAAAGTTTCTCTAGGATTAGTGTGACAAAATGGATAATATTTGGGTTTCCAAAGAGTAAAATTTGATGTTGTAATGACCATAATGGATTGGAACTTGGAAGTGCATGCATTTCCTATGTCATATTTTGGGCTCTTGTTTGGCGCATCCTATAGTATTTTCCAGTTTGGATTTTATTATGGGAAGGACTGAACAAAGAAGAAGAAATCTATCTTTCTAAGGATGAAATGTTGCCTTGATTAAGAGCAAGTTGGTAACCTTTCCATCCATTTTGCATCCCTGTTCTCCTTCATTTGTCGGGAAAGCTCCAAAGTCATTTTATGTTTAGTGGGCTGAGGGATGAGTTTAAGGCTCTGTTTGAATTTGCCTCCAAAAAGCGGCTGTCAAAAGTTAAAAAAAAGGAAAGGGCAAAAAAGACATTTTTTATAAGATTTTGAAGGAAACCAACAGAGGAGTTTTTTGATTTTGTTGAGAAACATGATTTGATGCTTGTCCTTAAAAGCAAACAAATTTCTTTATTGCTTCAATTAAAAAGAAAAAGGCACTCTACGGTTTGCTTTTGAAAGTTTTTTTTTGGCTTTCAAAAGCAAAAAAATACCTTTGAAAAGCCATATGGAATGGAACTTCTTAATTGAAGTAAAAAGGCAAGTTTGTTTTGTTGAAAGCCAAAAAAATAAAAAAATGCTTCTTAATAAAAAAACTAATTTTTTGCTTTTATTTAAAATCTAATGAAAAATGTATTTTTTTGCATTTTGCCTTTTTACTTTTGACAGCAACTTTTTGAAAGCAAATCCAAGCGGAACCTAAGTATCACTCGGTAAATTGGAAATTGGTGTGTATACCAAGATCTAAGGTTCTTCAAGAAGTGGCAATGCTATCTTTGTGTATTAAACCCTTGGTATGTGGTACGTATACTGAGGTCTAAGGGTGATTTAAACCCTTGTATATTAACCTATTCTCTTTAAATGGGTATGAAGATTTGGCATTGAAGGAGAAAACCGTAGGACCATCATTGTTGCCCGAATGTATGGTAATTGTAGTCAATGCTGGGACAGTTCTCTGTGGCTGGTTCTTATGGTTTTATCTTGTGAAAATCTGTGATTAAGCATTACTAAGAGTTCTACAAAGGTACAGCATTCAAAATTGGTGTAGGCAATTTGGTGATTTTGGTTTTTTACATTTGGTGGTGAGGAGTGATCCTGATTAACTTTAAATTTCATGACTTACTAATGCAGACAATTGCGAGGAACTATTCTGCCACTATTGCACAATGTTTTCTTCTCAAGGATATGCTGGAACCTATTTTTTAGAGAATCTTCTTTATAATTAAATTTCTTTTATTTCCATGTAAAATTACAATATTTGTTGCTTTGAAAAGTTAAAATAGTTTACACAAAAATCATACAATTTGCATGGTCTAAAAATTACTTGGCAGCTTATTAAGTCTGCAGAAAATTTGTCCTCAGAAATCGTAGGATTTTTAGGGGTGAAGAGAAGTCAGCAGAAAATCTGTCCCAGGCAATCTTGCGTTTAATATTCAGCTGGATATCGATTCTGCCTTGTGTCTCAGATCTATCTCTGGAGGTTTTCTTAAAATGTGACTCTTTTCTATCTCTTTGAGCTCTAAGAAGACATCTATATTGGTAGAATTGTTTAATTTCTCTTTTCTTCTAGGACAAGTGTCCTCTTGGAGGTTACACACTTCTTGTTCACCTCCCTTTTGTATTAATGCTCCGTTTGTTTTGATGTAAAATCTAATGCGGAAAATGTTTTCAGGATAAAGTGGGGGTTTTCAAGTGTTTGTTTTCATGTAAAATACACGATAATGTAAAACGGTTTTCCTAAAATGAAGCTAGTTCCCGGAAAATGACTTACCTTTCAAGATCTCGTATGTCATTTTCCGGAAAATGGATTGCGCTTCATATGGAGTATATCCCAACCTACTGTTTTGCCCCTGCTCTTCCAGCTCCACTTCACTGGAACATTCGTTACCAGAAATCGTCATATACTCAAGAAAATCCCACCGACTGTACTTCGGCAAAATCATACCAGTGAAAAATTTCTCGTCGAGGTGCAAATGACGGAGATTCCGGCATTTTCCATTTTGTGATTTTGTTTTAGATTTCCGGTCTTATTTCCAGGGTTGTTAGATTTCCGGTCTTATCATTGCCGATCTGCTGTTGCCCGTCAATTGCAGATTTGACTCTCTTCTTCTCATATCTGATGGGGGAACCAGAACATGTGGCTTTGGGACTGTTTGAGCCGTCGGTGGTTGAAGAAATGGGTTTGAACTGCAACCAATCTGCTGCCCCTCGTCAAAGAAAATGTTATGGATGGTGGGACGTTTAGTGCAGAAAAACATTCAAAATAGAGGGGTTTTGTGATTGATATTAGAAAACAATGGTAGAGGAGAGGAGGATAACTACATAGAGAGAGGATGAACTGTCTACGGATCGTTTTCCGGTGGGTACACGTGACGACGTTGAGACTGCTAGAGTCTTTGCTTCGTCGATGCAAGTACACTCTTTTTTTTTAATATATATATATCGATTTTATCTTTTACTTTTATGAATGGATATGGGATGTTTGGATTTTTGTTACTTGTCAGATTTGATTGTTTTGGTAGAAATTATTTTTTATGTGGGTAAATTACTTGTTAAATTTTTCTTTGTTATTTTTATTTATTCCAAATCCAAACACAAGAAAATAAAAAGTTCTTATTTTCAAGTCTATCTTCTAAAGTGCATCCAAACAGTCGAAAAAGTTTGATTTTCTTGAAAACGTTTTCCAATGTAAAATGTTTTTCAAAGGAAAACATTTTACATCAAAACAAACGAGGCTAATCTTATCTTGATAAATTAATTTTCACCTAAAAAAAAAGAAAAAAATCTTATTAAGTCTGTATCTACGATATATAACCATCTGTTTTATTTTTCATCAGTCTCCCCGAGTTGAAAAGCAAATACTAATTCATTAAATTGAACTTTGTTGCTCTCTTATATCCTTGAATATTGGTGCATTCCTCCAGTTCACGTTTCATTGTGTAGCAAAAGTTGACAATGTTAGTACTATCTGCTTACTTAAAGACCTTGTTCCATTCCCAATCAGTTGCAGCTCTTTCTTTGTGGTCCAAGCGTCGGCTTATTTTCCTTTTTTATGAATCTCATTTAAAGGCCAATATGATACTAATGTTATTCCAACATATGAAACTACCAGTGGACATCTGTAATGTAAAGGTTGATATCGAAATTTTCTGTTCCGTATAAAGTGTCTTTCTTTGTGTCAACTACATCCTTCAACAAAAAAAAAATTCCAACAACTGAAAATCCTATTGCTAGGAGATATTTCCACTATGTGTGGAAATAATGCAAAATTAGTTTGTTCTCTATGTATAAGATGTTTGGAGTCTGATAATCCATGCCAATATAATTACATGTCTTTTTGAGTTATCTGTTCTCTATGTATAAGATGTTTTGGGTCTGAATAATCCATGCCAATCCTATTGCTAGTAGCAGTAGATTGGCTAATATATGGGAGAATTACTAATTCGTTAGTTGCTGTATTGTTTGAGAGGAACAGAATTGCTGTATTCTTCACTTCTTGTTTCATTTACCCCCTATCTCTTCTTTGTTTATAGGCTGATTCATTTAGTCTGATTGGAAGCCTTTTATATACTCTTATTTGAATTAAATTTATCTTTTCCTATTAATATCATGGTCTTATTCCAGCGAGAATATTTATTTAAACCACTGGAGTGTGGCTCCCAGGAAACGTGCTCCTGTAGTGAAGTGGTATCTAAACAAAAACAAGCTCCAAAAAACAGGTTTGCTTGCTGTTCTACATTGTTGTCCTCATAAATCTGAAAAGTTCTTATCATATGTTGTTGATAAAAAATCAACAACCTCCATTGTCATGGTCACTAATAAATAAGTTCAGCAGTTCGAATCTTTTACTTTCAACTCTTTTTGGTTCTGATGGAAAATGATAAGTTCTGCAGATTTGTTACTTCAATAGGCATATTAAAGACTCAATTTCTTCCCAATAATTATGGTATATAAGTGCCTACTGGTTTGAACAGAGACTGAACTTTTTGATAAGGTAATGAAATCAATGCCATAAAGCTAGAAGACTACATGAACCTGATATTATGAGTAGTTGTGCATGACTATAATCAGTTTTCTTGATGAAATAAGCCACAGAATAAACTTGCTAAAGGAGAACATGCCTTTTCCCACATGGGAAGCATGAGGAGCAACCTAAGTATTTTTTTAAATTGGGGTGATGTGGAACATCTTATCCAATCATCTTGAATATTTTTCGGGAAATAGAAAGTAATTGACATTAATAAGGACATACGGTTGAAAAGTATATGCTGTCAGGATATTTATGATGGGTATCCACAGTAAATGAGAAAGTATATGCATGGCTTACAAGCTGTACATAAAATGCAGCAGTAGAAAAGTGTGCTACCCTTTTACCTTCTGTGACATCTTATGACTTAATTGTAGTAAATCTCTTTCCTGTCTGATGATCCCAGACTAAGATTGCATGTATTCAAATATTCCCCCTGTTATGCATGGATAGGACACATAGTAGCCAGTATGAACCAGTTAGAACACCTACAATGCGTGTCCATGATAAATCTTGTCTGAGATTGCATATCATGAAATATTTTCTTGTTATTGTTGTTCCAGATTGGTCACATAATAGCCAATGGACCATGTAGAGCATATATGATGAGTATGCACATTAAATGTGCTAGTTTATGTGAAACTATACAAGCTGCACACAAACCACCAGCAATAGAAAATTTTGAAAACTACTACCTGCCGTCAATAGCCATGAGTTGGTTTTTAGCAACCACTTTCCTCTTATCCAGACCTAGATTGCATGCCTTTAAATATCCATTGTTATATTCATTCTTGATAGCTACGTGATAGCCAATGAGACCATGTCAAATTCCTGATTGTAGTAATCAATTTCCGGTCCATGGTTTGGGACTTAGATTGCATGTCTTCAAATACTCTTGTTACGTTCCTTCCTGACAGACCTGATAATAGCCAATTGGACCATGTAGAACACCTACAATTAGTAGACACAGTAAATGGGCATGTATGACATACAGGCTTTACATAAAAGCCAGCAATAGAAAATTATGCAATGTTTTACCTTCTGCCACTTGCTGTGACTTATTGTTGTAAACATTTCATGTCCACCAATCATGACTAAGATAGCATATCCTCCAATATCTCTTGTTATGTTGCTTCCAAATTGGCCAGTGGGATGATGTCAAACACCCTATTGTGGTAATCGGTTTCTTGTCCATGGATTCAGACACAGAGTGCAGTCTTCAAATATTATCATCTTATTTCTTCCACATAGGCCTCATGGTAGCCAATGGGACAGTGTAGAAGATCTGGGATGAATATACATAATAAATGACCTATATATGGGCGTACAAGCTGTACATGAAATTCAAGCAACAGAAATTTTGTTGCACATTTTATGTGCTGCCACAAGAAATCCTCAGGTCACATCTCCCGATATATTTTCTTGTTGTGTTCCTTTCAGATGTAGCCATGTAATAGCCACTGGGACAATGTAGAACACTGAAAATCTGATTGTCATGTTGATACTCTAGATTGCATCTGCTGAGGTCCTGGGCGATTTATTGGTTCAGCACCTGGGAATCTTCCCCATCAGTCGAACTGTTATTATTTGGCCACAAAGCTGCCTTCTTGCTTTAATTTATGAAAATTTTAGTAATACTTTAATATATTTTTTCTCTTTACTCTCCCTGATTCTAGTTTTTCTCTTTTTTGGTAATTGTGTCATAAATTTTTCTTTCTTTTTCATGTTTTTTTGAATCCCCTTCATTATATCTTTTGGGTCAGTTCTGAGGACAGTTTTAGTATGGTCTAGGATTTGAACCCAGGTCTATCATAACAATAAGTGATCATCAGAAGCTCATATGAGCATGCAAGTGTACAATCTAAAAGCTTTATTTAACGATATCAAAGTCTTTTGACTTTTTATTTTTTTGTATGTATTTATGCGTCTCCTTGTATTTGAAAACATGCCACATCAAAAATAGGAAGTCGCATAAAAATCACCATTTCTTTGCTTCTTACATAAGCTAATATTAACTGTGTTATATTAAATTTAAAATATTGTGCTGGGACTAGTCCTTATTGTTCATTTCTATTACGTTTAAGATATAATCATTTCAGAAATATTGAAGAAATTTCAAATTAGGGTTCAGAACCAACTTTTCTGTGGTTACCATTTTTTTTTTCTTTTTTGATCAGTAATGAAAACTTGTATTAAAACATAAATATATGCAAAAGTACACTGGAACTCACGTATCTCATGAGAATGGGATGCGATCATTCATAAAACGTAAGAAAACTGATATCAGCTACAATAATAGTCCACTGTCTTACTCTTAACATCATTTCCAATTTCTTACAATATCATTCACCCCGTAGCCATCAAAATCGGGCATAATGAAGACCAAAATGCTGCACAGGCCGACACTGCATAGTAGATTGCTCCCCCCATGTTTGACCTCAAAGATGCTTCTATTCCTGTTCAACAACACTAGACAAATGGTAGCAAAGAAGGCAATCGAGTAAAGCCTTTTACCTTTTTTTGACATATGAGGGAACCGCCATTGTTCAGCCAATTCACAAAAAGTTTTAGGAAGCGTCCATTGAACTCCTGTTGCTTGTGGCAACCTACCCAAATAAGGCCTGCAAAGTCACAATGCACTGTGGTTACCAAATTCAGTATTCAGATTCCGTGGTCTCTTGCATACTTTTTGCTTTTGTGGAGATTTGATTGACCCTGCTTGTTATTGCTTGAACATATTATATGGTTTTAGTTGATGTTGGACTGGTAATTCAATAATTGAACTTCAATGTAATATCTAGTTTGCAATCTCATAGAATCATGCTCCTTGTGGAGAATTTTAAAATACTGGTACCGATCATGGTACTGGCTGTGACAGTTACCAAGTCCTACTGGATGATTTTTTAGTAACGTGCCTTGTAGAACCCAGAGTGGTGGCATGCTGAATCATTTTCGTAATTTCCAAAACAGTTGTAAGCCCAACTTAATCTTATATTGAATTCGAACTTTGTAGGATTTTGTGCTATTTAGTGCTGCTGAAATTAGTTTCTTGCTCTACAGAGAATTGTAATCCCATTAGAACCAAAGTAGTGGAAGTCTGAATCATTTTGATCCATTGAAATTTCTTTATTTCTCCCAGATGAAAACCCCTTTTCCATAATTTGCTGGTAAAATGGGCATTTTGATGGATCTAGTTAGTATTGAAATTAATTAATAAGGATAAGATAAGAATCCTCTGCAGCTTCCTGTCAAAGGAATTCTAATGATCATGGTGACCTTAGATACTGATTCCAGGACAGAACCTTAGCACATTTGATGATATCTTCAAGGAGTTACTCTTAGGGATAACATGCTGCGGATTCAAAAACAAATTCCAGTCTTCAAAAGCATGCCAACATGATGTTGAAATAAAATTTGTTAACTAAAAGAGGCAAGTGAAATTTAAGTGATGTAAATATTCCAGAGTTCATTATTAATTAGCTTCGTGATAACATTTTGGTGCTAAAATGTTGTTTAGGCGAAATAGACATGTCATTTAATTTTCTGGATGATGAATGATTTCCTGTAATTGCTTTGGCATTTCTATTAGTAAAACCCTGCCAATCTGTTTTATGGAACGTGATATTTTTATTGAAGATTTCAAGGGAATATAACAAGTGTTTTAATATAAATTTAGAGTTCTTAATGTTATCTATATGATCTACTAGCTGTTGAATGCTGTTTATTTTACGTATCATTATTTATGGTGAAATTCAAGGGTTTGGTGTGGTCAACCATGTTTGTATTCCAGAGGCATGTGCTGCCCATTCAATTCAAACATTCATCTCTTGTGTGTCAAGCAACATGGCTGAGGCTTGGAATTTGAATCTGTATTGGTCAAGTATGTGTGTGTGTCTAATTTTTATCTCTATGCCTCGAAGCATGCTGGGTATAAGTTTCACCACAGAGAACAAATGTGATAACTTCCAGATGATTTTTGAACATCTGGCATCTGTATTCTTCAATCTGTTTGAACCATCAATTGGTCCATCTCAGTATTAAGGAGATGCTAGTGATTTAAGGCTATGTAATGTATTATACATTTTTCACCACTCTTGCTTCCTTAAAACTATTTGGATAGGCTACATTTAGCTGCTTGGTCTGGACAGACAGAGGTGGTGAGTTATCTCTGCAAACACAAAGCTGATGTTGGTGCAGCTGCAATGGATGACATGGGTGCAATTCACTTCGCTGCTCAAAAGGGTCATCTAGAAGTGGTCCGGACACTCCTCTCATCTGGGGTCTCTGTCAAAGCTTCCAACCGCAAGGGTCTAACCCCCCTGCATTATGCTGTTCAAGGATCTCATCTGGAGCTCATCAAGTACTTAGTAAAGAAAGGTGCGGATCTGAACGCAAAGACAAAATCAGGGAAAACACCTCTTGATCTTGCAAACAGTGAAGATGTCCGCTTATCTCTGCGAGAACATGAGGAGTCATCTAAGAAAGTGGAAGATCCAAAGGGCAAGAAGTCTGAAGAAGGTGTTTCAGAGCCATCAATGGAAGCGAAGGCAGCAGGTTCTGATGTCACAGCTGCAGATAAAAATGGTGAAGAAGAAGCTCACGAGGATGAAAACATGAAGAGGAAGAGTGATGAAGCTGATATAAAAGAAAACTTATTGCAACCAAAGAAGTCAAAAATTGCACTTAATCATCTTGTTGCCACAGATGACACACAAGATGAAGAGAACCTCTAAAAAGAATATATAGGTTAAACTGCTTCCCTTGTTTGAAGTTTTCTTCTCTTTTTGTGTTTGTAGGTGAGCCATTCTGTACCTATTTATGTTATGGATACAGGATCATATTGTACTTGGACATGTTTACTAACAAATAGGTGTGGAAGAACTGGATTTAACTTCAAATTGATGGTACCATATTTCACTTCTAGTACTTGTCATGGATATTTCCACCCCAAACGCCATCTGATTGGTTCAGTAATGGCATTAGTATAGGATGGAATCATGAAAGGTTAGAGAAGGGATGGCAACGGTTTAGGGCCATGGGCAGTAAGATTTGGCTTTACATGTAATCTATGCTTAAAATGACCAAAATAACCTCAATTAGACATATTCAATGTCTTAGCATTCCTTCTTAATTCTTCTTCTACTTTTTTTTTTCCAAAGGATTAGACACATTCCATCTTATAGTAAAACTCCCTTTAGACAACTTTGGGGCTTAATTGAGGTTATTTTGTTCTATTTAGATCAAATTTTAATGTTGTTGATGTTCCTATTATCGGTAGGAGTGTTATTTATATATTTCTTCAAATGTTAGGGGTTATTTATATATTTCTTCAAATGTCAGGGTGTTGGTGCCCTTCTTCAATTAAAGCACCCTGTCCGAGACAGGAATACCGGGACCAGGACAGGGCAATCCTGATTTCCGGTAAACCATGTCTTCAAGTATAAATTTCCCTACATGAAAAAAAAAAATAGAAACCATGCGTTAATGTCCACCTATCCAGTCAACCAACAAGGAAAATATTTCTATACGAATGATCTATTTTGACAACCAAGAGGGATAATTGTTATTAATTTGCATTGATTTATAGCTTTCGTAAGAGTAGTTATGACTTTAAATTAAATTAAAAAAAAAACCTACATGTCATCGGAATGGGACATTTATTGATTTATCGCATGTTGTTGTTGTCTTTGGATAATATAAAAGTATTATCCAAGCTGGTGATATCACATGGTTCCATTTGAATAAAGACAAATTGTTAAGCTAAAATAAAGGAAAGCATTTCCTCTTGAGCTAAAATCCGGTAGGTGGTTCCGTGAAACCATTGGCTGGGATGGAGATTGGATGTGTGGGGCCATGGACATCCATGTGTACGTTTCACACTGGCACCATTGAGTGGCACTAGGTGAAAAATAAAAAGGACAAATCTATTCATTATGGTCCATCTAAAGATTTTGGGTTTGATTACAGAAATACTTTCCATCATGAATACAAAAAATCTGCAGTTCTTTGAAGTTTGAACCGTCCTTTATTCATGAAAAAGGAAACAGTCCCATTCCTCCCGATTATAATTCCGTTGACATTGAATCACACGTTGCTTCTCTCAGCTCCTATTAATATGCAGGCAAGGTGGAAGGGAGAAAACCTCAAGGCCATCCATGGCGGCATCTCAAGATGTTAAACCCATATACGTGGAGAAAGAGGATGGCCTTAGCCAAGAGTGCAAAGACTTACTGCCGTCCCTACCAAGACAAAGCGGATGGTTTGACCTAACCATCAGGACACTTCAAGGACTACAAAATTGTCAACAAAACTTCCAGGTTCAAGCCAGTGATCTTCTATTGGTCACCATTCCTAAATCAGGTACCACTTGGTTGAAGGCAATCAGCTTTGCTATTGTTAACAGGGTGCGTCATCCCCCCACCAAAGAGCACCACCCTTCGCTCACCACCAACCCAGATGACCTTGTACCCTTCTTAGAGCTTAATCTCTATGTGGATAACCAAGTTCTTGATCTCAGCTGATTCAGCTCTCCAAGGCTTTTTTCCACTCACATACCCTTTGTCTCACTCCCGGATTCTGTTAAGGACCCCAACCGCAAAGTCGTTTACTTGTGCAGAAACCCTAAAGACACACTTTCATATTGCTGTGGCATTTTACAAACAATTTGAGATCAAAAGATTGGACCCCTTGCACTTGAAGAGGCTTTTGAGAGATTCTGAAATGGGGTTAGCCTGTATGGACCCTTTTGGGTTCACGTACTGGAGTACTGGAAAGTCCTCAGACGGTATTCTTCTTGAGGTTTGAGGACATGAAGGAAGAACCCAAACAATAAAGAAATAATCACGCATCAAGTCTTACCAATTTGTTATCTAGGTAGTTTAATACATATTGCACATGACCACATCTAACTCTATTGATTTCTCATGGTGGGCTAGGCATCCAACACCGATTCCCCTTGACGTAGGGCATCCATGCCGATTCTCCGTAGTTATGGGCATCGGCCACCGATGTTCCTTGATGTCGGGATGATACAAGATGAAACAATACAAAACAATAGTAACTCGGTCATGGAATTATATATAAACATACCTACATAAGATTTATGGATCCATAACTTAAGGTTGTTCATTATGCAATTATTCGTTAGTGCATCACGTATAACTTCTCATGCCATTCACGTATGTATAATTTCAAAGGGTAACTCGTAGCCTTACCCACATCAACTTGGGCCAATGCCCTTTTTACAACATCTCATGGAACTAGGCCACTGTCCTCCATATAAATATAACAAGTAATGGGCCAATGCCCTTCATATCATGTTAAACAATTGGGCCAATGCCCTTCATAATATATCACATGCTATTAAATCATGCATTTTTTTCACATATTACTTGGGCAACCTAGGCCCCAACTCATTAGAAACATTCACAACTTGTGTTGGCTTTGGTTTTCTACTTCCAAGGATCATTTGAAAGGTATTCCAAGTGGTAGAATTAAAATATACCATCTCTATAGAAATCTGGAACCGAAACTCTTTATGAAACCTAGTTAAGTAGAACGTACCCAAACTTTTGGTTAATTTGAATTTTGAGGAAATTCTAGTGGGAACACTTCTTAGACACCTAAATCCTATTTGTACATAGGTTGGATTCAAGTAAAAACAATCTGTAGTTGGAAACACTCACAATTCCCAAAACTGCCGAGGGTGCTTGCAATTGCACTTGAGTGCAGGGTTGGGCGCCTGGCTTAGCCAAAAATTCAACTTTCGAGTTCTGAGTTTTTAAAAAAACACAGGCGGGGTGCTCGAGCGGCCTAGCCTATTGACAGAAATAAAATGGGCACTCGGTATAGCGCTTGAGCGCTATGCCAGGTGCCTTGGCGATTTCCAGGTTGCGAAAATCCCCAAACGTGATTTTTTTTTGGGTTTTCTCAAATATAACCCATTTTCTATGGTTTTTGTCTCTTAAATCACTCTAGGATGAGCTATTACTTAGCATTCATCTAACCATTAACTTATGCATCTCTTATTTGTAAAGGAATCATGAATATTCAAAAACCCTAAATCTCAAATCTTTTCAAATTAAGAAAGTAAGAAGGTTTTGAGTTGGAAGGGTGTTGCTTACCTGTAGCAAACAAACAAGCACGACCTCTTGCTCCTAAAGCAAGCCACGAACAACTTTCCCTTGAGCTCCTTGAAGATTTTTTCCCAAATCTCTCAAGCTTCATCAAATGAAAATCCACCAAGCCTCCACCAAACGAGCAAACCACCACAAGAAAATCCAAGTCTCTCAGCTCTCCTTCTTTAGCAAGGGTTCTTCCACAAATTGCTTAACAAAGGAAGAGAAGAGAGTGTGGAGAATGGGGTGTAGAGAGAAGAGCTTGGAGAGAAGAGAAGAAGGTTTGTGTTCTTAGGTTCATACATATGGGGTAAAACCCCTCTTTGTACTTAACAAAATTTCTGTCCAAATGCTCTTTGGCAATCTTCCAAGTTTGTCCTGCTCCTATCAAGACACCAATATGTATCACCTTGCCACTCCTTCTACTGCAAGAATCGGACATGGATGCTCCCCAAATTAGCAAATTTTCACAGATTTCCAGATTTTTCGAATTTCACCATTAAATTTATAAATCATGATTTCGTCACTTTGAATCAATTCTAACACATACAATATGTGAAACCCCAGATTCTTAGATAAATTTCTTAAGTGCTTAAGCAAGGGGTATTTAGTAACTTTAATATTTTGTATTGTGTTGTGAAGGTAAAGTGGGAGATACCCAAACTTGAACCATGAAAGCCAATCAAGTGGCTAAGTCAAGGGCTTGTCAAAATGTGTAAAGGTAAGGCATCTCTTTCATTTGAGCAATTTCCTAAGTTATTAAATAAATTCATTTTATGAGAGAATGGCATGGTTTTAAATTGTGTGTGCAGTAGAAGGAGAGTGGCAAGGTGGTGAATATGAGTGTCTTATGGGAGAAGGGAAAACTTGGAAGCTTGACTTTAAAACATTTGGGGAGAAATTTGTTAAGTCCAAAAGAGGGGTTTTGCCCTATACGTATAAACCCCAAAGGCAAACCCTCTATTCTCCTCTTCACTCCAAACCCTCTCCTCCTACTCTCTTCTCCTCCCACTCTCTTCTCTTCTACACACTCTCCTCTTCTGCATTCTCTTCCATTTTGTGGGCAAAGTTGAAAGGAACTCTTGCTAAAGAAGGAGAACTTAAAGGCTTGGTGTGGATTTTCGTTTGGTGGAAGCTTGGAGGATTTGTGAAGAAACCTTCAAGGAGCTCAAGGGAGAGCTGTTCGTGGGCTGCATTAGGAGCAAGAGGTCGTGCATGCTTGCTTAAATCAGGTAAGCAACGCCCTTCCAACCCAAAACCTTCTTGTTTTCTTAATTTAAAAAAATTTAACATTTAGGGCTTTTGTATATTCATGATTCCTTTATGAATAGGAAGTGCATGTGTTAACGGTTAGATGAATATTAAGTAATAGCTCATCCTAGAGGAATTTAATAGACAAAAACCGTAGCAAATGAGTTAGATTTGAGAAAAACATAAAAAATCTCTCATTGGGATTTTCGTGATCTAGAAATCGCCAGGGTGCTCAGCATAGCGCTCGAGTGCTATGCCAGGTACCCATTTTTATCTCTTGTCTGTAGGCAAGGCCGCTTGAGTGCGATCGGGAGCACCCCGCCTGTGGTTTTTTAAAACTCAGAAACCCGAGAGTTTGATTTTTTATTAAGCCGAGTGCCCATCCTGCGCTTAAGCGTGAGTGCAGGCGCCCATGCATAGTTTTGTTTATTTTGGGATTTTAGGATAAATCCAACTATAGATTGATTTTTTTTTTGAATCCAACTTATGTACAAATAGGATTGAGGTGTCTAGGAAGTGTTTACACTGGAGTTATCTCAAAATTCAATTTATCCAAGAGTTTGGGTACGTTCTATTGAACTAGGTTTTGAAAAGAGTTTCGGTCCCAAATTACTGTAGGAATGATATATTTTAATTCTACCACTTGGAACACCTTACAAATGATCCTTGGGAGTAGAAAATCAAAGTCAAAAGAATTTCGTGAATGTTCTTAATGAATTGGGGTCTAGGTTACCCAAATTAATGTGTGAATAATGCATGATTTAATACCATGAGAATGACTTGTTCCTATTGGTTGCTAATATAGTATGTGATATATTATGAAGGGCATTGGCCCAATACTTGGCATATGTATGGAGGGCAGTGGCTCGGTTCTATGAGATGATGAAAAAGGGCATTGGCCCAAGTAGATATGGGTAAGGCTATGAAGCTACCCTTTGAAATTGTATTTATGTGAGTGGCATGAGATGTGATACATAAATTAATTAAAGGAATTTGCATAATGAACAAATCTTAAGTTATGGATCTATAAATCTTAAGTGGGTAAGTTTGTATATGATGCCATGACCGAGTTACTATTGTTCTTGTATTATCTCGTATCATCTTGGTACCAAACAACATCGGTGGCCGATGCCTATAGCTACGGGAAATCGGCATGGATGCCCAATGTCAAGGGGAATCAGCGTATGGGTGCCTAAAATCAAGGGGAATCGGTGTTGGATGCTTAGCCCACCATGATGAATTGGTGGTGTTAGATGTGGTCATGAGCGATATATATTAAACTACCTAGATAACTAATTGATGACTTGATGTGTTATTAATTCTTGATTGTTGAACTTGTTCACGTAAGCAGCGGTCTTACGTCACTTTTATTGATATTGAATTGTCGTTGATTTAACTGCAAAATTTAACTATCTGCATGTCATGGTTTATTCCGAATGATATTAGCATGAACTATGTTTTCATGAGCATGCATGTATTGCTTACTGAGACATTCGTCTCATAAGTTGTTTTATCGGTTTTGTTTTCAGAGCCGTTGACTTCCGGTGCGAAGGACCAGAATGGGGATAAAGGAAAAGAGAAGGCACCAGGATATAGAGAGGAGGACTATTATTGTCTTACCTAGAGTTTCATTTTCTTATATACAGTTTGGTTGTATATTTTTGGATTTGTAGACCTTGTAACTGAGATGAGTTATTAGATACCCACCATTTTGTAATGGCTAAGTAGTACATGTATTTAACTTTGTAGTCAATTATAGGATTTTTGTTAGTATATATATTGTCACGACCCGAAACCAGGTCTGCTCCACCAAGGCACAAAATTGTCCCAGATCGTCACAAGTGGGTCATTATACTTGATAACATGTGGAGGATTTAAAAATTTTCCTACAAGTGCAAGTGATAAGACAATTTATACTGTGCATATCAAAAGTGCATCTATATCAAAGAAATATAATAAG
The DNA here is from genome assembly GCA_947561395.2 of Buxus sempervirens. Taxonomy (NCBI): domain Eukaryota; kingdom Viridiplantae; phylum Streptophyta; class Magnoliopsida; order Buxales; family Buxaceae; genus Buxus; species Buxus sempervirens. The sequence continues at coordinate 29,616,902 of OX387193.1, forward strand.
ACATGAAAGTTGATTACAAAAGGACGAATGACTAATCACTCCTCTCAAAATATAAGGTTTACGATTCAAAAAGAAACTATACAATAACAGAAAGGAAAAGCCTAGGGCCTATAATAGTCTTCCTCTCTATACTCAAGAACTTTCTCCTTGTCTTTATCCCCAGCTCGGTCCTTCACACCGGATGTTGATGGATCTGACAAACAATATATAAAACAATTGTGAGACGGGTGTCTCAGTAAGAAACACATGCATGCACGAAAAACACAGTTTAGGCATATATCAATAGGTTAAATCATGACATGCGGTTAGTTGAAAATGGTAAATAAAGTATCACAGTTCAGTGCCATCCCGATGGTGCATGCTTGTGCTTAAGTGTACAGTATAAACGTTTAACAACAACCATTCGTATATTCTTATCACTTGTTATTTAGGTTGTTTAGTATATCATGCACATGACCTCAACTAGCTTCATCGATTCCACAAGGTGGCTAGGCATCTACGTCGATTACCCATGACGTAGGCATCTAATACGCCGATTACCTGTGACATATAGGTATCCATTGCTGATTACCCGTAGCCAATGGACATCGGCCACCGATGTTGCTGGTGCCGGAATGATATCACAGTAGAGCACAATAACAGTAACAACAACACTTGGCCATGGCATATATATACAAACAATCTTGTTTAAGTTTATGGATCCATACCTTAAGGGTTCATTATGCCAATGTGTTTATTCAACAAATTTCATAACAAGTATAACAATAACAAACAGAAATAATAACAATACAACATGCACACTTGCATGGAAAATGCTCCAAGGTAGCCCATGGCCTTACCTGAGTCAATCTTGGGCCAAGCCCTCTTTTCAATATAGATCAATGTCATTGGGCCATTGCCCTTTCATTCGTTGTGTCAATATCCATGGGCCACTGCCCTTTTATCTCATATTACAAATAACGGGCCAATGCCCTTGATATCATGAAATTAGAATGGGCCAATGCCCTTCATCTTATATGCCAATGTGGGGCCAAAGCCCTTCATATCATGTATTCTGTACTCATGATGAAAGTCAATGATAAATGATAGGTTTTCCAGAAATTTCTACATTTCATGACTTATTTGGGCAACCTATGCTTCAACTCTTTTGATACTTGTACAATTTGGTTTTGGTTCTTGATTTTTACTTCTAAGGCTTATTTGGAAGGTGTTGGAGCGGCCATGCCTTAAGTCTTTACCTAAAAAGGGCACCCGATACCGCGCTCGAGCGGTATCTCAGACGATTGGGTTTCTCAGCAGTTCACTAAATCCGAACTTTTGGGATTTAGGGTTTTTCTCAAATCTCACTTGTTTTTGGTGTTTTTGGGCTCTAAATTGCTCCTAGCATGTGGGGAAATCTATTTCCTACAAAACCCTAAGAGAAATCACTCCTATTTGTACAAATAAACTATTTCCTATCTCAAACCCTAGGTTCCACATTCACATACGAAAATGGCTAAAACTTGAAATATTGGTGAGGGTAGTGTTGCTTACCTCTTGCAATCACTCAAGCAAGTCTTCTTGCTTCCTTTGCAACCCACGAACAGCACCTTTGCTCACTTTTGGTTACTTCCTCCACAAATTTCACCAAGGAACCCAAACGAAAATCACCTCTTCTTGGAGCTCCTCTTCCTTTTCTTGCTACCAATGGTTTCTTCAATGGGACGTGATGCAAGGGAGATATCAAGGAAAGAAATCAAGGAGAAGAAGATGAAGAATGGAGGTGAGAGTGGGAGAAGAGAAGAAGATGAAGAGGGCAAGAGAATGGGAGATGATGGTTAGGTCGTATGGGGCTTCTTCCTTTGTTTTTCCACACCTAAGCAAGTTTTCCACAAGGCACAATATTTACAAGTTTGCCATTCCACCTCCTATATTGCACAATGCCAACACACACTTAGCTATTTTTGATTTTCACACTAATAAGCTAAATCTGGAAATCCTAGAGATTACTCACCTTTCTCAGTTTCTGATAAGCCTGGACTTAGCCACTTGGCTGGCTTCAAGTCTGGGCTTCTCCAGCTTCACCTACACAACACATTCACTGTTTAGGGTGTGCTAATGGTATAGGAAGTTGGGGTTTCACATATACACTTTGATATGCACATGTATAAGCTGTTCTATCACTATCACTTGTTTAGGAAAATTTTAAATTTACCCGTGTTTTTATTAGGTTGGAAGGCCTACCTGTAAGGACCAGGAACAGGTTAGTGCATGCAAGGGGCAGACCTGGTTCCGGGTCATTACAGAATAGCATCTCCTAAGCATGTTTAATCAATCTTAAATCATCCAAACAACAAATCATGATATTCTTGAATCAAAATCAAACAAAATCCTTCGTATAAACATGTTCTTTGATAAAATCAAAACTATATATATATGCAAGTTATAAGGGATTACTTACCTCTCTTCTTAGATCAAAACTTCCCCAAGCAATCCAGAAATTACACTCTAGTAAATCTTAACGAACACAACAATTCTTCTTCTGATTTAAATCATCATGAACATGGTTTTAGAAATTTGTCAACAAAACTAAACTACATGTATGAAATATTTACATCGTTTAGATATGTTTTCTCACCTTAGATCCAAACGAAATCTTCTCCTATTCTCTTTCTTGATCTGATCACAGCCAAAGTAAAAGAATCATCTCTCTTGAAATTCACGTACAGAAGAGATTAGCATGCGGCTGCTATTTTTTCTTCTCTCTCTTTCTCTCTAACGTGAATAATAAGTTCTAATTAATTTTTATTTTTATTTTTATATTTTCATCCAATACAAGTTTAACCCTAATAGTTCTTCCACCCATATTTTCTCTTCAACCTCTTAAGATTAGGATTTAAAATTAAATCAGCTGTCACCTCCTTTTTATGGGATTTTTTGTCAACTCCAAAAATACTCCTTTTTCTCTCCCCCCTTTTTTATACTTATTTAATTCAAACAAACTAAATAATAATAATAATAAATTTTGAATTAATTATAAATTATAGACTCACCTAAAATTCAATTCTCCAAAGTCTCCGGGTCACTTTGCAATTCTCCGGGTTGAACCAATTCTCCATTCTCTGCAATATTAATATTAATATATTTGTTTTATCTTATTTATTTAATAAATAAAAATCTAGGATTTTACATCTTCACACCCTCTAAATCAATATTTACATCACTTAAATAAATGAAAATAATATTTATATACACGAATCCCAACTTACCTTAGATTTAACTTTCCACATGCATCGGGTCAACTGCCAACTCTCCAAGTTGGTCTTGGATCCCATTCTTTAGATAAAATAACAACACCTCTAGTTATTTTATTTAATTATTTTATTTCCTAAAATTTTGGGGTTTAATAGTTTGCACTTTGCTGCAACAGCAGGTAGCACTGGACAATAAAGGAAACAACGGGAATGGAAATGGGAATGGTAATGGTGATGGTAGTGGAGGTGCTAGGAGGGATCATGGGCATTCTTCCAAAGACGCCATGGATCAGTTCAGGAAGATGTCCCCTCCAATATTCTATAGGCATCCTGATCCCATGAAGGCAAAGAGATGGTTACTGAGATCAGAGAAGATAAATGAAGCTATAGATTTCCCAAAGGACAGCAATGTGAGACTTGCTGCTTATGTTCTTAAGGGAGAGGCCGATTTTTGGTAGAAATCGACTTGTAGGGTGGCTATGGACACATGACTGGATATCATTTGGGAATTATTCATAGAGAGGTTCTACAAGCAGTACTTTACAGAGGAAGTAAGGATGCAGAAGGAAGCAGAATTCTTGGTGATAGCTCAGGGAGCCAAACTGTAGCCTAGTATGAGGCTAGATTTAATGAGTTGTCCCATTTTGCTCTACATCTGGTGGATATAGATAGCAAGAAGGCAAGGCACTTTGAGAGAGGTTTAGGACTGATATTTTTGAGCTCTAGCTATTATGAGTCAGTTTGTAGAGCCTCAGTTTTTAAGAGAGCCATAGCACTAAGGAGAGCATACTTCATGAGAGGCCGAGTTCCACCTAAGCCTACTACTGATCAGAGGAGAGTCCCATTTGGCGACAAGAGACCGAGATTGGGGGTAGCAGATGGGAGGAGAGGCCCAGTAGGCTAGGGTCCTAGGCATGTTCCTAGAGGATGTTCTAGATGTAGACCTTCTCATATTCCAAGCTCGTGTGTGGCACATTTTGCAGCATGTTTCAGGTGGGAAAGCATGTGTAAGCACCCAAATTTTGATCAAACCAGAATGTGCTAAAAAAACAGCAGAACCTCGAAGCAGGTTAAATCCTAGGGAGCAGAAATTGACTTTCTAATCAAGCTTAAATTGACTACCATACCCTATGCCAATGGATAGAAAATTCCGACATGGTTCCAACACAACTAAGTTTGCTAGAATTGGAGTCCAGATGAAGAAGATATGAGCAGAAAAACCTTAAGGGCAAAACTATAAATAAATGTAGAAATCCTGTCCACGTGACAAATGTGTCACATTTGCCAAATGGAAAATTAAAGAACAAAAGGACAAAAAAGCAAAATATCTTGAATATAATAATGATATTTCTAAAATATCTTGAATATAATATTAATAATTTCAAAATATCTTCTTTTAGTTAATTAAAATAATTAAAAAATCAAAAAAATTTGAATTCACTCATTAATGAGAGAATCAACATCATTTCAAGTATCTTGGAGAGAGAAGGGGCAAATCTGGAAAAATCTCATTTTTTCTAAAATATCCGAAAATATATTTCGGATACAAGATAAGATTTTTAGATTTTCTGTCAGGATTCTCTGACCTTATCCCTGCAAGAAATGATTATTGATTTGATGTATATATATCCGAAATTATATTACGGATACAAAAAAAAAAAGTGTATAGCCAAAAATAAATTTCGGCTATACACAAAAATAGTGTAGCTGACCTGATATTTCGGCTACACTATTTTTCACTATAAATGAGCTCCAGCAGCTCATTTGAAGGGGGGTGTCTTTGTTTTCGCTTGTTCTAACCTCTCTCCCCCATACATCCATCTCTCTTACACCTCTCCCTCACTCACCTAACCCCCTCAAAACACTAGCCAACCACCTCCCAACCTCTTCTTCTCCAAAGAGGGGAACTTGGGAATCACCTTGGGAGTTCAAGAGGAGGACTCCACTTGCTGTCAAGTCTTTAAGGAGCTTCAACACACACCCAAGAAGGTTTCTAACCTCAAGGTAAGCCTCCTAGGCTTCTTGTATGTAACATACATGAAAATGAATTGAATGTGAGCATGTTCCTTTTAATATACTGTTTCTTGCATTGTAAGTTTGCTTCTCTCTCTTTTCTTCTTCATTTCCTTCCACTCCTTCGTATGGATGAGTTCCCATGGTAAAGGGAGGTGTTCAAGCTTGAAAAGGGAGGGGGAGAGACCATGTAGCACCATTTAAGGTCACCCTTTAAGACACCCTCTTTGTGCTACTTTTTGTGTTATTTTATTTGATAAAGGGAGAGAGTGTTCCTTAAAATCCCCCTACTCTCCTTTCTTTAAAAGCTTTGCTATTTAGTTCTTCTTAGCACCCTTTAAATCATGGCACATGCATCATCTTATTTGATTGTAAGCATGCCTAGTCTCCATTTCATGGGTCATATTTCATTCTTCCATGAGCCTTAAGCATGATCCACCTTGCATTTTAGCAGTTAAAGCATGTTGGTTCCCTTCCTCTTATTCTAGGTAGTCTTCATTTGCTAACATGCACAGTCCATGCTTGCACCCACACACATATGCTCTCTTTAAAGTGTCTTAGGCCCCCCCTTTTTATCTCTTTGACACTTGTCTCATCTTGTTATTGTATATATATGTGTGGTCTGGCCATTTAGACCTTGACATAGGCCGATTGGGCCACTTTACCATTCTCTCCTCATGAAGAGGGAGAGACTGTCATGCATACAGCAAGTGGGACACTTAGGGTCCCACTTAATTGCAGGGATTTCATCCCAAAGAGAGGGAGCAAGGCCCCTAGCCTTGCTTCCCATCTCATTTGGTTTAAATCAATCAAGGTCGCTCGATTAGGGCAAGAATCCTAATCTCAGACCATTGTGGGTCCACTGGGGGGCCTATATAACGCTCCAAATCCGGGTCTTTTTTTTTTTCAAGACTCGGATTAAGGCATTAACTTGTGGTACATCACAATTAGCTCAAAAGATAAGACTAAAAGAAGTAAGAGTTATCAGACTGCTAGGAAGCTTAAATTATTCATTATAATCTATATCTTACTATTACATCAATTAATCAAATGAAAGGCAACAACAATTTAACTAACTCTCAAACTCTATTAAATCATCTACTATTAATCTAAGAAAATAAAAACACCTATATTAATATCCTACTCTTATCTTCTGGATATTCTACACTTCAAGCCCATTATCAAACTAAACCAAGGCATTTGTCCACACCACATTTTTGCACCTCCAGAAATGAAAGAACGCAAATCTTAACTGAAAAAATCAAACCCTGAGGGGTCAAAAAATTGAATTTTTGATCTGGTGCAAATTGACCACCAAACTTATTCTCATTGAATAAGAAATTTTGACACGATTCTAACGCAACTGAGTTTGCTCAAATCAGAGTCCGAATGAAGAAATTATGAGCCGGTCAAACTTAAGGGGAGCAGAAATTGCCTTTCTGCTCAAGCCCAGTTTAGCTGCCCGACTTGCTCCCAAAAGATAGAGAATCCTGACATGATCTCGACACAATTAAGTTTGTCGGAATCGGAGTCATGGATAACAAGTTATGAGCAAAACTGGCTTCTGGGGAGCAGTTTCGGCTTTCTGCTAAAAACTTGAATTTGTTACTATACTCTAGCTTAGTGGATAGGGAATCTTGAGTTGATTACAATGACACTAAGTTTGCTGAAATCGGACATCATATGAAGAAGTTATGACAATTCAAAGTTTCATAAAGCTGTCCGTATGGCAGAAAAGGACAAAACAAATAAAAATCGGGAATAAAATAATAATATTTATAAAAATATCTTCTTTCTCGGATTTAAAATAAATGAAAAAGAAAAAGAAAAATCGGATAAATATTGAAGAGTTCGTCGAAATCAATAAATTTTGAAATCCGCATGTGCGAACCGCACAATAGGGGTGCAACTCGGTCCGGTTAAAACCGAACCCGAACCGACCCAAACCGACTTCGGTTCGGTTTGGTTCGGTTTTATAGTGGTTCGGTTCGGTTTCGGTCCAAAAATCCCTAAACCGAACTAGGTCGGTTCGGTTTCGGGTTTCATGTTCGATAAACCGAACCGAACCGAACCCGAACCGAAACCGAACCGAATTCATGTATTTCCCTAAACCGAACCGAATTTATATATATATTATAAGATTATATATATATTATATATATTATAATATATAATCTATGTTATATATATATATATAATATAATATATGTTAAACTTTTTAAAGTTTATATTTAAACTTAAATGATATTACAAAAAAACCTTTATTTGAGATAAAAATATATTGGTCCAACCCGAACCGAACCGAACCGAATAGTTTTCATGTAGTTCGGTTCGGTTCGGTTTGGGTTTCGGTTTTTTCATATATTTTCGGTTCGGTTTTCGGTTTAGTTGGTTCGGTTTTCAATTCGGTTCGGTTCGGTTCGGTTCAAGTATACATATTTTCGGTTTGGTCTTTGGGTTGACATCAACCCGGACCGAACCGAACCGAGTTGCACCCCTACCGCACAATATGTGCGATTGGGTTAGAACAGCACATATAATGTGGATCCGATCTTATCTTGATCACCACCTGTTGATAGTTGGTGGCAGATGTCTGATTCACGCAGATTCGTACGTTTTAAATGCTAACCGCACTTTAAGTGCGGTTCCAAAAATTTTGCCTATAAATAGGGCCCCAGCCCCCATTGTTGAGGAGGCTCTCCACCTCTGTCATCCCCTTGTCTCTCTGGCGACTTGCAACCCCTTTTAGCCCTTGTCCACTCACCAAAAACCCCTTCTAAAGACCTGAAATACCCTTGGATCCTCTCTTTTCTCTCCATCCTCTCCATTTTCATCTATGAGAAGGTAAGGGAAGGTCTTTTGGGGGTTAAGGAGACTCTGAGCCGTTGTCCACATCAACCGGAGGACCACAGCTCCTCTAGATAGAAAGGTAATATCAAGTTGAGTTTTGTATTAACTTTTTATTTAACATATACCAAGATCAAGTTGTTTTCTCTGTGTTCATTCTTGGATGTTTACTTCTTACCATGTGATTTGTTTCTGCATGCTATGGGAGTCCTCATGGTAAGGAGGACTCCCCATACGAAAAGTGGGAGGAAGAGGTAGTCTTTGTCAGGTAAAGTAAAACAAAGAAGAAGGGGGTTTTCTTTTTATTTTGTCATAGATTTGTCTCTGGTCTTTGTTATTCTGTTTGATTTAAAGAGAGGTTTGTCCTCTTGTTATTGCATCTCATGTATCCTTAATCCTACTTCCCTCTTTCCCTTCATTAGAATATGCTATTTACTTGCTTACTTGTATATTCTCCTTTTATTGTCCATATCTATGTAGGAACACCATCCTTCACACACTTGATCGCTATCATTTATTACCTACATATTTTCTTTAATCACTCCCACTCATGACATATAGAAAGCATGTTTAAGATATGTTTTAACATGTTTTATAAACTTTAACATCAAAATTTTCTCATCTCATTAGCACATGTTTTGTGCTTTCGGTGTCTTCAACCTGATTTCAAAAATACATATAGTTTCTTGATTAGTATCCTTTCATTTATCATCATTGTGTGCTTCATATGGTGCCTTTCATGTATGGATTTCATTATTTGGTTTAACTCATGTGGTGATTTATGATTAATTGAATGAATGCGTGAATGAAAGAAGAAAATGAATGTGTTTTAAGCCAAAAAGAGTTATTTGGACTATTGTGAGTTCATTTCGAAACTCATAGTAAATCGTAGATGGCCATAAAAGCCGGCGAATAGGTTGTAGGTGAGATTTCGATGATTTTTGGAGTTCGGGAGCAGTTTAGACCTGACCGCATAATATGTGCGGTCGGGTCTGGACCTCATTGTATCTGCAGTTATGCCTGATCCATAGAGCATGTGCAGATGGACCCTAGAAACCATCCAAAACCCATTTTCGGACCCCGATCTGCCCGGTTTGACCCGTATTCAATTATTGTGAACCAATTGGGCTTTTTGGGTCAACCCAAGCCTATTTGAGACTTGGGTCCCATATGGGCCCATCAAGGCATTGTGGGCCTTCTAATGGGGCCCACACCCAGTCCGGCCCAAACAAAGGCCCGTTTTTCAATAATGGGCCTCATGCCATTTGGTTAATTGCCCATGGGCCAAATCCAAGCCCATTAGGCCTTAAAATCTTTAACCCACTGATTTTGTAAATGTAATTAAATCCAAAATCAAATGACCTAATCCGATAAATAGGGTTACCCAAACCCTAGCTGGGCTTTGGGCCTGATTTAAAGTCCAACTTGGTGATTAATGGGCCTTCCAACGGGGCCCATATTTGACCCATTTTACCTAAGGCAAAAAGATAAAATCAATTAAAATAAAGGGGACCTACACCTTCAATGGCCCCCACCCAGACCAAATAAATGAGCATGTTGGACTAGGAATTGGGTGAGTAGACTAAGTTGCCTCGAACCAGGGAGACCCGAGGGACCCGTTAGACTGACGGGGCGGGCCGGGGTGTCTTCAGACTTGCCCGGACATAATCGAGAACTTAGCTAGATTCTCTAGAAAGCCGTAGACCAATCAAATTAGATCTGAATAGGTACCCTGGTGTCTGCCTGCACCTCATCTGGCGGTGGTGACTCCGAATGTCCTGAGGCATGCACTCAAAGTGCACTTCATCATACGAAAACAGGTGCGCACAGCTTGGCGACTCTGCTGGGGACCCCCTCAACCCAGTTGGACCCTGGTTTAAATGAGTCAACTTAGGTGGGTATAGATTGATTTAGGAAGTACTTTCTGTCTTACTTTAGTATGATGTGGAATACGCGCAGCTGCGTAATCCAGGAAGTCCTGTCATAAAGGACGAGATAATAGCCTAAGGTTTGTGGGTTTTAAGTGGGACTGTTGTGACCCCTCCACTTACCTGGAGACTCACTCGGACATCGTATTGCGTGCCAATTCTGCATTCTTGCTATAAACAAGACAGTAGGGAACCCTTTATCAGTCAAATTTCTAGTCAAAAGTTACCCGATTAGACACAACACTCAGCCCAATTGCACACACGGGCACTCACCACATTGTGGATGAATTTCTTTTCCTGTTTTAATAAATTGCGTGGGGTGACAAGTACGAGGGAGAGTGCGTGAATGATCTGATCCGAATGCTTTTGTGAATGAAATGAAATGCTGTTCTTCTTCACCAAAACTTAGACCCCCTTAGTAGCCACCCTTTTGTTTTGATGAACTTACTTTTGGGATGGTATTAGCCTTACACTCCAGTGGCTTGCCGGGAAAAGCAGGGTAAACCCATTGCCAGCACCCCATTTTCGCACTATAAAATTGCCCAAGAAGCATATCTTAAACCGGCATATATGTGGGCATGTAAATCGAGGTTTTTATAGTGGACCCGTCTTTTTGAAATAATAAGCCCATAATAAAGAGAATTCTGAGACGATTCTGATGCACCAAACCGTGCTCAAATCGGATCTCAAAAGACTAAGTTATGGATAAAAGATGTAAATGGTAGTTTGGGGATTGTTATAAAACCGAAATTGGATGCCACATGGCAGCCACGTGTATGCCATGGTGGCTGCCATGTAACCAATGATAAATTAAAAAATTTGGGGTTATTTTAGTAAATAAGATAAGTTTCCTAATGGGGTTTTATGCAAATAAATAAAAAGTTTAATAAAATTTTTGAGATTAAAAGAAAATAAAAAAATATAAACAAAGAGAAATGAGTTGGACGAATTGGTCCAACTCATGTTCTCTTGAGATATTAAGACTAAGCTTAAAAAAAATATAAGCCTAAAAAAATATGGGACAAAATAGACTTTGATCAAACCTAAATAAATGATGGTGTTTAAAGAGAAGAAGAGGAAGAGTTAGGGGTTTAGGTGTTTAAAGAGAAGAAGAGGAAGAGTTAGAGGTTTAGGTGTTTAAGAGATGAAGAGAAGGAGTTAGGAGTTTAGGTGTTTAAGAGATGAAGAGGAAGAGTTAGGAGTTTAGGTGTTTAAGAGATGAAGAGGAAGAGTGAGGGGTTTAGGTGTTTAAGAGAGGCAGAGGAGGAGTTAGGAGTTTAGGTGTTTAAGAGAGGAAGAGGAGGAGTTAGATGTTTAAGAGAGGAAAATGAGAAGTTAGGGAGATGAGAGGTTTAGGAGAGTAAGAGGAAATGTTAGAGGTTAAGAAGTTGAAGGGGTGGGAATTCTCTATAAAAAGGATAGAAGTTGGGAGCAAAAGGGAGGGGAACAAGCAAGGGAATTCTTTGAAAAAAAAAACAGCAAGTAGGAAGAAGTGGAGAAAAGAAGAGGGATGTCCACTAGCAAGGAGAGAGAAAGAAAAACTGCTGTTCACGATACACCAAGGTTCCAAGACCTGATTTAAAGTGTCAATCCATAACAGGTGAGTCATTTGTTTAATACATTGTATGAGACCTCTCTTTCATTACAATTTTTGAGATGAGATTACATGATTAGTGAGAGACATGTATATATGTTTTATGGCTTTGGGTAATTTTATCGTGTGAGAAAAAAAAAGACAGAGATGTAAAGTTTTGAGTTTTTTGTGCATTAGACTTGCACCTGTTTTCCAGATAAACCAATTTTTTTTACTAAGTTCTAGTTTGATTCAAGTCTGGAGTCCTCATGAGATTTGTGGTATTTTTATTTTAGTTTAATGTAAAAATATGTTTAAGACCCTACACTATGAGTAGGTATTTTACTTTTAATTTTCTTTGGTTCAAATTTTCATAGGGAGATGTCTAATAGTAAATTTTGTAGTTTCATATCTCTTAAATGAAAATGAATTTTTAAGAACTGCTATAGGTTATTTTAGTACTTAAAGTTATGATTCTAGAGAATCAGATTTCGCACAATTTTGTTAAGAATTGAGGGAGATATGAATCTTTGAACGCGGATAGCGCAATAGTGCAGATTGTTTCACTTTTTTTTTGTTTCCTTTGTTTATTGTGATTTTCTTACTTACATTTGTTTTGTTTTATTTTACTACATGAGATGTAACATAGTGGCCCTCCATTCTCTCAATGTAGATATGTTATTATATAATAGAGTCTAAAACATTTTATTGGAAGTGGTCGAATCAGCCCCCATTTCTTATTCTTTTTAATTTTGGTTTCTTTGCTTTAGAATTTTTATGTGCATGTAAGATGTAGTATAGCAATCCCCCACTCCTATAATCCCTTGTATATATGAGAAAGATAAAATAAAAAAAATGGAAAAAGAAAGGAATAATAAAAAATAATAAATAAATAAATATTTTTTTTTGAAATAACCAAGTACATTGCTCCATGTTGAAATATTTGATTTGGATTTCTTTATTTTGGATTTTTTTATATGTATCATATGCATTATAATTTGTATAGGATGTAGCAAAGCAACCCCCATTCCTCCAATATTTGTACACATGTGATCATTAATATATATATATATATATATATATATATATATATATATATATATATATAAGATAAAAAAATTAAATAATAGTAAATCAGCCCAAATATGATCCAATTGATTTAAGGGAACTCATTTCGGTGGGGCAACCCAGGGTGTTCAAGGACTTCCGTAGGTTGTAATCGGGTCACTGTAGACACCCAAAATTGCACTAAAAATGAGAAAATAATTGAAAATATTAATTGGGATTTGAAACAAGTCAAAAAAGTATAAAATCTGGCCAAACGGGTCATGCCCGTATTTTGTTTACGGTTTGGTCATGCCCGCAGTTGATATACGGTCACGGCGTGCCCGTATTAATAATACGGGCAGGGCGCGACCGTAATATATATACGGGCACGGGGTCTTTGTGCGAATTTTACCTTTTTTTATTTTTGAGCCTTATCTGCACCCAAATATCTCTCTTGGATAAGCGAATTATCTTATTTATCTGTTCGAATTATCTCATTTATCCTTGTGGATAAAGGATTGACATGATCTTGTGTTTAACTCAAACTGAAACTCTATCTTGCCAAACCTTCTGGACCAACCATGCCCCTGGGTGTGTCTATAAATAGAGGCTCTTTCCTCTAGCTAAAGGCCACGAAATTTTGAAGTCAAGGAATTCTAAGAAGCTCCAAGAGAAGGAAAGGAATCCCTGCTGCTCTGCCTGCTCAATCCAGGTAAGTCCCCTATCCCTTGTTATTTTCTGTCTTCAATTCTAGATGTAATAGGATCATCTCTATTGCTGTAGAATAAGGCCATATCTGTTTTTGTATTCCTAAACTTGTTTCTAAGTACCTCAAGGGTCTCTCTAGCCGTAAAACGTGAAGAGAGAACTAGGGGAAAGGGGAACAGGTGGATCCCTAGAATAGAACCCCATATCTGTTTTTTCTTTTTTTTTAGAATAAAGCCTGTGATTGTGTTTGTGTAACCAAACCTATCTCCAAGTACCTCAAGAGTCTTTCTAGCCGTAAAACGTGAAGAGAGAACTAGGGGAAAAGAGAACAGGTGGATCCGTAGGGTAGACCCCCATGTGCTCTAATTTGTGAGATGTGGCTATTTTGAATATCCTGATCGTGTTTTAATGCTTAATGAATAACATGAATCTATGATGTTTATAGCATGAGATCCCCTCTTTTTGCCAAAATTTGGATTTTTCACTTTTGCACCTATAGCACTGTTTTCGTGATTTTTGGCTAGGATCTTGGATTTATCATGATCAATATGGTAGATCTGAATCCAGAAGCCTGAAAGTAAATTCTAGGGTTTCATGATGTGATTTTTAAAATTGTTTTTCATTTTTGAGATAAGACCCTACGGTCTAAGTTCTCCCCTTTTGGTGTTTTTCATAAACTTGGGTCTTTTTGGTTTTGATTTTCAGATTTAATGTGAAATTTGGGCTTTATCTATGTCCTGGACTGTTCAAGTTCAATTTTGAAATATTTTATAAAAATCATATTTTTCTAGATTTCTAGAATTTTGACTTGAAGCCAGATTTTTGGATTTTTCACTTTAAATTGATTTTATCTCAATTTTGTTTTGATCATGAAACCCTAGGAATGGTATGATCATGTTTGATAGTTCTGGATCAATCAGACTATTCATATGAAAAAACCATATATTTTTGCTTTTTTTTGTGATTTTTCATGATTTTATAGCAAGCTTTTTCCTTTATTTTAAACATGAACAATGCCTGGCAACCACCTTGTGTGGATGAATAGGGGTGCCTAATACCTTCCCCTGTTCATAACTTAATCCCCTTACCCATCTCTGGTTGTTTTTTTTAGGAGGGATATTTTGCCCTAAAATTTGCCTTTTGTGCTTATTTAATATTTTGGTGTCCATTCACACCTAAATTGAATGGTGGCGACTCTTTGTTTTATTTAATCCCGTGTGATGAAGAGGAAATCATTAAATTGATTTTTTCCCATGTCTCACAGTCACTTATCCGGAATCCCTGGTGCAGACTAAAAAATCAAACAAGGTGTCTACCTGCACCATTTTAGGTAGTGGCGACTCCATAATACATGTAACACGCTTTTTTAGCGCGCCCGAGGTGCGCACACCCTGTGCGGACATGGGGCGCACAATGTCGTGCCTGGATTTCCGTGGGTTTTTCGTTGGTTTTGGGGAGTCGCCACTGTTCATTGTTAAGGGTGTGCACAATCACCCAATTCTTGATTTGTGGGTTTAAGATTGGGTGGTGTACCAGAGATCTTGGATAAGTGGTTCAGTTGTAACCTGGCGATGTTCGTAGACACCTTGAATTACCCCGCTAGATAATGGGTTCCCATTATATGGAATTTAGGCAAGTTGACTCGATTAGTTTGTATGCGGGTTTCCCTAAAAGTGGGTCGGCAATAGAGGATAGCTAGCATGATATCACCCAAGAGAAAATTGCCAAATAAGGGACTTGGGGGGGGGGGGGATTAAGGGTACAATGGAGATACAAGAACAGGGGAACATGCTCCCCCTAAAATGATCATACGAATGGCTCATCTACAACCTTTGGACCACCAAAATGACATCACTCTCCTTACATTCGAAACATTGAATTCCCCTTTACCATGGGAGTCTTTAAAGTGTGAGGAAGTGATAGTGAAGTGGTGGAGAAGTAGTAAGGAAAACATGCTCACAGTAGTAAAAATGAAGGATGCTCATCATGCCTTTATTTCAATATATGTGAGACAAATCATACCCACAAAGCTTAACCTGGCATTACCTTATTTCCTGGGGGTGTGAGGATTCCTTGAGGGGAGTGGGAAGCAACTAAGAGCCTTTCTTCACTCCATAACAACTCTCCTTCTCGTCCTCTTTGTTGATGAAAAGGGGAAGAGAAGATGAAAGGAGAGGTTTGGGGGAGAACAATGGGGATTTCAAAAGAGATTAGTTGGTTCGGCGGTGTATGATGTAGAGGGGAAGGGAAGGAAGCTGTAAAAACCGACCAACCCTTGCTTACTGTTCGGATTTTCTATTTATAGAACACAGAAACAAAACCGCATATACAGTGTGGTTTGGTCGAAACCGCATGGGATGTGCGGTTTGGCCACGTCTTTTCAACAATCATTAGGGGACAAACTGTCGCAGGCGTAGGCTGATGAAAAGTGAACTGCACTTACAGTGCGGTTGCTTTTCATTCACCGCACGCTGCTATTGGCTCGAGCAAACGGTGGCCGAAAAACGCGACCGCATATTGTGTGCGGTTGCGGCAAAGCTTTCAGATTTGTCCTTTTTCTCCCCCTTTTGGCTTGAGTTGACGGCTGAGGAGACTCAGCCGCCCATTCAGACGAATCATGCTCCTCATATTTTTTATTATTTCCCATTTATCTTAACTAGTTTAATTAAGACATTTTAAACTTTGACTGATTTGCCCTTGGGACTGCTTTGCTCATATCTTTTCCATCCGGGCTTCGATTCACGCAAACTTAATTGTGTTGGAACCGTGTCGGGACTCTTTACCCATTGGGATAGGGTTAGCAACCAATTTGGGCTCAGGCAAAAAGTCACTTTTTGCTCTTTGGGATTTGACCTTCCTGCTGGGGCTTTCATTTTAGCATATTTTGGTTTGATTAAAGGTACATCAGCAAATAAGCCAGAGGTGCCCCCAAATGATAACTTACGGTAGCCACAATTATGAAGCCAAGTATGTAATAGGTACCCCAAATAATATGTGGGTACCAAAACAATAATATGAAGGTACCTCATACGTAAGGCGAAGGTACCCAATATAAGGAATTACTAAGAAACGTTAACGCGCGGACGTTAAGGTCCAACGCGCGAACGTTAAAGCTATAAAAGCGTGCGCATCAATTGCCTTCTTCAGACGGAACGTTCGCCGCGTTAGAGATCAACGTCCGCGCGTTGACGTCTATCGCCTTTCCTTCTACGGGGTACCTTAGCCTTAACAGTAGGGTACCTTCGTATTATATCCTGGGGTACCTGTTGCCTACCCTAATATATGCGTCTGTACATGTACATACATGTGTACACATATATACAAGTAAGCCGGTACACATCAAAAAATGTACTTACATGTGTGTACACAAGTACACACATGTATACGCAGGTATACATGTGTGTGCGTGCGTACATGCACATGTACACAAGTATATGTTCTTGTATGTGTACATGTACATACATGCGTACACATGTACACACATGTCTATATCTGTACACAGATGTACATGTACACGTGTGTGTACAAATGTACACACATGTGCACATGTGTACACATCTGTGCGTGTGTGCACATGTACACATGTGTACATGTGTAAACATGTATGTACATGTACCATTGTACACACATGTACTTGTGTACACACATGTACATGTTTACACATGTACACACATGGGCACATGTTTACACACATGTACATGTGTGCACATATACACATGTGTACATGTGTGTACATGTGTACATGTCTACGCATATATACATGTACATGTTTACACATATACACATGTGTACATGTGTAAACAAATGTATATGTACATGTGTGCACATGTACACACATATGTACATGTGTGTGCACGCATATATACATGTACATGTTGACACATATACACATGTGTACATATGTAAACAGACGTACATGAACATGTGTACACATGTACACATGTACACACATGTGTACACACATATGTGCATATGTAAAGGTTCACGTACACATGTTAGTGCACAAGTACATGTGTACACGTGTACATGGCTCAGGTACCCAAGAAATACGACCAGGGCACCCCTCAAATAATTCTAACATACATCAGAAAATAAGCCAAAGGTGCCCCCCAATGATGCCTTACGGTAGCCACAATTATGAAGCCAGGTACTGTATGGGTACCCCACATAACACGTAGGTACCCCACAAATAATATGAAGGTACCCCATACGAAAGGCAAAAGTACCCCATAAAAGGAATTACCAAGAAACAAACACGCGCGGACGTTAGAGTCCAACGCGCGAACATTTAAGCTATAAAAGAAGATAACGCGCGAACGTCCGCGCGTTGAAGTTCTTTACGCAGAGCATTTACTGAGGTACCTTTGGTATAATGCGGTGTACCCCAATCTTCCATGGGGAGTACCTGAATTTTACAGGGGGTACCCATATTTGATTTTGTGACTTTTTTTTTTGGGACAACTAAAGGCTTGTATGGGGGGTACAATGGGCTGATCTGGGGGATACACCAGATGCAAACAGGATGGTACCCTGCTTTATATATGCATATATGTGTTACATACACCCATAAGATGTACAAGATGTACATACAACTACGTACGCGTGTGTACATGTACGTGTACGTGTGTGCATGTGTACACATGTGTGCGTGTGCATGAACATGTGTACATGAACCTTTTCTTATAAGAAATTTCTTATACATACATACATATATGTATCTATATAAGAGATGTATAAACATTCTTATAGATTTCTTACTTATATATATGTACATTTAAATGTATTAGAAAATTAAATTTCTTACTTACAGATGTACATGTACATCTGTGTACAGATGTAGACATGTGTGTACATGTATACACATGTGTGTACATGTACACGTAAAAGAACATATACTTGTGTACATGTGCATGTACGCACGCACACACATGTATACCTGCGTATACATGTGTGTACTTGTTTACACACATGTAAGTACATTTTTTGATGTGTACCGGCTTACTTGTATATATGTGTACACATGTATGTACATGTACAGACGCATATATTAAGGTAGGCAACAGGTACCCCAATTAAAACTAAGGTACCCCAGGATATAATACGAAGGTACCCCGCTGTTAAGGCGAAGGTACCCCAGGATATAATACGAAGGTACCCTACTGTTAAGGCTAAGGTACCCCGTAGAAGGAAAGGCGAACAGACGTCAACGCGCGGACATTGATCTCTAACGCGCGAACGTTCCGGCTGAAGAAGACAACTGACGCGCGCGCTTTTATAGCTTTAACGTTCGCGCGTTGAACCTTAACGTCCCGCGCGTTAACGTTTCTTAGTAATTCCTTATATTGTGTACCGTCGCCTTACGTATGGGGTACCTTCATATTATTGTTTGGGTACCCAGGTGTTATTTGGGGTACCTATTACATACTTGGCTTCATAATTGTGGCTACCGTAAGTTATCATTTGGGGGCACCTCTGGCTTATTTGCTGATGTACCTTAGAATTATTTGAAGGGTGCTCTTGGTCTAAATTCTTTGGGTACCTGATCCATGTACACAGGTACACATGTACAGGTGCACTAACATGTGTACGTGAACCTTTCCATCTGCACATGTGTGTGTACACATGTACATGTATATATGTGTACACATGTGTGTACATGTGTACACATGCACATTGTCATCTGTGTACACATGTACACATGTGTATATGTGCACACATGTACATGTGTGTACACTCATGTGCCCATGTGTGTACATGTGTACACATTTACGTGTGTACACAGGTACATGTGCATGTGTACACATGTACATTTGTGTACACATGTACATGTATATATGTGTACACAAGTACACATGTCGATATGTGTACACAAGTACATGTGTGTACATTTTTACACACACAAGTATAGGTACATCTATGTACAGATGTACACATGTGTGTACATGTGTACACTTATATGTACATGTTCACGTACAAGAACATATACTTGTGTACACATATATACATGTACATGTGTACACACATGTACCTGTGTACACATGTACACACATGGGTACATGTGTACAATCATGTGTACACACATATACAAATGTACATACATGTGTGTACAACATAAACCGAAGGTTCCCTTTAAAAAACCCGTTGGGACCCTTTAAAAAAGTTAAGAGGCCCTAGGTACGACACATATTTAATATCAACGCGCGCACGTTCTCGTGAACGCTCGGACGTTCGCTTTGGGCTTGGGTACCCCCGCTTTTTTGCATGAGGTATCCCCACATTTTGCCTGAGGTACCCCAAACATAAACCGAAGGTACCCTTTGAAAAATTCCCTATGTTTTTACACATATTTAATATCAACGCGCGCACGTTCTGGGCGTGTGCGTCCGGGCGTTTGCCTATATTTACAAAAAAACAGGTCTGGCGTGTTATTTCGTCCACGCGAATCAAAGCCATCCGAAGCGCTTCATCTTCATTTCGATAAAGTCTTCTCAGGGTGGGTACCACTTCATTCTCTTCTGGAAGAGTTCCAAAGCCTATATTTTTGGTTCGAAGGACGTACGAGATGCTTTACGAACTTTACTGCTTTGATTTTATATGTTACGATTAGGGTATTAATTTGTTCATTTAGGGTTTCCGATCTATGTGTTTTTTCTAATGTCTTGAAGAGGTACATTTTGCTTTATCTTGGTCGGAATGGTTTATATTATCTGTTGCAATCAAGTTACCATTCACTTTTCCTATAAGCCTTTGACAAGTACACATCCCTATTGTTATCTCCCTAACGCGTGAATAACGCTTGCACTTTTTCCTCAAGTGTTGGGGTTTTTTTTATGTATATAGGGAGTGGGTTTTTTTCCACACAATTATTCATATTATTCACATTCTATATTATTTGCATTCGGTAGCACTCATCTTTTCTATGTCTAACATTATCGTTTGCTCTGTGTTGTTTTGTGCATATTTATTTTTCTTCCTCTCTTCTTCCGAACTCTTAGATGGCCCCTAAGACCAGAGCCTCATCTTCTAAACCTAAGACATCCTCCAGGAAAGCCAATAAGAAACCCAGGACTGATTCATTTGATAATTCAATTTTCATCAATCGGAAGGCCAAGAAGATGTACGAGAATAATATCAGCCACAGACAATTCTTGCTTGAAAGAGGGGTTATTCTAGAAGACTTCCCCGAGTCTATTCGTGCAGCATTTACCGGGAGAGGATGGGATAACCTCTTCACCAACTTCCTGCTCGCATCCCAACACCTAGTATATGAATTCTATTCAAACATCCACAACATCGCAGACGGTTCCGCATCCTTCGATACCTCTCTCAGAAGGTAGCCCATCCATGTAGATTCTGATACCATCGCTGGGGCCCTAGGTATTCCGAGAGTTGAAAATCCTGAATTCCCGTATGTTGATGCTCCCTTACCACATTTGCTCAATGAAGTGGCTGCTTGTTTACTGACCACTGAGAGGGAGGGGGACTGTGAGGGCAAAGCTCTGGATTCCTCCAAGTTTACATTTGACACCTTCATGTACTTTTTCGCAAGTGCACGAATTCGTAACAAGTAATAAAGTGATGAAATAGAGTGTCGAACCCACAGGGAATTATAGCTACTAAATACAGAAATTTCTATCCTAAATTATATTTGGAAAATCAAATAGTGAGATGGGTTTTTATCTAGCACTTAAAATTATTAACTAAGAAAATATAAGAGTAAGATTCAATAAGGGATTTAAAATACTAAGGCATTTGATTTCATCATAAACAAATCTGAATTAACTCTTGAATACACGCTACTGAATTTTATAATCCACTTTGAAAGCGAAAATCCCTATTCTATCCAATGGTCTCTCTCGAGCACCAACGAACTTACCTCCCCACGATAACTCACGATATCTCTATGTGAATTTAAAAATAACAAGGCACATTAAGATCTGTGGATTTTCATGTCCAAAAACACAAAGCTACATAAACCATGCCAATATCTCTATCAACATGTAGAATATGGTATTTTATCACAGGAACTAAAATTGTATATCTCCTCTCGGTCTCAATACAATTATCAAATACAATTGAATGGTGATCAAATACTCAATTGGGTTAAGGACAATAATAAAATATTCAAAGAATGAATCATAAATCCTTTAGCAATATTATTCAGAATTAAAACATCATGTTTAGATTACATCAAAGCCTTAGAAATAGAAATTAGTTCATGACTGAACTAAGAATAACCATCAAAACAGAGTATATTAAAAAGAGAAGAAAAGAGAAGAAATAAACTAATGAGATCCAAGCTTTGATCTCTCCCACGTTCCTTGGTTCCTCCTCACGTTCCCAGCATCAACCTCTCTCTCTTCACGTTTCAACTCCTCATTTATAGAAATCACATAAACTTGCCCAAAAATCCCTTGAAGAGAAAATAGAAACTTTCGTTCCAAGACTCCTAAGGAAGAGAGAACTTCCTTTCCTTGTATATCCATGACTTAGACATCCAAAAACGACCTAATCTCCTTAATTAGAAACCCCTTAAAGTCCTCCTAAAAACTAGAAGAAGATCCCCAAGAAAAAGGAAACAAAATCCGCAAAGTTCGGAATTTTATAATAGGTTTTAATACTTGAACGCTCGAACGTTCATCGAACGCGGGTCGAACGTTTAGGTCAAAAAGTTGTTTCCTCTTCTCTTGTTCGAACGTTCATCGAACGGCCAGCGAACGCTGCTCATAATTTCTCTGTTTTTCACCAACGTTCGAACAACAATCGAACATTCATTTCACGCTGCTCTCGGGTTTCTCTGTAGATCACCAACGTTCGAACGTCAAGCGAACGTTGCTCATAAATTCTTTGTAGATCACTAACTTTCGAATGACAAGCGAACGGCCAGCGAACGTTGATCATATCTTCTACAATTTGACTCCGATTGTTACGCCGTTTGAACCGTGACTTCTATAATCACCAAGAGTATCTCTACATCAAAAAATTAGGCAAAATTTAGACAATGAAAATAAAATGCAAAGATGAAAGACTTTGACAATTTCTAAGTAAAATTTGGAATTAAATATGAAATAAAACCAGATAAGTCATGAAATTAATGTGCTATAATGTGGTATTTTCATGACTTATCACACTTCATTCATATACAAAATCCAATGCTCTAACCTTGCGTCGGTGAGTCACAGATCAACTATGCCTCCTATGAGAGCACTCTTGCTTTATGCATTGGTCAAGAGGCATTCAATTGATGTTGCCAGCATCATGATTTCGTCTATGCTTGACTGTTTTCTCGATACCAAACATAGGTGTGGACTTCCTCTCGGGTGTGCCATTGCAAAGATAGTCAAGATGCATCAAATTGACTTCCCCGAGTATGAGTTACTTGCTCCCCTTCCTCTTATCAGTACTGCAACATATAATAAGTCCAAGGGGCAATACAACAAGTCTCATCCTCCTCCTCCACCCCCTCCCCCTGTTCCAGGGGTCCATGCTCCTGCTCCTGCTCCTCCATCTCCTCCCCTTGCTGGTGAAGATGCTCCTGCTCCTCCATCTCCTCCCCCCAATGTTTCTATAGGACATGAGCATGATCTTCCTCTCCTGGAGTCTGCTACACATGATCAACCTGTGGAACCTGATATTCCATCCTCATCGGCGCCTGCTCCTGCAGCTGCTCCTATAGACCAAACAACTTCTTCCCAATTTCCTCGTGGACTCGCATCAATCCTTTCACAGGTTATGGGCATGCAATGTGAGTTGATGAATCAAACCAAGCTACTTCTTGAGAACCAGGAGACGATGAAGCAGTAGATAAAACAATTGTACGATGGTCAGCTTGCATACAAGCATGAAACTGATCGCCACATTGCTAAGATGGAGCATCTTCTTCAGAACATAGAAGGTGACACCTACTCTACGAAAAAGGACGTACAAGAACTGATTAAGCTGAAGTTTGCACAAATTGACACCAAGTTGAATTGGGTGAGGACAACAGTATGGAATGCTGATGATACACTAAAAGCAGTGCATGAGAAGCAGACCAGGCTGAACGAGATATATTGGGAGATGCAACAAGACTACAGCCGGGCCATGAAGCACTTTGAATTGGAAAATCAGGAGCTTCACAGGCTGAATAGGGACAGGGGAGAACAGAGGATAGTTGTCGATGCAGCTTCTCAAGGTGTCGTTGGAGAGCATATTCCTCCAAGTGATGCGGAGTACATTCGAGATGAACATTTGTTGCTTGAATCCCTTGAGCCTGCACACAAAGTTCCTGATCCAGCAGGGCCTGCCCCATAGTCTTGAACCTCTTTTCATGTCATTTGAGTATCGAATGCATCTAATTTGACCATCTTTTTTTACTTATGTGCCTGTTGTGCGCACCCGATTTCGGTCGCACGACGAGGCGCACGCAAAACGATGCGTGCCTCGGGATTTGTTTGGAGTCGCCACTGCCTGATGGGGTGCAGGCAGACACCTGGGTGCCTAAGTTCTTCTACTAAGGCTTGGTCTGCGGCTTGAGATTCTAAGTAGGTTCTCGGTTATGGTCTGGGGAAGTCCGTAGACACCCCAGTCCACCTCGTCAAGTGACGGGTCCCACAGGTTCCCTGGTTTGAGTCAACTTTTGGTCTCTCACTCATCCGATTCCTAATCCAGCATTCAATTTGGTTAAGTCTGGCGGGACCCCCAAAGTGGTGTGGGTCCCTTTACTTGATTTTATCTTTTTATTTAAAGATGATCTGAGTTGGATTGGGCGGGCCCCGTTGGAAGGCCCACGGATCCTTTGGTGGGCCAAGTGTGGCCCGTATGTCCCCTTGGTGGGCCTCAGTCTAAACCTGAGAGGCCCTTTGGGCTTTGGTTCAAATGAATTGATTTTTATTTGAAGTTTAAGTTTGTTTATTTATGTGGATTTCATGCCAAAGCGGGCCGGGATTGCTTTGTGGGCCCTTGAGTGGGCCACACAATTGGTTGCCAAGTGGTTTAATTTATCTTTGATTATTCGTGCCAAAATGGGCCAGGCATGGGGCTTGGGGCCTTTTACCTGGGCTTGGGCTTGAAAGCCCAAGGCTTCCTGAGTTAGGGTTTGGAAACCCTAACCTTGGTTGGGTTTAATGGGCTTAGTGGGCCCGACAGGCCTTGCCCTTGGTCTCGGCCAAACCAAGCCTAAATCTAAACATGCATTCCCAAACTGGGCTTTGGCGGGCCTCAATGGGTTTGGCCCACTCAATCCTTTTAATTATCTTGTTTAAGCACAAATTAGTTGGTCGGGCTTGGTGGGCCCCGTTGGAAGGCCCACCGGAAATCAATTTAGACTGGGTCGGCCCATGACTCATCTTAGGTTTCCGGGTGACCCGGAAACCCTACTGGCCAGCCTGGATTGATCAAACAAACCAAAGAAATCACACAAGATCAGCAAAATGGCCAAAAATGCAGTCTGGCAGTGTAGCCGGCCTGAGATGCCGGTTACACAGAAGGCTCAGTGTATCCGGCACCTTTAGCCGGCTACACATGGGTTTTAGTTGATCCGGCCTGAGTTGCCGGATCAACCCACAGAAGCCTTTTTCTCGGATTTTTGCATTGGGGTTGGGTTTTTAGGCTCCTTGGGGTGTTCCAGGGATTGTGTGGGCTCCTGTGTGAGCCCACGTTGGTTCAGGTGATGTGAGACACGGGAAAAATACCCGGGATGATTTCCCCTCCATCAGCACACGGGCTCAACGCAAAATTGGGAGAGTCACCACCATTCAAAATTTTGGGGTGTGAATGGACACCAAAAAGTTCAAAAATATGCAAAAATAGCTAAAAGGCAAATTCTAGAGTAAAAATAACTCTACTTGAAAATCAAATCCAGAGATGGGTAAGGGGATTAGATTATGAACGGGGGAAGGTGTTAGGCACCCCCATTCACCCACACAAGGTGGTTGCCAAGTGTTTGTTCATGCAAAAAGATAAGAAAGCTTACTAAAAATCATTAAAAACATTGGAAAAGAATTAAGCCAATGTGTGATATTTTCACATGAGGAATCCAAATGGATTCTAGATCCTCTTTTATGTCAATATCACTTCTGGAATATCAACAAAAATGGAAATCCAAAGCAAAATTTGCACAAAACCAAGTTGAGTTAAATCCGGAAAATTCGGTGAAAAGTAATGCCATTTGTCTTGAAATCATTCAAAATCAATTTTAAACTGAATCAAACCAAATCCATTTGAAAGATCATGGTAAATAAGAGACTCATGCAAAATTTCATTCTATTCCGATCAAAATCCTAGGAGTTATGCTCCTTTAAAGTTGCTGCTGGGGAAAATCAAAAGTGATAAGCATGCAAGTTTGGAAAATCACCTAGAAAACTCCACTCCATAAAAATCCACGAAATTTGGTGTGATAAAAGTCTGTATGGCCATATTTCGAACGAAACTAGCCTCATACAAAAATTCATTCGGATGTGCCTTGGGTGGTCTCCCGAACAGGCCCCGAAGATCACAGATTTACCCAGAAATGTACTGATGAGCAGTTCTAAGTAAATTTGTTACCAATAATACAAATGGAGTCAAACAATTATGAAACGAACTGGATTTGAAAATAGACTCATAGAGGAGTGCCCAGAAATAAAAATCACTCGAATCGGACTTAAAACGAACACATGGCGCTCCGTTGAAGTGACAATTTTCGTATTTAAACCTGAACTATCCAATCAACGTCGACAGAGAGGTGTCAAAAATCCACTTGATAGAAATTAATGAAATTTGGTAGGCATAAACTATACAGCCTCACCTTTCCCATGGTTCTGGAATCACTCCAAAAGTCATCCGGACGATGAAGTTATGAGTGTCCGAAGTCGGGTACAGTTGCTGTCAAGTTAGGCCTTTTTTGGAGAAAAACAATTCAAAACTGTGACAAAGTGTGTGCAATTCGTGCAAGATGAATACAAATCCTTTAAAAATCATTTAAAGACATTCCAGAATTGATTGGGGCTATTTATTTCAGATTTATCACAATAAATGTAATAAACCCGAAACGTGAGCCTATCCTGCCAAAATCGTGCTATGTATGTGCAAGTGTGAAAAATCATACAAGAACAATATAGCAACATAGCATGCATTCATCTTCATCAAAATAAGGTTCTAAAACAACCTAGGGTTCCGTTCCATTATCGTTTCCCTTAGTTCTCTCTCTCCGTTAAACACGGTTCTTCAAGATAATCTTGGGGTACTTTGAATATGAAACTGTTTTCAATCATTCAAAAGGCTTATGCAAGATAGGTTCTAGCACTAGGATCAATCCTCAGTCTCGTTTCTCCTAGATCCCGCCTTCACGTTTTACGGCTAGGGGGAGTCTTGAGATACTTTGAGCCAGGGAAGGGTTTTCATACACATAGAAGGCCTTATTCTACAGAAAGGTAGAAGAAGAGATCTAGATCTAGGAATGTAAATACAGCAAATAAAGAAGAGGTTTGAGGCTTACCTGGGGTTCTGGAAGCAATCCGGCGGCGGTTCCCTTCTTCACTCGGAGCTCTTGGATCTCCAACTTATTGACCATTTGCTTGAGGAGGAGCCTCCTATTTATAGGCAAAGGCTAGGGTTAGGGTTGGTGTGATGGTAGACAGAACCTAATGTCTAGAGCCCACCAACCTTAACCCTAAGGATGTTTCCTAGATTTCCCCTCATTTAATGAGGGACATGATGGTAAAAAGTGAAATCTCTCGGAAAACCCTAATTTTGAGCAAAACTTGTGTATCCGGCATATCAGACCGGATACACAAGTACCTTAATGAATCCGGTATATGATGCCGGATACACTAGAGCCTGCTTGTATCCGGTATGTTCCATCGGATACAAATAAGGACACTTGTATCCGGCTTGAGTTGCCGGATACAAGGAAAAAAACTCATTTTCTCAAATTCTGTGCTGGCCTTCAAGGAGATAATGATTTTTAGTGATTATTGATCATTTTGACAGTGCAATTTGGGGTGTCTACAACTGCCCCTCTTTGCGGGAGCTGCGAAGCAGTGAGCTGCAAAGATTAGAGAAGCCCAAATTGCACTCCCTTAACCTTGATTTGCTTGGTTCAATTCAATTTTGTAAAAATAATTTTTAGGTGAAGATTTGCCAAAAAGCCCTAACTTTAAGGGGGCATTTCTCCAAGAGTTCTTAAATTCCACTGAGCTCTCGTGGCTATGAAGTGGATTTTAAGCCCAAAAATAAGATTTTTTTGAAAACTGATTTTTTTATCAAATCAAGTTAAAAAATTGAGTGGATATCCTCCTTTTTGGCCAACACATTTCCCAAAGTTGTCCTAAATTCTACTGAGCTCTCGTGGCTATGAGGTGGATTTTAAGGCAAAAATAAGATTTTTGTGAAAATAGTTAACTTTGCAGCGCATTTTTGCTCCCCTTTTTTTTTTCTTCTCTTTTTTTTCCTTCTCTTTTTTTTTCTTTTTTTTTTCTTCTTCTCTTTTTTCTTTTCTCCTTTTTTCCCTTTTTTCATTTCTTTTTCTCTTTTTTCCTTTTTTTTTCTCTTTTTTTTTTGTTTTTTTTTCTTTGTTTCCGATATAGCATACCGGATACGAATGGCCTTGTTTGTATCTGGCCTGATTCACAGGATACACAAGGTTTTATAAAGTCGTGCGCGACCGCGACTTTCCGCATTCTTTCTTCCTTCTCCGATTACTCAGACCGGACACATCTCTCTTCTCCTTCGTCCCCGACGGTCATCCTTTCTTCTCTGGCCACTTCCGACGCTTCCTTGAGCTCCGGCGACGCCTATTGCTGCCGGCGATAGCCATTAACTCCGGCCACACGTTGGTGATCGCCCCTTCTTGGCCGTGGCCGAGCCCTAGCTTGTCTCCCCTTTTTCTTTTCTGATTTCCGGCGATTCCAGCATTCGGCATTGGGGAGTCTACCTCCGGCGATTGCTTCCTCATCATAGCGACCTGAGCAGCCGTATTTTCCCATTTGTACTCCCTTGTTCGTGCTTGCCACAGCGATTGGTTGGCTTTCTTCGGCAGCAAACTTCTCTTCCAACTTCAGGTAAGTTTTTGAATGCTCAATTGATTTCTCAACAACATGCTTTAGCTATTGATTGCAATGATATCAGATTGTGTATTGACTTGGATTTGGCATGTTTAGACGCCCCTTTTGCATGATTGAATATAGCTTTGATGATGTTTGCCAATGACTAAGACCCCGGTATTTTCCTGATCGGATTGATATCATGTTGGTCTTCACAATTTGCTTTGACTTCTACATTGATCTTGACAATTCTTGAGTTGTCTGCCAGTGGAATCCAAATTGCATGGTCCTTCGAATGATATGATGTTAATACCATGCTGTAATTTTTCTTGCATTTGGATTTTCATGCCATGCTGCAATTGAATCATGCTGCACTTGTTTCTTGACTGGAATTCTGCTTTTTATACCATGCTGTAATTGACTGCTGCAATTGAATCATGCTATAAATTTTTCCTTGACTGGAATTCTGCCTTTTGAACCATGCTGTGATTTTCCTTTGACTGGAATTTCGATTCTTGTATTTCACAATTTCCAATGATCCCCTTCACAAGCTATGACTTATTCCTTTCCCTCACTTTGCTTTGGTGGTAGTACGCTTCTGATCAGTGTGTCGCTCCACTTGTCAGAACCCTTCCATGATTGGCTATTGGGACTTCATTCCTTTTCCGCTTGTATGTAGGAGCCCTGAAATAGGTTAGCAGATATTAGGCTTTCAGGACAAAATTTCAGAATCAGGATTCCATAAACTAGAAATACCAACTTCTTAAGAAAACTTTGAACCAAAACAGATAATTGAATTGAAGTAAGCTTCCTTTAAGACCCACAGAAAAAAATCATGCAAGATCCCTGATGAACTGAATCTTAAAGCAAGTTTTAAAATTTTTGGTAAACCTGTACTGAAACTCATAAGATACTTCCCTATGCAGATGGCTAGGAGTCGTTCTCGCGTCCGAGAGGAGGTTGACCCAGCTGATCGACCCTCTTCGTCTCGAGCTCGGATTGAGACTAGTTCTAGCGCTACCCTTTCGGAGCCCCTAGATGATTCTAGAGAGAGCTCTGCTGAGGGTTCTGCTGAGGTAGACTTTCAAATTCTTCTTTTCCTCCTTCTATTCTCTTCCCATACCAATCTTCACACTTTTCCTTTGAATTTTAGCCTATTGTTGCTCCTGCTCGAGGTCGAGGTAGAGGCCGAGGCAGAGTTCAGGATCAGGCCCCTGAGGGTGAGGGAGGCTGTGGCAGAGGCCGAGGCCTAGGCAGAGCCAGGGGTGCGGCTCAGGATGGTACTGCCGTAGCTTTGTCAGGGGTCTTTGCAGAGCTGAGAGCATCTGTTCAGGATACAGAGCTCCTTAGTGGCTTGGATAGCCACCCCTCTATGTGTATCCGGGCCGATGTGCCACTTCCATATCATTCTTCCCATCTGCGGGGTAGTTGGGGGAGATTTAGTGAGTTAGCTCAGTCGCTTTCCCCGGCACTCAGGCGGGAGTTTGGGAGGTGCCACTTGGATCATTTTCTCAGCATCCCCTCGTTCAGAGCCGACCGTCCACTCATCTTCGCCATGATGGAGAGATATTTTCCGGAGACTCAGTCATTCCATCTGCCGGACATGGAGCTGGGGATCCGCCCCTCCGACTTTGTGATGATTACTGGTATTCCTTTGACGGGGCAGACCATCATCTTGGATCGGCCTTCTGCGGAGGACATCGGCCTCCTTTTGGGATATTAGGACCTGCCTCATTCTGCTTGGGATGGGCGGAGTGGTCGCCTCTCTATTAGTTGGCTGCGGAAGAGCTTGGCTCGACATTATGAGGGGAGACATGCGACCGTCTCTGTGGAGGATGCAGCTTTTATTCCTATCTTCCGACACGTATTCTTGCTGATGCTCGGGAGTTGCTTATTCTCGGAGGATACTACCAGTGTCAGCCCGCTCTTCTTGGATGCTCTGCGAGATTTTCATCAGACTCGCCAGCTAGCATGGGGTCAACTCATCTATGGGACCATCCTGGCTGGGTTGTGCCGAGCGGTTCGAGGCATGGCATCCCCGAGAGGTGATGGAGTCAGCTGCCGGTTCTTCTGGCAGATCCTGCAGGTATTAGGTTGTCTTGTCTCATTCCTTGGGCTTTATCTTCCTTTATTTCTGACTGATTTTTCTTTTGCCAGGTGTTTATGTACACCTATATGACCTTCTTCCGCCCATCCCCGGTACATGAGGTCGCGGATTTCCCTGTTGCTTTACGCTGGTCGGCCCAGGTTCGAGATGCTGATAGGAGTCAGCCTCGCACTGCTCGGGTGCACTTGGACCGTGCCCGCCGATCTGATGTAAACCCCCTCTCCTTTTTTTCCTTTTATTTCTTTTCCTGCATCTTGACTGTATCTGACCATTTCTCTTCTTTGCAGCTTATCCTGGCCAGCTTTGATGACGTGGATGTCGGAGTGGCCCGTGAGATGGTAGTACAGGACGCCTTTGATAGAGATCGGCGACATCAACCCTACCAGTGCTTCCTTGGGAGGCTTGGTAGGGTGATGTACTTGGGAGAGCGCCTGTACTATCAGCACACCGGCGCACTTCGTATCCCCGTTCCTCCTCCTCCTGTGGGTCCCGACACGCTCCTGCTGGGTTTTGATGTTGATCAGTTTGATCATTTCCAGGATGCGGAAGGGCTCACAGTATCTGAGGATTACGACGAGTGGATCCAGAGAGTATCCATTGGGTGCTTGATGGATCGACCCACTCGTGCTGGGGTGACCAAGATTGGCGGGATCTGTATCTGGATCCATGAGGACACGGTGAGTCTTGTAATCTTCATATTTTCATCCACTTTTCTTCCCTTCTGTATTTCTGACCCCAATTCTGTTCTTGTTGGCAGGTACACGAGTTGAATACTATCCGGGACCGGTTCGAGAGCCAGCAGGCCGCGATCGATGATATGATCGTTGAGCATGACGCGGTCGTGGCCCAGAGAGATGCCCGGATCAGGGAGTTGGAGGCCCTAGTTGCTGAGCTCCAGGCTAGACAGGTATATGGTTTTCTTGTAATCTCGTCTCTTTCAGTTTTCTGCTATTCTGATATGCCTGTTTGACTTTTGCAAGGCCCGATCCCAGACCCGGATGCTGTTTTCGAGCCTGATTTCCCTGTATCTGATCCATATCCGGCTCGGGTTGCTGATCCTGAGGATGCCCCAGCTGCTGACCCGGTGGTGGCTGCTCCTGCGGATCCTGTGGGTGGATCTTCTTCAGCGGTGGTCTTTGAGCCAGAGGAGATCCCTGTTGCTGACCTTGATCCAGTCACATCTCCTGTACTTGGCACCGCTGTGACTCCTGCGGGCCCAGCCGGCACCTCATCTCCTGTAGCGGCTTCTGATTCTACTCCTGAGGTCCTTGGTAAGTTTTTTTTAGTTTCTTCTCTTTGGTTTATCTGGACACTTCTGCTTCTGACTCTTTCTGTTGACCCAGATACTTTTGCTCCTGGTCCCTCCTCTACTGCTACTGGGCCTTCTGGAGCGGCGGGAGCAGAGCCTACTATGGCTGAGGGTCTAGTTGATCCGGTTGCTACTGAGCCAGAGGCCTTTTCTGATTCTGCTCCTGCTTCGCCCCCAGACCTCGTGGAGTATTGCTTGGAGTATCAGATTCAGCAAGTGGTGGGTCGGCTTCCTCGTCACGCTGCCGCATGTATTATTTCCCACATCTTCAGTCGTTGGCCATCCCGAGGTAGAGGGAGAGGTCGCAGAGGAGGACATGGCAGAGGACACGGGGATGATCCTGCATAGGAGTAGAGGATTTAGGACTTTTCTTTATTTTTCATTACCCTTTGTACAGAAAAACTTGCATATATATATGAAAGAAACTTTTTATTCATTATCTCTTGTTTGATTCTCTTTTATTTTCAATTTCATGCAAATATAACATGTAAGTAGGTAAAACAGGTAAAAAATTCGGATTTTCCTTCCTTTGCTCTTTTT
This sequence comes from Buxus sempervirens, assembly GCA_947561395.2. Taxonomy (NCBI): domain Eukaryota; kingdom Viridiplantae; phylum Streptophyta; class Magnoliopsida; order Buxales; family Buxaceae; genus Buxus; species Buxus sempervirens. The sequence goes on from OX387193.1 coordinate 29,649,209, forward strand.
TTTTGCATTTTTCCTTTGTATCCGGCATATCAGACTGGATACATTGAGTTTTCTTTGTATCTGGCATAATATGCTGGATACGCTTAAAACTCTTTGTATCCGGTATTGTTCACTGGATATGAATAAACCTCTTTGTATCCGGTCTGATATACTGGGTACATTAAAACATGCTATAAATGTAACTAGCCTCAGGATTTGCGCATTTTTTACGAGTTTTTGAGTTTAGAAAACCCTTTTCACCTTTTTCTTCCTCCCCTTGAGTTCTAGCTTGCTTCCATCATCTCTAATGGAATCCCGATCATCTTCTGCCTTGCCATTGTATGTCCACACAGCCTCCCTTGCAAAACAGCCTTTTAGATCAAAACCACCTAATCTTACTAGGTATAATCCCATGGGCTCTTTTTATAATAGGTGGGTTAATTCTATGACCCTGGATGAGGAGAGGAGATGGGATTCCAACCATCTAGGCCATATTCTGGTTATCCCGAAGGTTCCCTTCAAGCGGGAGATTATTGAAGCCATGATTGGCCATTGGGTACCCGACCTTAACCTTTTTCGTTTTGGGGAACATGAGATGACCCCAACCATTGAGGAGGTAGAAACCATCCTGGGCTTGAGGTTTGATGAGAAGGTAGTGAATCCACCCCTTAAGCCCAGCTACAAGAAGGAGGCCTCTACTTTCCTGGGCATAGGGAATTAAGAAGGACTTAGGGGACTCTGACACCATTTTGACCTTGTCTAAGTCTTTTTTGACTGAGAAGCTCTTGAGAGGGGAAAATAAGGAAGCCCGGTTCAATGCCTTGACCCTGATAGTGGTTAACCAGCTACTTTTCCCACGAGATGATGATGAGGTAGACTTGGCTCTAATCTCAGTGATATGCTAGGTTAGGGAGCGGGAGAGATTGGCCCTTATGATTTTGGTAGAGATGTACCAGGCACTGACTGACTGCTACAATAGGAAGTCGAAACGCTTCTTAGCATGCGCCCCGATCCTGCAGGTAATTTTTTTTCTTTTTTTCCTGCTTTTTTTTTTTGTTGCTTTTTTGCTTTCTTTTTCTTTTACAATGATGATATATCTCTCTTCCTTTGTAGCTTTGGCTACTTGATCATCTGAGTCAGATTGAGGAGATCAATCGACACTTCTTCTTGAGCTTGAAAGTTCCCATCTTGATGAGCAACCGGGGGTGTCCCGATATTTCAGGGGGTAAACAGGGCTGGTTCACTTTCTTGGGTTCACTCCAGGATGACCAGGTGAGGTGGCCTGGTACTTATCAACCCAATGCAGAGACAGTGATTAGCTTCCGAGACCGCAACTTTCTGGTTCTGGCTGGCCTGAGACATGTAGTGCTTTATCTTCCTTTGCGGGTCCTTCGTCAGTTCAGAGCGACCCAGGGGATTATAATCCCAAGTGGGTATGAGGACCACCTTGGGCCCCTTTCTCCAGCTACCATGAAGCTGAATGCCTGGTTGATGAGGGAGTGGTCCTATGTTCGCTTCATGCGTGGCCCCGTCTTCTCAGAGTCCTATGTGAAGGACTATCTCTTCCGGATCAGGGAGCAGATACAGAGTCAGGCCCCAGTACCCGACAATCCTCCTGCAGTCTTGGCTCCTACTTACGAAGATATTCTGGAGTTTGAGAGAGCTTCTTACAGGCGCTTTCAGCAGATATGGGTACAAGAGGCCCGGGAGCTTAGGATACGGGGCCTTGACATGGAAAGGCAACTTGCAGAGCAGGTATCCCGCCGTCTTGCTATGGAAAAGCAACTTGAGGAGCGTAGGCAGGCTCGCTGTCTTGAAGTCCGAGCCTTGAGGCAGAAGCACCAGGATGCTTTAGCCAGCCTTAGGAGCATGCGGATTAGGCAAACTCTGTCAGATGAGGTCATTTCCTTCTTGAGTGATCCCGTTGCAGAGGGGGCTTATGGAATTATTGCAGTTCAGGCAGCTCGGATTCGGGAGCTTGAGGAGCGGCTAGGAGACAGAGACTAGCTTTATTTCCTACACATTTTTTTTCTTTCATACCTTTGTACGAAATTGAACTCCAATAGTGGAAAGACAAAGGATTTAATTCAAAATAATAATTTGATTTTTATATTATTGGCCTCAGAATGCTCAGATGCTTGTAAAAACAAAGGTTTTATGAAAAGTATTTGATTTCTCATCACTGGCCAAAGTATAGTTTTTCCTTTTTATATTTTTTTTATTTTTTTGAAATTTGGTCCATGCCCTTAATCACCTATAATTAAAGGAATTAAAACCAGGTTAAATAATGAAAAGGGTAGTCCAAAAATAATGAGGGATCAGAACCATCCATCTTAGGACCTTTAGAGTCATCCCCAAATGCCAAAACTGATCCCATTCTGCTTATGCCGATTTTGCTTCAAGCTTAGATCTCTATGATCAACTCAACCTCTGATTTTTCTTCATTTTTTTTAATTTTTTCTTTTTTTTGCCTTTTTGCCAATATTGCCCCTAGCGCCAGTTACGGTTTTCACTAGGGTTGGCTTCTGCATTCCGTCATCACCAATCTTACTCTAACATTTGAATGAATAAACTAAGATCATCGAGGGCTTAAAAATAGGACGAAATAAATGCTAGGCTCGGTTTATGAAAGAAAGGGTATTAAAGGCCCAAAAATTTTCAAGTGTGGAAATAGGTCAACCGGACTTACAGTCATGATGAATTTAACCCTTTTTCTCCAAATTGCCTTCTTTGCGTCTTTTTTCACACTTGGCTTTCATTTGCCATTTTTCATTGCTTTTCCTTTTTTTTCTTCTCAACTTTGCCCCAATTGATTTTGCCCCAATTTTACTGTAAATCCGGTTTGGTTTTATCAAAGAAACGAACCGGCTCAATTTGGCTAGACTAGGGATTCAAATTTTGAAGGAAATAAAGAAAAATGGCCTCGGATCATTTCCTAGAAATATCCACTCAAGGAAAATACCTTTTTACTGCATCGGAGTTAATTGGCTCAGGAAAATCTGTCCCATCCATTTCTGCTAAGATGAGTGCACCCCCTGACAGGACCTTCTTGACGACATAAGGCCCTTCCTAATTGGGCTTGAACTTACCACGAGGGTCTTTAAAAAATGGTAGAATTTTCTTTAGAACTAGGTTTCCTTCTTGGAAAGTTCTGGGCCTTACTTTCTTATTCTAGGCCTGGGCCATTCTCTTCTGGTACAACTGTCCATGACAAAGCGCTTTCAACCGCTTTTCTTCTATCAGGTTGAGTTGATCATGTCTTGACTGTATCCATTCGGCTTCTTCCAGTTTTGCTTCCATGAGCACTCTGAGTGATGGGATCTCTACTTCCACAGGCAAGACTTCTTCCATCCCATAGACTAGGGAGTACGGGGTCGCCCTAGTTGAAGTCCGGATCGAGGTTCTGTAAGCATGTAGAGCAAGCGGTAGCATTTTGTGCCAATCCTTGTAACTCACTACCATCTTCTGAATGATTTTCTTTATATTTTTGTTTGCTGCTTCTACTGCCCCATTCATCTTTGGCCTGTACAGAGCTGACTTGTGGTGGGTGATCTGAAACTGCTCACACATCTTCTTCATGTCCTTGTTCTTAATATTTGAAGCATTGTCTGATACTATGGCATTTGGCAGTCCATAGCGACAAATGATATTGTGCTTCAAAAACTTAATAACATGGTTGCTTGTGATATTTGCATATGATGCTGCTTCTACCCATTTAGTGAAGTAATCAATCGCCATCAGGATGAATCTGTGCCCGTTCGATGCCTTAGGTGAAATCATACCAATGACGTCTATGCCCCACAGAGAAGGGCCATGGTGATGTCATGTTGTGCAACTCACCTGGGGGTGCATGCTTGTTATCCGCATATATCTGACATTGGTGGCACCTCCTGACATGTACACAGCAATCATGTTCCATGGTCGACCAGTAATAGACCAACCTCAAGATCTTCTTTGCCAGCATGTGCCCGCTCATATGGGGTCCACAAACTCCTCCATGTACAGTCTCAATCAGCCTTTCCGATTCAGCCTTGGCTACACATCTGAGCAGAATATCGTTATGTGACCTCTTGTACAAATGTCCACCACTTAGCAGAAATTGACCCACCAATCTCTGTATTGTCCTCTTCTCAGTAGCAGTGGCATTTTCTGGCAGACTCCGATTGTTCAAGAAATTTTTGATATCTTGAAACCATGGTGTTTCTTTTTTTGGTGCTCCCTCTAGAACAAGACAGTAAGCTGGCTCATCTCGGACCTCAATTTCCAGTGGTCTGATGTCTACCCCTTCTGGTATGCTGACCATTGAAGCCAATGTTGCTAGAGCATCCGCAAACTGATTCTTGGCCCTTGGCATATAATTGAAGGAAATTCGAGTAAAATTTGTGCTTATTTCTTCCAAATACTGGTGATAGTGGATCAATTTGTGATCCTTGGTTTTCCACTCACCTGTTGTTTGGAAGATGATAAGACTCGAATCCCCGTATACGTCAAGTTCCTCCACTTCATAATCTATAGCGGCTTGCAACCCAATTATACATGCTTCATATTCCGCAATATTATTGGTGCACTGGAATCTCAGCTTCACTGCGATCGGGATGTGTGAACCATTTGGTTTGACCAAGACTGCCCCTATTCCGTTCCCATTCATGTTGGCGGCCCCATCGAAGAACATCTGCCAAGAACTCTCACTTTCCTCCTCTTCAGTGTACAGAATTGCCTTATCTGGAAAGTTGGTCTTCAAGGGTTGGTATTCTGGCAGAGGATGTGCAGCCAGGTGGTCAGCTATGGCTTGACCCTTGATCGCCTTCTGGGTGATGTATGTGAGGTGGACAGTAGTAGTTGCCACTTTGCCGTCCTGCCAGTTAGTGCCGGTTTCTCAAATAGATATGTCAGCGGGTCCATCCGAGATATCAATAGTGTGGAGTGACTAAGGAAGTAATGCCTTAGCCTCTGAGTTGCCCACACTAGAGCACAACAAGTCTTTTCCAATGGTGAGTACTTGGCTTCATATTCTATGAATTTTTTACTCAGATAGTAAATTGCCCTTTCTTTTTTACTAGTCTCATCATGCTGCTCCAAGACGCATCCCATTGATGTTTCCAACACTGACAAGTACAGGATCAGTGGTCTTCCTGGAGTTGGTGGCACTAGCACAGGTGGGTTCAGTAAATATTCCTTGATCGCATCGAAGGCCTGCTGGCAATCCTCATTCCAGACCGTCGGGTTATCTTTCCTCAGAAGCTTGAAAATTGGTTCACAGATAGCAGTGAGCTGTGCTATGAACCGGCTTATGTATTGAATCCTCCCAAGAAAACCACGAACCTCCTTCTCGGTTCTGGGTGCTGGCATTTCAATTATGGCCTTGGCTTTAGCCGGGTCAATTTCAATTCCTCTTCGGCTCACTATAAACCCCAGTAACTTCCCTGATGTAGCCCCAAAGACGCATTTAGCCGGGTTAAGCCGTAGACTGTACTTCCTGAGTCGATCTAACACTTTCTTCAGATTGATCAAGTGGTCCTCCTCTTCGCATGATTTGGCAATCATATCGTCCACGTAGACCTCCATCTCCTTGTGGATCATATCATGGAATAGTGCTGTCATGGCCCGCTGGTATGTTGCCCCAGCGTTCTTAAGCCCAAACGGCATGACTGTATGGTGGAAGGTGCCCCAAGGAGTGATGAATGCTGTTTTTTCATGATCATTCTTAGCCATCTTGATCTGATTGTATCCAGAGAAACCATCCATGAACGAGAATAGGCTATGTGCCGCAGTATTATCCACCAAGATGTCGATGTGTGGAAGCGGAAAATCGTCCTTTGGGCTTACCTTGTTCAGGTCTCTGTAGTCCACGCACATTCGGACTTTCCCATCCTTCTTTGGGACCGGCACTATGTTTGCGAGCCACTCAGGGTACGTATAGACTGCCAAAAATCCGGCTTGAAATTGTTTGACCACTTCATCCTTGACCTTTAGGGTCCATTCAGGTTTTAATTTTCTCAGCTTCTGCTTAATTGGCTTAACCCCTGGCAAAATTGGCAACTTATGCACCACCATGTCCGTGTCCAACCCCGGCATGTCCCGATATGACCAAGCAAACACATTCTTGTAATCTGCCAAAAACTATGTCATTTTACCACGCTGTACATTAGATAGACATGCCCTGATTTTGACTATTTTCGGGTCCTCTTCGGTCCCAAGATTTATGGATATGGTCTCTTCAATATTAGGTTGGACCCCCTTTTCATGACGTTCCAATTGGTATTCAATTTCTTTTTGAACGTCTTCTTCTTCGACCTCGGTTTCTTTTTTGATCCCCACGAGGTCAAAGTCGAGCTCAAGGTCGAAGTCATATTCAACCTGGTCCAATTCGGTTTGATTATATGGTTCATAAGTGGTTTGGACCCTTTTGAAAAAATTAAATTTCCTAGAAAAAATAGAAAAATCTTTTTGGGTTTTTTGTGAGCCTTCTAAACATAATTCCCCTGAAGACGAAGGCTCATTAGAACCTTCAGAGAAATGGCATTCCACTGTTGGAGTTTTTTTTGGAAGTCGCGTCAGTTTGCCTAACAAACGCTGCTTCAAAAGTAAGGGGAGTTTCCTCCCAATTATTTAAAAAAAGTTTTTCGGGAGCAGGGGAAATTGTGCAAGCCCGCTCCTCAAGCCAAGAATCCGATACCATCATCACCGGGTGGGTACTGCCCTTTTCTGCTACGGGGCCCAGTCCAGATACAACCTCATCCGGGATTTTTACTGCTGCCCAGTCAATGAATGGTAGCTCCTTGTTACCACTAGTCTTTTCGCCTTTAGTCATGGCGAAGAAAGCCCCAACATCCTCAGAGTAGTCTGTCCGCTGCTCTGGTTGTGGCCCAGGCCCATTTGCTGCTTCCAGTATTGGAGATGGGTTGTATGGTTGCAAGGCCGAAACAAAAGGCTTTTGAAATGGGTTGATGTTGCGGTAGGGAGGCTTGGATTGGTCCATAGGAGGAGATATTTGGATTGTATAGGAGGGTTTAGGGAAATTTTCCCTTAAGTGAGGGAGTTTTCCTTTACTTCTTTTCTCTCATTCTTCATGCTTCATCCTTCTCCAACCTCTGGGCTTGAAGCCCAACCCTACTTTAGGGATCAGTTTCTTGGCCGTGATTGGCTCCACCATTCCCTGCAAATTGATTCCCAGGCCTTTCCCCGGGTGAAAGTGGTATTTTTCCATCACTTTCTTCACCATTTTCTCAGCAGTGGTCCCCTTTTCCTTCTTTTTCTCACACCCCCCAGGTATGAAATTTACCGCCTCAAATTGAAATGAGTGGAATGCAATCTTGTCGACAGTCAGGTCTACATTTATCAAGGGTACATCAGGTGACACAATGGGAGGCACTAAATTCTCGGCTAGGACTGTTATCACCCTTTGCCCTCTTATGTATTTCACCCTCTGGTGGAGCGTGGATGGTATTGCCCTAGCCGAATGTATCCACGGCCTCCCTAGGAGCAGATTGAAGGCTGCGGGTATATCCATCACTTCAAATATGATGTTGAAGATATTCGGCCCAATTGTGACCGGCAGTTCAATCTCCCCAAGGAGTGGGTCTTGGAGCTATCAAAAGCCCTCACTATCCTCCCATTTTGTTTAATCTTTGACTGGTCCAGACCCAGCTTGACAAAAGTGATTAACAGGCAGACGTTTAACGCCGACCCGTTGTCAATCAAAACCCGTGCCACCATGCTGCCTTTACAAAGCACTGTGATGTGCAAAGGGTCAACGTGGTAGCACCCACCTGGGCTGATCTCACCCTCAGAAAAACTTATCACATTATGTGACAAGATTTGACCAACCATTTTACCAAGCTGATCTGGATCAATGGTCTGGGATACATGTGCACTCTGTAGCACCCTTAACAATGCGTCCCTATGCTTTTCCGTATTCAGCAAAAGGCCCAGTATTGAGATCTGGGCCGGGACCTTGTTCAGCTGATCCACAAGATTGAATTCACTTTTCTTAATTATTTTTATGAGGTCTGCTGCCTCATTTTCTGCACCCTGGGGGGTGTCTTCTCCTATTTTTGCCTTTCCTTTCTGTTTTCTTTTTTCTTCATTTTCTTTTTTCTCTTTCTCTGTTTCTGTCTCCTTCCCTTTCTCTTCACCCCCTGCACATCTCCCCGACCTCGTCATGAGGTTCACCTCCTCCTGGTTCTGGTTCCTAACCACTGGAACCGTAGCCGTGATTCCCTCGCTGTAATTCCATGGTACAGCGGCCTCAGAATAGGCTAATTTAGGGATGTTAACCACCAACGGCTGGAGTTTGGACCGGGATGTAGGGGCCGGTTTAGGGATACTGTGGGATGGCTGAATATTTACAACCAAGGGCTGGAGCTTGGATTTTGTGGGGACAGAAGAAGTGATGGAAGCAGTGGTGGGGTCAAGGTTGATGACCAGTGGAGCCTTGGATGGCTTGGATGGTGAACAAATGGGTGGACTGCAATTGAAGACCAATGGAGGCCTTGCAGTATTCATCTGGGCCATAAGAGAGGAGACCCGGTTTAAAGAGGAGCTTATGTCCTCAGCAGCAAGATTATTTTTCTGGGAGACCATGTTGATCTCCTCTTCTTCCTTTTCTTGGAAAAATCAGACTTGGACTGTGGTCCCTACTGGAGCTATGAGCTGAGATGGGTCAAAGGCCCTTCTGGTAGTGGATATGGCAGTAATAGAGTTGGATGGGCCTGCCCCATTGTGGTAAGGCAGAGGGTTCTGCCCAATATCATTCCCGGACAGGGCGGGTGCAGCAGTGTTGAACACCAAGGCCTTCTGGTCCAACAAGTCCTGGACCGCGTGCTTCAACACCCAGCAAGCATCTGTAGAGTGTCCCGGTGCACCAATGTGGAAGTCACAGGTGACCGCTGGGTCAAAATTCCTTCCCTTGGTGGCATTTGGGCTGGGCTCTTTCAGAGTCACATATTCCCCTTTAAACAGAGTTGGCAATAGTTGGGAAAGAGATACGGGAAGGGGAGTGAAGACTCGGTTCCTCCTTGCTGCCAACCAGGCCTCCCTCTCTTCCTTGGAAAAATCCTCCTTGGGTTTGCAGGTATGGAGGGGGAGAAGTTGACATTGAGTGGGGTCTGATACGACTGCTGGGCCTGTTGGGGTGCAGAGATATTCACATGGAGCGGCTTCTTAGCTGGAGGAGCTTGGACCAGGTTCACTTCTCCTTCTTTTCGGGCCCCGGTCTTTTTGAACCCAGCCCCCTTCTTCTGGGCCATGGAGGCAGAGGAATCAGACTGCCCAGTCAGAGTAGAGTAGTCAATAAGCCTTCCTGACTTGACCCATTCCTCGATCCGGTCTGCCACCTGTACCAGGGCTGCAAAATTGGTGGTGATCTGCCCCACCAAATGGTTGTAGAAAGGCTGCCCCAGTGTGCCCATGAATGTTGAGATCATTTCCGGTTCCTGCATAGGCGGCCTGACCTGGGAGGTGGCCTCTCTCCACCTCTTGGTGTACTGCCGTACAGGCTCATCTTTCCCTTTGCTCATTCTCATCATGTCGTACCGGTCTGGCACGATCTCAGAGTTAAACTTATATTGGTCCAAAAAGGCGTTGGCCAAGTCCTTCCACCTCCTGATCCTGCCATGGTCTACTGTGGCGAACTACCTAAGAGCTGACCTGGTCAAACTCCTCTGGAAGAGTTGGATTAGTATGCCGTCATCCTGGCCAAATTGGCATAGGGCCCCGCAGTATAGTATCAGGTGACTCATAGGGCAGCCTGTGCCATCGAATTTGTCAAAGTCTGGGCACTTGAATTTGGCCGGTAGACATACATCAGGGTACATGCAGAGATCATCAAAAGTGGTACCCCCGTAGTTGTTTCCCCCTTTTACCTCCTTCAACTCTTCCTGTATCCTTTCTATCCTGAGCAGCATTTTCCTTTCAGTTTATTCCCTGGCTTTTTCCTTCTCCAGTTCTTTCTCGGATTCTGCTGTATTTTCCCTGATCAGAATGGGTTCAGGGACCGGTTCAGAAATGGGCTCAGGCATGGGTTGAGCCAGAGGCGGAATGTAGGCCTGAGGTGATGGTGCCTGATGGGAAGTTGATGCTTGATTTTGGGCCTGGGCCTGTTGGGCCTGAGCCGCCAGTAAGTCCCCCAGCATCTTGGCGAGACCAGCCACTTGCTCCTGCAGCTAAGCAAAGTCTTGAGCGGGTACGGTGGCTTGGGCTTGGTTCTCTTCAGTGTTCATGGTGCGGGCTTTAGATCTGGTTACTGAAGCAATGATTGCAAGTGTACCTGAAAAGGATGTAAAGAGACACGGCAGATTCCATTTAACTTGGGTCACACCCTTATATATGTAGACAAGTAGGTTAGGTGAACACAAGTCCGGATTTGTTTTTTTATTTTTTATTTTTTTTATTTGATTGATAAAAATAACCAACCAAAGGTTTCTTGGAATATTCTAGGGCTTCCAAGTGTCCCACAAATGTTTTGATTTGATTGATAAAAATAACCAACCAAAGGTTTCTTGGAATATTCTAGGGCTTCCAAGTGTCCCACAAATGTTTTGATTTGATTGATAAAAATAACCAACCAAAGGTTTCTTGGAATATTCTAGGGCTTCCAAGTGTCCCACAAATGATTTGATTTGATTGATAAAAATAACCAACCAAGGTTTTCATGGAATATTCTAGGGCTTCCAGAGGTCCCACAATTTTTGATTTGATTGATAAAAATAACCAACCAAGGGTTTCATGGAATATTTTAGGGCTTCCAGAGGTCCCACAATTTTTGATTTGATTGATAAAAATAACCAACCAAGGGTTTCATGGAATATTTTAGGGCTTCCAGAGGTCTCACAATTTTTGATTTGATTGATAAAAATAACCAACCAAGGGTTTTTTTTTTGTTTTTCGAAATTTGCTGAATTTTCTCAGTTTTCAAGTTCCAAAGCTTGATTGAAATATGTTTGAATTGAATTGGTATAAAAAAAATGACACTTTGGCTTTCTCTTTGAGTTTCAAAATTAGGTTAAATCCTGAAATATATATATATATATATATATATTTATTTATTTATTTATTTTTATTTTTTTAGACATTTTTATATTCTCTTTGGGGTGCCTAAGGATTATCCACAGTGTTTAGGCATTTTATTCTGGAAATTCGGGCTGAAAAAACCAATTTGTGCATTTTTTGAATGTATCCGGCATAATATACCGGATAAGGCTATGGCTTACTGTATCTGGCATAATTAGCCAGATACACGCATAGGTCTTTGTAACCGGCAATATATGCCGGATATGAATAACAGTCTTCTTAACCGACTTGAGTTGCCGGTTATTGCCGAAATGGCCATTTTTGACTCATTTTTTCACCAGATTGTGTTATTTTCATTCCCACTTGATGTTCACCTTGACTTGGCCTTTAAAACTTGCCCCAAATTGGGCTTTGACATCATTCTAGCTAAAATTCCCAAATTCATGAGGGTACTTGTACCCTCCACAGTTACATACCAATTGTTGGACTTTGTACACTTGGTTGCCTCTTGCTTGGACTTTGGGTAGGATGACCATTAAATTGAGTTGGAAACTCATCCTATGGGTTACACCAACCTTAGGTTATAAACATTTTTGGGAAAAATTTCATCCCAAGCATATGGACATCATGGCTTTTTTTTTTTTTTAATTTTCAGGAAGATGATAAAAATAATACATGGCTTTACCTTGCCACCTTGTGTTACCTTCAATATGGTATTACACCTTGGCCTGTGAACATGCAAATGGCCTTCCCACATTTACACCCAATTCCCCAAACACAATTGTGTACTTTTAGCTGAAAACGTGTTTCTCCACCTTCAAGCGTATGGTTTTTGGGTTTTGGCTTAATTGGCAACTTAGAACTCAAGTCTAGTGATGCCCGGAATCGAATCACAGATCCCATTGTCATCACATCATTGACTCAAATTCTAAGGTGAATGTTTTCACTTTCGCTTTCCAAAGTCACGACCTTGGTACGCCAAGCTACCTACATTCATGGTTCAACTTCCTATAGGTAATGGGTAGGCTGTGCAAAGTGTTTAAAGTGTTCAAGTGCATTTAAAATTGAGGTACATTCACAACGTCCCAGCCCCTTGCCACTCTTTTTCGTAGCCATGCATACAATTTCAAGCCAAGGCATATACAATCATATTGAAAGCAACATACAAGCCAATCAAGATAGTAAACACCCAAACATGCTCATGACCAAAAATAACACCCAAAACATTTTATTGTACAAACCAATTAAAACATGGAAGGCATGCTTGAAACCCCAAAAGTATTACCCCAAATTTCCAGATTTTCATGCTTTTTCTCATGCTCAAAGTGTACCATTCCTACCCAAATTGAGGCCTAAAAATTCAGCACCCACATGCATTGTACAAGAAGCTTTTAACCGTGAAACATGCTTGAAAAACCCCTCAAAACCTCTACCAAATTCTGGGTTTTAAGGTCTCATTTTCATGCTTAAAGTGTCTTGTTTACGCCCAAGTTGAAGCCTAAAATTTCAGCAATTACTTGACATGGTATAAGAAGGGTTTTGATGGTGAAAGCATGCTTGAAAACCCAAGATTAACACTAAATTTCCAGATTTCAAGTTTTTTAAATTTTTTCATGTTCACCTCATGGTATTGAAACCCAAAAGAACACATGCTCTCACAAAACATATCAAAGTCCTATTACAACATGGGCTTTCCCTTAAACACATTCATAGACACAAGCAAGCAACATACCCATGCTTTTATCCATGTGAATTTTTTTCTAATCATGCAAATCAGATTTGAGATTCAATATGCCCAAGTAAAATAAGCAAAATAGCTAGCATTCAAAAGTAAGAAAAAGCATGAACAAATACACAAAACGGCTTAAATCCACAAGTCCCCAGCAGAGTCGTCAGTTGTGAGACACGGGAAAAATCACCGGGATGATTTCCCCTCCGTCAGCACACGGGCTCAACGCAAAATTGGGAGAGTCACCACCATTCAGAATTTTGGAGTGTGAATGGACACCAAAAAGTTCAAAAATATGCAAAAATAGCTAAAAGGCAAATTCTAGAGTAAAAATAACTCTAATTGAAAATCAAATCCAGAGATGGGTAAGGGGATTAGATTATGAACGGGGGAAGGTGTTAGGCACCCCCATTCACCCACACAAGGTGGTAGCCAAGTGTTTGTTCATGCAAAAAGATAAGAAAGCTTGCTAAAAATCATTAAAAACATTGGAAAAGAATTAAGCCAATGTGTGATATTTTCACATGAGGAATCCAAATGGATTCTAGATCCTCTTTTATGTCAATATCACTTCTGCAATATCAACAAAAATGGAAATCCAAAGCAAAAGTTGAACAAAAACCAAGTTGAGTTAAATCCGGAAAATTCGGTGAAAAGTAATGCCATTTGTCTTGAAATCATTCAAAATCAATTTTAAACTGAATCAAACCAAATCCATTTGAAAGATCATGGTAAATAAGAGACTCATGCAAAATTTCATTCTATTCTGATCAAAATCCTAGGAGTTATGCTCCTTTAAAGTTGCTGCTGGGGAAAATCAAAAGTGATAAGCATGCAAGTTTGGAAAATCACCTAGAAAACTCCACTCCATAAAAATCCACGAAATTTGGTGTGATTGAAGTCTGTATGGCCATATTTCGAATGAAACTAGCCTCATACAAAAATTCATTCGGATGTGCCTTGGGTGGTCTCCCGAACAGGCCCTGAAGATCACAGATTTACCCAGAAAAGTACTGATGAGCAGTTCTAAGTAAATTTGTTACCAATAATACAAATGGAGTCAAACAATTATGAAACGAACTGGATTTGAAAATAGACTCATAGAGGAGTGCCCAGAAATAAAAATCACTCGAATCGGACTTAAAACGAACACATGGCGCTCCGTTGAAGTGACAATTTTCGTATTTAAACCTGAACTATCCAATCAACGTCGACAGAGAGGTGTCAAAAATCCACTTGATAGAAATTAATGAAATTTGGTAGGCATAAACTATACAGCCTCACCTTTCCCATGGTTCTGGAATCACTCCAAAAGTCATCCGGACGATGAAGTTATGAGTGTCCGAAGTCGGGTACAGTTGCTGTCAAGTTAGGCCTTTTTTGGAGAAAAACAATTCAAAACTGTGACAAAGTGTGTGCAATTCGTGCAAGATGAATACAAATCCTTTAAAAATCATTTAAAGACATTCCAGAATTGATTGGGGCTATTTATTTCAGATTTATCACAATAAATGTAATAAACCCGAAACGTGAGCCTATCCTGCCAAAATCGTGCTATGTATGTGCAAGTGTGAAAAATCATACAAGAACAATATAGCAACATAGCATGCATTCATCTTCATCAAAATAAGGTTCTAAAACAACCTAGGGTTCCGTTCCATTATCGTTTCCCTTAGTTCTCTCTCTCCGTTAAACACGGTTCTTCAAGATAATCTTGGGGTACTTTGAATATGAAACTGTTTTCAATCATTCAAAAGGCTTATGCAAGATAGGTTCTAGCACTAGGATCAATCCTCAGTCTCGTTTCTCCTAGATCCCGCCTTCACGTTTTACGGCTAGGGGGAGTCTTGAGATACTTTGAGCCAGGGAAGGGTTTTCATACACATAGAAGGCCTTATTCTACAGAAAGGTAGAAGAAGAGATCTAGATCTAGGAATGTAAATACAGCAAATAAAGAAGAGGTTTGAGGCTTACCTGGGGTTCTAGAAGCAATCCGGCGGCGGTTCCCTTCTTCACTCGGAGCTCTTGGATCTCCAACTTATTAGCCATTTGCTTGAGGAGGAGCCTCCTATTTATAGGCAAAGGCTAGGGTTAGGGTTGGTGTGATGGTAGACACAACCTAATGTCTAGAGCCCACCAACCTTAACCCTAAGGCTGTTTCCGAGATTTCCCCTCATTTAATGAGGGACATGATGGTAAAAAGTGAAATCTCTCAGAAAACCCTAATTTTGAGCAAAACTTGGACACTTGTATCCGGCCTGAGTTGCCGGATACAAGGAAAAAACTCATTTTCTCAAATTCTGTGCTGGCGTTCAAGGAGATAATGATTTTTAGGGATTATTGATCATTTTGACAGTGCAATTTGGGGTGTCTACAGGTGAGAGCCACTTGGCTCTTCTTTGGGGCTTTTCAAACCGAGCTATGGGAGAGGGGTAGGGGCTTCCCTTCTTCTATCTTTTGGGCAAAATTCAGTGAAGGAACAGAGGTCATGTACCTCCATTCCGGGTGCTTACAGACCAATGGAGCAACGGCCAAGTATGAACAATAACAGGAAAACAACCAATCATGCATGGGAATCCTAAACAAGATACTTTGAAACGGTAAAGTCATGCTTATCACTTACCATGCATACCCACCAAACTCTACTCACATACATGCTTGGAACATACAATCACGAGGATAAAACAACATGCACACCTAAGGCTATCGTCATACGCAAGCAAGTAAAAGAAGGGGAAGAAAAACATAACACATATTACTCACCACACCCCCACGAATTCCAACCACACATCTAGCTAGGAAGAGTGTCTAAAGAAGGGAATAAAGGGGGTTACATATGGGGTACATTGCACGATCAACCAAGGAGGGAACAACCCTCCCCCCATTTGAATGGAACAAAGTCATGGCAACACATGGCATAAAAAATGCCTTTAAAACCACATGCAAATAGGCGCCCTCCCTTGCTTAAGACCATACTCACTCCCCCTACCACGGGAGGCATCTTATATGAAGAAAGCAAAGGGGGAAACACATGAAAATCTTGTCAAAAGATGCATTTCAAACAAAAGACACAAGACTCTTAAAACCTTCTCAAAATCACTTTATCTCCATATATGTGAAACAAATGGTAGCAAGAAACAATACCTTAGGGTTAGAACCCTGGAATGAGATGTGTGGAGCCTCCTTGAAGTAGAGATGAGGGCTGGAGCAGCTCGTTTGGCCACCAACAGCAGCAAGTCTCCTCTTGCTTGTGAGGAAATGGAGAAAAAGAAGAAGAAAAGGGAGTGGGAGATCCTTGAAGTAAGGCTTGGAGGGTTTGGGGAGCCAAAGGAGGCCAAAAGGAAGGGGTTTCGGAGCAGGTGGTCTGAGGGAGAAAGGGTGGAATCAACCCAAAAGGAGCCAACCCCCGGAAATGAACTGCTGTTTGCCTTTTATAGACAAACTTAATGTATCCGGCAACTCAGGCCGGATACACTAAGCCCGCTTCATATCCGGCCTTCATGGCCGGTTACATAGGTGCTCCTTTGTATCCGGCATTCAATGCCGGATACAAAACATGATCATTCGAAAATTAAATGCCGCCGCGAATTTGTCGGGCAATCGGCGCGAATCTCGCGCGAAAATCTTTTTGTATCTGGCATTTGATGTCTGTTACACACTGGGGTATGTGTATCCGGAATATTTGACCGGATACAAATAAAAAAATTACGGATTTGCCCTTCGACTTGACCGATTCGACACTTTTGGATATCTACGGATTGCCCCGTACGAATTTTTGTTTAGTCCTTGAGATTTTTGGATATTTAAGATTTAGTTCCCGAGATATTTTGTTGCGTTGGCTGCCACGTGGGCAGTTCTTGCGCTACGTGTGCAGTTTCCGGTTTTGCTGATCGGAAACTTCGACGGCTCATATCTCCTTCATCCGAACTCCGATTTGAGCAAACTCAATTGCGTTAGACTCGTATCGGAGCCCTCTATTCAATGACATAGGGCTAAGCACTTGGCATGGGGTTCGAGGAAAAGTCAATTTTTGGCTCATCCTCAAGTTTGACCGGCCCACAGAACCTTCATTCGGACTCCGATTCCAGCAAACTCAGTTGCGTTGGAATCGTGTCGGGATTCTCTATTCACTGAGATAAATCAAGGCAGCTAATTATCACTTGATCAAAAGGTCAAATTTCAACCTCTCAGGGTTTGACTTTTCAGCCGGGTTTTGCATTTTCAGCACTTCTAGGGGTGCAAAAATAAGGTGCTTACACCTATAAAACGTTGCGATAAGTGCATGCAAAGCAAATATTGTTTGGTCTTAGCTTTCATTTGTCATATTCCTCTATCTCCCCAATACACACACATTGGGTCTAGCACGTCGCAATGCGTGTACATGCAAAACAACCAGTCCAAGGTGCTGGTTATATTAGCCTATGGTAATGAACTTCCACCTATAAGACTAAGGTATTATACGAAATGATTAAAATCTGCAAAGAAGGCTGTGGGAAGACGGGGAATGCAAAAAAAGTCAGCTTATATTACGTATTAATCTTGGGATACCCTTCCAAACGTGCCTACGTATCCCCCAAATCAGCCCAGGGTACTCCCTACACGAGCCTTAATTTACCCACAAAAAATTCTCCAAATTAAGGGGAGAGTACCTCCAAGTAACACTTATGTACCCCAAAGGTAAATTTAAGGTACCCCACAAGAAACCTGAAGGTACCCACAGTACAAAATAGTGGGAGCACATTCAACGCGCGAATGTTTCCTAGTAACGCTCGCGCGTATTGTGCACTTTAAAGCTGCAACGTGCGGGCGTTAATGATTAACGTCCGCGCATTTTGTTCATTATCAATTCCTACTTGGGGGTACCTCCGGCTTACTTATGGGTTACCTTAATATTAATTTTGGGGGTACCTGGGTATTACTTAGGGGTACCCTTCCATTATTTCGCATCATACTTTTTGGTACCTCAATGGTTTTATTGGGGGGGGGGGGTACTTTGGCTTATTTGCTGATGTAAATTAGGCTTATTTCGTGGGGGCCTTGGCCTTATTTCGGCGTGTACTCAACTCTTACTATGTGACACCTAAGCTTATATGGGGTGGGGGTGGTACATTGTGCTGGTTAGGGGGTTACCTTACCTTTCATACGAACCGTACCTTCATTTTGTTTTGGGGGGGAGTACCTAATGTATAGTAACTTGTTTTAAAATTTGGCGTAATTTACGATCAATGAGTTTGACGAATCTGTGGCAGAACTTAAGCAATCAAAATAACCAAGCTTTTATTCAATGGATATAATGTCCTATGTACACAATACTTTACAAAAATCTAATCATGAAACATCATAAAAAAACTAAACATGCCATAAAAGTAAAATCCAAGTGAATGCTTGATTCAGCTACAGCATTCATTACAGGAACATCCTTGTTCTTAATTAAATACATACAGATTTCCCAAAAATTAAAATTTTAGTTTGACGCATGTATAATATAAAAATGTTAATACATCGAACTCTCCCCCTAGGTAGAACTCTTCTTCACAATATCATCCTTCACCGTGTTTTCTTCGTAGAGGATCATCTCACTCACAATGCTTCTTCTGAAGCCTGGAATATCATTCTATTCAAAAATAACAAAACTATATTAATAATATGATCATTTGGAGCTTTTGAAAACACAACTGGATAGGTTAGGAGTTGTAGCGTACCTGCGTGAATCGAGGAGAAAGTTCTCCTCTCCAGTAATCGGCGAACTTCATGGCAAATATTCCACAGTCATGGCTACAAAAGATGCGATTACAAGTTAATGCTATTAATATCATATCGTAGTAAGGATAGAAAAGAAAGTATAGGTGGAAAACGTACAGGTTGCCTTGCCGAGGAAGCTTAAGAGTCTCTGCTTTCGTCCTTGGAAATTTGCTTACTAAAACTTCCTTTTCCCATTGCCAGGTGCATATAATATATAATCCTTTTAGCTGAAATATAAAAATTGATACTTAATAACAACATTAGTGACACAAGAAATTATTACGCTGATCACTTACCACTCCAGTGAGAACTTCGCGGGTTCTCCACACCTTCATCGAGTTCAAAAAAAATACTTTCTTCTTATTCATGTCAACAACAAATATGTACCAATGTTCTTGCTCCAATATGGGGAAAAACAACTGCATACAAAGATATTTATTAGCCCTGCCCTATTAAAATATCCCAGCAACAATGGTGAGTTAAGCTTACCATTTTGTAGTTCACCACATTCAGTAGGTACGATGGATCAAATTGATCAGTAAGTCTGGCAAGTGTAGACACCCCAAAATTGCACGATTTTTAATAAATCTTGAAGGAGAAAAATATTATATTGGAATTTTTAATTCTTTGCATTGGGTTTGAGATACTTAACCCATTTGAATCCAAAACCGTAAAGGAAAAGGCCCGAATTCAATCTTTTGTGCAAAGTCAAACTTTTTCCGATTGAATTTTGTTGACTTTTGACCCCAGAAAATGAAATATTTTTTAAAGCCAGATTTCAAGATAATTTTTCCCGGTAATTAGGTTTTTAGCCATGTTATTGCATAAAAGAATTTTTTGAGATTTTAAATCTTGACGAATACCTTGGTTTTAACATGTTGAATCTTTTTACCGAACCTGAAAAATCGGAATTTTACCTAGAACTAGAAAGTTGACTTTTTATTCACTTGGAATTTGGTCTGGAACTAATTTTTAATGGATTCAAATGGGGGGGGGGGGGGGGGTGTTTGCTTATTTACATGTAATATCTTAAGTAAATGGAGATTAAAAAATACGAGGACATTTACTTAAATGATATTACATGTAAATAAGTATTGCCTGTGTTAAAATTCGGAAAAAAGGCTTTTTTCCTTGTATCCGGCAACTCAGGCCGGATACAAGTGTTTCTCTATGTATCCGGCAACATATGCCGGATATAAGCAGACTTTAGTGTATTCGGCATTATATGCCGGATACATTAAGGCACTTGTGTATCCGGCCTGATATGCCGGATACATAAGTTTTGCTCAAAATTAGGGTTTTCCGAGAGATTTCACTTTTTACCATCATGTCCCTCATTAAATGAGGGGAAATCCCGGAAATAGCCTTAGGGTTAAGGTTGGTGGGCTATAGACATTATGTTGTGTCTACCATTCTCACCAACCCTAACACTAGCCTTTGCCTATAAATAGGAGGCTCCTCCTTAAGCAAATGGCCATTAACTCTTGCCTTGAATTCTCGCCAAGAAGAGCTCCGAGAGAAGAGGGAAACCGCTGCGGAAGTGCTTCCAGAACCCAGGTAAGCTTCAAACCTCTTTTTAATTTTTGTCTTTACATTTCTAGATCTAGATCTCTTCTTCTAACTTTCTGTAGAATAAGGCCTTTTTGTGTGTATGAAAATCCTTCCCCGGCTCAAAGCATCTCAAGAATCCCCCTAGCCGTAAAACGTGAAGACGGGATCTCGGAGAAACGAGACTGGGGATTGACCCTAGTACTAGAACCTATTTAGAATAAGGCATTTTGAATCTTTGAAGCCCATTTCATATTCAAAGTACCCCATGATTATCTTGAAGAATCGTGTTTAACGGGGAGAGAGAACAAAGGGAAACGATAATGGAACGGAACCCTAGGTTGCTTTTAGAACCCTATTTTAAATGAATGAGAATGGATGCTATGTTGTTATATTGTTCTTGAATGATTTTCACTTACACATACATTGCACCCGTTCTGGCGGGATAGGCTCATATTTTGGGTTTATTACATTTATTGTGATAAATTTGAAATAAATGGCCTCAGTCAATTCTGGAATGTTTTTGAAAGGTTTTTTTTAAAAGATTTGGATTCATCTTGCACGAATTGCACATACTTTGTCACAGTTTTGAATTGTTTTTCTCCAAAGAGGGCTTAACTTGACAGCAACTGTACCCCGACTTCGGACACTCATAACTTCATCGTCCGGATGAATTTTGGAGTGATTCCAGAACCATGGGAAAGGTGAGGCTATCAAGTTTATGTCCACCAAATTTCATTAATTTCTATCAAGCGGATATTTGACACCTCTCTGTCGAAGTTGATTGGTCAGTTCAGGTTTAAATACGGAACTTGTCACTTTGACGGAGCGTCATGTGTTCATTTTAAGTCCGATTCGAATGATTTTTTTTCTGGGTACTCCTTTATGAGTCTATTTTCAACTCCAATTGGTTTCATAATTTTTGGACTCCATTTGAATTATTGGTAACGGATTTACTCAGAACTGTTCATCAATACTTTTCTGGGTAAATTTGTGATCTTCGGGGCCTGTTCGGGAGACCACCCAAGGCACATCCGAATGAGTTTTGGTATGAGGCTAGTTTCTTTTGAAAGATGGCCATACAGACTTCATTGACACCAAATTTCACGGACGTTTATGGAGTAGTGGTTTCTAGGTGATTTTCCAAAGTTGCCTACTTGCTACTTTTGATTTTCTCTGGCAGCAACTTTAAAAGAGCCATAACTCTTAGGATTTCAACCGGAATTAATTGAAATTTTGCATGAGACTATTGTTTACCCTAATCTTTCAAATGGATTTGGTTTGATTTAATTTAAAATGAGATTTGATTAATTTCAAGAGAAATGGCCTTACTTTTTACCAAATTTCCCGGATTTGCCTCAATTTGGTTTTGTGCAAATTTTGCTGTGATTTCCATCTTTTTGTGATATTCCAGAAGTGATATTAACATAAAAGAAGATCTGGAATTCATTTGGAGTTTCATGTGAAGATATCATATATTTGGGCTTTTTCAAGGTTTTCATGATTTTTTAGCAAGCTTTCTATTTTCTTTTAGCATGAATAACACTTGGCAACCACTTTGTGTGGATGAATGGGGGTGCTTAACACCTTCCCCCGTTCATAATCTAATTCCCTTACCCATCTCTGGATTTGACTTTCAAGTAGGGTTATTTTTACCTTAGAATTGGCATTTTTGCAGTTTTTGTTTATTTTTAAACTTTTGGTGTCCATTCACACCCTATAAATTCTGAATGGTGGCGACTCTCCCATTTTTACGTTGAGCCTCGTGTGTTGACAGAGGGATGATCATTCCGGTGATTTTTTCCCGTGTCTCACAACTGGCGACTCTGCTGGGGACTTGTGGATTTAAGCCATTTTGTGTATATTGATGCTTTTTCTTTACTTTTGTATGCTTGCTATTTTGTGTACTTTGCTGGTGTATGTTGAATCTCAAATCTAATTTGTATGATTAGAAAATTCACATGGATAAAGGCATAGGCATGTTGCTTGATTTTTGTTTAAATGAAAAACCCATATCATTATATGACTTTGCTATATTATGTGTTAGCATATGTTATTTTGGGGTTTCAATGCCATGAGCTAAAAAAAAAAAATACAATATTTGAAATCTGGAAATTTTGTGTTTATTTTGGGTATTCAAGCATGTTTCCCATGAATAAAGCTTTTTTTGTGCTTAATGTTTGTTTATGCCATGCTTTGGATTTGGGGGTATAGGATGACATGATTTGAGCATGAAATCTGAAATTCAGTAGCCATCTTAAGGGTTTTCAAGCATGTTTTTACCATCAAAGCTCTCCTTATACCATGTCAAGTAGTTGCTAAATTTTTAGGCATTAATTTGGGGTATAAGTGATACACTTTTGAGCATGAAAAATCTGGAAATTTTAGTGTATGTTTTGGGGGTTTTCAAGCATGTTTTTACTATCAAAACTCTCATTATACCATGTCAAGTAGATGCTGAATTTTTAGGCTTCAATTTGGGTAGAAATGGTACACTTTGAGTATGAAAAAGAGCATGAAAATCTGGAATTTTAGGGAATGCTTTTGGGGTTTCAAGCATGCTTCCATGGTTTAATTGTTGTTTGCACAAATAACATGTTTGTATACTACTTTTTGGGCATGTAATATTTTGTGCATATTTAGTTGCTTTGGTTCTCTTGCTTGCTTGTATTTAGCTTCATTATATTGTCATATGTGCCTTGGCTTGAAATTGAATGCATGGCTACGAAAAAGAGTGGCAAGGGGCTGGGACGTTGTGAATGTTACCTCAATTTTAAATTGCACTTGAGCACTTCAAACTATTTGCACAGCCTACCCATTACCTATAGGAAGTTGAACCATGAATGTGTGTAGCTTGGCGCACCGAGGTCGTGACTTCGGAAAGCGAAAGTGAAAATATTTACCTTAGAATTTGAGTCAATGATGTGATGACAATGGGATTTGTGATTCGATTCCAGGCATCACTAGACTTGAGTTCTAAGTTGCCAATTAAGCCAAAAACCATACGCTTGAAGGTGGAAAAACATGTTTTCAGCTAAAAGTAAACAATTGCGTTTGGGGAATTGGGTGTAAATGTGGGAAGGCCGTTTGCATGTTTTACAGGCCAATGTATACTATGAATACCATATTGAAGGTAATACAAGGTGGCAAGGTAAAGCCATGTTCTTTTCATGAGTATGTGAATTATGCAATAATGATGTCCAAGCCCAATTTGGGGCAAGTTTTAGAGGCCAAGTTAAGATGAACATCAAGTGGGAATGGAAAAAACCTAATCTGGTGAAAAAATGAGTCAAAAAGGGCCATTTCGGCATTAACCGGCAACTCAGGCCGGTTAAGAACAATTCCCTTCATATCCGGTATAAAATGCTAGTTACAAAGGTGTATGCGTGTATCCGGTCACTATTGCCGGATACAATAAGACATATCCTTATCCGGCACTTAATGCCGGATACATGCAGGAAATGTATAAATGGGTTTTTTCAACCCGAATTTTCAAAATAAAATGCCTAAACACTGTGGATAATCCTTAGGCACCCCAAAGAAAATATAAAAATGTTTCAAAAAAAATAAAAAAAAAATTCTTTTAGGATTAAACCTAATTTTGAAACTCAAAGAGCAAGCTAAGGTGTCATATTTTTTGATATCAATTCAATTCAAACATATGTCAATCAAGCTTTGGAACTTGAAAACTGAGAAAATTCAGCAAATTTCAAAAAAAAAAAAAAAAAAAAGAAACCTTTGGTTGGTTATTTTTATCAATCAAATCAAAAAATTGTGGGACCTTTGGAAGCCCTAGAATATTCCAAGAAAACCTTGGTTGGTTATTTTTATCAATCAAATCAAAAAATTGTGGGACCTTTGGAAGCCCTAAAATATTCCATAAAAACCCTTGGTTGGTCTTTTTCATACCAATCAAGCTAAAAAAAGTGGGACCTCTGGAAGCCCTAAAATATTCCATAAAAACCTTTGGTTGGTCTTTTTAGTACCAATCAAATCAAAAAATTGTGGGACCTTTGGAAGCCCTAAAATATTCCATAAAAAACCCTTGGTTGGTCTTTTTCGTACCAATCAAGCCAAAAAAAGTGGGACCTCTGGAAGCCCTAAAATATTCCATAAAAACCCTTGGTTGGTCTTTCTCGTACCAATCAAGTCAAAAAAAAGTGGGACCTCTGGAAGCCCTAGAATATTCCATGAAACCCTTGGTTGGTTATTTTTTCCAATCAAATCAAAAATTTGTGGGACACTTGGAAGCCCTAGAATATTCCAAGAAACCTTTGTTTGGTCGCGAGAACCAATCAAACCAAAAATTTGTGGGACACTTGGAAGCCCTAGAATATTCCAAAAAACCTATGGTTGGTCTTTTTCGTACCAATCAATTAAATTTTGTGGGCCATTTGAAAGCCTCTAAATTTCAAACATCAATCCTTTGGGCCATTTGAAAGCCTCTGAATTTCAAACATCAACCGTTTTTGGGCCATCTAAAAGCCTCTGAATTTCAAACACAACCTTTTTGGGCCATCTAAAAGCCTCTGAATTTTAGACACATATCCTTTGGGCCGTCTAAAAGCCTCTGAATTTTAGACACATATCCTTTGGGCCGTCTAAAAGCCTCTGAATTTTAGACACAACCTTTTTGGGCCATCTAAAAGCCTTTGAATTTTAGACACATATCCTTTGGGCCGTCTATAAGCCTCTGAATTATAGACACATATCCTTTGGGCCATCTAAAAGCCTCTGAATTTTAGACACATATCCTTTGGGCCCTTTAAAAGCCTCTGAATTTTAGACACAACCTTTTTGGGCCGTCTATAAGCCTCTGAATTATAGACACGTATCCTTTGGGCCGTCTATATAAGCCTCTGAATTATAGACACGTATCCATTGGGCCGTCTAAAAGCCTCTGAATTTTAGACATTTCTCATTCTTTGGGACCTTTGGAAGCCCTAAAATATTCCAACAACCCTTTGGTTGGTCTTTTTCGTACCACTCATTTTCATACCTTGTGGGACATGTTGGAAGCCCTAAAATATTCCAACAATTCTTTTAGCTCAAAAGAAAAAAAAAAACCAAAAGAAAAAAAAAATCAAAACTCGTGTTCACCTAACTCACTTATCTACATTTATAGGTGTGTGACTAGGATTAAATTGGAGCGGACATGTTTCTTTTTCCTTCTTCAGGTACATTTACTTGCAACCATTGCTCCCGTGACCAGATCCAAAGCCCGCACCATGAATACTGAAGAGAACCAAGCCCAAGCTACTGTCCCTGCTCAGGATTTTGCTCAGCTGCAAGAGCAGGTGGCCGAACTAACCAAAATGCTAGGAGACCTACTGGCAGCTCAGGCCCAACAGGCTCAAGCCCAAAATCAAGCGTCAACCTCCCATCAGGCACCACCACCTCAGGCCTACATGCCGCCTCCGGTTCAACCCATGCCTGAGCCCATGTCTGAACCGGTCCCTGAACCCATTCTGATCAGGGAAAATACAGCAGAATCCGAGAAAGAACTGGAGAAGGACAAGGCCAGAGAAGAGATGGAAAAGAAGATGTTACTCAGGATAGAAAGGATCCAGGAAGAGCTGAAGGAAGTGAAGGGGGGAAACAGCTATGGAGGCACCACTTTCGAAGATCTATGCATGTATCCAGACGTATGCCTACCGGCCAAGTTCAAGATCGGCTCTTAGGTGGTTCGCCACAGTTGATCATGGGAAGATTAAAGGATGGAAGGACTTGGCAGACACCTTCTTAGACCAATACAAATTTAACTCGGAGATCGTGCCAGACCTGTACGACATTATGAGGATGAGCAAGGGCGAAGATGAATCTGTGCGGCAATATGCCAAGAGGTGGAGAGAGGCTACCTCCCAGGTCAGGCCGCCTATGCTGGAACCTGAAATGATCTCAACATTCATGGGTACGCTGGGGCAACCCTTCTACAATCACGTGGTGGGTCAGATCACCACCAATTTTGTTGCCCTGGTACAAGTGGCCGGCCGGATTGAGGATGGGATCAAATCTGGCAAGATAATTGATTATTCCACCATGATCAGTCAACAAGACTCCACTCATAACAAGGGAAATGGTAATGGAAAGAAAAAATCTGAGGAAAGGAGAGAAGCAGAAGTGAATATGGTGCAGCTTCCCAAAGGACCCTTTCAAGCCAATGCCCATCCAGTTCCTTTGCTGCCTATCCAAATTAATGTCCCTTCTGCACAGCCTGTGAAGGAGGAAACAGAAGTAAGGAAGAGAAGGGAGTTTTCAAAACTGCCTATGAGACCATCTGAACTTTTGCCTACCTTACTTCAAAAGGGTTATGTGACTTTGAGGTTGCCAAATCCTCATGCAAGCAAGGGGAAGGGTTATGATCCATCTGCAATTTGTGAGTATCATATGAGTAGTCCAGGGCATACCACAGATCGTTGCTTGGCCCTAAAGCATGCAATTCAGGATTTGCTGGATAATAATTCTTTATCATTCAATTCAGTCACACCCACTCCTCCTCCCACCAACAACAATGGGGTAGGCAGCTCAAATGCAATAGAGGCAATTTTCTCTGGAAAAAGAAGATTTGATCCTTCTCAACTTATTGCTCCAGTTGGTACCACAGTCCAGATTTTAAGGAAAAGAAGGAAGGGGTAATGGAAGAAAAGAAAGAGGCAAAGGTTGAATTCATTTTGCCACACATTGATTGGGCAGTCTTTCAAGTTCCAGATCAAGTAACGTCACTTCTTCCAAGGGCTGAGCATGATGTCCTAAATATGAAGGCAATGGCTAATCAAAGAAAGGAATTCTTGCCTCAACTAGCAGAAGATGAACATTTTTGCAAAAATGGAAAAAATCAACCTTTGTCTTTGAGAACAGGGGCAATTCTTGAATTCCCATGTTCTCCGGAAAGAAACCCCCATAAGGAGAATGCACATTTCCTGAGGATCTAAGGAGCCTTGTTCTCAGGAAGTGATTTCAATAAAGGCTCTTTCAAAAGCAAAAAAAAAAAAAAAAAGTGTTTTTTCCCTTTAACATTTTTCTAAAAAAGAAAAAAAGATTTCAACAAGGTCCTATTTTACTTATGAGTCATATCTCCTATTGAATTTCATTAAGTTGAATATGACTTCGACATTGGGCTCAATTTTGAGACCAAAATCGAAGAAAAAGACATTTTATATGAAAATTCAAATCTTTTTCAGTGTCATGAGAAAAATATTCTGCAAAATTATGAAGTGACCAATTTTATAGCCTTTGGAACCAAAGATGACCCACAGTCTTCAACAGAAAGATAGAAGAAGATTTGAAGTTTCTTCAAGAATACAGAAAGGATCGCATCACTTGCTGATTCGTTCAAAGGGAAGTTGATAATATTGTTTGAAGAAATTTTGGGGCTTTGCACTTGAAAATATGGGAGAAGTTTTGACCTTTTCGTTGGAAATCGAATTGAGCATTATCTAATGGAAAGAATCCAAATTCATAAGATTGATCAAAAGGTGAAGAACTTGTTCATAACAGAGGTTCTATTTGAAGAGGCTTTTATCTTGATAGAAGTTGATTAAAAAAAAAAGAATAGAAAAAAAAGAAAAGAGGGAAAAATCCTGAGCCAGTCATGTAGTGCAACTCTACCAAGTCTGAAAATTTAAACTTTTCTTAAAAGGATAAGAGGCCTCTCTTTCTTATATCCCCAACAATTTGAAATCCCTAGTTAGACCCTTTGAGCTTGATAAATTTTTCCAAGTAACCTAAACTGAGAATTGTAACCCCACATTGGGGCAAATTTATTAAGGCAAAAAAAAAAAAAAAGGAATGAAGGGACAATTTTTTTTAAAAACAAAAGAAGGGGGCATTATTGAAGTTCAAAAGGGATTTTGAAGATGTTTTATGAAAAGGGGGCAAAGAGAAAAAAAAGGAAGAAAGAAAAAAAAGAAATCATCAAAAGCTATGGGATATTTGGAGAATGTCTTAAAAATTGTGAAGAGAAGAATGGAAAAAAAAAGTTCAATATTAAGGAATAAGTTTCAAATGAAGAAATCAAAATGGAGGAAGAACTTCATTTCTGGGGGACAATTTTTTATTCATTCCAAGAAAAAAATGCCTTAAGAATTACAATTTCAGTTACCCTATTTGATCATATGGTATTTGAGCCTTTATTCCTTTTCTTTCTAAACAAACACTAAGCCTTCGTTTCGTCCCATTCATAAGTCCTCTTGGATTAAGAAATTTTGAATTAAGGCAGTTTTGACTACATAGTTGCTGGTGATGAAGGATTAAAAGGGAAAAAAAAAGAAAAAGGAAAGAAAAAATGGAGAAAATGTAGTGAAAACTCGGAAGGGCGCTACATGGAAAATAATCAGCTATCTACAAGAAGGAAATTGTCAAGGAGGAAAGTCCAGAATTGGCATAGATCTAGGTGAAGTCCTCATATTGGTGGTTATTTTGAAATACAGTCATTCTTCAAGTGATTCAGGAAAAATCTCTTTTCAAAACTGGAGCAACATACTCAGAACTATGATATGAAGCTGTGCGCGCGTGGGAAACGCGGCACGGGGTAATTCGGAGTCGCCACCGCCTGATGGGGTGCAGGCGGACACCTGGGTGCCTAATCTTGTCTATTTAGGGCTTTTGGTCTGCGGCTTGAGATTCGGAGTTTTGGTTCTCGGTTGCGGGCTGGGGAAGTCCGTAGACACCCCAATCCGCCCCGTCGGATGACGGGTCCCGTGGGTTCCCTATTTTGAGTTAGCTTTCTCTACTTTTGGCTCTCACCCGTTTTCTAATCCCGCATGCATTTTTGTTAGGTCTTGGTGGGACCACCTGAATGGTGTGGGTCCCTTTAGTTGATTTTATTTTGTCTTAATCTTAAGTGATCGGGGTCTGTTTGGGTGGGCCCCGTTGGAAGGCCCAACCGGTGTCCTGAATGGGCTTGAGTTGGCCCGTGTGCCCTTGGTGGGCCTCTGTCTAACCCTAGGAGGCCCTGTGGGCTTTGGCTAATGAGTTAAATTTTATTAAGGTTTAAGTTGAAGCTTAGGTGTTTTTCATGCAAGTGGTGGGCCGGATCGGTTGGTGGGCCCACATGGTGACCGAGTAAGTTTAATTTATCTTTATTCAATTTTGGCCAAAGTGGGTTTGGTCATTGGGCTTGGGGCCCATGATCCAGGCCTTGGGCTTTGAAAGCCTAGTTCCTCGGGGTTTAGGGCTTGCACCCTAACTCGGTTCGGTTGGTGGGCTTTAGCGGGCCTGATAGGCCCTAGCCCTGGGTCTCAGCCAGACCACACAATTTATGCATTCATCACATATTGCAAGGCACGGGGGGGCCGCATTGGGTTAGGCCCTCCCGGTTCACAAGGTTTATCTTGCTTAGGTTATTTAATTGGCATGCTTTGGTGTTCATTGGGCTTGGTGGGCCCTGTTGGAAGGCCCACTATTGTACCGAGTTGGACTGGCTGGTCCGAGTCCCAAGTTGGGTTTCCGGGTGGACCGGAAACCCTGCTGGTTTACTGGTTTTAATGCAAATCACCATGAAATTCGGCAAAGGATCAAAATATACAAAAAAACATGCTTCTGTGTGTATCCGGCAACTTAGGCCGGATACACAGGGTCTGCAGGTGATCCGGCCAGAGTGGCTGGATACACAGAGGCCCTAGGTTATCCGGCCTTAGTTGCCGGATATACCTAGGCCTCAGGTGATCCGGCCTGAGTTGCCGGATCACCCCTCAGGCCGGATCACCCTGGAATGGCCACTTTTTGGATTTCTGCCATTCGGGATGTTTCCAGGGGGGCTCCTAGGTGTCTCTTAAAGGTCTGGTGGGCCCCTGCGAGGGCCCACGTTGGTTCAGATTTGGGAGAAGCCACATTTGGCTTCTCCTTTTGGTTTTTGGCAATGAAAAGGGGGTACACAGCAATGGGGAAGGGGTTCATGCTTGCAGGGTCATGGCAGCAAATGATTGACTGGCATGTTCTTGTAATAACAACAACAAAACAAAAAAAAACCAGGTAGCAAATCAGTAACAAGACATTATCTCTCGACATGGATCATGTAGGAAACACACAAGCATAAGGCAACCGCAAATTGTTCTAACATGCTTCACCTAAGACCCTTCCTATGGGCGGATTCCTGCACTCATTACCTAGGCATGCAAATATCTACAGAAGGGAAAGGAAAAAGGGGGTTACATTGGGGGTACATTAGATGAGGCGGGAGAGGAACATGCTCCTCAAAGGAAACAAGCATATTCGTACCCAGAACAGTGGCCGGAACAGGGGCCCTAAAGCCTCTCCCTCTCCCTCAAAGTCGTGCATGGGGTCTCCATTACCCTTGGAGACCACCATGCTATCAGAGGGTGGGGGGAAACGCATGTAGTCATCCTTTAAGACAGATATATGTTTGATAAAGGAGAAAACACAGAACTATATATAAAAAGCTCTCTCTTTAATATATGTATAACAAAACATAGCAATGAGTCTCACCTGAAGGTCCTTGAGTGCTTGGGCAGTGTGGATGCATCTCCTTGCAACTGGACAGCAACCGAAAACCTCCTCTCTTTGGGGCTAACAGCACTTGCACTTCTCCTTCTTCTTGGGGTATGAGTGAAGATGGAGAAAGAAAAGGAGAGTGGTAGTGGCTTGAGGTGGTCAAGGATGGTGATAGGAATCCTAAGGAGTAGGAAGGGATGGGATTCGGAGGGGAGAAGATGGGGGAGGAGAGCTGGGAGACAGCAAAAAATCATCCAACCCCGGAAATGAGCTACTGGTTTGGTATTTATAGAAAAACTAATGTATCCGGCAACTCAGGCCAGATACACTAATGCCCCTTCGTATTCGGACTTCAAGTTCGGATACACTAGCCTTCCTTTGTATCCGGCAACTCAGGCCGGATATATGACTTAATGATTTCAAAATTTAATGCCGCCGCGAATCTGTCGGCCAAGTGGCGCGGATTTCGCGCGAACACCTTTATGTATCCGGTCTTTAAGTCCGGTCATGAAGGATAGGCAGTGTATCCGGTATATGTGTCCGGATACAAATCGAAAAAATTACGGATTTGCCTTTCGACTTGACCGATTCGACCGATTTGACCCTTTTTGATATCTACGGATCGCGCGTATGAAATTTTTATATTTAAGATTTAGTCCCTAAGATATTTTGCTGCGTTGGCTGCCACGTGTGCAGTTCCTGCGCCACGTGTGCAGTTTCCGGCTTTTGCTACTCGGAAACTTCGACAGATCATATCTCCTTCACCCGAAATCTGATTTGAGCAAACTCAATTGTGTTAAACTCGTATCGGAGCCCTCTATTTAATGACATGGGGCTAAGCACTTGGGACGGATTCTGAGAAAAAGTCAACTTTTGGTCTTCCCTTAAGTTTTACTGCCCTCAGAACCTTCATCTGGGCCCCGATCCCTGCAAACCTAGTTGCGTTGGAACCGTGTCGGGATTCTCTATCCATGGGCTAAAGTAAGGTATTTGACACGGAAATCTAGGAAAAGTCAACTCTTGGCTTTTCCTTAAGTTTGACCGCCCGCAGAACCTTCACCCGGACCCCGATTCCTGCAAACCCAGTTGCGCT
Source organism: Buxus sempervirens (assembly GCA_947561395.2). NCBI lineage: Eukaryota > Viridiplantae > Streptophyta > Magnoliopsida > Buxales > Buxaceae > Buxus > Buxus sempervirens. The sequence continues at coordinate 29,680,762 of OX387193.1, forward strand.
GGAACCGTGTCGAGATCCTCTATCCAATGGCATAGAGCGAGGTGGCCAAATTTTATCTGATTAAAAGGTCAACTTTTCATCCCTCAGGGTTTGACCTTTTGGCCGGGTTTTGCATTTCTGGCTTTTTTGGAGCGCAAAAATGAGGTGCTTACAGAAGCATTTGTGAACAAGTCGATGGCCATCAAAATTGCCATTAAGAAATTGTTGCTGAAGTTGAAAATGGTCATGGGAATGATTCTAAAGGTTCTGAAGGCTTATTTTGGTCTTTCTTCATTTTTTGAAATAGTCTTCTCATTATTCAACTTGATTTTAATTCTTTTGGACTATATGCTCATAAGTGGTGGGATCACTTTTCAAAAAAAAAAAAAAAAATATAAAACACAAAAAAGCAAAAAAATATATTTTTGGCCTATGATGAGCATCTGTCTTTTCATAAAAACATTGGTTTTGCAAGCATTAGAGAATTCTGAGGCCACTAGTATAAAACCTATTTTTGTATTTGCATTGCTTTATAAGGGTTTCTTTTTGCAAAGGTTAAAAAAAAAAAAAGGAAAAAAAGAGGATCATCTCTGCTGAGGGGCAAATCCTACTTCAAGCAATCAAAATCGGGGCATGCTCAGCGCCTTTCCCTCTGGGTTTTCATTGAAATAAATTACAGCATCTGGAAGAAGCAGTCAGGCCTTAGTCTTCGGATTTGGAAAAAAAAAAAAAAGCTTCGAAGCAGTTGCATGTTTTCTTCTTTAAATAAAGGTTTCCAATTCTGAAGAAGGATTTTACTGGAGCAGTAAGAAGGCATGAATGAGAGGTCATGGGTTGTAAGGGCATGAGGTTAGATCAACAGATCATGATTTTCAAATCCATCAATCAAGAAGAGGCATTCACTTGGGCAGTTGAAAAGAATGAAGGCAGGCTATGGGCAGCAATGACACATACATCCTTATTGAGAGAGCAAGAAGATGAAGAAGCAAAAGCAAGTTACAGAATATTCAAGCACAGGTTTGGGCATCAAATGGCACCCAGGTAAATCAAATAAAAAAATCAATCAGGAAAATTCAATAAAATATTTCCTTCCTTATTGTTGAAGAACATCAAAAGCAATTGAGTTTGCAGAGGTCAATTTTAAATCCACATTCTTTTCAAAATTTGCTTGTCTCAAATTTCTTTCAATAGCCACGAGAGCTCAAAGAAATCTAAGATAAGGAAGAGACGCCACCCCGTCAGACTATACACAGCAGGGGTTTCATTGGCTATCTTCAAATCCATGTTTTTTTATCACTCATTTGTTTGACCAAAGCAAGTTCAATTAATGAGGTGTCTTTCAAACGTGCAATTTTGAGTTGTGTCTATTCTTTGCTGTTCATTGTGCTACAACTCCAGCAAAGAGGGGCAGTTGTAGACACCCCAAAATTGCACGATTTTTGATAAATCTTGAAGGAGAGAAATATTTTATTGGAATTTTCAATTCTTTGCATTGGGTTTGAGATACTTAACCCATTTGAATCCAAAGCCGTAAAGGAAAAGACCCAAATTCTATCTTTTGTGCAAAGTCAAACTTTTTCCGATTAAATTTTGTTGACTTTTGACCCCAGAAAATGAAATATTTTTTAAAGCCAGATTTCAAGATAATTTTTCCCGGTAATCAGGTTTTTAGCCATGTTATTACATAAAAGAATTTTTTGAGATTTTAAATCTTGACGAATACCTTGGTTTTAACATGTTGAATCTTTTTACCGAACCTGAAAAATCGGAATTTTGCCTAGAACTGGAAAGTTGACTTTTTATTCACTTGGAATTTGGGTATGGAACTATTTTTAATGGATTCAAATGGGGGGGGGGGGGGGTGTTTGCTTATTTACATGTAATATCTTAAGTAAATGGAGATTAAAAAAACGAGGACATTTACTTAAATGATATTACATGTAAATAAGTATTGCCTGTGTTAAAATTCAGAAAAAAGGCTTTTTTCCTTGTATCCAGCAACTCAGGTCGGATACAAGTGTTTCTCTGTGTATCCGGCAACATATGCCGGATATAAGCAGACTTTAGTGTATCCGGCATTATATGCCAGATACATTAAGGCACTTGTGTATCCGGCCTGATATGCCGGATACATAAGTTTTGCTCAAAATTAGGGTTTTCCGAGAGATTTCACTTTTTACCATCATGTCCCTCATTAAATGAGGGGAAATCCCGGAAATAGCCTTAGGGTTAAGGTTGGTGGGCTATAGACATTATGTTGTGTCTACCATTCTCACCAACCCTAACCCTAGCCTTTGCCTATAAATAGGAGGCTCCTCCTTAAGCAAATGGCCATTAACTCTTGCCTTGAATTCTCGCCAAGAAGAGCTTCGAGAGAAGAGGGAAACCGCTGCGGAAGTGCTTCCAGAACTCAGGTAAGCCTCAAACCTCTTTTTAATTTTTGTCTTTACATTTCTAGATCTAGATCTCTTCTTCTACCTTTCTGTAGAATAAGGCCTTTTTGTGTGTATGAAAATCCTTCCCCGGCTCAAAGTATCTCAAGACTCCCCCTAGCCGTAAAACGTGAAGGCGGGATCTAGGAGAAACGAGACTGGGGATTAACCCTAGTACTAGAACTTATTTAGAATAAAGCCTTTTGAATCTTTGAAGCCCGTTTCATATTCAAAGTACCCCATGATTATCTTGAAGAACCGTGTTTAACGGGGAGAGAGAACAAAGGGAAACGATAATGGAACGGAACCCTAGGTTGCTTTTAGAACCCTATTTTAAATGAATGAGAATGCATTCTATGTTGTTATATTGTTCTTGAATGATTTTCATTTACACATACATTGCACCCGTTCTGGCGGGATAGGCTCATATTTTGGGTTTATTACATTTATTGTGATAAATCTGAAATAAATGGCCTCATTCAATTCTGGAATGTTTTTAAAAGGTTTTTTAAAAGATTTGGATTCATCTTGCACGAATTGCACATACTTTGTCACAGTTTTGAATTGTTTTTCTCCAAAAAGGGCTTAACTTTACAGCAACTATACCCCAACTTCGGACACTCATAACTTCGTCGTCTGGATGAATTTTGGAGTGATTCTAGAACCATGGGAAAGGTGAGGCTGTCTAGTTTATGTCCACCAAATTTTATTAATTTCTATCAAGCGGATATTTGACACCTCTCTGTCGAAGTTGATTGGTCAGTTCAGGTTTAAATACGGAACTTGTCACTTCAACGGAGCGCCATGTGTTCGTTTTAAGTCCGATTCAAATGATTTTTGTTTCTGAGCACTCCTTTATGAGTCTATTTTCAAATCCAATTTGTTTCATAATTTTTTGACTCCATTTGAATTATTGGTAACGGATTTACTCAGAACTGTTCATCAATACTTTTCTGGGTAAATTTGTGATCTTTGGGGCCTGTTCGGGAGACCACCTAAGGCACATCCGAATGAGTTTTTGTATGAGGCTAGTTTCTTTTGAAATATGGCCATACAGACTTCATTGACACCAAATTTCACGGATTTCTATGAAGTAGATTTTTCTAGGTGATTTTCCAAAGTTGCCTACTTGCTACTTTTGATTTTCTCCGGCAGCAACTTTAAAAGAGCCATAACTCTTAGGATTTCAACCGGAATTAATTGAAATTTTGCATGAGACTATTGTTTACCCTAATATTTCAAATGGATTTGGTTTGATTTAATTTAGAATGGGATTTGATTAATTTCAAGAGAAATGGCCTTACTTTTTACCAAATTTCCCGGATTTGCCTCAATTTGGTTTTGTGCAACTTTTGCTGTGATTTCCATCTTTTTGTGATATTCCAGAAGTGATATTAACATAAAAGAAGATCTGGAATTCATTTGGATTTTCATGTGAAGATATCATATATTTGGGCTTTTTCAAGGTTTTCATGATTTTTTAGCAAGCTTTCTATTTTCTTTTAGCATGAATAACACTTGGCAACCACTTCGTGTGGATGAATGGGGGTGCTTAACACCTTCCCCCGTTCATAATCTAATCCCCTTACCCATCTCTAGATTTGACTTTCAAGTAAGGTTATTTTTACCTTAGAATTGGCATTTTTGCACTTTTTGCTTATTTTTAAACTTTTGGTGTCCATTCACACCCCATAAATTATGAATGGTAGCGACTCTCCCATTTTTACGTTGAGCCCCGTGTGTTGACGGAGGGATGATCATTCCGGTGCTTTTTTCCCGTGTCTCACAGCAAGGTCTCGGTTTTCTTCTGCCTTGAAAAAAGTCTGAAAAGTTATAATATAAGTTCAACAGGAGTATTACAGACATTGTCAAATGATTTTGAAGAATGTCGTAGTAATTACCCCAATATCTGACATGAAGAAGTAGCATGGGCCTCCAACCTGCCGTTACTGGAAATTCAGCATCTGCATGTAGCAATCCAAGATCTACATAGAAAAAAAAAATCTAAGAATCCAAATATTTATGCGATCTGACAAGATACTTTGGTTGTTAGACTCCTACCCAGTTGGTAACCAATTTCTCAGGCTTCAAACACTCGAACTCACTGCGGGCAATGAAGATATCGAAGAATCTCACCAAAACCTCGCTACATATATATCCCACAAAAGAAACAGTCAAACCATACGCAACAATTTACAAAGAAACAACACATAAAACATAAATATGCGAAAGTACGTACTCTGGATTGAGGTCCTCACGGAATGCATAGTCGCAGACCGCACATCCAACATCCACCGGAGTCCTACTAGAAGATGCCTCCACTGGTTTGCTTCCCTACAAGTTTATTAAAAATTCCAAAAAATGAATATATGTCTGTCAACCTAATTCTAACCGAAAAACATAAAACAATTCCTTTAGAAAAACTGAGAACAAACATACCAATGGCTGTATGGCCGGATCTGCAGTGTTCAGATCCAGCAACAACCTAGCCTCCGCACATTGATCATCGCCAGATGGCACCTGAAATATATTTCATATAGGTCACACGATCATTACATCGACAATTTTGCTCTTCAATCTACTATAGTAAAGTTTTACATGAATGGTTGACATGCAATTAGACATCCAATTATATACTACTTACCGTTTGCGTTGGCCTCTCGGCATCGAGCGATTGCTTACTCTTTCTGGCCCTCTTCTTTTTCTCCCTGGTGATGGTTGTAAAAGGACTCCTTTTTGCCTTGCCGGGCACCTTCATTCGTTTCAATCTCGGAGCTTCAACGGGTTGAAATGGAACAATTGACCGTTCATATTATCCCGCTGTTGGATCCGGGATACATTCCGCCCTAAGTTCAATATCTTCCATCGGCGACACTGGGCAAGGGCCCTCCGGTGCAGAAGCAACGTTCACTGGAACCTCAAATGGTTCACGTGGACATTCAGGGGCAGAGTAGCTTCGGTAGTCACGAGCATATCCAACAAGCTCGAGAACCATCTCTCTTAATTCAGCTTGCCCTACTTCAAGATTGCTTATCATCAACTTCAATTTCTCCACCTAAACAAATCAAGCCACAAACATTTGCATTTCTATAAGATCTGGAACTTATAATGAATAATGACAAAAACCGAATTCCATTACCTCCTTCTCCAAAGCCTTCAATCTCGGGGATTCGGCTACCTCACGCTGAAGGGCAGCAACTACCTTCGTTAGCTTCTTTATCGCTGCCCTCAATTTATCCTGCTAAAACACACAATCAAGTAAAATTTATGTCCATGTACGTATAATGAATATTGATATTGAGTACCCCATATTCGAAAATATAAATACAATATAATATAATATACCTTCTTCCTCCCCTTTGATTTATCGGACTCCGGAACATTTTCATATTCAATATGGTCCGGAGTTTTCATGTCCTTTTCCTTTCCTTCTTTCTCGCTCTCCAACACATCCTCATCATTCCACACGGTGATGAGAGGAGCTGTTGCATCCAAGTCTATCGCGCTCCTATCCATGCGTAAACATTCATAATAGAACATCTGCGATTGAGTAAACATTTCTTCCATTACAATTTAAGCATACCAAATATATGAAATGTATGTATAACAATAATTTACCTTTAGAAAAACCAAACAACCACCGACATATATTTGGTGCTTCTCCTTGTATCGGCGGATTGCGGCAATGAGCCAATCAAGAACCAACTTCGACCAGTTGAGGGTACGGAGTCCCTCCATATCCATTACGAGATTTAAGAACTTTGTGCTAGCCTCTGGCTTAGCTTGAGGGCATAAAAATGAGCCCAATGCAAGCAATACAAAAAGCCTCAAAAAATCTTCATCCACCGTCTCCTTCTCTTGCAGTCTTCTCTCCAGCTCTCCTAAAGGTATCTTACCCTTATCATCACAATACATTTTCTTTAATTCTGTGAGGTCGTTTTCCACCTTATCGATTTCTATAGTCTCCCTAGCAGAGGTCACCCCCAATATCCGCTGAACATCAGGAGGTGATATATCAAACGTCCTTCCACTTACTTCAAGGCAACATTTATCGGGATCAAATGAAGCCAATAAGGACACAATGTTGCCCTTATAACAGTGTTTAATCGTCATATCAAGAAGGCTTCCCAGCCCAATTTCTCTAACAGCTAGCCTCTGGGACTCGTTCAACCTTTCGATAATTTTTAGCAGTCGTTGAGGAGTACATTTATTGCGCCTTCCCCGCTTGGTGCCATTTATCTACAAATAAATACACAAATTGATAAAAAAAAACTTTGCAATGTGACTATTTACATGTGCCATCTATAAAATCAAAATGTAAATTGAAATACGCCTTACATACCTCACAAATATGCATTTTGTACCCCACAAATAAGAATTGGGTACCCACAAATAGGCCCCATAAATTGGTTTACCTACACCTACAAATTGGCTTACCAAAACCCAATTAAGCCTTAGGTACCCCCAACAAAATAAGGCTTTCGTACCCCACAAATAAGCCTTGGGTATCCCCAAATATCCCTCCCCCCCCCCCCCCCCGCCCCCCCCGCCCCCCCAAAATGTTCTAGGTACACCCCAAAAATGCCTTGGTACAAACAAGTGAGCCTTAGGTACCAGCCCCATAAGCCTTGGGTAACCCACCAATTATGAATTAATTGGGGAGGGGAGAGGAATCTAAGCTTTACTTCCCAAGATTTTCATCACGATTAAGTACAGGATTAATCGTGACCTGGCGATTAGGTGCGGCGATTAATCAGACGACTAATCGCGGATTTGCGATTAACTGTAAGCAGTGAAACATTGTCTCTGTTTCGTAGCGATTAGGTCTCAGGACAAATCGCCGAATCACAATTTCAGGAAGTACTTTAGCCTTATATTGGGGATACCTTGGGCTTATATTGTGGGTACTGTAGGTTTAGGGGGTACCTTAGGCTAATTTTGGTGAGTGGGTTTGGCTTACCATGGGGTACCTTAGGTTTATATGGGAGCTACCTTAGGCTTATATGCGGTACCTTGGGCTTAGAGTGGGGTACCTTAATCTGATTTGTGGGGCGTACTTATGGGTTATTTGACTGGGGGTACCTACGCTTTATTTGGGGGTGCCTGTGAATTAAATGGGGATGTAGCTAATGCTTATTTGGAGGGTACCATAGGTTTATTTGTTGACTACGAAAATGTTTTTTGGGGAGCTCTTTGGGCGTACCTAAAGCTTAACTCGGCAGGTACCCATCGTTATTTGGAGCAGTACCTTTGGCTTATTTCGCCTGGTACCCATGGCTCCTTATGTATACATTTGGTCATTATATTATAAAATTAAATTAGGGCATACAGTCGTCTTTCAATGAGGCTGGTGGCTGTCGTGGTGGTCCCTCGCTTACGAAGTTCTTGTGATGGTGGTGGTCCCTTTCTTTCGTCAAGTGGGCACGCGCGTTTGTAAGAAAGGGAAACCTCTGTGAAGCAAATGGAGTATGATCCTGTCCTTTTCGTATGCGATGAGGATGACGAAGACGAAGAAGGTCCAGAAATGTCGGGTAAGGTGCGGACGTGTAGAGGATCCTAAATTAAATAAAATGTTTCGCACATTTTCATTGAGACGAGGAGATTTCCGAGGAGAATTTTAATAGTTTTTTAAGCGTTTCGTTCAAAATTACGCTACTACCCTTCGCTTATTCTGGTTCGTTGGATTGAGCTTCACAGACGATGCGTTGCTTTACAGAGGATTCGAGCGCAATAATTGAATGAAGGTCATGTTTCCGACGATGCTTTATAAGCTATTCTTATATCATCTCAAGTGGGTTCTATAGCTTGAAACTCGTTCACAAAATAAACGCAATGCAATGTGGGGCTTTATAATTTGGGCTGAGGACATTTTGATATCTATACTGCATATAGAAATTAAAATGGGGGATTGCTTCTTGGACTTGGAGAGCTTCCCAAACATAGAATTCTTCTTTCTCAAAAAAAAAAAAAAAAAAAGGAAATCCTACAATGCTTTGTTATAATATATTTTTATTTATGGGGGCAAGTTGATCTTTTTATTTTTTTACCTTCCAAAAAATGTCCGTTACTATATTTTAAATCCTTTGATGTTCCAAAAAAATTAATAATGTCTTGCTTTCATTTGCTCACTAGTTGTCTTACCTGTGTTAAGCACAATAACATATATACTTAAATAGATTATTTTTAAATAATTTAAAATAACTGCTACAATGAGTAAATATAATAGTTGAACATTTTGTTACCATGTGTAAGTACACCAGTAATTTATTTATAGTCTAAGATTTTATATGGCAACAATTCCTTATGTCATTTAATCTTTTATCGGCAGGATTCAACATTTTGTTGGCCGTTTTTTGGCTGCCAGTCCTTTTTTTTAGTGAAAATTATACAATTTTACTGTATAATAAATTTTAATCCTTTTTTAGTGTTATTTTACTGTTAAAATAAATATTAAAGTGGCGAACGAAAAGGCCCACTTTAAATAATATGTCTCACTACTATTGTTAAATAATAGTAGAATAAATATTTAAATTAAGATATATCTAAAAATTAACTATTCTTTTTTGTTTTCATCGGAAATTGCAAATTCAGCAATTTTTTTCGAAAATAGGTAAGTATATCTTTTATTATTTGATTATTAATTTAGTTAAAGATAGTTTTGGGTTTCTAGGACTCGGAAAAGATAAAGATTAATAATATAATTTTAATTTAGTTAAAGATAACATTGGAGAAAGATATCATGTCCACGTGGAGGTAAGATGTATGTATTTTAAGAAATTATTTAACTTTTTTTCTTTTTCTTTTTTTTTAACTTACTTTCATATTTGGAATTGAAAATTTTTTCATTATTAATCATACAATCTTTTGTTTCGTTCTTGAGTTATATTTTATTGTGTTTTGAATATTAGCATTATTTAAAAAAAAAAGAGAAGTATATATATTTTTTATTATTTTCATTATTAATTTAGTTAAAGGATAATTATGGGTTTCTAGGACTCTGAAAAGATAAGGATTAATTAACATCCCATGTTACGTCACTTGAAAATGGAGATCATCCTTTAAAGGATCAAGAGAGCCCACTTACATGTTCAGGGTGAGAACTATACATGTACTGCACCTTAAGCTTATTAACATCCCATGTTACATCACTTGAAAATGGAGATCATCCTTTGTAGGATAAAGAGAGCCCACTTACATGTTCTGGGTGAGAATGACCTGTTGAGGAAGAAGGTGGTACTTTATGCCAAGATCTTCAAAGATGCTCTTCAACTTTAGGACTAGTTTGGTTCTCCTTTTGTTCCTCTCCACAATGTCTTGATAGTTCATGGTGTGTAGAACAACAAGACTTATCTTCATCTTGTCTACATTCTCAATCTCTTTCACTATCACAGAGTGTTTCGCATCCCAATACTCGCGTTTTTTCTCTATGTATCTGCAATTCATAACACCCAACAAAAAATTAAAACAAAAGACAAAAAACAAAACAAAAGGAAAAAGAATGAGGCATCTTATAAGATCCTATAAAATACAAAAATAAGTTTTGTAACTTACAAAACTAATTAAGTGAATAAATCATGTCTTTTGGACTTGCCTAAATGACTTGGTGACTCGTCAAAATTTCTCAAAAACACTTGATTCACTTGAAAGTTTGCAAATATTGTAATTGATTTTACGATAATCTGTTTGATTTTTCTCTAAATTTATTTAAAGGGAAGATCCATTCTCTAATAGAGATGCTAGATTTTAAAGATATCTTATTCCTTATGTCAACAACATAACAATTCCTATTATCTTCGATTTTTTTTTTAAAAAAAAAATCTAAAGTTTCTAGAAAATTTAAAGTTTAAAATCTTTCAATTGATATCTTTGTTAATTAAAATCTATTTTATATGAAGGATCGTAGATAATTTGAATCTAAAATAAACTCAATAGATGAAAAAATGCTTACGTTTTTATGGCAACCTTGAGTTCCTCTATCTTCTGGATATTTGTGGAGAAATCAATGGTGAATTCAATGGTGTCATTCATGTTTGGACTCCTACAGAAGTTGCTAATGGGCTTTGTGAGGAGAACTGAGTTGGGATAATAGATCATTTCCTGGTCGTATCGGAGGAAGGTTGTTGTCAGAATATTCATCTCTTCCACAACCATCTGCACCAAAGAAATGGCATTAGGGTTAGAGCCACTTTTGAATTTCATATACCTAAGTTCACATCTTCATCGTATAATCAGAAAAATAAATCTATGCATTGGTATTATCTTTAACAGAACCCAGCACAATACATTTCAATGACACAAAGGTTGATAAATAATGCATGGCACCAAGATTGATAGCAAATTCCATCTTTTTAGAACAATTGGTTTCACATGTCTAAGTGGCACAATGTGATTGGTGCTGCAGGAGAGATCACATCCCCTACAATGGGGTTGAAATCATCTGCCGCCTTTAATGTGCGGCAGACTGTGCAGCATCCTTTAATGTGCAATGTGCGGCAGACGATTTCAACCCCCTACAATGCAACCCTATGGTAGTTTCCCATGATGTGAGACATTGTGGGATTGTTGACCCATTTTCCTGGTCATTGATGATACCCACCTACCAATAAAAACGTAGTGGTGACAGGAGAAATGTGTCACCCATTCCTGCAAGGAGTTTTTGTTATAAATTTTAGGTTGGTAGAACTTGCATCAAATATTTTGTATCCTCCATTTCAAAGAAAGATTGTCTTACCATAACTCCATCAATAACGCAACGATCACCTGCATCAAATGGGTGCACGATGAAGACCAAGACGATGGATTCAAAGATGGCCCTGCAGGTGTTCTTGAACATAAAGCCCACTAGTAATAACTGTGAAGTTACCACAAAAATAACTTTTGTGGTGGCAATTCCCGTCACGAGCATTAACATTATAAATATAATCACAATCACAACTGCACTCGCTAGCTTGTGTAGTTGTTGAATTGCTGTCCTTGTATCAGTTAGAGAATGCCGCAGCTTGTTTCGTTCTTCGTAAGCTCGCACCTGGTGGCGGTTTGAAGATCATAGCAAAAGCATTTTTAGACAAAATATTATTATTTTTATTTCTTAATGCATTGAGTTTTGTTATTCAATCAACATTCCTATTGTAGAATCCTGAATTTTAGGAAGTAATAATAAAATTTAAAAATAAATAAATATTAAAAGAAATAAAATAAATAAATTTGAAATATTGAAAAAAAAAAAAAAACTACTAGATCCGGAGTGTTACACCCATTTTAATTCTTTAGTGACTATAGAAGTATATGCCTAAAGTTTTAATGGAAAAAATGGATAACTTGTCAAAAGAACATACCTGCATTTTTTTTTCTTTATTTCCTTTTTTTTTTTTTAAAGATTCATATCATACTATTTAATATGGGATTTATTTTTTGCATAAGATATCTTAAACCAAACCATAATTAAATAAATAAATAAAGATGATTTTGAAGATAAATATATGCTGAAAATCTTTCTGTTAAATGGAAACATATGTAGGTTTTGAAGAAAATATGTGCTTTTACTTACCACCCACTTTCTAAAACACGATTTTGAGATCTTGACCTTTTCATTCTCATCAACATGAGCTCCATCAAATAATCTTATTATGGTCTTTACTTCATCTGCCTTTAAGAATTTCAATAGATGTGCCTCTTCAATATATCTGCCTCCATAAAAAAATGTAAAATAAAAGGAAAGACAAATAGATACAAGCAGATCGAATAACCCAAGGTTCTGCTAGCGCAGCACCTTCATTGGACATTATCTCCAAAACCTTTAGATTATAATGCATAGAACAGAACAAATTATTAGTATCTATACTTTCTTAGGTCTGCAACATTAAAATTGTGATTGATTAGATGCATCATATTTCTCATGAAGTCAATAGCATTCTTCCTTTCTATCAGAAAACACAAACATCTATGCTGTTACTTAAATAACTGATTCTTGTTTAAACAATTGTACTAATCAATTGCAATTCATTAAAATTGAAAAGGAATAAGAACCACTAGTTTAAGTATTTATCCCTCCTTTTATCTCAAGGAGCAATGCCTTGTGCTTCCTAGATAAGATAGATCATAAAGAACTCTCATTATATATTAAAAACTTGGGCGTTTAGGAATCACATTAAAATCATAAAATAAAACTCAGTTCTATTATACAGAAACCATTACATAGAAGTTGCAATGCCAAAACACCCTAAATATATGACTCAGTTCTATTATACAAAATTGAGGAGAATTGAGTTGGGATAATAGAAGTTGCAATACCTTGTGCTGGGTTACTAAAACCGTGCGGGCTTAGACCCAAAGCGGATAATACCTCGTTGGGTTGGGTCATTACAACAACATTGTGTAAGAGTATTCTTGGAAGAATTGGCTTTATAACAATAAAATATCACTAAAATTTAATTATTTAGATAAAGGAATTTAATTATTTAGATAAAGGTTTCCCAAACGTTGAAACCCATAAGAGTTCATGGCTGAATTTTGATTATTTTCAAAAAGTATCACTAAAAGTTAATTTTCCCTTAAAATATTGGGAAAATTGGATTTTCCTTGGTAGGCTCGTCTGCAGATAGATTTGCATTCATTATGTGTGTGCTTACTTGTGTTTAGATATTTGTGTTTAGAGAACTTTCAAGATACCTTAGGTTGTGTTTGGAACCCTGGATTTGAGGAGAAAAGAAAAGAAAATGCTAAAATTTTATTTTCTCTTGTTTAGTTAAAATGAAGGAAAATGAAATTTTCTCTCCCTCTTTCTCTCCAAAAAGGTAGGAATTTTGAAAGAAAATAAAATTCACCATAATTTTTCACTATTCACACTACCCACCCACTCCACCACAACCACAACCACAACCACAACCACAACCTACCACTTTTTTATTTTTATTTTTTATTTTCTTGCGCAGTAATGGAGACTTTCCAAGTTGTTTCTTTTGTTCCAACCAAGAAAACAAGCTTGCTTAGATATTTATGATTTAATTAATTTGTAATATTCTAACTTATGAGTTTAATAAAATAATGCATCTAATAACTCAAAAAGAAAGCTTAGGGGGAGTTTGGTGGGGATTATGGATAATAATTTGGATTTTGATATTTCATATTATAATAGCTGATTTTCAAAATCTAGATTCTTGTTTGGATATTATAGATTTTCGAATATAATTGAGATTAAATTTGGAGTTTTTATATTAAAAATTGCATATAAGAATAACATAATGTATATTGAAAAATTAATATCTTATTTTAAATAGTTTATATTATTAAATATATTAAAAATAATATGTATATGGTATAATATATTATAATATAACATTAAATTATCAATAATATATAATATAACCAAATATTTTATATTATAATGGTTATAGTATTATTATAGTATTATATATAATATATTTATGTAAAATCACTAATTTTGGAAATTGAAGCACGAATGCCCATAATCCTTCTAATTGCCAAAAAAGATAGACTCTTAACCATGGGTTGGATTGTAGCATTAGATTGTAAAAGCGTATTTCAAAATCCCAATCAAAATCCTTCTTGGATTAAGAACCAGGTTCTACAAGAATAGATTCTATAACGGCCATCAAAAGGCCCATTAGAATCTCCAATGAAGACGACAAGCTAGCTGTGCAATAACCAGCGGCCGAGACGGACCCTACAAAACATGGTTATTGTACGTAAAATGGCGATAAAAGGTGGACAATTCAGGTAGCCTCAAAATTTAGGTCGAGAATTTAATTAATTAAAAGGACGTCTGAATACTGCAATTATGTGACATGTAGGGTCCAATGGAAACATGATGTTTAAAAAACATATCAAGTCCGCAGTTATAAATACTGAATCTGAAATAAATATATGAAAGCTGTACTTACTCACTGTCCGCCGCGACGTGCTTGAATGTCCAGTTGGCGCAGGCTTTGGCGTGAGACTTGCTAGTGATCTCCGACTCGGCCTTTCCGAACTCGCCGATGTCCCTCGAAATCGTTGACAGACCCGAAGACCTCACGTAGCTAACCAGTCTCTTCACACTCCATGCCGACTTCGTACTCTGCAAGCTTAGATCCCTCAGCCTCTCCACAATCTCCCTTTCCATCCTTCCCGACCGAGACTCCCGCAACCCTCTCAGTTTTGCCGGCAACGACTTCGATAGCTTAATCTTCTTCCGGGTATCCGCCGGCGGTAGTTGATGATCATTTGTCTTCTCTTCTTCATCATCATGTAGTGGGTCTCCTGACAAGGTCTTCAGTACGTAATGGTGGAACACGCTCACCTTCATTCGATCGAAGAACTTGGCTACGTGGAACGAGCTCGCCAGAACCTTGACGAGAACGATCTTTACTAGCCAGATGGCGGTGCCGATGAGGACTGCAATAAGAGCTCGAAAGACCTTCTTGAGGTATTTGTTGTTGTTTTGGAGTTCTGGGTTTAAGATGCAGGTCCAGGCTAAGAGAGCCAGAGCTAACCAGAAAAAATTCCGGAAGCTTTTTCTGAGTCCGAAGACGAAGTAGAGGACTTTCTCTTTGAGCATGAAGTTCAGGTCGATGAAGAAGACGAGAAGAGACACTAGCCATCCTGCAACAAGGCGGCCACAGATGATCACCATGAACATTAACCACCATTTCCATACCTTAAGACCCCATTTCACCTGGTTTTTGAAGGGTTTCACAGTCAGAGAACAGATGAGGCCTGTTAATATGATGAAAAAGGAAACCCATTCGATCAAGGCTCTCCATCCGATCTTTCTCTTCTTCTTATTTTGAGTCTCGTCGTGGATGGTTCCTTCTGCATCGTCGTCGTCCTCATGATCTGATGAGGTGTTGCCGTCGTCTCTTTCTTGTTCTTCAAATTCACCGGTTGAGTTTCTGGAGAGTGGATGATTTGTCTCGGCAAATCGAAATTTGGATTTCGACTTGCCGATGGTACGAAGACTGAGTGCTCTTGTGGGGTTTTGCTTTTGCTGTATTTCATGTACTGGTGGTGAAGCTGGGGTTTTGAGCTGATCTTCTGTGTCGACATTTTGGTTAGGCTGATTACTCTTTTGCTCGCTCATTTGAACTATCACTTGGTCTGTGGTGAGCTTTTCCTTCTCTGAGTTCTTCATCTCTCCTTTGAAACTGAGATTCTTTAAACAGCTAAAGACTGGGGAGATAGAGAAGCCAGGCAGGCACAGGCAGCCAGCCACGAAGAGATATAAATAGATTCGAATCGACAAGGAATTGGGACCTGAAAAACTCACCTCTCCTCCGAGGATGACTGCACGAGCTAGTCCACTTTAGTATTATAGAAAAATATATTAATAATATTGATAAAGTGGTGACCCCATTTCTCTTTTGCTGAAATCTCAAGTCTGACCTTCAAAATTTTAATAATATTGATAAAGTGGCAAAGACATATAGAAATATATATTAACATTTTGCCCCTTAAGGATGGTTTTGTTACTCTAACTGGGTGCAACTGGGTGGGTTCGGTTCGGATGAGGTCAATCCAAGACTAAATCGACAATACTTGCAACCAACCTAAATTGAAGGGAACCCAATTGAAACCCGAAAATATAAAACTGAAAACCAAACCGAAAATGAATAAGAAAACCTAAAACCAAATGGACCGAATCAAATTACATGAGGTCAATTGGTTGGATTTGGTTTGGGTTAGACTAATTCATGCCTATATATGCTCAAACAAGGGGGTTGTTCTCAAAGTTTAAAGGTAAACTTCCAAAATTTACATATTACATATAGAATATTTGGTTCAGTTTAAGGAAATATATGAATTCAGTTCAGTTTTGGTTCGGTTTAGTTTAACTAGGTATCTAACTCAAAACGAACCGACAGTTCAGGTAACAGATTTTTAGACCGAAACTAAAATCGAACCGAACTGAAGTTCGTTTGGGTTTGGTTTTAACCGGACTGAGTTGTACCTTTAATTCTAAGTATGAATAAATCTTTTTAATTTTATATATAAATAAGAGGGTAAATTTGTCATTTAACATTCATCAAACAGATTATTATGTAAAGAAAACCTTAAGATAATAAACTGATATTTTAGAAATTTTATGAAATAAAGTGGGATTATTGGAAACCTTAAGGAGTAAATTGCCAATATCTGTAAAAATATCTACCCCGTCTTATTTATTTATTTATTTATTTTTTAGGTTTTGCCCCAGTTGTTGTACCGACTTTCACTTTAGTCAAGAGGATAAGTATGAAGAGACATCTGCTTAAATCACTTATAAATCTCCTTTGTCCACTAGTGAAAGGGGGAAAGAGGGAGAAAAATGTCCGAATGTATTGAAGAGGGAAGAAAAAAAAGGTCTTATTAAGTTTTTTTTTGTTTATAAAGAAGGAGGAAGGTTTTTTGAAAGATGACAAACACGAAAGATACTTTTTCTTTTCATTTTTTTTTATAAATATATTGGAAGAAGAACAGAGACTTCGAAGTCATCAAAAAAATAAAAAAGTAATTAAAGCTTTCTTTGATATTTTGTTCGGAGGAACTGACGGCTTTCCACAAAAAAAAAAAAAAAAAAAAAACCCGACGGCTGCTGCCTTTTTGCGTGGACGAAAAAGGCTGGCACGCATAAGTGCAAGGAAATTGAATTTAAGTGATATTTCTAAATAGAATACAGATTCAGTCCCAAAACTCTTCAAAATTAAAAAATTAGTTATTTATTCTGGGCTCCTTCCTTTTTTTTCAACCTTGCGCTTATGGACTAAAATAATCCAAAACTATAACCACCCTACTATTCTTTTCAGATTTGATTTTAAACCTTACTTATATGTTATAGTTAAGGCTGATAAGGACATGCCACCGATAGTAGTAAATTCTTGGTATAAAAAATAGTTATTTATAATCCAAAGCTATAACTCAACAGTTGGTTTCCTTGTACTTGTTTAAAACAATCAAGAATGAGTCTCACTTTACTGTATTCATAAAGAGTTCCATTAAAAAAAATACTTTTTAAGAAATTCTTAGATAATTGCCTCGGTACCTTAACTAATCCTATATGTAGAGGATTTTCAATTTTTTTTTATTTTGGGTAGTGTACATGTAGAGGATTTCATCACTGGCGTCCAAACCACTTGGGAGTAATTTGCGGACCGTTCAACAACCATTTCCGTGGTGTAACATGGTTTGTTATTTAACTAAGGAAGAAAAAAAAAATTTCTTCATAAACATTAAAAATAACTAATTCTTCTGGATTAGTTTATAAAGTATCACAGTTTTCAGATCGCCGAGAAGCTGGCGAGGCTGGGCAGCGCCCTTACGGATCCGTAGGTGAATTGAATCCTTTCAGGCATGTGTGTTAATTTCAGTGGAGTCAATGTCTGCGTCTCTTTTGAGAGAGGAGTCGGACTCGACTTGTGTGCGCGTAGTGTCAAAAAGTCCTTTTTTCTTCTCTTGATTGATGTGTGGAGTCAAGTGGGTTGAAATCTAATTGTCTACTATATATAACTAACTTGAACCCCGTGCTTACTGAAGAAAGGATGTGTTAAATAGGTATTTTAATAATAACTAAGAGGAAAAACATAATATAAAATATTGTGCAATAAACAAGGTTTACAAAACGAATGCTATTTAAATGAACCACTTTACAACAAAAAGTAGATTATACATGCAAAATAATTTATATGTACAAATACATGTGATCAATCTGAAATGATTATTAAATTTAATTTATAGTGCAAACCTCCACTCCACCCATTGAGAAAAAATATTCCACGTGTAGGGTTTCCCTAAAAATAGGTTTGAGTCTGACCCACACATGAGGGGGAGTGTTAAGGAATATATTAAATATATAAAGTTCACTTCTACTATTAGTTTGAGCTTTTAATAGGAACGATGTTCGACAGAATGAAAGCAAATTTTGAGGCTTCAGTATCATTTTACATAATCGCAATGGGTAATGGGTTGCCTTAGAAATTTCCATCAAGTAAAAGAGGTATTGAAACTTATATATGAACTATCATACAGAGCCTTGCATAAAGACAAGCAAAGAGCCAAAGGCCTAACCCATGTGCTGAAATCAGGGTTACGGTTAACCATTCAAAAGATATATATGTTCATGGTTTTACGGATTAATTTGAACTGAATATAAATTCATGGCTTTAAGTAGATTAATAAATGTAGCAATAGATTTCAGAACTTGTGTGATCTTGGCAAAAGACGTGTTAAATAAATTAGAATTTAAATCAGTTACAAGAAAGCTAATAACTTTTCACCAAAATATGGTCCTTTTTTTAAAATACAAAAGAAAAAAGAGGGTAGTAATAAATAGTGTTTGATTTCTGGATGTTTGTAACTCATTATAAATGGCATATAAGACAGTTGCATCATAATAAGAAACTAAATGAGATCAAAACTAAAACAAAAGCCAAAATGTATTTGGATTCCTATGGCAAACCATAATAACAAAATTGGCTTGCCACAATAATTGGGTCAGAAACACAAATCTTGTTCTATCATCCTAAGTTATCTAAACTCATATCTTTGATTAAGTTAAATGGTTATAGATCATTTCTAATGGCCTCCATCAAGGACCTATCAGGTCTTTCTTATCACCCCTTTAGATACTTCTGCACGCATCACCAGCACCTTCACACAGGTATCCCCACTCCCATATCATGTTGCAAATTAAAAAATTTAATAAAGCTATAAATTGGAGGTTGTAGAAATAAAATGAGAAATTAGCAATACATACTATTTGAAATATTCCAAGCATCCCAACGATGTGAGACATGGGAAAATCACCTACGTGATCTCCAGATCATCACACGGGATCATACAAATTATGGAGTCACCACCATTCAAGTTAAGGTGTGAATGGATACCAAAGTGAGCATAAAAAGCAAAAATAGACTCTATGGTTTAATCCAGAGATTGGGTAAGGGGGTTAGTTTATGAGTATGTGAAGGTGTTAGGCACCCTTACTCATCCATACAAGATGGTTGCCATATGCTATTCATGCTTAACAAATTGCTTGCTAACAAGAATCATACAAAACGTGTAAAAATACACAAACTTATGTGTGATTCTTCCATATGAGTAGTCCAATAGATCCTGGACTCTCTTTATGGATATATCACTTATAGGACTTCATGATCAATTAAAAATCAAAGTAAAACTTAGAGAAAAAAAGAAACTAAAACAAATATGGAAAATCAACTCAAGATTAAGCTATTTAAACTTGGAAAACTCAATCAATCAAAAGTCATTCGAATTAAACTCAAATTAAAAGAAGCCAAAGCCATTTGAAAGCTTATATTAAGTAGAAGATTCAGTAAAAATTTCAATTAAATCTGATTGAAATCAAAGGAAATACAGTTATTCAAAGTTGCTATTGCAAAACTACAAAAGTGATGAGTAGCCAACTTTTGAAAGCCTATTTGTGGAGATTGGCTTCATATAAATCCTTAAAAATTGGTGTGAATGGAGTATGAGGTGCCATCTTTCAAATAGAATAGGTCTCATACAAAAAGTCATCCATTTGTGGCTTGTGTGCTCTCTCAAACATGCTTAGAGGATCACAGGTTAACTTTGTAATATGCTATTGAGCAGTTCAGAGTCAATCAAGCACACAGAACTCAAATCAAAGTAAAAACTCTTGAAAACAAATGGATTTGAAAGTAGACTCATAAAGGAAGACTCAGAGACTGAAATCACTCAAATTAGAGTTAACATGAGTCTTTGGTGCTTAATCAAAGTGACAAGTACAGCAATCTGATTTGATCTTACTTATCAACTTTAATCAAATGATTTGAAAAATCGGCTCTATATAAATTGTTAAAATTTTACAAGATTAAACTAGACATCGTCACCTATCATATGTCTTGGGAATCATTCAAAAATTCATCCATATGACGAAGTTATGAATGATTCAAGACAAAGTACAGGTTCTGCCCAGATCTGTAAAATTTGGGTAAAACCAAGCCAAAATAGTGTACATGTGTTCTTGATCCACATGATCTGATTTGAAATCACTTGAAATGGGTTGAAAATCATTCGGAAACATTTAGGGCAAGGATTTGGCTCAAATCTCTCATTATTTGGAAAGGAAGAACCAAATATACCCAAATTGATGAAAATTGCTCAAATAAGAGAGATTAGACCATAAAGTCTTCTTTAGAAGGTTAAAACCACTTGAAATTAATTCAAAAAATCCTGAGAGATTGCTCTAAGGCCTCCGATCTCAGATCTACTATATTGAACTGTGAGACATGGAAAAATCACTGGGATGATTTACCCTCCGTCAACACACGTGCTCAACGTAAAAAGTGGGAGAGTCGCCACCATTCAGATTTTCGGGTGTGAATGGATACCAAAAGATTCAAAAATAAGCAAAAAGAGCTAAAAGGCAAATACTAGAGTAAAAATAACTCTACTTGAAAATCAAATCCAGAGATGGGTAAGGGGATTAGATTATGAACGGGGGAAGGTGTTAGGCACCCCCATTCACCCACACAAGGTGGTTGCCAAGTATTGTTCATGCTAAAAAAAATGAGAAAGCTTGCTAAAATCATTAAAAACCTTGAAAAAGGATAACACAAATGTATGATATTTTCAAATGAGAAATCCAAATGAATTCCAGATCCTCTTTTATATCAATATCACTTCTGGAATATCACCAATAGATGGAAATCAAAGCAAAAATTGCATAAAACCCAGGTTGAGTCAAATCCGGAAAATTCGGTAAAAGATAATGCCATTTGTCTTAAAAATCATTCAAATCCAATTTTCAATTGAATCAAACCAAATCCATTTGAAAGATTATGATAGATAGAAGACTCATGCAAATTTTCAATCCATTCCAATTAAAATCTTAGGAGTTACTCTCCTTTGAAATCTGCTGCTGGAGATAATTAAAAGTGATAAGTGGGCAACTTTGGAAAATCATTTAGAAAAATCGACTCCATATAAATCCATGAAATTTGGTGTGAGTGAAGTCTGTATGGCCATATTTCAAATGAAACTAGCCTCATACAAAAATTCATTCGTATGTGCCTTGGGTGATCTCCCGAACAGGCCCCGAAGATCACACATTTACCCAGAAAAGTGCTGTTGAACAGCTCTGAGTAAATCTCTTGCTCACGACACAAATGGAGTCAAAAAAATATGAAACCAACTGGATTTGAAACTAGACTTCCAAATGAAAACTCAGAAACAAAAAGCACTCAAATCGGATTTAAAACGAACACATGGCGCTCAGTCGAAGTGACAAGTTCTGTAATCAGACCTGAACTGACCTATCAACTTCGACAGAGAAGTGTCAAAAATCCGCTCTATATAAATTCATGAAATTTTACAGACATAAACTAGACAGCCTCACCTTTCCCATGGCTTTATAATCACTCCAAAATTCATCCGGACGATGAAGTTACGAGTGTCTGAAGTTGGGGTACAGTTGCTGTCAAGTTAAGCCTTTTTTGAGGAAAATCAACTCAAACGGTGATAAAGTGTGTGGAATCCGTGCAAGATAAATCAAAATCACTTTCAAAACATATTGAAGAGCCTCTAAGGAGAAATTTGGCACAAGTTTGGCTCACCATCCTCTCCGATTGGAAATGATATGCCAAAAACCCCAAAAGTGAGCAAAAATGCCCAAAACCGAGAGGTTGAACTTAGAGGCATTCAATACTCAACAAAACTTGCTTGAAATCATATTGAAAACCAACAAGAAATATTCCAGAATTATTTGATTGGGGCTATTTATTCCAGATCTACCACAATGACGGCAATAGATTCGAAATACAAGCCAAATCTGACAAAAAAAGTGCTATGTGTGTATGTGTATAAAAATCCATTCAATAACAATATAACAACATATAGCATGCATTTAAATCAATCAGATGTGGTTCTAAAACAACCTAGGGTTCCGTTCCATTATCGTTTCCCTTAGTTCTCTCTCCCCGTTAAACACGGTTCTTCAAGATAATCTTGGGGTACTTTGAATATGAAATGGTTTTCATAGAATCATAAGGCTTATTTCAATATAATAACATATAGCATGCATTTAGATCAATCAAAAGGGTTCTAGAACAACCTAGGGTTCCGTTCCATTATCGTTTCCCTTAGTTCTCTCTCCCCGTTAAACACGGTTCTTCAAGATAATCTTGGGGTACTTTGAATATGAAACGGTTTTTATAGATTCAAAAGGCTTATTCAAATAGGTTCTAATACTAGGATCAATCCCCAGTCTCGTTTCCCCTAGATCCCGCCTTCACATTTTATTGCTAGGGGGAGTCTCAAGGTACTTTGAGTAGGGGAAGGTTTTTCACACACATAGAAGAGGCCTTATTCTACAGAAAGGTAGAAGAAGAGATCTAGATCTAGAATGTAAAAATAGAAAAATAAAGAGAGGTTTGAGGCTTACCTGGGTTTCTAGAAGCAAGACTACAGCGGTTCCCCTTTTCACTCGGAGCTCTTTGATCTCCAACTTCTTGGCAAAAGTTTTTGGCAAGAGTTAATGGCCATTTGCTTAAGGAGGAGCCTCCTATTTATAGGCAAAGGCTAGGGTTAGGGTTGGTGAGATGGTAGACACAACATAATATCTAGAGCCCACCAACCTTAACCTTAAGGCTATTTCCGAGATTTCCATTCCTTTAATAAAGGATATGATGGTAAAAAGTGAAAACTCTCGGAAAACCCTAATTTTGAGCAAAACTAATGTATCCGACATATCAGGTCGGATACACGAGTACCTATACGTATCCGGCATATGTTGCCGGATACATTAAGGTATACTTGTATCCGACAACTTATGTCGGATACGAGGGGGTATGCTTGTATCCGACCTGAGTTGTCGGATACAAGGAAAAAGCTTGTTTTCACAAATTCTGTGCTGGTTTCAAAGGAGATAATGATTTTTGTCAATTATTCTTCATTTTTACTGTGCAATTTGGGGTGTCTACATGAACATAGTAGATCTAAGATCTATACCTATTTTGAGGAAAATCAAGTGATGTGTGCATGGAATTGTGTAGGAAAACAGATTTTAAGGAGAGAATTAAGATCTAATGCTATAGAGAGCATAGATCTATGTAATTCCTTCATAATTGAACCCAAAATAAGCACAAATAGCAATCACATACAAATATAAACAAATCATGCGAATACTTCATCCAAAAGTGGTTTTAAGCCTAAGGTTCCATTCCAAACTTGTTTCCCTTAGCTCTCTCTTCACGTTTTACGGCTAGAGAGGGTGCTTAAGGTACTATAAGCATGGTTTGGGATTCCAAACACAGCAATGGCCTTATCTATAGAAAGGTAGAAGAAGAGAGTGCTTGAAAATTAAATAGAAATGAAGAGTAAAGCTTAGAAGCTCAACTTGGTTGGTTGAGTGCTTGAGTGCTTGAGTAGAGAGTTGGGCAGAGTTTCCCTTCTTCTTCAAGAGTTCTTCAAACTTCAGATTATCAGCCCTTTGCTAGAGGAGAGGCCCTCTATTCATAGGCAAGAGCAAGGGTATAAAAGACCCAAGGGTATGCCAAAATACCCTTCTAGATTCTTCCAATTCAAGCCTAAGGCATGAATTGAAGTAAATTTAGAAGTTTCAGAGGGCAAATAGGGTAAATCGAGTCTCCCAGAGAGAGGTATGAAGGGTAAATAAGGCTCAGATCTCGAGCCTTTGCAAAATTGCATAAATTGAATGTATCAGTATATATCATAGGATTTTGTCCAAATCGTATTATATATATGGACATGACCAATATACCTGAAATCCGCACAATAGCTACGGATGAGATTTTGTTACGCACCCATGTGTGTTGCCAACGTGGCGTAATAGCCAAAGCTTCTAGACGACACGTGGCAGCCCACTTGCGCGCATGAGGAAAGCATGATGTCGCCCATAATATATATACGAGTGCATACGTATAAACTATACGGACAGAACAAAAATAAGAAAATCCGTATAATAAATACAGGCAGCACATGTTTTGCTGATTTTGAGGTTTTGACACATGTCAAAGCTCAATTAAGATATTTTAAACATATTTTTATTATTTTCTTATATTGTAGTGCAATTTGGGGTGTCTACAAGTGATGCTTGAAGCCTGCATTGGCCTGGGCTTCACTACCTGCACGACAAGCCATGAGCAATAACATGATCAACACACAATAATAACAAGTACAAAACAACCACAGCAATAGCAAAACATGTGCTAAAAATGAAATAAAAAGAGATTGCGAAAAATAAAAAATAAAAAGAAAAAAACCGTTCCAGTTTTTATTGGGACAATGTCATCAATGTTAAGCAGCTCTCCACTTATAGAGCATTTTCCATAATCCTGAGAAAATAAAACCACCAAATAAACTATAAAACGATAGAGCTTCCTCATAAAAATACTAAGTAAAATTGCAGCTAAAGAACTTGGTTGCAACCACTACAGCTATAAATCAAGTTCAAAGCTTACGTCAACAAGAACAAAGAGTGCAGGATGAACTACACAAAAGCAAAAATTCCTTACCAAGGTCGATAATGGTAATTGCAGCTATATGTCACTCAATTAATCGCATTTCATATAAAGATCTAGATCTCTTAGAGACCACCGACTCTTCCGGCACTTTGCTGAAAACTAAACAAAGCAAATATAAATGTAAAATGAATATCAAACTTTGACGAGAAAGCCATTAAAATGAATTAACCATAGAACAAAGACAAACACAACTGAGAGATGGAGATATAGATACATAGAGAGTGATAGTGCAAGAGGGAGTTGTGAGACATGGAAAAATCACCGAGATGATTCTCCTCTGTCAACACACGGGCTCAACGAAAATGGGAGAGTCGCCACCATTCAATTTTTGGGTTTGAATGGACACCAAAAGATTCAAAATAAGCAAAAAGAGCTAAAAGGCAAATACTAGAGTAAAAATAACTCTACTTGAAAATCAAATCCAGAGATGGGTAAGGGGATTAGATTATGAATGGGGAAAGGTGTTAGGCACCCCCATTCACCCACACAAGGTGGTTGCCAAGTGTTGTTCATGCTAAAAAAAAAGAGAAAGCTTGCTAAAATCATTAAAAACCTTGAAAAAGGATAAAACAAATGTATGATATTTTCACATGAGAAATCCAAATGAATTCCAGATCCTCTTTTATATCAATATCACTTCTGGAATATCACCAATAGATGGAAATCAAAGCAAAAATTGCATAAAACACAAGTTGAGTCAAATCCGGAAGATTCGGTAAAAGATAGTGCCATTTGTCTTAAAAATCATTCAAATCCAATTTTAAATTGAATCAAACCAAATCCATTTGAAAGATTATGATAGATAGAAGACTCATGCAAATTTTTAATCCATTCCGATTAAAATCTTAGGAGTTACTCTCCTTTGAAATCTGCTGCTGGAGATAATTAAAAGTGACAAGTGGGTAAGTTTGGAAAATCATTTAGAAAAATCGGCTCCATATAAATCCATGAAATTTGGTGTGAGTGAAGTCTATATGGCCATCTTTCAAATGAAACTAGCCACATACAAAAATTCATTCGGATGTGCCTTGGGTGACCTCCCGAACAGGCCCCGAAGATCACAGATTTACCCAGAAAAGTGCTATTTAGCAGTTCTGAGTAAATCTGTTACCGACCACACAAATGGAGTCAAAAAAATATGAAACCAACTGGGTTTGAAATTATACTTCCAAAGTAAAACTCAGAAACAAGAATCACTCGAATCGGACTTAAAACGAACACATGGCGTTCAGTCGAAGTGATAGGTTTCGCAATCTGGCCTGAATTGACCTATCAACTTCGACTGAGAGGTGTCAAAAATCCACTTGATAAAAATTAATGAAATTTTACAGGCAGAAACGAGACAGCCTCACCTTTCCCATGGCTCTAAAATCGCTCCAAAATTCATCCGGATGATGAAGTTACGAGTGTTCGAAGTTGGGGTACAGCTGCTGTCAAGTTAAGCCCTTTTTAAAGAAAATCAACTCAAAACAATGATAAGGTGTGTGGAATCCGTGCAAGATAAATCAAAATCATTTTAAAAAGATATTGAAGAACCTCTAGGAAGAAATGGGGCACAAGTTTGGCTCACCATTCTCTCCGATTGGAAAGAATATGCCAAAAACCCCAAAATTGAGCAAAAGTGCCCAAAACCGAGAGGTTAGACCTAGAGGTCTTCAATACTTGCTTGAAATCATGTTGAAAACCAATAAGAAATATCCCAGAATTGTTTGGGGCTATTTATTCCAGATCTATCACAATGAATGCAATAGATCCGAAACACAAGTCGATTCCGACAAAACAAGTGCAATATGTGCATGTGTAAAAATCCATTCTTCAATAATATAACAACATATAACATGCATTCATATCAATCAAATGGGGTTCTAGAACAACCTAGGGTTCCGTTCCATTCTTGTTTCCCATAGTTCTCTCTCCCCGTTTAACGATTCTTCGAGATAATCTTGGGGTGCTTTGAATATGAAACGGTTTTCATAGAATCAAAAGGCTTATTCAACAAGGTTCTGACACTAGGATCAATCCTCAGTCTCGTTTCCCCTAGATCCCGCCTTCACGTTTTACGGCTAGGGGGAGTCTCGAGGTACTTTGAGTAGAGGAAGGGTTTTCATACACACAGATTAGGCGTTATTCTGCAGAAAAGTAGAAGAAGAGAACTAAATCTAGAATGTAAGACAAAAAAATTAAAGAAGGTTTTAGGCTTACCTGGGTTCTGGGAGCAGTGCGGCAGCGGTTCCCTTCTTCACTCGGAGCTCTTCAATCTTCAACTTATTGGTCATTTGCTTGAGGAGGAGCCTCCTATTTATAGGCAAAGGCTAGGGTTAGGGTTTGCATGATGGTAGACACAAAATGATGTCTAGAGTCCACCAACCTTAACCTTAAGGCTATTTCCGAGATCTCCACTACTTTAATGAAGGATATGATGGTAAAAAGTGAAACTCTTGAAAAACCCTAATTTTGAGTAAAAAGCTTGTATCCGACATGTTAGTTCGGATACAAGGAATTCTCTTAGTATCCGACATATCTGTCGGATACAATAAAGATCCTTTGTATCAGACATTATCTATTGGATACAATAAAGATGTTTGGTATTCGACATTATCTGTCGGATACAAAAAAAAGAAGCTTTTATCCGAATTTTAACACAGGCAATTTTTATTTACATGTAATATCGTTTAAGTAAATGTCCTCGTATTTTTTAATCTCCATTTACTTAAGATATTACATGTAAATAAGGAAACACCCCCCCATTTTAATCCATTAAAAATAGTTCTAGACCCAAATTCCAAGTGAATAAAAAGTCAACTTTCTAGTTCCAGGCTAAATTCCGGTTTTTCAGGTCCGGTAAAAAGATTCAATATGTTAAAACCAAGGTATTCGTCAAGATTTAAAATCTCAAAAAAATCTTTTATGCAATAACATAGCTAAAAACCTGATTACCGGGAAAAATTATCTTGAAATCTTGCTTTAAAAAATATTTCATTTTCTAGGGTCAAAAGTCAACAAAATTCAACCGGAAAAAATTTGATTTTGCACAAAAGATTGAATTCGGGCCTTTTCCTTTACGGTTTTGGATTCAAATGGGTTAAGGATCTCAAACCCAATGCAAAGAATTGAAAATTCCAATAAAATATTTCTCTCCTTCAAGATTTATCAAAAATCGTGCAATTTTGGGGTGTCTACAGGAGTGAGACAAAGAGATGCAAATATAGCAACTTTAGCAAACAGATCTATTAGCTTAAGACTTCAAACAGGTCAGCCCTTTGAAATCTAAAGAATATGAAGAAGTAGAACTTGAAGAGGATATTTGATGCAGGGGGATCCGAGACAGATGATGTAACATCTTGTCAGGCAGCTGTGAATGGGTAGAGCTCACATGGAGAGCTACCAGGCATGGATGTGCATATGGTGGGGATCCCACAACGCTCGAGGATGCTATAAGTAGTCTTAAGACCCCCTACTAAGTAAGAGGCATTTTAGGGCATAACACGGGACTAAATCCCCTTGGAACCTTGAAGTTAAGCGTGCTCGGGTGAGAGCACTGCTAGGATGGGTGACCACTGGAAAGTTTTCTCGTGTTATCCCTTGAGAACAAATCCGTGAGGGCCCATTGGGCCCAGAGCGGATAATATCTTGCTAGGTATGGGTCTGGGACATTGCAAATGGTTTCGGAGCCTGACCCGACTGAAAACTGTGTGGGTCCAGCCAAAGTGGGAACGCGTTGTGTGAAACCTCGTTCCAATATCCCTAGTACATCCTAATTAGTGAACTTGATGTTGTGAGACATGGAAAATCAATCTAATGACTTCTTAATCATCACATGGGATTGAGAAAAGGGAGGAGTCGCTACCATTCAATTTTTAGGTGCGAATGGACACCAAAATCATCAAATAAAGTACAAAAAGCAAGGCTAGATTAAAAATACCTATACTTCAAAATAATAACCAGAGATGGGTAAATGGATTAGATTATAAATAGGGGAAGATGTTAGGCACCCCTATACATCCACACAACGTGGATGCCATGTCACGACCCGGAACCAAGTCTGCCCCTCCAAGGTACAACCCCGTCCCAGACCGTGGCAAGTGGGTCATTTCTCTTAACAAAACACAAAGGATTTTAAAAATTTTTCTATACAAGTGCAAGTGCAAACAGTTTATACATGTGCATAAAAAAAGTGTTCATGTATATATCTTTTAAAGGAAACAAGACACGGGAGTTTAGTTACAAAATATTGGGTGACTAGTCACACTCCTCTCAAGGTAAAACTACAATCCAAAACTATACATGCATTAAAAATAAAAGAACAGCCTAAGGCCTAAAGAAATCCTCCTCTCTATACCCTATAGCTTTCTCCTTGCCTCTATCCCCAGGCCGGTCCTTCACACCGGACGTCGATGGATCTGAAAAATAAGATAGATAACAATTGTGAGATGAATGTCTTAGTAAGTAACACATGCATGAGTCGTTGAAAATACAGTTTATGCATATATCTCTCGATAAACCATGACATGTGGATAGTTCTAATACTACAAAATCCACGGCATCTTATGTGTCATACAATTGTGTATGCATGTGCTTCAGTGTACAGATAATCCATTTAATATCAATCATGTATTCAACTTATCACTTGTTATCTAGGATGTTTATATATACTACACATGGCCTCATCTAGCGTCACCGATTCCACGTGGTGGCTAGGCATCTATGCTGATTCCCCTTGACGTAGGCATCCATACGCCGATTCCCCTTGACGTACAAGCATCCACTGCCGATTCCCCGTAGCAAGTGTACATCGGCCACTGATGATGCTGGTGCTGGGATGATATCACAATAGAGTAGAACAGTAACAGTAACACTGGCCATGGCATATATATACAAACATTCACATTTAAGACTATGGATCCATACCTTAAGAGTTCATTATGCGGATGTGTTCATTCAACAATTTCATAACAAGTATAACAACAAAATGCGGAATAATAACACATCAAATATATCCAAGCTTGAGTGGAGGATGCTAGTTCTCTATCTCCAAGTTGGGAGGAACAAGGGTCCACTACCCCAACTGAGATGAACCGCTCAACAACCCACCAAGACTTACTGGTCAAATTACTCATGATCAATACCTCATGCCTTCTTGCATAGAAAATACTCAAGGGTAGCCCATGGCCTTACCCGAGTCAATCTTGGGCCACTGCCCTTTGCTCAATATGACTCAATGTTATTGGGGCCATTGCCCTTCATTACTCATGGATTTGGGGCTACTGCCATTTTATTTATAATCAATGATCATGGGCCACTACCCTTTTTATCTCATGGTGCAAGTAATGGGCCAAAGCCCTGGATGGTGCAAATGTAATACGGGTCTATGCCCTCATTATCGTGCAACTCATGTTAAGTGTAATACGGGCCCAATGCCCTTCATACTATGTGTATGATACCAGGCCGAAGCTCATCTGGTCATGGGTGGTGTACTCACATTGGTAATCAATGGTAAAGGTTTGGTTTTCAGGAATTCTCTACCTTTCATGACTCAATTTGGGCAACCTATGCCCCGACTATTTTGATACTTGTATATCTTGGTTTTGGTTCTTGATTCTAATTCTAATGGTCATTTGGAAAGTGTTTGAGGTGGTGGAATCAAGTTGCCCTATTTCTATAGTAATCTGGGACAGAAACTCTTTCAAAGACCTTCTTTGGGAAAACGTACCCAAAATCCTTGTTATTTGGAATTTTGAGATACTTCTAGTTGGAGCACCTCCTAGACACCTAACTCTCACTTATACATAGATTGGATTTGAATAAAAACAAGTGGTGGTTCAATCTGGGCTAAAAGTGTAAATTTTGAAAATTCTGGTAAGGGCGCTCTATAGGTCGCTCGAGCTTGCTTCGAGCAGCCAATATTCAGCTCTTGGGTTCTTCTGTTAAACAAGTCTCCAGAACAATCGCTCGAGCGGCCATACCTTAAAACTCTACCTAAACTACCTAAAACTACCGCCTGATGCCGTGCTCGAGCGACTGCTCGGGCGGCTTGGGTTTTTGACAGTTTGAGAAATCCAACTTTTGAGGATTTTCTCAAATCTCGATTGTTCTGTTTGTTTTTGGGCTCAAAATCACTCCTAGCATATGTAGAAACCTACTACCAACAAAACCCTCCAAAGATAACCCTCCCATTGGCCCTAGAACTCGTTTTCACATCTCAATCCTAACATTCATCTAACATGTGATTTTTGGTCGAAAATTGAAAACAAGGGGAAGGGTGGTGTTGCTTACCTCTTGCAATCACTTGAGCAAGTTTCCTAGCTCCCTTTGCAACTCACGAACAGCTCTCAATGTGCTCGTTGGCGATTTCCTCCACAAATCTCCACCAAGATACCCACACGAAAATGGTTTCCTTTATGTTCTTCTCTCTCTCTTCTTGCAACTAATGCCTCCAATGGTTTGGAAATGGATGGGGGGAAGGTGATGAAGAAGGAGATGAAGGAATAAGAGTGTGGGAGAGAGAAGAGAGGAAAAAGGGTTAGGAATGGGTGTTGGTCGTATGGGGCATCTTCCTTTGTTTTTCCACACTTAAGCAAGTTTTCCACAAGGCACAATATTTACAAGTTTGCCATTCCTCCTTCCTACATTTCACAATACCAACACTTAGCATATTTTCCTCACTTAGGGAATTTCATTTAACCAAATAGAAGCTGTTCACCTTCATAGGCTGCTGACAGCTCGGAGCTTAGCCACTTTGACTGGCTTTAGGCTTGAACTACTCCAGCTTCACCTACACATCAAGCTCACTGATTAGGTTATGCTGGGGATATTGGAACAGGGTTTCACATGCCAAGTATTGTTCATGCTAGAAAAAAATGCTTGCTAATAAAAAACCAAATTAAAAGTATGAAAAAGAACAAAAAAAGAAAAAAGAAAAAAAGATGTATGGCCTTTTTTATATGAATGTCCCAATTAATTCTGGACCCTCCATATGAATATACCATCTTAAGGGTTTCATGATTGAGTAAAAAAAAAACAAGATAAAAATCAAAGAAAGCAAACCTAAAGTAAAACACCAAAAAGGCTAGATTTAAGTTAAATCCTGGAAATAAAAATTAAAATCAAAATATTGAGGAATTAAACCTGAGCAATCTAGGGTATAGATCTAGTCAAAATCTCTCATTAATTGAGGTATCTAAACAGAATACACCCATGTTGATAAAAAAAATCAAAAAGGGAGAGTTTAGACCATAGGGTCTTCTCTCAAAGATTTCTATCATGCGCCTCATGTTTGACTCTGAAAAACATAAAGATGTACTAATGAAAGCCTTGGATGATGCACATGTGCCAGACAATATTAGCCCTGAACAGCTAGAGACAGTAATGTCAATGATTGCGGCACCCAAGGCAGTTTCCTTTTCCTTTGCAGATTTGCCCCCAGAAGGCTCTGACCACACCGAACCGTTATACATCACAGTAAGGTGCTTTGACCTCATAGTGAAGAAAGTCATGATTGATAACGGATCGGCTCTAAACATTTGCCCAGTTAGGACCTTCCACAGCCTGTAGCTGAGCTCCGACCTAATCAAACCTAGTTATCACAACGTCCGAAGGTTTGATAATGGCAGGAAGGATTCCCTAGGAGAAGTTGTTTTGAACATTGTGATTGCTGAACGGACAATCACCATGACTTTCGAACTGATGGACATAAACGTCTCGTTCAACCTGCTAATTGGAAGGCCTTGGCTACATCAAGCAGGGGCAGTCCCATCCACCTTACACCGGATGGTCCGGTTCATCTCGGGGAATAAACTCATTACAGTCCATGCGGAGGACCACAGGGAGTTTGAAAAGGTTGGGGTGCCTTTCGTTGATTACGAGCTGCCTACATCACTCAACTTCAAAGCAGTAGAGATGATGCAAGTTAGTCGCATCTCCACTCCTTTGCAGACAGAACCGTCCCGGAAAAGGAAGAGAAGGAGCATATTTGGCGCTTATGAATGCGCCGATTGGGGCCTCCGAGTAGGTGACGGTCTAGGCAAGTACAAACAAGGCATCAAGGCAGTGATTCAACCCCTATGACAAAGCTGTTGGATTTGGGTTGGGATTTAACCCTGAGCCTGAGGATTATGCCAGGCTTTTTGAAATGAAGGCTGAACGGAAGAAAGCAAGAGTTGAAGGAAGGGACCCACACTGGCCTATCTGTGTACATGGCCAGTTATATCATCACTTTACTAACATGGAGCGAGAGGCTGCTCAGGCTATACAAAATATAATACCCAAAGGGTGGGGTGATGAATTCAATAATCCAGCAGAACAAGGAGAAGTTGACTATTTACAAGGATTGTGGGAAGAACCTCCTTTGCCTTTGGAAGCAATTGGAGGTAAGGTGGAAGTAGACCCGCTGGCCTCCAGTGAATCAGTGGAGGACTTACCTGCCCTAATCACCCTAAAATCAGCCGATGATATTGCACTTGCTGAGGAATCAGTCATTCCTAAAGAAATACCTGTCTGCTCGTTTGCTATTCTTGAAGCATCGCCAACGGAGGATGAAGAAGATCCAACTATGTACATTTGCATGATGGAAAGTCAAGATATTTCCGGAAAGCCACCATGAGGCAAAGATCTCCTCCGCCTCCTTCCCACATGCTGCACCCTCAGTCGCAGGATGGGTTGAATCAGATGTTCCAACAGATGCCACAAGTGCTAGGACTGATCCCCGAGATGATTCATCATTGTGAGACACGGGAAAAAATCAGATTCATATGACTTCTTCTATCATCACACGGGATTGAACAAAACAAAGAGTCGCCACCATTCAATTTAGGTGTGAATGGACACCAAAATATCAAATAAGCACAAAAGGCAATTTTAGGGTAAAAATAACCCTCCTAAAAAAACAACCAGAGATGGGTAAGGGGATTAGGTTATGAATAGGGGAAGGTGTTAGGCACCCCTATTCATCCACACAAGGTGGTTGCCAGGTATTGTTCATGTTTTTCAAAGGAAAAAGGGCTTGCCATAAAATTCATGAAAAATCACAAAAAAGACAAAAATATATGGTTTTTTCATATGAATAGTCTGATTGATCCAGAACTCTCAAATATGATCATACCATTCCTAGGGTTTCATGATCAAAATAAAATTGAGATAAAATCAATTTAAAGTGAAAACTTAAAAAATCTGGTTTCAAGTTAAATTCTAGAAATCTAGAAAAATATGATTTTTATAAAATATTTCAAAATTGAACTTGAATAGTCCAGGACATAGATATAGCCCAAATTTCACCTTAAATCAAAAAATCAAAATAAAAAATACCCACGTTGATGAAGAACATCAAAAGGGGAGAACTTAGACCGTAGGGCCTTCTCTCAAAAGTGAAAAAGGACTCAAAAAACCATATCATGAAACCCTAGAATTTATTTTCAGGCTTCTGGATCTAGATCTATCATATTGATCATGATAAATCCAAGATCTTAGCCTAAAATCATAAAAATCACGAAAACAGTGCTATAGGTGCAAAAGTGGTGAAAATCCAAATTTTAGCAAAAAGTGGGGATCTCATGCTATAAACATCATAGATTCATGTGATTCATTTAGATTCATCATAAAAACCATTAAAACATTATCAGGATATTCAAAGCAGCACATCTCACAGATTAGAGCACATGGGGGTCTACCCTACGGATCCACCTGTTCTCTTTTCCCCTAGCTCTCTCTTCACGTTTTACGGCTAGAGAGGATTCTTGAGGTACTTGGAGATAGGTTTGGGTATATAAACATAATCAAAGGCCTTATTCTATAAAAAAGGAGAAAAACAGATATGGGGTTCTATTCTAGGGATCCACCTGTTCTCTTTTCCCCTAGCTCTCTCTTCACGTTTTACGGCTAGAGAGACTCTTGAGGTACTTGGAGACAAATTTAGGAATATAAGTACAAAAGATGGCCTTATTCTATAAAAAAGGAGAAAATCCTATTACTTCTAGAATTGAAGACAGAAAATCAAAGGGAAAAGGGACTTACCTGGATTGAACAAGCAGGGCAGCAGGGATTCCTCTCTTCTCTTGGAGCTTCTTAGACTTCAAATTTTCGTGGCCTTTTGCTTGAGGAAAGGCCCTCTATTTATAGGCAAACACAGGGGTATGGTTGGTCCAAGGTTTGGCAAGATAGAGTTTCAGTTTGAGTTAAACACAAGATAATGCTAATCCTTTATCCACAAAGATATTTCGAACTAATAAAAGATATAATTCGTTTATCCAAGAGAGATATTTGGGTGCAGATAAGGCTCAAAAATCAAGAAGGTAAAATTCGCACAAAGACCCCCGTGCCCGTATATATATTATGGTCTCGCCCTGCCCGTATTATTA
This sequence comes from Buxus sempervirens, assembly GCA_947561395.2. Taxonomy (NCBI): domain Eukaryota; kingdom Viridiplantae; phylum Streptophyta; class Magnoliopsida; order Buxales; family Buxaceae; genus Buxus; species Buxus sempervirens. The sequence goes on from OX387193.1 coordinate 29,716,018, forward strand.
ATACGGGCACGCCGTGACCGTATATCAACTGCAGGTATAACTAGACCGTAAACAAAATACGGTCATGACCAGTTTGGCAAGATTTTACACTTTTTTGACCTGTTTCAAATCCCAATTAATATTTTCAATTATTTTCTCATTTTTAGTGCAATTTGGGGTATCTACAATCATGAGACATATGGAAACTGGGCACCGGATGAGCACTCTTCCAAGAGAAGAGAGATACCAACAGAGATACCCATAACAAGGGCATTACCTAGGGTAGATCCTTCTAATGAAGTCACTATTAAAGTACCCATGGCAATTCCCCGCCGCGGCATATGGATAAGCTTGTCATTAGAACACGATTCTGGATCTGAACGAAGTCAGAGAAGGGCAAGGCTCATAATCCCATTTGCATCTCATCCGATAGTGATATCAACATGATACAAGTTGGAAAGACACAGGAAGTAACTGTTATCAGCAAGGAAGAGCATGTACTACAGAACTGGAGTTCGACGTCTCTTGCCATCAGCAAGGCCGACCTTCCACAGGGGGTTTCTTCTACTTCTGAAATTTCCCTTGTAGATATCTCTGCACTTTTCAATAAATGCATGAAGTCTTTTGAGTACTTGCTTGTTCCTGTTAATAATTGTGCAAACAAGCAAACTCAACCTCGCAAACTAAGTGTCAATCTCGACGCACACCCGAAAAATCCGGAACACGAGATAGATAATCAGGCTGCCATAAAAGAACAAAATGAAATTCAAGAAATAATAAAAGAAAGGCATGAGCTGGTGCACAGTACTGAGCAAGAATCAAACTGCGGCACCTACTCATCACAACCCAAAGATTCAGACATTGTCCCCAGTAAGACTTTCGAGCATGAGGATGATGATAAATCATGGGAGACCTCGCCTGAAATCCAATTGGCTTTGGACAGGCATGAAAAAGGTCTCCAGGCTAACATTGAGGAAACTGAGTCTATTTACATAGGTGAAGCAGCACAACCAGGGATTCTTCAAATTGGTAAAAAACTGACCTTATTACAGAAAATACAGATGACTGCTTTTCTAAAATCTTACACTGACGTGTTTGCATGGTCATACGAGGATATGCCTGGGCTTGACACGGACTTAGTTGCGCATCGGTTACCAATAAAGTCTGAGGACACACCCGTGAAGCAAAAACTCAGACGCATGAAGCCAGAATGGGCTCTGAAGATCAAGGAAGAGGTCACCAAACAATTGAAAGCTGGGTTCTTGAAGGTTACATAATACCCAGAATGGTTAGCAAACATTGTGCCAGTTCCCAAGAAAAATGGGAGAGTCAGGATGTGTATTGACTACAGGGATCTGAACAAAGCAAGCCCAAAGGATGACTTTCCATTGCCGCATATTGATGTACTAGTTGACAATATGACAACGCATTCAATGTTTTCATTCATGGATGGATTTTCCGGATACAACCATATAAGGATGGCACCTGAAGACATGGAGAAGACATCCTTTATCACACACTGGGGCACATACTGTTGCCAGGTGATGCCGTTTGGATTAAAGAATGCGGGCGCTACATACCAGCGTGTAATGACTTTGTTATTCCACAATATGATGCATAAGGAGATGGATGTATACGTAGATGACATGATTGCAAAGTCAAAAGAAGAGGAAAGTCACTTGGTGAATCTCGGAAAGGTGTTCGACAGGCTCAGAGAGTGCAAACTCAGGTTCAACCTGAACAAGTGTGTATTCGGCGTTACATCGGAAAAACTGCTCGGATTTATTGTTAGAAGACGTGGAATAGAAGTTGACCCTGTCAAAGTAAAGGCAATTTTGGAAATGCCTCCCCCATCCACAGAGAAAGAAGTGAGAGGTTTCCTTGGTAGATTACAGTACATCAGTCGGTTCATAGCACAGATGACTCCCGTGTGTGAACTGATATTCAAGTTGCTAAAGAATGATAATCCAATGGTTTGGAATGAGGACTGCCAAGAAGCATTTGACAAGATCAAGGCTTATTTAATGAGTCCGCTGACTTTGGTTCCCCCTGTTTCGGGACGACCCTTGATCATGTACTTGTCAGTCATAGAAACAGTAACCGGGTGTGTCTTAGGGTAACATGATGAAACACGAAGGAAAGAACAAGCAATTTATTATCTGAGCAAGAAGTTCACTAATTATGAAGTGAGATATACATTGCTTGAAAAGACATGTTGTGCATTGGTCTGGGCAGCCCAGAAGCTTCGTCATGACCTGCTCAGTCATACTATCTTTCTGATTTCAAGTACGGATCCTCTTAAGTACATTTTTGAAAAACCAATCTCCATTTGGAAAGGTTGCCAAATGGCAGGTCATCTTATCTCAGTATGACATTGTCTACACAACAAGGAAGGCAATAAAGGGACAGGCAGTAGTGGACCACCTGGAAGAACATCCCGTGCCAGAATATCAGCCGCTTCTCACTGGATTGCCAGATGACGAAATAATGTGTGCTGAATCAGCAGAAGAGAAAACCGGATGGCAAATGTCTTTGATGGGCTGTTAATATCAATGGAAAAGGATTTGAAGCAGTGATTATTTCCCCAGAAGGAGTCCATCACCCAATAGCAGCAAAACTCCTGTTCGATTGCACTAACAACATGGCAGAGTACGAAGCATGTGTGTTAGGCTTGTGAGCTGCAATCGAAATGAATATACAAGAGTTGAAGCTGTTTGGTGATTCTAGCCTGATAATTTACCAAGTAATAGGAGATTGGAGGACTAGAGATGCAAAGTTGGTGCCATATCAAGAACTAATTAAGGAACTGGAAGAACAGTTTAAAAGTGTGACATTTGATTATATGCCATGAGAAAGGAATCAGTTTGCAGATGCATTGGCAACACTAGCATCTATGGCAACTATCACTGATGGCACTGGGGTGCAACCCCTCAAATAGAAGTGCGGCACTATCCTGTCTACTGCTCCCGTGTTGAGAAGAGTACACAAAAAAAGGAACCCTGGTATGTAGACATTGAAAGATACCTGAGAGACAGAACTTTGCCAGAAAATGCTACAATTGCTGAGAGACGCACGATTCAGAAATTGGCAGGACAGTTTTTCCTCAGTGGGGGCAAGCTATACAAGAAGTCATACAATGACTCATTACTGTTGTGCGTAACAGAAGATGAGGCACACCAATTGATTGATGAGGTCCATGGGGGACAATGTGGCGCACATATGAATGGGCATATGCTAGCAAGGAAGATCTTGAGAATGGGTTATTACTGGTTGACTTTGGAATTTGATTGTCACATCCATGTTAGGAAATGCCAGTTGTGCCAAGTTTATGCTGATAATATCCATGCACCACCCAACACTCTGTACTCAATGACTTCTCCTTGGCCCTTTGCCATCTAGGGAATTGACATGATTGGAGAAATTCATCCAAAGGCATTAAATGGGCACCGCTTCATCTTGGTTGCAATTGACTACTTTACCAAGTGGGTAGAGGCCATGTCTTTTGTGGATATCAACGGGTCACATGTACTGAAGTTCATCAAAAATAACATTGTTTGCCGCTATGGTGTTGTGAGACATGGGAAAAATCACCGGAATGATCATCCCTCCGTCAACACACGGGCTCAACGCAAAAATTGGGAGAGTCGCCACCATTCATGATTTTGAGGTGAGAATGGACACCAAAGGATAAAAAATAAGCAAAAAGTGAAAAAAGAAACATTCTAGGATAAAAATAACCCTACTTGAAAATCAAATCCAGAGATGGGTAAGGGGATTAGATTATGAACGGGGGAAGGTGTTAGGCACCCCCATTCATCCACGCAAAGTGGTTGCCAAGTGTATGTTCATGCAAAAAATAGAAAGCTTGCTAAAATCATAGAAAACCTTGAAAAAGGACTAATGTATGATATTTTCACATGAAGATCTAAATGGATTTTAGATCCTCTCTTATGTCAATATCATTTCTGGAATATCTCAAAAGATGGAAATCAAAGCACAAGTTGCTAAAAAACCAAGTTGAATCAAATCCGGAAAATTCAGTAAAAAGTGTGCCATTTGCCTTGAAATCATTCAAATACCATTTTAAATTGAACCAAACAAAATTCATTTGAAAGATTAGGGAAAATAAGAGTCTCATGCAAAATTTCAATCCATTCCGATAAAAATCCTAGGAGTTATACTCCTTTGAAGTTGCTGCTGGGGATTTTTAAAAGTGATAAGTGGGCAACTTTGGAAAATTGCATAGGAAAATCCACTTCATAAAAATCCACGAAATGTGGTGTGATTGAAGTCTGTATGGCCATCTTTCAAAAGAAACTAGCCTTATACAAAAATCCCTTCGGATGTGCCTGGGGTGGTCTCCCGAACAGGCCCCGAAGATCACAGATTTACCCAGAAAAGTACAAATGAACAGTTCTGAGTAAATCGGCTACCAATAATTCAAATGGAATCCAAAAATTATGAAACCAACTGGATTTGAAAATAGAATCATAAAGGAGTACTCAAAAACAAAAACCACTCGAATCGGACTTAAAACGAACACATGGCGGTCTGTCGAAGTGACAAGTTCTGTACTTGAACCTGAACTGTCCACTCAACTTCGACAGAGAGGTGTCAAAAATCTGTTGGATAGAAATTTATGAAATTTGGTGGACATAAACTAAACAGCCTCATCTTTCCCATGGTTCTAGAATCGCTCCAAAATTCATCCGGACGATGAAGTTATGAGCGTCCGAAGTAAGGGTACAGGTGCTGTCCAGTTAGGCCATTTTTGAAGAAAATCAAATCCGAAAATTTATAAAGTGTGTGAGATTCGTGTGAGATGAATCCAAAACCTTTGAAAAACATTTAAAAACACTCCAGAATTTGATTGAGGCCATTTATTGGAGATTTATCACAATGAATGTAATAAATCCCCAAATGTGAGCCTATTCACCAAAAAAGTGTAATATGTGTGCAAGAGTGAAAAACCAAGCAAGATTAATACAACATGCATATAGATTCAACAAAATAGGTTCTAGCATAGCCTAGTGTTCCGTTCCATTATCGTTTCCCTCTGTTCTCTCTCCCCGTTAAACACGGTTCTTCGAGATAATCAAGGGTACTTTGATTATAGAACGGTTTTCAATCATTCAAAAGCCTTATGCTAAATGGGTTCTAGCACTAGGGTCAATCCCCAGTCTCGTTTCTCCTAAATCCGCCTTCACGTTTTACGGCTAGGGGAGTCTTGAGATACTTTGAGCCGGGGAAGGATTTCCACACACAAAGAAGGCTTTACATTACAGAAAGGTAGAAGAAGAGATCTAGATCTAGGAATGTAAAGACAGAAAATAAAAGACAAGTTTGAGGCTTACCTGGATTCTGGAAGCACTCCCGCAGCGATTTCCTTCGTCTCTTGGAGTTCTTCTTTGCCAGAATTCAAAATAAGAGTTGGTTGCCATTTGCTTAAGGAGGAGTCTCCTATTTATAGGCAAAGGCTAAGGTCATTGGTAGACACGACTTAATGTCTAGAACCCCCCAACCTTAGCCCTAAGGTTATTTCCGAGATTTCCCCTCATTTAATGAGGGACATGATGGTAACAAGTGATTTCTCTCGGAAAACCCTAATTTTGAGCAAACTTAATGTATCCGGTATATCCGACCGGATACAAAAGGGGCTTAAGGTATCCGGTACATGGTACCGGATACATTAAGGCTCACATGTATCCGGTATAAGTAACCGGATACAGGAAGGAGTACTTGTATCCGGCCTGAGTAACCGGATATAGGTAAAAGTTCATTTTCTTCAATTTATGTGCTGGCTTTCAAGGAGATAATGATTTTTGATGATTGTTTGTGCAATTTGGGGTGTCTACAGGTGTACCTGAGGCACTTATCAGAGATAATGCCAAGAATCTGAACATCAAGGACATGGATAAGATGTGCAGGGACTTGAAGATCAGACATCTCAATTCTACTGCATATCGGCCCAAGATGAACGGAGCAGTAGAGGCCGTCAACAAAAGTCTAAAGAATATACTTGAAAAGATGGTGGTAACCTACAAAGATTGGCATGAGAAACTGCCCTATGCCTTGCATGCATACCAGACTTCAATCAGAACATCAACTGGAGCAACTCCTTTCTCCCTCGTGTACGGAATGGAGGCAGTTCTTCCTGTGGAAGTGCAAATCCCCTCGCTCAGAATTCTGAAAGAAGCAGAGATTGATGACGTCGAGTGGGAGGAATCAAGGTTTGACTAGTTACAATTGCTTGATGAAAAAAAAATCAAAGCTCTGTGCCATGGACAACTCTATCAACAAAGGATAGCTCGAGCTTACAATAAGAAAATGATACCACAACGTTTTAAGGTGGGGAACATTGTTATGAAGAAGATATTCCCCCACCAAGAAGACAATAGAGGGAAGTTCAAGCCGAACTACGAGAGACCATACGTAGTTCACAAAGTTCTGTCTAGAGGAGCACTAATCCTACAAGATATGGACGGAACTATTTTTCCTGAGCCAATAAATGCAGATGCAGTCAAATTGTATCACACTTGTGTAGACACCCCAAATTGCACAAACAATCATCAAAAATCATTATCTCCTGGAAAGCCAGCACAGAATTTGAAGAAAATAAATTTTTGCCTGTATCCGGATACTCAATCCGGATACAAGTACTCATTCCCGTATCCGGATACTCATACCGGATACTTGTGGGCTTTAGCGTATCCGGTACCATGTACCGGATACCTTAAGGCCCTTTGTTATCCGGTCTGATATACCGGATACCTTAAGTTTGCTCAAAATTAGGGTTTTCCGAGAGCTTTTCACTTTTACCATCATGTCCCTCATTAAATGAGGGGAAATCGCGGAAATAACCTTAGGGTTTAGGTTGGAGTGGTTCTAGACATTAAGTTGTGTCTACCAATGACCTTAGCCCTTGCCTATAAATAGGAGCCTCCTCCTTGAGCAAATGGAACACAACTCTTGTTTTGAATTCTCGCAAAGAAGAACTCCAAGAGAAGAAGGAAACCGCTGTGGAATCGCCTCCAGAACTCAGGTAAGCCTCAACTTTTCTTTTTATTTTCTGTCTTTACATTCCTAGATCTAGATCTCTTCTTCTACCTTTCTGTAGTGTAAAGCCTTGTTTGTATGTGTGGAAATCCTTCCCTGGCTCAAAGTATCTCAAGACTCCCCTAGCCGTAAAACGTGAAGGCGGATCTAGGAGAAACGAGACTGGGGATTGACCCTAGTGCTAGAACCCATGTAGCGTAAGGCTTTTTGATTGATTGTAAACCGTTCCATATTCAAAGTACCCTTGATTATCTTAAAGAGAACAGAGGGAAACGATAATGGAACGGAACCCTAGGCTATGCTAGAACCTATTTTGTTGAATCTATATGCATGTGTATGGATCTTGCTAGGTTTTTTTCACTTTTGCACACATATCACTATTTTGGCGGGGTAGGCTCATATTTGGGGTTTATTGCATTTATTGTGATAAAACCCAAATAAATGGCCTCAATCAATTCTGGAATGCCTTTCGGATGATTTTGAAGTATTTGTGTTCATTTTACACGAATTTCATTTTTTATCAATTTTCGGATTTGGTTTTTTACTCAAAAATGGCTTAGCTTGACAGCACCTGTACCCTTACTTCGGACGCCCATAACTTCATCATCCGGATGAATTTTGGGGCGATTCCAGAACCATGGGAAAGGTGAGGCTGTCTAGTTTATTTCCACCAAATTTCATGAATTTCTATCTAGCAGATTTTTGACACTGCTCTGTCGAAGTTAAGTGGACAGTTCAGGTCCAAGTACAGAACTTGTCACTTCGACGGACCGCCATGTGTTCGTTTTAAGTCCGATTCGAGTGATTTTTATTTCTGAGTACTCCTTTATGAGTCTATTTTCAAATCCAGTTAGTTTCATAATTTTTTGATTCCATTTGAATTATTGGTAGCCGATTTACTCAGAACTGCTCATTTGCATTTTTCTGGGTAAATCTGTGATCTTCGGGGCCTGTTCGGGAGACCACCCAAGGCACATCCGAAGGGATTTTTGTATGAGGCTAGTTTCTGTTGAAAGATGGCCATACAGACTTCAATCACACCAAATTTCACGGATTTCTATGTAGTGGATTTTTCTAGACAATTTTCCAAAGTTGCCCACTTATCACTTTTAAAAATCCCCAACAGCAACTTCAAAGGAGCATAACTCCTAGATTTTTCATTGGAATGAAGTGAAATTTTGCATGAGACTCTTATTTACCCTAATCTTTCAAATGGATTTGGTTTGGGTCAATTTAGAATTGGATTTGGATGATTTTAAGGCAAATGGCGTACTCTTTACCAAAATTCCCGGATTTGCCTCAACTTGGTTTTGGCCACTTTTACTTTGATTTCCATCTTTTGAAATACTCCAGAAGTGATATTGACATAAGAGAAGATCTAAAATCCATTTGGATCTTCATGTGAAAATATCATACATTGTTCCTTTGTTAAGGCTTTTTCATGATTTTTAGCAAGCTTCTTATTTTTTAGCATGAACATACACTAGGCAACCACTTCGTGTGGATGAATGGGGGTGCCTAACACCTTCCCCCGTTCATAATCTAATCCCCTTACCCATCTCTGGATTTTATTTTCAAGTAGGATTATTTTTATCCTAGAATTTGTCTTTGGCTATTTTTGCCTACTTTTGAATTCTTTGGTGTCCATTCTTACCCCAAAATTATGAATGGTGGCGACTCTCCCAATCTTTGCGTTGAGCCCGTGTGTTGACGGAGGGACGATCACTCCGGTGATTTTTTCCCATGTCTCACAACTTGAGATCATTCCAATTGGGAAATGAAGAGAGGCCATCCTTGACTCTCCCAAGACCTGTAAATCCTTCCAAATATCCTAAAAAGTCTCCCCTAGTTAGACACTTTTGAGCCTTAAAATTTCTTTTCAACCCATTACATGTGTTCCTCTACACCAAAAAGGGCATTCCTGGCCCGCAAAAAAAAAAAAAAAAAAAAAAAAAAAAAAAAAAAAAAAAAGAGAGAAGAAAAGAGAGCAATTGTGAAGAAAAGAATTGTAGTGAATAACAAAGTAAAATGGGGAAAATATGAACCCCGCACCAAAGAAATAAGCCAGGATATAAGCCCCAACAATAAATGGAGCACTGTACAAAGTCCCAAAATGTTACAGCCTTTTGAGCCACCTACCTTTCTTTCAAATCCCCAATCTAGCCTACATTTCGTCCTATTTTGAAGACCTTGTGCGCGCGTCGGGAACGCGGCACGGGAAAATTTGGAGTCGCCACCGCCTGATGGGGTGCAGGCGGACACCTGGGTGCCTAAGTTTGTCTATTAAGGCTTTGGTCTGCGGCTTGAGATTTTAAGTAGGTTCTCGGTTGCGGTCTGGGGAAGTCCGTAGACACCCCAGTCCACCCCGTCGAATGATAGGTCCCGTGGGTTCCCTGGTTTGAGTCAGCTTACTTCAGTTCTTACCCGATTCCTAATCCGATAGGCAATTTAGTTAAGTCTGGTGGGACCACCTGAGTGGTGTGGGTCCCTTTAACTGATTTTATCTTGCTTGCTTTAGGTGATCTGAGTCTGACTGGGTGAGCCCCGTTGGAAGGCCCACGGTGTCCTTGGTGGGCTTGACTAAGCCCACGTGCCTCTGGTGGGCCCCCATCTAAGCCTGGGAGGCCCTTTGGGCTTAGGTAAATGAGTTTATTTTACTTAATTGTTCAATTTGGAGTTTAAGTATTTTTCATGTAAAAAGGTTGGTCTGCATCGGTTCGCGGGCCCCTAGGTGGGCCCATGATGATTGCCAAGGGTGTTTTAGATCTTTTTTGATTTAGCTTTGCCAAGAATGGGCTGGTCACTGGGCTTGGGGCCCGTGATCCAGTTTCGGGCTTGAAAGCCCAGTTCTTTGAAGCCTAGGGTTTGCACCCTAACTTGGTTGGTTAGTGGGCTTTGGCCCTTGCCCTTGGTCTCGGCCAAACCACGCAATTCACATCATTCCATGCATTTAGGTTTAGGTGGGCCGCATTGGGTTTGGCCCGCTCGGTTCAATTAGCTAATTTTACTTAACTTGCTAGGATGACATGTTTTAGGGTTTATCGGGCTTGGTGGGCCTTGTTGGAAGGCCCACAGATGTAACAAATTGGACCTGCGGTCCAGGTCCCTAGTTGGGTTTCCGGGTGACCCGGAAACCCTATTGGTTCACTGGGTTTGGTTCAAAACATCACAAAATTCGGCCAAGGACATAAAATCCGGAAAATTGCATTTTTTGTCGTGTATCCGGCCTTAGGTGCCGGATACACATAGGCCACAGGTGATCTGGCCTGAGTTGCCGGATCACCCTGAAATGGCCTTTTTTTGGAGTTCTGCCATTCGGGATTGTTTCCAAGGGGTTCCCAGGGGTTTTGACAAGCTGTGTGGGCCCCGAGATGGGTCCACATTGGTTTAGGTGAGGAGGAGAAGCCTCATTTGGCTTCTCCTTTGGATTTTTAGCAAGGCAAAGGAGTGGGCTGAAGGCAAGGAGCTTGCTGTCCCTCCTACTTCTTTTCTAACAAGTAAAGCAACGAGGTGGGGGTCTAAGTACCCCAATTCCCGTGATTTCCTATCATCAATCAACAAGCAATTGAACCCAAGCAATCATGCATCTCAAACAAACAAGTGAAGGCCAATAGACCTACCGTAGGAGGAGGCACAGCAGCTCATCAAAGGGGAGTTCAGGTGGGCTTTAAGCATGTAATGGGAGGTCATTTCCAACTGGGACAGCTGCTGTCCTGGGGGGATGCTTGTTTATGGGGTTGGGAATGATGTGGGGTTAGACACCAATCCTCACGGTGTTGGTGGGAGGTGTTTGGGGGGGGGGGGGGGGGGGGGGGGCGCGGGGTGGGTGCATGCATGAACCTGCTGGAACAGCAGGTTAGAGGGGTACATAACCTTCTGATGATCCCACCGGGCAAGGCCACCTTATGCATACACTAACCAAGGGGTGAAACCCGGCTGTAAGTGAGGGTACAGCACCAAAAGACAAGGGGTTAAGGGGTGATGGGCTCATGCTTTTGGGGGGCACAAGCAACAAGGCATGGTGTAGGAAAACTTGCTGGAGAGCTGGGGGTGCCGCTGTTGTCTCAAGCAGTAGCTTAGGTGAGCCACTCCAGCAAGTAAATAGGGCACAGAGGAGCATGGGGTATATAGAAAAAAGAAAAAAAACAAAGCAATCTGGGCATGGGGACAGAAACATGTTAAGGTGGTGGTGCATGCATAAAAAAACACATTGTTATACATGAGAAGCATCAAGTTGCCCAGGAGCGAAGAGAGCATGTTAATGCACATGTAATCAGAAAATTAAATGGGCTAGGAGGGGATAGGGAAGCATGCTCAAGTGCATTCATGATAAAAATGAACTATGGAGGACAACAAGCATATGCTCATGTAAGCACCAGGCAAAGGAGGAAAACCAACCACCAAGGCTGCTATATCCATGCAAATGGGAGGGACGTCCAGCAGCAAGACAAGCAGAAAAATTGATAAAACCCAAGATGAAAGAAGAACCAAACAAAAAAAAACAGCTTTAGAAGGGGAATGGGGGGTTGCTTAGGGGTACATTGGATGGAGAAGGGAGGAACATGCTCCTCCTAAAACAATGCTTAAGATATACTCATGGACAGCAACTAAAGGGTACTAAAAATGTGTAGAAGATGGACTCCCAAGCTCCCTAAAAAACCTACGTAGACTCCTTACCTGTGGTGGTTCTCATGCCATGAAAGAAACAATAATACATGCCCAAGTCATCGTAGAAAAGAACTCATGCAAGGGATGAAGCCAAGCTCAAAAAATCATTTTTAGAAAATTCCTATTTTAATATATATGCAGTAAGACATGGTGAGGAACATTACCTGACAGCTCTTGACCTCTTGTATAGGGTGGAGACAGCTCTTGGTGGCTGACCAGTGGCTGGAAGCTCCCCTCCTTGGCAGCAACAGCAATGGTTCCACCTCTCGGTGGGATGTACGTGAGGAAGAAGAAGTAAAGGAAGGGTGGAAGTGGCTAGGGGTAGTGTGGATAGGTGGTGGAGGGTAAGGGAGGTTGTGGAAGACTGGATTTGGGTGGAAAAGGTGGGGGAAGGAAGTTAAAAACCAACAAAAGAAGCCAACCCCCAGAAATGGGCTGTTGTTGGCCTTTTATAGACCAACTTAACGTATCCGGTAACTCAGGTCGGATACACTAAGCCCTCTTCATAGCCGGCCTCTATGGCCGGTTACACAGGTGTCCCTTTGTATCCGGCATTCAATGCCGGATACAAAACATAATCATCCGAAAATTAAATGCCGCCGCGAATTTGTCGGGCGATCGGCGCGAATCTCGCCGAGCAAATCTTTGTATTCGACATTTGAGTCCGGATATGAAGAGGGGCAAGTGCATCTGGCATATTTGGTTGGATACAAATCGAAAAATTACGGATTTGCCCTTCGACTTGACCGATTCGACCGATTTGACACTTTTGAGCAATTACGGATTGGTCCCTACGAATTTTGGTTTAGTCCCTGAGATTTTTAGATATTTAAGATTTAGTCCCTGAGATATTTTGCTGCGTTGGCTGCCACGTGTGCAGTTCCTGCGCCACGTGTGCAGTTTCCGGTTTTGCTGCTCAGAAACTTCGACAGCTCATATCTCCTTCATCCGAACTCCGATTTGAGCAAACTCAATTGCGTTAGACTCGTATCGGAGCCCTCTATCCAATTACATAGGGCTAAGTACTTGGCACGGGGTTCAAGGAAAAGTCAACTTTCGGCTCTCCTTTAAGTTTGACCGGCCCACCGAACCTTCATCCGGACTCCGATTCCAGCAACCTCAGTTGCGTTGGACTCGTGTTGGGATTCTCTATCCAATGAGATAAAGCAAGGTAGCCAATTTTCACTTGATCAAAAAGTCAATTTTCCACCCCTTAGGGCTTGACTTTCTGTCTAGGGTTTGCATTTCCGGCTTTTCCGGGAGCGCAAAAATGAGGTGCTTACAGACCTCTCAGATCCCAGAGTGAATGATCTTGAGCAAAACAGTCAAATCTGTTTTTTCTGGTAATGATGGAATTAGATCTTCCCTAAAAGACCAAACATGGTGAAAACACAAAAAGGGCGCTATGTGCAAAAAGGGTCAGTCGTGGTAAAAAAAAAAGAAGACTGGTCATGCCTTGATTAAGAGCAAGGGAAGAAACAGAATGGACAGCGCACTAGATGGGGACAGAAAAGTGATCCGAAGGGCCCAGACTGGCAGACTGTGTTTTAGTCAACGCTTCACAGTGGCCCATGATGACAATAATGAAAAGATGCCAAGCACACTAATCCATGTCTGACTTAAGGACTAACCTTTGTGATAATTGCAGGCACAAACACACACTAGCACGTCTGTGTTTTTCTGTAATTGTTCTACTTAATTACTTTTGAAATTTCCCCAGTGGTGCTGCTAACCTTTTAAGAAAGGTTTATTACCTTGATCAAATAGCCATTTTTGGTTGTGATGAGTAAAAGGCTCAAAATAAAAGAAGGAACAAACCATGCATATCCCTAGCAGATCAAACACTGATGTTTTGTTCCTTGTACAGGTTCAAACAGGGAAGAAATAAGACATAAGATGACCATGAGAAGGGCACTTTGAGGATAAAAGCATGTGTCCTTTTCTTCCCCATCAGAGGCCTCTTCCCTTTCATTCCCAGCGAAGCTTAGAAAGAAGGAGACTGTTAAGATCCTCAGATCTTCTAACAGAACTTCAAAAGCAGAGGGAGACATCAAAACAATCCCCAGGGAATCGGCCTGCACAACAAAGGGCTCGAATCATGTTTTCCCTAACAAGTGACATTTCTTCAAACAATGACTCATTGTGTCCCCACGGAGTGACCTAATCAGAAATGTCATGGAAGTTACTCAAGAATGCCTGAGTTCTATGTTGAGTATCGCTATTCAAACTCAAAAGATCCCCACGGAGTTGCTTGATTAGGAAAGTTGAAGATCACGTCAATCCCCTGCAGTCTCACCTCAAGCAGACTGTGTCGGTACCCAACTCAGGCGGGAAATTTTGAGGACTCTCATCAAATCCCCAATGGAGTTACTTTAAACTGAGAAGTCCATGCAAGAAAACTCTGTGCCACGACAAAGAAAGAACCTAGCAAGAAGAAGCAGCAAGCTTTTCAAGAGAAACAAAGCAATAACGGGCCAATTCGCCCCCTCTTGTAAATTTTGATTTCCCACTTTTGTAAATAGCATAGGCTAGCATAAGTATGTGTGGTCTCCAAGATGATGGACAGCAGCGCAAGAGCCCCCTCCCGTCCTCCCGATTTCACTACCAATCCTTAACCTTGGCCTAACATTGCAAAATAATAATAATAATAATAAAAAAAAAATAAAAAAAATTGAGGAAACAAGAACAAAATCAAAACTGAAGTCATTAAAAATGGAATAAGCAAAAGAAGAAGAACGTTGTTAAGTACCTTACATCAACGCCGAAACAAGCTGATGAGCTCAAATCTAATCTTATCTCTCTTTTCAAAAACAAAACGCTAAGGAGTTACCCTATTCAAAACCGAGAGAGGGTATAGGGATTCCAAAGCCAAGAAGTGATACCAGACATCTGACACTTTCTTTTTCACTGAAAACAATTCAAAGATAGAGTTCGTCAACCATGTCGACAGAAATCCAAGGCACAAAAATAAGGTTCTTTTTTTTTTCTTCTTTGCCGTTCATCCCCAAGGTGACTCCGGCAAAGAGGGGTAGCTGTAGACACTTGATTTTTGCACCCCTAAAATGAAGAAAGATGAAAAGTCAAACCCTGAGGGGGTCAGAAAATTGACTTTTTGATTCAAGAGAATTTGGCCATCAAACTTCATCTCATTGAAAAGAGCACTAAAACACGATTCTAACGCAACTGAATTTGCTAGAATCAGAGTCCGTATGAGAAAATTATGAACCGGTTGTAGACACCCCAAATTGCACAGTAAAAATGATGGATAATTGGCAAAAATCATTCTTTCCTTTGTAACCAGTACAAAAATTCAGATTTATGCATTTCCTCTTGTATCTGACAACTCAAGTCGGATACAAGCAAATCCTTTTATATCCGACACAAATCGTCGGATACAAGCTTTTTTTGCTCAAAATTGAGTAAATTCGAGGGTTTTTCACTTTCTTACTGTTTTACCATCCTTATGAAGTGGAAATCTCGGAAATAGCCTTAGGGTTAAGTGAGGGGGTTCTAGACATCATTTTGTGTCTAGCATCATGCAAACCCTAACCCTAGCCATTGCCTATAAATAGGAGGCTCCTCCTTAAGCAAAAGGCCAAGAAGTTGGAGGTTGAAAAGCTCTGAGTGAAGAAGGGAACCGCTACCGCACTGCTTCCAGAAGCCCAGGTAAGCCTAAAACCCTCTTTATTTTTCTGTTTTTACATTCTAGGGTTAGCTCTTTTCTTCTACCATTCTGTAGAATAATGGCCTAATCTTTGTGTATGCAACCCCTTCCTCTACTCAAAGTACCTCAAGACTCTCTCTAGCCGTAAAACGTGAAGACGGGATCTAGGGGAAACGAGACTGAGGATTGATCCTTAGTGTTAGAACCCTTTTGAAAAGCCTTTTGTTCTATGAAAACCGTTTCATACTCAAAGTACCCCAAGACTATCTTGAAGAACCGTAAAACGGGGAGAGAGAACTAAGGGAAACGAGAATGGAACGGAACCATATATTTTTTTTGAACCCCTTTGATTGATATGAATGCTATATGTTGTTATATTGTGATTGAAGAAATGATTTTTACACATATACACATAGCACCCGTTTTTGTCGGAATCGGCTTGTATTTCAGATCTATTGCTTTCATTGTGATAGATCTGAAATAAATAGTCCCAAGCATTTCTGGGATGTTTCTTATTGATTTCAAACAAGTTTATCTTGAGTATTGAAGACCTCTAGGTCTTACCTCTCGGTTTTGGGCGTTTTGCTCAATTTTAAGGTTTTTGGCATATTCTCTCCAATCGGAGAGGATGGTGAGCCAACCTTGTGCCCTATTTCCACCTCGAGGTTCTTCAACACTTTTTCAAATGATTTGGATTCATATTGCACGGATCACACACACTTGATCACCGTTTTGGATTGATTTTACTTAAAAAGGTCAAAACTGGACAGCAGCTGTACCCTAACTTCGGACACTCATAACTTCATCATCCAGATGAATTTTGGAGTGATTCTAATGCCATAGGAAAGTTGAGGCTGTCTAGTTTATGTCTATAAAATTTCATCAATTTTTATGAAGTGGATTTTTGACACTACTCAGTCGAAGTTGATAGGTCAGTTCAGGCCAGATTGCAGAACCTGTCACTTTGACTAAACGCCATGTGTTCGTTTTAAGTCTGATTCGAGTGATTTTTGTTTCTGTGTTTTCCTTCAGAAATCTAATTTTAAATCCAGTTAGTTTCATAATTTTTTGATTCCATATGTGTCGTGGGTAACTGATTTACTCAGAACTGCTCAACAACACATTTCTGGGCTAATATGTGATCTTCGGGGCCTGTTCGGGAGGTCACCCAATACACATCCGGATGAATTTTTGTATGAGGCTAGTTTCATTTGAAATATGGCCCTAAATACTTCATTCATACCAAATTTTACGGATTTACATGGAGCCAATTTTTCTAAATGAATTTCCAAAGTTGCCCACTTGTTATTTTTAACAATTTCCAACAGCAGATTTCAAAGGAGTATAACTCCTAGGATTTTAACCAAATTTAATTGAAAATTTGCATGAGTCTTCTATTTATCTTAATCTTTCAAATGAATTTGGTTTGATGCAATTTAAATTAGATTTGAATGATTTCAAGACAAATGGCACTATCTTTTACCGAATTTTTCGGATTTGACTCAGCTTGGTTTTATGCAATTTTTGCTTTGATTTCCATCTAATGGTGATATCCCAGAAGTGATACTGACATAAAAGGGGATTTGGAATTCATTGGATTTCTCATGTGAAAGTATCATACATTTGTTTAATCCTTTTTTAAGGTTTTTGATGATTTTAGCAAGCTTTCTTATTTTTGAACATGAACAACACTTGGCAACCACCTTGTGTGGGTGAGTTGGGGTGCCTAACACCTTCCCCCATTCATAATCTAATCCCCTTACCCATCTCTGGATTTTATTTTCAAGTAGAGTTATTTTTACTTTAGTATTTGCCTTTTTGCTTATTTTGATGAATTTCGGTGCCCATTCACACCCAAAATTGGATGGTGGCGACTCTTCCATTTTTGTTGAGCCCGTCTGATGACGGAGGGAATCATCTAGGTGATTTTTCCATGTTTCAAAGCTGGCGACTTTGCTGGGGACTTGTGGATTTAAGCCATTTTGTGTATTTGTTCATGCTTATTCTTTATTTTTGAATGCTTACTATTTTGCCTATTTTATTTGTGCATATTGTTGTATTTCAAATCTGATTAGGATGCTCTGAAATTTACATGTATAAAGGCATGTGTATATTATTTGATTATGCCTAGAATCATGTTTATGGTCTTATCTCGGTGTACATGCATACTTGTTGTATTTTTATACCTTGCTTTGGGGGGTTTTAGTGCCATGTTTTGAGCATGAAAATGAAGTGCATGTATTCAGTAAACTCAGTGGGCATTTTTGGGGGTTTTCGAGCAGGTTTCCCCCAATTCAAACCTTTCTTGTGCCATATTTTTAGTTATTGGATTTCTAGGCTTTGATTTGGGTATGAAAAAGGCATGTTGAACACAAAAATGAAGAATACAAAATCTGGAAATTCAATGGTAATTTTGGGATCTTTCAAGCATGTTTCCCCTAGTTACAATACCTATTGTACCAAATTGTTAGTTGCTATATTTTAGGCATCAATTTGGGGTATAAATGATGCACCTTGAGCATGAAAAAAAAGAGCATGAAATCTGGAAATTTAGGTAATGCTTTTGAGGTTTCAAGCATGCTTTCATATTTTGATTATTGTTTGATAAAATGCTTGTATGATACCTTTTGGGTATGAAATAATTGTATGCATATCTAGTTGCTTTGGCTATCTTGCTTGATTGTGTTTTGCTTTCAATATAATGTCATATGCCTTGGCTTGAAATTGTATGCATGGCTACGAAAAGAGTGGCAAGGGGCTGGGACATTATGAATGCACCTCAATTTTAAATGCACTTGAGCACTTTAAACACTTTGCACAGCCTACCCATTACCTATAGGAAGTTGAACCCGAATGTATGTAGCTTGGCGCACCGAGGTCGATACTTCAGAAAGCGAAAGTGAAAACATTTACCTTAGAATTTGAGTCAATGATGTGATGACAATGGGATCTGTGATTTGATTCCAAGCATCACTGGACTTGAGTTCTAAGTTGCCAACTAAGCCAAAACCAAAAAACCATACGCTTGAAGGTGGAGAAACATGTTTTTAGCTAAAGTAAACAATTACGATTGGGGAATTGGGTGTAAATGTGGAAATGACGCTTGCATGTTTCACAGGCCAAGGTATAATATGAATACCATATTGAAGGTAACACAAGGTGGCAAGGTAAAACCATGTTTTCTTTTATCTTCATGTAAATTAAAAGCCATGGTGTCCATATGCTCGGGATGAAATTTTTCCCAAAAGAGTCTATAGCCTAAGGTTGGTGTAACCTATAGGATGAGTTTCCAACTCAATTTAAAAGTCATCCTACCCAAAGTCCATGTAGGAGGCAACCAAGAGTACCAAAATCCATGAATGGGTGTATAACTTTGGAGGGTACAAGTACCCTCATGAATTTGTGAATTTTTGCAAGTATGATGTCAAAGCCCAATTTGGGGCTAGATTTAGAGGCCAAGTCAAGGTGAACATCAAGTGTGAATGAAAATAACAGGATCTAGTGAAAAAATGAGTCAAAAAGGGCCATTTCGGCATTAACCGATAACTCAAGTCAGTTAAACAGAGTTTCCTTCTTATCCGACATATTCCATCGGTTACAAAAGCTTATGCATGTATCCGATCATTTATATCGAATACAATAAGGCATAGCCTTAGCTGACATGTCATGTCGGATACAGCCAGGAAATGTTCAAATTGACTTTTCATCCCAAATTCTTAGAATAAAATGCCTAAAACATTGTGAATAATCTTTAGGCACCCCAAAGAGAATATGAAAGGATAATTCAAGTGTTAAAAAAAAATCTCACTAAGGATTTAACTTAATTTTGAAGCACAAATCTATATTTTACCCTCAAGATTCATTAAGGGAAACCAATGTGTCATATTTCTCGATACCAATTCACTTCAAACATGTTTCAATCAAACTTTTGAACTTTAAATCTGAGCAAATTTAGCAAGAAAAAAAACTTTGGTTGGTTATTTTTTCCAATCAAATCAAAATTTTGTGGGACTCTTGGAAGCCCTAGAATATTCCAAAAAAAAAAAAAACCTTTGGTTGGTTATTTTTTCGAATCAAATCAAAAATTTGTGGGACACTTGGAAGCTCTAGAATATTCCAAAAAAACCTTTGGTTGGTTATTTTTTCCAATCAAATCAAAATTTTGTGGGACACTTGGAAGCCCTAGAATATTTCAAAAAAACCTTTGGTTGGTTATTTTTTCCAATCAAATCAAAAATTTGTGGGACACTTAGAAGCCCTAGAATATTCCAAAAAACCTTTGGTTGGTTATTTTTTCCAATCAAATCAAAAAATTTTGGGACACTTGGAAGCCCTAGAGTATTCCAAAAAACCTTTGGTTGGTTATTTTTTCCAATCAAATCAAAAATTTGTGGGACACTTGGAAGCCCTAGAATATTCCAAAAAACCTTTGGTTGGTTATTTTTTCCAATCAAATCAAAAATTTGTGGGACACTTGGAAGCCCTAGAATATTCCAAAAAACCTTTGGTTGGTTATTTTTTCCAATCAAATCAAAAAATTTGTGGGACATTTGGAAGCCCTAGAATACTCAAAAAAACCTTTTGTTGGTTATTTTTTCCAATCAAATCAAAAATTTGTGGGACACTTGGAAGCCCTAGAATATTCCAAAAAACCTTTGGTTGGTTATTTTTTCCAATCAAATCAAAAAATTTGTGGGACACTTGGAAGCCCTAGAATATTCCAAAAAAACCTTTGGTTGGTTATTTTTTCCAATCAAATCAAAAAATTTGTGGGACACTTGGAAGCGCTAGAATATTCCAAAAAACCTTTGGTTGGTTATTTTTTCCAATCTAATCAAAAAATTTGTGAGACACTTGGAAGCCCTAGAATATTCCAAGAAACCTTTGTTTGGTCACGAGTACCAATCAAATCAAAAAATTTTTGGGACATTTGGAAGCCCTAAAATATTCCAACAACCAAAAAATAGAAAAAAAAATAAAAAAATGGAAAAATATAGAAAAAAAAAACAAGTCCGGACTTGTGTTCACCTAGCCCACTTATCTACATTTATAGGTTTGTGACTCGGATTAAATGGGAGCTGACATGTTTCTTTGCTTTTCCTTACCCTGGTACACTTACTTGCAATCATTACTCCCGTGACCAGATCCAAAGCTCGAGCAATGAATATTGAAGAGAACCAAGCCCAAGCTACTGTCCCTGCTCAAGACTTTGGTCGGCTGCAAGAGCAGGTGGCTGGACTAGCCAAGATGCTGGGAGACTTATTGGCGGCTCAGGCCCAGGCCCAAAACCAAGCCTCTACTTCCCATCAAACACCCCCACCTCAAGCCTACATTCCACCTCTAGCTCAACCCATACCTGAGCTTGTTTCTGAACCAGTCGCTGAACCTATCTTGATCAGGGAAAACACTGTGGAGTATGAGAAAGAGATGGAAAAAGAAAAAGCTAGGGAGGAGATGGAAAGGAAATTACTGCACAAGATAGAGAGGATCCAGGAAGAACTTAAGGAGGTAAAGGGAGGAAACAGCTACGGAGGCACCACCTTCGATGATCTGTGCGTATACCCGGATGCATGCCTACCGGAAAAGTTCAAGTGCCCGGACTTCGATAAATATGATGGCACGGGCTGCCCAATGAGCCATTTGAAACTATATTGTGGGGCTTTGTGCCAGTTTGGCCGGGATAACGGCATACTGATCCAACTCTTCCAGAGGAGTTTGACAGGATCGGCTTTGAGGTGGTTTGCCACGGTGGACCACGGAAGGATCAGAAGGTGGAAGGACTTGGCCGACGCCTTCTTGGACCAGTATAAATTCAACTCGGAGATCGTGCCAGATCTGTATGACATGATGAGATTGAGTAAGGGAAAGGAGGAGTCTGTAAGGCAGCATGCTAAGAGATGGAGAAAGGCTGCCTCCTAGGTCAGGTCGCCTATGCTGGAACCCGAAATGATCTCAACGTTCGTGGGTACACTAGGGCAGCCCTTCTATAACCATCTGGTGGGTTAGATCACCACGAATTTTGCAGCCCTGGTACAGGTGGCGGACAGGATCAAGGAAGGGGTTAGGTCGGGAAAACTTATTGATTACTCTGCTTTGGCCAGGTAATTAGATTCCTCCGCTTCCTTGGCACAGAAGAAGGGAACCGGGTTCAAGAAGAACGAGGCAAGAAAAAAAGAAGTAAACCTGGTACAGGCTCCTCCCTCCAAGAAACCGCTCCATGTCAATATTTCTGCACCCCAACAGGTCTAACAGGCCCAGCAGTCATACCAGACCCCGCTCAATGTCAATTTCTCCCCCTCCGTGCCTGCAAACCCAAGGAGAACTTTTACTAAGGAAGAGAGGGAGGCCTGGATAGCGGCAAGGAGGAGCAGAGTTTTTACGCCTCTCCCTGTGTCTCTTTCCCAACTGTTGCCAACCCTGCTGAAAGGAGAGTACGTGACCTTGAAGGAGCCTAGCCTGAATGCCACAAAGGGAAGGAATTTTGATCCGGCAGTCACTTGTGACTTCCACATGGGTGCACCAGGGCACTCTACAGACACTTGCTAGGTTCTGAAGCATGCAGTTCAGGATCTGTTGGATCAGAAGGCCTTGGTCTTTAATACTGCTGCGCCTGCCCCGTTAGGAAATGATATTGGGCAAAACCCCCTGCCTTACCACAATGGGGCAGGCCTGTCCAACTCCATCACTGCCATATCCTCCACAAGAAGGGCCTTTGACCCATCTCAACTGATAGCTCCCGTGGGGACCTCGGTCAAGGTCCATTTCTTCCAAGAGAAAGGGGAGGATAAAATTAATGTCATCTCCCAGAAAAATGATCATGCTGCTGAGGATATTAGCTCCTACTTGAACCGGGTCTCCTCCCTTATGGCCCAAATAAACATTGCAAGGCCTCCTTTGGTCTTCAATTGCAGTCCACCCACTTGTTTTCCATCCCAGCCATAAAAAACTCCTTTGGTCATTAACCTTGACCCCACCACTGCATCCATCTCCTCTTCTGTTCCATCAACCACATCCGGATCCAAGCTCCAACCCTTGGTTATAAATATTCCTCCATCCTACAATGTTCATAAACCGGTCTACACATCCCGGTCCAAACTCCAGCCGTTGGTAGTTAATGTCCCTCAACTGGCCTATTCTGAGGCAGCTGTACCATGGAATTACAGCGAGGGGGTCACGGCTACGGTTCCGATGGTCAGGAACCAGAACCGGGAGGAGGTAAACCTCATGACGAGGTCGGGGAGATGTGCGGGAGAAGAGAAAGAAAAAGAAACAGAGGTGGAGAGAGAGAGAGAAAAAAGAAACAGAAGAAAAAAGAAAAATGAAAGGAAAAACAAAAGTAGGAGAAGACACCCCCCCAGGGTGTTGAAAATGAGGCATCATACCTCATAAAAATAATAAAAAAGAGTGAATTTAATCTTGTGGATCAGCTAAACAAGGTCCCCGCCCAGATTTCAATACTGGGCCTTTTGCTAAATTCAGAAAAGCACAAGGATGCATTATTAAGGGTGCTTCAGAGTGCACATATATCCCAGATTATTAATCCGGACCAACTAGGCAAAATGGTTGGTCAAATTTTGTTACATAATGTGATAAGTTTTTCTTAAGGTAAAATAAGCCCAGGTGGGTGTTACCATGTTGACCCTTTGCACATCACAGTGCTTTGTAAGGGCGGCATGGTGGCACGAGTTCTAATTGACAATGGGTCGGTATTAAATGTATGCCCATTAATCACTTTTGCCAAACTTGGTCTGGATCAGTCGAAGATCAAGCAAAATGGGAGGATTGTGAGGGCTTTTGATAGCTCTAAGACACACTCCCTAGGGGAGATTGAACTGCCGGTCACAATTTGACCGAATATTTTCAACATCACATTGAAGTGATGGATATCCCCGCAGCCTTCAATCTGCTCCTAGGGAGGCCGTGGATACACTCGGCTAGGGCAATACCATCCACGCTTCACCAAAGAGTAAAGTACATAAGAGGACAAATGGTGATAACTGTCATAGCTGAAAATTTGGTACCTTCCATTGTGTCACCTGACGTACCCTTCATAAATGTGGAATTAACTGTCGACAAGATTGCGTTCCACTCATTTCAGTTTGAGACAGTCAATTTCATACCCGGGGGGTGTGAGAAAAAAGAAAAGAAAGGGACTACTGCTGAGAGCATGGTGAAGAGAGTGATGGAAAAATACCACTTTCACCCTGGGAAAGGCCTGGGAATTAATTTGCAGGGGATGGTGGAGCCAATCAGGGCAAAGAAGCTGGTCCCTAAAGCAGGGTTGGGATTTAAACCCAGAGGATGGAGAAGGATGAAGCATGAAGAGGGAGAAAAGAGAAGCAGAGGAAAAGTCCCTCATTTAAGGGAAAATTTTCCTAAACCCTCCTATACGATCCAACTATCTCCTCCCATGGACCAGTCCAAACCCCCTTACCGAAATGTCAACCCCTATCAAAAGCCTTCTGTTCCAACCCTGCAACCCTACAATCCATTTCCTATACTTAAAACAATGAGCGGGCCTGGGCCATAGCCAGAGCAACGGACGGACTTCTCCGAAGAGGTTGGGGCTTTCTTCACCATGACTGAGGGCGATAAGAAAGAAGCAGATATGGACCTGCCTTTCATTGATTGGGCAGCAGTGAAGATTCCAGATGATGTCTTATCTGGACTGGGCCCCATAGCAAAAAAGGGCAATACAACTCATCCGGTGATGATGGCATCGGATTCAGAGCTTAAGGAGCGGGCTTGCACAATTTCCCCTGCTCCTGAAAAACTTTTTTTGAATAATTAGAAGGAAACTCCCCTTACCTTTGAAGCAGCGTTTGATTGGCAAACAGACGCGGCTTCCAAAAAAAACTCCATTAATGGAATGTCATTTCCTTGAAGGTTTTAATAAGCCTCCGTCTTCAGGGAGAGTTTTTGCAGGAGGCTCACAAAAACACCAAAAAGATTTTTCTATTTTTTCTAGGAAATTTAATTTTTTCAAAAAGGTCCAAATCACTTATGAACCATATAAGCAAACGGAATTAGATCAGGTTAAATATGACTTCAACTTTGAGCTCGACTTTGATCTCATGGGGATCGAAGAAGAGACTGAGGTCGAAGAAGAAGACCTTCCAAAAGAAATTGAATATCAATTGGAACGTCATGAAAAGGGGGTCCAACCTAATATTGAGGAGACCATCTCAATAAATCTTGAGACCGAAGATGACCCAAAAATAGTGAAAATCGGGGCATGCCTGTCTGATGTACAGCAAAATGAAATGTCACGGTTTTTGGCAGACTACAAGGATGTATTCGCTTGGTCGTATCGGGACATGCCGGGGTTGGACACTGACATGGTGGTGCACAAGTTGCCAATTTTGCCAGGGGTTAAGCCAATTAAGCAGAAGCTGAGAAGATTGAAACCTGAATGGACCTTAAAGGTCAAGGACAAAGTGGTCAAACAATTTCAAGCAGGATTTTTGGTAGTCTCCATGTACCCCGAATGGCTTGCAAACATAGTGCCAGTACCAAAGAAGACAGGAAAGTCAGAATGTGCGTGGACTACAGAAATCTGAACAAGGCAAGCCCAAAGGATGATTTCCTGCTTCCACACATTGACATCTTGGTGGACAACACTGCTGTACATAGCCTGTTCTTGTTTATGGACGGCTTCTCTGGGTACAATCAGATCAAGATGGATAAGGAAGATCAAGAGAAAACAGCGTTCATCACACCTTGGGCCACCTTCCACTATACAGTCATGCCGTTTGGGCTTAAGAACGCTGGGGCAACCTACCAACGGGCCATAACAGCTCTATTCTATGACATGATCCACAAGGAGATGGAGGTCTATGTGGACGATATGATTGCCAAATCATGAAAAGAAGATGACCACTTGATCAATCTGGAGAAGGTGTTTGATCGACTTAGGAAGTACAGTCTACAGCTTAACCCGACTAAATGCGTCTTTAGGGCTACATCAGGGAAGTTGTTGGGATTTATAGTGAGCTGAAGAGGAATTGAGATCGACCCAGCTAAAGCCAAGGCCATAATTGAGATGCCATCACCCAGAACAGAAAAGGAGGTTCGTGGTTTTCTTGGAAGAATTCAATATATAAGCCAGTTCATAGCACAACTTACTGCTATCTGTGAGCCAATTTTCAAACTTTTGAGAAAGGACAATCCAACAGTCTGGAATGAGGATTGCCAACAGGCCTTTGATACAATAAAGGAATATTTACTGAACCCACCTATGCTAGTGCCACCAACTCCAGGAAGACCACTGATTCTGTACTTATCAGTGTTGGAAACATCGATGCGATGTGTCTTGGGGCAGCATGATGAGACCGGCAGAAAAGAAAGGGCAATTTACTATCTAAGTAAAAAATTCACAGAATATGAAGCCAAGTACTCACCATTGGAAAAGACATGTTGCGCTCTAGTGTGGGCAACTCAAAGACTGAGGCATTACTTCCTCAGTCACTCCACATTATTGATATCCCGGATGGATCCTTTGAAGTACTTGTTTGAGAAACCGGCACTAACTGGCAGAACGGCAAAGTGGCAGCTGCTACTATCCAAGTTTGACCTTACGTACATCACTCAGAAGGCGATTAAGGGTCAAGCCATTGCTGATCACCTGGCTGCATATCCTTTGCCAGAATACCAACCGTTGAAGACTAACTTTCCTGATGAGGCAATTTTGTTTACTGAAAAGGAGGAAAGTGAAAGCTCTTGGCAGATATTCTTCGATGGGGCCGCCAACATGAATGGAAATGGAATAGGGGCAGTCTTGGTCAAACCAGATGGTTCACACATCCCGATCGCAGTGAAGTTGAGATTCCAGTGCACCAATAATATCGCCGAATATGAAGCATGCATAATTGGGTTGCAAGCCGTCATAGATCATGAAGTGGAGGAACTTGACGTATACGGAGATTCGAGCCTTGTCATCTTACAAACAACGGGTGAATGGAAAACCAAGGATCACAAACTGATCCCCTATCACCAGTATTTGGAAGAAATAAGCACAAAATTTACTCGAATTTCCTTCAACTATATGCCAAGGGCCAAGAATCAGTTCGCAGATGCTCTAGCAACATTGGCTTCCATGGTCAGCATGCCAAAAGGGGTAGACATCAAGCCACTGGAAATTGAGGTTAGAGAGGAATCGGCTTACTGTCTTGTTCTAGAGGGAGCACCAGAAGAGGAAGCACCATGGTTTCAAGACATAAAAAATTTCTTGAACAATTAGAGTTTGCTAGAAAATGCCACTTTCACTGAGAAAAGGACAATACAGAGATTAACCGGTCAATTCCTACTAAGTGGTGGACATTTGTACAAGAGATCACATAATGACATTCTACTCAGATGTGTTGCTAAGGTTGAGTCAGAAAGATTGATAGAGACTGTACATGAAGGAGTCTGTGGACCTCATATGAACGGACACATGCTTGCAAAGAAGATTCTGAGGTTGGGATATTATTGGTCGACAATGGAGCATGATTGCTGTATACATGTCAGGAGGTGTCATCAATGTCAGATATATGCAGATAACAAGCATGCACCCCCAAGTGAGTTGCACAACATGACGTTACCATGGCCCTTCTCCATGTGGGGCATAGAAGTCATTGGCATGATTTCCCTTAAGGCATCGAACGGGCACAGATTTATCCTGGTGGCAATCGATTATTTCACTAAGTGGATAGAAGCGGCCTCATATGCAAATATCACAAGCAACCATGTTATTAAATTTTTGAAGCACAATATTATTTGTCGCTATGGACTGCCAAGTGCCATAGTATCAGACAATGCTTCAAATATTAAGAACAAGGACATGAAGAAGATGTGTGAGCAGTTCCAGATTACCCATCACAAGTCCGCTCCATAAAGGCCAAAGATAAATGGGGCAATAGAAACAGCAAACAAAAATATAAAGAAAATCATTTAGAAAATGGTAGTGAGTTACAAAGATTGGCATGAAATGCTACCACTTGTTCTACATTCCTACAGAACCTCAATCCGGACTTCAACTGGGGCAACCCCTTATTCCCTAGTTTATGGGATGGAAGCAGTTTTGCCAGTGGAAGTAGAAATCCCATCACTAAGAGTGCTCATGGAAGCTGAAATTGGAAGAAGCTAAATGGATACAGTCAAGACATGATCAACTCAATCTGATAGAAGAGAAGCATTTGAAGGTGCTGTGTCATGGACAATTGTACCAGAGGAGAATAGCCCGGGCCTACAATAAGAAGGTGAAGCCCAGAACTTTCCAAGAAGGAAACTTTGTGCTCAAGAAAATATTACAATTTTTGGAAGATCCTCGTGGTAAGTTCAAGCCAAATTGGGAAGGGCCTTATGTTGTCAAGAAGTTCCTGTTAGGGGATGCACTCATCTTGACAGAAATGGATGGGACAGATTTTCCTGAGCCAATTAACTCTGATGCGGTAAAAAGGTATTTTCCTTGATTGAATATTACTAGAAGATGATCCGGAAGCCATTAGGGATGATTGGAGCTTGCTAAAAATCAATGGGAGGAGGAAAGAGGCGAAAAGGGGGTTTTCTAAACTCAAAAACTCATAAAAATGACTCAAATCCTGAGGCCCATTGCTTTTATAGCATGTTTTAATGTATCCGACATATTAGGTCGGATACAAAAAGTTCTACTCTTATTTGACGAAAAATGTCGGATACAAGAAAAGGTTAATGTATCCGATGTATTACGTTGGATACAAAAAGTTTTTAATGTATCCAATCTGATATATCGGATACAAAGAAAAAAGGCAAAAAAAAAAGAGAAAAGGGAGAAAAATCCGGATTTTTTTACCTGTTTCACCTGTATACAAGTCTGAATTGCATAAAAATGAAAAGAAAAAGAGCAGAACAAGAGAGAATGAATAAAAAAAATTTCATATATATGCAAGTCTCTTTGTACAAAGGATGATATAAATACATCAAAATCCTAATCTACTACTCCTGTGCAGGATCATCCCCGCGTCCTCTACCCCATGCTCCTCTGCGGCCTCTACCTCGAGATGGTCGGCGTATGTAGAAATGTGTCAGAAGGCGCTTGGCCATATAGCATGGTTTACGGCCCAAAATGGACTGAAGCTGATACTCCAAGCAGTAATCCGAAATGTCAGGAGGCGAGTCGGGAGCAGAATCTGATGAGGAAGCCTCAAGCCCAGCAGGAACAGGCTTGATTGGCAGGATAGCCGCCTCAGGCTCAACTGGATCCCCGACAGCAGCAGTCTCGACTCCTGCAGCTCCAGAAGGCTCGGCAGTAGCAGAAGAAGGACCAGGAATAGAAATAACTGGGTTAATGGAAATAAAGTCAGAAATTGAAGTATCAAAATGAACCAAGGAGGTGAAGCTAAAGAAAACTTACCAAGGATGTCTGCAACAGGAACTGGGGGATCCGGAACAATCGGGTCAGCAGTAGGGATGCCCTCCGGCTCAGGAGCCATCACTGGAGATGAGGGGCCCATAGGATCCGCAGGAGCAGTGGGCACAGGAGCCACAACAGGGTCAGCAACTAGGATGTCCTCAAGATCAGCAGCTCGAACCGGAGATGGAACAGGAAAATCTGGCTCAAAGGCAGCATCGGGATCTGGGACTGGACCCTGCAAAAATCAAAACAATTCATATCAGAACAACAGAGAAACATGGAAATGAAAGAGATGAAGTTATAAAGAACTAGATACCTGGCTAGCCCTAAGCTCAGCAACCAAAGCCTCCAGCTCATTGATCCGGGCATCTCTTTGGGCCACGACCACATCGTGCTCGGCAATCATATCATCGACTGCGGCCCGTTGACTCTGAAACCGGTCTCAAAGAGCATTCAACTCCTCTACCTGCCAACAAAAAAGGGATTAAAGTCACAAATACAGAATTGAAGGAAATGAGATGAAAAATGCAAATAATAAACTTACAGTATCATCATGAACCCGGATAAAAATCCCGCCTATCTCAGTCACCCCGGCATGGGTGGGCCGGTCCATCAGACAGCCAATGGATACTCTCTGGATCCACTCATCATAATCCCCAGCCACTATAAGCACCTCTGCATCCTTCCACTAATCAAACTGGCCAGCATCGAATCCAGGCAGGAGGATGGTAGGACCAACAGGAGGTGGAGGAATGGGAATGCGGGGGACGCTGGTATGTTGAAAGTACAAGCGCTCGCCTAAGTACATAATCCTACCAAGTCTCCCAACGAAACACTGGTAGGACTGGCGTCGCACATCTTGCTCAAAAGCGTCCTGTACCATCTCCTGATAAGCAACCTCATCATCCACATCCTCGAAGCGGGCCAGTATAAGCTACAATCAAAATAAAAAGTGTCAGATACAAGGGCAGTGTTGAAGAAAAAGAGAATACTTAAGGGCGAGGAAAATTTACGTCAGAGCGGCGAAAGCGGTCTAAGTGTGCCCGGGCTGATCGTGGCTGGCTCCTATCTGCGTCCCTCTCAAGAACAGACCACTGTATAGCTATGGGGAACTCTGCAGCACCAGGCACGGGAGAAGGGCGGAAGTAGGTCATATGTGTATACATGAATATTTGGCAAGGAAAGAAAACAAGTTAGAAGGAGATAAAAGAATTTTTAAAAGGAATTAAGCAAAAATATTCCTTACCCATAAGATCTGCCAAAAAAATTGGCTGCTGATACCATCTCCCCTCGGAGAGGCTAGACCTCGGACCACTCGACTCAGTCTGGCTAATATAGCCCCATATATCAACGGGCCCTATGCTAGCCGCCTGGTCTGTCGAAGATCTCTCAAGGCTTCCAAGAAGACAGGACTGACCGATGTTGTATCCTCCTGGAAAAATCAGCTACCCAGCATCAACAGGAAGACCCGTCGAAATGGAGGGACGAAACCGTCATGACCCTCAGCGATAGTAGCGTGCCTTCGGTCAGGGTGATCAATGATGCTGCCACACAACCAGCCGATAGAAATCGGCCCACTACTGTCATCCCAAGCATCCTCCGGAAGAGGCTCGTACCCTAGCAGGGCGCTAATATCCGCAACTGAAGGACGCTCCATCTCTATAGTTCTACCCGTCAAAGGGATGCCCGTGAGTATGACAAAATTTGAAGGACGAATCCCCAGTTCAACATCTGGCAGATGGAAGGACTGTGTGTCAGGAAAGTATCGCTCCAGCATGGCAAAAATGAGAGGGCAGTCAGCTCGGAACAACGGGATGAGCAGAAAATGATCAAAATGGCATCTACAGAACTCCCGTCTGAGTCCGAGAGAAAGGGTTTGATACATCTCATAGAACCTCCCCCAACTACCTCGTAGATGAGAGGTGGGATACCGAAGAGGAAGATCTGCTCGGATACACATTGATGGATGATGATCCAACCCACTGAGAAGCTCAGTGTCCTGAACAGATGCTCGCAACGCCTCAGGGAATACTAACCGGAACCCCCTAGCATCACCTCCAAGGACCAGATCCTGAATCGCACCTCTGGCTCTGCCACGTCCTCGGTCTCTGCCACGGCCTCCCTCGCCCTCAAGGGCCTGATCTTGAACTCGGCCCCTACCTCGGCCTCGTCCTCTACCTCTAATGGCCTCTATAGCCTGGTCTCCATCTCGACCTCGACCTCGGCCTCTCCTACGACCTCGAGCGGGACCCACAATGGGCTAAAATTTCAAAAGCATGAGAAGGTTGGTGTAGAAAAAAATAGGAGGAGGGAAGAGAAAAATGTGAGAAGCCTACCTCAGGAGAGCCCTCTCCAGAACACTCTCTGGAATCATCCAGTGGATCAGAAAGAGTGGCACTTTGATCGGACTCAATTCGGGCTCTAGAAAAAGAAGACTGATCAGCTGGATCAACCTCCTCTCACACACGAGAACGATCTCTAGCCATCTACAGAAAATAGGGAGATGTTTCTACTTAAGTCTTCTGTTTAACTATTTGTTAGAAATCTCAATTCCTAATATTTTTCTAATCCTGAATGTTTTTGAGAAGCTTACTCTTGCCTAACTTGTTTCCAGGATTACTAGATGAAAAGAAAAGTACAAGAGGTACTCGGAAAAATAGAACAAAGGTGCAAAGTAAAGAGATCAATAAAGAGGTCCCTGCAAGAATTCCAGGCGATATGTCTTACAAAATCTGAGGATTTAAATCAAGGATTATAAGTGTACCCAAGGACTACCAGGATACCAATTTTGGGGTGGACATGCAAAGAATCCATAAAGCAGGGATTGGTCAAGACAAGCCATCTTGGTAGTTGAAAGTAGATTGGGAAGCCAAAGCAGATCACAGTATGATATAAGACCGGATCAAAGAAAAATTAGGTTCAGTTTAAAGGCAAAGGCAGGATCTCGCAAGGATTTATGCCTAATGGAAATCATCACTGGCAAATAAGCCAAGGTTCTCAGGCATAGTCAATTGGATGACACAAGGGTGTACCTATATCTTAGGGATTGCCAAATCAGCATGCAAAGCAAGAAAACAAGCCACACCACATCAAGGAAGAACTATTAAAGCTCAGTCAAAACAAGTGATCAGAGATGCACGGATAAAGCTGTCTGACATACTCAATGTGTGAAGAGAATTTCAATTTATGCAGCAATTCAGTTCATAAGGATCATACACATACCAAAAAGCATGCAATTTAGTTGGTAATTAGCACGGGCAATCCAATATTCTCAAGATGAAGACATAGGCTTGCGAACAAGTTTCAGAGATTATCAAAACCACAAGCTCAAGTTCTCAGATGAGCATTAAGAGAGTAAACACAGCAAAAAGAAAAAAATTTATGTTGATCACTGTCAATTTTGGCAGGAACAGTGGGGAAATATCACCAGCAGGACAATCTTAAAGAGTTGCAGGAAATTGGATCAAAATTGGGAGATCAAAGCAAGTTGTAGAAAAAGAAAAGAAAAATCTAGGATAATATCAGCAATCCAGGGAACCAAAGCATGCAATTAGAAAATCAAATCCCAAGTTATGCAAATAATTACCAGCAAAACAATTGCTATTAGTTCCTGTTTGGATAAAATTTCGAACAAAGTAAGATCACTTACTTGAAATTATGAGTGAAATAGGGATTGCCGAATGAAATGGGATGCTTATTGCCACTGTTGAATCGGAAACTGAAGAAGGAAAATGGTGGAGAAGGGCGTCGGATAGTGGAGTTGCCGCCGAAGGATCGCCTGGAACTAATGAAGATGGCGGTGTGAACAATGAGCTAGGGCTCAGTGAATACTAATCGCCGGAAATATAGGGAGTTGCCGGAGTTAATAACAATCGTCGGAGCCGGTGGAAGTCGTCGGAACTAGAGTAAGTCACCGGAGAAGAAAGAGAAGTCGTCGGGGACGAAGAAGAGGAAAGGTGTATCCGGTCTGAGTATTCGGAGAAGAAGAGAAGAAAGAGAAAGTCGCGGTTGCGCGTGACTAAATAAAAACTGGTGTATCTGACGAAACATGTCGGATACAAATAGGGCTTTTGATATCCGACCGAATGCGTCGGATACAAATAAAAAATAGAAAAAAGAAAAAAAAGGAGAAAAAGAAAAGGAAAAGAGAAAAAGAGAAAAAAAAAAGAAAAAAAAGAGAAAAGAAAAAAAAATGTGTGTTGGGAATATTCAGTCAAATTTTTAGCATGGTTTGATAAAAAATTCAAATTTTCAAAAATCTTATTTTGGGCTTAAAATCCACTTCATAGCCACCAGAGCTCAATGGAATTTAAGATATCTTGGAGAAATGCCCCCCTTAAAGTTAGGGCTTTTTGGCAAATCTTAACCCAAAATTATTTTGCAAAATTAAAATTGAACCAAGCAAATCATGGTTAAGGGAGTGCAATTTGGGCTTGTCTAATCTTTGCAGCTCATTGCTTTGCAACTCCCGTAAAGAGGTGCAGTTGTAGACACCCCAAATTGCACAGTAAAAATGATGGATAATTGGCAAAAACAATTCTTTCCTTTGTAACCAGCACAAAAATTCAGATTTATGCATTTCTTCTTGTATCTGACAACTCAGGTCGGATACAAGCAAATCCTTTTATATCTAACACAAATCGTCGGATACAAGCAGATATTAGTGTATCCGACGACATGTGTTGGATACAAAAATAATTGCTTGTAACCGACCTGATATGTCGGATACAAGCTTTTTTTGCTCAAAATTGAGTAAATCCGAGGGTTTTTCACTTTCTTACTGTTTTACCATCCTTATGAAGTGGAAATCTCGGAAATAGCCTTAGGGTTAAGTGAGGGGGATTCTAGACATCATTTTGTGTCTAGCATCATGCAAACCCTAACCCTAGCCTTTGCCTATAAATAGGAGGCTCCTCCTTAAGCAAAAGGCCAAGAAGTTGGAGGTTGAAGAGCTCCGAGTGAAGAAGGGAACCGCTGCCGCACTGCTTCCAGAAGCCCAGGTCAGCCTAAAACCCTCTTTATTTTTCTGTTTTTACATTCTAGGGTTAGCTCTTTTCTTCTACCTTTCTGTAGAATAATGGCCTAATCTTTGTGTATGCAACCCCTTCCTCTACTCAAAGTACCTCAAGACTCTCTCTAGCCGTAAAACGTGAAGACGGGATCTAGGGGAAACGAGACTGAGGATTGATCCTTAGTGTTAGAACCCTTTTGAAAAGCCTTTTGTTCTATGAAAACCGTTTCATACTCAAAGTACCCCAAGACTATCTTGAAGAACCGTAAAACGGGGAGAGAGAACTAAGGGAAACGAGAATGGAACGGAACCATATATTTTTTTTGAACCCCTTTGATTGATATGAATGCTATATGTTGTTATATTGTGATTGAAGAAATGATTTTTACACATATACACATAGCACCCGTTTTTGTCGGAATCGGCTTGTATTTCAGATCTATTGCTTTCATTGTGATAGATCTGAAATAAATAGTCCCAAGCATTTCTGGGATGTTTCTTATTGATTTCAAACAAGTTTATCTTGAGTATTGAAGACCTCTAGGTCTTACCTCTCGGTTTTAGGCGTTTTGCTCAATTTTAAGGTTTTTGGCATATTCTCTCCAATCGGAGAGGATGGTGAGCCAACCTTGTGCCCTATTTCCACCTCGAGGTTCTTTAACACTTTTTCAAATGATTTGGATTCATATTGCACGGATCACACACACTTGATCACCGTTTTGGATTGATTTTACTTAAAAAGGTCTAAATTGGCAGCAGCTATACCGTAACTTCGGACACTCATAACTTCATCATCCGGATGAATTTTGGAGTGATTCTAAAGCCATAGGAAAGATGAGGCTGTCTAGTTTATGGCTGTAAAATTTCATTAATTTTTATGGAGTGGATTTTTGACACTACTTAGTCGAAGTTGATAGGTCAGTTCATGCCAGATTGCGGAACCTGTCACTTTGACTGAACGCCATGTGTTCGTTTTAAGTCCGATTTGAGTGATTTTTGTTTCTGTATTTTTCTTTGGAAGTCTAATTTCAAATACAGTTGGTTTCATAATTTTTTGATTCCATTTGTGTCATGGGTAACTGATTTACTCAGAACTGCTCAACAGCACATTTCTGGGCTAATTTGTGATCTTTGGGGCCTGTTCGGGAGGTCACCCAATACAAATCCGGATGAATTTTTGTATGAGGCTAGTTTCATTTGAATTATGGCCCTACATACTTCATTCATGCCAAATTTCACGGATTTACATGGAGCCAATTGTTCCAAATGAATTTCCAAAGTTGCCCACTTGTTACTTTTAACAATTTCCAATAGCAGATTTCAAAGGAGCATAACTCCTAGGATTTTAACCGGATTTAATTGAAATTTTGCATGAGTCTTCTATTTATCATAATCTTTCAAATGGATTTGGTTTGATTCAATTTAAATTGGATTTGAATGATTTCAAGACAAATGGCACTATTTTTTATCGAATTTTCCGAATTTGACTCAACTTGGTTTTATGCAATTTTTGCTTTGATTTCCATCTAATGGTGATATCCCAGAAGTGATATTGACATAAAATAGGATCTTTAATTCATTGGATTTCTCATGTGAAAGTATTATACATTTGTTTAATCCTTTTTCAAGGTTTTTGATGATTTTAGCAAGCTTTCTTATTTTTGAGCATGAACAATACTTGGCAACCACCTTGTGTGGGTGAGTGGGGGTGTCTAACACCTTCCCCCATTCATACTATAATCCCCTTACTCATATCCGGATTTTATTTTCAAGTAGAGTTATTTTTACTCTAGTATTTGCCTTTTTGCTTATTTTGATGAATTTCGGTGCCCATTCACACCCAAAATTGGATGGTGGCGACTCTCCCATTTTTGTTGAGACCGTCTGATGATGGAGGGAATCATCTAGGTGATTTTTCCATGTCTCACACCGGTCAAACTTTTGGGGAGCGAAAAGTTGACATTTTGCTCGACCCCAATGCAGCTACGCAAATTGATCCTAGTAGATAGTGGGTTCCGAGCCGATTCCAACAACACCAAGTGCTGTGTTGTGAGGTGCTTGTATGTGCAGTAGATAGTGGGTTCCCTGAGAGTACAGAACAAGCATCTCAGGGAATACCGTGCATGTTACCCCACGCAGTTAAAAGTTCATTCACGGTGTAGTGAGGTGCTTGTATGTGCAGTAGCGTCAAGTGCTGTGTCTGTTCGGGTGATTTTCGGATAATGGGCTGATAAGGGTTCCTTAATGTCACTTTTATAGTGAGAGTACAGAACAATATGCAATACGATGTCTGGGTGGATCCCCAGGTAAGTGGAGGGTCACAAGGAACCGCTTAAATTCCACTTTCCTTAGGCAATTATCTTATCCTTTTGACAGGATCCCTCAATATGACGTAATTGCATAAGTTCCATAAATCACTAAGTTTGGACAAGAAGTACTTCCTAAATCTGCTTATAACCAGGGTCCGACTGGGTTGAGGGATCCCCAGTAGAGTCGCCAAGCTGTGTGCACCTAAATCTAGATCGCACACGGAGTGCACGGGAGTTCGTGCGTGCCTCGAGACATTTCAGAGTCGCCACTGCCTAAGAGGTGCACGCAGACATGGGGATTTCCTATTCGGGTCTAAGTCTAGTTTGTGGCTTATTAGAGATCTAGCTAAGTCCTCGGTTACGTCCGGGGAAGTCCGAAGACACCCCGGCCCGCCCCGTCGGTCTGACGGGTCCCTCGGGTCTCCCTGGTTTTTGAGTCAAGTTCACCCTTTCTTAAACCAGCATGTGTCTTTTTGGGTCTGGTGGGGTCCTCTGGAGGTGTAGGCCCCTTTTGTTTCATTTTTTTTTATCTTTTTACTTAAGTCATTTGGGTCGGATACAGGCCCTGTTGGAAGGCCTATGGGTTGCCAAGTTTGGGATTTGGCCTAGTAAGGTTATTGGGTAACCCTTATGGTTTTTATTCATCTAATTTAGCAAGGTTAAAAGGTTCAATGGGCTTGGTCTGGGCCCATGAATTGCTACACAAGTGACCTTGGGCCCGTTTGTTGTAAACGGGCTGGGTTTGGGCCGGTCAATATGCTGGCCCCATAGGTGGGCCCAGGGGGTCTTAATGGGTCCAATAAGGCCCATGGTCTACAAATGGGCTCAAGATAGCCCAAGCAACTTTGCAAGGTCGGATCAAGCCGGTTTGGGTCGGAGCAAATCCAACCGGGTTCACAAATCACATTTTTTAGATTTTTTACAAGTTGACCGTATTTACTATACGGTCTGGGCTGAACCGTAAATGTAATACGGTTTCTGACCGATTTTACATTTTCATGCCGATTCTGGCCGAGATCAATTCTGCAGTCTTCTTGAGATGTCCGAACATTCTTCACTGGATTCCAGCTCCATCACAGCAACTCATGAGCTATGCTTTTGGCTCTAAAAGTGCCTTTTCACTGGAAGGATCTCCCATGTCTCCATTGTTCACTTAAGTTGGCTTTTGGTACGCATGTTAATAGGATTTATGGAGAAAGGAAATTGGGAGGGGGGTTAAGGATACATCCGGAGATTATGAGGAGGACAAACCCCTCCTAAAAAGAGTAAAATGAGATGAATATTTGCTTGAGTTCATTTTTAGACCATTGAGCTACTCTCCTTCCCTTAGGTGGGGTCTCCCTCTCATCATGGGGAGCCCAAAGCCATGCCAAACAAAAACGAACCGGTGAGATAAAAAAATAACAAGCTAAACAATAAATTTAGAAGAGATCTAGTTTAATGTATATTAAACAATACATTACTAGAAGCCTTTTTTTACCATTACCTTTCACTTTTGACTTATGATGGCTCTCCGAGTGATTTGGCAGCGTTTCCGCACTCCCGTTGATTTCCCGAAATGGGTTTGAAAGGGTCTCTCTCACTCTGGGTTGAAAGAGATGAAAGGTGGAGACAGTGGGTAGATTTTGGCAGTGCTTCTTCGCTCCTGTTGATTTCCCAAAATGGGTTTGAAAAGGGGATTCCCTTGCTTTGAGTTGAAAAGGTGGAAGGTAGGGGTGAAAAGGGTGTGGAATAGGGCAAAATAAGAACAAACAGGGTTTGAAAATGGCAGAGGGGTTTTGGGCAGAGGTTGGACGTAGAAAACACAGAGGAGAGGGGAGAGGCTAAGAGGGACCAGCTTGCTGAAATGGGGGGCTGACCCCCTATTTACAGGCATTTTTTTGTGCCCGTGTTTGAACTACGGGCATGCTTTTGCCCGTACTTGAAATACGGGCGTGCCTTGCCTGTATTTCAAATACGAGCGCGCCGCCCTCGTGCGCGAATCTCGCGCGAATCGCCAGCTGTCCCTCCATACGGGACGCGTGTCCCGCTTCTAGAAGGTTTACCCATATTTGAAGTACGGGCATGCCCTGTCCATATTTCAAATACAGGCGAGCACATTTTTAAAATGTTGGATTTGAAAATTTTTGTTAAATTTGATTTATTTAAAGATTTTATTCGATTTTCTTATTATTTTATTAAAAAATCTTAAGATTCTTCATCATTACAATATTAAAATATTAAAATATTAAAATATCTTTTATTAAACGTTATTTTATTCATTTTATAAATTTATTTGTCCTTTTGCAGCTGTTTTTGCCACATGGACAGTTTTCCTTGAAACTTCAACTGTCCATAACTTCTTCGTCCAGTGTTCGATTTTAGCAAACTTGGTGTCATTGGAATCGGCTCGGAACCCACTATCTACTAGGATCAATTTAGGCAGCTGCATTGGGGTCGAGAAAAAAGTCAACTTTTCGCTACCCAAAAGTTTGACCGGTTCATAACTTTCTCATCCGGACTCTGATTCCAGCAAATTCAGTTGCGTTAGAATCGTGTTGAAGTGCTCTTTTCAATGAGATGAAGATTGATGGCCAAATTATCTTGAATCAAAAAGTCAATTTTCTGACCCCCTCAAGGTTTGACTTTTCATCTTTCTTCATTTTAGGGGTGCAAACATCAGGTGTCTACAATGGCTCCACAATGGATTAGATGCTTTGAGTTGGGGTTCTGTAACGCCCCGAATCCGTGTTGTTCAATAAAGATATAACACGTCTCACGGAGGTTAGGCAAGGATCGGTAATCAATTATGATCGCTGGATAATCATCTAACTATAACTTGTCAGAGTGCACAATTTGATTTATCCAAGAATGTAACATTTAGAACTTAACTAGAATCATATGTTTCAACCCCAATAGACTTTAATTCACCTCAAATATTTAAATTACTCAAATTCGGAACAAGACAACCCACAAGTCTAAGTAAGGTAATAGTAATCTTCCTCCCTATAAGCCTCAGCTGGATCTACCCCAGTAGTCGCCTCACCACGAGTATCTGAAAACAAAACAAAACAACTGAGTGAGATACGAATATCTCAGCGAGTAGCACATGCATGCAGAAATAGTTAACCACAGTACAAAACTATGCATCGATAAACATTCCGTACGATTAAACAACTAACATCAATTTCAAGTTCAAACCAAAACTCATTTCATCAGTCAAATCACATATCCGTTAAGTACGGCAACACATCGATTGGTCAATGTCATGACTATCGTGTAGTTGATAAATTAAACATGCCAAGTAGACACTCCACACCTCCATGTACACAGTTCCGGCCTACTCAGGGTTTCAGAAACTCTGAAATGACGGCCTACTCAGGGTTTCGTCATCCAATGCAGGCCTACTCCCCGGGTTTCTGCATTGACAACCAGGCCTACTCAGGGTTTCTGGCTGCTCTACATCGGTCGTGGCAACACACAAGGCCATGCAATTTCAACAACCAACAATAACATTACATTACTAAGCTTAAGCATCTGGATCCAGGATAGGCTAAACCAAAACTGTAAATCATCGTATAATCTCAATTCCAATGTCAAAGTAAAACCATTCATTCCACATCATGTATAACTCATCACAGTTCATCACCTGTCCCTCTGGACCAAGCAGTATCTCAAGAACTTTCAGTATTTTCTCATTTCCGCAACACATGCCATTTGAATACAAAACACAGTTATTCATACCAAGAAAACCTTACAATACATTCAGAATTTTCCAAACAAGTGAAACCAGAAGTCAATAATTTCTCAATCAAAACAATGTATAAATTCAAGGGAAAATTACGAGGAACTCCCATTGTTTTGGTATCCAGCACAACATATACAAATAACCTAAACTCAACCTTAGAAGCCTTTGGGAATTTGCCACTAGAATTTCCTCTAGGAATTTAATAAGTAATGCAGGTTCCAAGGTTCCCAAACAAGTGATTGGTTAAATGGTATAAACCTCAAGACATCAAAATCCCCCTTGGTTCAGTCAAGAATCACTTTCGGCAAGTTAAATTGGGTATGCGCTCACTTCCTGAAGTGAGCGCCAGTCGGCGGATAGGATTTAGTCCGAAATGGGATTATGCGCTCACTTGACGCTAAGTGGGCGCGAGCTGAGCGGGAAAAGGGCACGAGATGGGCGCCGGCTTAGCGCGAGATTCGCGCATACATTTTAGTGAGCGCGAGCTGAGTGCCAAGTGGGTGCCAGCTTGGCGGATAATAGAATTTCAACAGGGCGCCTACTTCCTAAGTGAGCGCGAGTGGGTGCCAACTCGGCGGATACCCACTGCAATTTTCGACTCTCTGTTATTTCGATATCTCTATCTCTGGCCAATTTGTTTCGGTCTGTAATTGTTCCAATACACTCCCAATGTTCCCAGAATACTTCCCAACCTGTTTTGGATTTAATCTAAACACATTTAATTTCAAGTTGCATTTCAATCTCATGCTCAGACTCTTGGTATTCCAGAAAACCCAGAAAACTCAGAAATCACTCATGCAACAGAATAAACTCACGAATAAACACAAAACCTCAGTTGTAAATCAATGCTACTCACCCTTATACGCTTATCCCAGAATAACACAACCTCGGCCGATCACGTTTTTCGGCTGCTTGCGAGGATGCGAAGGTAGCCGAACTATCCCCTGTTCGTGAGAGTAAATAACCCGAAGCTGTATCTCCAACTCCAACTATCCTATTGCAGCTATTTGCAGCTCTCGTTCTTCTCAGCAAAACCCTAATCGCCACACCAGAGCCGCGAATCGCGAAATCGCGCAATTTCTTCAGCTAACGAAAGTATTGCCAAAAGTATTCATACGAGTATTCTATAAACCAAGACCTAAATTTCCCTTTTTGTATATTTACCTTGTACGCGCCCATACGTATTGCCGCTCGAAACACTCTTTAAAGTCCTTGATCCTGTGCATGCTTGCCCATTGGAAACCCTACATATTCCCGCATCCATTTAAGTTAACAAGCACACAACTATATTTTAATAATAATAAAAATAATAATACCTTACCAAAAATCAGTGTCTTACATTCTCCCCTCCTACGAAAATTTCGTCCTCGAAATTTACTTCAAGAAAGAACAAATAATTCCGGATACTTCTTCTTCATTTCTTCCTCACCTTCCCAAGTGCATTGTTCCATAGTATGATTCTGCCATAACACTTTCACTAAGGGAACAACTTTGGTGCGGAGAATCTGCTCACGACGGTCTAAGATCTTAACTGGCCTCTCTTCGTATGTCAGATCTTCTCGGATCACTAAAGGTTCAGGATTTATCACATGACTAGGATCCGCTATGTACTGTTGCAACATGGATATATGAAATACGTCATGGACTCCTGCCAAATGGTCTGGCAAAGCTAATTTATAAGCTACAGGGTTGATCTCCTTCACAATCTGAAATGGCCCAATAAAGCGTGGAGATAGCTTCCCTTTCTTCCCAAATCTCAAGATACCTTTGGAAGGCGATATCTTCAAGAACACTTGGTCTCCCACTTCAAATTTCAGCTCACGTCGTCGGGTATCTGAATACCTTTTCTGACGACTCTGTGCAGTCAACAACCGCTGTCTAATCAACTTCACCTTTTCCATGTTGTCTTGTATAATCTCAGGCCCAAAGTACTGTTTCTCACCTACCTCCACCAAACACACGGGAGATCTACAAATCCTGCCATAAAGTGCCTCATAGGGTGCCATCTGTATACTAGCCTGATAGCTATTGTTGTAAGCGAATTCGGCTAAGTGTAAATACTTACTCCAATTGCCACCCCAATCCAGGACACAACATCTCAACATGTCCTCCAAAGTCTGAATAGTTCTCTCTGACTGACCATCGGTCTGTGGTTGGAAACTAGTACTAAAGCTCAACTTAATTCCCATGGCCTCCTGGAAACACTGCCAAAAATGCGAGGTGAACCGAGAATCCCTATCCGATACAATGGACACTGGAACCCCATGCAACCGGACTATCTCTCAAGTATACAGCTCAACCAATGATGCTAAAGTCTGAGTGGTCTGGTAAGGCAAAAAGTGACCTGATTTGGTCAGTCTATCCACAATCACCCATACGCCGTTGTGGTTCTTAGCTGTAGGCGGTAGCCCACTCACAAAATCCATCGATATATGTTCCCATTTCCACTCGGGAACCGGCAAAGATCGCATCACACATGGAGGTCTCCTATGCTCTACCTTCACTTGTTGACAAGTAAGGCATTTTGCTACATATTCCGCAATGTCCTTCTACATGCCTGACCACCAATATACTGCCTTTAGATTCTTGTACATCTTGGTACTACCGGGGTGAATTGCATATTTGGATCTGTGACTCTCATCTAGGATCAATCCCTTGACTTTAGCATTATTTGGAACACAAGTCCGCCCTCGAAATCTCACCAATCCATCCCAAACATCAAAATCTTTTGTGTCCTCATCACCCTTCTCTACTAACCCCTTGATGCGTAACAAATTAGAATCTGCCAACTGACCCTCCCGAATACGCTGAATCAACTCTGGCTCTGCTTGAACTCGTGCCATGATCAATCCATGCCCATGAGTGCTGAACTCCCCAGGCCAATCTACAACCGTATTAACAAGAGTGCACTGACTAGCCATGAAAGTAGCTAGTGTGGCCACCTCATCTTGGGAAGCAATCCTACGACTCAGTGCATCTGCCACCACATTAGCCTTGCCAGGATGGTAATGAAGCGTGAAATCATAATCCTTTAAAAGATCCATCCACCTCATTTGCCTCATATTCAGCTCTCTCTGGGAAAATATATATCTCAAGCTCTTGTGATCTGAGAATATCTCGAATTGGGCTCCCATCAAATAGTGCCTCCACAACCTAAGTGCAAATACAATCGCTGCCAACTCTAGATCGTGCGTAGGATAATTCTTCTCATGAGTGCATAGCAACCTTGAAGCATAGGCTACCACACGCCTCTACTGCATCAAAACACAGCCCAACCCTACTCGAAAAGCATCACAATAGATCGAAAACCCCTCACTCACTGATGGCACAATCAAGACTGGAGCTGAAGACAGTTTGCCCTTCAATTCTTGGAAGCTAGCCTCACACTTGTCGTCCCACTCAAACTTCACAGCCTTCTTAGTGAGGTTAGATAAAGGTGCCGCCACTCGGGAAAAGTTCTTAATGAACCTTCTATAATAACCCGCCATTCCCAAGAAACTCCGTACCTCAGTCACCGACGAAGGTTTAGGCCAATCTGCCACAGCCTGAACCTTAGCTGGATCCACTGCTATCCCATCTCCTGAAATCATATGTCCCAAGAAACTCACTTCTCATAACCAAAATTGGCACTTGCTGAACTTGGCATACAATCTGTGCTCTCTCAATGTCTGCAATACAGTTCGGAGGTGCCGTACATGATCCTCTCTGCTTCGAGAATACACTAGAATATCGTCAATGAAAACAACCACAAAGCTGTCCAAGTGTGTGTGAAATACCCGATTCATCAGGTTCATGAAAACAGCTGGGGCATTTGTCAGCCCAAAAGGCATAATCAGAAACTCGTAGTGCCCATATCGAGTACGGAAAGCCGTCTTCTCTATATCCACTGGGGCTACTCTCAACTGGTGGTATCCAGATCTCTGGTCGATTTTAGAAAACCAAGACGCTCCCCTCAACTGGTCGAACAAGTCGTCAATCCGAGGTAACAGATACTTATTCTTGATAGTGACTTGATTCAACTGGCGGTAATCTATACACATCCGCATCGACCCGTCCTTCTTCTGGACAAATAGGACCGGTGCACCCCATGGTGACACACTGGGTCTAATAAAACCCTTCACTTCCAATTCATCCAACTGCTTTTTCATCTCCTGATTTTCAGGTTGTGACATTCTGTATGGCGGTTTGGATACAGGTGCCGTACCAAGTAAGAGTCGTATACTGAACTCAACCTCTCTAGGTGGCGGTAATCCCGGTAAATCGTCTGGGAATATGTCATCAAACTCTGATGCTACAAGCACACTAGAAAGACTAAGTGCCATAGACTCTGTCTCCTCAACCTCAATGGATGCTACCAAACTGATCCGCGTTCTCAACCCCTCACAGTGGAAACAGTACACTGGCTGATCTGGCTGACACACCATAATGGTACCCCTATAGCAATCTATACTCACATGGTGTCGAAAAAGCCAATCAATGCCTAAAATCACATCAAACTCCCCGAATTTCAGTTCTACCAAGTCCCCTGGCAACTCCAAAGGACCCAACCTGATCATGCAATCCCTAAATACGGTCTGTATTCTAGTAGCTTCCCCCAACGGTGTGTGTACAAGTAATTCAGACTCGAGTGTGGAAGGAACCAAACCAATACGGCATGCACAAAAAGGAGTAATGAAAGACCTAGAAGCACCTGAATCAAATAAGCATATGGCTGATCTACCATGAATGAAAAGAATACCT
This sequence comes from Buxus sempervirens, assembly GCA_947561395.2. Lineage (NCBI taxonomy): Eukaryota > Viridiplantae > Streptophyta > Magnoliopsida > Buxales > Buxaceae > Buxus > Buxus sempervirens. Next base: position 29,760,544 of record OX387193.1, read on the forward strand.
CCAACCAGCTGTGGCGCCTCCGGCTCCTCCTCACGAGCCTCCTCAACATGCCCTCCCTCAGGCTCATCCTCCTGAGCTCCTACTGCATACACTCTAGTCTGCTGAGGGCATGGGGGTGGGGCCTACTGCCTCTGAGGTGCCCGCTGCCTCTGATATCCCCCACTGCTCTGACCCTAAAATCTCGGCGGTGCTGGTAGTGCTGGCATGGGTCTAGAATACTGAAATCTCGAAGCCTCGGCCGACCGGGTATCCGTGGGTGCAGTAAGGGCTGGCTTGAGTAACTGGTAAGTATTCGGGTGTGGACAATCAGCAACCCGATGCCCATGCTGGCCATGTAAGCACCTTATTTTTGCACCCCTAGAATTGCTGAAAATGAAAACCCTGGCAGAAAGTCAAACCCCTAGGGGACAAAAAGTTTACTTTTTCATTAAGTGATATTTGGCCACCTTGCTTTATATCAATGGATAGAGAATCCCGACACGAGTCTAACGCAACTGAGTTTGTTGGAATCGGAGTCCGGATGAAGGTTCTGCGGGCGGTCAAACTTGGGCGAAGCCAAAAGTTGACTTTCTGGTAAAATCCGATCCGGAGGCCTACCCCAAGGTCATGGGATAGAGGGCTCCGATACGATTCTAACGCCACTGAGTTTGCCCAGATCGGAGCCCGGGTGAAGAAAATATGAGCTGGCGAAGTTCCCGAGCAGCAAAATCGGCGAACTACGCACGTGGCAAAAAGCTGCACACGTGGCGAGTTGCGCAGAAAAATATCTCGGGGATCAAATCCCTAAATATCCAAACATTCAAAATATCCCAGGGACCAATCTGAAAGTATTTGAAAATATCTGAATAAAATAATATTAAACCTAAATATCCCAGGGACCATATCCTAATTTCCAGATTTTTAAAACAAACGAGCGGCGGCATTTATTATTTTGAAATGATTAGGTCGCTCGCGCGAACGTGGCAGGGGGTATGCGCTCACCTTGAGCTGGGCGCCAAGGTGAGCGGCACCCCATTTCCCTTGCCTATATAAGCCGCGAGGGTCTTCAGTGCAGGGGGTTGGCTGATTTTCGGGGTTGGAAGATTGTTGGAAAAAAGCTAAGTGTTCGGCATTTTTGCTTGGCAGCTCTCGGGTTGGAGGTTTCTGGGTGTCGGCTACCTTTGCTCGAGCCTTCTTCCTCACTCCCCATTGCTCAAAACCCTCTCGGCATACCTCCCCTGGCCTCCACCCTCTGACAGAAACCCCTCCGACCCCATTCCCTCTCTTCCTCTTCTTCCTCATCAAACCCGAAGGAGGTAAACCCTAAGGAGATCTTGCTGTGGGCGTGGAGAGGTGTTGCTCCGGTGGCTGCTCGCACAAGGAGGCTCCACCCACGTCGGATAGGTGTTGAAACATCCAGGTAATGTTCCCGACGAACTCCTGTACAAAATAAATAAGTTCATTGCGATATCCTGTTTTCCAGCATTTTTGTTTGTCACCGCTATTACTTGTCTGATTGATTCGAAGGGGGAGCATGTTCCCCCATGAGTTCTCCCTCTCTGTTGTATCCCATAAAGCCCCCAGTCCCCTTCCTTGCATGTTCTGTTAGTGTTTAGGTGTTCGGATTTGCAGGTTTGGAAGGAGGTTTGATTTTCATAAAAATGTGTTTAGATTAAATCCAAAACTAGTTCGGAAGTGTTCTGAGTATGTTAGGAGGCTAGTGGAACAGTTACAGACCAAAAAAAATCGGCCAGAGATGGAGATCTCAAAAAAACAGAGAGTTTAAAAATTGCAGTGACCTGCCGCCCATCTGGCGCCCACCTAGGAGGTGGGCGCCCCTTTCATCTCACTTCCCACCGAGCTGGCGCCCACCTGGCGCTCAGCTCGCGCCCACCTGGCGCTCAGCTCGCGCCCACCAAAAAACAGGTGAAATTCTGGCGCCCTTCTCGCGCCCATCTCGCGCTCACCTCCCGCCCAGCTCGCGCTCACCTGGTATCGGGTGAGTGCCAGGTCAAAATTTCGCCCGGATTCTGGCGCCCATCTGGCGCCCACCTGGCGCTCACTTCAGGAGGTGAGCGCCAGGTCCAAAACAGGCTGAATTGTTATTTTTTTTGAAAATTCCAAAAATACCCTTTACCATACCGCGGGGGGCTTCGCCCCCCGCACCCCCGACCCCTTTGTTCGCTGCGCATCCAACTTGTACCTTGGACCCAGCACAATGAGCCAATTTTTTTCATGATAGGGTGTCAATTTTGTGCATTTTCTTATGTGATTATTGCTGAATGTGGGCTTTATTTCCAAACCAAACCGGATGAACCAATAGGGTTCCCAAGTCACCCGGAAACCCAACATGGGCCATGGACCAACCCGGTCCAAATTGATTTCCGGTGGGCCCACCAAGCCCGACCAACCCATTCATGCTTAAATAAGATAATAAAAGATTTGAGTGGGCCAGACCATTTGAGGCCCACCCAAGCCCTAATTGGCCCATGCATGATTAAAGTAGGATGTGGTTTGGCCGAGACCACGGGTAGGGCCTATCGGGCCCACTAAGCCCATGAACCCGACCAACTTAGGGTTTCCAAACCCTAAGTCAGGAAGCCTTGGGCTTTCAAGCCCAAGCCCAGGTAAAGGGCCCCAAGCCCAGTACTTGGCCCGTGTTGGCACAGATAAGAAAGATAAAATCAAAATCACTTGGCAACCAATTGTGGGGTCCACTCAAGGGCCCACAAAGCAATCCCAGCCCACTTTTGGCATGAAATCCACTTAACTAATCCAACTTGAACTCTAAAATAAAATCAATTCAAAGTGAGCCAAAATCCAAAGGGCCACACTTGGCCCACCAAGGAACATGCGGGCCACACTTGGCCCACTAAGGGATACCGTGGGCCTTCCAATGGGGCCCACCCCACCAGGCCCAGATCATCTTAATTAAAAAGATAAAATCAAGTAAAGGGACCCACACCACTTTGGCGGTCCCGCCAGACTTAATCAAAATTGCATGCTGGAATAGGAATCGGGTGAGTGAGAGACCAAAGTTGACTCAAACCAGGGAAACCTATGGGACCCGTCACTTGACGGGGTGGACTGGAGTGTCTACGGACTTCCCCAGACCACAACCGAGCCCCTACTTAGAATCTCAAAGCCGCAGACCAAAAGCCTTAGAAGAAGAACTTAGGCACCCAGGTGTCTGCCTGCACCCCATCAGGCAGTGGCGACTCCAAACCAAATCCCGAGGCACGCGTCGTTACGCGTGCGCCTCGTCGTGCGACCGAAATCGGGTGCGCACAGCCCACATCTGAAGCATGCGACTGGCGGTGACACGCATGGACCTGGGATGTGAAATCGGCCGCAACTGAAGCAACCTCCTGAACCTCTCCTATCTCTCTGTCCATAATCGATCCTCGGTCTCTTGTCCCTATCCGGGACCCTCCGTGTCTCTGTGCCGCTCGGCTGTGCTCTAACTCTGCTCTGCTCAGTCCCTGAATCTCTAATCTCTCTCTCAACCCGCAAAGCTCTCCCCACCAAATCAGAGTATTTGGTGCACATCAGCACCGAGACCATGCGCCTGATGTCTGCCCTCAGTCCTCTCTCGAAATGCTGGGTGCGCCTCTGCTCATCATGCACTATATGGTGAGCGAATTGAGAAAGAACCACGAACCGAGCCTCATACTGTGCTATGGTCAAGGATCCCTGAGAGATATCCATGAACTCTCTCTCCTTCTGCAACCTCACCTCTGCCGAGAAATACTGCTCATAGAAGACCTGCCTGAACTGGTCCCAAGTCATCTGTATCCCATCTACCGCTTGTCTCCGCAATGACTGCCACTAATGCTGAGCCTCGCCCTCTAAGGTGAAGGTAGCCAGTCTCACCCTCCGGTCCTCTGGATAGTCCATAGTGTCAAACATGCGCTCCACTCTGGCCACCCAGCTCTCCGCCTCCAACAGATCTAGGACTCCATAAAACGGCGGGGCAGTCAGCTTCCTAAACTGATCGATGTCCCTCAAGGACAACTCCTTTCTCACCCGCTGCTGATCCACTGCAGCTCCATGACCATTTCGCTGGCCATTTCCATTCCCAGTTTGACTCATCCTTTCCTCCCTCTCCATCGCAAGGAGGTGGGCAAGTGAGCCAACCGCAGCCCAAATGTCCTCCACTGGTGGTGGGGCTCCCCATGGTGGTGCAGGTGGCTGTTCCTGTGGCATATCCTCCTCTGGATAATCCACAGCCCTCGCACGTCTGCCTCTACCGGCCATGTATACCTGTAAGCACAAAATACCATATTAGTTAGGAACTCTCTTCTAATCCTCATGGTTCTATCTAACGTACGCACAATATTTCCCCAGGGTTTTCTATGGTCATACTACCTAGGAACCTCAAATTTTCTAGCTCGAGTCTCTGATACCATCTCTGTAATGCCCCGGATCCCTGTTGTTCAATAAAGATATAACACGTCTCACGGAGGTTAGGCAAGGATCGTTAATCAATTATGATCGCTGGATAATCATCTAACTATAACCTGTCAGAGTGCACAATTTGATTTATCCAAGAATGTAACATTTAGAACTTAACTAGAATCATATGTTTCAACCCCAATAGACTTTAATTCACCTCAAATATTTAAATTACTCAAATTCGGAACAAGACAATCCATAAGTCTAAGGAAGGTAATAGTAATCTTCCTCCCTATAAGCCTCAGCCGGATCTACCCCAGTAGTCGCCTCACCACGAGTATCTGAAAACAAAACAAAACAACAGAGTGAGATACGAATATCTCAGCGAGTAGCACATGCATGCAGAAATAGTTAACCACAGTTCAAAACTATGCATCGATAAACATTCCGTACTGTTAGCACCTGATTTTTGCACCCCCAAAAATGCAGAAAATAAAAATTTCAATTAAAAAGTCAAACCCTGAGGGGCCTGAAAATTGACTTTTAATCCAAAGAGAATTGGCCATCAAAATTCCTCTCATTAAAAAGAGCATTTTGACACGGTTCTAACGCAATTGAGTTTGCTAAAATTGGAGTCCGGATGAGGAAGTTATGAGTTGGTCAAACTTTTGGGGGAGCGAAAGTTGACTTTTTGCTCGACCCCAATTCAACTACCCAATTTGATCCCAGTGGATAGTGTGTTCCGATCTGATTCCAACGACACCAAATTTGCTGAAATCGGACATCGGACGGAAGAGTTATGAGCAGTTGAAGTTTCAAAGAAATCAGCCCATGTGGCAAAACAGCAGTAAAAAGCAGAATAAATGAATTAAATAATCATTTAATAAAAATATCTTTATTTTTTAATAATATTTTAATAAAAGAATCTCGTTTTTATAATAAAATAATCGAAAAATCGGATAAAAATCTTTAAATAAAGCAAATTTAATAAAGCATTTGAAATCCAACATTTTAAAAACGTGCTGGACCGTATTTGAAGTACGGGCGAGGCATGCCCGTATTTTAAATACGGGCAAGCTTCTAGAAGGGGACGCGTGTTGCTGTACGGCGGGACACGCGTCTCGTACGGCCGATTTTGCGAGATTTGAAAATGTGCGTTTTTCGCCCGTATTTGAATTACGGGCAATGCACGCCCGTACTTGAAGTACGGGCAAGGCATGCCCGTACTTCAAATACGGGCACGAAAATTTTGCCTATAAATAGAGAGGCCACCCCCCTCATTTCAACAAGCCTTCCTCCTAGCCGAAACCCTCTTCCTCCAGGTGCTTTTCATGACCAAACTCTGCCCATTTGTCATCATGCCCAATACCCAAACATTTTCAATACCCAAAATACCCCCATCCTACTTAAACCATGCCTAATCCCTCTCTTTTAGCCTTCATTCAATTCCACCTCAACAAACCCCTTTTCAAATTCATTTTGGAAATTCAAGGAGACGCCGAAGTGCTGCCGAAATTATCGGAGAACCTCGACATCACCAAATCAAGGAGTTACTAATAGGGTAACATTTCAATGACTTCCTTTTCAATATAAAATGTAATTCTTCTAAGTTTTGAATTTCTTTATTTTACTGCCTTAACTACTAATCCACTTGTTTCATTGTTGGTGGGGATTCTTTCCATGCAAATGGGAGTCGCTACACTAAAAGAAAGGGATGAATTCATAAAACATAAAGAGGATGCCATGGATTCATTCATTGGGTCCATTTGAAAATGCAAGAGAAATTTATCCAATTTAGATCATCCCATGTAATCTCCCCTATTCCTCCCTTTGAGAACAGCCATGAATGATTAAGAAGAAGGCTTTGTTTCCCCGGTGAAACATAAAGGAAGAAGAAATGGCTTTTTAAGCCAAATGGAGCAAATGAAGAGTCATGAAGGCCATGAAGAACCCGACGGAAGACGCCGGACGTCCCAGAAAATTAACCAAGTTGATCCCAAGCAAAATCGGCACAAAACGGCGAAATTGAGCAAAAACCATATACTCAGAGCGGTCCAGGCGTGCCCATAGTTAATCTACGGTCTGGCCTAAACCATATTAAAATTACGGTTCTGACCAGACCGTGAATTAAATACGGTCACTCGATAAAGTAACTTAAGATCAACTTTTTTTGGACCCGGTTGGACCCAATCCAACCCACTTTTGCATAATCTGACCCATTGGGCTTCTTGGACTTTTCCAAGCCCATTTTGAGACTGTGGGCCTAAGTGGGCCCACCAAGGCTTCGTGGGCCCTCCAATGGGGCCCACATCCCGACTAGCCTAACCAAAGCCCGTTTTGATAAATGGACTAAATTGCCATTGGGCCAAAATCCAAGCCCATTGGAGACATCAATCCACTAACTTTGTAAATATAAATAAATCTTTAAACCAAATAGCCATAATCTAATAAGGGTTACCCAAAAACCCGAACTGGGCCTTGGGCTTGACTTAAGCTCAATTTGGAATCCAATGGGCCTTCCAACGGGGCCCATACCAGACCCACTTCACTAACTTAATAAAAAGATAAAATCAAATAAAAAAGGGGACCCACACCATCAACGGTCCCCGCCAGACCAAATAAGTGTGCATGCTGGTCTAGGAAGGGTGAGAATTAAGTTGACTCAAGACCAAGGAGACCCATGGGACCTGTCAATCGACGGGGCGGGTTAGGGTGTCTTCGGGCTTCCCTAGATGTAACCGAGAACTTACTCAGAACTCTAATAAGCCGCAGACTAGAATAATTAGGCCCGAATAAGTGCCCCTTTTGTGTCTGCTTGCACCTCTTAGGCAGTGGCGACTCCAAACCAGTCCCGAGGCGAGCATCACTTCACATGCACCTCGTCATGCGGCCCGAAATCGGGGTGTGCACACGTATGATTAAACAACTAACATCAATTTCAAGTTCAAACCAAAACTCATTTCATCAGTCAAATCACATCTCCGTTAAGTACGGCAACACATCGATTGGTCAATGTCATGACTATTGTTTAGTTGATAAATTAAACATGTTAAGTAGACACTCCACACCTCCATGTACACAGTTCCGGCCTACTCAAGGTTTCGGAAACTCTGAAATGACGGCCTACTCAGGGTTTCGTCATCCAATGCAGGCCTACTCCCTGGGTTTCTGCATTGACAACCAGGCCTACTCAGGGTCTCTGGCTGCTCTACACCGGTCGTGGCAACACACAAGGCCATGCAATTTCAACAACCAACAATAACATTACATTACTAAGCTTAAGCATCTGGATCCAGGACAAGCTAAACCAAAACAGTAAATCATCGTATAATCTCAATTCCAATATCAAATTAAAACCATTCATTCCACATCATGTATAACTCATCACAGTTCATCACCTGTCCCTCTGGACCAAGCAGTATCTCAAGTACTTTCAGTATTTTCTCATTTCCGCAACACATGCCATTTGAATACAAAACACAGTTATTCATACCAAGAAAACCTTACAATACATTCAGAATTTTCCAAACAAGTGAAACCAAAAGTCAATAATTTCTCAATCAAAACAGTGTATAAATTCAAGGGAAAATTACTAGGAACTCCCATTGTTTTGGTATCCAGCACAACATATACAAATAACCTAAACTCAACCTTAGAAGCCTTTGGGAATTTGCCACTAGAATTTCCTCTAGGAATTTAATATGTAATGCAGGTTCCAAGGTTCCCAAACAAGTGATTGGTTAAATGGTATAAACCTCAAGACATCAAAATCCCCCTTGGTTCAGTCAAGAATCACTTTCGGCAAGTTAAATTGGGTATGCACTCACTTCCTAAAGTGAGCGCCAGTCGGCGGATAGGATTTAGTCCGAAATGGGATTATGCGCTCACTCGACGCTAAGTGGGCACGAGCTGAGCGGGAAAAGGGCACGAGATGGGCGCCGGCTTCGCGCGAGATTCGCGCATACATTTTAGTGAGCGCGAGCTAAGCGCCAAGTGGGCGCTAGCTCAGCGGATAATAGAATTTCAACAGGGCGCCTGCTTCCTCAGTGAGCGCGAGTGGGCGCCAACTCGGCGGATACCCACTACGATTTTCGACTCTTTGTTATTTCGAGATCTCTATCTCTGGCCGATTTGTTTCGGTCTGTAATTGTTCCAATACACTCCCAATGTTTCCAGAATACTTCCCAACCAGTTTTGGATTTAATCTAAACACATTTAATTTCAAGTTGCATTTCAATCTCATGCTTGGACTCTTGATATTCCAGAAAACCCAGAAAACTCAGAAATCACTCATGCATCAGAATAAACTCACGAATAAACACAAAACCTCAGTTGTAAATCAATGCTACTCACCCTTATACGCTTATCCCAGAATAACACAACCTCGGCCGATCACGTTTTCCGGCTGCGCGCGAGGATGCGAAGGTAGTCGAACTATCCCCTGTTCGCGAGAGTAAATAACCCGAAGCTGTATCTCCGACTCCAACTATCCGATCGCAGCTATTTGCAGCTCTCGTTCTTCTCAGCAAAACCCTAATCGCCACACCAGAGCCGCGAATTGCGAAATCGCCCAATTTCTTCAGCTAACGAAAGTATTGCCAAAAGTATTCATACGAGTATTCTATAAACCAAGACCTAAATTTCCCTTTTTGTATATTTACCTTGTACGCGCCCATACGTATTGCCGCTCGACACACTCTTTAAAGTCCTTGATCCTGTGCATGCTCGCCCACTGGAACCCCTACATATTCCTGCATCCATTTAAGTTAACAAGCACACAACTATATTTTAATAATAATAAAAAAAATAATACCTTACCAAAAATCAGGGTCTTACAGGTTCTTAGTTTATTGTCTATTACTTATGTTTATTGAGTTTCCAAACATTATGATGTATGTGTTTACACCCTGTACAGACCGACAAATAAAAGAAGGCCACGTGATATCTACATGGCCCACTGCAAATAAAAAGGCCATGTCACAAACACACGTAGGCTTTGTTCAGTCAGGTAGGCCACGTCAGCATACATATAGGCCGAGATTTCAGTTAAATCCACGCAAGCCTATACGATGAACCATACTCATGTTGTTCAAAGGATCGTGTCACTGGTCGTTTGAGAATAACTACTTTAAGATCGTGGCCGGATGGTTACCTTTTATGAACAAAAGACTGCGGATGACCAGCCTCCATGAAGATCGTGCAAGAGTGAGACGTTGAGCAACCGTCAAAGATTGGCTATAAAAGGCACAAACTCGAAGAGCTCAATGACACAATCCATCCAACTGCAACCGATTATAATATTATTTTGATCATCTGTGATCTTTATCCCGTCTCCTACACTATAGCCAGAAAGTTAAACTAGGATTTCTCTCACTATTTCCAGTCACAGTGACACCTTAGACTCCTGTTTACTCCGATCAACGCCAGAACCCTGCCATTGGAGAGTAAGTTGAGGCCGCCCCTCACTCGCAGTTTTGTACCCCTATCACGGCTACAGAATCCCGAGCAGCCGGTCCCGAGACTCACTTTGATCAAGTCAGGTGACTTGTGTATTTTCGGTTAAATAGCAATCCTAGGTGAACCCCTGAATTGGCTTTGTTAGCAGCTGCCCCCTTCCTCTTGCTCTTACATTCCGATTACGGCTATAAGACCAGGACAGGCTGGTCCTGCAAGCTTTGTCAGTTTTCTTCTTTCTTTTTGTTTCCTTTTTGGGATTTATCTATTGTAGCTTACGGCCGTCGGCCGATTTTATAATAAAAGAGTTTCGTGCCATTAGTTGCTTTCGCTTTCAAACACTTACAAGAACCCAAACGAAGACCGAACCCCTAGTCTTTATATTATCGCCTGACCGGTTTTATTACAGGTGACTTGCAGTACGACTGAACCAACCCCCGGTTTAGATTCGGAACAGGTGCCCGGGGTTAGGACCCAACCCGAAATCATTGTATCAAATGATACTAGTACACCCGTGCAGAGACACATCATCAACATTGCCACGTGTCCACACCGGCTCAATTTCGGAGGAACAGTATGATATATGAATCATTTTGAATGCACTAAGCATTACACTTCCTATGATTCTTCCCATGATTGATCTACAATATGAACTAAGCATTACATTTGCAGACAACAAATACATTAAGGAATAATGTAAGAACAGATCTACCTTTATACATGGAACACTACTCTAGCTATCTATGTGAAAATTCATGAATTGAAAAAGGTCTTTATAATATGAATTCTTTTTCTCTATTCCTACCATGTTTCAAGAAGAACATGCATTTAAATGTTGATAAGATTACACTTGTTAACATCTTCAGTTCTGAATTTGTTATGATTTATGATACACTTCTAAAGTGAGATAGCTACACTTCAGATTTGTGTAAATCTAAGGGAGGTTTGTAAACCTTGTTTTTTAAACAATATGTTAGTCATATTTTCTTTTAGTTATTATATTAAATATTTGTTTAAATTAAGCTTCCTTTTTTTCAATAACCCATGCATCGCACGGGGTTTTTGCTAGTATATAATATATAGCAATCGGTTTTGTTTTTGAGAGCTCCAAACCTCCATCCCTCACCCTGGTAGCTCCACGTCACGGCTGATGTGGCAACTTCCTTGTAACAAGGAACAAACCCGAAACGTTTTTCCCAACTGCAATGCATGCCTCTTCATGTTCCTAATGGGGCTCTTCTTCTCTGCTAATAAGTGTTTCTCTTTAGAGAGAAAACTTGAGAAACGCTTGTATCTTTGTTTACTGAATTTAAAAATGATTGGCAAACAAAAAACGGCATTTAGCAACCAAATCTTAGAAGTGCAAGCAAGCTCAAACATCAGCAAATTGTAATTAACTCAAAATCCCTATTCGTATCCTATGGCTTTTTGTCAGTTACTCCTTTGGTATCTCCACCGGTAGCTTCAAGACAATCCGATGGGTGAAATGATGATGTCATTGAGAATTTGATGATGTTCTGGACATTCCAAGTGATTCTGAGATGCAATCGCCTCTGCGCCAGCTTTCTGGGAAGTTGTTGACAAGGTCTATGACATTCCCCACGGTGAGTTTTATCTCATTATAGTTGTCTGTTTGAGTTCCTTATCCCTCCTTGCTTGGTTCTTGTACTTGATTTTATATTTCTAAGGATGATAGGATGAGTTTGGGCAGGTCAAAATATATTAAGGTTTGATTGTGTTCGGATTAGGGAGGCGTTTCCAGAAATCAGTCAATCGGTGCCGGACCTGAATGGCACCATGGATTTGTTAGCATTATTTTGCAGAGGTTTGGCTGGAGCGCTGGAGACATGAAGGCTACATGTTCCTCTTTTCTGCTATTTTTGCAGGGTGATTGTTTAAAAATCTTAATCTTATCTCTGTCTTTATATCTGTGTTTGTTGAATTATTGTTTTCGACAATTATTATAGAATTTTCAATCTTTAGCTATTTTTTACTCCGCTCTATTGAAAATGTTGGACTTTCTATATTTAAATTTTAATCCCTGCATCTATCCTCCCTTGATCTCTTGCTTCAATTTCATGGATTTCATCGATTGATGGGATCGGATATTAGAATAACTGCGGGTCCTTGAACTCCAGAGAGGGTTTGAAATCGGTTGTTATTAGAACATACGATTTCATTCCTCTTGAGAGATACATTCCAGGGGTTTAATTTCAGCTCCACTAGATAAGGTTAGTACATTCTTCATAAACTTTGACTAAAACCTTGCCCTTCTCTATTTCCTAAAACAGATGAGGGCAGGCTTCCCATTTTTATTTGTGAAAGTTATTTTGTGATATCCTTACACTGTCTCCTAATAAACTTCCTGATTGAAAATTTTATTGAATTAGTGAGGCTGCGTGGTAGTGCAGGAGGAAGAGAAAGAAAGAGATCAAAAGAAGGATTCTTCACTTGCAATTACTGATTAAGCATTTGATCCAAATGGGTACCTTACAAAAGTTTTATTAGCATAACTGTTAATTGGTTGGAACTGAATGAGAACGATTTGCATATCTCTCCAATGTTCTTAGTGCAACTGATCGAGCACGAGACATTTTTCACCAGATTAAATAACCATGTCGATATTTTTGCATTTTTCTGTGATATTTTTGGCTGCGTTTGGTATTGCTTTTTGCTTATTACTTCAAAAAGCAATTAGATTGATTTTGCTTTTATGAAGACCTTTTCATGAAGCAAAGTTGTTTGCTTGGCATTTGCTTTGCCACATAAAAGCAAAAAAAACACATTTGGTAATATCAAAAACATAAAAATTGCTTCTTGGTAAATATTAACATGTCTTAACCCAATTACACATGCTTAGATAAGTTCTCCAATTTAAATCATAATACAAAACTATTTACTAAAAAAAAAATCATTAAGGAAATATAAAAGATTCAAATGTTTCATCAAACTAACATTCACCATCGTGTCAATCCATATGCAGAAGCTAATCTATAGGTAATTGAATTTCTAAGTTATGATATTTCTCATCGAGAACTAGCAGATACATCTATCTCTATAGGTTGTGAACTAGAACCTGCTTGCTTATCTTCAACAACCATCTCTTCATCTACATATTCTGCAAAAAAATTATCTCCAATTTCTTTCATTCTAACAAAATTGTGCAAAGCACAACATGTGCCTATAATAAAATGACACTATTTTTTAATTATGTTTGAAAAGTGACCCTTTATGTCAATTATTTTTTAAATGTGGTCCATTTCTGCAATTCGGCATATTAGTGGACTATTTTTATAGATATTTTTAAAAAGTGACATTTTTCATAATTTTCCTCGAGGTTTAATATACTTATTCCACATGTCTCCTTGTAAATGGGTCAAATGAATCCACCTGGCTCCCTTGATTTGGCTCTATTCTTGAGGGAGAGGGAGTGAGCGTGTATATGTGCCTTTTTTTTTTGGTTTTTTACGGCGTTAGTCAATGTAATAAGCATTTTGGGGGAAGAAAAGTGGAAAAGGTCAAAAAAATTACCTCGTCGAGGATGATCCGGACACGCAGTGGCCAGAGTCGTGTTATTCTTGACTCCGCACCTCGCACCCCGTTCTTCACAGCTTCCACAATTGGGTTCACCCCAAGCCAGCATAAGATCACCACTGAGCTCCGATGGATTATCAGGACCGTAAAACGGCGATTGAACCGGGACCAGAACTATTGAAATCACTGAACAAGGAGGAGATATATAAATACCTCTCGAGGTACATAGACGACGTAGCCAAGACCGTGTACTATTAGTTACTAAGGCAAGTGATCGGTCTGAATCTGTTCCTGGTAAACTCTATTGAGCAATTAAGAAATATCAGTCGGTGATAGTAAATGCCAACGAAAGGAGAGCCCGAGAGATTCAGACTCATAAGCTGACCAGCAAGACAATTGTCCAGATCGTTGATGAAGAAGAAGAAGAAGAAGAAGAAGAAGAAGAAGAAGAAGGGGGTGACTTCTGACTTCTGAGCATCTCGTGCTCAATGTTCAGTTTACCGGAAGAAGAAGAAGAAGAGGAAGAAGAAGAAGAAGAAGAATGCTTTTGTTTCATAAATAAAAGCAAAAGCAATTGTTAACCAAACATGCTTATTGCTTCTAAAAGCTTGATTTTGCTTACAAAAGCAAAAAGTAATTCCAAATGCTACCTTTGTATGTATTCTTCTAATTGTTGACATTCAATCCTTTGTTGCACACTTGTCAAGCACTACCACCCTTTGTTCAATCCACAGGTGATGTTGGATGATAGAAACTATGAGCAAATAACAACTGTGAATGTTGCAGCCCATATCCTTGCAACATGCAGTTACAGGGTATCAAGTGATTGAACCAGGACCTCGTGGTTAGTTAAGAATTTTTCTGTGGATTAACTTCTGAATATTATCATGGCCTGTTCTTCGAAGTTATGATAATTGCTACTAATCAAAGCTCTTTTTGTATGATGTATTCATGCATTTATTGGGATATGAATCAGTTATCCTATATTTATGTAAAGTATAAACAGAATGAGATCTTACAACTTAAAGTATCTTAATGAGCTATATGCTTCACCAAAATTTCAGAGGAGCAACTGGATTAGCATGTTCTAATAAATTATAAATTTGTTGTTTCGGTCAGGGTTGTGCTTGATTTAAGGTTGAAATTTTATGTTTAATATTGGGTTTCATAGCCTTCTCGTAACGCCCCGGATCCGTGTTGTTTATTAAAGATATAACATGTCTCATGGAGGGTTATGTATGGGCCTACATTTCATTTATCAATTCCAATTATCAACATGGGACATTCATCAGAGTGTGGAACTATAGATTCTTTATTTAGGCGTTGGAAATCTAATCAATCATGAATTTTATCAATGCGAAACAAATTTGAATATCAAACCAAAAATTCTTCTATTACAAATTTAATAATTCAAACCCCTCAATGAAACCTACTAAGGCTATAGAAGATAGTAATCCTCCTCCCTATAGTAATCTGCCGGCTCTACCCTGATGGACGGATCCTCACCAAGAGTATTTGAAAAAAAAAAAAAAAAAAAAAACGTGATAAGATACGAATATCCCAACAAGTAGCACATGCATGTAGAAAACAATTTACATCAGTTCTAAAACATGCCACGAATAATAGACGATCACGAGTAAACAATAGGAATTATCATAAATTTTGAAATCCACTTGTTCTCAATAACAAAGTAGTACAAAAGTCCAAACAGCAATAATAAACAATTCCCTTTATGGTCAATGTCATGAAGTTCACTTATATTGTGTAATTCGCATGCCAGAACGACATCCAAGCCTCGTTGTACACAGTCCAGTCTAACCATAGACTCAGCACTCTGAAATGACGGCCTACTCAGGGTATCGTCATCCAATGTCGGCCTATTTGGAGTATCGACATTGACAACCCAGACTATACAAGGATACCGGCTACTCTACACTGGTCATGGCAACACTCATGGTCATGCAATTACGTCAATAAAGTCAACTCATTACATTACTAATCTTAAGTCATGGATCCAAGGCAAGCTAAACCAATAACTTGTAACCATATCAACAAGTATTAAAATGAGTTCAACCAAACCATGGGTCAATCATGACCAAATCCACTCCATCATGGAGGATCACAAGTTCATATCTTTTAAGGCAAATAACTTTCTTCAAAACAGTTCATATAACAAACCATTCATGTTAAATAAAACAACATTCCATTTCTGAATAAGATGACTCACTATAAAACCAAAACCCATGCAAGTATCAACCAAATCCGATGTAAAGCAAAATGATTTAAAAGTTATAGTTCCCAACTATAATACTAAAATCTGACCAGGAACATATTCTCACAGAATTAATCTCCTACCAGTAATTTGAGATGAGAATTACCTATATAGAAACCTTGGAATTATTACAAGTGAAATTGGAAACCTAAGATCCTCTTTACATCTCAAATTGTACTAAATCATAGGACAAGGTGGAAAAATATTTGATATGAGCTCTTTATTATGATTGGCTTTCAGAGACACCTTAAGAATGATCTTAGAGATATGTTACAAGTGGTGGAATCAAAAAAATCTTGTTCTATAAGGATTTGGGACTAAAAGTCTCTCAAAACTCTATTTTAAAAAGATATGCACAAACTCTTCGTTTATTTGAATTTAAATACGATTCCTGTGCAAGTACTTTCTAAATACCTAAACCTTACTGAAACATAGATTGGATTTGGTTAAAAATAATTCCATAGTAAAATCAACTTAAATTGGGAAATTTAAGATTTACTGATATGGTTGCTTGAACCGGCTCTCGAGCCTGCTTCAGGCGACCAATCGTTTTGGAAGTTTAACTCTCGGGTTTAGGAAAATAGGCCAGGTGCTCGAGCCTGCTTTCGGGTGACTAGGCTTACTTAACAGATCATAAGTTCATGCTTCAGATTTGGCTTGGCCGCTCGAGCCATCTTTCGGGCGATAGGCTTATTTTCAGACAAAACTCAGGTTACGACAGTAACTCAAAATCTTAGAATTTTCCATGAAATTTGACTACTAAAACCTAATTTGATCACTCTAGAATTAGCGAAACACCTCCTAAATTATCAAGAGACAACTTCTAAATGATTCAAACAACATTAAACTAACAAATCATGCCAGATCTATAATCACTCTTCCAATCACTTCAATAATGCTCAAATCTGGGATTTCATCTCTAAACTCAATTTCAGTGAATTTAAACCACGAAAATCAACACGAAATGGTTTTGAAAAGGTGCTACTTACCTCTAAGAAGCTCGAATCCACCTCACTTTCCAATCTTCAGATCTTAGAAGCTCCAAACCTTCTGATCTCTACAGGTTTCCACTGTTTCATTCAAAATAAATTTCAGATCTGATCTAAACTAAATGAATTCACCTTAATAGTTATAAATGAGATTAGATTGAACCTCTCTTACCCGAATCTCCTCTGATCTGGACGAACTTGAACTGGTCTCTACAGAAATTCCTAATCTCTCTCCAAAATCAGCACTCACGAACCATAATTCTCCAAATTTTCTCAACTCTTCAATTTTTCTCCAGGTCTACCGTGAATTCTCCTATCCTCCTCAATCTCTCATAGATCTGATTCGGTCTCTTCTCTCTACTCTCTAGAAGCTCCCAACTCCAACCAAGCAATTAACTAACAAAACCATCTAATTGAAATTTTCCCCCTTTTATACTTTGGGATTTTGCCGCCCAATCTTCTTTAAACACTATCTGTTTTGCTGAGTCGCCACTCCAACTTTTCCTCTATACATCCAACTAAAATATCAACAACACTTAAATAAACCATACTTAATATCATTAGAAATTATAATAATTATTTACCTCCTTAAATAATTTCTCTCTTAACTTTCTGCAACTATATAATTATCCATCAATTCCTTTTTCCTGAAATTTTCCACCAACAATAATAATTAATAATATTAAATAAACTTCTAAATTTGCCAATAAAAAATTTGGGGTTTTACGCTTCCAAAACCATTGTTTTGGGTATAGAAAAGTGAACCTCAATGTTTAATATTGGTAATATTTGAAATATTCAGATCACATATTGGGTTCAAAAAAACCTATACCGTTGAAATAACTATGTAAAAAACCAAAAAAAAAAAAAAAAGATCTTGACATAATTTGTGCATGCGCCCTTTACTTTCATTGCATATCCCACAAAGAGTAAAATGAGATGGAATTTCTTCAAGAATAAATATATATTGAAATAACTTATGCTGTAACTTGTGAATAATGAAAACTCTAATTTACTGATATTTGATAAAGGGGTAATCTGTGGTTAAGAAATCTCCTAAAAGGGTTTTTCAAAGATTTTTTCATGTCCCCTCCTCTATTTGGTGGATTAAAAGGTTAGGAAAAGTGTTGACATTAAACATTGAAGTAGTATTTTGGCACACAGAACTAGCCAATGCTTACCTCCAACATTAGGTATTTCTCACTCTTGTTGAAAATACTTGTTACTTTGTTTTGTTATCTTTTCCAATATTTTCAAAATATTGGTTATTTCATATGTTGTTTTGGAGACCGTATCACTTTAATTGTGAAATTTGCTAATAATCTCAAATGTATTTATTGACTTGTACCTGGTTTATCTTCTAAGCAATGAAGAAGATACAATGGATAACTTACAATAGATAACTTCTTCTACACAGATTCCAGACACCCAATTTCCATCCCTACTGGAAATGCTTTATATTTTTAATGCTTCTTTCCTGCTTTCATATTTCATGGCTTTGATATCATTAGGTTCTCAATGTTATCCTTTTTATTTGATTTGGTAATTAGGTTGTGCAACATTTGATATTGTTATAGTTTCATGTTATTCATTTTCTTTTTCTCCATTAATCTACAAATTGTTGTATTTGTTGTGTAGAATTCTTAATTAGTCGCATGTGCATTTATGCTTAATCTGTTATCTCATTTGCTTGTTTAATTGGATTAAAAAATTTAAAATCTCTTAAAACAATTAGTTGGGATTAGGTTGATCACTTCTTAGGTGGGTTGTAATAATTTTTATGTCATTAATTAACTTTTAAGGTAGTTTTAAAGTTCAATTATTTAGTCATTATAATGGAAACTATGAAATAATGTGGGAAACCAAAAGTTAATTCGTAAAGTTAATGAGGAAACGTCATGAGAAAAATTGCTTATTAATCTTCATGAGTTAGCAATAGTTGTTGATTAGAGTCAACCTGATTAAGTTTGAATCTTTTTTTGGCCTCTTTATGGATCAAAAGAAGATAACAATCTAGTTGCATCATTGCTCCCATTAAATTCTTTTGCCTCATTTGTTTTGATTGCTATCCTTTTTCTTATGCAAGAGACACCATGTGCCAATTCCACTAGTTGACAGTAATGAGAGCTTGCAATATTGACGCCAGACAGAATAGCGATTATTTTGCAGGCTAGTTCCAACAGATGATTTACATGGAACAACATAAGAAAATCACCCAAAAACACAGAGAATACGTCTCTAAGATTCAACTGAATATTATTAGTCAAGTAATGTCTAAAACCAGTCTACAAGCCAGACTTTATAGCCAAAAATCATCTATATCCGAATGTTACCAAAAACGGCAACATCTTGAAAAGCATGCCAAAATGAAATACATAATAAAAGAAGCAATTTGTGAAAAATCTGGCCCAAATCGGGTTTAAAATCACTTTCTAATTGACAAACGAAGTATTACCAGAAATAACAAAAAAAACTAAAAATAGTGATTCGGAGGAGACAACAGCGGAATTTGAGGTCAGAAAAGATGCACACTGACTTAGGTGGGTGTCCACAGCGTGCGCGCCAAAAAGAGCTTTCCGAATTGGGATCTTATACGCGATACCGACACCCGTAGCCAAAGTTATGACCAAAAGACTGAAAAGCACTCAAAACTGCCCCAATTAGGAAAATATCACAATCACTTCCTACCTTTGCATTAATTTGCCAACTCATGGTATCTCAGTGCCATCAAAGTGCAATCTGACAGCTCAGCATCATCTATCTCGGATCCCCCTGCATCAAATATCCTCTTCAAGTTCTACTTCTTCATATTCTTTAGATTTCAAAGGGCTGACCTGTTTGAAGTTTTAAGCTAATAGATCTGTTTGCTAAAGTTGCTATATTTGCATCTCTTTGTCTCACTCCCTCTTTCACTATCACTAGATCTCTATGTATCTATATCTCCATCTCTCAGTTGTGTTTGTCTTTGTTCTAGGGTTAATTCATTTTAATGGCTTTCTCGTCACAGTTTGATCTGTATTTTCCGTTTATATTTGCTTTGTTTAGTTTTCGGTGAAGTGTCGGAAGAGTCGGTGGTCTCTAAGAGATCTGGATCTTTATATGAAATGCGATTAATTGAGTGACATATAGCTGCAATTAGCATTATCGACCTTGGTAAGGAATTTTTGGTTTTGTGTAGTTCATCCTACACTCTTTTGTTCTTGTTGACATAAGATTTGAACTTGATTTATAGCTATAGTGGTTGCAACCAAGTTCTTTAGTTGCAGTTTTACTCAGTATTTTTGTGAGGAAGCTCTGTCGTTTTATAGTTTATTTGGTGGTTTTATTTTCTCAGGATTATGGAAAATGCTCTATAAGTGGAGAGCTGCTTAACATTGATGACATTATCCCAATAAAAACTGGAATGGTTTTTTTCTTTTTATTTTTTGCAATCTCTTTTCGCTTCATTTTTAGCACATGTTTTGCTGTTGCTGTGGTTGTTTTGTACTTTGTTATTATTGTGTGTTGATCATGCTACTGCTCATGGCTTGTTGTGTAGGTAGTGAAGCCCAGGCCAGTGCAGGCTTCAAGCATCACTTGTAGACACCCCAAATTGCACTACGATATGAGAAAATAATAAAAATATGTTTAAAATATCTTAATTAAACTTTGACATGTGTCAAAACCTCAAAATTAGCAAAAAATGTGCTGCCCGTATTTATTATACGGATTTTCTTATTTTTGTTCTATCCGTATAGTTTATACGGATGCGCCCGTATATATATTATGGGCGAGATCATGCTTTCCTTATTTGCGCAAGTGGGCTGCCACGTGTCGTCTAGAAGCTTCGGCTATTACGCCACGTTGGCAACGCACATGGGTGCGTAACAGAATCTCATCCGTAGCTATTATGCGGATTTCAGGTATATTGGTCCTGTCCGTAGACATAATACGGTTTGGACAAAATCATATGATATATACTGATACGTTCAATTTATGCAATTTTGCAAAGGCTCGGGATTTGAGCCTTATTTACCCTTCATACCTCTCTCTGGGAGACTCGATCTACTCTATTTGCCCTCTGAAACTTCTAGATTTACTTCAATTCATGCCTTAGTCTTTAATTGGAAGAATCTAGAAGGGTATTTTGGCATACCTTGCTCTTGCCTATAAATAAAGGGTCTCTCCTCTAGCAAAGGGCTGATAATCTGAAGTTTGAAGAGCTCTTGAAGAAGAAGAGGGAAACTCTACCCAACTGTAGACACCCCAAATTGCACTACAAAATAATGAAAACATTAATTGGAATTTAAAACAGGCCAAAAATGCATGAAAATGAATAATTTAAGCCTTGACCATATTATATCTACGGGCTAAGTGCGCCCGAATTTTATATACGGGTACGCAGCGCCCGTAATACATATACAGACACCTTTGGATAGTAAATCATTTACGGGCACATTAGACTCGTGCGAGTTTTATTCTTCTCTTGATTTCTGAGCCTTATCTTTAGTCCAATATCCCTTTAAATGAGCGAATTATATATTTTATTCGTGCGAAATATCTTTGTGGATAAAGGATTGGCATTATCTTGTGTTTAACTCAAACTGAAACTCTATCTTGCCAAACCTTGGACCAACCATGCCCTTGGGTTTGCCTATAAATAGAGGGCCTTTCCTCAAGCAAAGGGCCACGAAAATTTGAAGTCTAAGAAGCTCCAAGAGAAAAGAGGAATCCCTGCTACCTTGCTTTCTCAATCCAGGTAAGTCCCTTTTCCCTTTTATTTTCTGTCTTCAATTCTAGAAGTAATAGGATTTTTTCTATTGCTGTAGAATAAGGCCATCTTTTGTACTTGTATTCATAAACGTGTCTCTAAGTACCTCAAGAGTCTCTCTAGCTGTAAAACATGAAGAGATAGCTAGGGGAAAAGAGAACAGGTGGATCCCTAGAATAGAACACCATATTTGTTTTTCTCCTTTTTTCTAGAATAAGGCATCTGATTGTGTTTGTATACCCAAACCTATCTCCAAGTACCTCAAGAATCCTCTCTAGCCGTAAAACGTGAAGAGAGAGCTAGGGGAAAAGAGAACAGGTGGATCCGT
This sequence comes from Buxus sempervirens, assembly GCA_947561395.2. Classification (NCBI taxonomy): domain Eukaryota; kingdom Viridiplantae; phylum Streptophyta; class Magnoliopsida; order Buxales; family Buxaceae; genus Buxus; species Buxus sempervirens. The sequence goes on from OX387193.1 coordinate 29,782,245, forward strand.
AGGGTAGACCCCCATGTGCTCTAATCTGTGAGATGTGGCTGCTTTGAATATCCTGATCATGTTTTAATGGTTTTTATGATGAATCTGAATGAATCACATGAATCTATGATGTTTATAGCATGAGATCCCCACTTTTTGCTAAAATTTGGATTTTCACCACTTTTGCACCTATAGCACTGTTTTCGTGATTTTTGTGATTTTAGGCTAAGATTTTGGATTTATCATGATCAATATGATAGATCTGGATCCAGAAACCTGAAAATAAATTCTAGGGTTTCATGATATGGTTTTTTGAGTCCTTTTTCACTTTTGAGAGAAGGCCCTACGGTCTAAGTTCTCCCCTTTTGATGTTCTTCATCAACGTGGGTATTTTTTGTTTTGATTTTTTGATTTAAGGTGAAATTTGGGTTATATCTATGTCCTGGACGATTCAAGTTCAATTTTGAAATATTTTATAAAAATCATACTTTTCTAGATTTCTAGAATTTAACTTGAAGCCAGATTTTTGAAGTTTTCACTTTAAATTGATTTTATTTGATTTTATCTCAAATTTATTTTGATATGAAACCCTAGGAATGGTATGATCATATTTGAGAGTTCTGGATCAATCAGACTATTCATATGAAAAAACCATATATTTTTGTCTTTTTTGTGATTTTTCATGAATTTTATAGCAAGCCCTTTTTCCTTTGAAAAACATGAACAATACCTGGCAACCACCTTGTGTGGATGAATAGGGGTGCCTAACACCTTCCCCTGTTCATAACCTAATCCCCTTACCCATCTCTGGTTGTTTTTTTAAGAGGGTTATTTTTACCCTAAAATTGCCTTTTTGAGCTTATTTAATATTTTGGTGTCCATTCACACCTAAATTGAATGGTGGCGACTCTTTGTTTTATTCAAACCTGTGTGATGATAGAGGAAGTCAATGGAATTTTGATTTTTTCCCGTGTCTCACACCAACTCTCCACTTAAGCACTCAAGCACATGGTTGATTGCTATTTGTGCTTATTTTGGGTTCAATTATGGAGGAATTACATAGATCTATGCTCTCTATAGCATTAGATCTTAATTCTCTCCTTAAAATCTGTTTTCCTATACAATTCCATGCACAAATCACTTGATTTTTGTCAAAATAGGTATAGATCTTAGATCTACTATGTTCAATATAGTAGATCTGCGATTGAAGGCCTTAGAGCAATCTCTCAGGACTTCTTGAATTGATTTTAAGTGGTTTTAACCTTCTAGAGAAGACTTCATGGTCTAATATCTCTTATTTGAGTAATTTTCATCAATTTGGGTATAGTTGGCTATTCCTTTCCAAATAATGAGAGATTTGAGCCAAATCCTTGCCCTGAATGTTTCTGGATGATTTTCAACCCATTTCAAGTGATTTCAAATCAGTTCATGTGAATCAAGCACACACGTACACTGTTTTGGCTTGGTTTTACCCAAATTTTATAGATCTGGGCAGAACCTGTACTCTATCTTGAATCATTCATAACTTCGTCATATGGATGAATTTTTGAATGATTCCCAAGACATGTGATAGGCGACGATGTCTAGTTTAATCCTATAAAATTTGAACAATTTATATGGAGCTGATTTTTCAAATCATTTGATTAAAGTTGATAAGTCAAATCAGATCAGATTGCTGTACTTGTCACTTTGATTGAGCACCAAAGGCTCATGTTAACTCTGATTTGAGTGATTTCAGTCTCTGAGTCTTCCTTTATGAGTCTACTTTCAAATCCAATTATTTTCAAGAGTTTTTACTCTGATTTGAGTTCTGTGTGCTTGATTGACTCTGAACTACTCAGTAGCAGATTACAGAGTTAACCTATGATGCTCTAAGCATGTTTGAGAGAGCACACAAGCCACAAATGGATGAATTTTTCTGTGAGACCTATTCTATTTGAAAGATGGCACCTCATATTCCATTCACACCAATTTTTAAGGATTTATATGGAACCAATCTCCACAAATAGGCTTTCAAAGTTGGCTACTCATCACTTTTACAGTTTTGTAATAACAACTTTGAATAACTGTATTTCCTTTGATTTCAATCAGATTTAATTGAAATTTTTACTGAATATTCTACTTAATATAAGCTTTCAAATGGCTTTGGCTTCTTTTAATTTGAGTTTGATTCGAATGACTTTTGATTGATTGAGTTTTCCAAGTTTAAATAGCTTAATCTTGAATTGATTTTCCAGATTTGTTTTAGTTTGTTTTTTTCTCTAAGTTTTACTTTGATTTTTAATTGATCATGACGTCCTAGAAGTGATATATCCATAAAGAGAGTCCTAGGATCTATTGTACTACTCATATGGAAGAATCACACATAAGTTTGTGTATTTTTACACGTTTTGTATGATTCTTGTTAGCAAGCAATTTGTTAAGCATGAATAGCATATGGCAACCATCTTGTATGGATGAGTAAGGGTGTCTAACACCTTCCCCTACTCATAACCTAACCCCCTTACTCAATCTCTGGATTAAACCATGGAGTAGAACTACTTTTAACTCTATTTTTACTTTTTATGCTCACTTTGGTGTCCATTCACACCTTAACTTCAATGGTGGTAACTCCATAATTTGTATGATCCTGTGTGATGATCTGGAGATCACGTAGGTGATTTTCCCATATCTCACATTGTTGGTGTAACGCCCTGAAACCGGGTTATGTGAAATAAACCGTAACTCGTTCCTAAGGAATTAGCTTTTCACATAGGATCGCTATATCAGAGTAAGGAAAACATGAAATGGCAATAACATAATCAGAGTCAACTAAAATTTTCCCTAACTCACCTGAACCAAGCATATACCCGCTTGTATTGTCCTCTCTGAGAACTGAAAACAAAACAAAACAGTGAGATACGACTATCTCAGCAAGTAGCAATGCATGCACAAAATATAGTTATAACAGTACTAAAAACATGCACGATTAAAAATACCCTACAATTAACCACGGTTAATCCGTCTAATCTCGGAAATACATCGTCAATCACATTCGAAAATCTTATATATTGGGACTCATGAAGTTTGTCTATTTTGTGTGGCTAAGCACTAGAGTTCCAGACAATCCAGTCTAACACTGTAACAGCTCGAACATCCAATATCGTCGCCCTCATGGCAGAATTACTCAAGTGACCTCACCATCATGGTGGAAACAGAGTTGCTACAGTGATTCCCTCATGGAAGGCCTCTCCATCATGGAGGAAACGTATGAAGGAACTCAAGACTTAAATCCAAACAAAACATACAAATTCCACCTACAATTAGACTGTGGATCCACACTAAGTCTCGCCCTAGTATGTCGGGAAAATTTCTCATATACAGTGCAAACTTAGCATGAAACCATTCTTATAGTAAGTGTAACCAATTTAGAGTTAAGGATACCAAATTCAGTTTCAACTAAACAATAAAGCCATCCAACAGTAAAATATTCATCATTTCGCACAACCGATAAAAGAAGCTATACCATTTCTTCAAAGTGATAACCATCAATATAGTAAAAAAACATATAAAAATGTTTTCAAATTATAACAACATTTCAGATAATACAAGGAGATAGAGAAATCAAGTGTTTCAATGAGAGTTCGAAAATCAGTCCAAAAGACCATTCGGATAACCACTTTGAATCACTAGGTTTTCATTTGTTAACCTCTTTCTCATGTGGGTTTAGATATAATAACATGATTCCCTACTTTTTGTTGTCAAATTTTTATCTCACATGAGTTAATAACATTTCTGGAATTCTCCACTTAATCTCTGATTAACTTAGATATAATTATAAAAGAAAGAATAAGCTTAGAATAATTTTCAAAATTCTGCTGTAGAAAAATTACAGCATACATGCTTGTATTTAGAACACCAAATCCTTCTAATCAAGTTCAATCACTTATTTCCCATAGGGTTCTAATAATACTTGGTTGCTGTTTAAAGTTCAACTAACTTATTTGAGTAGGTTCAGCAAGTTAATGTGCAATGAAAATAGTGCCACAATTCCCAAAAGACCATTCCTCCTAGATTAGAAAGTAAAATCTATTAATACTTTACTAATTTGGTCTAATACCCCCTATGCTTCAATCCTTGTTGATAATACAAATTTCTACAGATTACTATCAATACTGGAAACCTTGTTTAATTCTTGAATAACTCAAGTGATACAATTCAAAGAAAAGACACAAGATAAACTCAAAAGAAACTCCACTAATGTGCTGCAGAAACTTACTACATGTTTTGGTATTTTGACTCCCAACATAGTTCATAATTCAGAATTAATAATCCGATCTTTATAATAATCTAATCACCTTACATGTTACTTTGATCTTCAATAATCTTGTTTTAACAGATTTAAGAATGCTTCAAATATCATTACACTCAATTTCCAAAACAGCCGCAGGTTTTTCCTTCAATTTTTGGCTTGGGCGCTCACCTGTACATCTGGCACTAACCTAGTGAGGTTGGTGCTAAGTCCAAGCACTAGGCGGCAATGTTATTTTGGGTATGGTGCTAACCTCTTTGAGGTTGGCGCCAGGTCCATTAGGTTGGCACCAGGTCTTGTTTCAACTCGGTAATTCTCCAAACTTGCTGCCAAAGCTCATTCTACCATTATGAACTAAAACAAACCTTATGAAACCTTCAAACACAGCACATATGATCTTAATAACTCAATGATTCTCCTTCGTAAATAAACCAACCAGATTATACAACTATTAAACATCAACGCTCGAAAATGTAAACGAAACTTGGAAATTTCTTTAAACACAAATCTACCCTTTATATGATCTTAAAAACCACAAGAATCATGCTGTTTTCGAAGGTGCTACTTGCTTGCTTGATGTTGAAGTCCTACTCCACAAAAATCACCCTCGATCAAGATTTTTGGGCTTCTTCTACTCCAACAGAAATGGACGATCATTCACTAACAGCACCCAACTCTTCTTCTTTCTTCCAAACAAAAACTCTCTACTCAACCTTGCTGATCTAAGACTCTTTCTCAACTCTCAGATCTAACGTTACAGTTGCTTGGACTTCTCCGAATTTGAGCGGTCGTAACAGTTGGAAACGCTCGGTGAAAGGTGAAACAACTTCCTTACGTTACAAAACTTTTTGTTTCCTTTAAGATCAGCTATGGTGCTCCACCACCGAATCTCCTACACCAACAGCCCATCGACCCTTGGTAAAATACTCTATTCATCATCATCATCATCATATATATATATATATATATATATATATAACACCACTTAGTATTAGCTTCTATAATTAATAATTTCTGAAATCCCCAAAATACCCTTGCAATTGAACTACTTAATTTAACCCTCATTAATAATATTAGCACAATCCTTATATTAGCTAATAAAAAATCCGGGGTCTTACAGTTGGGATGCTTGGAATATTTCAAATAGTATGTATTGCTAATTTCTCATTTTATTTCTACAACCCCCAATTTATAGCTTTATTAAATTTTTTGACTTGCAACATGATATGGGAGTGGGGATGCCTGTGTGACGGTGCTGGTGATGCATGTAGAAGTATCTAAAGGGGTGATAAGAAAGACCTAAGAGGTCCTTGATGGAGGCCATTAGAAATGATCTATAACCATTTAACTTAATCAAAGATATGAGTTTCGATAAATTAGGATGATGGAACAAGATTTGTGTTTCTGACCCAATTAATTGTGACAAGCCAATTTTGTTATTATGGTTCGCCATAGGAATCCAGATACATTTGGGCTTTTGTTTTAGTTTTTTTCTCATTTAGTTTCTTATTATGATGCAACTGTCTTATATGCCATTTATAATGAGTTACAAACATCCAGAAATCAAACACTATTTATTATTACCCTCTTTTTTATTTTGTATTTTAAAAAAAGGACCATATTTTGGTGAAAAGTTATTAGCTTTCTTGTAACTGATTTAAATTCTAATTTATTTAACACATCTTTTGCCAAGATCATACAAGTTCTGAAATCTATTGCTATATTTATTAATCTACGTAAAACCATGAATTTATATTCAGTTCAAATTAATCTGTAAAACCATGAACATATATATCGTTTGTATGGAAATTTCTAAGGCAACCCATTACCCATTGCGATTATGTAAAATGATGCTGAAGCCTCAAAATTTACTTTCATTCTGTCGAACACCGTTTTTATTAAAAGCTCAAACTGATAGTGGAGGTGAACTTTATATATTTAATATATTCCTTAACATTCCCCTTCACGTGTGAGTCGGACTCAAACTCATTTTTAGGGAAACCCTACACGTGGAATATTTTTTCTCAATGGGTGGAGTGGAGGTTTGCACCATAAATTTAATAATCATTTCAGATTGATCACATGTATTTGTACATATAAATTATTTTGCATGTATAATCTACTTTTTTTTGTAAGGTGGTTCATTTAAATAGCATTCGTTTTGTAAACCGTGTTTATTGAACAATATTTTATATTATGTTTTTCCTCTTAGTTATCTATCTATTATCTAAAGGCTGTTCTATCTATTATCTAAAGGCTGACTGCTTCGGGTTGACGTGTCGGCCTCATGCAGCCTCGGGCGGTTTGGTGTCTGAACCTGTAATTTGGATTATTTTTCTTAAAAAATCTCACCATTTGTGAGACATGGAAAAAATCACCGGAGTGATCATCCCTCCATCAACACACGGGCTCAACGCAAATGTGGGAGAGTCGCCACCATTCATGATTTTGGGGTGAGAATGGACACCAAAGAGTTCAAAACTAAGCAAAAATAGCCAAAAGACAAATTCTAGGATAAAAATAACCCTACTTGAAAATCAAATCCAGAGATGGGTAAGGGGATTAGATTATGAACGGGGGAAGGTGTTAGGTACCCCCATTCATCCACACGAAATGGTTGCCAAGTGTATGTTCATGCTAAAAAGAAAATAAGAAGCTTGCTAAAAATCATGAAAAAGCCTTAAAAAAGGAACAAGTGTATGATATATTCACATGAAGATCCAAATGGATTTTAGATCTTCTCTTATGTCAATATCACTTCTGGAGTATTTCAAAAGATGGAAATCAAAGTAAAAGTGGCCAAAACCAAGTTGAGGCAAATCCGGGAATTTTGGTAAAAAGTAAGGTCCTTTGTCTTGAAATCATTCAAATCCAATTTCAAATTGATTCAAACCAACTCTATTTGAAAGATTATGATAAATAAGGATCTCATGCAAAATTTCACTTCATTTCGATAAAAATCCTAGGAGTTATGCTCCTTTGAAGTTGCTGCTGGGGATTTTTAAAAGTGATAAGTGGGCAACTTTGGAAAATTGTCTAGAAAAATCCACAACATAAAAATCCATGAAATTTGGTGTGATTGAAGTCTGTATGGCCATCTTTCAACAGAAACTAGCCTCATACAAAAATCCCTTCGGATGTGGCTTGGGTGGTCTCCCGAACAGGCCCCGAAGATCACAGATTTACCCAGAAAAGTACAAATGAACAGTTCTGAGTAAATCGGCTACCAATAATTCAAATGGAATCCAAAAATTATGAAACCAACTGGATTTTAAAATAGACTCAAAAAGGAGTACTCAGAAATAAAAACCACTCGAATCGGACTTAAAACGAACACATGGCGGTCCGTCGAAGTGACAAGTTCTGTACTTGGACCTGAACTGTCCACTCAACTTCGACAGAGAGGTGTCAACAATCGGCTAGATAGAAATTCATAAAATTTGGTGGACATAAACTAGATAGCCTCACCTTTCTCATGGTTCTCTAATCGCCCCAAAATTCATCCGGATGATGAAGTTACGGACGTCCGAAGTGAGGGTACAGGTGCTGTCAAGCTAAGCCACTTTTGAAGAAAATCAAATCCGAAAATTGACAAAAATTGTGTGATTCGTGTGAGATGAATCCAAAACCTTTGAAAAACATTTAAAAACACTCCAGAATTTGATTGAGGCCATTTATTTGAGTTTTATCACAATAAATGCAATAAACCCCAAATATGAGCCTATCCCGCCAAAATAGTGATATGTATGTGCAAGCGTAAAAAAACCAAACAAGATCAATACAACATGCATTTAGATTCAACAAAATAGGTTCTAGCATAGCCTAGGGTTCCGTTCCATTATCGTTTCCCTCTGTTCTCTTTAAGATAATCAAGGGTACTTTGAATATGGAACGGTTTACAATCAATCAAAAAGGCCTTATGCTACATAGGTTCTAGCACTAGGGTCAATCCCCAGTCTCGTTTCTCCTAGATCCGCCTTCACGTTTTACGGCTAGGGGAGTCTTGAGATACTTTGAGCCGGGGAAGGATTTCCACACATACAAACAAGGCTTTACACTACAGAAAGGTAGAAGAAGAGATCTAGATCTAGGAATGTAAAGACAGAAAATAAAAAGAAACGTTGAGGCTTACCTGAGTGCTAGAGGCGATTCCACAGCGGTTTTCTTCTTTTCTTGGAGTTCTTCTTTACGAGAATTCAAAACAAGAGTTGTGTCATTTGCTCAAGGAGGAGGCTCCTATTTATAGGCAAAGGCTAGGGTTAGGGTTGGTGAGATTGGTAGACACAACATAATGTCTATAGCCCACCAACCTTAACCCTAAGGCTATTTCCGAGATTTCCCCTCATTTAATGAGGGATATGATGGTAAAAGTGAAAAGCTCTCGGAAAACCCTAATTTTGAGCAAAACTAGCGTATCCGGCATGTCAGGCCGGATACACAAGTACCTTAATGTATCCGGTCTATGATACCGGATACATTGAGGTCTACTTGTATCCGGCATTGTCCACCGGATACAAAGAAGGACACTTGTATCCGGCCTGAGTTGCCGGATACAAGGAAAAAAGCCTTTTTTTCGAATTTTAACACAGGCAATACTTATTTACATGTAATATCGTTTAAGTAAATGTCCTCGTATTTTTTAATCTCCATTTACTTAAGATATTACATGTAAATAAACAAACACCCCCCCATTTGAATCCATTAAAAATAGTTCCAGACCCAAATTCCAAGTGAATAAAAAGTCAACTTTCCAGTTCTAGGCAAAATTCCGATTTTTCAGGTCTGGAAAAAAGGTTCAATATGTTAAAACCAAGGTATTCGTCAAGATTTAAAATCTCAAAAAATTCTTTTATGCAATAACATGGCTAAAAACCTGATTACCGGGAAAAATTATCTTGAAATCTGGCTTTAAAAAATATTTCATTTTCTGAGGTCAAAAGTCAACAAAATTCAACCGGAAAAAGTTTGACTTTGCACAAAAGATTGAATTCGGGCCTTTTCCTTTACGGTTTTGGATTCAAATAGGTTAAGTATCTCAAACCCAATGCAAAGAATTGAAAATTCCAATAATATTTCTCTCCTTCAAGATTTATCAAAAATCGTGCAATTTTGGGGTGTCTACACCATTCCGTACTCTCCTTCTCTCAAAAGCTCTAGCACCTTCCTCTTCTCTTTCCTCTCTCTTCTGTATGTCGATTCTCCCTTCTCAGCTCGACCGCCTGCACCTCTCTCGAAAGACTTAGAGCTTCCGTCCTCCTCTCTCTATCCCGATTCTCTCTTCTCTCATCTGTTTCTCCTCTCTTGTCTATGACTGACTTCATCCTCTACCTCTCCTCTCTCCCACAGCACTACCCCAATCTCTTCCGCTGTCGCTCTGTCTCTCCCTCCGTCCCTATTATCCACAACCCCCATCTATCTTCTCTTCTTCTATTTTTCCCTCTCTCGCAACCCTACACCCTAAGAAACACTACCGATCTCTCTCCCGCAACCCTACCCACCCTCTCTCTTTCTCTCTCGCTATACCTCTCTTCCTCCCTCCCTCTCCCGCAGCACCTCCCCTCTCTCCTTTTGGCTGCCCCTTCCTCCCGATCTCTCTCTCTCTCTCTCTCTCTCTCTCTCTCTCTCTCTCTCTCTCTCTCTCTATCTCTCTCCCTCCATCCCCTCCCCTCCCTCTCGGTCTTCCTCCGTCCCTCCCTCCGCTCTTCGGCTCCCTCTCTCTGCAACGCTCCTTGAAAGGAGTTTTTTTTTTTAAAGCTTCTCTCCCCTCCCGCATTCTCAAAATTTTTGCTGTTAGGGAAAACCCTAGCTCGATTTTTCTTAATGGTATTGGCGTGAGAAATAGAAAAATCTGACAACTCCGAGAGATGATCAACCAGGGGATAAGCCCTCAATGGATCGAAGACTGGCGATCCCACTGGCGAGACGCGCTGAGTTGGATTCTTTCACAACTTCGCCCACTTCTCGCAACCGAAAGCGAGAAAGGAATGTCGACCGAGAACTTAAGGATAAGAGCGATAGATGTGTTTTGGAGAAGCAACCGGCAATAAATTTTCGTTATTGAATTTTCCTTTAATTTCTAATTTTTGTTGTTTCATAATTAATTTGCACAGAAGTCGAATCTTCTGTTTAGCTTCTGCGAATGGAAAATCAATCTATTGCACTGTCCATTCATCTTCTCCTCAGATTCTATGAAACAATCATGATTGTTCGTTATTATTTTGCAGAGAAATATACAAGCATATATCTGGATTTCAAGGATCTATATGTGACTCAGCGGTTGGAAGATATGCAAGCTACTATTGTATCCGTCACAAATTGGCTACATAGAGCAAAATCGAAATTCACGGTATTCTTCTTTCTTAAAATCAAGCGGACGTTTTCATTTCTGGTATTCATTTTGATATTTTTGTTCTTCTTTATTTTGGAGATTCCTCTTCTACTTGGATTTATGTTCTTCTTCGTTATGGTGAGGATTTGTTTCTAATAACAATAGAATGGGTTGCATAACATAGTAAAAAACTACATATAGAATAGAAGAATGGATAAGGAATTCCAGAGAGTATTATATATGTGCAGAGTCTTCCACAAACATAATCGATAAGTTTCCATGGTGTCAAGGTGTGGAAACAACTCTATTGTTATGTAATCTTTATTACGAAAGTGCATCCTATATTGAAACAAAGAGTGGAAATGGTCTGCAGATGAATGGCTCAATCAAAATATAAATGGATTGTGTTATGTTCCCGGTTGAAATGAACGACTTGGATTTTGTTATGGATAAGTTATTTGTGCTGACCAAAAATTGATGTTTTGCATAGTCTTCGTATTGTTTGTAGGCTGAAACTATTCATTACGTTTCGAACTTTATATCTTATTCTTAATATAATGAGTGACTTGATGAACTGTAGGTTTTTATTTCTTGCTCTTGGTGATTCGCTTTGTGGCTATGATATTGGTGCTACATCTGGGGCTGAGATTTCTTTACAGGTATGGTAATACAAAATTTTAATATAGACAAGATCTGTCATTTATCCAGTACCGAGGCTTTGATCTCTCATGATGAATATGTTTACGATTTAGAATGTTTTGTTATATCTTCTTTCTCAATAACTTTGCATAATTTATGTTTTTTCTTTCTAAAGAGAGATAAATTCGCTAAAAAAAAGTGCTTTATTGTTGCAATGAGACGTCATCAAAATCATGTACCGAACACCGTTATGATGGAGTATCAGGTAATCAAGCATTGTCTTGAATAGATTTCTCCCTTGAACTCAGATTTTTTGTACTGTCTTTATCTTTTTTGGTTTGTTCTGTTTTTTGTTTATTTTCCTCTGTTGCTAAACACTTAGGTGGAATCAAGTGGTATCCTATATACGCAGGCTATAACGTCTATTTGTGTTGAACCTTATTCATGTTTACATCTTAATTGCTAAGAAGAAAATGCTTTAGGTGGATGAATTCATTAAAAGAAAGAATTAGTGTACAAAAAGAAAAGTCCAATCCTTTTTTATGACACTGAGATTTTGTATGGATTACTTGCTAGCTTCAAAAGGAAAATGCCTGAACGACCTTTATGAAATTTAGTTTCTAGATATTGTTAGAAGAAGTAAGCTTGTGGTTCTCCTTTATAGATAAAGTAAATAGATAAATAAAATAGAAACTCCCTTCATGATTTCTCATCTAGGCATCAAAACTTAGAAGTCCAAGTTTGCCTCAGAATCGATCACCTAAAATTTATAATTCAATAAGCAGTATATGTATACCATTAATTGTTTAATTCCCACCCCGATACTTAATAGAAGTGTAAATGTGCATGTTGCAAAATGAAGCTCTGATAAAGCATGTTTTAATGAGTTTTGCACATGGTGGATGTACCTAGACCTTGCAATGTCTTTTTTGAGACCATATATGGCATTTTATTTTTGGAAATAAAATTTATCCACTAGGTTCCATCAATATATCTCCGACATGTTGAAATATTTTCAAACTACAGGGTGTGATAAAATAAATAAAAAGATTTGTTATGTGATTTCTTCTTCAACTAATGTGATAAAATTGATGTAAAACATGTTTTTTTTTCTCCTTTTAACTTTGTTTCCTACCTTTTTTGCAATTAATTTTCTTATCTTTACAGTTTAGTAATTTCTTCTAGCTTATGTAGCTCTACCTCCAGAGAATGAAACAAATGGCTACATATTAATCCATGCTGAGGGAGGTCTTAATCAGCAAAGAATTGCTGAATGATTCCTCTTCCATTAGATTATCTTAAGTGTAAACAATGCTAGATATCTTTGGGAGAATATGCCATAAATTTTATAACGTGGTTTAAGTGTAAAAGTAACTTGGTATAAAGAAAACATAAATAAGATTTAACAGAGGAGTCCACAACTTGATTCAGAGGACTCTACAATTTCACTTTTAGCAAACCTACATAGTTTGACTTGCTTCACTGATATAGAATGAACTATCAAACCCAAACCAGAAACTTGCAGCCATTGGCCAGCCTACATGAGTCAATATATATATATTATAACAATAGCTGTTGGCTATGATTTCTCCCTCATCCATGTGTTGCCGAGGTGGAATTATGTGGTTTTTTCTTTTTAACACATTTCCACCACATTATTTGTGGGAACCATAACTTCTCCCCATCAATGTCTCCATTTCCTTGGTAATATGTTATACACTTTTTCCATTTCCTTAGTAATATATTAGAGGTTTTCTCTGGCCTTTACAACACATTTCTTCTATAATATGCAGATTTAGTGCTTTACTAAACTCATATTCCTTCTTATGCTGATTCTTGAATCCTCTATTTGATTATGGACTAAAATGATTCATTTGAATCATCTGCTTGATTATGGACTAAAATGATTCATTAGTTATAGTTGCATTGAATTGATATTCTCTCAAAAAATTCTCTCACTTTGGGAGTTCAAGCAAAGAATTAGATACTGCATCAGATACACAAAATTTGATGTCATAATCAAGCAGAGGATTTTAAAAAAAGACTATCTTTTGTATCAACACCCACCTTGAGTTCTCTAATTTTTTGCTTATCAGCAAAATTTGATGCTTGGGTTTCATCTGTTCTCTTTCCTTTTGAACCCTTTATGTTGCTTACTTATCCCCGGGCCTTGCCATGACACCCTAAAATTACTTCGTCAATGGTTCAAGCTGCTTGCTGGTATGCTTTTCCTTATTCCAGTTACTAAACCTTCTCGATGCTTTGGATATAATTATATACTTAATCGAAGCTAAGTTGTCTAGAACTACCTTTTACTCATCAGTATACAAAAAACGAAATGTAAGCATTTTTGTGTGGAAATCTATATTTGGCTATTGTTTTTCTTATATGACCTTTAATTTGAAGTACTTTTGAGTTCAAAAACATCTCTGTCCGAAAGACTACAGTTTGGATATTAACACATGAAAGAATAGTACTTGCGTGCTTTTGGCTTCTCTGCACTGATACTCTGGTATTCAATGCCATATGTCATTGTGCGCACCTCGGGCGCGCGGAAAAAGCGTGTTATAATCTGTTATAGAGTCGCCACTACCTGAAATGGTACAGGTAGACACCTTGTTGATTTTTGGTCTGCACCAGTGATTCCGGTTAAGTGACCCGATTACAACCTAGGGAAGTCCTTGAACACCCTGGGTTGTCCCATCGAAATGGATTCGCTTAAATTAGTTGGATATTTAATGAGCTCTCTTATTTATTATTTTTATTTTTTTTCTAATTTTTTTTTCATTTTAAGCGTACAACAAATATTAATCTATATGTACATGGCCTCCACAAAATTACATTGAAAGTAAAACCATATGAACAAAACAAAACCATGCTAAAACAATTTTCAACCACAAGAAAGAATCATCGCTTCAATGCTTGTTTCATTTGCTTTTTCCCTTTCTTATTATTTATTATTTTTTGTTTTTGTAGACACCCCAAATTGCACAAACAATCATCAAAAATCATTATCTCCTGGAAAGCCAGCACAGAAATTGAAGAAAATAAACTTTTACCTGTATCCGGATACTCAGGCCGGATACAAGTACTCCTTCCTGTATCCGGATACTCATACTGGATACATGTGAGCCTTAGTGTATCGGGTACCATGTACCGGATACCTTAAGGCCCTTTTTTATCCGGTCTGATATACCGGATACATTAAGTTTGCTCAAAATTAGGGTTTTCCGAGAAAAATCACTTGTTACCATCATATCCCTCATTAAATGAGGGTAAATCTCGGAAATAACCTTAGGGTTAAGGTTGGTGGGCTCTAGACATTAAGTTGTGTCTACCAATGACCTTAGCCTTTGCCTATAAATAGAAGCCTCCTCCTTGAGCAAATGGCACTGAACTCTTGTTTTGAATTCTCGCAAAGAAGAACTCCAGGAGAAGAAGAAAACCGTTGCGGAATCGCCTCCAAAACTCAGGTAAGCCTCAACTTTTCTTTTTATTTTCTGTCTTTACATTCCTAGATCTAGATCTCTTCTTCTACCTTTCTGTAGTGTAAAGCCTTGTTTGTATGTGTGGAAATCCTTCCCCGGCTCAAAGTATCTCAAGACTCCCCTAGCCGTAAAACGTGAAGGCGGATCTAGGAGAAACGAGACTGGGGATTGACCCTAGTGCTAGAACCCATGTAGCATAAGGCCTTTTTGATTGATTGTAAACCGTTCCATATTCAAAGTACCCTTGATTATCTTGAAGAACTGTGTTTAACGGGGAGAGAGAACAGAGGGAAACGATAATGGAACGGAACCCTAGGCTATCTTAGAACCCTATTTGGATGAATATGTATGCATGCTATTGATCTTGTTTGGTTTTTTTTACACTTGCACATACATATCACTATTTTGGCGGGATAGACTCATATTTGGGGTTTATTGCATTTATTGTGATAAATCTCAAATAAATGGCCTCAATCAATTCTGGAATGTCTTTTGGATGATTTTTAAAGTATTTGTGTTCATCTTGCATGGATCACACATTTTTATCAATTTTCGGATTTGGTTTTTCTTCAAAAGTGGCTTAGCTTGACAGCACTTGTACCCTTACTTCGGACGCTCATAACTTCATCGTCCGGATGAATTTTGGAGCGATTCTAGAACCATGGGAAAGGTGAGGCTGTCTAGTTTATGTCCACCAAATTTCATGAAGTTCCATCGAACGGATTTTTGACACCTCTCTGTCGAAGTTAAGTGGACAGTTCAGGTTCAAATACAGAACTTGTCACTTCGACGGACCGCCATGTGTTCGATTTAAGTCCGATTCGAGTGATTTTTGTTTCTGAGTATTCCTTTATAAGTCTATTTTCAAATCCAGTTAGTTTCATAATTTTTGGATTCCATTTGAATTATTGGTAGCCGATTTACTCAGAACTGTTCATTTGTACCTTTCTGGGTAAATCTGTGATCTTCGGGGCCTGTTCGGGAGACCACCCAAGGCACATCCGAAGGGATTTTTGTATGAGGCTAGTTTCTTTTGAAAGATGGCCATACAAACTTCAATCACACCAAATTTCGTGGACTTTTATGTAGTGGATGTTTCTAGACAATTTTCCAAAGTTGCCCACTTACCACTTTTAAAAATCCCTAGCAGCAACTTCAAAGGAGCATAACTCCTAGATTTTTCATCGGAATGAAGTGAAATTTTGCATGAGACTCTTATTTACCCTAATCTTTCAAATGGATTTGGTTTGGTTCAATTTAGAATTGGATTTGAATGATTTCAAGACAAATGGCATACTTTTTACTGAATTTTCCGGATTTGATTTAACTTGGTTTTTGAGCAACTTGTGCTTTGCTTTCCATCTTTTGAGATATTCCAGAAGTGATATTGACATAAGAGAAGATCTAAAATCCATTTGGATCTTCATGTGAATATATCATACACTTGTTCCTTTTTCAAGGCTTTTTCATGATTTTTAGCAAGCTTCTTATTTTCTTTTTAGCATGAACATACACTTGGCAACCACTTCGTGTGGATGAATGGGGGTGCCTAACACCTTCCCCCGTTCATAATCTAATCCCCTTACCCATCTCTGGATTTGATTTTCAAGTAGGGTTATTTTTATCCTAGAATTTGTCTTTTGGCTATTTTTGCTTATTTTTGAATTCTTTGGTGTCCATTCTCACCCCAAAATCATGAATGGTGGCGACTCTCCCATTTTTATTTCGAGCCCCGTGTGTTGACGGAGGGAAGATCATTCCAGTGATTTTTTCCCATGTCTCACAGTTTTGTTTTGTTTTCTATTGTTTTTATCATTCAAGATTAACTAATTACTAATTTACAAAGTAAGAAAATGAGACCACCTGAACTACTTTTAACCATGGCCTGATTACTAATTTACAAAGGAAACAAACAAAATGAAACAACCTGAATTACTGCGCTATCCACATTCAAAGATTCATATCTCCCTCAATTCTTAACCAAATTGTGCAAAATTTGATTCCTTAGAATCATGACTTTAAACACTAAAATAACCTATAGCAGTTTTCAAAAATTCATTTTCATTTAAGAGATATGAAACTCCAAAATTTACTGCTATACATTTCCAATTGAAAATCTGAACCAAAGAAAATTAAAAATAAAATACCTACTCATAGTGTAAGGTCTCAAGCATATTTTTAGATTAAACTAAAATAAAAATACCACAAATCTCATGAAGGACTCCAGAATTGAATCAAACTAGAACTAGGTGAAAAAAATTAGTTTATCTGGAAAACAGGTGCAAACCTAATGTAGGAAAAAAAATTCAGAACTTTACATCTTTGTCTTTTTTTTTTTTTTTACATGATAAAATTACCCAAAGCCATCAAACATATATACATGTCTCTCATCAATCATGTAATCTTATCTCAAAAATTGTAATGAAAGAGAGGTTTCATACAATGTATTAAACAAATGACTCACCTGTTATGGATTGACACTTCAAATCAAGTCTTGGAGCCTTGGTGTGTCGTGAACAGCAGTTTTCCTTTCTCCCTCCTTGCTAGTAGACGTCCCTCTTCTTTTCTCCACTTCTTCCTCCCTTTTTTTTTTTGCTCTCAACTTCAAGCCCTTTTATAGAGGATTCTCACCCATTCAACTTCTTAACTTCTCCTCTTAAATATCTAAGATCCTAACTCCTTTCTTAAACACCTAAACTCCTAACTCCTCTCTTAAACATCTAAACTCCTAACTCCTCCTCTTCCTCTCTTAAACCTCTCATTTTCTTAACTTCTCCTCTTAAACACTTAAACTCCTAACTCCTATTCCTCTCTTAAACCCTTCATTCATTTAGGTTTGGTCAAAGTCTATATTGTCCCCCATTTTTATTAGGCTTATATTTTTTAGGTTTAGTTTCAATATCTCAAGAGAATATGAGTTGGACCAATTCGGCCAACTCATTTCTCTTTGTTTATTTTTATTATTATTATTATTTTTTTAATCTTAATCTTTTATTAACTTTGTTATTTATTTGCATAAGAAACCCCATTAGGAAACTTAATTATTTACTAAAACAACCCCACAAAATTTTAATTTGTCATTGGTTACATGGCAGCCACCATGGCATACACGTGGCTGCCATGTGGCATCCAATTTCGGTTTTGTAAAAATCCCCAAACTACCCTTTATTTATTTTATTCATAACTTAGCCGTTTGACATCCGATTTGAGCATGGTTCGGTGCATCGGAATCGGTTAAGAATTCTCTTTGTTATGGGCTTGTTATTTCAAAAAGATGGGTCCACTATAAAAACCTCGATTTACGTGCCCACATATATGCCAGTTTAAGATATGCTTCTTGGGAAATTTTATAGTGCAAAAATGGGGTGCTGACAGTCATGATATCCGGTCTTTTGTTTTCAGATTGTCTATTGTTTGGTTACAACTATATTATAAATGTTGGATTTTTGGAATTGTTTTGGTGGTTAAAGCATTCATTCTATATATATTTTTATCCATGCTTAATTCTATGAAGTGGCTGAAGGTGGTGGTCCATTTACTCCATTTAGGAAAAAAAATGAAAATCACCTTCGATGGTCAATACCTTGCTTTATAGATGTAGACCAGCAAAAGTTGGTCTCTTTACTCCACAAAATCAAATGTTTGCTTTTCAGTGGTCAATATACTTGATTTAGAACATGCATACCAGCAATCCATGCTATTTCCTTGAAGGACAGTATTAGCTCCACTCAGTGTCATGATGGTGGTGTTGCCATTATAGTTTGGATGTTTGCTGTGCATGTTTGGTCTGATATGTATTACAATTATGACCAATTTGTGCCATATAAGCATTTAGATATTGCTGCTATAGCTTGGTTGCTGTTCAATTCCAGTGTGTCTGAAAACATGTCCAAAATCCATGCAAAGTTGTAGAAGGTTTGTGTATTGAACTTTATGTATCTTTTATTTTCTACGCCCAAGGTTTGAGGATGGGGGTTGCTGCCATATAGGAATACCTATTGCTTCGTGGAGAATAGCTTAGGAGGTTTTTGGCAAATTGTACAGGTTGTGTGTTACGACATTGTGCTATTAGGATGTAGGGAATATCTTTTTAACTTTCATGTTTTTGTTTGTATGCCATTTATATGAACACTGATCTTGCTCATGCATTAACAGAGGACTCTGGCATGATCCTCTGTTATAATATATAAACATATATTAGATGCCAAGTTTTAGGTTGACTTCAATCCTCTTTTTTAATGGCTTTCTTCTTCCTTCGTGCTTGCCTTTTACGACTCTTTACTGAGGGCTCTTTGTCAAATGTTTAGTACTACCACGTATTAAGTATAATACTGTAGTCCCAGCTGATTGATTTGTTTGATAAAACTGCAAATTTTTTGGTGAAATAATGAGAGTTTCATTCTTCATTATTTACATTCTTTTTTTCCTTTTAATTATTTTTTGAGCAGCCCAGATGCTAGAAACATAGAGCATTTCAGCAGATACTATGTGTTAACCAACCAAGACAAGGAAGGGGATTGGATAATGGTGGGAGATCTTCCCTGCAAGTAAGCTAGAAATTCACCTTCTCCGTATTTGAGTAAATATTTCTATTTTTTGGGATCATCTTAATTTGTTTCACATAATGTATGCATGAATGGTTTTTCACTAAAATCCATGACATCTTTTATTTATCTTTATTTTGTTTTTGTTTTTGTTTTTTTCTTATGATTGATATCTTTTCCTTTCTTTCCACAGAACATGATAACCGATGCTGGAAATTGTCTACTTGAAGAGCTGATTACATGGCTCCTGAGAATTAGAGATCAATATCCAAGAAATAGGTCACAGGAGAAACTTTTTTCCTACTGACACTTTAGATGGTATGAAAAGTCTAATTGCACAAACTGCCCCAGGGAAATGCAATTAGGTCATTAGGAATATGCTTAACCCAACTGTTCAATAATTTGAGGCTTCCAGCCAATGAAACGTTGCATCCTGTTTGGACAATATATAAGGTTTTTTATATGTAAAGAAGGGTAAATTAGTCAAAAAAAATATACTTAAAGTTTAACAAGATTTGTAGAGAAGGTGAATAGATTATTAGCATCTATCTATTATAGTACGGTAAAGAGGTTCGGGCTAATGTGTCTGCCTTGGCCAGCCTCGCCTGTCCGAGCCTCTAAAGATGGAGGATGGTCAAAAAGTTTATAAAAATGGTCAAAAACATTTTAACAAAGTATTGCAGTTGTCATATAGGGAAGACTTGAAATCTGTCAGAGCCCTTGTCATATAGTAATGTATGTGTCCACATAGGTGCATCAAGCCTATGTGTACACACTTTCCACGGTTAGACCAGTAGATAGATCTTCCAGTATGAGGGACCACCTCTGCAGTAAATATCAATATATAAAAAAGTCTTCTTTAATGAAAGATAAAAAATAAAAAAAGAAACCCCATTTAAATACTATCATTAAAGCCGTACAAAGGAAGATATGGTGACGTGGAGCCTCTTAACTGCAATTATCGTACAGTGAAAGACATATCAAAAAGGAGGTGTGGCATCAAACAATCTTTTGGTGGGCCAAACGATTTGGTATTTTTTGTCCAACTTGAATATAAGATTATTACACATGCGTAAGCTATTGGAGTTTTTGCAAAGTTTTTGCAAAGTTTTTTTAAACAGTTCATTTTTTACGTGCGAATGCCCGTACACAAAAATATTTACAACTTAAAAACTTTACAATATATTGAACTTTAAGTGCGAATGCCCGTGCAAAAAAATATTTACAACTTAGAAATGAGGTATACAAAAATATTTACAATTTATAAAAATCCAAATTTTTTTAGAAAATTAAAAAGAAGATTTATATAAATGTTAATGTTAATAATTGTTTTTCTTATATTTCTTAATATTTATAAATTTTTTTCTCGAACTATCATATGTATTAAATGTATTTCCTGTGCATAGCACAGGTTCCAATGCTAGTCTATTATACAAAGGGAAACAGCCTCGGGCTGATGTGGCCGCTTCGCGTGGCCTTGCCCGCCCGAGCATCTCTTTTTTTTTTTTTTATAATCGGCAAAATTAGATATCAGGGGCACTTTATCATTTTATTGAGAGGACAGACATGCTTTTAACACTGTTTTGACGCAGGTTAAACTTTTTAAACTTTTTTCATTTCAGTGGTAATTTACTGTTCACTGATGTTTTTAGACTCAAATGCCCTTCTCTTCTACGAGCAAAACTCCTCTTCATGAGCTCCATGAGCAAAACTCAATGTGCGCTTAAAAACACCACGAGCAGGAGAAGGGCATATTTTGAACGTCTGATAGAGGTTGGCACATTTACTTTAAGAAGTCTCTCCAGCAGAAGATCCCATCTGTATTCTGGTTAAAGCTTGTCCATATCAAACTGGCGAATACATGTCCAGCGACATGTACTTTGCTCTCTCCTCATCAGGTAACTCGAAAAACCTTCTATTCTCATCGAACATATGTACCATGGCTGATATTGCTAGGAATCCCATGATTTGTCAACTGCATAAAATAAAAAAACCGCTCTATCGAGCAAAAGGATTGAACTCGTCTAATAATGGATTGTTACTTGTTAGAATTTAAGACCCACCCGAAAGAACCCATACTTTTCGCAAGCTTTTGACAGGGACTTAAGAGCTTCGGACCTGTCTAAACCTTGCAATTGTGCAAAATCGACAACTAGCAAGTCCAGATTCACTTTGCTTGCATTCTCCTTTTTCCCATTCGTGTTGGGTCGCCCACAGATCGGCAATACGTACTTGTTCGGGACATTTTTAATCCCACTCACACACAGACATCTTACTCCTTTCTAGTATTGGCTGTCTAATGGCTCTTCTTCCTTCCTGCTTCCAACTGAAAAGCATAGCAGGTGACATGGGCACATACTACTAATACCTGTCACTTGGTGAAGAAAGCTATATAAAAATATGATCATAAGCAGAAATAATGGAAAGAGATGTGCAAATGAACTGAAACTAAATATGGATTGCAAAAGGGACGCCACAAGCAACCCTTTCTCTCTCTAAATTCATATCTGTTGAAGTGTCGTGTCGGAAGAGTTTTCTCTTTTGAAAGAAAATGGCATATTTTGAAAATTAGTTAAGAGAGTAAGGGCTTTTAAGTCCAAATACAGCCTCACTTTCCTTTTTGTTATTTAAGTACTTTCCTTTTAATCCACTCTGTCGGTTTCTTCTCCATTTGTTTTGTCATATCTTACTCTGGAACCTTCTCGACTACTACGACGCCCAGAATCTTCTACTCTTCTCTCCTCTTCTCCTCTCCCTGTCTTCAATTGCCTCTCTCCTCTTAGTCTTTCATCTTCTCTCCCTCCCATTTGAAGCCCTAGAACTGACAAATCGATACCCCTTCCCCTCCATCCCTCTCCCTATCATGTCTTCTTCACTCATCTTCTCTCTTTCCTATCGAAAGCCCCGGTGCCGCTGTGCCTTCCTTTCATAAGGAAGGAAGAGTGGAACCTCTCGGATGTGGACATGGTCATAGCTCTGATGAAGTGGTGCCCAATGTCGTCATCGAAGATCGAGTCGTTGTTGGATTCCCTCGCCAGAACCTAGAGAAGATCCGGGTGGCTCTCGAAAACACGGGTTTGTTGGAGAAGGTGATCACTAATGTATGTTGTATTCCAAGCCAAGGGTTTAGGGTTTTGCTCTCAATCTGTATTTCTGAATCCTTTTCAAACATATTTGCTGCCATTGATGATTTGGGTTTTTGTGCTTTTACAGACCTCTAGGGTTTTCTTCCCTTCTTGCTCATCACTTTGACCTAACCCTTAATTAAGCCGAAACCGAAAGGTGCATAGCTTTCCTTCTCCGATTATCACAGATTGCCGTCTTGATTCATCCGTCCAATTGTGCAACAATGATGGAAGATCGTTAGATCTTAGATGGGTCGTCATAGGGTTGTTCCTAAGATTACCAAGGTCTGAATCAAGCTTTAGAAGCAAGTTCATGGCATTCTGCGAGAGGGGCTTGGGTTTGAAGTGAGTTTCATTAGTGATGGAGGATTTGAGGATGTTGAGACTAGACTTGATAGAAGCAAGTTGGGAAGAAAGGGTCTGTAAAATGGGGTTTTGCAGTTTCTTCAGTTCTGGAAAGCACTATTCCCTGTATGTGAAATGGGGTTTTAGAGTTTTTGTCTTTAGGATTTTTGTTTTGGCTGTCTTTATTGGATCTTGATTGACAGGGTCTAGGTTTTCTTAATTACCTTTTTCTTTGTTCTTTTCTCTGTTTTGCAGGTTGCTGTTGGACCCACTATAGGGCAGAAATCCGGGATTCTAATCGCCCAAATGAAGAACTCAAACACCAAGCTACTTCGAGATTTGCTCTTCCTCTCGGATTGGTTTCTCCTGAAACCGGTTATATTGTGAGGTTTGATTTATATCGAAGTTATTGGTGATTTGTCATTTTTTACAGAAACTTTCTTTCTCGCTTTTTGTTTCTCTTTTTCAATTTTCATGTTAGATCTTTGTCTACAGATTTTTATGTGATGGATCGATTTTCTTTGTATCTGTAACTACTCCGAAGTTTAATTGAAGATGAGGACACTTACTTTCGTAAGAGTTTCTCTATGTTTGTTTCTCTCCTCCTTTTGTAATCACACTATTCTGCTTGCAAGTTCTGTTGGATGATTCTTTTTGTTATTTAAGTACTTACCTTTTAATCCACTCTGTTGGTTTGTTAGTTTGTAGTCTGAAGAAAATATATGCAATTAGTGAGTTAGTTTGTATGGCGGAAGAAATTGCAAATTGCTATTAGGTGTAAAAACATTTTGTGTTGAATCGCAATCATAACATTTTAATTGGAATTATTTTTGAATATGTGGGTACTACATGTATTTTTGTTTCTGTTTTTTTTTTTTTTTTGAGGTGTGAATTGAGATTATGTATTTCTTCAAAGCGATCCCTCCCTTGGATGCGAGATGAAGCTTTTGTGGGCTTTTCATTGTTCTTTTTTCCATCCGTTCCTATCTTTTTGTACTCTTTGATCCTACAAAACGTATCAATCTTATTTGGTCTTTGAAGGAGAAAGTTTCATGTTGCAAAATTCAGTTTGTGATATACTCTACAGTTTTCTAGCCTTGCTAAGTCTATCCATATAATTGCAAGCATGGAAGAACCTATTGGTCGGGTGCTTAAAAGAACAGAGGTAAGTACCAGGCAGATGTAAGCCCCTCACTACATAGATGTATGGTAATTTAGTTTAGTGATTTAATGTTCCCTTTATGGTGCTTAAGTTGTATTTTTACCATAAATCTGAAATTGTCTATTCTTCCCATCAATTTGGTCATACTTTGAATTAAAGGAGAAGAGGAAGCAGATGTGAAGGGTTATTTGCGTGAAAAAAGAGAAAGAATCCCCTCCTTTGGTTTAAGATGCCACTGATAGGGTGTGATTCCTATCTTCATTTTCAATTTTTTGCAACTATACCGATTCTATACGACCATCATTTGTTCTGTTTCAATTATTTTCTTTTTATCATATTTATGATATTTTGATTTTGAATTTTTTTAATTACATGCATCTAGATTATGAAATTATTTTGTTATTGAATAATATTCATTATGATTGAATACGTCGAACCTGTAGTCATTCTCTTAATTTTGAGATTCTATACTTTTGAAAGTAATATATCTAAAAGACAATTTTATTAGGTTCATTTATTTGTTGGTTGCATTCTGCTCTCGATGGGCGTTCTTGGTGTAATCTGCATTTTTTTTTTCATTAAATGGTGTCTTCAAGTGGAGCTTTATTTATTTATTGAAAAGAATGGTTTGAAGACCATGTCAGTGTAGAGATTTTTTGGACAAAATTCAAACCTCCTGTTGCTTCGTTACTTCCAATTCAATTAGGAGCAGCACAAACAACACAGAGTAGTAACCACCTTTTCTTGCATTGATCTTTTGGTTTGGTCATGATTCATGGATAGGTTTTGGTATCTCATGGTCTATACCCATAAAATACCCTAGCATGGCTTAGCTGTAACTCATAAAATATGCTAACATGGCTTCAACCTATATGTAAGAACCCTAAAATGGCAATTATTGAAGTATGTGAATCTGTTCATATTGAAGGATTTAAATCGTTTACAAACCAAGAAAGGCTTGAATATAGCAGATCAAATACGATTTGGGTGCACATAAACTCAGTGAAAAATTGGTTCTTGATGGAATGGGATGTGAATATTGAATTCATGGCGCTGAACCCAACTATTTGGGACGCAGCAATTTTTTTTTTAATGTTGACTTTTTTATTGTTTTCAACTTTTTTTGCTTCCTAAAAAGATATTCAACTATTTCTTAATATGTTAAACTTTTTTTTTTGCAATGTAGTTACAACTTTCTCACCCAAAAAAAAAAAACAATTTAATAAAAGCAGTACCCTAATTAACTGGACATCTTTCACTGCAAGGATAGACATATTGATTTGCATTGTCAAACAGATAAAACTCTTGCCACTCCTATGACTTGACATATTGCTTCTTAACAAGAAGCACAAGAATCAACGTTCATAATTTATGAAATTAGGAGATCTCCTTTTAATAAACAACATGTTTAATGTTTAAAAGCAGTTACATTGCTTTTGGTTTTTGGTTTCACTTTATTCTTAGGCTGTGTTTGGGATTGCTTAATTAAGTGCTTATTTGAGCTTTTAGCTTAATTAAACACTTTTTAAAGTTAAAATCTTGTTTGGTAATGTGAAATGGATAAGTGCTTATCCATAAGGAGTAGAGATAGGCTACTCGTAAGGAGAAGCAGCTCTCAACAGCTTCTCCATCCACTTACGGGGAAGCTGGTGCTTATCGAGACCCATTGAGTTTCACCTTCTTCGGTTCTTCCTTCCTCTTCCTCTTTCAGGCGAGTTCCCCAATCTGTCCCTAACCTCCGACAAATTGAGTATTTTCTTGCAACCAATTGGCGATTCCAACTAATCGGACCACTAGCACACCTCCCAAGCAGTCGCGGACCTCCGGTGAACCCCTTAGTAAGAGCGAACCTCTTTGAAACTCTAGCGGCCCTATTATCTTCGGATATAAATAACCTGCTGGGCGCCCAGCACTGCTGGGTGCCCAGCAGCCAATGGGAATCCCCAAGGATGGGCCCCATTTAAAAAATTGTGGCTTTTGTGTCAGGCTTCCCTGACACAAAAGCCCCTTGGGGGATTCCCAGCAGGTGATTTAAATCCTTATCTTCATAGTCCGATGAGAAGCCCCTGTTTCGGAATTGCACAAGTGATTTACTGACGAAGGTAAATAGAATATTGATCCTACCGAGAATAGGTGACGGTGAGGAGGAAGTTCTACAAAGGAGAGAGAGAGAGAGAGAGAGAGAGAGAGAGAGAGAGAGAGAGAGAGAGAGAGAGAGAGAGAGAGAGAGAGAGAGAGAGAGAGAGAGAGAGAGAGAGAGAGAGAGGAGGTGATGGTGAGAGTGTGGAGCCGTGGGCTATTCAGCAACTACGGTGGAGAGAGAGGGTGTGAAGATGTGACGGTGGGAATGTGCTATTGGGTTTAAGGGAAAAGAGAAAGGTTGGGGAGAGAGAAAGGAAGATAAAAGGTGATGGTCTAAAGCCTCTATGGGGCTATTATAAGCCGAAGAGAGAAGCAAAAGAGGGAAGGGTCGGGTGTTCAACAACTTTTCCAGATTTACAGGTTTCTCTAGTAGAATTGCTGTTACAGGTTTCTCTCTCTACATGTGCCTGATTTTTTATTTCATCTGCCTCTAAAAAGATGCCCAATCTCTCTCTCTCTCCCTCTAGTAGAATGGCTTTCATCTGATTTTTGGTTTTCTGTAATCTCTCTAGTAGAGTGGCCTTTGATTTTTTATTTTTGCTTTCATCTAATTTTTGGTTTCTTTCTCTAGTGGAATGGCTGTTACAGGTTCTCCCTCCCTCTCTCTTCTGTCTCTATTTCTCTCTTTGGGTGTTCTTTATTGCATTGACAATGCGGTTGTCCACTCCAATCTCATTCTCGTCCTTAAAGACGAGATCGAGAAAGAGAATGAGGGAGAAGAGAACGAGAGAAGTGATAAGAAGAAAGGGATGAGGGCAAATGTTCCATCCTGCTGCCCTTACCTTGTCAAACCAAAGAGAAGAGAGAAGAGCGGGAGAGAGAGAGAGAGAGAGGAGAGAGAGAGAGAGAGAGAGAGAGAGAGAGAGAGAGAGAGAGAGAAAGAGAGGAGAACAGATGAAAAGGAGGGTTGTACCATATCTCGCCGTTGCAGTCACCGCCACCATCCCGCAATCCTTTGCAATTGACACTGTCCCGCAATCCTTTTTAAGTGGTGGTTTACCAAACACGTTCTTGTTTTGAATAATCAACTTCTTATGACTGTGGATAATACCTTTTGTTAAACCTCTTCTTCCTAAGTGCTTACCCATAAGCACAAGCTAGGCCAAACGCCACCTTATTCTAGGTTTCACTTTATTCTTATTCTATCTCATTTTTGTTCCAGGACTTCCACAACTGTTTCATGGAGCTTGCAATGTTTTTATAAGAAGGGAATGCTTGGATCTCCAGTCGTTCACTTTTGAAGTTTACTGTACATACTATTAATACATGTATTTATATACTTATTTTCATGTTCATGTACTTATATGAGGTCTATTACGCCAGCCTTATTTCAAATATCTTATGAGACCGTGTTTGCCATGTGGGTAATTTATTCTATTATACAATTTAAAATAAACTAAAGAAAATAGTTACAAAGGAATAAGCAACTCTTAAGTATTTAATTCTATATACAATACAATGCCCGTGCATCGCACGGGCGGCCCGCTAGTATTTTATTATCTAAAGGAACCTATCGGGCGTAGAGAACGGTGTCAGGCCAACTGACAAAAAAATATTTTATTATGCAATGGAAAAGAGGTGCCCAGACAACGGTGTCAGGCCTATTTATTTTATTTTGAACGATGTCAGGTCGATTGAAAAGCGGAGCAGGTGCACGGAGAACGGCGCAGCCAACTTTATTCTAAGAATATTTTGAATTTTGGAGACCTATATTCTATTATTTATTTTAAGCTTTGTATACCCAAGCCTCCGACGACAGATAAAATAAAGGGAAAATAATATTTTATGTTATAAGTATTCTGACCAAGTATGAAAAGAGAAACAACATTTGCTTTCAAAGAAAGTGAAGCAACATTTGTTTTTAGTAATGAAATGAAAGCGACTGGAAGAAAATTTAGAGGAAAAATAGTTTTTAGTAATACTTTTTAAAAAAATTCAGGCGACTAATTCTCTGTAATTGATTTTTAGGGATATCATTTTAAAACAATTGAGAATTAATGTTATTTTATAATTCATTAAAAATTTCTTTCGAAAATACCATTTAAAAAAAAGACTTACAAATCTCACTTGTAACAAAAATGAATAAAAAGGTTTTCAAAATCTTCTCACAGTATTTTGGGAAAACAATAAAATGATATCAATTATCAGTTATTTTAAAAAATATCATTAAAAACTAATTATCGAGAATTAAACAATTGAATCTGAATTATTTTAAAAAATATAACTAAAAGTCAAATTCTCCAAAATTCGGAGACCTGTCAGTCTCTCCCTGGTTCTATCGCTCACTCCCTCACCCCTCTCTCTCTCTCTCTCTCACCCCGGTTCCAATCTCACCCCTCTCTCTCCCTCTCCCTGATTCTATTGCTCACTCCCTCACCTGTGTACAGTAGATTAGGTGGTATTTTCATTTCTGAAACTTCAACGACTCACCCATCTCTCTCTCTCACCCTGGTTCTATTGCTCACTCCCTCACCTGTGTACAATAGATTAGGTGGTATTTTCATTTCTGAAACTTCAACTACTCGAATTCAATTTTCATTTTATTTATTTATTTTTTGTTTTTTAACCCATCGTCAATCCTAGAATGGTCGATCGATTGCCAGGGCCTTCTGGATTGCTCCGGTCTCTTCTCACTCTTTCTTCTATCGTTATTTCTTCTATGATGCCCAAAACCCTTCTTCCTCACTTATCACTTTGACCAAAACCTTAATTAAGCCGAAACTGAAAGGTGCATAGGTTTCCTTCTCCGATCATCATAGAATGCCGTCTTGATTCATCCATCCGATTGTGCAACAATGATGGAAGATCATTAGATCTGGGAGGGGTCGTTGGAGGGTTGTTCCTAACATTACGAAGGTTTGAATGGAGCTTCTGAAGCAAGTTCATGGCATTCTGCGACAGGGCTCGGGTTTGAAGTGAGTTTCATCAGCTATGGAGGATTTGAGGATTTTGAGAATAGACTTGATAGAACCAGGACCTTTGATTTGGTATGAACAGTTAGTTATCGAAGGAAGGGTATGTGAAATGGGGTTTTGCAATTTCTTCAGTTTTGGAAAGCACTATTCCCTGTATGTGAAATGGGGTTTTGGTCTCTAGGATTTTTGTTTTGGCCGTCTTTATTAGATCTTAATTGATAGGGTCTATATTTTCTTAATTACTTTTATCTTTGTTCTTTTCGCTGTTCTACAGGTTGTTGTTGCACCACTATAGCGCAGAAATCCGGGATTATAATCGGTCAAATGAAGAACTCAAACACCAAGCTACTTCGAGATTTGCTCTTCCTCTCGGATCTGTTTCTCCTGAAACCGGTTATATTGTGAGGTTTGAGTTATATCGAAGTTATTGGTGATTTGTCATTTTTTACAGAAACTTTCTTTCTCGCTTTTTGTTTCTCTTTTTCAATTTTCATGTTAGATCTATGTCTACAGATTTTCATGTGATGGATCAGTTTTCTCTGCATCAGTACGTGAAGCTCACCAAATATATTAATAGTCCCATTGTGATCTTAACCTCCTCATTTCTTCAGTTTATTCTTCTTTCACTGTCATACATAGCTAATACTGGCCACTCTCCTAGACTACTAAAGTTTCGTTATATTGGCGGTAAAATACAAGAATGGAAATAAAAATAAATACTTAACATAGAATCAGATTTAACAACCATACCAGAGAGTAGACGAATCAAGAATTAAAGAAAGGATTACTGTTCAAGGTCTTGGTGTTGTGACGAAAGCTGAGATAGAAACCTTGGAAAGTGTGAATGAATTAAGCCATGACATTACACAAGTTTTTGCAAGTTTAATTTCAAAAACTAAGGCCTCGTTTGGCTTTCATTTTGGGAACTCATTCCAGGCCTTGGAATGAGTTCCAAAGCCTAGAATTAATTTTGAGAGATAGAAAGGTGTTTGGTAAGTGTGCCAAAACTCATTCTCCCAAAATGAGAATGAGAAAAACCATTGTTTTCTAAAATCGCCCTTGACCCCGTTTCCAGATTTGAGGAATGAGTTTTGTGCGT
This sequence comes from Buxus sempervirens, assembly GCA_947561395.2. Taxonomy (NCBI): domain Eukaryota; kingdom Viridiplantae; phylum Streptophyta; class Magnoliopsida; order Buxales; family Buxaceae; genus Buxus; species Buxus sempervirens. Next base: position 29,812,302 of record OX387193.1, read on the forward strand.
TTTTGCAGTGGCAAACTTGTAAAATGAGTGAGCTTTTTAAAGAGTGGCATGAAATGTAAATACATTAATCCACCCTTTTTCTTCAATGAACAGCAGTCGATCCTTCCTCCTCAATCCTTCCTCTTCAATGCAGAGGAAGCCTCCATCGCCACACGCTGAAATCAAAGGGATTTCAACGACCATTCTCATCGTGGATAGAGGTAATCGAGAAATGTTTCCTTCTAAATCCGGAAGAATCTGTTCTTGTTCTACCATAGCTGTTGCATAACGGTGAGCTGAGAAGCGCAAAAGGTTTTTCTTCAATCAATGCTGCTTTCTCTCTTACGCAAGGAAACATGACGACGACGGTAACGAGATTGTTATATGTGAGGTCGTTCTCTTTATTCATTCTGAATTTTGTTTTGTTTTAATGGTGCTTAGGAGGTGGATGAGCCCGGTTCCCTCATTTTTTTTTGCTTTACCATTTTAACTCTGTTTCTCATTTATTTTTTGGGAAAATTACTATACACACTACCTTTTAAAACGTTATTCCAAAATACACTACCTTTATAATTAAATGCCAAGTTTACATTTATTTTATAAACAATATGACAGAATGCCCTACTGCATATATCAGAACACAAAAAATACCCCTTTTAACCCTCGGTTTACAACTCACAAACTGGTCTAAACAATAAAACTATTGAACCTTACTCCTTTATTTTGGTTGCTCCAAACCAAAAAAAAAAAATTTCAATCAAAACCTTTCATCTACCTTCTTTTATGGCTAAAAGATTAACAGAACATGAATTGGTGCTACTACTGCGATTGGTGCTTTTGTTGTGTCTGCTTCTTACCTGACATGCTGAACCACAAGTATAAAAACTGGTTTATGAGTTGTAAACCGGGGGTAAAATGGGCAATTTTTGTCTCTTGACACATGTAGAAGGGTATTCCGTCATTTTGTTTATAAAAATAGTGTGAACTTGGCAATTAGTTGTGAAGGTAGTGCATTTTGGAATAAAGTCTTAAAAGACAGGATGTATAGTAATTTTCCCTTATTTTTTTGTTAAGTGTGTAGTTTTTAAAGGGTAGGAAGGTAAAGCTGAGAAGTTGGCAAGCAAGGGTTGTAGTCAACATTCGAGAACTCTATGTGAAAGACTGTAAGGAGTTGCCTGGCAAGAAAGGTTATTTTTTTAGATATTCTTACTAGTAGTTCTTCATCTTCTTTGTTGTTATTCTTTTATTTTTCTAGGGGAATGTAGCTCAGACCAGTTTTCCACACACTCCCATCACTCTCTTTACCATATTTTCTATAGCCGTGGTTTGGATTTGTTTTGTTGGGGTCAGCATTGCCAACTTTGCTTTGCTCTTCATTTACTTTTTGTGGCAATATTAGCAAGGTTTTGAATTCAGCAAGCTTATGATGGAATGTTAAAAATTGATGAATGGAATTGGTGCTGTTGGTTGCTTAATTAATAGTTACAAATAGAGATGAAACAAAAGCTAAAAGGCCTTATTCCAACTATTTGTGGCTGACAGTATGAATTCTGATATACAAAGTCTCTTTGGTGAAAAACAAGTCATTGATCAGGTTATTTGTACTTATTTATTTATAAGGTAGCTCCATTTAGGCTCTTTTTTGTCTTCCTTTTGACTTTTTAGATCCTGCAATATGCATTGCTTCTTACTATCTACTAGTAAGTTAGCAACCTCCTTAGGTACTCTTTTTACATGCTTAAATAGTCTTGACATAATTTTGGTCATCTTATCTCCTATTTATGTAACAGCTTGACTTTAGAAGGTAAACTTATCCCTTTTTTTTCTAGTATTTCCACACACTAATCCCACATTTTTATGTCAGTAAACCTTAGCCTGAGAATATTTTACCCTTCTTTTGGCCATCATTTTGGATTTGAGTTTGGAAACATTGTCTTTAGGTGTTTTATATTTGAATTATTTATATTCAAATTTTTTTATAAGAAGGATTTAAGTTTTCATTTTAATTTTTTTTAGGTATTTTAAGTTTTACCCTATATGACGAATTTGAAGTCAATAGCTTAGGAATAGATTGTCATGTTGTAATCATTATGGTTCACATCATTTAGGCCTAGTAGCCACCATAAACAACTTGAACGAGATCCATCACCATCTTAGTTTATAATTTCAGTGTTTCCATGCCATGTTTTCTTAAAGGATACTCCAGCTAAATATACTAAAGGTTGTTTCCATGCCCTGTTTTTCATTTTTTACTTTCAGGCCCATGCCCACAAGGTGCCATGTATGTGTTAATCTCTGTAATTTGGCAATTAGAATAGCAACGTGATATGCAATAGCCTCACCATGTTGCAGCTGTGGACCATCCATGTCAAGTTCAGTTGCCTTAAATGGCTAAAGCCCTTTTCACATCCAAGAAAAGAAAAATGAGTGTGAAAGAGTAAGGCAGCTGTTTTAGAAATTAAAAACTACTACAAAAATTCTTTTGTGAATGCAAACTTGTATCTCTTCCTTTTCCTTCTGTTGCACCCAGCTTCAGTCTCCTTGCCTTCTCTTTGTTAGCTCCATGAGCTTGTTTCAGTAAGAAAATTGCAGAAGTGGGGGTTCCTTCCAGCCCAAAACAGTCCATGATCTTTGCCTTACTGCCTCAATGCTCTATTTTGGACTGAAGGGAGCTCCCTGTTCTTCTCTTTTCCTTCTCTTCACATGTTCTCAGCTCCTGGAACTAAATACTTTAGGGTGTAGAGTCCTTATTCTTTTGGTTTCATTGCATCTTCTGTCGTGCTTATGAAAGAACTAAATATTTGATCACATGGGTCATGTGTGCTGTTTTGGTGTCGGATGGCAAGACCCAAAGCCCACCTGATCATCACTCATGAGGTCAGATGACACTTATAGTTATTCTTTTTACATTTGATCCCAAGGATCATGATTTAAATCACATTCTCTTTCTCTCTTTTTGTTGGGTTTGTTTATTGGTTTCAACCACAAGAATGATTTAGTCATATTTATAACTAGAAGTGTTATTGATTTCCTTACTAGCTCTATAACTAGAAGTGTTATTGATTATTTAAAGAAAAAGTGAATAAAGCAATGCGAAGGTCAAAATCCATGTCTCACTTTTATGTTTCAGTGAAGAAGAGCACATTGATGATAAACCAAATCCAGATAGAGTAGTACAAGATCAAGGAATAAGGAGGATGGATGCATTTAGACAATCAATTGCTGAAGCTATATCGCATGCTTGCAATAGTCACTACCCTTGAGAGTATTATTCGTATTAATGTAATGAACTTTGCTATAAATCATGGATGTGATAGGACTTTGTGACTTTACTGATAGTTGCTAGCATTATGTGTTTTAAATTAATAGACATAATCAGCAACCCCGTCTTTTATTTTTTTTCTTTTTCATTTCTTAGGTGTTTCAAGTTTTATCTTTCAAGGATCAAACAATTTCGTATAATTATTCATTGAAAAAGAAAAAAAATAAGGAAAAACAAATTTCATGAAACTCATTTTATACTTGTTAACCAAACAATTTTCTAGGTGAAAATTCATTCTGCTATGTGTTAACCAAATGCAATTAGAAAGACTTTAAAATTGATTCGCAAAATGATTTTTAAGAACTCATTCTCAGAATGAGTTCCTAATCCGGAATGAAAGCCAAATGAGGCCTAAGAGGCTTCACCAGAACAGCAAAAGCATGTGAAGCTGCTGTCCCTTTTTTTTTTTTGGAGTCTTTGCAAAAGGACATGAATGGGAACATGATTCCATGTATCTAGTGCTCATCACATGTCACTGCCATGGATGATTGCTTGAGGAAACAAATAAGTCTTATACTAAAGTACCATGACTGACCTCTCAATTTCGAGAGATGAGTCCATTTATTCTAGCTAGGAGGATGTAGTACTGGACTGAGGGACTACAACTCATCCCCAAAAAAAATTAGGACAAGGCTTACAAGGGCAAGAAATAGAAGACGATGATGTCTCATATATTGCAGATATATGCATGATAGTAGATCTTGTAGAGTTATGATCTTGATTGTGGGTTTTACAATATGAGAAATAAGAGAGAGAGAGAGAGAGAGAGAGAGAGAGAGAGAGAGAGAGAGAGAGAGAGAGAGAGAGAGAGAGGAAAAGGAATAACAAAATTATAGCATAGCCCATCCTAGGGTTGCAACTTGGGTTGGTTAAGCCAAGACCTGCTGACTTTGGGTCAATTTACTTGGGTTGGGTTTCAATGTATTTGGTTTAGTTTTGGTTCAGAAGTCTTGAACTTTAACTAAGTCGACTCGGTTTTGAATGGCTTAGAAAAATAGAAGCCAAACCTAAGTTATAAATATATTTTACTAAACTGAACTGATGTATATATACAATTTATATGTGAATATTTATTTATTTATATACAATTGCCGATTCCCCATAGCAAATGAGAATCAGCCACCGATGTTGCTAGTGCCGGGATGATATAAACAATATAGTAACAAGAACAATAGCACTTGGTCATGGTATATATATACAAACATTCCTATTTAAGTTTATGGATCCATAACTTAAGGGTTCATTATGCAAATATTCGTTTCATTAATTTCACATCAAGTATAATATGCCCCCATGCATGTAAAATTCTCAAGGATAGCCCACGGCCTTACCCGAGTCAATCTTGGGCCAAGCCCTCTTTCATTTCTCATGGAATCCCGAGCCACTACCCTCCATACAATACATCAATAACGGACCACTGCCTTTTTCATATCATGCTAACAATATATGGCATACTAAACAAATGGGCCAATGCCTTAAATAAATCGCATGCTTTCAAGGATAATCAATAACAACAAATACATTTACAACCTTAAACCTTGCAATTCATAGCTTACTTGGGCAATCTAAACCCCAAATCTCGGGAAATATGTGCCACTTGGTTTTGGTTCTTATTTTCTACTTTCAAGGGTCATTTGGAAGGTGTTCTAAGAGGTAAAATCAAGTTATTCCTTTCCTACAAGAATTTGGAACACAAATTCTCTCTAGGAATCTTATTTCAATAGAACGTACCCAAAATCTTTGTTATTTGAAATTTTGAGATGATTCCAGTTGGTACACTTCCTAGACACCTAAATCCTACTTGTACATTGGTTGGATTCAAATAAAAACAATCCGTAGTTTGATTTAGGCTAAAATCCAAAATTTCAGAAAATCTGCCCAGGGTGCTTGAAGGCGCGCTCGAGCGCAACTTCGGGCGTTCGGCTTAACTTGGAAAACTAGCTCTCGGGTTCTGAGTTTTTAAAAAGCACAGGTGGGTCGCTTGATAGAGCGCTTGAGCGCCAACTAGCAGCCATGCCTTAATTAAATTTTTGAACGGGCGCCTGAGATCTCACTCAAGCGGTGGTTCGAGCGCCCTAGCAATTTCTTAGGTCGCGAAAAATACGATTTTTGCAACTTTCTAGGGTTTTTCAAATCTCACTCTTTTCTATGGTTTTTGGTCTCTAAATTGTCTCTAGCATGTGTGGTTACCTATTCCTACCAAACCCCCAATAAATCCCTCTCCTATTTGCAAAGATAATCCATTTTACCCTAAAACCCCAAAGTGTTCATATTTCATACGAAAATGGGAAGAAAATGAAATCTAGGTTAGGGTGGTGTTGCTTACCTCTTCTAAGCAAGTATGCAAGCCTCCTAGCTCACAAATCAACCCACGAACAACACTCTTTGGCTCCTTGGTTGATCCTCCTCAAGCCTCCAAGCCAAAACTCCCAAACGAAAATCTCCAAGCTTTGCCTCCTTCTTCTTTCTTTCTAGCAATGGCCTCTTCTCACACTTGGCTAACTAGATGGTTGATAGAAGTGTAAGCACCTCATTTTTGCGCTCCCAAAAAGCCAAAAATGCAGAACCCTGCTAAAAAGTCAAACCCTGAAGGGTCGAAAGTTGACCTTTCGATCAAATGAAATCTGGCTGCCTTGCTGTATCTCAATGGATAGAGGACTTCGATACGATTCCAACGCAATTGAGTTTGCTCAAATCGAAGTCCGGATGAAGAAGATATGAACAGTCAAAGCTAAGGGTATTACTGGAATTTTAGCAAAGCCACGTAGGATGCCACGTGTGCATAAGGGGTGCTCCACATTGGATGCCACGTGTGCACAAGGGGAGCTCCACATTGGATGCCACGTGTGCACAAGGGGAGCTCCACATTGGATGCCACATGTCCCTCTCTCCATCTCCCAACACACCTCTTCATCTCCCAACACCCCACTAACCATTTCCATTAACTCAACCCTCCATCTCCCAACACCCCACTAACCATCTCCATTAACCCAACCCTCCATCTCCCAACACCCCACTAACCATCTCCATTAACCCAACCTTCCATCTTCCAAGACAACCTTCCATCTCCCAACACAACCCCTCATCTCCCAACCCCTCTCTCCATGACACATGTCATCCCTCCATCTCTCACACTTAAGCCACTCCATCTCTCCCATCTCTCTCCCATTCGAACTACTTCCCACCTCTCCCTCCATCTCTCCCATCTCTCCCACCTCTCTCCAATTGGTCCCCTCCCAAAGAAAAAAAAAAGCCTCTCCTCTCCTTCATCTCTTAGCACCCCACACCCCATTCTAGGCCAAGCTCTCCCTTCTCTTCTTCTTCTTCTTCATCCTCATCCAAGTTAAAGGAGGAGTTGCTGCTGTGGAGCTGTAAAGTGGTGCTCCAACTCTTGTCCAAGCTTCAAGAAGAAGCCTACACACCTCAAGAAGGTCTCAAGATCCCTAGGTAAGGTTCCTTACCATATTTATGGCACATATATTAAAATGAAGGTTTTCTAAAGATTTTACCATGCTTGGTTTCTTCCACGTCATAAGATCTATTTCCATGCTAATGGGGTATGCATTATCCTCTTGTTTCCACCATATGAAAGCCTCCAAGGTAAGATGGTATTCGTAGGGTTTTCATGGGAAGTGGAGAGATGGTGGCATTCCACTTTTAGGCCATTTAAGTTACTGTTTTGGGTGTTTTGAGGGAATGTGTTCCCTCTCAAGTGGTAATCTCATGTATCCTTGCGTAATCCCCCTTCCTCTCCCTTTCTTTAAGTGTCTTCTCTCAAGTTAAATGAATGGGTTAGATTAAGGTAAGCATGCTGAAAATCAACATAAAGTTCTCCCATCGTGCATCAATATTCAAGGCATGTATGCTTTCATCTCTAGACCATGTAGGCATCTTCATTCTTGCTGATTTTTTTTTTTTGTATGATCGATCATGATCTTTACCCCATTTCAGTCACTGTTTTGGCTGTAGGAGATCAGCCCACTTGATTGTGAACATGCTCCACATGCTTGCACATGTTTGCATTTATAAGGGATACATCAAAATGCTTTGTGCACTACATCATCTAGTTGGGTTTTGTATGCATTAAAAATCTGTTTTCAAGTTCTTTAACCCAACAAACACCTGCACCCACGTCTAGGTAAGGAGCATGCTGAGTTCTTGTTTTGTTACTTCATTTGTACATGGCTTTGCATGAGATCCCCTCCCTCTTTAGTGTGCTCGTTGTTTTGTGTTTGCTGCCATGCTCTCCCACCACTTTTACTAGTGTTGCTGTTTTACCAACCTCAATGCTTTGGATTTCGTACACTAGCATGCCCTCTCCCCCCTTTTTACTTGCTGATTTTAGCATGCTTAAAACCCCATGACAGTTGCTGTCCCCGTATTCCAGCAGGTTTTTTTATTTACTTTTTTGTTTGTGCTTGTGTAACATGCCTCTTTGGTTAACTACTTTGAGTGCATGCATGAACCCCCATTGTAGTATGCATGTTAGATTATTCTCAACACATGCTACCCTCTCCACTTTGCATAAACTTGAGCCCAAATGTTTGCTGCCCCGTGCAAGATGCACATGGAAACATGCATGCACATTTCATGTCATGGAGCATGCTTTAGGTATCTCTTGAGTTTGGGTTGCATCATCAATTATGCTTGCTGTTGGTGGAATCTAAAAGACCAAACATGGACACCTTGGTCCCTGTTTATTGACATATATGATCCAAAATGGAGGAGGCAACTTCCCATGCCTCCCCCCTCCTTTACTTGCTGTAGAAACCACCCAAAAGAGACCAAGAGCTGGAGACTCCACAACTCCAGCACCCTGGTGGGCCTTTGAAAGGGCCCACACAGCCCTAGAAAGACCCCAAGAAGCCCACAGATGCATCCCAACTGGCAAAACCCCAAAGAATGCTTTTGGGTTTTACCAAACCAAGCAAACCAATAGGGTTTCCGGGTCGCTCGGAAACCCAACATGGGACCTGGACCACGGTCCAACTTGGAAACATTAATGGGCCTTCCAACAGGGCCCATCAAGCCCGATAAACCCAAAAGCATGCAAATAAGCAAGTTAAGTAAAACGAACTAATTGAACCGGGCGGGCCAAACCCAATGCGGCCCACCCGAACCTAGATGTGTGGAATGACGTTTAAATTGCGTGGTTTGGTCGAGACCAAGGGCAAGGGCCTATCAGGCCCGTGAAAGCCCACCAACCAACCAAGTGAGGGTTTAAAACCCTAAACTTCAGGAACATGGGCTTGCGAGCCTAAGATTGGACTACGGGCCCCAAGCCCCAATGTCCACAACCCTTTGGTGAATTTAAATAAGATAATTTGAAAACGTTTTGGCAACCATCATGGGGACCCACCTAGGGGCCCGCAAATCAATGCAGACCCATTTGTTACAGGGAAATTGCATAAATGCTCAAATTAAACTTTAAGGTAAAATCAATTCACTTTACCAAAGCCTACAGGGCCTCCTAGGCTTAGACAGAGGCCCACATAGGTACCTGGGCTTACCCCAGCCCACCAAGGACACCGTGGACCTTCCAACGGGGTCCACACCATCAGGCACAGATCACCTAATTTAAGCGAGATAAAATCAACTAAAGGGACCCACACCACTCAGGTGGTCCCGCCGAGACCTAACTAAAATGATATGCTGGATTAAGAACCGGGTGAGAACCAAAATAAGCAGTTGACTCAAAACTAGGAAGCTCTTTGGGACCTGTCAACCGACAGGGTGGATTGGGGTGTCTACGGACTTCCCCGAACCACAAATGAGACCTTACTTAGAATCTCAAAGCCGCAGACCAAAGCCCAAAATAGACTAACTTAGGCACACAGGTGTCCGCCTGCATCCCATCAGGCGGTGGCGACTCCGATTTCCCATTTTCTACCAGTGCGACCGTTTTTCAGGTGCGCACAAGAAGAATGAGGAGAAGAAGAAGAGATGAGAGTGGGAGAGGAGAAGAAAGTGAAGGAGAGAATGAGAGTGAGGGTTGGGTGTTCATATGTATGGGGCAATGTGGGCTTTCTCACACTTAAGCAAAATTTCTCCCAACATTCTCTAAAGCATTTCCAAGTTTGCCCTTCTCCTCCTATTGCGCACAATAGTTTATCACTTAGCCATCATCTCAACATATAAAACTTATTCAATAACGTAGAAATTACTCAGATGAAGGAAGGCTTAGCTTTCTCCGTTTCTGATATGCCTGGACTTAGCCACTTAGCTGGCTCCAGATTTGGATTTCTCCAGCTTCACCTACACATTAAATTACTCTATTTAGAGTTTACTAATCATCTAGGAATCTGGGTTTTCACAATTATATGCCACTAGGCACTATTTCTTACATACAGATGAGTCCTTAGGGATTTTTGTGTCTAGTGGGCATAGCTGATTATGGATCCATAGAATAAGCTGGTTAGCTAAGGGGTATTTCTTTTGGGTTGATTTACTTCCATCTTCGAGCGCGCTTCCTTTGCAAGATAGTTTGCACTGGAGGGTCTTGTGTTTGTAGGGTCATTTCGAGCCTCGCTGGTGATTCCTGTACATGTGGATCAGCAGCCATTTCCATGTATTGATTCAGGTGCTGCATGCTTGTGGTTCATGCTAACTCTTTGAGTATGTGTGCAATAAGTCGATGACTACGGCTCTTATCTTAAGAATGGTATTCGGGTTTGAGTGTCATAGTAGCTTCACCAATAAGACGCATGGTAGCATAACATTTAACAAATGTATTCTCAAAGTCTTATCTTTCTTTGTAAGTCCTACAATGACACTAGTATTGTTATACACCTGTTATTGTTATATTGACACATGTGAGTCCATACATGTTCTATTTTATGGTGGGATGTGGTTACTTGGCTTACCACAGTCATAAAGGAAATTGATTTGACTTTAGCTAATTTGGATTTATGCTGAATTATTCTGGACTTAGTTTCTTATCATAATTATGACTGATACATAACCCTTAGAAATGATTTATTGCTGGTTTGTTCTTTTTGTATGCTATGATCTGATTAAACGATGCTTGCTTATTCGTGTTAATCTTATTTGAGCATGAAATGATTACTTTTAGATATATAAACTGTTTCTAGCATACATCGTGTTACCTATTGAGATATTCGTATCTCACTCTTTTTGTTTTGTTTTGGATCTCAGCTGATACAAGAGAGGGGGTCCTAGTGGTGATATTCAGAGAGATTTTGCTGATTTCTTGCCGAAGGATTATTACTACCCCGATTGAGTCGAGGTTGTTATTGGGGAATAGAACTTTGATATTGATGGATTATTTTATTTATTTATGGTTTTGGATGCTATTGAGAGAGAGAGAGAGAGAGAGAGAGAGAGAGAGAGAGAGTTTTAGACCCTTTTTGATTATACCAGACATGACTAGTTGTTTTGATGGTCACTGATTCTTTATTCTATTTATGGTGATGTTATACATTATACATTACACATCCGCACTATTTAATTTCCGCACTCTGATAATCTAAATTGAATCCTTAAATTTTGGTATGGTATTATTGATAGTGTTATTATGGGCCCAGTAGCACTTGGATTCGGGTTCGAATGCCGGTTTTGCATTGACCCGGGTTCGAGGAGCTACATTTTCTTCATTAAAGTCTGAGATTATTTTATAATGTGATCAATGAGGATTTTGAGATGCTTTTAAAGTGGATTTGAACAAGGATAATCAATAAAAAAAAAACAAAGATAAAGATGTAAAGTTCTGAGTTTTTTCTGCGTTAGGCTTGCACCTGTTTTCCAGATAAACTAATTTTTTTACCTAGTTCTAGTTCGATTCAAGTCTAGAGTATTCATGAGATTTGTAGTATTTTTATTTTAGTTGAATGTAAAAATATGCTTGAGACCCTACACTATGAATAGGTATTTTATTTTTATTTTTTCCTGGTTCAAATTTTTACGGGGAAATGTCTAACAGTAAATTTTGCAGCTTCATATCTCTTAAATGAAAATCAAATTTTGAAAACTGTTATAGGTTATTTTAGCTTAAAGTTATGATACTAAGGAATCAGATTTCACACAATTTGGTTAAGAATTGATGGAGATATGAATCTTTGAATGAGGATAGCACAGTAGTTCAGGTTTGTAGACACCCTAAAATTGCACGATTTTTGATAAACCTTGAAGGAGAGAAATATTTTATTGGAACTTTCAATTCTTAGCATTGGGTTTGAGATCCTTAACCCATTTTAATCCAAAACCATAAAGGAAAAGGCCCAAATTCAATCTTTTGCGCAAAGTCAAACTTTTCTGGTTGAATTTTGTTGACTTTTGACCCCAAAAAATAAAATATTTTTTAAGGCAAGATTTCAAGATAATTTTTCCCGGTAATCTGGTTTTTAGCAATGTTATTGCATAAATGAATTTTTTGAACCATTAAATCTTGACAAATACCTTGGTATTAACATATTAAATCTTTTTATCGGACCTGAAAAACCGGAATTTAGCCTTGAATTGGAAAGTTGACTTTTTATTCACTTGGAATTTGGGTCTGGAACTATTTTTAATGGATTCAAATGGGGGGGGGGGGGTGTTTGCTTATTTACATGTAATATCTAAGTAAATGGAGATTAAAAAATACGAGGACATTTACTTAAATGATATTACATGTAAATAAGTATTGCCTGTGCAGGTAAGGGTCAATACCATGCAGAAGCTGTGTAGAGAGTCATTTTTGCCCTGAACCGAAATTAAAGTTCGAATAAAAGCATTTTCTTTGTATCCAAAATTATAGTTCAGATAAAAGCATTTTTCTTTGTATCCGAAATTATATTTCAGATAAAAGCATTTTTCTTTGTATCCGAAATTATATTTTGGATACAAGCCTTTTTCTTTGTATCCGATCTGAGTTGTCGGATACAAGTGTTTTGTTCAAAATTGGAATATCTCGCGAGTTGTCACATATTTATTTCTATAACTCTATTTGAGAAGTGGGAATTCCCGAATTTAGCCTCCGAGATTAGCCAAATGCCTCTGAACTAATGCTTTAGGGTTAAGTTGGAAGGTTCTAGATACACTTTTGTGTCTACCCTTGAGAATTTATTAACCTTGATTTTGCCTATAAATAGAGTGCCTCTCTGCTCCCTCAAGCAAATGGCTGAAGATTGAAGCTAGAAGAGCTCCTGGAGAAGAAGGGAACCCCTGCCTCTCTGCTCCCTTAAGCAATCAAGGTGAGATCTCCTCTCCTCTTTTCTTTTCTTCAATTCTAGGGTAGTCTCATCTTCTACATTTCTGTAGTGTAAAGCCTGTGTGTATTTGAAACCCCAAACCCATCTCTAAGTACCTCAAGACTCTCTCTAGCCGTAAAACGTGAAGAGAGAGCTAGGGGAAATGAGAACAGGAATGAAATCCTAGGTATAGAACCCCTTTTGAATGATGTACATTGAGATTCATATGTGTTGATTAATCTCATGAGTTTGATTTCATTTTCTAGAAAGAATACCAAGATCCATGCTCTTTATAGCAGTGGATTTCTATTCTCCCCTAAAAATTTGATTTTTTACACAAACACACATCTCACTTGATTTGATGTAATATAGGCTTATATTTTGGACTTATCATTTTCACTATGGAAGATCTAAGATCAGTGGCCTTAGATCAATCCCTTAGAATTCCTTGAACTGATTTCAAGTGATCTCATCTTCGAGAGGAGACTTTCATGGTCTAATCTCTCAAGTTGGGGTTTTTGTCTCAATACGGGTATATTCGGTTCATTCTCTTCAATCAATGAGATTTATGAATTGGATCCTCACACTAAATCTTTCTTGAGTATTTTCTAACTATTTTTAGAAGATTTCAAGTGATCCCATCTTTGAGATGAGACTTTCATGGTCTAATCTCTCTAGTTGGGGTTTTTGTCTCAATACGGGTATATTTGGTTCATTCTTTTCAATCAACGAGATTTATGAACCGGATCCTCACCCTAAATCTTTCTTGGGTATTTTCTAACTGTTTTTAGAAGATTAATGATCTCATCTTCAAGAGGAGACCTACATGGTCTAATCTCTTTAGTTGGGGTTTTTTTTTTCTCAATACGGGTATATTTGGTTCATTCTCTTCAATCAATGAGATTTATGCACTGGATCCTCACCCTAAATCTTTCTTGGGTATTTTCTAACTATCTTTAGAAGATTTTAATTCATATCCATTTAATCTAGTGCACATACTCACAGTTTAAGCTAGGTTTTGCTCTAGGTTTTCAAAATGGATTATCTTTAGGTTAAACTCTTCAAATTTGATTTAGTTGGATTTTTACTCAAATTTTCTTCTCATTTTTATCTGATTATTGAGTCCAGGAAGAGATGTATTCATAAGGAGAGCCCAAATTCAATTGGGTTACCCACATTAAAAATCTCACATATCTTTGTCCCTTTCTTGAAACACTTTGTGTATATTTTATTAGCAAGCCATTTTCAAGCGTGAGCAATACTTGGCAACCACCTCGTGTGGATGAATAGGGGTGCCTAACACCTTCCCTTATTCATAACCAAATCTCCTTACCCATCTCTGGATTTTTATTTTTTATTTCTACTAGAGTTATTTTTACTTTAATTTTCCTTTTTTTTTATTTTATTTGATTATTTTGATGTCCATTCACGCCTAAAATTGAATGGTGGTGACTCCTTCTTTCTTATTGAGCCCGTGTGATGATTAGGAAGTCATTGAATTAAATTTTCTATGTCTCACAAGGTTGTTTCACTTTTTTTGTTTACTTTGTTTATTGTGATTTTCTTACTTACATTTGTTCTTGTTTAATTTTATTTTACTACATGAGATGAACATAATGGCCCTCCATTCTCCCAATGTAGATATGTTATTATAAATGAGAGTCTAAAACATTTTATTGGAAGTGGTCGAATCAGCCCCCATTTTTATTCTTTTTAATTTGGGTTTCTTTGCTTTAGAATTATTATGTGCATGTAGGATGTAGTAGAGCAATCCCCCACCCCTCTAATCCCTTGTATATATGAGAAAGATAAAATTAAAAAAATGAAAAAAAGAAAAGAAGAATAAAATAATAAATAAATAAATATTTTTTGGAGTAGTAGAGTACATGGCTCCATGTTAGAATCATTGATTTGGGTTTCTTTTGTTTGTTCGTTTTGGTACATGTGCATTATGTTTTATTTTGCATGGGATTTAGCATATTAAACCCCATTCTTCTAATGTTTGTATATATATATATATATATATATATATATATATATATATGATCATAATTAAACAAAAATAAAAAAAGATAAAAATAAATAAATAAATAAAAAGAAAATAATAAATTAGCCCCAAATATAGTCCAACTAATTTAAGGAAACCCACCTCCAGTGGCGGAACCAGGACTCCAAAATCTAGGGGGCAAAAAAAATTTCAATTAACACTTCTAATGAAATATAGAAATTTTAATGAGTTGGGGGTGGGCAAACCAGAAATTTTAGAGGGAGTTCTCATGAAATATAGAAATTTCAATGAGTTGGGGGGGCAAACCAGAAATTTTAGAAGGGATTCTTATAAACTATAAAATTTTCAATGGGTTGGGGGTGGGGGGGGGGGGGGGGGGGGGGGGGGGGGGGCAAAACTTAAATTTTAATTAAAAAATATATAACACACATAGATTTTTTATTAAAAATTAAAAGTTACGGGGGGCAATTGCCCCCCTAACCTAAACTTGGTTCCGCCACTGCCCACCTCGGTGGGGCAACCCAGGGTTTCCAAGGACTTCCCTAGGTTGTAATCAGGTCACTTATTCAGAACCACTAGTTCAGACCAAAAATCAATGGGTGTCTACTTGCATCATTTCAAGTAGTGGCTACTCCATAACACATGTAACAAGCTTTTTCAGCGTGCCCCGAGGTGCGCACAATTACTATATTAAAAAATTCAGGGTTTTACAGTTTAATGGGTAAATGATTTAGTAAACATGTTTGATGATTTAAAACCAAAACTATGAAGGAATTTCGTGGGTGTTTGACCATAATTTGAGTTTTTGAAGAAAATTATCAAAGATGGCTTATACATATGGTGTTGACTTGATTTGATCTAAGAAATTTATTAAATCATGTTTTGATAGGTTTGATTTGTTCTAAATATTTAGAGGATGTTTATGAATGATTTCGAAGTGATTTGAGGAGATGATTTGGTGTTATTTGATTTTAGTTCAAAATTTCGAAAAATTTCGCAAAAACCAAGATTTTTGTGATTTTATAAGGACGCTCGGAATCATGCTCGATCGCCTGCCTAGGCACCATAGTAAATAAGCCTAAATATTGAGAAGTTAAGATTTAATTTAGGTATTGGAAGAATAATATTATGATCCAAAGAGATATTAGTAACTAAATAAATAAACAATAATTTTGAGTAATTAGGAATTTAAATAGTGGCTTCATTTAAATAGGAAAGAGCAAGGTTGATTTAGATAAATTGGGAGAGTGACTTAAATATAAAGGATTGGAGAAGATAGGTATTAATCCAAGTGTTTATATGGTTAAGATTGATGTGAGGAATAAAGAGAAGAATTTTTGAAAAAAGATCCAAAGGTTAAATATGGAATTTCAAGGAAAGTGTATTTTAGTCATTTTCCAATTAGCCAAATTAATATATTGAGTAAGTAAATAATAATTAGACTTGAAATATTTAATTAGACTTAATTTGGGTTAGGTTTGAATTTAAATAGCAAATTATGGCTTAAAAGTAGGAAAAAGGGTATATTGGTGATTATGGTTGTTAATGAGCCTTAAATTTGAGGATAAGAAGAGTTTTTGGGTGTTTTATTAATATTTTAAAATAAGAAATTAAATTAGCACCAAAATAAATTAAATTAAGACCTTCTTTTATATGAGATATTTAAAAGAGGAATTAGAAGGAGGGTTAAGATAAGAAGGTTTCCAATTAAGAGTGTGAATCCTATTTAGAAGATCTCTTAAACCTATTAGGACTTCTAATTAAGAGAGCTTATAAAAGGAAAGCTTTAGGAAAGGTTTAGGATTTTTAGCAAGTCAAAAATAAGGAGGAAAGATAGGGGAATTCGTGTTAGGGATTGGAGAAAAATAAAGGGGAGAAGAGAATGAGAGAAGAAAAGAAAAGGAAGGTGTTGCAGAGGTCCGACCAGCATACTTTGAACAATGATCCTCTGAGATCCAGTCGTTGGATCGTCATAAAATTTGGAGATTATGATCTATACATGAGATAATTTAATCTGAACAGTGGAGATCGGATTTCGAGGAGTCTAAGATGGTACAAAATAACCCAGAAATTGGTAGAAAATCAGATTTAGAAATAAAAAGGAGTTACAGAGATTGCCAACTAGCCAACTTCGAATGACGGGATAGGAAGATCCAATCGTTGGAATAGGCGGAAATTTTAGGGTTTTGTTCTACTCATAGCGGACTTCAAACTGAATGGTGGAGATCTAAATTGGAGAAGTATATATGGGTGCGGTCAAGCTCCAAAAGCGGGCACAGAAGAAGTTATGAAAAATCCGGGTTCATCAAAAAGGCAAATAGCAAACACTTGAAACTGGAGGAACTGCATGTTTTCTTGTGATTTTGATGTATGATCGTATTGGTTTTAAGTTGGATTTCATTGGAAAAGTCGGATGATTATAAAGTTTTGATTTGTTGATTTAAATTTTTCATTAAGAATATAGAAAAGTGTTTCTCATGGATAGTTTAATTTAGAAAGAAATCTTAGATAATTTTAATCACCAAGATTTGATTAGGATTGTCTTAGAAGTAATTTGGAATGAAATTTAGATGTTTAGAAACAATTTAAAGCCATAGGAATTTGAAAAGTTTCGGAAATTATGAAAACCCAGAAAAACTGAGTTTTGGGCAGAGCGCTAAAACAGTCGCTCGAGCGCCCTATCTGTATACCTTAAACTAGAACATGAAAACAAGTCGCTTGATACACTGTTCGAGCGTAACCACGGGCGACCTACCTATGTATCTAAAACAGAACTTGAAATTATAGCCGCTAGAACAGTCGCTCAAGTGCATCTTCGAGCAACCTATGTAAGAAATTCTAGATTTTGGTATTTGTGCCCAGATTTAATTTTTAATGATTTTTCTATAAATTCTAAAGTTGTAACACTTGTAATTAGGTTAATTTGAGATGTAGGAAGTGGCAGATTTAAATTTGAATTAAAGAATAGTAATTTGGGACGATGATTGTAAATATGAAACTTTTGGAGATATTTTAAGTAAAAAGAGGTCACAACCTATTTAGTTCTGATTTTGGGTAACATAACCTATTCTTAAACTTCAATATAGACCTAAGATACCTTCTGAAAGTAATAAATAACAGAGTTAATAAGTTTTGACACATTGGGTTCTAAATGAAAGAAAGTTGGATGTTAATAGACAAGAGAAATAGAGAAGTTTTAATCAAGAGTTAGGAACATTGTTAATGTCTTGATTTATTTCCTTTTAAGCAAAACTTGATTTTGCAAGTTCCTGCACTTGTATTTGAACTATTTGAGCATGCTTTGAGCTCCAAATGATTTATATATATACTTGGATTATTTTGCCTTTGAAACCTGGAGTTTGGACATATGACTTGGTACATCTTGTGTTGATTTTTGGATCACAGTTGTGACAAGGCAGGTGCCTGGTTTATTGGTTCCACAGGACGGATTTGGTTATTGTTATACAGTGTATTTGGTGGGTGTTATTGATAAGTATGTCCATTCCTTGATTTGGTTTTCCATAATCATGTGGGTTTCGCAATTACAGTATTAATTGATATGTTATTAAGTTATTTAGAGTTTTTTTATTGTGAGTTGTGTCTAGTAGGCTTAGCTCTTACATGGATCCATTAGAGTAGCTAGTAAATGAAATTGTTTTCTGGAGTTTCTTATTCTGTGTCATAGGCATTCCATCATCTCGAGGATGGTACCACTCCTGGATTGGTCGGTCGCTACGTTACCCACTCCTGGATTAGTTGGGCCGTACATGCTAACCCATTTAGTTGGATTTTTGGTTGTTGGTGGGTTCTTCCGTCGGTGTTGAATAGCTAGACTGCAGGGCGGCTGGTTCATTTGTAATTCGGAAGGTAGCATATTGGCACATGTCTGTAGGACTCTGTTTACGATTCCATTAGTCCTGTGATGTCACAGACGTGGTATGCTGTGTGCCGTGATTTCTCTATATTATCATTTTTCTTGTTGATGTTGTTGTTGGTTTAATCGTACACCTCATGACTTATTTTATATAAACATGGACTAGTTTCATGCATGCCCCTTGCTACTTGTTGAGATTTATTCTCACTCCGATTTCTCTCATTTTTCAGGTATTCTTGGAGAGGACGACAGCATTGGGCTAGTTTTTAAAAAGGGTAGTTAGTTTAGTTGTAGATTAGCTTCCTGAGATTAAAAACATTGTAATTGTTTAAAGTTTTTTTGTTAATAGATATTATTTCAAGTTTCCGCATATAACTCTGATGATGAAATTAATTGAAGGTTCAAATTGATTCAGATTTTTAGTTTCTTTTGTTACTTACCATAACACCTCGAGTTTTGGGAAATGGACCTGAAACCGGGGCGTTACAAGTTGATTGGATTGTACGTGCCAGCCCTCCATGTATCTCGATTGGATGATCCGTGATAAGTCGATGACTGTGTATCTAAGCTTCGTACCTAAGCCTTAAGGTGGCAACCCTTGACTCAAACATTTAACTTCTTAGAGATGTATTGTTTTCATAAGTCCTGTGATGTCACAACATCCCGAGGATATGGTTTGGTTGGAAATTATGATATTGATTCGGAAATTGGTTTGCAAATGAATTATATGTTACTGTTCTAAATTTTAAACACATGCTATCTTGAAAATATATGATAAAATGTTTTATTCATGCATGTGTTATTTGCTGGGATATTATATCTCATTCTTGCTTTGTTTTATTTTGTTTTTAGACATTCCTGGGGAGGCCGATACTGCTAGGGTAGAGACATAGGGTACTAGTGAGGAGTATCCAGCAAACGATTACATAGAAGACAATTACTACTATCTTATGTAGGATTTTGATTTACGTTATAACGAGTTTATTTTTCTACAATTAGGAAGTTACTTTATGATTAATGAGATAAGAGTAAGAGATGTAGTAGACCTTTATGTCCAGAATTTTTATAATAGGAGATTCATTTTTTATTTTTTTAAGACAATTTCAGATTATTGATTAATAAAGATTCAATTTAGTTTGGTTTTATTTTCCCCTTGTTTCCACACTCTGATATTAATCTAATTTTTGAATTATATTATGGCATTGGCTTGCTATAGGCTCATGCATAGTGTTACCATGAGACAAGTTATATCTTTAATGAATAACTCAAATCCGGGGCGCTACAATAAAAATTTCTTTGAAATCCAATTTAAAACAAGAGAGTTAGTCTTGGTCAAAGTTACTGATATAACATAGTAAAAGTTATGAGTAACTAAATTTGAAAGCCTATTCGTGGAGATTGGCTCCATATAAATCCTTGAAAATTGACATGAGCAGCATAGAGTCAATCAAGTACATAGAGCTAAAATCAAATTGAAAAATTATGAAACTAATAGGATTTCAAACTAGACTCATAAAGGAAGACTTAGAAATTGAAATCACTCAAATCAGAGTTGAAATAAGCCTTTGGTGCTCAATCAAAATGACAAGTACAGCAAACTATGCTAATATGACTTATCAACTTCAATCAAATGGTATGAGCAAACGGCTTCATATAAATTGTTCAAATTTCACAAGATTAAACTAGGCTTCCTCACCTTTCATATAGTTCTGGAATCATTCAAAAATTCATCCATATGATGAAGTTATGTATGATACAACATAAGACACGAGTTCTGTCTAGATCTGTAAAAAATGAGTAAAACCAATCTAAAACCATGAGTGTGTGCACTTGCTCTTGTAAATCTAATTTGAAATCATTTAAAATGACATGAAAACATTCTAAAAACATTTAGGGCATATGTTTGGCTTAGATCTCTCATTATTTGAAAAGTGAGAGCCAAATCTACCCATATGGTTGAGATTTGCTCAATTTAAGAGAAAATAGATCATGAGGTCTTCTACAAAAGTTTAAAACCAAGTGAAATCAAATCAAAAAGTCTTGAGATATTATTCTAAGGCCTTTGATCTCAAATCTACCATATTGAACATAGTAGATCTAAGATCTTTGCCTATTTTGAAAAAAACAAAAAAAAGAAGAAGAAGTGATTGTGTGCATAAAAGTGTGTAGGAAATCAAATTTAAGGAGAGAATTGAGATCTAATGCTATTAAATAGCATAGATCTATGTAATTCTTCTAAAATTGAGGCAAACACACACAAGCAACAACAAACAGCAAATACAAACAAATCATGCATGTATTTCATCAAAAGGGTTCTAGATCTAAAGGATCCATTCTATTACTTGTTTTCCCTATGTAAACACTCAAATTTTGCATACCAAAACTCATTGAGTTGAAAGGCACAATTTATCAAAAATAAAGGTTAAAAAATGAGGTTTTAAAATAAGATGAATTAGCCACAAAATTTGACTCCATTGAAAAGAAGGAATCAACATGATTCCAATGTCACTGACTGTACGTGAATCGGAGTTCAGACAATAAACTTATGGCCGAAACAATATCAAGGGTATTTCTGTAAATATCTAAGGTTTTGTTTGCCACGTGGCAAACTCGTGCATTACAAGTTTGCCACTTGGAAAATTAAAATTTAATAGACAAAAATATAAATTTTATTTATTATTAAAATTTAAAATAAAAAAAGAAGAAGAAGAAAAGATAGAGAGAATAAAAAAATAAAAAAAATAAAGATAAAAAATTAAAAATTAAAAGGATGCACCCATCCCTCCTTATCTGCGTGGGGGAGGAAAGGAACGAGGGATAAGATTCCCTCGTCAATGAGGGATAAGCTTCCCTCCATCCGCCTCCCACCTCCTCCCCTCTTTAAACCATCCATCTCCTATCCTCCTCCCCTCTTTAAAAAGGAGGAGTACACCTGCCTGGCAAGGGAAGAGAAAAAAGAGAGAGAGGGAGAGAAAAAAGAGAGAGTTGAAAGAGAATTAAAGGAATTCAAATAAAGCAGAGATAGCAAACTGGGAGAACCCAGAGAGTGAAAAAGCTCACATTGAGCTTACCGGCAGGGGACAAAATCGAGAGAGTTGAAAGAGAACTTAAGGAGCTGACGGAGAGTTAACCTAAAAAAAAAAGGCTCAACTGAGAGGAAGAAACCTACCCAAGCGTTGCATCAAGGAAGCTCCAATAACCAGATTTCAGGCTTTCACAAGTTACTGTTAGTTTGGTTTTTTGTATCATCTTTAGATTTGAATTTAATCATGAACAAAGTTACTGAATTCCAGTCGTTTCTGATATAAAAAATAATAGTAATAGTTTGGGGTGAACGGCTGTGCCTTACTGAATGCACAGCCCAACAAACATTTCCATATTTGATGCATCCGTTTTGTTTCTGAATGTGTTGAAAATTGAAAATAAAAAAAAGAAGGAATAAGGCCCAAAGCATTGGCTCAATCTGAGATAGAAAAGGTAAGAAAAGAGGATCGGTGGCTCTGTTTTCTGCAGTTTTACAGTTTGAACAGAAACCATTTGAGTCGTGTTGACACCTTGAAACCCACATGACGTTGTAGTAAGATCATTAGCCAAAAGAAACACGACCCAGCAAAAATGATTAAGCATGCGATCTTGATTCGTTTGAGGAAAGAAGCACTAAGAAATCTGTAAAAGACTTGGAACTCTTTTTGGTTGAGATAGCTGAATCAGATCTCATCAAAACGAACACAGCTGCAATCATCTGTTTGTCGGCTGCTTCCATCCTCAATCAATTAGAAAAACAATAAAAGGATGAAATCGATATAGAGAAAGAAGAGATAGAAAAATGGGAGGGAATCAATTTTGGTAGCTGCCGACTTCTTCCCTTTTGAAATTTGACTCTCTTTGTGGAGAACAACAGTAAAAAAAAAAAACTAAAAGCATGTTGGCAATGGCCGAACACACTACTCAACACAGCAACCATGGGTTGTTTGGTTGTATGTGCAAGCCAACTACTTGCCAATAACGGAGCACATGGTATGAACAAAAATTGCGTGGCAACCAAGTTGGTTTCATTTTATTCTTTCTTTTTTATCACTTAATTTTAATTTCTTTTTCTTATTTCGGTCTCCTTGTTTAGAACTTTTGTGATTTGTGATATATTGCATGTGCAACCCATTTAAAGTGGTTTAATTTCTTCCCTTATTTAGATTGCTTTGTTTTGGAATTTTGTGATACATTTGGCATGTGCAACTTCAAGATTTTCTCATTTTGCTGAGTTTTCTTTCTTGTGATGTAGCATAGTGATTTCCTTACCCCTTTGAAATCCAGGCATATCTGAGGAGATAAAAAGGGGAAAAGAAAAAAAAAAGAAAGAAAAGAAATGAAAACTATAAAAAAAAATGTCAGATCTTTAAATGTCCAACCAAATCCATAGATGGGAACCTGCAATGCAAGGTGACCCAGGTGTTTACAGATTTCCCCGATCGAGTCATAATTGGGTCACTTAGCCAGACTCTGGTTCAGACCAAATAAGTCCGGGTGACTGCTTAGACCTTAAACCAATAAGCATTGGGGACTCCAAATTCAAATTGAACCAGCTAAGGGCATTAAACCAAAAAAAAAAATCAAAAAATACAAAAAGGCAAGTCAATCGAGGAAAAAGAAACACATATGTGCTACCCGCGACTTGGAGTGGGGTGCGCACACCCTAACTCTCTTCACGTTTTACAGCTAGGGAGGTGGCTTAAGGTACTTTAAGCATGGTTTCGGCTTTCAAACACAATCAAAGGCATTATCTACAGAAAGGTAGAAGATGAGAGAGTGCTTGAATTGAAAGAAAAATGTAAAAAGAAGAGTTAGAAGTTACCTTGGGTGCTTGGAGGCTTGAGAGGAGAATTGGGCAGAGTTTCCCTTCTTCTTCAAGAGCTCTAGATCTCCAAATGTAAAACCCCGACTCGGATTACATCTTAATTACTAAGTTTAATTAATTAAAGTGGGATTATTAGACTAATTAAGTATTTGTGTCATGAAGGTGAGGTCGATGTAGATCATGCTTAATGATTTGAGGAAATCAAATTGAACTTTATTGAAGGTTATTGAGGTAAGCTTCCTTAATGTTATTTCTCAATTTCATCTGTGGCTCCGGTGTGGATCTCTCTCCCTCATCTCTCTTTAAATCTGTTTCTACAATCGTTTTTGTTCTCTATTGCAGGTGCTGTTGGGAAGCCTCTTACGGTAGATTCCCCCACTCGTAATCTTACAAGACCAAGCCTTGCTCGTGTCTACGTTTCGATTGATCTTTTACGACCAATGCCAGACAAAATCTGGATCGGTATGGGGAGGAGATTATGGGAAATGGCAGCCGCTAATATACGAAAATATTCCATCATACTGCAGTCATTGTAATCTAAGAGGACATCATCTTAATCAATGCAAAATCAAGGAGGCAATGAACAAAAAGGAGGTACATAAGAAGTATGTTAAGAAGGGTTTGTTCTCAGAATTTCCATCAATGGAAGGTTCCTTTGAAATGATGCCTCCAACTAATGGCAAC
The DNA here is from genome assembly GCA_947561395.2 of Buxus sempervirens. Taxonomy (NCBI): domain Eukaryota; kingdom Viridiplantae; phylum Streptophyta; class Magnoliopsida; order Buxales; family Buxaceae; genus Buxus; species Buxus sempervirens. Next base: position 29,836,209 of record OX387193.1, read on the forward strand.
GTTGTTTCTGTCGAAACTACTGTTGCTGAAAAGAATACTGCCAATGTCGATTGTGAAGAAGTTACTAATATGGGTGTTACTATTGCTGAACATCATGAAAAGAATTTTGCCAATGTAGTTCATGAAGAAGTTGATAATATGGGTGCTAGTATTTCATAACATCATGAAATTCCCATTATTAATACATCCCAATCACAAAAAGGTGATGTTCAGAATAGGGAGGTAATCTCTCTTGTGAATCAAGAAGGAAATACCAATGTTGAGTATGATGTTTTTTCTAAGGGTAATGAATTACCTACAGATGCTTTGTTGGAGACATCAGATAAAATTTTTCATAATAAGCTCTCTTCGTCAGCAATAATAGATGGTTATCAATTTACTTCATCAATCTCAGAAAAGCTTTCTGGATATCTTTCTTTGGACATAAGGGGACTTTCTCTTCTGGTTCCTTTTGCAAGCAAAGATCTAAATATATCAAAGGAAGAGACTAGATCACGTCTTTTTCGTGACTACAAAAGCTGGTCCTCTCGCATAGATACAACCTTGAAACACTTTAAGGAGAACCAAGCTGTCAATGAAGTAACCCATGCCAAGGCAAAGAAGACTTCAAAATCTTCTGGTGTTTTAACAAGATCAAAGTTAAAGTCTTTGGTTGTTTACTCCTCCTCATTATTGTCTCAATGATTCCGATCCTATCTTGGAATATAAAGGGAGTGGGTAATAAGGATTCTCGAGCAATGTTAAAGCATATTATTAAGAAGGACCGGATTCTTTGTGTTGCTCTCTTTGAACCTATGATCTCATTTTCTCATTGCATGAAAATTTCCAAGAGGTTAAATATGAATCAGGTGGCTAGTAATGAAGACAAAGGGGGAAAAATATGGCTATCATGGGCAGATGTCATTAAAGTGGATATAATTAGCGTCTCTTCTCAAGTTTTTTCAACTCTTATTTCTCCCTCACCAGGTATGAGTTTGAGCCCATTTTATGCTTCCTTTGTATATGCTAAATGTGATCATTTGGAGAGAAGAGAACTTTGGACAGATTTGCTTAAATTTTCTTCTAGTGTGGACCGGCAATGGATTGTCGGAGGAGACTTTAATGTTATTACAGGTCTTCATGAAAAGAAAGGAGGACAGCAAATTTTTAGCAAGGGTATGCAGGATTTTCAAGATTTTATTCAAAGAAGTGGATTGCATGATACTAGTTTTTCTGGAGAACCGTTCACATGGTGCAATGAACAGCAAGGAAATAGACGCATATGGGCACGTTTGGACAGATTTTTAATCAATCATCTTGGGCTTCCATTGCTCTCATTTATTATGTTTCATCATCTACCTAGGGTTTGTTCTTATCACAAACCATTGATCTTTAACATTTCTCAAAAGAATTCATTCTCAAAAGCTTCTTTTAAATTTATGAAGATGTGGACTTCTCATGCTTCTTTTCTTGATGTTGTGAAAAATGCTTGGAATATTCCATTTGAAAGGTCTTATCTCTACATGTTCAGCAAAAAACTAAAGCATCTGAGGAGTATATTAAAAGACTGGAATTGGAACATCTTTGGGGATGTTCATCGGAGGATGGATCTTTTAAAAAGGCAAGTATCCTCCCTAGAAGAAGCAATTTTGAAAGGCGTAAATGGTCACTTAGTACAGGACTTAGCTAAGGCTAAAAGAAGTCTAGCTGAATGTGTTTCCCAACAGGAATCTCTTTATCGTCAAAAGTCTAGAGTAAAGTAGATCAAAGAAGGAGATAGGAACACAAGTTTTTTTCATGCTGCTCTTCAAGTTAGAAGACAAAAGTATAATGGTGTAACATCCCAAATTCTTCAAATTTGGTGCTTTGAATTAAGTGTGAAGTTTTTGTCTAATTTTGGTGAATTATCTTATGTGCACGTTTTGGATGCAATAATACTCATAATCCAATTTTAATAATTGTCTATTGATTGTGATAAATTTTGGTATTTATTGGATTTTATTTGATTTTTAGAAGGATTAAAATATCTCTAAGGAGTTAGTTTATTCTTATTGGGTAAAGGTTTTGGAGGATGGTTTCAAAGTATTTTGTTTTTGGACCCTAGATATATTTGGGTTCAGGTGGTCATTTGAATCAAATGGGTTGAAATTCGGATGGACTAGGTGGTATGGCACCACATATCATCAAATTTCATAAGTTTATTTGGGGTTTGCTGGAGACAACTTGAACATGCTGGAGTTGTCAAGTCGACCCACAGTTTTCCCTATTTTCTCTTCCAGTTTCACCCTCTTCTAATGCTTGTGTTGGAGATGGGTTTTAATATCATTCCAGGTGAGGTGATGCTGTGAGAAGGGGTAATTCTTTCATTTTTCTGTTGGGTTTGATTCCTTGGTGTTGTAAATCTCGTCGGGTTGGTCTATGAAGATTTTATTGATTGCTCCTTGTCTTCCCGAATGGAAGAGGTAAGCTATCATATTATTTTATTGGTAGTTTTAATCTATTGTATGTGTTAGATAACTAGTATTTTGGGTTGTTAATTTATAATAGTTGTAGTGAGTTATCATTAGATTTAGGGTTTTTAAGTATGAATTATTTTCTGTTAAAGAATGTTTAATTAAAAGCTTGTGAACAGTAAATTTCAGCAGTCCCTATTTCATTCGTTGTTTTCAATTTTACAAAATTTGGTATAGTAGATTTATTCGTTATCTTGAATTTGATAAAATCTGGTACTGTAAATTTCAGCAGTCTCTATTTCATTCATTATCTTCAATTTGACAAAATTTGGTACAGTAAATTTCAGCAGTCCCTATTTCATTTTGTTATCTTTAATTTGGCAAAATCTCATGTTTTATGTATCTTTGGGTTTTATTGTAGACTCAATGATACTCAGGTATTATAGCCATGTCATTATGTCAGACAAGTTTTGCAAAGATCTTTCTAAAACTTGTATATAGAATTGGGGTTGCTTATTTCTAAAACTCATGAATATGATATAGGCAATAAACAGTTATGAATGTCAGTCAAGTGTCTACATGTATGCAAGTCCATGCCATTTTATATGCCCATAGTGAATCTATTTGTTAGTAATTGCCATGTCAATGGCCTAAATAAAATGATTCTAATATATAATATATATTGTAACTCAAGCACCTGATTTTCTGTTCTAAGTTTTGTAAACAGTTGGTTTCATGACCTTTGGCTTTATTTTCTTGTTGATTTGTGCATTGTTAGGCTAATGTTTTGGTCCCATGAGATTCTTGAAGTTAAGATTTATCTTTAGATTCTAATTTGAGATGATTTGATGCAATATTAAGTGAGAAAATAGTTGTCAACATCAGCAACCTAACACTGACCGTAGGTAGCTTTTCAATGGCTTCCATTGTAAATTTAGTAGAATAGTGAAACCAAAACTTAATTTAGGACTGTTTTTACACTAGCTCTTAAAAGTCTCGTACTAGACCACCCTTTTACACTCTTTTTACTAAATCATGTGATGTAGCTTATCACAACCAAAAGTAAACTTTACTGCAAGTAAAGATGCTAATGCCATAAATTGGATTTTATATAATTACAAAATATATTGGAAACTTCCTAAATTGGATTTCATCGATTATATATGTATAGCAAGTTTCAAACAATGATGTTTATCCTTGTTATTAAATATTTCATGTGAATTCCACTAGCATGATTCCTAAATTGCATTTATATTATAATATTATTATTTTGAGAAAAATATGCATATTTGAATAAGATGACACACACATGAGTATTCATAGTTTTGATTTGTTTATATTGCACCCTAATTAAATTTGTTTTACCCTGCAATAAGTTTAACTTATCAATAGTGGGTTAGCACTTTACCGGTATGTAAGGTAGAAAAATGAATTTCCCTATTTGATCTCAAGAGAGATCCTTATTATGTTTTGGATATTGAGTAGTTTGTGTGGATGCTTAAAAAGATAATTAAAACTTGAGTGTGTGAGGGCTCATCAGTATGGGAGTAGAGGGAGTCGTACTGATTGGAGCGACGAAGCTGGTTGAGTTGAGGATTCCTCCCGGCATGTTTTTATTTATTTTGTGATGTGAGTCAGTCGAGATGTGATTCCTCCTGACAGAGCCAGTCGAGACGTTTGATTCCTCCTGGCACTGTGAGCGATGTGATTGGTACTTCCCAGTAGAAGGGGATTTACCCGAAATGTGTTGTGTGTGGTGATCTTGTGATCCAAGGATTGTGCATCCCAGTCTGAATACTATAGTTGTAGTCCTGGCCGATGTCTATAGTTCCGGCCGGACATTACATTGATTAGCCTTGTGATATAATATTAATGGTTTATCGAATTAATCGAATTGGTTTGGTTCTAAGTTATAACTTGATTTATATATTCCAGTTGATGATTATTGTAAGTTTTCTGAACCTTGTTGTGAATTCATATTATTTAGTGGGATACGGGGTTGTCTCACTTGCACTTGATTACTTGTGACGTATTATGATTTGAGATATATTTGCATGTGTATTTAATTTATCATATGATGGCTTATTGGGATCTCCGATCTCATTTAGTTTATTATATATAGACTGTGCAGATTCCAGAGCGTTAGCAGTTGGTTTCGGGTAGATCCAGATTTAGAGGTATAGCAGTTATCATTTTTTTTATTCATTGTACTTGATTATATTTCATTTCAGTGATTTTACATTCTGAGATTATTATTCAAGATTGATATTATATTAAGTCTTCCGCTTTATCATTATTTGATTTATTGCACTCTGATATATTTGATGAGCATGGATTATCTGTTGGTATCAGATGATTGGTAGTGTTCATAGATGAGTGAATTCGGATTTATTGTCTTAAATTTTAATCAAGACCTGAATTTACTTGTTGCCCAACATACCAATTCTAGTAATTCTGTGGTTTAATCCATAAGATACTGGAATTGAACTGGTGTATGTCACAAATGGTCTGGTAGATTTTTTGGGAAATTCTAGTAATGAAGCAATAGATTTTTTTTCATCTCTTCTTTCGGTAGATGGGTTGGCTAGGCCAAATGAGTGCCTTAATATTATTCCTCACCTGCTAAATGATGAGGATAATGACACTCTGACTTCTGTTCCATCCATGGAAGAAATTAAATTGGCAGTTTGCTCTTTATGTCCAGACAGTGCGCCAGGTCCAGATGGGTTTACAGATTGGTTCTTTCAAAGTTGCTGGGATATTATTGAGGATTTATTCAGAGCAATTTCTGAATTTTTTCACGGAAATGCTCTTCCAGTTTCTTTTACTGCATCTCAGATTGCTCTCATTCCTAAGGTTAGTAATCTAGCAAGCTTCTCTAATTTCCATCTGATTAGTCTTCTCAATTTTTGTACAAAATAATTGCATTAATTCTTGCTTCAAGGTTATCTCCTACTCTTCCACAATTTATTTCTCCTAAGCAGAATGCTTTTGTCAAAGGCCACACTATTTTTGATAGCATTTCCCTGGCTCATGAGCTTTGTTAGGAGATAAATACAAAGTATGCTGGTGGAAATCTGGTTCTCAAACTTGATATGGCTGTGAGACATGGAAAATTACCTAGATGATTCCCTTCATCATCACACGGGCTCAACAAAATGGGAGAGTCGCCACCATCATTTTTAGGTGTGAATGGGCACCAAAAATCATTAAAATAAACAAAAAGGCAAAACTAGAGTAAAAATAACTCCACTTAAAGATAAAATCCAGAGATGGGTAAGGGGTGTGCGCATGGGAAATCGCACGGATTCTCGTGCGTGCCTCCGGGAGGGTAAAACGGTAATTTGGAGTTGCCACCGCCTGATGGGGTGCAGGTGGACACCTGGGTGCCTAAGCTTGTCTATTGGGCTGGTCTGTGGCTTGAGATTCTAAGAAAGGTCTCTGTTGTGGTCTGGGGAAGTCCGTAGACACCCTAGACCACCCCGTCGGATGACGGATCCCGTGGGTTCCTCCTGGTTTGAGTCAACTTGGTCTTTCACTCACCCGTTTCCTAATCCAGCACGCATTTTTGTTAGGTCTGGTGGGACCACCTGAGTGGTGTGGGCCCCTTTAATTAATTTTATCTTGTTTTAATTAGTGTGAACTGAGTTTGATTGGGTGGGCCCTGTCGGAAGGCCCACGATGTCCTTGGTGGGCTTAGGTTAAATGAATTGTTTTTATTTTTAAGGTTTAGTTTGGAGATTTAATGTCTTTCATGCAAAAGTGGGTCGGCATTGGTTTGCGGGCCCCTGGGTGGGCCCCCATGAAGGTTGCCAAAAGATTTTAAGTTATCTTGCTTAAGTTCACCAAAGTGCATTGGACATTGGGCTTGGGGCCCGTTAGTCCGGACTTGGGCTGGAAAGCCCTAGGTTTTCTTGAAGTTAGGATTTGAACCCTCACTTGGTTGATTAGTGAGCTTTGGCGGGCCTGGTAGGCCCTAGCCTGTGGTCTCGGCCAAACCATACTACTTATCACATCATTCCACAAATCTGCTTCAGGGTGGGCCGCATGGGGCTTGGCCCACTCAGTTTGGTTAGTTAATTTATTTATGTTACTTAGTTACATGCACAAGGGTTTATTGGGCTTGGTGGGCCTCGTTGGAAGGCTCACAAATGTTCCTGGTTGGACCGGTGGTCCATGTCCCATGTTGGGTTTCCGGGTGACCTGGAAACCCTATTGGTTCACTTGGTTTAGTGGAAATAACATGAAAAATGCAAAGATCAGACAAAGGGCACAAAATTGGACTTGAAACAGTGTAGCCGACCTTTCTGGTTGGCTACACATAACAATACTTGTAGCCGACCTAAGTGGTAGGCTACGCATGCAAGCTCATGTAGCCAACCAAGGTGGTCGGCTACAAACAACTCTATGCTGATCTGACCTGAGTTGTCGGATCAGCCTGAAATGGTTCCTTTTTGGAATTTTTCAAGTGGGGATGCTTTCTTGGACTGTCACATGGATTCTAGAATTATGTGGGCCCTTGGGAAGGCCCACACAGGTATTGGAGGTGGGGAATCCCCCATCTTTGATCTCTTTTATTGGTTTCTACAGCAAGGGAAGGAGGGCGAGGCATGGGGTGCTACCTCCTATTCTTGAACCATGCGCATGCAAAAATTAAACAAGGACCAGTATGCACTTTTTTCTGGTCATTGGACATCATCAAAACAGCAACCAAAACGAATCCTATGTCTTCCTAAATCAGGGGGGAAGCTTATGCCTTAATCCAAAACCTAAGGGACTCATGCTTCTACACATACCAAAAACAGCAAATAAACACATGCAAAGGAGACATATGTTAGGGACTATAGCTATAGCGTGTTGGCTTGGTAATAACAGCAGCTAAGCAGGGGGTTGGGGGAGCATGTTAAGGTCTTAAGACGGTAAGCAAAGGGGGGACATGCACATGGTGTGTGTGTGTGCAAACTGGAGAACCAAACATGCAAATACAAACATCATGATAACAGAAAAATACTTGCTGCAAAAAAGGGGGGACAGCAAGTATAAACAGGGGTTTAAGCATGCTATTGATGGTATAGGAATGACCTAGCATGATACAAGGGTGAGGAGGGGCTCCCACATGCATCCAATGGTTCCAAGGCCAAGCATGCTAGGCAAGCTCAAACATAAAAAAACCTGCTGTAGGTACTGGGAACAGCAGCCTTTAAAGGAAGTGGAGACATGCTTTTGGGGGTAGGAAATAGTGGAAAGTGGGGTGGGGGAGCATGGCAACGGGTTCCCTTAGTCGTGATACACATATTAAGGCATGACATACAACTCAAATTCATTAAGACCGGAAAAAGGGGTGCTGCTGCTGCTGCCAGTAGCAGCTCTAAAGATACCTTGCATGCTTGGGGTCTAACTTCAAGATAAACAATAAGATCCATGGACAAGAACCATCAAGAATTTAGAACTTGTTTCTTATCATAATCAAGCCTAGATGAAAACAGTTTTCTAGACATGCTTCAAATAAACAAAACACAATCATGCACCATGGAACATATGCAAAGGAGGGCTGGGAAGCATGCCTATTGACACAAAACAGCAAGCAAGAAAAAGGGGGGAAACATGGAGGCATATTAATGATCTAAAACAGCGAGATATGGGGGGCATGCATGGAGAGAGCATAAGCTCAAGGTTCAAACCACACAAGGCATGCTATATCAAGCCAAACAAGCATGCCATACAACTCAAATCTATTTAGAGAAGGGAAAGGGGGGATTAAATTGGGATACATTTGATGATCATGCTAAGGGGAACATGCTCCCCCACAAATAATTAAAACAAAGCCCCAAAACAGCACCCTAAATGACACAAAAGTGTGTAGACAGCTCTCATGCTCCCATGGAACCATACGCACACTTACCCTTACCTTTAGAGACTTTCACATACGAAAATGAGGATCAACTACGTGAAGATCATGTAGGAAAGACAGTTCAAAACAAGGGAGAGACCAAACTTTTCTAAACACTATAGAAATGCCTCATTCTCATATATATGAAATAAAAGGTACTAGGGAACATTACCTTATGATTTCTCTTCTTCTTGGAGGTGTGTTGAGCCTTCTTGGAGCCCAAATAGCTGCTAGAACAGCTTCCTTCTTACACCAACAGCAAGTGTTCTTCACTTCCTTGCTTGGATGAGAGTGAGGAAGAAAAGAGGAAAGGGGTAGGGTAACCTTGGGATTGTGCCTAAGGGTTTAGGGAGCAAATGGGTGAGCTTGGGAGAGAGGTGGGAGCTCTTGGAGAAGAAAAATCCAGCAACCCACAAATGAGAGAACCTTGCTACGTATGGGAATGGGAGGGCTTTTATCATGTGGTCATGTGAATGTGCATGCATGCATGGGGGACAACCATCATGGGAGAGAGAGAGAGAGAGAGAGAGAGAGAGTGTTGCATGCATAGATGATGATGTATGCCCATGTGGGAGAGAGAGAGAGAGAGAGATATGCATGCATGGATGAGGATGATGCATGCCCATGTGAGAGAGAGAGAAAGAGAGAGATTGCATGCATGGATGATGCCCATGCATGCCCATAGGAGACATCAATCATGAGCAAATCTTGGTATTTGTGGATTGGTCCCTGATACTTTGGGTATTTACAGATTTAGTCCCTGATACTTTTGGATATTTATAGATTTAGTCCCTGATACTTTGGATATTTACAGATTTGGTCCCTTAGATATTTTTGCTCTGCTGCTTGCCACGTCTGCAGACTTTTGCCATGTGTGCAATATTCCGGCACTGTTGCTTGGAAACTTCGATAGCTCATATCTCCTTCATCCGAACTCTGATTTGGGCAAACTCAATTGCTTTAGAACCGTATCAGAGCCCTATATCCAATGACATAGGGCTAAGCACCTAGCTCGGGGTTCAGCAGAAAGTCAACTTTCGGCTCCCCCTCAAGTTGACCAGCTAATAGATCCTTCATCCGGACCCCGATTCCAGCAAACTCAGTTGCGTTGGAACCGTATCGAGATACAGCAAGGTGGTCAATTATCACTTGATCAAAAAGTCAACTTTTCACCCCTTAGGGTTTGACTTTCCGTCTAGGGTTTGTATCTCCGGCACTTTCGGGAGCGCAAAAATGAGGTGCTTACAAGGGGATTAGATTATGAACGGGGGGAAGGTGTTAGGCACCCCCATTCACCCACGCAAGCTGGTTGCCAAGTGTTGTTCATGCTCAAAATAACGAAGGCTTGCTAAAGTAATCAAAAAGCTTGAAAAAAACTAAACACATGTATGATACCTCCACATGAGAAATCCAATGAATTCCAGATCCTCTTTTATGTCAGTATCACTTCTAGGACATCACTATTGAATTCAAATCAAGGCAAAACTTGAACACAACCAAGTTAAGACAAATCCGAAAAATTTGGTAAAAGATGGAGCCATTTGACCATAACTTATTCAAATCAAGTTCAAATTGAATCAAACCAAATCCATTTGAAAGATTATGATAAATAGAAGACTCATGCAAAATTTCAATTAAATCCGGTTAAAACCCTAAGAGTTATTCTCCTTTGAAATCTGCTGTTGGAAATCGGTAAAAGTAACAAGTGGGCAACTTTGTAAATTCATTTAGGAAAATTGGCTCCATGTAAATCCGTGAATTTTTGAATGAATGAAGTCTGTAGGGCCATCTTCCAAATGAAACTAGCCCCATACCAAACTTCATCCGGATGTGCCTTGAGTGGCCTCCCAAACAGGTCTCGAGGATCACAAATTAGCCCGGAAATGTGCTGTTGAGCAGTTCTGAGTAAATCAGTCACCCACGACACAAATGAAATCAAAAAATTATGAAACCAATTGGATTTGAAAGTAGACTCCCAAATGAAAACACAAAAACCAAAATCACTGAAATTGAACTTAAATCGAGCAGATGGTGCTCATTCGAAGTGACAGGTTCAGCAATCTGGCCTGAACTGACCTGTCAACTTCGACTGAATGGTGTCAAAAATCCACGTCATAAAAATTGATGAAATTTTACAGACATGAACTAGACAGTCTCACCTTTCACATGTCTTTGGATCACTCCAAAATTCATCCGGATGATGAAATTATGAGTGTCCGAAGTTAGGGTACAGATGTTGTCCAGTTTTGCCATTTTTAAGTAAAATCAATCCAAAACAGTGATTGACTGTGTGGAGTCAGCGCAATCTAAATCAAAATCATTTGAAAAAGTATTGAAAAACCTCTAGGAGGAAATAGGGCACGAATTTGGCTCACCATTCTCTTCAATCAAAGAGAATATGCCAAAACCCTAAAATGGAGCAAAAATGCCCAAATCCGAGAGGTTAGACCTAGAGGTCTTCAATACTCGAGATAAACTTGTTTGAAATCAATAAAAAATATCCTAGAAATGCTTGGGGCTATTTATTTCAGATCTATCACAATGAATGCAATAGATCCCAAATACAAACCGATTCCGACAAAACGAGTGCAATATGTGCATGTGTACAAATTAACTCTTCAATCACATACATAACAACATATAGCATTCATATCAATAAAATGGGGTTCTAAAAAACCTAGGGTTCCGTTCCATTCTTGTTTCCCTTAGTTCTCTCTCCCCGTTGTGTGCACCTAATTTCGGTCGCACGACAAGGCGCATGCAAAATGATGCGTGCCTCGGGATTGTTTGGAGTCGCCACTGCCTAATGGGGTGCAGGCAGACACCTGGGTGCCTAAGTTTTTCTATTTAAGCTTGGTCTGCGGCTTGAGATTCTAAGCAAGTTCTCGGTTGCGGTCTGGGGAAGTCCGTAGACACCCCAGTCCACCCCGTCGGATGACGGGTCCCATGGTTTCCCTGGTTTGAGTCAACTTTGGTCTCTCATTCACCCGATTCCTATTCTAGCATGCACAGTTTTGGTTAAGTCTAACGGGACCGCCAAAGTGGTGTGGGTCCCTTTACTTGATTTTATCTTCTTATCTTAGAGTGATCTGAGTCTGATCGGGCAAGCCCCATTGGAAGGCCTGCGGTGGGCTTGGTTAAGCCCACTTGTCCCCTGGTGGGCCTCAGTCTAGCCTAAGAGGCCCTTTGGGCTTTGGTTCAATGAATTGATTTTATTTTGAAATTCAAGTTTGATTGTTTAAGTGGATTTTCATGCCAAAGTGGGTCGGGATTGTTTTGTGGGCCCTTGAGTGGGCCACACAGTTGGTTGCCAATTGATTTTGAGATTATCTTGATTAACTGTGCCAAAATGGGCCAGGTTTTGGGCTTGGGGCCCTTTACCTGGGCTTGGGCTTGAAAGCCCAAGGCTTCTTGAGTTAGGGTTTTGGAAACCCTAACCTTGGTTGGGTTCAATGGGCTTAATGGGCCCGACAGGCCTTGCCCGTGGTCTCGGCCAAACCATCACATAATTTGAGCATGCATGCCCCAAATTGGGCTTTGGTGGGCCTCAATGGGTTTGGCCTACTCAATCAATTTAATTGCCTTTATTTAACAAAAGCAAGTTTTATCGGGCTTGGTGGGCCCCGTTGGAAGGCCCACTGGGAATCAAATTGGGCCGGGTCAGTCCATGGCCCATCTTGGGTCTCTGGTTGACCCGAAAACCCTTCTGGTTTGCTTGGTTTAGCTAAAAAGGATTGCAAAAATGAGTTAAGAAGCTGAAAATCAACAAAATGGAGCCTCTGTAATGTAGCCGACCTGAGTTGTCAGCTACACACAGAGAAGTCTGTATCCGACTTTAAGCGTCGGATACACACAGAGACACCTGTATCCGATCCGGTTTGTCAGTCACAAAACAAAACCTGCTGATCCGACCTGAGTTGTCGGATCAATTAGAAAATGCCATTTTTTGGGTTTCGGCAATGGGCTTGGGTTTATGGGCTTCTTGGGGGTGTTCGGGCCTTTTTGTGGGCCCTTGTGTGGGTCCACAGTGGTCTGGATGAGGCCATTTGGCCTACTTTCCTTAGGGTTTTCAAGATCGAACACAAGGGGGATCAAAGGGGCTTCCCCTTTCCCTTCTTTTTTGGAAGGATTCTTGCATAGAAACAAGGATTAAACATCCCTATTTTGGTCTCCTATGATGAAAAATAACAACCATAATATGCAAAACAAACCACTAGAACATGCTTTATTAGGTGCCTATCACATCACCAAGTGTGGGTATGGGATTACTATGCTTGAAATCTAGAAAACAGATTTTTACATGCATGCAATCCTACCCTAAATAGTGGCATATATATACACCTAAAAATGCTTCTAAAAAATAAGGACATGAGCATGCATTACACATGATCTTTATCGTGACCTTACCCATCCAATCTACTTAGTTAACTTAGGAAAAGAACATTCATAGAAAGGAAAAGGAGGGGGGGTTACATGAAGGGATACATTGGAATAAATGGAAGGAACATGCTCCTCCATCAAAAATAAAATGATAGCAATATTATCCCTACGGAGCAGCAACCCTATACCACTTAAAACCATGCTTAAGGAACTCTCCTTCTCCTAAAATACCCATCTTACCTCATGAAAGCAACGTCCTTGTGATGGTATATATCAAAACAAAATGGTGAAAACAAAGGAACAAGCATGAATCTATTCTAGTAGCAAGCACATGACATGCACAAAATCCAACATGCTTCAAATCATGTCATCTTTATATATGTGAAACAAGATAAACAAAGAGCTCACCTTGGGGGTTTAGACCCCTTTTTTGAGTGTGTGGAACTCCTTGAGATGCACGAGCAGCTGCTGGAGAAGCACCTCTCCCCCACCAACAGCAAAACTTCTTCTTTCTTTCAAGGTCTCAAGAGATGGGAATGAAGAAAAGAAGGAAAGGGGAGGGCAAGAATGGCCAAGGAAGGGAAGCTTTTGCGTTTAGGAAGCAATGGGAGAGATGGGAGAGAAGAAGAATGGAGAGACACAAAATGAACTCCACCCCCTAATGCATCCCACCCCCTCCCCTTTTATGGGAGAGGTTGCTTAATGGTTAAGAAAGACCAATTTTTAAATATTTTATCAAAAGTGACTTTTTTATTGTTATTTCTTACTTGTAACTTATTACTTTTTACTTAATGGTTAAGAAAGACTCTTTTGTTAATATTTTTTTCTTAGGGGTTAAGAAAGACTCTTTTTGTTAATATTTTTGTTTACTTCAGGGTTAAGAGAGGGGGACGTCCACGTGGCGTAATTTGCCACGTGGACAGTTTATTTTTGACCAAGGATTGCCCATAACTCTCTCATTTGAGCTCCGATTCTGGCAAACTCAGTTGCGTTGGAACCGGGTCGACATCCTCTATCCACTGAGCTAGAGTTTAGCAGCAAATTCGAGTTTTTTTAGCAGAAGTGCCAAGTCGTGTCCCGGAGCCAATTTTGCTCATATTTCCTTATCCGGGACTCCGATTCCAGCAAACTCAGTTGCGTTGGAATCGTGTCGAGATGCTATTTCTGCTGGTATCAAATGGGGTAGCTGATATGGGGTTTAGCAGAAAGTCAATTTCTGCTTTTCTCAGATTTGACCAGTCCATAACTTCTTCATTTGGACTCCGATTTGAGCAAACTTAGTTCCATTAGAATCGTATCGGAATCCTCTTTCCAAGAGTGAGAAGTATGGTGACTAATTTGCACCAGATAAAAAAGTCAACTTTTTGACTTTCTCAGGTTTGCCTTTTCAATTAAAATTTCATTTTCTGCATTTTGGGAGGTGCAAAAATGAGGTGCTTACACCCATTTTACGGTTTCAAAATAGTCTTGGGGTACTTTGAGTATGAAACGGTTTTTATAGAATCAAAAGGCCAATCAAGAGGGTTCTATAACTAAGGATCAATTCCCAGTCTCGTTTCCCCTAGATCCCTCTTCACGTTTTACAACTAGAGGGAGTCTTGAGGTACTTTAAGTAGGGAAAGGGGTTGCATACACATTTAATAGGCCATTATTCTATAGAAAGGTAGAAGAAAGGTCTAACCCTAGAATTTAAAACAAAAAATAAAAGAAGTTCCAGGCTTACTTGGGTTTCTAGGAGCAATGCGGTAGCGGTTCCCTTCTTCACTCGGAGCTCTCCGATCTCCAGCTTCTAGCTCTCAAAAATTCTTGGCCATTTGCTTAATGAGAGGCCTCCTATTTATAGGCAAAGGCTAGGGTTAGGGGGAATCCTAATGGTAGATACAAAGAATTGTCTAGAATCCCCTACACTTGACCCTAGGGTTATTTTCGAGATTTCCACTCCTTAAATAAAGGATATGATGGTAAAAAGTGAAAACTTTCGGAAAACCCTAATTTTAAGCAAAAACCTTGTATCCGACAACTCAGGTCGAATACAAGAGAACATTTTTGTATCCGACACTGGGGGTAAAATGGTAAAGATATAAACCTGTGTTCACCTAAAAGATATAAACCTGTGTTCACCTACCTCACATGTCTACATTTATGGGTGTATGAAATAAGCTATAAGTTGGAGCTGACACGTTTCTTTGTTTTTCCTTCTCTAGATACACATACTTGCAATCATTGCTCTCGTGACTAGATCCAAAGCTCGAGCAATGAATACTGAAGAGAACCAAACCCAAGCCACCGTTCCCACTCAAGACTTTGCTCAACTACAAGAGCAAGTGGCTGGACTGGCCAAGATGCTAGGAGACCTACT